>BNCP01000004.1:215000-1517211 GCA_019650235.1 Volvox reticuliferus
TACAGGCAAGGTAAGGCCCATTTATGGGAGGTTCCGGAGGCTCCGGACCAGAGCTCTGACGTGCCGCCGCCGTCGCCGCCGCCGTTGGGGTCTGGCGCCGGGTATTTGAGCGCTGTGCCGTTACTGCTGCTGTTGGCGAGGCGTGCAACGGCGGCCACTGATTCGTGCCAACTTCATCCCGGGACGCCAGAGCTTGTACGGCACTACTGCTAACCTCCCCATGACTGTAGCGAAGCTGTTGCGGATCAACCACGCCGTGATCGCCGGTACCGCTACTGCTACTGCCACCGTGTCCTTCGTCAATAACAACGGCAGTAGCAGAATCCGGAACCATTACGCCATGGCATTCTCGGGCATGGCCCGTTGCCGTGGCTCCATCGCCTCCGCCTCCGCCGCTTCTGCCGCCATCCCCGCCCCCGCCCCCGCCAGCGGCGACAGAAGAACCATCAGAAGCATTGCAGGTTTTCAACACCTCCTGCACCAACGCCGCGTCAGCGCCTAGCTCCATGACCCGGTTTCGGAGCCATGCAATCGTCAACGGCCAACGATCGGCTTGCCAAATTAGGAAGCGCAGCATGTGAAGTCCGAGATCCTGTAGCAAAGACTGCGACACTGGTGGAGACCGCTGTTGCAGAGAGTTGACAGCGGCCGCGTCGCCTCCGCCTCCGCTGCCGCCGCAGCTACGATGACCTGCTTCTGGGCCCGCTGCGCATTGCCGTACGAAGCCGGACATGTCAAGTAGAAAATCTTGCAGCTCTCCCATTGAACCCTGCCAGCTTTCGGCCGCCGCCTGCGCATTTTACGGCATCAACATGTGTACTGGATACGGGATAACGAGTTGTACATCAAGGTTGAGGGTTGTCGTACGGCTGTCGAAACAGTACGTCGGTGAAACGAGCATGCCTAACGTTCGGAAACAGCGAAAGCCCGGATCGCATCGCGCACCTGCAGCTCGGCACTGACCCATGGGTCATCCATCACCAATACCGGCACCGCGCTCCCGCGCAATTGCCCCGCGCAACGTGCCTCCACCACCAGCAAACCCGGCCGCGTCGGCACGCTGACAATAGGTACGGATATGGTGTACGACAGGATGTGTACGTCAAAGGAATTGCCGCCGCCGACTTCCGCGCCTTCGTTTGGCGCCTCAGCCGCCGCCTCCATCGCCGCGGCGACCACATAGGTTTGGCAGCGCTTGATTTCGGCAGGTAGACATATTCCTTGCGATCTAACCATGATCTCCGTCTCTTGGGCCTTATACTCCGAAAGTACAAGTACATGGAACACGAATCGCACTTCGTCGCAGTCCATCGAGTCCGCGGAACCCATGGCAGGGGCTGTGGCTGCGGCCACGGCAGCGGCAGCGGCGCCATCCGCACAAATGACCCGGGGGCTCAGAGTGAGGATGGCGAGATTCGGCGGCGGCAGCGTGGCACAGGCTGTTGCTGCATCTGGGCCATCAAACCGACCTGCTGCTGCCGGCGCTGTTATCGCAGGGCCGGCAGTAGCGGCAGCTGCTGCCGCCGCTACCTCGACCGCGCTCTTACTGGTCGTACTCACACAATCCCCGATGCCGCCACCATCGCCATCGGCGGCGGCGGCAGCGCCGCCGCCGCCGCCGCCGCTGGAGCTGCCGCCGCCATCATCGGCTGTCGTCGCAGCTTGTGGCATGTCTAATGTGTGCAGGAGGCGGGTGGCGGCGGCGGTGGCGGCGAGCGGCCCGCTTTCCGAGTGCGCCAGATCCCAACCATCAGCGGAAAGTTGTAATGCGCGGATGATAAAACCCACATCCATTACATCGCTACCGCCGCCGCCGCCGCCGCCGCTGCCGCTGCCGCTGCTGCCACCGCCGAAGCGTTCACAGCTTCCTACAACGGTACCGATGGGCCAGAAGCCAGCTGGAGCGGCGTTGGCATCGCCGCCCTGCACGCCACCATACGGCGTGGTGTATGAATGAACCACCTCCGCCGCCGCCATGGATGCCGTACAAGCAGGACCCACGCCGTCACAACCTGCTGCGGCCGCGGGTGTGGCCGCCGCAGCGGCCGCGACCGAATCTACCTGGAGAGCAACGTCCTCTGGATCCGAGTCCGTGTGTATCGACAGCGACTCCGCTACACCCCCGGCACTGCTTTCCGCCGCACCTTCGCCTCCCCCACGGGCCCACTGCCGCGCATCGATCACCTGCGAATTATGTTCACATATATACACATACACACACACACGCGTATACGTATCAGGACATCAGCGCAACCTGACTAACTCTCGTCCAATTCACGTACAAGCCAAGCCAGAGTGTGCCAGAGTGGGCTTTCTGTCGATTCCAAGACTAATAGTAATGGTAATGCGCGGGCAAGTGTAATACACATGTAAGGCCCATACACACCCACTTCACACACACACACACACATACACACATACACACACTACGCGGGGTTTCTCGTTCCGCGGCTTCTCTTTAGGGTAGAGAACAGGAAAAGCAGAAGAAGCAACGGCGTTTTGGTTTCTTTCGCACCCCCTTCACCTCCCCTTCGTCTTCCGGCTCCATCAGAATTAGCCCCCCGGGACGTCCGCGACATAGGACCCACCATCTCAATGCATCCACGCCGTACGTAGACCGCCTCCAGCATAGCTCCCCGTGCCGCCAGAACATCAGCGATCCGGTCTTCGTACCCAGGCACCAGGTCCTCCGGGTCCACGCCATTGATCTTAAATGCCGCAGTCAGCACCTTCATGCGCGGCCGGTAGACGGCTAGCCGCGTCGGCTCCGCGGCCGCAACCGCCGCGTCACAAATGGCTCCGGAGCCGAGCGACTGCGCCGCCAACGACGTTGAGGAGTCCTGTAAACAGAGCCGTAGCGGCTGACAGGGCTGATGACGTAATCGGAGCGGGAAGAACGGCTGGCGGCGCAGCTTCAAGGCGCCTGGTAACTTGGCATCGCTGCCAGCGCTTGGGCCGTCGCTGTTGTACGGCAGGTAGCTCCGCTGTATCGCACCGGGATGGGCAGGGTGAACCGACAGGGTCGGAGCGCTTTCAACACCCCTTTTTGCCCCGGAGGGCGCGTCCGGAGCAGCTGCCGCCGCCGCCGCCGCCGCCGCCGCCGCGACGAGTGGCGTCACTGACCCATGGGCAGCTAGCTTGGCCTTGAGCGCCTGTGTACGGCGCCTGGCCCGTGCCCAACGTGCTTCAACGAAGAGAACCACAGCCGTAGAAACCGCCCGGCTCAGCAGCATTAGGGACAGCGGCAGTCCGAGATTGATTCCAGCTTGCGAGTAGCGGCGGCCGAGCCACGCCACGATCACTAGTGACGTCACGCCGTACACAGCCTCCAAGGTAAGCCCGCTCTACACGAATTTGAGGTGCAATGCACATAACAAAAGATGCAGTGGACAGTGCGGAAAGAATTTGACCTACAACCCAGTATGAAGCATGACGCGCGCGCTCTCTCTAGGGAGCTGTGAGAAAGAAAACGTGTGTCGGCATCTCGGAAAATGACATGGGAAAAGGTTTGGGTGGGTGGAATGATCATCATGTCTAACGCTGCAAGACGCGGTTTGTCCGGCAAAGAAAGATTTACGCGCCGACGAAAGGTATGTGGAGTGAGAGAGGAGAGTGGGAGCTGTTGTTTTCGGTTTGCCCTCCCAATGCCTCAGATGTTGGTGTGGGACCGAACTGATTCAGGTATGTACTGGCGTTTGCAGGACAGCGGACCGTGGGGGAAGTGGAAGTGGGCGTGGCGGGTGAAAATGCATGGATTAACTAGCTGTTCATGGGACTAAAGCACCTTGTTATGAAAGGCATATGATTCCGCGTAAAAACGGATACCTGATGGAATCCCAGTGATATGATGTCTAGAAGCGGCAACACCCGCATAAACCACAAGGCCAACGCCGATGGAGTCTCATCAGAGCGCATAAGGGACAGGCCCAAAAGAAAGACAGCCGGCGTGAGCCGTTGGCAAATGTTGAGGACCGGCGCAACGATGCGCACATACAACCGCGCGGGAAGCCCCGCAGAGGCTGCCAACCGAACAAACAACCAGAAATGTGAGGCGGGCACCCAAGCGTCACGACTTCGGACGCGGTAAAAGAGAGGATATGCCACATGAACTTGTTTGTAGATGTACCAGACTCTGATGGCTGTGGAGCTATTGCAGGGATACTTCTCAACGAATGGATGCTCCGCAGGAAGTGTCAGCTCCGCGGGCGAATTTTCGCACACTGGTCGGAGTAGATGCTGAAGGCTTAAGAGGCTTACAGCAATAAAAAAGGCGAATTTCCATACATCTGGCCTTTCTGCGACGAACATCCGCAGGCGGCCATTTGAGGCCGTCGGTCTAAGTAAGGATTTCATATGCCCATGAAGAGACGTATGAAGATCCTAGTGCGTTAGCGTTGACAAAAAACAAAACAGCCCTGTGGATGAGATCATGACACAAATCCTTGAGAATTGTAGCAAAGTCTTCGCCAGTACTGTAGAAGCCGCTTCCGTTGAATGAATTATGATAATGGATTGCAAATGTTATTTGTCAGTCAACTTTGACATTGCTACACTAATTAATTTGAGCAACGGGGACGGCGTCCGTCCATATGCCGATATGTCGTAACTTACCGAGACATGCGTTGGAGGAATACCATCCGTTCTGTGGTGCTGTCGTTTAAATCAGAAGCGAGAAAATTGGCAGCCAGAATGAGATACATTTTTGGGGAACAAAGTTTAGTCTGCACACTTGAGTTCGGCAGAACCTACGGCGGAGCTATGTCCTAGCGGTGAGCGTTCTATGCCGTACCACCGTACCTGTGACTCTCGATGACTCTGATCAATAGAAACTTGAGGGCTATTTTCGGTCTATTTAAATACGTATCACCGTTTCTTTGATGTGGTTGTTGTCTGCGAACAGCGGGAAGCGGCGGGAACAAACAGCACATGAAGCTCATACCTAGGGCTCGCTTACTCGGCACCCCGTTCAAGAGCTTTTCGAAATAAAACAAAAATGTAAAAAAATACATATCGATAGTCTGAAATCTGACTTTGCACTTCTGTCTGTGAGTCTATACCTATCGGTGTGGACGACGCTCGGCCTTTGGTTCGCCGTTTCTGTTTCGGTGCGTTCTTTCGGCTTGGCCCATAGCCATGTTTATCACTTCTTTCCCAAACCGTCTTGTATGCTGTGATCCTGCGGAAAGGAACGGAAAGGATGGCGTTGCTGACACGTGATGTTCCCGAATGCGATATGCCGGTTTCCACGGGGCCGAAACCACACAGGAAGCACCGTCGTATGCCGTAACTCGGGCATAGGTTGGCCGTAGGAGCGGGCGTAGGTCGTCCAGTACGGCGACATATGGCTTCAGGGAAAACTCTATCCCGTATCATGAAGACGATAACGCGACATTAAAAGACTCTGCTTCAATTACTTAAAAATCCTGGAAGGAAAAGATCTTTGAAAGGTGTGAATGTTGGTAAGGCATGGAAAGCCGGATGTCACGTTTAACAAAAGAAACGGAGATGTTACTTCGTTGTCTATAATAGTTTGCGGGTTCTTCCCGCCAATTAGATTTTTACTTGCCGGGAGGGACGCATCGAAAGATGGCCACTAACTGCCGCATCCATTTCCGAACCCTACGCCTACACGGCCTGCTAACTGGCTCAACCAGATTCCAAGGTTTCCTTAACTTTACATATATTAACGTAGATGTACCGCAATCTGGCCAATCTTGTACATCCGAGATACATCCGGGGTACAATCCGGTCCGTACAATCGCCTCGACTTGCAACGAACTGAAGATGCACGTGTTTAAACAGAACCCGTTATCTGGCACAAGCGAAAACATTCTAAATACGCATAAGTACAATGATGACATAGGAAAGTAGACTGGACATTATTTGTTAGCCTTTAGCATATATTTTGCGAGGAACAGTATGAATGATTAAAAAGCATGACAAATGTGAGGCTTAGCTGCACACTAAGATTGGTAGTTGCTAGAGACCAAAAGTCAGTGTACCAGCTCACGGACACATTTCTTATTCTGCCGTACACAAAATGCGCCTCGCGCATTTTTGTACATAAGCATGTAAGAAATTTATTGTGCTCTTTTGCAACCCCGTGTGATTTACTTCATGACGCACCCATGTGAAACGTGCCATGTATGTTTTGCAAGCCATGAAGCCCTGTAGGAAAATAGATAAATGTCGGTGATTTTTCCCTAGCTGCTGGTGCTGCAATTTTGGAGGTGAAACGGCTGCACGGTGCTGCAAAATAAAATCTCGTCTTCAGAGCTAATTCGGAAACTAAATCCATGTGTTTCTTGACACCGCGCGGTCAGCTTAATCACGCATCTGTAATCACCAGGTTCTCACGTGCCATTTTCCAAATCCTCTACAAACATTACCTGCATTCTTGCTGCTGCCAGAGGACATCCCCTTAGGTGTAATAAGGAAGAAGCGGCAACCAAAAACGGAAAACACACACATGTATGTAACCTCCCAAGCTCTCACACACGTAGTCATCCTCATTTTGGACTCCTAACTTTTGTGGCCAAACATTCCTTCAAAAACCCAAAGCACATAATCACGGCGCCCGAACACACACAGCATCCTCCACATACTACCACTAAGCTTCCAACTGTAATTGGTTGCATGTCAGCTGAACACTAGAGATGCCCCATCCTTTAAGAATCCGTATATAACCACCCCATCGTCATCCCCAAGGCAGCGCCAGCTCCCTAGGCAATCTATCATCATCTACCATCGATTAACAGCACTCCACAAAAAGATCAAACAGCAGTAGTGACAACAGCCGTTTCCCCCATACCAAGAACAGAGATTTACCAAAGATGCACCTTCGTTATCTGAGCACGGAAAATTGGTCACCAGCGCCCGTATCACAGAACAGCTGCACTGCACAGCAGTACGCAGCTTCACCAGGAAGCCCCCCGCCTTCCCTCTCCCGCTGCACCTTCCCGCGTCCCTTCCTTTCCCCCCGACAAGTAACTCGTCGTCCCAACTCTCGCGCGCAGTCCACATAATAAGCATTATAGGCAGCATGATCCTGTCCCGTTGACTCACATAAGTAAAGGCATTCGATACGAAGCTCTTGCGGAAATTGTTGCAAACATTGGTGCAGCGGGCATGTTGTTTAGTTTTATGTGCAGTAAGCTTTTTTGCGTATTTTGTGGGTCAAGCGAGGACCCATCTGTTGCGACAGTCTCTAAAGCTGGAGCCACGCTTTGTAGCCGGTCTTCGACCCCAGCCCCAGCGCCGACCGCAGGCCGGTTTGCTGGTAAACCGATACGCATGCAAAGTAGTACAGATGAGCAATAATACGATAAAAAAACTCACCCACGCACTGCTTGCCTGCAGGTAGGCACATGCACATGCACATGCACTCTGGAAGGCAGGGGGGTTAGGCACGCGCTGCATACCTGCCGAGGCAATCAATTCACGCAGCAGAGGTGCACGTCTCGCAAACATCTAATAAAATTAGCACCCTGAAGGAGATATGCACAACCTATAGTGCCTGTAGGCATTCACCTCCCCCATCATACTTATTAGAATCAGGCAAGGACAGCTATGTCCATACCGCATACGTCCACGCGCGCACGCACACACACACACACACACACACACATGCGCAAGTAATTGCTCACTTGGTTACTTCATATCCGCATCTCCTCTCCGGGCCTGTGGATCACACGACACATGCAAGCTTGCACGCGCACGCAGGAGTTCGCGGATATCCGCTTCCGCCTTCCCTCTTTGTCCCGGAGGCCCGTTAGCATCACAACGGCCCTGCTTCAAATCCCAGTTATGTCTTTTCCTTCCTCCCCAACTTTTGCGCGTGCTGTTGTGGGCTTTCACCTTTCCCCCTTCGGACACATGAAGCTGTCAGGCTGCGGGATGGCGACGCAATGCAGCGGGCTGGCGGCCGCCCGCCCAGGCTGTTTCCGTGACCACCTCAACCGCAACCTGCAATCAGCAATGGTGGTGGTCCATTACCGGTCTCGGCGTGGGGTGTATAGGCGATTTCGCCGGATGCTGAGGATGCGTGGCTGATCCGTATCTTAATGACTCATGGCTGATCCGTATCTTAAGGACTCACGGTAAACATGCCACAGCGGAGATACTACAATGCGGAGCGGAAAGCCGGTAGTGGGATATGGTACTCTGCTAGCCAAACGGGATGGCACTTGTATCAACACGTGTGACATCACAGGCAAGCGGTTCAGCATGCATGTGTGCCCACCTCTTTGCTCGCGTCCACAATTTCGCCGCTGCCCAGTAGGGAGCCGAGGCTTCCTTGTTGACCGCCAGTGGGCGACAACAGCAGCGCAGCGCCGCCTGTCGCCGTGATGCTGCCCATGCTGCCAGCCAGAGGGTCGATGCTGGGAGTGCACTGGAAAAAGGGAGGGGAGGGGAAAGAGGGGCGGGAGAATTAACTAATTCAGATGAATTCTATAAATGAAACTGATATGAAGGGGCCCCGATGTTTGTCTGGTAAGTCCAGGGGGGCCTCAAGAAAGTGAGAGGTCATTTGAATCAAAACTCTTGGGGGGGGGGGACGCACGTGCACGTCGGGGTCCGGCAGAAGGAAGGGCAGCTAAATGCAATGCTGTGCATCACAAACACACAACTCAGTCACACAACATCCAAGAAATCAACAAAACGAAAGCCTTCGACATAAATATGGTTTTTAGGGTTTGGGCAGCAGTACAATACAGGGGCTCTTGCTTTTAAATGAGTCGTGATAACGGCGCGGTTCCCTCGTCAGTCGTGACACGGGTTGAGCAAAGCGTGCTGGGCACGACTACATCACAAGCGAAGCTCAAGTCTTACAGCTTGGCGCCTACATGCCTACATTTCATGTGCCTCTCATGTGCCACCGTAAAAATCGAGACGGGGGCTTAATGGGGGCTTGATGGCATAAGCTAAGTGCGAGCCCCGCAATCCTATTCCATAGGCCCGCCAAACAATTTCGTTGGTTACTTAAACGGAACGTTCCGTTTCGTTGAAACGGAATGATTACGGGAAAAAACCGCACGTGTAGGAACAATAGAATTACCCGCGCTCAGGATGTGACGCAGCTTAGATTAATGACGGCAGACTAGGGTTTATATACATATAATATATATATATATATTATATATATAATGAGAAATGAGGAACGGCGCGGGGAAAGAAACACAGCAAAACGTTGCGACGGACAGGGAATTCGACCGTACTCGACTGTACCGCGGTAGTACGACAGATAGGAAAACATCACGGAGAAGATGAAACCGAGAAGAAGAAACTAATAATACCACAAGAAAAACAAATCAGTGAGCAGCGACAACAGGAGCCAATTACGCGCCACCCACTAAAGGTTATTTTGCTTGAACACCACATACAGGATGTGTGCCATGACCGGCATCCCGGGAGGGGGTTACGCAGACTGGAGAGCCCTCCCCTCCCCATCGCAAAACCATACCGACACCGCAATGCATCGGGACTCTGCGTGTCACCGAAACGTTTCCCAAAAATGCGCCAAAGCGCGGCTCAGTGGCATCACACATGAAGGTATGAAGAGCTCAAAAGGCGCGGCGTGTGGGCGCCCTCACCCTGTGACTATTCTAGTGGCGCATATACGGAATACGACTCATCATGAGGAAATCTAACTGCACAGCAAAACTACAGATGAAATGGACAGCGAATCAGGCTGCCAGATCTCACGTGCAAAATCTCCTAGAAATTTCGGAGACTGAGCGGCTCACACGACTTTTACGGCGAGAGGATAAATTGCCCCCCCCTTTTTCATGTAACCCGTGCGGCTGGGCCTGGCACGTTATTTAAAATCTGCGCCTATTGTAACACGACGAATCTGCTCGACAATGTGCCGATAACAACAGCCGCACAGATCCCGCAAACACGCCTTTCTCTTGGTGGCAGCTCGCTAGTGCACCGCAACAGCAGCAGCAACTCCGAATGGTGATTGGTGAAGAAAAAGAAAAAGAGGGCCCGTAAGTAACCACCAAGACTCCACGCCCCGAGCCGGTCCCCGCATCTTGTCCCACGATGTATAATCTCGCAGCATTCTATGAGCCTCCGGCCGTTGTGTACCTACGTCCTGAACCCGTACGAGGCAGTTGCGCTGCTGCTGCGGTGTAAAATACTACGCTGGGTAACCACGTAAATACAAAAAAAATCGGCCACAATAAAAATCTCAATACATATCTTACGCGAGTAAGAGTTTTCACCGCCTCTCCTGGGTCCTCCCAATCCTGGGTCCCGGGTAAAGGTGACCAAATCACATCAGTCCTATACCTTCACGACACCCGAAGAGCACCCGCCGTCACAATGATTAAAAAAAACGAAGAACCACTGAGAGACCGTATTTAATCGATCAAGCCGCAATACAGAAGTCGAGCGAATTAACTTGTGATTCTGAGCTCTTAGGGTTGCGTACATTCCTGGTAGGACCCCTCCCCCACCGCAGCCGCCGCTGCCACCGCAGCAGCAGCAGTAAACATTACATCGTGCGCAACTAACTCCTTTGCCGCCAACGAGACGCGTGTCAATACGTCGCATCGTATAATATCACATCACACGGCCCGAACCCCATCCTCCGTCGTCTTCACGACAATGCTCACCACAAGAGGTCGCCTCGCCAAACGCTTCTCCTGGTATTTGAGGTATGTGTAGTACACAGCGCCTATATGCACGGGAAGTGGCCATTTACCGGTTTTGAATATTAGGGAGGGGCAACGATTGGGCCTGGCCATAGGAGTGCGGAAGATTGGCTTGTTCACGGGAGCGGGAAAAGAAAGGGAAGCGGCGAAAGAGCAACGACTAGAGAGTACAGAGAGTAGAGACTAGGCCTTCCCCGCTGATTTAGGTTATTGCAGCAAACCGTTATGAACGAGAACAAGCACCGTTACCAGCGAGCCAAGACGAAAGGGTAGACAATTTACACCACTAAAGAGGAGAAAAGCAGCTGGTCTGTCTGTCTGTCCTGCCCCACCCCGCCCTGTGTAGTCTGTATTGTAATCCCACACATGACAGAGCTTTTCCATTAGCGGTTGCGCGCCGCACCGAGGGTGTTAAGGGTGATGCCGGCAACGTTCACAATGTTGAACTTGACACCTCCCAGCAGGAAGAAGCCCAGGAACACAGCCACCACGCCCTGAGGAAGGGGGGGAGGTTTTGAGGGAAGGGAAGAGCCACCCAGTACCAGTAGAGACATCAGGAGGAGGTGGAAAACGGAGGAACATGGAGGGATGGAGGGAGGCCCCCGTCCTCCGGATCTTGTTCCCGGAATTGGGCCCCTGGGAACCCGAGATGATGCGCAAACGGAAAGCTGCTGGGTCAGATTGGGGCTGATCCGGGCAGTTAGGCAGGGGCTACCCACCTTGATAACTCCCACGATGGTGGTGGTGAGCGCGCTGTTATTGACCGTGCACAGGAAAAGGGAGTAGTTGAGCAGGCAACCCTGCAGAAATCATAAGGGGAGGAAGGGGGAAGAGTGCTAAGGCCCACGCGAACAACTGCCTCAGACTTTGAGAAATGGCCAGGACCCAACGTAACGACCCACCTGTATACTGTAACGCACCTATAACTTGCGACGGCAGCCCGGCGCCGGGCAAAACATGCACTCACCATCAGTGAGCAGGAAATGAGCGTGAACCACAGCGACAGCGCGCCGTTCGCCTCCACAGCGCTCTGGTAGGCCGCCGGCAGCGCTGCCCCCTCCCCGGTGCCCCACACCACTAGCAGCAGGAATGGCACCGATGTGATGGCGTTATAGTACAGCATCTCAGAGGTACCAATGCCCGCGTCGCCCTGTGGGGAAAAAGGAGGCCGGCTTCATGGGGCGAAAGATATCCCCTTCCCTGGCGCGTACTGGCATGCAGGATGCCCGAATCCTTCCCCGTGTCTCACCAGCGCCACGCAATCAATGGATAAAAGCATCTGGCGAAGCTGCCACTGCAGCCATTCGTACAGCAGGTAATGCTGATCCGAGCTCAACATCATGCAGAGCCCGACAACATCCCTTCACTCCACCAGGGTCGTAACCTCATGTAGGTGGGTTCATAGTTCTCGCCCCTTCCCGCTTCGTCTTTAAACCCTGCGACGCACACACCTGAAACTCCACGAGGAGCAGGTAAGCCGCTTGCATGGTACATGACATGAGCGCAAACACGTAGCCCTGCGGTACGAAGCGATGGGAGTGAAGGTGAGGGCGGGGAGATAAGGGACGAAACCAACGAACATTGTGCGAGGGCAGAGACCAGCAAACATATTTGTGTGTGCATACATTTATATAAACACATAAAATCTAGCCAAAAGAGGCTCCATTCTTCCATGGTCAAATGGAGTGAGATCTTTCGTACACCTTTATGTAGGCCCCCCTGCCGAAGGTTCCTGAGGCCGCGTGTCTTGTTTAGGTTGGCGGTTCCTCATCTTATAATCCCCTCCCTCACTCTCCGCTTTACCCCAGCGGACGAACGCAACTTACAGCTGTCGATAGGTACTAAACGGCCGTGGATTCCGGGGTCCCTTGTAAATTGCATCCCCCGGGGACGCATGCTCGCCCCTCAACTGGGTCTGGGCTGCGGGGCTTACTCCCAGGAGTCCCCACATAGACAGCTACTACAGCATGATCATCTGTCGTTTCGTTTTCCCACCATGAGGTCAAAGGACAGATCGCCGATGCCTGCCACCACACAGCCCGCCACAACCAGGAACACGGCCGCCGAGATCTCTAGTCGCGGCCAGCGCTTCCGAATGATGGCCTGCATGTGCGCAAGGGGCATCACGGGGGGATACCGTCCAACAACATGGCGAAAATGCGGGAACTGTAACTTGGGGTGAGGACTTTCCTAGGCGACACAAACAGGCCCGTGCTAATCGGGCTGACCCAAACTGTATCGGGCTATTGGGGCAGTGTGATCAAGGGCTGAAGGTGCAATTGTAAGCTGGCTTCGCGCCGATCCCCCGCCGCCTACAAAACCTCATGAGCTTCAGTCCGGCGGGGATGGCTATGGGGGGGTAGTTGTGCCTCCTCCCAAGATTATTCGTGCCGATTTGGGGTAGCTTTGGCGGGCTTCCTGGGTGAGCCTCATATATGTCTAACCACCCGGTTATAATGGAGGCATGGTCCCGAGGGCGTGTGAGCCTCAACTTCCTTTATTACCATTAGACACACATACGCTCACGGCGCCTCACCTTCACGATGAGAATCATCATGGGAGTGAGGCGCTTTAGGACATTGTACATGGGAATGTTCAGAGTCTTGAGACCAAACCTATTACACGTGTGGGAAAAACAGGGAGGTACCGGTAGCAGGCAGCCCGGGTATATACGTAGGTATTCATGCCGAGGTGAGATGCAAGTGCCAAATACCAAACCCTAAAGAAGGGAAGAGGCCTACACCAGAGAGGCCTACGCTGGAGAGGCCTACGCCGTGCTAAAAGACCCAAGAAGGTCAGGCAAAGGAGCTGTGGCCGGAAACTGGAAGCCCTGCACAGCAGGGCTGTGAGGTTCTTCCCGTCTTGCATACATTCAGCCGAGCGGCATACACAGACGTCAAATATCACTTACAATGCGAAACCGACGTTAGCCGTGTACAGCACCGTAATCCAAAACAGGCGCCGGCAGGTTGCCCAAGAGAACTGCCATCCACGGGGGGCCAATTAACGGCAACAAGGGAGGGGGAAGCGGATCAGGCCAGGGGCAACATCAGTCTGGCAGGCAGCATGCCAGCAGAGCGAACTAACCACTTAGGGATGGAAGGGAATAAAATCCCCAGTGCTTGGGGCGGGCCTTGTGGTTTCAGGCGTGCCGGAGGTGCTGTCGGAGAATGCTGTCCACTAAATCCTTCTTAAGGTTCTTTAGATATGAGCACGTGCGGGCCCCCCAGGCTTCGTCCATTCATTCATTCTTCAAGTTTTGTGTCTTAGCCCTCGCCGCTCACCCGCGGGAAATCCAGGACACCGAGTTCCAACAGCGGGTGGAGCATCAGAAATGTTGCAACCATCTGCATCACCATAACCACGTTAGGCAGTGGCAGCATCTGCATGCTGGCCTTGTTGACGAAATTCATGGAGACCGCCACTGTGCCATCTGTTGGGGGAATCAAAGGTGTAAAACGCATATCCGGATCATCCAATCACTGCTGGGTACGTTGCAGATTGGGTTAACATATCCGGTTTGATGTGGGTCACAGTTTGTCCCGGGCATTTGTCCCGGTTGAGTGGATGTAGATCACTGCTCCTTAAATGCAAGGAAATGCCGGATCGGCATCAGCCTAGAGTGCACAGAGCCCGTCTTGTGGAGAAGAGCGGATGGGGTGGGTTGGGGTGGTATGAAGCGGCCTGGAGCGCTGCTGGAGGCCGTCGGTTTTACGTGCCATATGCAGCTGAGGACCACCGCGTGTTACGTGCGATAGGGTGCCATGCATGGCGCAAGAACGGGAGTCGCTGCGAGGGGGGCGGGCGGCTGCACGAAAGATACACCGCACCAACGCCCGCCTGAGCCGGATGGCCAACATCACCAGAGCTTTTTCCTAGCAATATAAATTCATACACTTACAGAGGAGTGCGGAGCCGATGCCCAGAAAACTGTGGGCCTGCGTGTGGTGGGCGGGAGCTGAAACCATGATCGCAAATGAGAAGTCTTGCAATCGAGAAACAATTGCTCTAAACGTGCTATCCATAATTATGTATTACCAGCTCCAATCTGCAAGGCTGGCGCAAGCGGTGAAGATAGAGTGCCAACCCTACCCTACATGCCGCAGGAACGAGAGCTGCACAAGAGCCTGTCGCAAGTAATGATTACTAAAAGACTGTCAAGTCACACAGCCCGCTTCACAGCACTTGCCCTCTGCACAAAAGTGTTCCTGAATGGCGAACTCCCTTGATTGCGACCCGGTCCACTCCTGTAGTAGTTCAAATGCCGACATAATGAAGTTTATTGCAACGGCTCAACCCGCAATTGTGTTTCTTCAGGTGATGCTCACCCCTCAGGCCCAATGCTTTGAGGCAACAATGGTTCCGTCTCCGACTGTTTTCGCTGTTCCATCATTGACGTTTAACCGCCTAACGAGTTAATGGGGGCTGGTGCGCTGCGGACAATCAACGTCAATGTCCGAAACTGATCAGGTGCTCGTTGCGAGGTGTACACAGCCTTGCGACAAGATAGAAGAATATAATATATACGAATGCAACAGGATATTTATTACATGCAAAGATGTAGCCGGATTCAACTGATGAAGATTTCAATGCATGTACGGCAGAAATAACTGTCACACAGTCACAGCAAAGGGCGCAGAGGTTTATGGGTTGCGAATGCGAAATATTTTCCCTTTTGAATGACCATAATTTATACGTCTGATATTGTTTCTTATGGTAAGTTGAGAACGAGTGTCCGCCCGTACAGCCACGGGGGCCCGATTCAAGGCCTGTTCACAGGACCTGGTGCTTCATGCGCACCAAGACGGATAGGCAAACGATCGGCTTATAATGAATATTGGGACATCAAGTTGCTGTATATATTGTTCCCCTCAACAGGTCAACGACGCTAACGAGTCAAAGAAGCATGCTCAGCGGTCCGTTGACCTGACACGGCGTATGATTGCTTAATTCAGTCCACGCATCACATCATCATAATTATTTTCAAAATTGCATGTCTGAAATTAAAGATTCAAATGCTCCATGGATGAACCCAAGAGGACCCAGGTCATCAGCGCCGATGAACCGTTTTTCAGCATCATGTGTGCACTCTGCAGGGACCTCATCGTAGCATTGATAAAAATTCATAGCACGACGTATTATATACGATTCAGAAAACTATATGTTGTGCAGCAATGGAAGCCGCAGTAGCAGTCTGCACGGTTTGGCTCCAACGCTGCAAGGGTGACGTACGCGACAAGACCTACGCAATTATAAGACTCGTGCATATATCATAAAAGGTTAAGTAATGTTCTGGTATCAAGTGAATTGCTATGGGAAGTTTTAACTGCTTCTGTGCGTACTGCACCCTGCTTCTTGTCCTTGCGGAGCATAACGGCCGACATATGCGATAAAACTTTAAAGTTGCCTTGCATCCGACATTGTAACACTGACTTCTGAGTTGTTTGCGATTCCAAATCTACGTTTGGTGCTAAATAAACTGCTAAAGGAGTTTTTTTGTAAAATATGGCATAAGCTTATTTTCGTGGATGTATTATATGTTTGGATCTGGTTCTAGGGAATAATGCAGCGCACCCCGTTTAGCGGCGGCTCGCTGATAAGAGGAGCGGCGTCGCGGCGGGCTGCCCTTGCAACGTTCCCATGGATATCATTACGTCAATGTCGCGCGATAAAGCTCTGCACAAGTGCGTCGGCGCGAGAAGACCGGACTGGCAATTTACAGTCCCAGGCACTTGAGCATGTGCTGGAGCAGTTGCGGAAAGCCCAAGGGACTCATCGTCTGTCCCCAAACGTTGAGGTATGTATATTCGGAACCACCGCTGGTTGACAAAACATTCTCTTCCGTGATCTTGCTGGGCAATCCAATTCGTCGGCATAACACCCAGCAGAAAGAAGGATGGAAGCGCAAAGCCTCAATCCGAAGCTGCAGATGTGTGGCAACGGGGGTTTGGGGCTCAGGTCAGGGCCAACTTCTGACAAATTCTGGCCAACATGACTGAGTGCGCGGATGCTTG
The DNA here is from genome assembly GCA_019650235.1 of Volvox reticuliferus. NCBI lineage: Eukaryota > Viridiplantae > Chlorophyta > Chlorophyceae > Chlamydomonadales > Volvocaceae > Volvox > Volvox reticuliferus. The sequence continues at coordinate 231,676 of BNCP01000004.1, forward strand.
CTGACTGCCGCGTCGCAGGCCGTTGTCGCAGGGCGCGGCAAGCACCTTGGCATCGCTGTTAGCTGGAATTTGCGCTGGACAGCATCTGGCTGCTTCGCAGAGGAGATTCGGGGTCCCCAGCTAACTTTTAAATGGGGTTACGATGGTCGGGAAGACAGCGGTTGCTGGGAGGTAAGGCGGCGGTGAAGCCGTGCGTATAAGACGGCGTTTTCCGTTATCGAACTTAAGTCTCTCTAATCAAAATATCTTTAAGGAGTGCTTGAAGTGGGCTGGTGACAGGGGATTGGGGTCGAATAGAGGGAGGAGGATACGTTTCGCCCACGAAGAGAGCAGGTAAGTGGGTCGAAGGAAAGAAAGAATATGTGTGTGTATGTATTTAAGGGGTATTACACTGTGGGCGATTTGCCCTGCAAAGACGAACACCTGCAAAGATGAGCAAAGAGTATGTATGTATGTATGTATGTATGTATGTATGTTGGGGTGTTACACTGTGGGCGACTCGCCCTACAAGGGCGAGCACCGGGGGGCCTGACCGGACTGAGCCACAGCGCAGGGGAGGGGCACGTGGCTTTGTCTGTCTGTCCTGCCACGTGCTCCCCCTCTCACTCGGGCCAGCTAGAGCAAAGAAAGACTCAGAGGCTCTAGCCTGGCCACGAACAGAGCACTGAGGAGCACCACGAAAACAAGGAGGGAGCTAAAGAAAACAGGGGGAAACTAACTGCACAAGGAAGGGGACTACTCTCCTCCAACACAAAACTGACCTAGCAAGAGCCTGACAAAGACACACAGAAGCCCTCAGAGGAGAGACGCCAACAGGAGAGCACACTCTTACACAGCCAAGAAGGAAGAACCCAGCCAAAGACAGAGGGGGGGATGACGAGCCAAATTGGCGGACCCCTAGAAAGCCTCCTGGCCCCACCCACAGCTGGCCCCTCAAACACCTGCACTGCACAAGAGGGAAAGACCTCTCTCACTGCCTCCCCCAAAACCCTTAGAACCCGGTGCCTGGACACAGGCTCCTCCAGCCACGATACCCTCCACCCTCTCCCTGCCCCTCCTCAAACACTAGACTGCCTACCCCTTCTCTCCATCTCTCCTCCTCTCTCCCCCTTCTTCTCCCTCAAACCTCCTCCTCATAACTCCCGCCCTAAGAACCCTGCTCTGCTCTCTCTGCTCCACGGCTGGTGATTTCCATTGGAGAATCACATCTCATCTGCGCTCCAACTATGGCTAGGATGGGATGTTGCGGTCCCACCCGATCCCAGCCATATTTAGGGATACCCAATGCTGCAAAGGAATGCAAGCGAGTCCAGAAGTCAGCAACTGTACGAGCCCGTGCTCGGTCCAGGGGAGAAGCTGCTGTTTGTGCTGCATTGTCCATAGTTGGCTGTGTCGTGTAGATGATTGGACGTGTGTTGACAGCTTCATCCTGTACGTATGTATGTATGTATGTGGCGCTAATGCCTAGCCGCTTTCCGAACCGTCATCTAAGCTGTCGTTGACCCAAATCCCCGGCCACCGTGCACGCGTCCATCGCTGGTTGCCCGTGCAGGTGGACAGCTCGGGGCTGGTTCGAATCATGGAGTGCGATGATCACGAGGTGCGTGTGTGGGGAGGGCGTGGGTCAAGGGAGGAGCCGTATTTGGCCGTCTTGGTTGAGAGCAGGAGGCTCAGCGGCCTCAGGGGCCTTATAAGGTACGATACACACACGGTGCGATGAAAAGAAGGCGGGCGGAAACCAGTACGTGGGTAGCGAATATCGGTGCTACAGGTCGGTATACCTTCACCACAGGCCCTCTAACCTAGTAAATGTGTATGTGCACCACAGGAATAGGGTTTCGGAGCAGTAAAAGGAGAGCTTTTTCGCCCGCTCTCACACTCTCACACTCCTCCGTACTCATCCGGGCTCCTGTGCCCCGTGGGCCGGTCAGTTGTTATCTATATCAGTAGTTATCTTACCGCTCCTCCTCTCTTCCGCGTCCTCTCTCCCCTCTCTCCCCTGTCTCCCCTCTCTCCCCTCTCCCCCCTCTCTCCCGTGTCAAAATACTCCTTCCGTATCCCCGTACTCGGCCGGCGGCGAACTGCAGGCGGTTCTCATGACCACGTACATTCGTACGGGCTGCTGGCTACAGCCCCATCTTCAGGATCGTTTCGATATGGAGCTATTACCAAAGCCCCCAATGTTGGCTATAGCAACAGCTGGCGGCAGTAGCAGCGGCAGTAGCAGTAGCGGTCGGCGCAGTGCCGTGCCCGATTGCGGAGCAGCTGCCGAGGGTGGCGGTGCCCGGAGCAATGGCCCGACCGAGGATACTCCTGGCAGTAGCAGCTGTAAGCAACGCTCAGCGATCCCGGCTACAGCTGCGACCGCGGCAGCTACTGCTACGGTTGCTCCATTTTACAATGCCAGTGGTGGTGGTGGTGGTGGCGGCGTCACAGGTGGACATAAGCCGGTGGCGGCTGCGATCCATGGGTCAACTCAGCCAGGGGCGACACCCGCATTGGATGACGTCATTGCCATCGGATTGCGGCTCAAGGGCCGGAAGGTGATAAGGGCGTTGGGGAGGGGTGGGCTGGCGGGGCGGTCCGGATCATTTGGAGTCCAGTCCGAAGCGCTTTGGGTCGCCCAGAGCTGAGTAAGCAGCGACAGTTCCAGCCAATCAGATTGGGAGATGTTTGGGCTGGGGGCGGGGTGGGGAGCTGGGGTTGGCGGGGGCCGGGGAGACGATTACGTGAAACACTGATAACGATAGAAGCTGCGCTTTCGGTGCCGAAGCTACTGAGACCCGTCGAAAACCGGTCGAAAACGGGCATGGCTTGATTAGTCTGATGCTAGGTATGGCTTGATTAGGTTACGCACTCTGCTAACTAGTTACCGCCGAAAGCACCAAACGCGCGAAAGTCACTAAAATGTGTATCAGCCCCGAGACCAGACAGTTTCGCGTGACGAGTGGGAGGGAATAGAAAAGAATTGGGTTCGGGTGCATGAGGTGGGGAGGTACGGATTGTGTGTGTGTGTGTGTGTGTGTGTGTTAGGGGGGGGAGAAACGTGTCGCGTAGCGCGGGTGGGGTCATACAGTGTTCACGGCATGTGTTTTGCCGATAACCAATAACCGATTGAGTAACGAACTAACCGGCGGGTGTTGAGTTTGCCGGCAACTTCTAACTGAATGTCTCTTGGCAGCATACCGTGATATGGTTGGGAATGACCGACACACGTTGATATACCCCCTCCAGGGAATTGAAAAAGAAATCATTAGTACGGCAGGGGCCGAGCGCTTTCCTTTTTAACAGACATCCAGAGCGGCCGCAACACATTGATGCTAATTATCGCGGCCCCCCCTGGATTCGTGGGTGTCATGCATGGTCATATGTGCGGCTCGTACACCCAAGCTTCGTGTACGGGTGTTGGTACGACGGCTTGACTGGCGGTTGCTGGGTTTTGATCACCGAATGTGTGCGGATGTGGAGACCTGGGAGCTGGGCGAGTGGAAGGAGTGGGCGGAGGGGTAAGTGGAGGCCTGCCTGGGAAGGGGAAAGGGTGGTGAGCAAAAGTCGACATGCACATGCGAGTGGCGAAGTTTCTTCCTGCCCTCCTCCCGGGTTTGTCGTACTGGAGCGTGGCGCGATGGCAGCAGACGTATAAGCTTCACGCCTCACGTTGTCTGGAGCCCCATTTCCGTACCAACCACCAGGACCTCCAACCCAATCCATCGCATGCCATGCCACGCCGTGTGTGTGTGTTTGGCCGCTGTGTGTTTGGCCGTGTTTGTCGTACAGCGTTCAGTATCCATCAAGTGCGCTGCATAAGGCCTCCAACGGTGGTCAGCACGCCTACCTTACGGTCAGCGGAGCAGCAAAGCATGTGGCGCCGCCACCGCTATTGCCGGAGGTGCTACTGCCGCCCGGGATCGCTGGCGCCGCCGCCACCTTGTCGCCGCCGCCGCCGCCGCCGCTGAGCTCCATCGCGGTTCACGAATCCTCCCCCTACTCAGCTGGGGCCCCTGCGCCATGGCCCCCCCCAAACATGTTGGCAGTAGCGGGGTTGACGGTGGGGCTGCAGCTGCCGCCACCAACTAATTTTGGATTGCCGCTGCTGCCGCCCATCCCTGGAGACACCAGCTACAGCCTCCAGGGAGGGAAAGAGGCGGTGCCGCTGTGGAGGGCTGCCAGTGGGCACTTCCTGGTGGGAAAAGATCAAAAGGGGGGCTTATCCCATTGTGTGTGTGAGGGGGAAAGGGGTTTTAAATTGCTGTCGTACACATCTGTGGATGCTGTATGGTAAGTGCAAGTGTACGTGTTTGTATACATGTGTTTTGTCGTTCTTAATTCCCCCGCTCCGTCCCTGACGCCGGCGCGGCTCCGGCCCTCCCGTTGTCCCGCAGGTGCGTCCCTCCGTCAACGGTCAACCGGGTGGCGGTTATTTCGTTTTGGACACGGGCGCCAGCGGCTTTGTGGTCTCCCCACAGGTGCGACGTGTGTGCGTGCGTGTGCGTGTGTATGTGTGTGTGTTTTGACGACTTGAGGACGTAACCCCGCAGCTCCCCGTGTGCTGTACACTCCCAAAGCCTCCCCTCTCTTTCCCCCCACCCCAAACAATGTCCCCCGACTTGTATATTGAAGCAACTGTGGAACTCACACATACACATACACATACACATACACGTGCGCGCGCCACCCCCTCACCTTTCTCAGCGGCCCGTTTTTCTCAACCATCTCACCTGCCCCACCCTTATCGCCCACCCTTATGGCCCCCACACCCATTTTAACCTCCCCATCCTCCCTCCGAAACCACGCCTCCCGAAATCCAGGCCGCCGCCCGACTGGGCGGTCAGTCGTTCGGTGAGACCCACGCCGCCTCCATATCGGGGAAGGTGGCGGCTCGCTTCGTGCGTATGAGCTCCTGGTGCCTGGGGGGTCTCTGCATCCGACAACCGGTGCTGATGGTGATGGCGTTGGACGGACTTGTACGGGGCGCTCCAGGGGAGGTGGTGGGCATTGTGGGGCATGACCTATTCAGGTGCGTGGGAGGAGGGGGAGGCGGGCGGGGACAAGTACTGACAAAACACGTCGGGAATCCCGGAATGGGTGAAGGTGAATGCGGGGGGGGAGGGGGGAGACGAATGGTCACGAGCCCTGGTATTGCGGGGGTTCAGGTGGGGTAAAAAAACCCTTAGTTACTAACCACCACCACATGACGCAGTGGTACAACAACTGGGTGTACGAGTCTGGAGTCTTATTAATGGATAGCCGATCGGGTTACAGTATCGGATGATGACGTACACACACTCACGCAGATGGCAAATTTCTAGTGTCGTACTTCTAAAGTTAGCTGTTGGGTTACACGCTGAACTCCAGGGAGGCGAAAGGTGACGCCTGGGAACCACCTGGGGTGGGTGGCTGGGGAACGTGTCATGTGTATACAGGACGTGTGCATTTGCGTATTCCTTGGCGGTTGTCGCCTGCACAGTTGTACGACGTTTACGTGAAGCTTGCAAACAGTGATTGTTCGAAATGCCTTCCCTTCGTACGTACAACCTTCGTATGTACGGCAGGCGTGCTGTAGTAGAGGTGCCGCAGCTGCTGGGGGTCAAGGGGGAAGGAGCATCCGCAACAACAGAAGGCGCTGCCTCCGGATTCGGATCTGGATCTGATTCTGGATCTGGATCTGAAGAAGAATGCGGCTCGCTGTTCTCCGAAGCTGCATCGGTCGTCAGCCGAGGGCGTGAGGTTTCGACGGAGGCAGTGACGCCGTCTGTGTCGGCCTTGTACGCCGGCGGCAGTAGCAGCAGTAGCAGCAGCGGTCCCCCATTCGGGCCACCGCCGCCGCCGCTGCGTTCGACCCCGGTGTTTAACGACGTCGGGGCGGTGGCAGCGTTGGGCCAACCGCCCAGCGTCGCCGCGGCGGCAGTGCCGTCACCCACTGTCGTACAGGAGCCATCATCGTCACCTCCGTCGTTTGCCATTCCTCGGGATGCGCATGGGACGCCGTGGGCCCTCCTAACTTCTAGCACTGTTGGCAACGGTAGCAGTAGCAGTAGCAGTAGCAGTAGCGCGTGGGATCTCAATGAGCCGCCGTCGATGGCGTCGAGCAGGACAGGCAGCAGCGGCTTTAGCAGTAGCAGCAGTGTCAGCCATGGCAGCAACAGCGCCACGGCACCAGAAGAAGACAGCAAGAGAGATAGTAGCAACAGCAGTAGCAGGTTCGCGGCAGGAGCAGCCGCTAGCAGTAGCAGTAGCACTAACGACAGCGCACGCAGTAGCAGTAGTTGTAGTAGTAGTAGTAGTAGCAGTAGTTTTAGTAGTAGTAGTAGTACGAATGGCAGCGATGGAAGCGTTGTTGTCCGAGCATCTGCTGGCCGAAGTACGACAGCCCGCGCTGTGCGGCGCGCAGCTCGTACGGTGCCATACACTGTGCATGAAATGATGATGCACCACCCGCTTGAGTACGGCAACGAATCAGATTGGGTGTGGGAGCCACTTATCATGGTGAGCTTGGGCGTCATCTTCGTACGTGATGACCTGAACTTGGTTAAATCTTACGAAAATGTTTCATGTAGTATTTTACAATATTTATTTTATGTAATTGTTATTGTATTGGTATTTGCTGTCGGTTTGGCGTGACCTCTGATTCTACGATGTTTCTTTCCTTCCCCGAGCCCCAACTCCAACTCCAACACCCCCTCTCGTTTGGTCTTCTGCACAACCAGCCGTACATCCGTACAGTCCTCCACCTCCCTGCCGTAACTTTCTACTCAACCGCGACGTATTCTCTCGTCATCACGTCTTGTTGCCCCAATGCACGCCCTTTCAGTCATTTTTGTTCACATTAAATAAATATTAAAAATATTATGTTATTAGCGCTAAACGGTGTGTGTGTGTGTGTAAATTTTCGGAGTTATTTCCCGACATACTTCTAATATCTAATTTCGGGGGCCAGAACTACCCTTAACTGTGATCCCCTCTTAGGGACCCTGTGCCTCTTGTTCTCCTGTTGTACGGGGTCACCTGCTTTTTTATTCCAGACTCGTACCCTACCGTACCGTACCGTACCTTACCCTGCCCGATCTGTACCGCACCTCATTGCCTGCCCCTAACCCCCACCCTGCGCTACCACACCCCCTACCCGTGCAAGATCGCAAACCTACCCCACGTGCACCTCCGCTTCGCCGATCCCGGGGGGGGCCCAACCCGATCCGTACTGCTGATGGTGGACTCGGGCGCATGTGGAGCTGACCTCATGCTGCACGCCAGAGCGCAGAAGGAGCTGGGGCTGCTGCCGCTGTCCGCGGCGGCGGGGGGGCCCCCGGCGGCACCTGCTGGCGGAGGGGGCGGGGGCGGGGGCGGGTTTCCGGCTGCTAAATCTCAGGGCCACTACCTCCGAGGTGTGGGTCAGGATCCCCGGGACTTCGTCCAACTGCAGGTGTGTGTGTGGGGGGGGGCGGGCTTCATATGGTTCTATGTATGCGTGTGTGTATATGTGTATGTTTGTATATGTGTGTGATGGGGGGAGCCGGGGGGAGACGAATCAATTCTGTGACTCTTTGTGTGTGTTTCGGTTGTTGCAGGGGTGTGGGATTAGGACTGTCGTGCGACTGAGGATTCTAAGGATTTCAGGTTACAGGCAACTGTTCCCCGTTTGCCCACCATCACGGAAGGGTCAACGTGCCTTCTGGGCAATCTTTAAACCCAACCCAAACAACCCGTCCCCGCCACCCGACTGAGCCGGTGAAGGGTTTACTGTTTGCGTTTTCTAGGGCTTTCGGGTTTTAGAAAATCCTAAAGAGGCGCAGGTGTAGGGGTTGACCTGGCCCGACCAGAGTTATATCAGGGCGGGCGGGCGGGCCAGGGCGTGTCGTTGGCGTTTGGGCGTATGTCGAGGCGGATGGGGGCTCCCGAGAGAGCCTTCAGCCGGGGCCTGGGGGAAGAGGGAGACTGGGGGAAGAGGGAGACTGGGGGAAGAGGGAGACTGGGGGAAGAGGGAGACCGGGTTGCCGCAGATTCCGTGCTGGGGTGTTTTCGGAGAAGCCGCAGAAGATAGGGGGGCTGGATCATCACTGCCACCATGACTACCATCATCACCACCGCCTGGGGTATTATCGCTAGCGCGCGCACACACATACACACACATACATATACCCCACTCTTTCCCGCCTCTAGATCACGTCTTCCTCCCCGGAGGGTTGTTGTTAATGTCTTTTAAGCCCAGCATCAGTACGACCAGGTCTCCTGTGTATTTGCCTTTCCACCCTTCCCCTTCCCTCCTGCCCCTTCCCCCCCCGGCTCGCGCTCCCCCCGCCGCCTCCAACACCCAGGTGTTGGAGGTACCGTGGCTGGAGGTGGCGGGAATCAGATTTGAACAGGTGGGGCTTGCAGTTTTGTCGGCAGTGTAGGAACTGAGTTACGAGCAACTACATGATACGCGTGATGCGGCGGGGGGAGATGGAGGTGGATTTTGAAAAGAATGTCTTTCGACTGGTGGTATCCAGTAGGGGTTATCGACTCATCAAATTGAAACATGAAAAGTGTCATCATCAAGAAGGTGCGTTCGTGTGCTGGTGTGTGTATGTGTGTGTGCGTGCGTGTGTGTATGTATGTATGTATGTATGTGCGTGTCTCTGTCCCAAGCTCTTTGGACAACAATTTGAATATTGTGTTTATTCTATTTTACATATTCTCCTCTGTGCGTGCCATCGTTCCCTCCACAAGCATTTCCGTACACGTGTTATTGGCATTCACACATACCCACCAGTACCCATTAACCTCTTCCCCTCTTCCCCTCCCTTCCCTCCCTCCCATGCTATTTCTTTCCTGGCAGATTCGATGCATGTGTGCCGCCGTGGGCGGCCTCGACATCTCCATTTACAGCCATGGCATCTTGTGCGGCGACTTGCTGGCCCGCCTGGAATGGGCCATCGACTACACGCACAAACGTATCGGCTTTAGGCGTGGCGCTTTCGCACCCGCACCCGCACCCGCACCCGCACCACGGCAGGGTAGATAGCGGAAGGGGGCAAACCTTTCTTCATGTTGATGCGGATACGGCCCGGTCCTGTGCGATATATGATATATATATATATATATGTGCCGCGCAGCGTGACGCGGCGCGCAGGGGCTTATCTCTCGAACTTCCGTTTCCTTAAATGTTCCTTCTCCGTGAAACAGAAAGAAGAACAAGAAACAAAGCACAAGACACTGCGTCGCGCGTAGGTGCATTGGTGGTTGCATTGGTGGTTGCATCGTGGGGTGGGCTTTCACCTTCCAGGGTATGGGCTGGGCTGGGTATATGTGGGCGAGAGCGGGCGGGGGGGAGGGGAGCGGGAAGAAAAATGTGTGTGTGTGTGTGTGTGTATGTGTTGCGAGAGTTGCAAAGATTAGCGAGCGCTTCTGCACTGTAAGTTATTTATTCCAACTCCACCCTTCGTCCGGCATGATCTCATCTACGAATAATATCGTTCGATCTGAGCATCGGTGTGAAAACTATGTACGCGAGTATCAAGGTCAGTCAAGATCGCTCGGATTCCCCTTCGCCATCCGTACTGGCAAAAAACAGACAGCCTTCCCACCCAACATCCACACCATACAAAAAGCACGAACCCACAATAAATTAATTTTTTTGGCTCGAGTGCCAAAGATTTGGCTAGTAGGCAAGTCCTTTTTGGGCACAGCAGTACGGCAGTGGAAGACAGGGTCGTGGCACGTGGTCAGCGGCTTTGGCGGCTTCCTCTCTGCCTACTACCTGCTTTTGTCTCCTGCTGCTTCCGCTTGTAGCAACCAGCCTGTATGTGCCTTGGCCGGCCTCTAGCGTTTGCAAGTTCGCCTGGGCAGGTGCCTTGGTGTGACTCTCTGTGGCCCCGGCTGGTCTGCTTCCTTTGTTCACGCGCCACCGCAAGAACCGCGAGATAGCGCCCGCTTTCCAGGAGCGTCAGCTCACTGGTGGTGACACAGAAGGCTATCATGAGCAAGGGATGACTGTCCACGTGCTGCGTCCATTATGCGGGGGTTGGCAGCCCTGAGCCGCCCTCTCTGCAGCCCTGAGCCGCCCTCTCTGCAGCAGCTGCGCAGTGGAGTTACGTGGCCAGTGGTGCTTTATTTGGCGGCCACTCTTAACGTGCTTTTTAGGGTTGGGTTTTAGTCCCGGCCATAACGAACGCCTTAACAAGTGTGCACGCGGCCACAGCACGGTTGCCTGCGCTAGTGAAGGCAGCATGGAAGGTAACCAGGGCGCCAGGTGGCGGGAGCTGGCTTCGTCTACACTCAAGCCTGCAGACCACGGTTTCCACAGCTGGCCCACGCTCAAGGGGATGACGCTCTGCTGACAGTGCAAAGGCCCTGCGTGGAGGAAGCCCGCATGTGCTCTCAGAACCGTTTCTGCTGCCAGTGTTACAGCCCCCGTGCTGGCTGCCATGGGCCGTCCAATCCAGGGTGAGGTGGATGGCACTGCGGCGATGCACACATACACCGCGGCAATCGCAAACCCTGGGGCCATACCTCTTTTAGCTCTGTCGGGGTTTGCCAACAGAGCTAAGGTATTGGCCCTGGGTGCTGGATCATGCATGGGCGGGGTCTGTTGGAATGGCCTTCCCTAGCCCCGTGGCGGGCACGCAGGGTACTCCGGTTCAAAGGTTCGGGCTTTCTCCCCCCGGTTATGCAGGCGCTACTACTCATGGCGTTAGCCCATCCAGTGGTGGGCAACCCGTCAACGGGGTTAACTCCGGGTCAACGGAGTTTCAGTTACAGTACAGGTTTAACGGACAGGTTTACGTTTCAAATGGCATCAAGCTTTACTAATGGAAACCATTATTGTAAAACGGAAGCCCAACCTTTGCAATGGCTGCAGAGGTGACGAGCCGGTGACGACTCCAGTCCTCAACTCATGAATCTGTTTTGTTTGCTTCGTGTGGTATTCTGTTTTGATATCATGCTTACGATCGATCCGCTTGACAGCACCGCAACTCAGACGAGATTGAAGGAGGCCACAGAATACTGACTGCTTCGGCAGTGGCAGTGGCAGTGGCTGGGGTTGGGTTTTTCGACGATGATGATGATATGGATGGCCTGGACGTCAGGGGTGCAAGTCCCCCAGGGCAATCGCTTCCTGCCGACCTCCTCAGGGGCCCCGTGCGTGCCAGATTTGTGTGGCACTGGCTCCTCCCTGTGCTCACAACTACATGATCATCAGGGTCGCAAGTGCGTTTGAGGGAATATTGCTGCTGCGAGTGGTGGCGTGTACCTAAATGTGAGGCACGTCTGCCCACACAGAAATGGTTCTCATGTGTAATTACAACTCTGGGGTTCTGGGCTGTGGTGCAACACTCGGTGCGGTGATGCTGAGCTTTGTTTACTTCACTCGTGGTAGGTCGGGGTGACACGGAGTATCACACTGCTCAGAAGCAGGGTTTTTTCTCCCTGGTCGAAGGGGATAACAGTCCTCCCGCAGTCGTCGTTGTGGAGGTGAACGGTCGGTCAGATTAACTTCCTTAGGGGCTCCGTGGCTCCTGGAGCCACGTGAATGACGAACACAGTCCTGACGATAGTATCTGCTTGGCACTGAGAGGAGGTAGCGGCTTGCAACATGGTTTCAGCAAGGTCGTCGTGCTTAGGGACTCGCGGATACAAGAGTATGATAAAAGGGAAAAGGCAACTAATTAGTTACTAGTTACTGATATTTGTCAATTATGCTCATGAAGCACATACCGCTTCTAGAGCCAACCAAGCGGCAAGAATCAGTTCATTTCTCATCGTTAATTAGCATCAGTTCAACTCCAGCGTCGTACACCTTGTCGGTGGTGGTTGAGTGTCTGAGGCCATTCGCGTTTGTGAGTCTTAGTAGGGAAGTCCCGTACACCATGGAAACGTCAGATTTCACTTTTGGACTTCATACCGAAATTCAACGTAAAGTTCTGGACCAGCAATATCATAGTAGCTCTGCCGTAAATAGGTGTTTGTCAAACCCTGACCGGTGGAACCTCCTGCTTTTTTATGCCCTTCATTATAAGCATTTGCAAAGCACTTCATAGTGTGTGCTATGTCAAGTTTTACTGGCTGACCAATTTATGCGTGGTTGCTTTTTCTTTTACTAATACGTTCGACGCCGCGTGGATCCACGCATCCAACGGTGGAGTAGAGTTACGAATGCCAAGCAGTGCAATGAGTCAGCTAAGGAATTCGAAACTCATATCATGTGAATCACATGGATGGCCTTGCAATGGTCCCTGAGAAGGGACTGAAGTACGTACTGCTACAATTCGTAAGTCCGCAGCTTTCTGTTTACAGCACTTGTGTACTGCGCACAGGCTATGCACAAAGATCACATGAAATAGGAAACCGACGCTAAAAGTGCATTACAGTTCATCGTCTACCTTGGCAGTGTACCGAAATCCGTACGCCTGGTCAACTCGGGATGGCGAGCATTGTCTGAACAGTTATGATGTATTCAACTAGATGCCTGTATTGTCGAATGTGCTATTTATATTATATACACAGCTTGCATTGCAAGGCCTAGCCTGTTTGGCCTGAACTCTGCTCGGCCTGAACTTATTACATCGCGGCATATTGTGAAGGCAAAACAACCTCGTACTGGATAACTCTGATGTCAAGGACGTTCCATGTTTCGACAAGTTTGCTGTCTGAACCATTTTTTTCTGAAAGGAGCCCGCAAGTCCCTTTCAACCCTCTTTTCTCGGGATAAGAAAGGCGATTGAGTAACGTTTATACACGGACATTGCCTGATGCGCTCGGCTCCTTGCGTTCTTATGCCGCTAAGTTTTTACCGGCGCCGCGTATCACCTCTGCTCAATACCATCCAGAGGCAATTGGTCTCCGTCTTTGATCTGGTCATTCAGTGGAGGTTTTCACCATACGCCCTTCGGTGGGTGTGAAAGAAACGGCGAATAGTTATACAAACTGAGGCGATTCGGTTCAACGTCAAATTTCTGCACCACATCCTGCATACTGTGAAGGATGCTGGATGGCACGCGAAACGTCTGGGAGATAGTTAACGTCTAGGGCTACGCTCAGCATTCCTCCGTGGGATATCTGTAACCGTCCTACCGATGATGCGGGTTGCAAATCCGCCTCCGAGACCTCATCCTTGCGACATCAACATGCCCTGTGCACAGTGAAAGCGGGATGGCATCTGCACCGGGGCCCCAGGGCCCAAGAGGGCATGGAGCTGAGTCCTTTTTTTCCCATGGATAGCCATGTATTGCAGTGCGCCCAATGCAATCCTCATCCCACCAGCCTTAGCTAGGCACAGCAGCACAACGATCTTGGTTCAAAACAGCAAACGCTTACTCTGGAGACCCTGCGCCTGCTTGTATATAGAACAGGTAGAAGCCTCCTAACCAGGCGCACCCATTGTGGGGCCCCCAGGGAGGAGGGGTCCAACCAGTCCCTCTATGAAGGGGTTGGTGGTGGTGCTGGAAAATATCATTCCTGTACCATTCCTACTACTCCGTGGGTTCCGCCTCGTGCCATTCCACGTAGCTGGGCTCTAGGTCGGTTCAACACGTGATCCAGCAAACTGGATGGCGCTGCATGGCCTTACATGTCAGCCCCGCTCATTCACTTTCTGCATTGAGATCAGCCCGCCGGCTGGGTGTACCTCTTTTTAAGTCCTGCATACCGCCGTAATCACCTCCTTCCCTTTCCTCCGGAGGCGTCTCCACTGCAATCACCGCTGCCGCTAACCCCCCCACAGGTACTTGGGGCAGATGACACGAATATTAGACGCTCCGTCTGTGGCGCTCTTCCAGGTGAGGACCCAGATCACGGAGGGGTTTTGGGGGCGGGACGAGGCCGGGCGCAGCTAAAAGGGGGGGCCCTCCCAGATTTTTCACCTCTTTGAACGCTCTGTCACTGTCGCACTACGCCATTGTTGGAGCGATGTGCGTTCCAATACCGCACGGCGGAAAACACGGTGGCCTAGTCCGCAACACAGTCATCGGAAAGTTAGAGCTCCATGCTGCGGCGTTGTAGGATCAGGTGGCGCTGGTAAGCTCCTCCGACCCCGCACACGCGATTGCGAGCTAAACCAGATGGAGACCGACGTCATAGCGCGGCTCTTTGCATGCGTTGGTGTACTGCGATTAGCCAGGACAGCAGTACCGTACATGTTAAAAAGAGTCTTTCACCTGACCGCCTCGTTGACGTTGCGGATCGCAGTTCTTGCGGATGCTTGGATATCGACCCCAGGCAATACACCGTGCGCCGCGGATGGCAACTAGCAACATTGGGAAGGAGGCGGAGGCGACGACGACGCATGCGAGCATGCAGGGCACGTGTACGGTGGTAGGATCAACGACAGAGGCTACCTCCATGGCAACTTCAATGGTGATTTCTGACGTCGCTGCTACCTCCGCATCACCATTAACTGCTGCTGGCACTGAAGGAGAAATGCGCGCTGGAGAGCTTACGCAGGCGCTTCCAGTCTTTCGTACCGAGGCCAATAGCGTCCAATCACCATCCCCGCCATCTGGGCCTGAACCCCCAGCGGCGCGGTGGCCGGGCGAGTTAGCAGCGGCGCTTAATTGCCGTGTCTCAGCAGGCGCAGAGGTGCCGCCAAGGCGGCGGGTGGCGGCTGAAAGTGATGCCGCCACCACCGCGATGAGGCCGGAGCCATACAGGCCATTTAACCGCATGCCGACTTGGGCAGGTCCCTATGCGGTGCAGCTACAAGCAAGGGCGAATCGCGTGACGCCGACTGGCGCCGCAGTCAACCATGCCGGGACAGCCACGGCACCGGCCGTCCCGCCGCTGCGGGGCTACGTAGGCCGTACGCGTCTGGTCTGCACCAGGCTGAAGATCCAAGGCGCGCATCCTGCGGACGTGCCGGAGGGGTACGAGGAACGCATCGCCGCGGTGCTAGCGGCGGCAGACTTGCAACTGGAAGGCGTGTATATCCGCCCAGGTTGCATCGAGCTGGTACGTTGGATTCTACACATGAATTCTTGTCATGTAGGATGGACCATGGATCCTACATGGGGAGGGGGGCCTCCGCAGAGAACTCAGTTACATGGAACACAGCTGCAGCCCCGCGGCTGAGGGTTAGGCGTATGCAAGCTTGTTCTACAATATGCTTATACACGCATCGGGTTAGAACCTGCGTACCATACATGTACAGCGGGCTGTAAAGAGGGTTTCCTTCGAAGATCCCACCTCTGGTGGGTACCTTGGCCAGATAGGAGGACGTGGGCTGCTTGGTTTGACTCTGGACTGAAGTGTCACTGCCGAATATTGATTGTGGCTAGCCACCACCACTATATCACCACCACTATCACCATCTCAACAACATCAGTCGTAACCGCTGCCCTGACAAGCAGATCGTCGACGCGCGTAGCATGGGTAGGAGCCGTCGCCGTGCCGCTGCCGATTATTCCCCAGGAGCTCGACGGGCCAGGTTGGACGCCCATCTGCAGCCGCCGAGCCGCCATGGAGCAGGACGAGCCTCGGCGACTTCGGCGGCAGAAATGGCTTCCAGTGCGCCAGCGGCATGCAGCGTCAACATTGCTAGTAATTGCTTGGGCTTAACGAGCTCGCCCACAAGTGCCCCCATCAGTGTCCCTCTCTGCGGCAGCCAGCACCCAACGAAGCTCCGAACGCAGCGGTCGTCGTTGCCGTTGGTGTGCGACAACAGCGGCAGCGACAGCAGCAGCAGCAGCAGCAGCAGTGGGGATTACAGCTCCCCCGTCTGGCGAGAGGTGCCGCATTTATTAGATCAGCACAACGGCTTTATTGGCGAGTTTAGTACTGATAGCGATGACAACGGCGGTAGCAGCAGCGGACGCTTAAGTGTGGTGGATGTGGGGGAGCTGATCCGCGCACTTAAGCTTCCGTGCGATGGCCTCACCCTGGAGCATTCGAGCACCCAAACGTTGTGTGAAGAGCCAGAGGTCCCGGGGCCCTGGGCGTTAAACCCTGGTTCGGTGGCTGCGGTGACTTCCGCTGCCGGGGCAGCTGTGATGGCGGCAGGGGCGGCGGTTCCACTGCCGACCGATCTTGGTCTGGTGGAGGGCGGTAGCCAACGCATTGGTGGCTTGGTAGCGCCGCCTCGGCGCATGCCGGGCGGCATGGCCATTCCGGAGGTGCCGGCCATCCAGCTGGCTCCGCCAACCATGCCGCAGCTCCTGTCCGTTTCCCCACGTGTACTGCTCACGCGGTCTTGTAGAAGCACGAGTGGCGCGACCACCACCACAACCACCACCACAACCGCCACCAACAACAGCGACAATGATAATCACACGGCTATCACTACTTCAGTAAGCGTGAGTGGTGGCAATACCGCCAGCAGCGGTGGTGGTGGCGGCAGCGGTGGTGGCCAGCACAGCGCAGCGTCGTCTTCAGACACGGTGGAGCTTGTCCTGTTGATCTCCTGTACGGATGACCGGGTTCCGGAGCTTCTCTTTCGTAGCCAAAGTTCCTACCTTCCGGCGACGGTGACGGGTTGCGTGTTGGTTGGCTCTCCGGTGGGTGCTGGCGGCCAGGGATTCGACATACTAATATGTACGATAACGTTGCCGGTAGCCATGCTGCCCGATGAACCGGGACTCTTGGTTGCTGAGGTGCGGTGGGATGGGCACCTGCAGGGGTCAGCGATGCCGCTGCTGCTCGTAGATGACGCTGAGGTGGGGGGGGAGTTACAGGCCGCCGTGGAAGACTGGCGGGGATCACTCGTTGAGTTGGAGGACATCCTGCTAGACCTGGCCTGCTTCTTCTACCATGCGCGCCGCCTGCGGCCACGGACCGAGGCGCCGCCGACTGCAGCCGGTGGCGCCAGAGGGCGACAAGCCCATCCGCCAATGCCAGCAGAAGGAGCGGTGGTGGAGTCTCTGCCGTCCTTGCACGGCCCCGTTAGCGATGTCTACGACATGTATGACGGCACGCCGGCGGCGGTAGTGCGAGGGCAGGTATCAGAGCTGGGTTTGCACATGGCCACATGGATGGCTAGCTGTCCGGCGGGATGGACTCGCATCCTGACCCGCATCCGGACGGATCTGGCATCCTTGGGCGTGAGTGAAGTGGCTACCCTTGGGGTCCGACATCATCACCAAAGCCCGTACCACCAGCACCTGCAGCAACATCAACAGGCATTTCGCCAGGACCACCAGGACCTCAATCATGATGAGCAGCAGGAACAACAGCAACAACAACAATCACAACAACGCCGGCGCCGCGGTGGAGGCAGCGGTAACAGAGGCGGTGCTGCTGTGGAGGATGGTTACGGCGACAACGGCGACGACGTCCGGAACGCAGATAATCGAAAAGCGTCCACTGCCGCCGCTGCACCTGTTGGCAGAGGCGGGGCCAGGCCGGTGTTCGCCGGCAACCTGGATGGCGGCAGCGGGGCCAGCAGCGGCCTCTCGGGCGTGACGACAGCCGCTGCATCGTTGTTGCTGGCCAGTTCCGCCGCAGTAGGACCCGCGCCTGTGCCGGGGAGCTTGCAGCAAACGCCAACGGCGATAGTGGCATCACCAGCACAGCTGCAGCAGCAGGGGCCGCAGTACTCATCGCCACCAGATGGCAGCTTGCACGCGACCGGCGAAGTTGCGATGGTAGGGGGTTACTTAGCCTGGGTAGCAGCGCCGACGGCGGCGGTAGCGGCCGCCGCGACCGGCAGCGCACCATTACGCTACCTCGCCGGGGCGGATGAGACCATCCCTGAGAGTGGCAGCGGCAGTGTCCCTGCGCCCTCGTCCGCCGCGGCTTTCGACCTTCCCCGCGCCATCGTGTCGCAGCCCGGGCACTCCTCCATGCAGGCGCAAACGCTGATTCCATCTTCAGTGTGCTGTAGCGGTGACCCATGCGTTGGCGAACAGGCGTATGGAAAGCCGCTCAACCCATGGGTCATCACAATGGGGCTGTCACACAGCAGCCCAGTGTACCGTAAGCCGGTGGCCTTGGCCTCAGCCCTCGTGACGGCTGCCTGGGCTAGGGTCCAGGTATGTGGGGTGGATTATTCATGCCTGATGGCGGCTGACTACCAGGCGTTCGTGGCTGATTATACGATCCATTTGACACAAACCCGGTAAGCGGGTTTGGGGGGCTGGGTTGGGCAGGTTCCGATGCCGGATGCGGGTGTACACTGGGATATAGGGCGAGTACACTTCATTTTGGGCTCATTTTGGCGCCATTATCACCATAACACGAGCAGCAGCAACACCACCGCCACGACCATCACCAACATCAAGACCACCAAGACCACGGCTATCACCCTGCTGCTACCTTCGTAGCGTTTGCCTCAATTTGTCCTCCTGCCTCTATGCTGCATTAATCCTACCCATCACAACCTATTTTGCGTCCCTGGTAGGTCCTTTTCGACAGGCTTCCGGCTTTGACCTCAACCCCTTTTTTCTCTTAACGCCACACACACACACATATACATATACATATATATGTATATATATTTATGTATGTACTCGGCCGCACCCAAATGTGTGCAGGAACATCGTCACGCTGAGCTGCCTCCTCCTCCTCGCAATCCGGACTTGGCTGGAGACTACTGCCACCACCGCTGCCACCGCCGGTGACGCAAGGATTCTTTTCCTTCGGACTATGGTGCCTCCCGCAGTGTCCTGCCTGCCCAGCTGTGTCTCCATGCTCAGCCGGCCCTTCCTTAGCCGCGGCGCTTGGCAGCGGCTTCTATCCCTGATGCGGCTGCCGCAGCTCCTTGCCTTCTGCGTGGGGGCTTCGCTGATCGCGTGGGGAGGCTTTCCAGCGGCAGCGGCTATCCGGAGTTATGAGCTCGGCGCGTCAGCTTTCATCAGCGACGGCATCGTCCACATCGTGGCATCGATGGTGAGCCAACGGATCTCTGTTGCCATAGTACAGCTTCAGGATCAATAACCGTGTGGGTGCTGACGATTCAAATCCTAATGGAAGAAAACCTCAGCTTATCAGCTCATCATAATATGTGTTCATCGATACTTTCGTTTCCACACAGGGAGGGAGTATCACCGAGAGGTGGTCCATGAGTTAATGTTATTTTTGTTGCTGTCATCAAGAACACGCACGCGGATGCGTCTATATCACCCTCGTACATCATGCACCACATCACCATGAGTCTCCCCTGCTGGATTCTGCGCTTCCGCGTCCGCATCCACTAGTACTTCTACTACTCCTACGCGTACTCCTGCATCTTTGGTAGGAGCGCATGCGCCGCGCCCGTATGTTTCGCTGTGTGTGACTCATGGATCCGCTGCCTTCCTGACTGACTAACCCTTCCGTCCGCCGTCCGTCCGCAGTTGCTTCCCATTCCGGTGCTGCTCGTCTCCCTCCTACGGATGCCCGTTCATATGGCACTTTGGACCGCTGTAGGAGCCCCTTTCGGGACGCGATGGGCCGCCGTGCGAGCCGCAGCGGTGGCATGCCTCTCCGTCATCACCAGCATCTGCTGGCACACGTATCTTCACGGTGTATATCGGCGGCGGCGCTGGGCGTGCGGCAGCACATCATCAGCACAACAACAACAACAGCAGCAACAGCAGCAGCAAGCTCAGCAGCACGCCAAGACGGATTGATCAGTTGTTAGATCTACCTGACTTGACCTTTTTCCTGACTATCAGCAGCTAGCGTATGACTAAAACAGCAGAGACTGCAGCGCTGAACAGGGTCAGCAGGTCGCCGAGCAAGCAAGCAAGCAAACGGTGTGTGTGCTGTCGGGTAACCTACCCGGACCTTTATGTGGGGGGTCACACCGGTATAATTTTAAACGGGGTATGCCGCAGAATTTTGCTTGCTCGCTTCTTGCTCGCATCGCCGGTTTTGCAAGGTCCGAGTTGGGGTGGGGTTAATTACCTCCCCCCCTTATTTTTGTCGTTCTCACACGCACTATTTTCTCACATGTGTAAATGTCATTCGAAGAGGGCTCAGGAGCCCCGTGGGCGCGCACCGCTCTGTACGCAAGAGTCGGTTTATTCGAAGCAGGTTGATGAAGTTATTTGTATGATTGCAGTAGTTGTCTGCACAGGGGGTTAGGGTGGTCTGCTGCACCTGTCCTATATTTTGTCGGGCGGCGCTGCTGTGCCGTGCCTTCTTGAAGCTGACCCACGCGCGCCCGGCAGTCACATTGATGTTTGGCAAGTTTACAAGGTACGCAGCCCAGCAGCCCAGCCCAGCCCAGCCCAGCAGCCCAGCCCAGCAGCCCAGCCCAGCCCAGCCCAGCCCAGCCCAGCCCAGCCCAGCCCAGCCCAGCCGCCCAGCCCAGCAGCCCAGCCCAGCCCAGCCCAGCCCAGCCCAGCCCAGCCCAGCCCAGCCCAGCCCAGCCCAGCCCAGCCCAGCCCAGCCCAGCCCAGCCCAGCCCAGCCCAGCCCAGCCCAGCCCAGCCCAGCCCAGCAGCCCAGCCCAGCCCAGCCCAGCCCAGCCCAGCCCAGCCCAGCTCAGTTCGTCAACAAGCCGGTCCATGGATCGAAGGACTTGTTAATGCTGCATGTACATGTGTGGCCTTCAACTACTGAACGTTACGACATGCCTGTCTGGCTCGGTGCGTGCAAATATCCCCTCTGGTGCAAATACAGCTGAAAGAAGTCTGTTGCGGCCAACAAGCGACTGTTGAGTGTTATAGCTGCTCCTTGGTGTCCATCAATGATATAATGCGGCTAACGTACATATCTCAAAATGACCACCATCCTTGTTACTTCAATTGAAAGGTACATGTTTATTTTCCCGCGTGCCAACGTTGTGGCACGCTACGACAGACGTTGCTTGCCCGGCAGCAGCAGCTGCACACAAGCCAGCCTAATGACCGACTGCTGAGTCTCAGGTTCGTGTTCGTAAATCTATTTGCAGCTTCTCTTTGGGGGGTTACACTTCAGAGCTCGAGGGTGCATGGGGATGGGGAGGATGCTGATGAACTTCGTTGATGGTATGAATAAAATACGTACTTGATAGATTGTTTAAATAGGAAATCGAGACTGCTGCTGCTTGCGGCAATTAAGCTGGTGCTCGTACAGCTGCTGTCGCCTGCCGGACCTAAGAATTGTAAAAGCATGACGCAGCACGGAGTACGTCCCATTGATCGAGGAGAAGGAGCAGCCTGCTTGTTTGGATAGCTAGATGCTACAGCGTACACGGCTGGAGGAAGCTGATGCATGCATGCATGCATCGACTAAGGAAAGCACAGTCACCACGTATATACTCCATTGCCTAACTTAATACATCCATACATCCACTCCCCAGCTCATGGTCTTTATTAATTACTGTTTTGTATACCCTGTGTTCGTCTGATTGTATCTTCTCACGGTTCGCGCTACCTCCAATCGGGTTTATCACATGAGGTTTCGCATACTGCATGCACAAATTATCACTTGCGCGTCCGTCCGTCCGTCTGTCCGCCGACATAATGCCTCATCATGCTGGTGGTGCAACGCTGTAGAACTGCGTGATATCTCGGGGACTTGGAAGCACAGATTATATGGAAGCATATCACCGTCCTGATGATGGTGTGTGTGCGGTTGCAACATACCTGGCAAGTGGGCCTTGCCCCGTAGATAGGAAGAGGGGGTGGAGCGCATGCCCGCCGAGGGATCACTTCTCAGAGATAAGAATTAGATGGTGGTCAAACCTGCGTTACAACAGAGCCGAGTCCCAAATATAGCTGTTACATATGACGACCCCCTTCCTCACTTCCTCATTTACTTCCGGCTCCCGGAAAAAATAGTATGGCCGGGTTCGCCAGGCCTCGACCAGCTCGGCCACACAAAACGCGCGCAAAAAAATACCCTAGGGAGCCCATGGAAAAGCCCTCTTGGATGGCGTCCGATGTCACGACCATTCAGTTGTAAGCGTTGCGCGGTGCCATCCATGTCACGAATACAAAACAACGGTGAAAATTTGGCAACATGCGTAAATGTATATTCCCTGCATTAACGCGCCTGGCAAACGTACGCAGCTCGATATGGATATTATATATAGATGATGACCGCCTCCCATGTCCGGCGTTGCTCAACCTGCAACTAACACTGAGCACGTGGTGAGCAGCTCCAGAACCAAATCATCCGGAGTCCTTCTCCGGCCCCCGGCAACATCTTCACATTCGTTTGCTCGTCCATTTCTTTCATTCCGCATTATGCACCACAAGGGCACTGTCAATATCAAAACACACACACACACACACACCGAAGCCGTACACTGCGCTACACGTTACGCCCTCGGCCCCTCACCCCAGCATCACCGCAACCGTAACCGCAACAAGGACGCTCGTCACCAGCGAAACCCCGCCGCCCAAACCCACACGTGACGCGGCGCTGCTCACCACATCCGCTCCCCGTCCAAGTCCCCCACCGCTGGACCCCGACCCCGACCCTGACGAGGATGGGGGAGCAGGGAGGGGGCCCGGGGGCCGGTTAAAGGGGGCCTTATCATCGCCGAGAGGGGCGCCGATTGGCGGATTGTTAGAGAAAGGGCTCCCTGGAGCGGTTGCACCTTGAGCCGGCCTGGCGGTGCCGGTGGTGGTGGTGGTGGTGGTTGTACGGAGAAGGGGGTTATCGGCGGGGGGCGGGGCAGTGGGGTGGTGGTGGTAGACCGGGGGCATGTGTACGCTGCTGACGTAATAAGGGGGCGGAGAGGGGACAAGGGGGATAAGGCCCACCGGCAGGTAGGTAGGCGGGGCAGAGCCGGGTAGCATGTGTGTGTGTGTGGTGAGGGGGCCGGGGCGGTGAGGGACCGGCGGAGGGAGGGAAGGGTGCAACAGGTCAGGTGCTCCAGGATAGGACGGCGGCGATGCCGTCGGTGGGCTCAGAGGATGTGACGGCACCGTCGGGGGCGGCGACGGGGGAGACGGTGGCAGTGGTGACGGAGGCGAAGGCGAGGGTGGCAGCGGCGACGGTGGCGGTGGCGATGGGGATGGTGGCGACGGCGGCATCGGCGAGGGCGGCAGCGGTGACGGCGGCGGAGCGATGGGCGCATATCGCGCAGTGGCGACGGCTGCGCTTTGGTCACCGATACCCGGCGGCAAATAGAAGTCCAGAGCTGCCCGGGCGATGTCGTTATGCGCCGGAACGAAGAAATCAGCCACGGACTCGTTGAAGCGGAACAACTCAGTGCCGTTCTTGTCGTACAGGATAAGGTCTATCTCCATGGGATGTTGCGTGTACGGCGAGTGCGCCCTCAGGATATGAATGTCGTACACGCCGTGGGGCAGGGCCATGTTAAACGGCGGCAGGATGGCCCGGAAGCCACTTTGCAGGCTGCGCGGCAGGCGCGCGAACGCCCACTGCCAGGAGAAGGAGATCCCGAAGTCCGGGTGGTTGTTGGGTAGGAACACGCAGAGGCTGTAGCTGGGCCAGGCCTCGGAAATCCCGGCATCGGTAGTGCCGTACAGCAGGAGCGGCGTCTGGTTGGGTTCGTCCGTACAGTTGACCGTTACCCAGCTGAATTCCAGGGTGCCTCCTCGAGGCTTTGTTGGGGTGTTGGTGGCAGCATCTACGGTGTGGATCCAGATCCATATTCCCTTTGGGAAGGTGTACGAATCCAGGGAGGTGTTGGATCCCGCAGCTACGAAATGGATCTCGGAGAGTTCACAGTTGCTACTGCCACAGTACCAAGCCTCGGCAGTAGTGCTGTTGGGTTTGGTCGCGCGGAGTGTACGGGGGCATACGGGGGAAAGAAGGGGGTCAGGGAGGTATCGCAAACCCAATGGCACGTACCGGGCCCCGATCCCGGACCATGTGCGTACTTTCACACACTTGTGTGCTGTACGGAAAGACAGGCAGACAGAGAGACGGAAGGACGGACGGACAGGCAAAAGGACAGACAGACAGACAGACAGGCACACCGGAGTTCTCCTCCGGCGGTCCAAAGCTCTGTCCACACCCACCTGACTCGCAGCGTTAGGCTCGAGGCATTGGCGTTTGGTGGGATGAGGTAGGGGGACGTGCAGTTGATGTTGCCGCCGCCGCCGTACGGCAAATCGATGATGCCAAAGCTGCCCCTCAGGACCTGCAGCCGTTAGGTGGTTGAATAGGTTGCGGCGGTTGGTCGACAGCAGGTGGGCCCCCCCGGTAGCTAGGAAGGAAGGGCTGCCTTGGCGAGGTGGGCACTCAACAACGCACCTGGAGGCCATCGACCTGGCTGCAGCGAAGCAGGCCGACAGATGGTTGAGCATATATAGATGGAGAGGTCGCCAGTAGCATGATGGCAAGGGTAGCCAACATCGTGGCGCCAGCGTTCGGGTGCTGATGGCGGGATGATGACATCTCGATTAGTAGTCGGTTTCCGGCCTTCCGCGGGGACCAACGAACGGATTACAGACAGAGATAATAAATAAATAATATTTCTTGGAATTATTTAAATTTATATTTCTAGTATATTTGTTTGATGATGATGCGGTTTTCTTTGCGACTGGAAGCTACGACGCAAGGATGGCTGGATGGAACTGCTTGCCTGGTCAGCAATGGATTGCTTCATTAAATAAGGATTCATAGCTCTTCTTAACTGCATGCAATGTGCGGTACAGTCACAGCGCGTGTCACAGCCCACAGGTCCACTGACATGACCAGCAGGCATGACTAATCAAGAACAACCGAAAAACGCAGCAACTGAAGATGTGACCTTGACGTTGAGTACATCGACGCGGAATTATTGACAGAAAAGCACAAGATTAAACTTCAAGAATTATATCGAATGCAATTATATGAATTCTTCTCGTCTTTAATACGCGACTGTGAAGATTTAGCGATCGACATTTAATAGATAAACGCGACACCTTTCATGATATATACAACATAAAGTCACTGCAATATACTACAAAATACTAATAAGTACCAATTAACCGATACCACGCAGGACCAGGACGTCGATAATGTTCAACGCGGTTCAACCGAGGCACTCGCGGCACATCTGCCTTGCTATCTACAGCAGCGAGCGGTCACAAGGCTGTGACCTCACAGTCTTCAGGTCGAATTGATTGAAGACCGAAAATCTGTCCACCTCAAGCGGCATTCCTTATATATTCGCAAGCGGTCAACACCAACAATAAAAGTTATGCCCCTGCAGTCCCCTGTTGCATGTGCGACTCAACAGCAGCAATAATACAATAAGCAGAGGTCCTTGTGCTAATACGAATCTAATTTTGCTACTCCTTCAGGTATTCCTCCCCACTCCAGAAATGCCGCTACTCCACGCGGGTGATGTCCCTCATGCTTGGCGGGACGTAGCTCAATCCTAGTGCCCGGAAGACATCAGTCTCGCAGCTGCGTGGGTGCATTGACACATTATAATTATACACACAAATATTATAAATACACACACACACACACACACACATATATATATATATATATATATATATATATATATATATATAGAGAGAGAGAGAGAGAGAGATGCCACGTGCCCCTCCTCCCCTGCGCTGTGGCTCGGTCCGGTCAGGACCCCCACCGGTGCTCGTCTCTTAGCAGGCAGGGCGAGTCGCCCACAGTGTAACACCCCTTATATGTATACATACATATATATATATATATATATATATATATATATATATATATATATATATATATATAGACGCACACACACATTTGGGCATTGGAGGCGCTCACAAGAGGCGGGGTCCTGCTGTGTGTCATGACTAAGTAAGCCATCAGATACAACATACACAATGGTATGATGAAGGTCAGGAGGGTCAGGAGGGTATCGAAAAAGTAACGTTAAAGGCAGGATGGGGACCATCATTAGTACGTCGGTAGTTAAGAAGGACAAGATGATGAAATGTCTAGGTTTATTGGTTTCCGCCCCAACCCGTTTTTGCCCCCTCCTGCGTTCACCTGCACGGAACCGAGGTTAGTACGTACTCCACAACACCCCCACTGGAAGCTGAGGCCCCCCGCGGGCGCCGCTCGACCACCGCCAGCTCTTTGTCACTCAGCCGAAAGGCGTCAGCACGTGGGTGTATTGCACGGGCCAGCTGCCGTACATGGGGAGGCGGGGAACTGGCCCAGTACCTGCACAATCCAATGCGTCCAATTACGTCCAATTAGGTAATAGTACGAATCAACATAACGTATTTCAAACAATTTGTATTTAGTGTGAAGTCGGCTGATCGTTTGTTTGGTTTTGGTAACAGATGTATTTTAGTACCTGAGTGCACGATTGAAGTCTATGCCACTGCTGAAGTACGTGACGGCGTACGGCAATAGCCGGCGGCGGTAGCACTTGATGTCGACACGGCAGTAGCGGCCGCTGTCCGGCATGCGCCAGACCCCTGTGCAAATGTAGTGGCGATGAAAAGAACTTCAATCGACTGCTCTGTAACGTGCTTCTAGCTCTAGCTAAAGTGGATATTGTATACGTACGGTCCGACACGTACGGCACAAATACGGTACATTACGACAAACTCACCCAGCCAGGTGGCGCTTTCCACATCGCTCCTGTTGCGCTGCTGCTGCTGCTGCTGTTCTCGTACTTCTCGCAATCGTTCTTGATCGTGATGATCATGATGAAACCGAATGGGAGCTGGTCGGTGGTGACCTCGGAAATGGTCTTGGCGTCTGTATGTGTGTTTTTGTTTGCGCGCCGGCCAGGGCCATGGACAGAAATATGGATATACTGCGTACCGTTCGGTTATCAGTTACCGGTTGTTATCAAGGCCGTATTCAAGTGCCGTATCCAACTGAAATTATGAGGGTATTAATCCCAGCAGGAAGATCTGTACGAAAAACATATTCACAAGAACTCTCCCTCCCCTGGCCAACGGCTTACTCAAGCAAGAGGCGGCATCATACAGTCCCGACCCAACCGCAGAAAAATAATGCCGCACGTACGTTTCGATCATGCGCGCGGAGTCCACGTCCAGGTACCCGCCCGCCTCCAGCCGCGCCACGATGGCTGTCAGCAGATCGTACGGACCGACCCGTGGGTCAGCCTGAGGACTGGGGGCGATGATGAAGTCCTGGGACAAGGGGCACGAAGCGGGGGGTGAGGGGGGAGATGTGGTGAAAGGGGGGAAGGGAGGCAAAAGTACGAATCCTGCAGACGCAAGGCGGAACGAACGAAGACGACCGCGTGACGTCGTGAACGAGGTGCTGCCAGCAGCAGCAGCAGCAGTAGCAGCAGATCTCATCATTGGATCCATCGGGATCCAGATACCCATAACAGCATCTAGACCCCTAAGCCTCCGACCCCCATCCCTTCTTCCGTACACAGCCTAAAACCCTAACGGCACGCAGAATTCTTTCAAAATCATGACTTCACACGGTACGCGTGGTTGCGTGCCCACATACACCTCAAACCTGAAAACTCCCCAAAATGCCATACAGAAAGGAGATTTGGAATTGTACGAGTGAAAGCAAGTACGACTCCTCTCACCACATCCGCTGAGGAGGCGCTCCCGCGCGCGTAGCTACCCATGGGTCGCACGTGAAGACGGTCGAGAAGTGCGGAGTACGGCAACTGAGTGAGTGCCTGGGTTTTAGGTCAATGGAAAAGAGAAGAAGCGGGTCTTTTGCGAAGGAGCATCGCTGGATCGACTCGGGGGACTTGACCCGAGGGTCGCGCAAAGAATCTTGAAATCAGATCTTTCATTGTGAGTGGGCGGTTGGGCCGTAACGGTCTGTCAGGCGTCTTGCAGGTACGAACCACACCGACACGAACAGGATATATAAGGCCCCGATATTTGCCGCTCCACCCGCCATTCACAACTTACCACACTCTTATATAATACCCAACTTATATTTCCCAACCCAAGTTTTGATCTCTTTTCATACACACATACACACATATACACGGTGGGCCCCCCGTCTTACCTGCAAGGACTCAATCGTTACTCGCCGTACAACTGTCGCCACTAGGCTCACCTCGGCACGGGGGATCCGGTGCTGCAGTTCACATGTACGTGCAAGCGTGTGTGTTTTAGTTGGGGATGGAATTGGGGAGGGGAGAGGGCTAGGGGAGAGGGGCTTGAGAGGAGGGTTCCGTAATCCATGTGGGCTTTTGGGTGTTTGGGGTGTTTTGGGTGCAGTACCCATGCGTATTTATTACGCGTACGACGTATAAACTCCTCGGCCCGCACGCACCTGGAAGTCGTCAAAGTGTCTCAGGCCAAGGCGCTGCTGGGCCGTTAGATCCGTACGCTGCCGTACGTCGTCCAATGACCTTGATCCCGATGCCCACCAGCGGCGCGCAGTGCTCTCTCCGCACCCCCAGACCTACTCAGCGCCGTTCGCACAGACACGACCATCCCCAATAAGTAAATGAAGGTAGAAAACGGTGGTGGGATGGTTTTGTTGTTTGGATAGGTGAGAGAGATGGGGTGGGATGAGGCTCTGCCGCACCAAACCGTACGTAAGTACGGCAATTTTCAGGAAGGGAGATGGATGAATGGAACACAAGGGCCGACCGGGTTTCATGGACAGGTTTCGGAGCGTATACTGATATCACAACGTATACAACTCCGTGACCCGTACAATCTATCATTCTATCGTACAAGAAACAAATGCTCCACACTAAAAACACAGCATGCTGTTCCCACTATCTCCCCCCCCGCTCCCCCTCTCCCCTCTCGCCCACGTCTCGTGAATTCGCCTTCCCCCCCTTTTTGTCCCCGCAAATTCACCTGCATGAATTTCCGTATGGTGACTTGCTTCTCGTCATGCTCGTACGCGTCATTGCGGCTCAAACGACCCGTCGCCAAAATCTCAGCCACCTAAAAGAAATCCAGTTTGGGTTCGGGAACGAAAACCAGCGCAACGGATTTGGGGGTAGCTAAGTCCAATTGCATGCAAGAGCGGGCGGCCCCCCGGGATATAAGCTCATGCTGAAGAAAAGGCATCCAATAAATAAAGAAGTCATCCAAAAATAACAATTCCGTACATATTCCCCGCCGTACGCACACAGCCGTACGGACCACAGCAACGACATGCCTTAAATACCATTAACGGATATCCCCTTCCCATCTACTTGCCATCCCATGTGCCAAATTCCCCAAGATGCCATCTTCAAGATTTGCGCAACGGATATGTACTGCATGCCGTATATACAGCGAATGTACTGCACCGGATAGATTTCATACTATTTATGACATAATACACACATATAGAAATGTAGCTTTCCTACCTTCTCCTCTGAACCCCTGCCCAGATGAAGTTGCTTCAGCTGGTCGGGCGCCTCCAACGGCCAGCTCATTCGCACCAGGATGCCCATGGCCCGGTCGACAGCTTTGATTCGGAACTGGTCCTCGCGACCCAGGTACAGCTGGAGGCGTGGCGGCGGCGGCGATGGCGGCGGCGGCGGAAACAGCGGCGGCGGAGGAGGCGGAGACAACAGCGAGCTGCTATCATCGTGTAAGAAACAGGGTTCGGCGGCAGGCGGCAAGCAGGTGGCGCTGCACATGGCACGGCCGACCTGGAAATTCCAACATCAGTAGTTGCTGACTATAAATAAATAAATAAATAAATTATTGATTTAGGAATATACCAAAAAAGATATTATACTAAATATACTAAATAAATAAATAAACGAGTTATCAGGTTAGTAATAAATCGCTTACATCTCGGGTGCGTTTTAGCTCCGCGAGTATGCAGAAGGGCCGCGCGGCGCAACAGGGGTGTGAGCACACGGCGTTGATGCGGTGGCGGCAGCGGTCCGCCGCTGCATTAGCATCTGCCGCGGCCATCGGTGTCGATGTCGTACTCCCGTGCTTGGCGGCGACGGCGGCAATGCCTGCCGCCGCGTCGTCGTCACTCGCCTCCCTCTGTGTGATCGGGCTTGAATGGCGGCGGCGAGGCCGCCGCCGCCAATGGCCGCTGCTGCCGCCGCTACTGCCGCCGCCACCACCGCTGTTCGGAGTGCTGAGACGTGCAGATATCAGTGTGTGATCAATGCGCGGTGTGCGGCTGCCGGAATCCCCATCACTGCCGTCAGCCGCGGTACCGTCGCCGTCAGCACCACTGTCGTACGACTCCTGCCTAGTGCCGCCGCCAGCGTCGGCCGCGTCGAGTGCGCTCGGACTCAGAAGCTGTACGTTGGTATCGTACGAGTGCCTGCCAGGCGTACAACGGCCATGGCAATGATGCCGCCGCACAGCTGCCGTACAGGTTTGCGGAAATGGTAAAATTCCCGGGTGCAGAAACGCCACACTTAAAACTTTTCCGGAAAACTCCGGAAATAAAAACCGACACGAAATCGACCCGGCACGCTGCTCCACTTCAGCCCCTCCGCTGCCGATCCCGCCCAGCATGATGGTTCCGATGCTGCCAAGCCCAGCGCGCCCATAAGTCAAATTTATGACTTTTGACGAACAGACTTTCAATTCACATCTTAATCCTATTTCGATATATATATCTGATGACTTACTTTTGCCAATGTCTCAAAAGAAGCATACACGTCCGGTTGGCCGTTTCCTTATCCCAGGGCTCGATCCACCTGTTTTTGAAAAATCCGGCAGCCGAGAAATGAAGCCACATAAGTCAGCAGCATAAATAGAAATGATTGCATGTAACTATTTTGTAAAAGTAAAAATAAAGACATTTTGATATTTATGTATTGATAAGTTGATTCATTTTATCTGTCAAACGCGCACCACCTCACCCTACCTGTCGTCAACGCCCCAATCCTCCGGCCGCGCGCAAATGACGTCAGGTCCGGAGAGGCACCCGCCGATGCCACCGCCACCACCGCCGCCCCTGTTGCCATTATGTACCTCAAAACTTGATGCGGCAGCGGCGTCGGCGGCGGTGGTGGTGTCCGCGGTGACGGCGGCGCCTACTCCGCCGTCCCGAGAGGATAATGACTGTTCCGGCGGCGACGGCGGCTGTTCCATTGGCAGTGGAGCCACCGTCGGCGGCGCCGCCGCAGCTACCACCACGGAATGCCGTTGACGCGCCGCCAGCTGTATGAGGTGTCCGGCTGCGGGGTCCGGCACGAACCGTCGACCCTGCCATTAGGAGAGGAAGTAAGGAGCACCTCACACTTTGCTCCATACTTTATATATAACTCTTATTTTAACACGTACTGCGCAGTCTCACAATTTATTGCATCTCCCCACCCCGTATAAACGGCAAAGAAAATTATTCTTTAACTCACATCTAGGCAAAAAGATTCAATTCTGGAAAAGGCGTCACACAAACAATTATAACGATTTTATCCAGGTTCAATACTTTTTAGAATCATTTGCTGAATTTAAATTAATTGTAGATCACCTGCTCCAGACAATCTCTGATGTACTTCAGTGTCACGAATAGCACTCCGTGCGGTAGAAGGAATGATGCCGCTGCGGCAGTGTCGTATTCCAGATCTGAGGTACGGAGGAGGTGGGAAGCTTCCTCCGCGGAAGTGTCGTACCTGCTATACAGGAACAGGCAAGGGCACGGCAGCCAGGAGTAGAAGATGTTGCGTGCATGCATGGTGTCCCCATCACGATGCAGGGGGCTCCAGCTTATTTGTCGTACAGCCCTAAGAGTCTGAAAGGATAGATCCGTAAACTAAACCATCACGTCCTGCTCCGCTCACTAAAGTCGATGATAACTGACCTGGCAACGACGTGTGTCGTACTGAGCCCTACACTGTACTGCTCCTGGCCGCCAGCCAGCTTTACCTGCGTGCAGGCAATAATAATAACAATTATAACAACAACAATAATAATAACAATAGTAGTAGTAGTAGTAGTAGTAGTAGTAAAGAAATGAAATTGCTTCTTTGATAATCATACGTTATAATGGATATGAAACGGAGCATTTCTACCACAATTGACAAGGCAAGCTTAAAGGAAAATAGAGTAACAAGGTGTTTCAAAACCGAATGCCGATGCGGTTAGTGTCTAGTTGGTGGTTAGTTGTTAGGTGCCACAGTCTGACCGATTACCCTACCCGTGCCAGCACTTCGCGCGCCTGATGCCTTGCCCAAAACACAAAACGGCAGTTGCGGAAGATGCCGCCTCCCCCACCGCTGTGATGGCCCCCTGCGGCATCAGCATCACGCTTTAACGTCACGTGGGATGCTGCTGCCAACGCGAAAGGTCATCGGCGGCGCAGCCGAGTGTTCGCAACAAGCATTTTGTTTAGTGAGAGGTAGGTGCGCAGGCAACTTCCTGTGTTGCCCGTCGTCGTCGTCGTCGTCATCATCATCATCATCATCATCATCATCATCATCATCATCATCATCATCATTATCATCACCACCACCACTAATTATCTTAAGGCGGCAGCAGTGTCGAGACCACCAGTGGGGACACCAGTGGCGCTTCGCGAACCAATGACACCGCCAGCGTCAACAAACACTCACCTGCCCCTGCCCCAACAGTACACCTCACCCTTCGAAACGACGGCGCCTTCCACGACACCCTCTTCCTTCGCCGTTCTGTTGGCCTCTGTTCCGGAACCCGCCCGTTCTGCAGTCCAATGCTCCGATACCACCGGTGGCGACGGTGATCGCCGAGACGGCGCCGTCGTCGTCTTTGCCGGGATCACGCAGGTGACGTCGTTCAAAATCTCGGCCGCCGATGGCTGCCCCATCGCCGTCACCGTCACCGTCGCCGCAGCGTCACAGGCGGCGCCGGTGGCTGCGGTATCTGCAGTCGCTTCTGCCACCGGCCGCGGTGCAGGCTCCGCTATTAAGGATACATCTGCGCGTCGCCGCTTGCAACGGGAAGGAGCCTCTGATGTGGGCACGGCAGGCTCCGAAACCACGGTGCAGGTTACGCACAGGGCTTGAGGGGCAGTCCCTCCCGCGGCCTGCAAGTCAGGCGGTGGTTCCACATCCTCTGCAGCGTCTGGCAGTAGTAGTGGCTGATAACTAATAAAACTACTGAGCGGGATATCCGCCATAGCCGGCGCCGCTACTGCTGCTGCAGCCTGACCTTGCTGCTGCGCCTCTTCCCAATGGAGTTGAACGGACTTGTCATTGCAGTTCGGAGCCACGACTATCCCACGGGTCACCGACTCGCCAGACCCACGGGTCCGTGGCGTGTTGGCAAGCTCGTGAGGAGGTGATCCAGGCTTCAGCGGCAGCGGCGGGGGCGGTGGCGATAGCATACTGACCCATCGGTTTGGTGTGGCCAGCTGTTGCGCAGCTGGTACTAGATTTAAGGATGTGAGCTTCCTCGGCGGCGGCACCGGGTCAGCCTTTGCAGTGGCCGCAGCGATGCCGTCGCCACCAGCAGCCCCTCTTTTTCCCCCACCGGTGGCTCTAAGCTCCAAGCCGCTCACCAGGCGCCCATCTCGCCGTTCTAGGAAGATCTTGTCGCCAGGATAAAGCTGCAAACGCACCATGTAGACGGTGCCTCAAGGCGTGGTGGTGCGGGCGGGGAGGGTATGGAATATTCCTCTCCGTCGGAGAGTCCGAGCAGTGTTGCCGCACAAGCAGTTCGCACTCGTAGTTTTACTAGCCGTACATTACTAGCCATACGCTGTGAGGGGGCCTTATCCACCGGTTTCGGACAGCTCGCAAGGCAGGGTCGAAGGGGCAGGACGAGGGCAGAAACACGGAGAAGGCCTGGCCAGCAGACTCTGGCTCTAATCTGCATGAGGCACACCTGGCAGCTAGCATTTGCTGGCAGGAGCAGAATAGGCTCCAAACCCATATGGCGAGAGCGAGATCCACGTATGACTGCCGCGCCGGCTGTATGGACCACCGTCAGCCGGACATCGTCATCGACAACTTCGGTTGTGCGTTGGACAGTGCTGTCATTGCTGGTGAAGTTATTATAGTTTAAAGTGTATAATATCGTGCAATGCTTGCGGCTGACCGCGGGAGATGAAATTCCGCTCTCGTTGCCTCTGCCCACGGTCGTCAATCTTCCAAGTTCAAGTGTCAAGACTCGTTTGTTCTCCAGGTTCAAAAGCTCCATTTGAACTGAGAATGTGTAAAATATTCTTTTGGTAGTCAGATTCACAAATCATAGTGTTACCTGGATGATGTTGCCTGACAAGGTACTTCAAGGTTTACATTAGATTCAAATAGGTTAGATGTCAAATTATATAATGTTATGGTAGTGTAAGTCGGCGTGAGCATTGTTACTCGCGGGCTCGCCGCTGTCGCACACGCTCGCAGCGTTAAAACCAACGGTACGGTCGGTCCCCAACGCTAACATAACGACTATGTCAACGACGACGACGACTGTAACGGCTGTAACAACTTAACAACAATTATATAAATGTTGACGTCTAGGAATTTAGTTAGAAACCTAGAAACGCGGGAATAGTTGTATCTCTATCTGTTATACGTGCGTACTACAGCAATGGCCCAAGCAAAGCAATCGGGTGATGTCCAGACAGCTGGCCATACAGCTCGGATGTTACCCGTCGGCACAGAGCATCGGGATTGCATCATATAGTTACTGTGCACCATTACACTCTAATCCCTCCATCCCCGCTGGGGGCACATCTCGGGCACTCTTGCTTATCGGCCCTGCTCTAGTAGTAATAATTGAGTGCCTAAAAGGCGATTGGAGATATGCTGAGTTGGTGCTTTTAGCACATTATATTGCTTGTGCATGTGTGTGCTGTACACTCGCTGTACGACTGCTACACTAGCTAGACATGCATGCATAACAATATAGATGCTTCTCGCACGTATATACGGGAGAAAAGTTATCCACTACTGAGCACTCGAGTGAAGAAACTATCTTGACATTCAAGTGCGACAACCTCCTGTAGTATCATGACAATGATTAAGATAGAAGATGTCTAACCTGCTGTTGTTAGCTCGCGAGCCCTGCCTTTGCTTATTATTAGATAGCTAGATAGGGCACAACACCTCCTATCAGTGATCATGAACGAACCCAAATGTCAACCCAACTTGAACTCATGATCCTCATATCAGATCGATGTTGATATATAGTGTAACACTACTACTGCTGGTAGGTGCAATAGCGCGTGATGCTCGCTGGGGTGCGAAGTCCCCCGTTACAATCCTCCCCGCGCGCCTTGCAGCGAACGTCCTTGCTAGGGCGCCCTTGGGCAGCCTGTAGGGCAGCTCTCCCCCTTACCTATTCCCCCGTTACATATACACTGTCAAAGGGGTCGCGCGACCTACTCTAGATGTAGTATTAGGACCACGCATACCGTTAGAACATCAATTCCGATAACCATAACGAACTGTGACAGCAATCAACTGCTGTAATGATGGTGTCCCCCTGCTGCTGGGGGACGCAATAATTCACATGCATGTCGGGCTGGTCAGCGAGGACCCCCGGTGCTCGTCTTTGCAGGGCGAGTCGCCCACACTGTAACACCCCACAAATATGTCGGGCTGGTATATATATATATGAATGTATAGATAAGGAGGAAAATGTGCAGCTGGTGTATGTAACACTACTACACTGCTGGTGCAAATGGCGCATGATGTTGCGGGACAGATTCCCCCTTTTTACTCCTCCACGCCTTGTTGCGAACGTTTCAAGGTGCGTGTCCCTGCCTGGCACACCGTAGGGCAGCTTGCGTTGCACCTTGCAGCCGCCGACGGATGGGGTTCTTTTGTTTACCCGGCATAATTATTGCAGCTTTTTATTTGCTTGTTGTGGCGGGTTGTAACCCTGACACAGCGCCAGCCCGGGCATCCACCTTACGTAGGGCGGGACCTTGGTTCAGTCCTAGCGAGCATGCTGTTCGCACCAATGTAACACTGCGCGTGATGCCAAGCAAGCAGGGAGCATCTTCCCCCGCTACAGCTGGTACATATGTTGCGTGCCATCTGATTCTCGTTACCTTGGCCGTGAGGGAGGTGGCATGCCGGGGTAGTCAAACATGGGCCAGTCTACTGGTGGTGGGAAGTGGGGGCGGGGAGGCTTATCTTCATCCGGTGGTGCGTTATAGTAGTACTCGGGAGGGAGTCCATCTGAGGGAGGCAGTGGTGGTTCCGGTGGTGGTGACGATGGAGGCGGTGGGGATGGTGGCGGTGGTGACGGCTGTGGTGATGGTGGTGGTGGTGGAGGTGGCGACCGTGGCTGTAGTGACGACGACGGCGGTGGACGGTGCTGCTGGTTTATCGGTGGTGGTGGTGGCGGCAGTGACGGGGGTGGGGGAGGTGGCAGAGAGGGTGATGGAGGAGGTGGTGATGAGAGTGGCAGTGGTGGTGACGGAGGCGGCGGGCGGCGACGCAGGTTTATCGGTGGTGGTGGTGGCGGCAGTGACGGGGGTGGGGGAAGTGGCAGAGAGGGTGATGGTGGAGGTGGTGATGAGAGTGGCAGTGGTGACGGAGGTGGCGGCGGACGGCGACGCAGGTTTATCGGTGGTGGTGGTGGCGGCAGTGACGGGGGTGGGGGAGGTGGCAGAGAGGGTGATGGTGGAGGTGGTGAGTGTGGCAGTGGTGACGGAGGTGGCGGCTGAGATTTGTCCAGTAATGAAGTCGTGGGTGGACGGCGACGCTGGTTTAATGGTGGTGATGGTGGCGGCAAAGACGGCGGCAGTGACGGGGGTGGGGGAGGTGGCAGAGAGGGTGATGGTGGAGGTGGAGGTGGTGGAGTCTGGCGTACACGTAAGAGACGCCGTCCGTTCTTAGAGACCAGAGTGTCCTGCTGGATGTTTGACCGTAATAATTTGAAACATTGATCGTCATCGCTACGGAAGCAAGCAAGGTGCCTCATGGTATATCAAAGGATACCAAGGCCATGATATATAGGGGCCGCCGGGCTTGCTGATATATAAGTGCCAGGTAGAAATGTACTGTGTGCGTGCCAGGCCCAAGTCAACGGTAACCAAGGCGGCTAGCAAGTCCTTGAATGAAATATAATCAAGGACATAATATTTATATATGTACATGTTCTCATATAACGTACACAACATTAGATAGCGGCCACTAGGCTATCGAACAAAGATATATTATTTCGGATCTATCTATCTATCTTAGCTTTAAATGCTCCACTTACGATGTTTAACCCACCTATCTAGGTAGATAGATAGCAAACACATATACTTGGTATATATTATTAGCTTCACGTGTGAAGAGCCGCTGCATGTGTGACTGCTGCATCCATCCGTAACGATATGATCTTATATATGTATGTGTATGTATGTATATATATATTATATATATATATATCCCCTGCCTGCACTGTGGCTCGGTCCGGTCAGGACCCCCCGTGATCGTCTTTGCAGGGTGAGTCGCCGCCCACAGCGCTGTGTAACACCCCTCATATCGATGTATATCTAATAACAGTAGTAATCAATGCACAGCGCAGCAGTCAGATATGTGAAAATGAACCCAACATGAACCCATCATGCATCAGTGGATGGATGGATACCGCCAAGCGTTCACTATTATATTATAATTCATCGCATATTCGTTCGGAGCTAATACGGAAGGGCAGCAGTATAATAAGTAATTTAAAATGGTCTACACACCTGCTGAGCTGCTGGCACCCATTCTACTTCTTTTGCTGTTGCAGGCATCAGCACGCCTGTGTTATTAAGAGTTGGTAAACCGGCAAGGCAGAGGATGCATGTATGGCACGAGCTAGCTAGCATAGAGAAATGTTATGATGATTGAATGGAATGGTGAACGGAAGCATGTAATATAATAATAGAAGGATTATTGATAGAGGACGACTGGGCCAATCGGCGCAATAATGATAATCCAATGTGCATGCTTTATTATTTCCAAATATGGATACGTACCTAGCTAATAGCTTCTATATATATTATATCATACGTAAACAAATAAAGAAATTCTTTATTGCATTGGCATATATATACACATACATGCATCTTTAGGCTGGGCTGCTGGAGATAGATAGAGACGGAAGAGCGGCGGCAGCGAGCAAGCTCATTTTATTTTCTCCATAGCTAGCGTGATTGGTATTAATTTAGGGGGCCTGTCTATCTACCCTGGTTAAGCTGACCGCGCGGTGTCAGAGTAAACATGTCTTAAGTTTCGCAATTAGCTCTGAAGACGAGATTTTATTTTGCAGCACCATGCAGCCGTTTCACCTCCAAAATTGCTGCACCAGCAGCTAGGGAAAAATCACCGACATTTATCTATTTTTCTACAGGGCTTCATGGCTTGCAATGTAGTAGTCGTAGACGTACGGCAACACACTAGCTATCCATATAACACACTATCACAATATAAGGTGCAAGAAGCACCCTGTCAACATCTCGAGAGGCCTTTATTTGCGGCAATCAACTACTACATGCAAAACATACATGGTGTAGTAGTCGTACACACTCTAGCACAATATATATGTGCAGATACACGTCATTAACATCTCGAGAGGCCTTTGCGGCTCTCAACTACTACACATGGCATGTTTCACATGGGTGCGTCATGAAGGATGTACTTCATCACACGGACGGAGTTGCAAAAGAGCAAAATATAATTCCTACATTTTTATGTACAAAACCATGCTGCATATACATTGACAGGTGTATGCCATTTTATGTACATGGTGGGGCATAAACATTTTGGCACGAAGCATTCATTCTGGTTGCTTGTAGAAGTCGTAGATCTGATGTACGGCACACACTATTGCAATATAAGGTCATCCATATTCTTTCTTTATTTCTCATTCCCCTGCCTGGCATATCACCGTGTGTCGCTCATTCTCAACAGCAAGAAGCACCCTGTCACCAACATCTCGAGAGGCCGTTTCGGCACTCAACTAATTGCTATACTGGTGTTGTAGTATTTGATTGCCGCAAATAAAGGCGTCTTGAGATGTTGACAGGGTGCTTCTGGCACCATATATTGTGATAGTGTGTGCCATACGTACGTCTACGACTACTACAGGTGTTATATATCTCCGGGATGGATAGATCCAATAATAGTAATACCTACCTATAAATAAGATATGATGGTGCTGCTTATGAAGCCAAGCAAGCAAGCCGTATACATATAAATATGTGTTTATATTATCGCAGGATTAAATATATGCAGAGAGAGGCCTTTATTATTTATTATTAATAATGTTATGAAACATTACAGAAATGTATATATAAAAT
This sequence comes from Volvox reticuliferus, assembly GCA_019650235.1. Classification (NCBI taxonomy): domain Eukaryota; kingdom Viridiplantae; phylum Chlorophyta; class Chlorophyceae; order Chlamydomonadales; family Volvocaceae; genus Volvox; species Volvox reticuliferus. The sequence continues at coordinate 270,534 of BNCP01000004.1, forward strand.
AATCAGCACGGCTGGACAGTTACCATACAGTGTACAAGCAAGAAATGTTATGAAAGTTTAAAATTAAAAACATGAAAAAGAAAAGAAGCCTAGCTCGCTGTGACTGATGCATATTATATTAACGAAGCTTGGACGTCGCAGCATACCAAAACAAAGTCACTGTATGTATGTACCGACTAACGGACACGCCTCATTTTCTGCCGTACACAAAATGCGCGATTCACTCAAGGCATGCAGACCCGTCATATTGCAGCAGATTCTTGTATTTAAAAAATACAAGCTATTCATCATGCTGTCGTGCAATCCCGTGCGATGAATTTTGTGATGCACCCCTCGCAAACGCTGCCTGCTGTTTCAGAAGCCGACAATTAATCCCCGTATGTAGACGTCAGGGACTTTTCCTTATTAGCAACTATAATGAAGGTAAAAAAAGTACACGGTGTTGCGAAAATTGCGCCTTCGGGGCGGCTAATACAGAAATCGAATGAATCAAGCCACGTATGTAGTGACACAGTGGCCAGCTTAAATCGGGGCGGGATTAGCTAATAAATAGCGACGACATCAGCAGAAAATAAGCTGGCTATCTAGTAGGCCGGCTTGACTATTTTTTTTACCTTAACCCATCAAGTTAAACACCCCGCCGATCTATCTAAGCGATCGATCTATCAAGCCGATCGAGCAGGGCTATCTATCTATCTACTTATCTATCTGTCCCGCCGCCTTGTATGAATAGCATGTAGCTATGTAGCTTGGCGCTCTTACCATTAATAACCGCAAGAATAAAGTGGAGGAGTAATAATAATTTCAAAACCTTCGGGGAGTTACGGTAGTCCGATTTTGGCCACCGAGGTCCAACTGCCGATGACGATGATGACAGACATGGAGTAGTCATCATCTCAATAATTTTCGATTTTGTTATAAGTGGATGATTGCGCCGAGCGTGCCAAGAAAGGATAGTTCCTTTTGTCTGTACGTATGTACGTATGTACGTAGTAATTCCCTACAAAACAGGAAACACGCACGTTGCATGAGGGCGCGGGAGGTGCACGCACGGGTATGTAGGTACGTCGGTCGTCGAACGAAAGAAGTGTGGTTATTATTATTAGCGCGCACATGCACTGCAGTTACGTTGATAATTCATGGATGAATGATGAGTGTATGTGTTGCTTGATGTGCGTGTCCGTGCGCGTAAACATAATAATAATTATATATATATATATATATATATAGTAATAAATAAATAAGACGCCGACGAAGCGGCAACCTTTTTAACTTAACATATGTACAGCAGGTGCACTGCATGCAACCCATGTATCCATATATGCATGTGCATGCGTTTGAAGTTAGAAAATCTGAGATGCTTCTAAATGCAAGCAAAGACTACGTAGATGCACACGTTACGCTTTCCTGAACACAACTAATCCATCCATCCCACATGCATGCATTTAACAACCTTGCCATGCATGCATTGCATGCATTTAACAACCTTTCCATGCATGCATGTCATGCCTACACGCACATATACCGCACCTGCGTTCCAATATGCAGCCCCAGCGTCAGCCAAGCAATCACCGCGGCACGCTCTAACTTATGTATGTATGTAGATGTGCAGTAATTCAACTTCGTGTGGACAGCAAGCAAGAGCTAGTGCGCGCGTGGATTGCAATCAAGTTTATATCCGCCGCCGCCGGGATAAGCGAGTGTCCTCAATCTTGTGCATCGCATTTTAAATATTTGGAGTTTATATCATCATCGTACATTACTTTCTTATATAGAAACCATGTTGTACTTTTTAATTAATCATGACTGCTCTTCGCAACCTTCATTCTCGCGCGCTCGATGCATCGATTGCTCGCTCGGCGGATATTCGGGGGAAGGGACGGACGGAGCGGGAAAATAATGGCGTTATTAGTTTACATACCTTGTTAGCTAAGAATGGGACGCGTATGCTCTACTCAATTAGTGTTCGAGAAGCCGAAGGAGCTGATTCATTATTTGCGCGCGCCAATATATATGCATAGTGTAAACTAATAACAAGTGCAAGTAATAAGATCGGGCATGCATGCAAGATCAATATATCATTTATGATAATGAAGTAGGCAGTTTTATGTAATTATATATGACGTTCTTGCTTGATTATCATTATTGGTTTGATAAACATCTCGTACACTTCAACACACAAAATGTTCATGGTTTTATTACATGAACGATGATATGCTGCTTGCTGCTTTCATCGTTTATCTTGGGACGACGTAGGTTAACGTGACGACCTGCCCGTCGGTCATCAACCAATCAAGCGTTACGTGGCGTAATGCATAACCTGATTTGGCGGGGGATTAAGATTTAATCACAATTATTGACAACCTTCTAAAAGTCTTGAATAGACGGCGCGTAAAGCAAGTGTATATGTGTGTATGTGCATTACTGGTTCCCACCCCGCGGAAGGTACCACGTACCAGCCATGTAAAATAGGCTAGGCTGGTAGTTCTCAGGGGTTCCTAATTAGGCAACGTGTAACGTGAGTATACGTAATAGGTCATGTGCATGCAAGCAATACGTCATGACAAATAAAGGTTATATATATCCTATTATAAGTTGGTTTGGCCTACGTACCACTGTTATTATCATTACTTTATTAATCCTTAATGATTTATTATTTCTTTATTAGATTGCGTTTTATTTACTACTGTACTTCATCAGCCCAGCCAGCCAGCCAGCCAGCCAGCCACCAGGCAACACGAATAAATATATTTTTCCAGCCATGCATGTTACTTTCCTTGGTTACTACATACCATATATATAGCATTATTTATCTAGTGGATTATATATGCAAGCAAGCTGCTGCTGCGCCTGCTGTAGGCCACGCCCTCGAGAGTGAGTACGTTGCAGGCAGATCTTCAAGTAACTAACGAACGGTCGTTAGTTCGTTGTCATCACTTCATTCGTTGCATACCGCCGCTCTTCCCCTCGCTAGATCGCGTACCCAGCAGTAGTACGTATACAGCAGTAGCACGCGAGCGAGTCATTCTGCACGCACGCAACGCACGGCATCGCATTCTTATTAGATTTTCCCAGCCAGCCATTCCGCGCTTCCTTTTCCAGAATGACACTACTTACAAAGAAATAAACGACAGAAATGTTGAGCGAACGAATAATGCAGAAATAAAGCAACGAAGCGAGCTGCTGAGGCAATGGACGTTACGGAAAACGTTATTGGAGTCTAATAACGAGTGAGCGAGCGAGCGAGTGAATGAGGCACCATTAATATTACAGTTAAAAATTGATACCGTCAATAGAGACTTGTCCATTAATGCACTACTTGCTTGCTTCAAGATAGCCATGATTTGGCTCCCCCATTTTATATGTTGAAACAACGCACTGCAAGTGCGGCGTTTTTCTCCCAAATTTGGGAGAAAAACGCCGCACTTGCAGTGCGTTGTGGCGGCCATGGGCGACCCTGCCGCCATCCGCTGTCCTGCCTGCCTCCAATCATCATCATCACGCACGCACCATGTAAATAAACTTAAATAAAGATAGAGCCGCCGCCCCCCAATAGATAGCTTATTATATATATTTTGCGATGTAGAATCTTGCGTGCTTCTAGTTCGCTCTCTTATTACTTTTGGATTATGTTATTTGCTTGACAGCACGCACGCATTATTATATATTTATCACTACTCGCGGCCAGCCCTCTTGATGACCATACATGCATGCCGGCACACAAGGGACGCGCGCGCACACGGCGTTGACTTTCCCGCCCGCCGGATTCTATACATACATATGATACAATGTCCCAGCAGAATGAGAAGCGCAGTCGTCTAGCTTGCTCTTCCAAGAGACCAAATAAATGAAGCTAGTTAGTTTGTCCTTGCACGTACGAAGCGATAGGACATACATACGTACGTACGTACGGTAATATAATTACAACGCTCGCCATACAGTTGTTGAAGTTGTTCTGCTTTGTTTTTGCTCGGAGCGGCCGCTTATTAGCGTGCCAATAATTGTCATCTAACATTTTGGATGGATGGATCGATCGACCTACGTACCACCCTGCCTCCCTGTAAGGACGTTAGGCCCGCTGAGCCGCTCGTCGTCCTCGTGCGTCCAACGGACAAGGCCTTATGGACCTTCCGAACGCAACCAAAAAGACTGCACCAAACCTAAAACGGTATTGTTTAATACCACCTAATTTATGATTGATCTTCGAGTTAGTTAACGTAACACTCCCGCCAACTCTTTGTATGTTGCGTTGCCCACGCAGGGTTGCCCAATATTGGATATTTCTTGTTTTGATAGATGTACGTATTTATCAACCGGCCATGCACCTATTGCTGGAAAATTAATACGATGCGCGCGCTGCATGCATTTTTTTATCGATGACTGATGTATGGTTGCAACCTACCTACCTAGAAACGTCAGGATTGGTTTATTTATTTTGCTACCTTTTTCCTGTACGTAATAATCGGATAGCCAAGAGATATAAATGAATTTTATAAATTATATGTATACCAGCTTGAAGCTTGTTTGGACCTAGACGTTTAATAACATATATATATTGAATTGCGGGTTGGCCCGTTGTTCATTTTGTTGGCATTTGAATTATTACAGGCGTGGATCGGCGGGTCGCAATCAAGGGAGTTCGCCATTTTGGGGGGCAAGTGCTATGACGATGCGGGCGGCGTGACTTGACCAGTCTTTATGTGCGGGATGGAGTAATCATGGATTGTGACAGGTTCTCGTGCCGCGGCGTCCTTTCCTGCGGCATGTAGGGTAGGGTTGGCACTACTCTATGTTCACGCACCGCTTGCGCCAGCAGCCTTGCAGATTGGAGCTGGTAATACATAATTATGGATAGCACTCTACCTTAGAGCAATTATTGTTTTTCGATTGCAAGACTTCTCATTTGCGATCATGGTTTCAGCTCCCGCCCACCACACGCAGGCCCACAGTTTTCTGCGCATCGGCTCCGCACTCCTATGTAAGTGTATGTATGAATCTATATTGCTTGGAAGAAAGCTCAATTCATGTTTGCCATCTGGCTCAGGCGGGCGTTGGTGCGGTGAGCCGTTCGTGCAGCCGCCCGCCCCCCTCGCAGCGACTCCCGTTCATGCGCCATGCATGGCACCCTATTGCACGCAACACGCGGTGGTCCTCAGCTGCATATGGCACGTAAAACCGACGCTCTCCAGCAGCGCTCCAGGCCGCTTCATACCACCCCAACCCACCCCATCCGCTCTTCTCCACAAGACGGGCTCTGTGCGCTCTAGGGTGATGCCGATCCGGCATTTACCTGCATTTAAGGAACAGTGATCTACATCCACTCAACCGGGACAAATGCCCGGGACAAACTGTGACCCACATCAAACCGGATATGTTAACCCAATCTGCAACGTACCCAGCAGTGATTGGATGATCCGGATATGCGTTTTACACCTTTGATTCCCCCAACAGATGGCACGGTGGCGGTCTCCATGAATTTCGTCAACAAGGCCAGCATGCAGATGCTGCCACTGCCTAACGTGGTCATGGTGATGCAGACGGTTGCAACATTTCTGATGCTCCACCCGCTGTTGGAACTCGGTGTCCTGGATTTCCCGCGGGTGAGCGGCGAGGGCTAAGACACAAAACTTGAAGAATGAATGAATGGACGAAGCCTGGGGGGGCCGCACGTGCTCATATATATCTAAAGAACCTTAAGAAGGATTTCATGGGCAGCATTCTATCTCCGACGGAAACACTACTGCTGGTGCAATACATATAGAGCGCGTGATGCTGGGGTGCGAATTCCCCCGTTACACTGATAGCATCTCCGACATGCATGTCTGAAATCAGAAATCCCGCCCCAAGCACTGGGCTTTATATTCCCTTTCACCCCTAGTTCGCTCTGCTAGCATGCTGCCTGCCAGACCGATGTTGCCCCTGGCTTGCGGATATAAGAGGAAGTTCCTTCGCTTCTCCCTCCCTTTTTCCCCCCTCAATAATCATCCCCGTGTGCACCATCCATGGCAGTTCTCCTGGTCAACCTGCCTGCGCCTGTTTTGGATTACGGTGCTGTACACGGCTAGCGTCGGTTTCGCACTGTAAGTAACATTTGGTGTCAGTGTGTGCCCCTCGGCTGAATGCAAGGCGGTTAGGACCTCACAGCCCTGCTGTGCAGGGCTTCCAGTTTCGGGCCACAGCTCCTTTGCCTGACCTTCTTCGGTCTTTTAGCACGGCGTAGGCCTCTCCAGCGTAGGCCTCTCTGGTGTCGGCCTCTCCCCCTCGCTAGATAGGGTTTGGTATTTGGCACTTGCATCTCAATCACCTCGGCATGAATACCTACGTATATACCCGGGCTGCCTGCTACCGGTACCTCCCTGTCTTTCCCACACGTGTAATAGGCTTGGTCTCAAGACGCTGAGCATCTTCATGTTCAATGAAGTAAGCACTATAACAACGGATTCGTGCGTTAAAGTCGCGTTAGTTCGCGTTAATTTGCGTATGTGTGCGTTTCGCGCGTTAGGCTCTGCGTGGGCCGAACGCGCGTTTAACGCAAGCAGGTAGAAAACTCGAAGTAACATCCGTAAAACTAGGTTGTTTTCAAGTTTGTTTAAATGAAAATAATTTTCACAATGAATGTAATTTAATTAGTTATTATTTATTGTGTTTTGCATTGCTTGGCATTTCCAACGTTGCGTATGTCCTAACGCGGACTGTACGCACTCCCATCGCACAAGCGTTAAGATAACGCAATGGACGTGCGTACATCTTGCGTACAGTGCGTTAACAAACGCAACCATACGCACTGTACGCAAGATGTACGCAAGCCATTTGCGTTAAGTTAATAACCCTTCGTGATAAAGTCGGTTTCTAGCTTCTATACAACATTGGTGCAGATTGATAAACCTAGAAGTACTGGCTGCCTTTAATCAACAACTAGGCCTTGCCTGAATTAAGGCATGCAGGCAGGATTACTAATGCGTGTACTGTGTGTGGGATTTGCTTAGCCTTGCATTTACAGGCTTTTTTGCCATCCTACTTACAGGGAAATAGTCTGATCCTAGTCATACCTACGAGCAGACGTATTCGGGCTAGGGTTCACCCTTACCACAGGGTACATATTAGAAGGTAACTTGGTTAACTTGATGAGACATGCATGTACACGGTCCAACCCTAACGACCCGTGTTTCGTTTTTCCTTGCATGACAAACGATTGCACTTTAAGGCGTTATAATTGGAGTTTCGTTCACTTGGGTCATTGACTTAGGGTTGGATGTTGCGGTACGCAGATAGAGTGGCAGGTAGAGACGATGATAGCAACAAGATAAAGTCACTACGTGCTTGCATATCCATGGATAGGAACCAAGCCGCAGTAATTTGGGATCTATTAATACGTAATTCAATACTAGTCAGTACCAAGTAACTCGTGAGAAAATGAGCCTAGCGAGCAAGATCTGTTTTGGGTGCATATCGCGCGCGCACCTCTAACACTGTGCGCCTGAACTATATATGGATGCTCACATCTTCGTTATGCCTATGCGGAATGCAACGCTATTTGGACCATATTATAATTATAATAGATAAACTACTTTTTGTTATCAAAGGCGCGAGTACAGGTCGGATATCAGATTATCTAAGGCGAACTACGAGACCTCTTTAACTACACAAACCTTATCATGCATACCTGCATATTTTGTGATGAAGTGTGGCTAGTTGGCACAACAGATGTTAAGGATGGGCATATATATACGGAATGTACCACCCTGGGAAGACCCTGGAGTACGGAAGCAATCTTTGTATGCATTATAATGTTTGTCATGATACTAGGTATCGAGTTCTTTCCTACTGATGGTGCGAGTATTTCAAAATAATTAAATTGCTTGCAGTTCCTCACTGACATTACTGGCCCCAAATGAATGAAGCTGCAGGCAGGATCTACACGGACAATAGCAAGGTAGTGGGTCTTCAAGTGGCGCCTGGGTTGAGTAGCCGCTGCGTTCAGTGGCTTAAGGAAGAGATAAAAGCTCCGTTCAAGGTAAGACGGCAACTTACTTAAGAAAGGTACATTCCGTTTATCCCTCGTTTGTATGTGTTATCCTCATTACCTCAATAATAATTACAAGCAATTTACGCCTGTATGAAAACCTCCCAAGCTCAGTACTCCCCGCATGTGAAAGATCTCACCGTTCCCAGATAAATAGCTATATCTCATTCTTTAGCACTTGCTTGGCCAATTATAAACACAATATGTAAAATATTTTAAACAACCTAATCTGGGACATTTCCATGGCCCCTTGAAGGTTAAGAATCGATGATGCCGAGTGCGGTGGTGCGGCGGTGCGCGTCGGTGCGGCGAGTGACACACTGGCGGTTGGTCACTCGATGCACAAGTAAGAAATGCAAGGCACCATGTATCTTTTTTCTGTGTAATTCTTGCTGTCAGCCATTGTTTGTACTTCCTACTAGGGGGCGTTCGAGGACAACAGGAAGAGGATGACAGCCGACTTCTTTAAAAGGTGAGCTTTGGACTTCAGCTTAATGCCACAAAGTGTTGCATGTATTGATGTAAATGGTAAGATTTTATTTTTATCTTTCATCTTGAACACGAAAGAGATGCAGTTGTCGACATTCAAAAAGCAGCAGGTACTTTTAGGAGTGCGAACTTTTAAAAAAGCAGCAAACACGGTACCTTGTATTATTTTTATGACTGTGGGCAATTTAGATGAACGCGATGTTCCTTGTTGCCTAATGAACTTCGCAGGAGCGAGGTGCAAGCGGAGGATTACAGCACGTGAGGACGAGCAGAGGCTGGCTATGCTTCCAAGGGCATCCAAGCAGAAAGAGGCCGATGGCAACATAAATTGATTATTATAATGCTGATTAAATGTGGTGGTAGTAATAGCAGCGGTGACAGTAAAAATGCACGGCTAGCTAGTCAATTGGTTCAATAGTGTGCGTACGAAATATTGTCGTCTTCTGATATTGAATGAAGTCGGGAATTACATGCAGAATTATTGCATCTGCATACATAATAAGCGCGTATGAATGGACGATCGATGTCACGTTGACCGTACAGTACGGTTAGGCAACTTGGATGCATTGCGGTACCCAATGCATAAAGAATTGTAACTTTAAAATCATGTTTAAGAGTATATACTATCATTGGAATTCTATGGATTTATTGCTGAAGATTGATTCTGACCAAAGCAGTTAACCAAACAATTCGCGTACAAGATAAATAATCAGCAGCGAATGAAATGAAAACATATCTGGAGAAACTAACAGCAAATAATAACTGAAACGAACAACAGGATGTATGGAACGCACTAATGCAGCAGCCCTGCCGTACTTGAAACTGAAACTTTCCCCGTAACGTGAGGCTGCGAATAATAAGTTATTTCGTTGCTTGAATACAACCCACAACCGCATGCTGCGTCAGCATTGTTTGCAGCATACGCATGAAAGCGTTTGGGGGCGTTAGTGAGCGTGAATCCTGCGAATTTAGTGCGAAAGTGTGCTTTTCGTGTGCTTTCAGCAACGCATTCGCGCGCGTTTGGGTTTGCCTAACGCAAGTGAGCGTTAGGCACTAACGCTTACCTTAAAAGTTATATAGGTGCGAATCGCACAGCGTAAACGTCGCGTAAGTATGCTAATGTTAACGCACACTATACGCAAAACATTTCGTGCGAAAACAAAAAAGTTGTTTGCGTTTGCTTTAGGTCGCGTAAGGACAGACGCGACAAATAACGCAATGCGTTTTTAATGCGTTTGCAGTGCGTAAATCTTGCTTTAGTTCGCGTTAGGCTCGCGTTAGGGGACCCTAACGCGAGCCTAACGCGAACTAACGCACGAATCCTTTGTTATAGTGAAGGCGCCTCATTCCCATGATGATCGTCATCATGGAGGTGAGGAGCCGTGAGCGTATGTGTGCCTGAATGGTAATAAAGGATCGTTAAGGCTCACACGCCCTCCGGACCATGCCTCCATTATAACTGGGTGGTTAGAAACGTACGAGGCTCACCCAGGATGCCCGCCAAAGCTACCCCGAATCGGGACGAATAATCTTGGGAGGAGGCACAACTACCCCCCCATGGCCATCCCCGCCGGACTGAAGCTCATGAGGTTCTGGTAGGCGGCAGGGGATCGACGCGAAGCCAGCTTACAATTGCACCTTCAGCCCCTGATCACACTGCCCTAATAGCCCGATACAGTTTGGATCAGCCCGATTAGCATGGGCCTGATTGTGTCGCCTAGCAAAGTCCTCACCCCAAATTACAGTTCCCGCATTTTCCCATGCCATTGTCCCCCGTGACGCCCCTTGCACACACGCAGGCCTTCATTCATAACCGCTGGCCGCCACGGCCGGTCATGTTTATCGTATTCGTGGTTATGTCGAGCGGCCTGGTCCCAACCATTCCTAATCCGTCCGTTACCGGCGAGGTGGGAAAACGAAACGAAAGACGATCATGCTGTAGTAGCTGTCTATGTGGGGACTTCTGGGAGTAAGCCCCGCAGCCCAAACCCAGTTGAGGGGCAAGCATGCGTCCCCGGGGGATGCAATTTACAAGGGACCCCGGAATCCACAGCCGTTTAGTACCTATCGACAGCTGTAAGTTGCGTTCGTCCGCTGGGGTAAAGCGGAGAGTGAGGGAGGGGATTAAACGAAGATGAGGAACCGCCAACCCAAACAAGACACGCGGCCGCAGGAACCTTCGGCAGGGATACAATTATGGTATCAAGGTGACCTGGGTTCTAGTTCCCCCTCCTACTATCAAGGATAAGTTGTTAATAAGCAGTAACTGGTAATAGGGAAGTTGAACTCTCCAACACTAGGCCATTAGGGATCGAATTCTCTAAGTTTGGGAGTGGTGATGTACCCTGGCCTCTCAGGTGTGAGGACACACCCACCAGAAGGCAGGGGGATAATTGCAGAATTATGGGGTAGTATCCAATATGGCAAGTTTCTGGCATCTTTCGAGCCTTTGCTGTAGGTGGATATAACAGATAGGACACAACAACAACAGAGACAAAATGTCGTCAAGACATAGCACTGTGAATGAAATGTGCACACTATGTGCAAACATGTTACTGTGGGTCCTGCTCGTGATCATGCTCACTTGTTTGTCCGTCCATGAAGGTGCCCGTGCTATCAACAGTGGATGTTGACTAGTGCAAACTACTCAAGAGCATGTCTTGGAAGTAGTCCCTTGAAGCTCTCCTTAGCTGGGTGGACACATGCTGACATCTTGGTGATCATGCAGTGTGTCCACTTCCAGCGGAACTAGTCTGGAAAAATAGTGATAAGACATTAGAATGATAGCTTAAAACATGGATGAGTCCTTAAACTCACGAAGAATGGCTTCAAGAGCCAATAATTGATGACTTAGTGGTCAGTGGTCGGCGGTATGCTGCCAAAGCCCCACATTGATAGTAGTTGAGTGCTAAATGTTGTATTATGGTTGGTCTCACGCCCAGGCACCTGGCAACCCATTATTAGACGCATTGTAGTAGTTGAGTGCCAAAAAGGCCTGTCGAGATGTTGAAGGACAGGGTGCTTCTTGGGGTGTTACACTGTGGGCGACTCGCCCTACCAGGGCGAGCACCAAGGGGCCTGACCGGACCGAGCCACAGCGCAGGGGAGGGGCACGTGGCTTTGTCTGTCTGTCCTGCCACGAGCTCCCCCTCTCACTAAGACCAGCTAGAGCAAAGAAAGACTCAGAGGCTCTAGCCTGGCCACTAACAGAGCACTGAGGAGCACCACGAAAACGCTTCTTGTACCTTATAATGTGATAGTGTTGTAGTATCCTGGGGTATCTCATGGCTAATATCCAGGTTGGCCAGTTGTCTGGCATCCTTCGATCGAGCCTTTGCTTTAGGCGGATATGACAGAGATACAACAAGTGTGAGCTGTACCTGTTTGACGACTACACTCTCCCCCTTCTGGAGGGCACGCCTTGGGCACTAAGCCCCTGTTGTAGTAGATGAGAGCCGCAAAGGCCTCTCGAGATGTTGATGGCGTGTATCTGCACATCTATATTGTGCTAGAGTGTGTACGACTACTACACCCCCCCCTCTCTGGAGGGCACGTCTCGGGTACTTAGGCCCCATCAACCGACATTAAACATTCCCACGTCACGACATGCAACTAACAATCATGCGCCATAGATCTCACAGGCTCTTATATTACACATATTACCTTTCAACCACTCTACCAATTTTCACATCTCTGTCCGTAGGTTTCGAACCGGCGACCTCTAATCCTGAATCCGACGTTTCGTCTCGCTATCATTGTAGTAGTAGAGAACTGCAACAGCCTCTCGAGGTAGTACATATTACTACACATCTATGTGCTAGAGTGTGTAGGACTACTACACCTGTCACAAGTGCTTGCCATCTCCAACCCTGGCCATGGGAGTTTTGTGTTTCCAATTCACGTCATGCCAAGCCATACATATGTGATAGCATTCACAGGTGTTTCAAGCATCAGACCCCTATTTCCGGTGGTCACCTACGTACTGTTCCTACTGCTGTAGGTTAAATGACCGTGTCACCTTGTCAATTCCGCCCACGGCAGATGTGTCTAGTCAGGATCGAAATGAGGAACCTAGGTCCATCAGTGATGGTCTGGTCTCGATGCCAATTGTACTACTTGAGTGTTGAATAGGCCTCTTGGGATGTTGAGACATGCCTCTTGCACATTGTATTGTTATAGTGTTTGCCGTATGTCTACAACTACTACACGCATTGTGATATTTGCATCGATGAGCTTTATACTTCTACATCAATAGATCGGTCTTACACGCGTATTATGGTGATGTGACTGGTATGGTATTGTGACAACCAACGCTGAAAGTGAGCAATGTGAGTGCATGGGGGTTCCGGCAATCTATTGACATAATACTATAAGCAATAATATCTGGTTCGTTATTTTGCAAATGCCTCGTGTGACGCACATGTGTGAGAAGTGTTCTTATGAATCGTCTGTGTTTGGAAAGGTTTCAAGGGTTTATAGGTTTGAGATGGCTGGTGGGTTTATGGTACGCCAATTTATATTATTGCAGGGACTCAGCATATATATGTTTCATTACAATACACACTGAATGCGGGCCAGCAGGCAAAGATAGTGTGGAAGGTGTTGTATCTCTGTCATATCCACCCACAGCAAAGGCTTGATCGAAGGATACCAGACAACTGACCAACCTGGATATTAGCCATGAGATACCCCAGCTGGAGGAGGAACTTTGGATGCAGCAGCCGCCAGGTTACGAGTCAGCAGATCCTACCCAGGCGTGCAGGCTAAAGAAGTCTATCTACGGGCTGAAGCAGGCGCCGCGCTGCTGGTACGTCAAACTGGTGGCGGCGCTGGACAAGCTAGGATTTAAGCCGTCGCAAGCAGATCCAGCTTTGTTCATCAAAAAGGACGAAAACGGCATTGTCTACCTGCTAGTTCACGTCGACGACATTATCACCACGTCCGACGACGAAGAGCTTATTCGCAAGGTCAAGGAGGCAGTCGGGAAAGTCTTCAAAATTCGAGACCTTGGCGAAGCAAAAGTATTTTTGGGGATGGAGATCAGCCGAGGAGAGAACGGCGAAGTAAAGCTATCACAGCGCCGCTACATCGAGGAGCTCCTGCAGTGACACCAACTCGTGGATGCAAAACCGCGATCAACTCCACTACCTCCGGGCTCTAAAGTGCTACCAGCAGAAGAAGGGGACATGGAGCTAAAGGACAGCTCGGATTACAGGACGTTAGTGGGTGAGCTCAACTACCTGGCGACGAGCACTAGGCCAGACATTGCACAGGCGCTGAGCGTTTTGGCGCGCTTCATGGGAAAGCCCTCTAAAAGTCACATGGGGCTGGCTCTGGGTGTTCTGAGGTACCTGGCAGGCACACGGGAGCTTGGATTATGCTTTGGCGGAGCTGGAGAGTTTGCGCTGGAAGGGTACAGTGATTCTGACTGGGCAGGCGACCCAACTACCAGGAGATCTACAACAGGCTATGTGTTCAAGCTAGGAGGGGCAGCAATCAGCTGGAACAGTCAGCTGCAACGTACGGTGGCAGCTTCGTCTGTTGAGGCGGAATACCAGGCCACGTCGGCAGCCGTGCGGGAGGCACTCTGGCTTCGGAAGCTAGCGGGAGATCTGGACCTAGGAACCGGAGCTATTGGGATCTGGACGGATTCTCAGGGGGCGCTTAGTCTCGGGAACAACCCGATTACGTCGGTCCGTTCCAAGCACATAGATGTGCAGCACCACCTAGTTCGAGAGCGGGTTTCTAGGGGTGAAGTCGTGCTTATCTTGCGAACGTTTTGTGCTAGGTACGTCTCGAGGGGGCGTGTTGAGAATTAGTAACTTGGGCGAGTCGTCCTAGCAGTTATCGGGACGACGAGCAGGCATACGGTACATCCATGCAGTACCGCGGACGAACCAACATCCAAGCATGCTAGTGCGCGCACCTTTCGGCTAATTGGTTAACGGTGTTTTATCTGTTGTATCACTCCTCATAATCGCCCATTGATTCTGCGGCGGAGAACCAGGCTTAGTGCATCATGCTCGATTATATCGGAACGTACCAATCGAGGCAGCGGAAGTCTTCGATGCAAGGAGTTACAACGTATATTCCAAGACGGGCGTAGATGACGTGATAGGCTATCAGTGCCTAGCCGAGGCAATCATCATCTAACCGATGCAAGTCGGTGCTCGGGCTTATCCAAGAAATGCGACCATAGACGGCATAAAAGGTGTAAGCTCAACCAAAGCGCGGTTAGCTTGTCTTAGCACCAATCGTTATGATTGCGTACCAATTTCATGTATATTCGAGCTTAGGCCGTCAATGAGCATAGCAGATATACTCGCAGCGACGGCTCGCGGTACAAGAGATCTGCAAGTAGTAAGTGTACTACCGTGATCCCGCGTGCGGATATTGCTATATAAGCCGTCATAGCAATAATGCAATGTTCTTTACTCGCGTAAAGGTGCCAACTACGCCATCGCGCGTAGTGTTGCATTCGACGCGCCGCATCGCTCGAGCCATTGCCTCGCGACCTCAAGGTACGCTCACACTATCGTGCTCGAGCGCGCGCATATGCATAATGCACGTGTTATTGTGAGTGCGCGTTGATATGCGATGCCTCATGCATTCTAGATCGTCCGCGACCAAGTCGCCGGACCATGCGCACTTATCGCGATGCCGATCACGCAATGCATGCTTGCAGCGTTGTGCACAATGCATTAGGCGTTATGCTGTTTGCGGGTTGCTTGTGCCCTTAGCCGGTGCGCCTAACATGTGCGGTGCGACGTGCTGCATGACATGCGTGCGATCGCGTCGCGCCCGCTGCCGTACTACTCCAAGCGTCCACGTACGACAGGGGTGACGTCATCAGTGCCGTATCGCTCCACAGTGTCCACGTACGACAGCTGACATCATCATTGCCGTACCGCTCCCCGCGTCCACGTACGACAGTGACGTCATCATTGCCGTATCGCTCCCCGCGTCCACGTACGACAGCTGACGTCATCGGTGCCGTACCGCTCCCCGCGTCCACGTACGACAGTGACGTCATCATTGCCGTATCGCTCCCCGCGTCCACGTACGACAGCTGACGTCATCGGTGCCGTACCGCTCCCCGCGTCCACGTACGACAGTGACGTCATCATTGCCGTATCGCTCCCCGCGTCCACGTACGACAGTGCCGTACCATCGTACCGTGCTGCCGTACCATACGATAGTGCCGTACCGTCGTACCGTGCTGCCGTACCGTACGATAGTGTCGTATCGCTCCGCGTGTCCACGTACGACAGGGTGACGTGGTGTCGTGCACGACAGAGCGATGGTGGGTGCAACTCTAGCAGAGCTTAGGAAAAGTGACGCGTGGTACAACATTATCTGTCTAGCCATATCTTTGAGTGGTAGCTTAAGTTGTGGGTTCGCTGGGCTAACTTTCCGTGACTTCTGCGAACCCGAGCCGGTCAGACTCGCGTTACTATTGCGAGTCTACTTATGCCCATTTCGGGCCGTTCTTTCCATTCCTTTTGACTATCGAATACAATGTAACGTGATCTATCTCATAATATCGCCAAGCTCTATTATGTTTGATAGTCGACTTCTCAACAACATCAACTCCATTTTACAGAAACAAGACCCTCCAGTTTTCCTAGCAGGGTGTACTACATGGTTGCAACCTAGAAACGTCACGATTTTGCTAACGTTTTGTTAAGCAGCCCCTCAGAGAATTACATCAGGGGTGCGGCCTGGAATATAGTTTTAGTACAGTAGTACTCGCAAAGTCAGTGCGGCAAAGTGGCGTCATTGAAGCACTGTTCGATAGGCCTTGCTGTCATGTTCAAGTGTATATAATAAAATTGGGCATGAATAATGGCAATTGGGTACATGATTGCAAATGAACCACGCACACCTGATTGCCACTATATATCTATACACTGATTAACACCAGCCGGAAATGTTACATAGGCATACATGGAAAAATGGTGGGCTGTTTATTACCAAGGAAAGGGTGCGTGTTCTGAAAGTGGAAGACCGGTGGCAGCAGGCCAGTAGCACAAATTGGGCAAAGCGACACTATATATTATTGCAAGGCAGATGGACCCATCTTAGATAGCTATATATTGCAGCACATTTCGGCTTGCTTCAAATAATAAGAATGTGTTGTATCTCGCTAGTTCCTGGGGTTGACCACGACTGGTTAAGGTTTGACCGTCCCCGGTCAACTGTCCCAACGACCTTCGTTGGGATCCCCAACGGTAGGTCTAGCGGATGGTGTGCACGGCGCGGCACGACAGGACGGTCGTGATGTGACGCTGCATATCCGGTCACTGGTAGTGGTTGCAGGTCATGAGTCGGGATGAGTGGCAACACTTGTCTTGGCTTGCGGAGACGCAAGGGCTCCGGTCATAATAAGTCAGGCTAAACAGAGTCATGAACCATGGAGGCTAGCGAGGTGGGCCCGTGGACAAGAGTCCCGCAGGTCCTACCCTCCCTTGAGTACGATCAAGTGCCGCTCTGGGCTTGTAAACTCGCTCATAAACCAACCGGTAGTTCTTACTACCACCTATCTTGATTGAGTTTCTAACTAACTTTCCTATCCTCTATAAGTCTTTCCGTTTAAATGTCGCTTCCGCATCACAATAATACAACAGAATGCTGAATTTAAATGCTGATTAGCTAGCTAGTAAGTCCAAATTGTTCATATTTCATATTAATTTGAGCCCATTATTATTAGCAAACGCACTTATTTATATCAATAGCTGAATATTCCGGATTCCACCACTTCCTGTCCGTGCACAACACAATTCCCACTACCGTTATGTTATCCAAAATCTGGATCAATAGCAGCAGTTTTTAAATGATCATCATGTGCAGCTGAACTTAGGCATATGCAGTTTTGGTCAGCATGCATGGAAGGTTTTTATGTGACATGCTGTGCATTGTCATGGTCACCAACGGGGTGTTGATTGTATTACAGCAGTATCATATATTATGGTTCACCTCACACCCCGCCCATGCACCGGACAATGTGACCCAGTAAGGCACCTGGCAACCAGTAATTAGATGAATTGTGATAATGCTCTATACTCTTGCAGCAATAGATCGATCGGTCTTACATGCATATTCTTGCAAGGTCACCGGTAACACGATAACCAACATTATGTGAGCAATGCGAGCGAGCGCATGGGGATTCCAGCAATCTATTTGCATAATATCATACATCACAGAAGCTTTAATCATGCATGCGATATGGGCAAGCCTGCGTATGCGCACGGCTAGATGATGAAAGCCCACTTTCGACTCTGATAGCCTACATTTGATATTCTGCATTCTGAATCGTACGTACGTTGTAATGCCTGGCCTCTGAAGGCTTCCGCTGTCCCTGATTCTCATCATGGTACGCTTGGCTTGCTGTGCTTGTGCCTTAGCACTTAATGCCGAAGCGTGCAGAAATATGCTTAAAAGGCAGGAGGGATACAACAAGGGGCAGGCCAAAATAAGATTAAACAAGTCATACATCTTTAGTTATGTGTGGGATAGGGGGGTTTTGCTTCACCCGTGGCCACCACCTGGCAGTCCCTACCTTCCCCAGCCAGTATTTTGGGGCACCCTCATCCATTCATTCACCGACACTGACTTGCTTCTCCAAAATCAGTGGTTTTCATACATCTGTTGTAGCACTAAATGCAAGCACCTTCACGGACGGACAAGTGAGTGAGATTGCGACGAGACCCAACAGCCAATTGACACTTGATTGGTCAAAGCTCACGGCGCTTTAAATCCGCCGCCAAAGCCGCACAAGGCCTTCGCGTGAAACAGGATCCGTCACTATGAATTGACGGCTCCAGAACCATCCTAACTCCCAATGTTCAATAACTTCCTTAAAACAAAATTGGTCCTGCGAGGGTTGAGATGCTTAGGACACTGGCCGGATGTCCCTGTATGTTGACGTAGATCTTGAACGAAGTCCGTGTGAATGGTCTGGCATCTAAGGAGATTAATATTGACCCTGTGATCATACATTGAAGGAACGCTTTTAGGAAGACTACTGGGTTAATCCACGTCTTCATGTCCAACCACGTGAGTATTATTGCTTGTTTCAGATGGTGCTAATAAACCTGGCGTGAAGATGTGTCGGCATACCCATTGGATGGGTATGCCACACCATACATAACGCTAGTTATATTCCGATGGTTGCGTTCACCTCCCTGCTTCGTTTCCAGCAGCTTGGTGCTTGGGCGCTTGAGGCAAACCGTCCTACGTACTGGTCGTCCAAGGGAACAGCGTTGGTGTCACGTGCGCAACAATAATGATGCTAACTCTATAAAAGATTAATATCATGTGCTGATTGAATGCCCCGGTTATGCTGAAGCGCGTGCTAATTTTGCTAGGTTAGGTAGGGTTTGTGCAGGGTGCTAATATGCTCCAAAGAATGTCGGTAAAGGATCAACTATGCCTTGCCTGAATTATACATAGCATCTATATATCCGACTAATGCCGCCTTCTATGATGGGTAGGACCTAATGTTTTCGTACTTTTCCTTCTTGTTTTTGTTGGTCTTTTTTCATCCAGGTGCTTGATTTCCTTTGTCTTGCTTCTGTCTGTTTTGCGGTCCTTTGAGCCTCCTGGCTCGTATGGGCCTTACGAGCTCTAACGAGGTTGTAATCATCATCATCATCATCATCATTCTATTTGAAAAACATATCGGTGGAGTAATCATTACGAAGGCAATGTATGCGATCAATCTTAGTGTGAGAACCACGACCTTCGGAAGCAAGGCTTCGGATTGGATCGCTTGCCCAGAAAGAAATGCAACAGCTGCTCTTAAGACTATTATTCTGCAATATTAAATTTTCGTTCTTCATCAGAAAGAGTCTATTTCCGCTCAGAATGTTTGTCTGACCATTTACCTTCAGCTGCACAGCATGGGCCTGATGTGTTGAGGTTTCATGCGCCAATCGCAGCACCATTGGCCATCTTGACCAGTCTGTCAGTGATGTGTTTATGAATTGCTCCTTTGTATGATGTATGATAAGTAAACTAGTTAGACCTCTAATGTCTGCTGGGCGTTGGCAGCCTGCGCGACGTGGCACTTCTGCCAAGTGCAGAAACAAGCTGCATTTTGAGCAGATGGTGCAAATAAAAAACTTCACATATTTATTTCTATATTGTGCAAGCCATACTTTCAGCTTTTATCATACGTAGACCTTGACGTCGACGGCCATCAGAACAAATACATATTAGGTTATATAAATAGAATTACATCATATTATGTCACAACTCCATCTCCACTATCATGACTTATTTTTTTATAGGAGGAACATAACGCCTCTATCGGCCTGCGTACCACGAAGGCTATCGAAAATTCGCCTTGGATGCGGAGCCTCGGGGCCCAGTGGGTCCGCCACCTGTACGGCAACCACCACAAACCCCACCACCAGCTCCTCTTCGATTTCCTCCACCTCTGCCGCCACCGTCCTCACCACCACCTACACCGACTTGGGTGATGACCCACAGAGCTGTGAGACTACTGCGGAAATAGATTCCGAGCTGCAGTTGCTTTTTCAATTACTGCCCCCTGACGTACGCTCCGTGCTAAAACAGCGCCCAGATGTTGGACAGGTGCGGAGTGGCACGACATTAAAGTACATGCGATTCCATCGTTGGGACCGCATCCCCTCTTTCGTTCCACAGACACGATTCCAGCGCCCTCATACCCTCCCACCTGCTCCCCCCATTTTGCACTGGCCGTCTTCTCCGCTCCCTCCCTCCCTTCACATCCGCCGTTGCAAATTTGTCCCACACACTTGCGCGCCCCAACCCCCCAGCTTGTTGAGGTGGTGATGGACCTTGGCCGGGTCCCCACCGCCCGCTTCCCCCACGGGGACGTAGTTCTGAGCTCCGAAACCACGACAGCAGAAGATCTTGCACAAGTTATCTCACAGGTAGATAGAGGATATCGTTCGGCAGGTTGGTTGTCCGGCAGGTAATCAGGACGATTGGTACATAGGTAGTCAAGCAGGTGGGTCGGTAGGTGAGTTGGTATATAGGAAAGTATTTTTGCGTGTGTGTTTTATCCGATCCTCTGATGTCCCGTCCCCGGGGTTTCTGGGGCTGCCCGTTGGTCTCTGGCCTGTGACCCCGGCCACGGGTGTACGTGTGAACCCGGAGCCGCCCGTGACTTGGAAGGGGTTGAATTTGTCAGTAGTCGTACATTCATGTGCGATATTGCCGTATTTTGAAATGTTGAATCCTGGGTATGTAAATCCCCGTCAGGTTTGCCAGTTTGACGGGGATAACCGAGCCGGCATCAACTCAACCCTGCACCGCATCTCTTGCATTCGCAACCGGGCGGGCCGCATCGTGGGCCTTACATGCCGCGTCGGACGTGCCGTACCCGGTGCCGCGGAGCTTGTACGGGACCTGGTGATGGCTGCACGGAGCGTGCTACTGCTGGGGAGGCCGGGTGAGGAGGGAGGAGGCTGCGGGGGGGAAACCCATGTTTTGGGTTTTGGCTTGTACGACACTTTGTTTTAGAAACTTTTGTACATGACCCCACTTACTGCTGTCACGCGTGGTATACTCTCACCTGATTTTCATGTTTTCGTTTTTGGTTTCGTTTCGCATTAATCCACTCTATCCTCACTAACCATAAGATGGGGGTCAAACCCGATCATTTCCCGCTCTTACCCAGGGGTCGGTAAGACGACTGCGCTTCGTGAGATTTGCCGTATAGCTGCCGATGAGTGCCAGCAGCGAGTAATAGTTGTAGACACGTCCAATGAGATTGGGGGAGATGGCGACGTGCCCCACCCCAGCATTGGCGGAGCCAGGCGGATGCAGGTGATGGCTGCGTGGGGGTTTGGGGTTTTAGGGTTTTAGAGTTTCAAGGTATCATATTTATAATATTATAATTATATATAATCTCATATCATATCATATTATAGTGTAAGACACAACGTTTAATGTGATATATGTACGATAATATCTTGAATGATATTTATAAATACCTACTTTTGAAAATCGGTACCATCACGAACAAGCTATAAACTTCACGGCCTTTCCGCAAGGTATTCTTTTCCCGCCACTCCCCGACGCCGTTTTCAGGTTCCCCGCCCTGAAGCTCAGCACGCGGTGATGGTCGAGGCAGTTGAAAACCACATGCCGCAAATGGTGGTGATTGACGAGGTCAGTACCGTGGCGGAGTGTACGGCAGCTCGTACAATCGCGCAACGGGGGGTGCAATTGGTGGCCTCGGCGCACGGCAACCTGCTGTCGAACCTCATTCAAAACCCGACTTTGTCCGACTTGGTGAGTGGAGGCGTGCTTATATGTTCTAAAAGTGCGAGCCATGAACTGAGATCATTTTCACACCGAGACAGATGTGTAATTTTAAATTCATTACCTCAACACCACCTCACATCACTTTGGATAATTGGATAAATGAATAGAATGCCATTTCCTAAACCGCAATACTAAATAAATTTGTCCCACGACTCACAGGATATATTACCCTAATGCCTCCCTACTTATGAAACGTGCTAAGTATTTTTTACGTAGAAATGGAGTCCGAATAAAAAATAAAATTTACATTACCAAGGAAAATATGTATAATATTTATTTGAGGGCAATATTTATATTCTAACCCCAACCTTATATCATCCCCGCCAAACGCATATATGCTCCTTTGTCCCGTCCGCAATCATTCTGTCGTACGTGGAAATACGAACGACCTACCTGCCTGCATGTGCCATCATTACTGGCAGGTTGGCGGCATTCAATCAGTGACCCTGGGGGATGAGGAGGCGCGAAAGCGTGGCGTGCAGAAGAGCATTTTGGAGCGAGCAGCACCACCCACGTTTGACGTGGTGGTGGAGATGGAGGAGAGGGGAAAGTGGAGGGTGCATCTGGATGTTGGTGCCGCAGTGGATACCATTTTGGCGGGTGGGTAATTTTGGGAGGGCGCCAAAACACGCACGCAATGTGATTTTTATTGAGCTGATCACTGTCGTACAGGCGACATGGATTCAGTTTCCGTATTAGCTCCGAAGCTGGCCGCATCTTACTTTTTGTCCGAGCAGGTGGGGAAGCCCCCGGCCAGGTTCGCTTCCTGGACAGTACGGGTCAAGTCGCCCGGGCGAAGTACATGGGAACGGGTAGGTGTGTGACACGTAACGTGTATGTGTATGTGTATGTGTATGTGTGTGTATGTGTATGTGTATGTGTATGTGTATGTGTATGTGTATGTGTATGTGTATGTGTATGTGTTGGGTCCGGTCGGTCCCTTGTTTACCATACGCCTCCCCCTTCTCACTCTTCCCCGAGCCGTGCATGGGGGTGGGTTTCACACCTCATAATCGTATCTTTCTCTGCCAGTGTCCATCGCCCCTCAGATTTCATCTGAGGGGCACCTTGATTACGTTTTGTTGCTTTGCCGCCTCCTTTGCGCCCGGCGTGCAGTCCGCCGTACGGACAGCAACGGAACGACATCCACCTCCGAATGGTGGGCCGATGAAGCTGGCGACCGGGAGCCGCTGTTGTGGCCTGTACGGCAGGACGTACAGACCTCCTCTCCCGTCTCCTCTAGCTCTTCGCCCAACCCCATCGCGAAAGCGCAAGCAGTACAGCTTCCAAAACCTCATAAGGCCCTTGGCACCGATGACGGTGCTCGTGGGCACGAAGAGGCGCGTCTCGAGGTAGCCGCGTCCTCCTCCTCGTCGCAAGGTAGTGGTGCTACTGCCGGAGCATTTTCACACCCAGCGTCAATAGCATCTGCTACAGCTGACACCGCAGCTATTGCGTCTTTTGGTGCTGCCGCCACGTCATTATCACGGAGCACCGGTGGGGTTTGGAACAGCAGCAGCAGCAATAGCAGTAGCAGCAGCAGCAGCAATAGCAGTAGCAGCAACAGCGGCGGCGATGCTCGGGTTTATGGACATGTCGCACCAAATTGCAGTGGACGTGATGACCCTTGGGTCAATGGAAACGGCGCTGCCACATCTTTGCCGCAATTGCGCGCGTATCTCGTAATGGACGATGAATCTGCCGCTCGGGTTCGTGCCGTACTGGGACTGCTGAGCCGGGAGGCTTATGAGGCCGCGTTGGCGACAGCGGCCGGCGGCAGTAGCGACGGCACTGGCGCTGGTGGTGGTGGCGGTGCTAGCGGCGCTGCCCATGGGTCCCAGAACCTCATTCAGTTGGTGCCTGATCTGGACATAGCCGATATGGTTATTGGTACCGTTAGTAAACTACGAAAAAATCCCAAGGTGCGATGGCTAAGGATTACATGCATGTGCGCCATGGTTCCCGTACGGGTTTGGAATCCGTACGAGAGTCTGCTACATGGAAATTCCAAGCGGTGTGGAATGGGCATGGAATGGTTGGTACTACCGCCGTACGTTTTCCAGGGTTTTCCTGCGCATCCTGCTCGCTCCTCAGCCTTGCATTTCCGCATCTTCTCTGTTTTACAATATTATATATTTCGATCGATCTTTCAATATTTCTCAAATTCAATATTTGTTCATTCGTTCGTTGGGCTGCTAAAAGAGCTCGCGAGAACTAAATTCTGATGCACGAACATCAATAACATAATTAGTACACGGACACTTAGAGATGAATCATATAAAAGTTTCCTTTTCAAAATTATATAATTATGTAATTTGTAACTTCAATTTTCATTAAGACCGATTTCTCTTTTCGGTTTCCCGATTCTGGCAACATGGCAATGATGCAGATCCGTAACGCGGCGCGAAAGCGGGAGCTGCCAGTTTACGCCCTCACTGCCACATCCACGTCAGCATTGCTCCGAAACCTTTGTCCTTTACTGGGGCTGGATCCACTCGCGGTGGCGGAGGTGGTGCGGGCTGGCAGCGGCGGAGGTGGCGGAGGCAATGACGTCGCGGAGGCGACGGAGAAAGTTTTATCGCCATCATCATCCTTAGACGAGGATAATGAGGACGGTGGAGAGGTGCGTTTCAATATTTTAAAATAATTTTAATTTTTTAAAAATATATTTTTAAATCTAATTTTAAAAAACCATACTTCTTGGCTTCGGCCACTTCTCACATACCCAACACACTCACAAAACATATACGTGCGCACGCAGATGCACGTTTTACCTGAACCCTTACTTCCCCTTACTTAATTTGTCCCATCAGAGATCCTCCCACAACTAGTTTTAACGAAGCATGTTCGTGCTCAATTTCTCGTACAATCTGCTGTACCCCACCAAGATCCGGGCCCTACACCTCCCAACCCAACAGGGCCTTGCGACCTCCGGAACCACTGCCAGCGGGCAGCGGCGAAGCCTGCAGCTTAGCGCTGCTGACGACTACGCGGTACGACGAGTGTATGATATCAAGCATTTAGTTCGATCGTACTAATACGGAAAATTGTACGGATCACACTGTTATTTGGAAATGCCCAAACGAGTGTACGCATTTGTGTGATAATAGTTTGGTGCTTAGGCTATAAGCGACTCAGGCCACCACTTCTCAGGCCCCATTCTCCGATCTCATCACCAACACTCTGCTGCCTGCCCGTCCTCCTGCGTGCCTCAGGACCTCCTCGCCACGACCGTGCGGGAGCTCCGGTACGCCCCCCTGGACCGTTCGTATGCGCAGCATATACTTGGACGCTTCGTAGAGGAGATGTCAGCCACGCCGATGTCCGCAGCTAGCGGTCCGACCCATGGGTCAGTAGAAGGCGCAGTACGGCCGAGCAGCTTGGCTGCGGTAGCTTGGGCGTGCAGCTTTGTGAAACATCGAAAGAAGTTCGTGGAGGCGAGTCGGAGAGATCTTAGCGCGCTGGCCGCGGCATGTGGGCAGTGTTGGGGCGAGCTGTCGGGTCATGACTTGTTGCGTGTCGCCACAGGGTTTGCTGGATTGCGTCTGGCGCCGCCATCAGAGGCTTGGCTAAAGGGCCTTATGGACGCAGCGAGGGAGGTGTTAGGCACGCCGGGGGCGGTGGCAGATGGGGAGGTTCAAGGGGGGCAGGCGAGGGGCGCGGGGCAGGCGAGGATAGTGGGAGGGGGGGGGTTGAGGGTAGGCGGGGGTTTGGGGTTGTCGGTTGACGAGGGGTCACGATTGCAGCTGGCCCTGGCGGAGCTTGAGTTGATGTGGATGGAGGCCCAGCGAGAGCGGGAGCGGGAGCGGGCGGGGTAAGTTGGGGCGTTACGAGAGAAGGGAGTGCAGAGAGGGATGGCTTTTGGGTGGGTGGGGAATACTTATCGTGGTCGTCATGCATGTCAACATCCGGCAGACTTGTTTTGTTCGTGAGAGGAGTTACTTTTAAGTTGTAGGGTCGGAGTGGGAGGAGATGATGATGATGAGGTATGGAGAGACGCGGACGAGGGACTGGATGGATGGATGGAGGACTGCTGTGCTTTGTGTCTGCGGAAGGGGAGAGGAAAAGTGAGGAAGCGGGATTTGTAAGGTCGAAAGATGAAGAGAAAATGCGGGGTTGTATGTAGAACACAGCGCGCGGCGGTGAGCGTGCGATGCTGTGATACATGGTGATAACGAAATGGTTTTGATTTAATCTTAAGCTTAACCCAAGTTGAGGTTGCTTTATTAGTGCTGCAACGTGCATGTGGCCCGTATGTGGTGTTATGGTCGACGAGAACACTCGAATTCAGTTAGTGTGATATTCAGTGTTTTTGCATGGATAAAATACGAAGCAATTTATACCGTGTTGGCTCCTATTGTTTATTCTGTCTGGCAATAGGACGATGGATCCTAGGGGGGGAGGGGCTTGTTGCTGTTGATTCATTCACAAGCTAGCTAGAAACACCAACCGGCTTCAGGGTAAACTCCGCAAGTCCTCTCTAGCTTCCGCCAGTGTAAGGCCACCCGCGGGACCCTCCTGTTCTGCTGGGCCCCCTCTGCTGGCACCTTTCTTCCCACACCCCTTCGGGCGCTTTTTCAGGATATGAGGCCACACAGGGAGGCAGATCAGATGGATTTACATGGTAGACATGATGGTTGCCGGGGATCGTCTTATGCTAACGGCGATACGTCCTGGTAACGAAAGAGGGCGGCTTCTAACGGTTTTTGGGGGGGAGGCAGCCGGATAAGCCAGCCGGGGCCCCGGATGGAAGGTGCACTGGGTGAATGAGCATCGCCCGATGCAGTGAAGGAGTCCACAGCAGGGAGAACGAGCGGGAAAGGTCCGGCATTGCCAACTTAAACAATAGAGCAGCAGTAGCAGCAATAGCAGCAGCAGTAGCAGCCGTCACTTTTAGAGGGCGGTACTGGCGGGTGCGACACACGGGTGCGTGTTCATCGGTAGATCTTCACGATGTACGGAGGGGACCCTAAAGACCCTAACTTCGACCCTAACTGAATTCATCGTCAGTTTTCATCAGTCGGCACCGGGCGTGGCGGCCCCGCTGCCAAGGGCGAGAAGATCCTCGACCCATCCACTGCGAGCGCTAATGATCCATGTGATGTTTCGCCATCAAACGCTTCATTCCACGTTTTTCACTTCAATTCTTGCCGGAGTCACCTGGAATAAAATGCATGGCGATTTCCGCCCTCATAGCGACGTGCTTCTAATCGCCCTCGCCCGGACGAGTGAGTGACTCTTTCGGCACTACAGTTCCGCGCGTCTATAAATATATAAATGTCTGGACGCGGCATTCAACCCAGTCCAATGCAGTCTGATCCATTCATGTCCGATCCTATCCACAGCTGAAGTTCGGATGCCGGGAACTTGGGAACACAGGTGCCGTCCCTCCCGGACGGCACGGTGGTTTATAGGACCACCGGCGGCCACGCAGCCATTTTATGCTGCCGCTGCAGGTGTTAACAGTGCCTTATGATTCACGCGCCTCATTGGCCAGTATATCGTCCGCCACCGCCTCGGCCGCTCTCCGCTTCCTGGCGGCCGCGGACTTGCCAGATTTGGCAACAGCTGCTAGGAGCTGATCTCGGAGCGTTTGGATCTGTTCGGGTGAGCCGTGGATGGGCAATGTCGAGGTAACGCTGGAGCCGCACATGGGACAACTCATGTCGCCATCGCCACCACGGCGGATGTTCGCCAGCGCCCGGTCGCTCAGCACGTGGCCGCAGGGCCGTAATGCAGAGCAGGGGTGTCGGTCACATGGCAGCAACGTTATGGGACACACATAGGAGGACCCCGAAGTGGAAGATGCCCTTCTTGATGTCGTTGCCGTACCCCCTGCCATTGTAGTAGTTACCGCTGCTGTGGAGGGTGCTGCTGCAGCTGCTGCTGCTAATGGACGAGGATCAGAGGAAGCGGAGTGCGAGTACGACGATGACGAAGTGCCGGCACGATTGAGATTGCGGGCCTTATCATCGTGATCGCCCTCATGTGCAGTGTGGAGATGCACCTCCATCACGTCCTTGAGAGAGTTGATATGATCCAGTCCGCCGGCGGCGACCCGCAGCTGGTTAGCGTACGCTAGTTGCGCCTCCGATGAGGTCACCTTGCCCTTCCTCACTAAAAGGAACTGCAGCACCGCATCCTTGTTGTACAGCCGGCCGAGGCCACACGCGACGACGGGGGACCGCAGCGGCTGAGAGCTCAGAGCGCAGGTAGACCAGGCGATGGACCTGCGTCCATGGATCATGTCGAAATGTGTGCATTCATGAGTGTGCGTCAGGGTACCGACAATGTGTCACGAGAAAGGCTCGTGGAAGCGCGTGTCCGTGTGTCCGTGTGGCCTTGTGCAGTGTGTGTGTGTGTGAGGGGGGGGGGAGGATACGGGCGTACACCAATGAAGGTTGAAAGCTAGAAGAGAATAAGGTATGTATTTGGGAGGTCCACATGCATCAGACAGTGGACCCGAAACCAAGATCAAATGAGAGTTTTGCTTGTCGACAAGACATGCTGTTTGGCAGCGCTGCGCAGTGTGCAAGCGAGGTGTTGACTACAATCGTGCAAGTTAGATGAAGCAAGGTTGGCATCGGATAAGTATGGTGGTAACTCTGGATGGTTACACCATCTGGCTCAATGTTTTCCCACGTTTCCAGGCTCCTAGAACCATGTTTTTTACAATCAGCAAGGCACCGCCTCTCACACACGTGCATCGCATAAAGATGTAATGCATGCGATGGTAAGCGTGGGAGTATTTCCTGATTCGGCTCAGGCAGCAGAATGCGAGCACGGCATGCTGTGATCGCCACCTGAAGGTAGCACAGCAACAGCTAAAGCTCTGGGATTCAGGGCACAAGGGAGTTTAGAGCCCATAACGGCACCGAGTCACGAGGGCAGGATAAGTGAGCGCCAAGTGCTGGGCCGTGCACCGCCGTACACTGCTGGCGCAGTTGAACCTGCTTAAATCCACGACAGGCAGCTTACCTCTCTAGCGATTTGTCAGCTTTTTCTGCCGGGACCCTTGACGCGTTACCTCCTCGTGTAGACCTGGATGTGTCGTTCTGGGCTACACGCCATGACTGGCCGCGAAGGACATCCGAACGAGTTACTATGGTCCCGCCATCGAGACCCATCTTGAAAGAAACGATTATCAAGCAGCTGCAATAGACTAAATAATTACGGCTAATCGACGCGTTTATGTAAAGATATGCTTACGTAAAGGAATGGTTAACATACGTTCGCTGTTTAATACCGTCCTGTGTCCCCGTTCCGATTTCACTGAGAATGTCAATGACTCCTTTAAAGGGCAAAACTTCGGCTTATCTCCACTGATAAAAATGACGCCGTGATACCTTGCTTTTGTTCTTTGTACCTGTCTATGATTGGCTTGCCAATTTGAGCACGTATCCGGAAAGCAGTTTGGTAATTGACTACACATCTTAGTCGAGGTCCAGCAATGATGCTGCTGAAGCAGTAACGGTATTTTCCGTACCGCCTTCAGATTGTGCAACCGGCCCGTCCCCATCGCCCGTGCTAGGATGCAGTTAGCTTTTCCTCGGCTTCGTGACGAACATATGCATATGTCACCTCGAATAGGATTGCTTACATGTTATGCTGATTAACGTCTCGATTCAAACAACACATTACCCGCCGCTGCACCCCGTGGACAACCAAAGCGCAGAATCGGAGGTTTCTCGCGCTGTCGCGAAGGCGCACGCAGCCGCCGCGAGGCAGGCAAACCCCTCCAAACGACGACAAAAGAACAAGCCGACAAAAGCAAGGGTAGATAATTAATTAATCCCTGCACCCGCATCCACTCTCTTTCCGCTGCCGTCGCAGCCGTCGCCGAAGCAACAGCAACGCCGTCCTCCAAATACTTAATATTCGCAATTTTTGGGCAGCTTCTTCAAGTTGTTTTTGATCATGCTCATCTTTAGCTGGCTGGCTTGCTGATGTCGGCGGCTGGCTGTGGCCTCTTTCTTCGTCTTGAGGTCCCGCACGTCGTCTGTAGACGTGGGTGCGCCCAACGCACGATACCTAAAAAGCGGACAAAAGCGGGGCCAGCGGAAGAGGCAGACGACTTCAGCCAAATGGACAGCCAAAAATACAGTAAGGTTCAGTGATAGGGCCGAATCGGGTTCACTAGGGAACACAACCAGGTCTGATCGAGGCCGCTCTCTTGATGACTTTTAAATGAGTAGTTTTTGATGGCCGGCCGGTTCCACGATTCCACGGTTTTTCAACCGCTCAACCCCATCCCGCTTTCCTCCTTGCCTCCTGCTGCGCCCTTAGCTCTCCTCCTTCCTACCTGGCCAGCATGGTATTGACCAGCACCGACCGGCGGTCGTCCTCCGGCCGGTGCCGCTGCCGATACAGCCGGGCGAACTCGCGGTGGCCCAGAATCTTGCCTCCACTGAACTCGTCCTCCCCACCGCCCACCACCAGCTCGTATCCCGCCACCGCGACGGCGCTGGTGCCGGGGACGGTGCCCGCGAGGACCACAGCCCCGCTCGACTCATCGGCAGCACCAGAGTCCTGGCGGTCCACCAACAAGATTGAAAACCAAGCCGACAGAGAGAAGGGAGAGGGCAGTGCGGCAGCATTCTTAAAACGTGGCAGAGTAGCCATGTGGGTTAAGGACAAGCAAGACGAGACTGCGATAAATGAGCTACATATTATCGGGCACACAAGGACGGCGTTCACGAAAGTGCCAGATGAGACCCTACACGAGAGAGAGAGAGACCCTACGCTGGCCCTTGATGGATCCATTGCCGCCGCCGCACCATGTGGCCGGTGACCTCACCTGACCCAGATCGTAGTCATAAAACTCCTCGTACTCCTCCTCGTTATCATCGTAGGTCATCTTGCATTGACACGTGTCCACCATGTGCCGTTGCACGGCATGCAGGCTCCGGAACTGCCGTACATTGCTGTCGTCACCCCGTACGTACAGCGGCACGCCGCCCACTTGAAGCTTAGCTCCCTGCAAGTATCCACGAAAAATAACCTCCAATAAAAAAACCTAGTACGTTGCTATCTTGATAGCGTACAGAAATTCAGCTAGGGCAGCCCGGGCAAACATACGCCAGATGCTGCTGGTGGGTGCTGAACCAGTGGCGGGAAAATCACTGATTTCGGAGCAGCAGTCAGCGGATTAGGGTGCCCCGAAATACTGGGGAAGGTAGGGACTGCCAGGTAGTGGCCAGCCACGGGTGAAGTAAAACCCCTCTATCCCACACACATACACCAGGTCGTACAAGTTGGCAAATACACATGGCAAATAACCATCAATAGCTCATGTGAAAGATCCCATCATCCCCCTCCTCATCGCGACCCCGATCCAAATTATCACCCCCTAAGTTCTCCCCCCCCCCAGTTTCGTTCCCAAGCACGTCCCGGAACCCCTCGAGACCCGAAGCCCAACCCCTAAGCCTCCATAGGGCTGCCCGCCCGTAGTCGCAGTCAGGATCCCGCCCAATCAGTGACGCTCCCAACGCGGCAAGAGCCCAACCCATTCCGCCGGTCATCCACCGCCCCCCTCAACCCATCAAGCAACCCACCAGGTATTTGAGTAGCCCCTCCGGATCCGTCAGATACTGCGAGTCGGGCAAATAAAAACCGAAGTTCTTAAACATGTACTCCAAATTGGCTTGAAAGGACTTGCTCATGTGGTTGTCAAACAGACTGCGACGTACGTCCCACTCGGGCCATTCCTTGCCGTCATCACCAGCAGATGCTCCTGCAGCGGCGTCCTGCAAACAAAAGACAACGCAGTTAAAGCAAAAAGAAACAGGCATGTGATATCCCTTATGCGAGAGCGGATAATATATAATCGAGAAATTGACACACCGCTTGTTTAGGAGTCAAGTGACCAGCCACATGCACACATCACAGCTCCTAAAAGCACGCCCTTTAGAACAAAGTCAACCGATATCAGCCTACATGTCAACTCACCTCCATGCTCGTGTCTTTATCCGACCTCCCCGCCATCCCAGCCAGCTCCGCGACCTCCTCCTCAGAGGCCGTCTCCCATCCACTCTCATCATCGTCCGCTTCATCCTCCTCAGCATCAGCCATGCTAACATCCGCTCCCTGAATTATCAAGGAAGAGTGACAAAGGAGAGGATGGTAAAAGTGCGTCACTGACCGCATGCGCACCCCCCCCTCAAGTGGCCCCAATGGCCCGAAGGCAAGTATCCTCTGGATGAACGCTCTGAATGAAAGGGGCTGTCCGACATAACGGCTCCCCAAGGTGGCTTAGAGGGCCCTGCATACCACCGTACACTGACTGCAAAACTTCGAGATACAAGCGTAAGCCGCAAAAATATCTTCTACCTGAAAGAAGGTACGCAAAGACGGGATTCGACTCACGTCTAGCTTCTTCTGTGGCAGACCGCCTGACGGCGCCACAACCTTGAAGCCCGCGGGTTTTGCGGTTGAGGCCGGGGCCGGCGCTGCACCCGCGGAATCTGTGAGGACGAGAACGCCAACCGATGAATACATATTCAAGGGTACCGTATTAGTTGTGTCAAGGAGCTTGCTGCTTCCGAATGGTTGCCAACGGGTCGGTGTTATGTTGTACCAGCCATTCCAATAGACCACTTGAAAGTCTTCTTTCCTCCTTCCCTGTCCGGATACAGTTGGCTTAACGCAACGCCACGCCAAGAACCCACTGTCAGCACACCTGCTTGCTGCTGGTCGCCCTCTCCAGCTGGTTGTCGTGTGACGATTATGGGTTCTGGTGGCGGCTGCCCGCTCCTTCGGACCAACTCAGCGTACTTCTTAGATCTTACAAAGGCTAGGTACGTGTTCTCAGTGTTGAACTTCTTTTTTGTCAACGGGTCAATCCATGTTCGTTGGACGGGTGCTGAAGATGCGCCGGCGGCCGTGCTGCTGAGCTGCGCCTTGCGGGCCTCAAACCATTCTTTGGTCACAGGAGGTAGACCTGCCACTTTACGTTTCAAGTTGTATCGATGGAAATCGGACTTGTAGTGTTCCGAAAGGCTCTGTAGGTCTGAAAAGTAGGTCCCTGACGTGCTGCAATAAAAGCCCGTTTGGGACCGGGCCGTATCCATCGCAGCCATACTTGGAAACTTTATCCGTGCACGTTATAAGATAAGGTATTCTATCGCCAAATTGCGGCTTGGTAGGTAGGGCTCCGGCTGTGCACAACGAACGCAATTAACAAAGAGCAAAATAACGACCATAACCACACATCTTCTGTCTTTTCATATGTAGTTATTGGGTACATCTTACGTTTTCCAAGCCCGCAAGGTCTCGTACGGCTCCGACAATCACGAGCACGTAAGACAGCGAAAAATAGTCATTTGGACCAGAAGGTAAATCGGTAGGTTATAAATGTAAAACTTAACCCATGAAACCCATGACAAAGGAGGAGACGCAAGGACAACTACGCTGCGATCAGTTAGCGACATATGGTATTCGACCAGCCGCAGAATGTTGCAAAGGATGCCATGGACGACCTGAGACAGGCCACGTTGAATCCGAACCTGCGTAACTTTGCCGTTGTGGGGGTCTTTTGCTTCCCAGCAGATGTAAAACCAGCTTGAAATCCAAAGTTTCAATCCTTCACGCAGCTATGAAAGCATTGCATGGACGCGTGATAACTCTGTCCTACATCACCAGAGATTTTTCATACGGTAAACCATGCGAGCTCGAATGCCATCGGCTCACCGCTGACCCTGCCGCATTTAACATTGTCGTGGTTGACCGTTAGCACCGTTATTTGATGATCTGTCCGACGCCCATACCTCCAGTCAAGGGTAATAAGAAATGTTTGGGTAACTTCTGATACAGCCTTAAGAACCTATCAATTGCATGTAATCATGGACCCGAGATGCATTCAAAACTCCGTACAACGCTGTAATGTATGAATGACCAAATGGTGCAGCCCGGTTGGCCTGATGGGTGAAGTCGAAGCATGTAGAGGGTAAGGCAAGAGTGCTATAGCGCACCACGTGAAAGATAAAATTCGCGCTTGACCCTCGCTCCTGGCCCTCCACTCCCACACTTTGACCACTGAACGTAAAAAGCGTTCGGACGTTTTTTTTTTTGCAGTTACCTCCAAAAGAGAGATCTAGGGCCCTGGGGCTTTCCGAACCCGATGGG
The DNA here is from genome assembly GCA_019650235.1 of Volvox reticuliferus. Lineage (NCBI taxonomy): Eukaryota > Viridiplantae > Chlorophyta > Chlorophyceae > Chlamydomonadales > Volvocaceae > Volvox > Volvox reticuliferus. The sequence continues at coordinate 304,489 of BNCP01000004.1, forward strand.
GCCTGGCCATGTGCGTGCGCGCCCCTTCCATAAACAGAGGCAGACCGCACTAGCAACCCCACACTCCCTACGCCCTCGCCCATTGTACAAAGTGGACACATGCACGTGGTTGCAGCCGCCCTCGTAAGAGCGAGCCATCCGTTGCCGATGGACCATCTAAAAAAGGACACGTAAGGACCTAATTACCCGCATGACTGCCAGACTGCGGTACGGGGCTCGCAGCCTTAAATCACCTCCCACTGCACGTCGCTCGGTCATGGAAAGCTACCCCACCGAGACCGACCGCACCGTACGCGTTGTGGCTTTAGTTAATGGGAGAATACCCCGAGCAGGAAAGGAGTCTTTGGAGTCTTAAAGACTCTTAAGGCATCAGGCTTTGTTAGGGTACCGGTATTCCACAAAGGAGGGGGAATGGCATGGGCTTGTAGGTTGAGGTCACGTACTTTCATATGTCCAAAGAGGTTGGTGGGAGGTTGGAGCTGCAAGGAAGTCCCCATGACGCATCGTGATCCGATCACCAGAGTCATGGCTCATGGAAAGCAAGGTTCCGACATGCTGCACATGCAACTATCGTTCTTCTTGTCGCATTTTGAAATTCCTTTGATTGAGAATGTTGATCACAGCTCTTATCATATAATCCGTGACATGGTTGCATCACTAGCTTGCTGGTCGGTGTCCACAGTCCATAGTCTGACACATCTGGAAGGAGAAGACGAGCTCACCGGCAGATCTCAGGCATTTAAACATTGATGAAACTGCCATATGTTGCAGAGTATGTGGAAAAAGCAAAGACTGCAACTCCGGAGGAAGGCCGATGGCGTCGCGGGCGAGGCGAAAACCGTCCTCGTCGATATTCTACATGGCGATGACCGATTTAATGTGCGTCTCAGCAACGAGTTTAGATCTGTGTCTAATGCTCTAGAATGTATCATGTATCTTGCAGGGTAATGAGCGCGTACTATGTTCTGACTGACGTGCGCGCTCCCTCCTAAGCAGTTGTGACACTGGCTAGTTGCGCCAGCGTTACAGAAACAAGAGGGGATTAAAAGTCTAATTCAAGAGACAGATTATAAGACACTGACCACTGATAGTCTACCTTTACCCCGATATTATTCCCTCATCCATCCGTCGTGTCACGTATTACCCGACATCATCCACCCCTCTCACTCCTGACGCGTGCGTTGCGTTGTAGATTACCTGGGAGGCGATTGGACGTGCTAGTGTGCTGAAGCAGCGACAAGTACCGAAATCCAAGCTGCTGCAAATTGCCGATGTGGTCAGTTCGGGGCCCCTCCATACCCTGATGGACGACATTGACAAATGCGCTATGAATGCGGCCGTAAAACTATTCCGCAATAATCAGCACCAGGCATTGTCAGAAAAGTCAGCTAAGCTTGACTGCGTTGCGCAGCAGCGTACTAGCGGCAAGCCTCCGGCGGAAGGTTCACGCTGTGAAACACTTGCCGCCCATAAAGAAGGCGGATGCAACGAGGCGACAGCGCAGAATGCTCTTTTTACAACGGAAGCAGTTGGGCGCGTTGGGTTGGGGCCAGGCGGCAGTAAGGGTGGGTCGGCGGCGGCAGTAGTTGTGACGGCAACAGTCGCACCGGCGTTTCATCAATCGTTGCCACCAGCATCAGGACCAGCACCAGCACCAGCTTCGACACGGATGCCGCCAAGCTGTGGAGCAGACGCCTCTTCCGCTGCGGCTTCGAAGCCAAGGGAGAATGCGGATGGAATACCGCAACCGGAACCGGCCGCGGCGAAGGCGTTGGCATCGTCACCACGACCGTCATCATCGTTGCAACTTCTTTCGTTGCTGCCTCCCCCAGCGTCACCCTCTAATGGCGCCAATCCTCTGCTGCCGCTCCTTTCTCAACAGCAGCGACGGCAACAGCAGCCAGCAAGTGTCACAACTAGTATCAGCCCCCGTGGCTGCTGCAGCGGAATGATTCTTCCGCCGTCATCTGATAGGAGTGATCAAACAATCGGGATTCAAAAACCTATCCTTCGCACGGGTGCCATGAACTTCTGCCGTCCCGGCTCCGTAGACGCGCCCAGAGACGCGTCGCCGCGGCGGTCCTTGCCACAGCCGCCGGTGCCTGATGGCAGACATGCCAATTACAGTAGCGTGGCGCGGCAGCGGGTGATGACGGTATACAATGAGGCAGCGGAGGTGATCCGGGTGCAGCAGGCACAGGCGGTGATGGCGGTGGCAGATGATGAAGTGCACGCGGCTACGGAAGGAGGAACAGGGGCCGACTGTACAGCAGCTGCAGCAGCCGCTGCTGGAGGTCATGACTTCAATGGGCAATTTGTTCACCAGCAGCAGACGAGGACCCGCAGGCGGCTTTCCAATGAGATGGTGATGGCAGACTTAGTCAAAGTCCGCCACCAGGAGGCGGTGGCGGCAGTAGTGCTGGAAGAGGAGGGGAGGTCGCTGCACATTTCGGGCGACGTTTGCATGAGTGGTGGCTGCTGTTGCACCGGGCAGCGCGCGGTAGCCGCAGAGGAGGTAGAGTCAGCAGAAGAATACCGACAAAGATACACCAACGTGCGTAGCGCAGGCTGCCAGCAGGGTGCCAATGAGGGCGGGGGCAACGATGTGCTGCTGCTGCAGCAGCGGCGACAGCAACAGCTACAGCAGCAGCATGAACATCAAGAATGGGAGGGGACGGACATATCGATGCGGGGTGGCGGGAAGCTAATGGCCCCTCAAGAGATGGATGTGGTGGAGGAGCAGGTGGTGATGGAAGTAGAGGCGGCTGCTGTGCAGACGGCAGCAGTGGCAGCACAGGCAGCGGTGCGGGGAATGCAGGAGCTGATCAGGGCCACTGCTGCAGTCCAGCAGGTAATGTTGGCGCACAAGGCAGAAGCAGAAGCGCAGGTGGCAACGCAGGCGGCAGCACAGCAGGGTCCGGTGCAGGAGGCCACAGCAGCAGAAGCGCCCATACCGCAGCTGGCGCAGGGCGGATTACAGGTGGACGCGGCGGCAGAGGCGCAGGTGGCACAGATTGCGGTGGAAGCGGCCGGAGCAGCCTGCAGAGCAGCACATATGCAGATGGCGGCAGCTCGGGCAGCGGCAGTGCTTGCTGCAGGGGTGCTGGCCACGGCCGTCATGACGGCGGAGGAGGACGCCACGTACCTTACCTGCCCGTTCACTGGTGTGTTGGTTTCATTTCAGGCGGGGATTCGATATGATCGCTGGAAGGGGACGGAGATGATTAGTTTATTCGCGAAGGCCAGCCATGCGGCGTAGCAGCTCCGAAACCTCTGCTGCCCACGGCAGCTGGCGTCATGGGAAGGACATAGGAATGAAGCAAGGGTGCTGAATGAACACTCTGAAATGATAATGAGCGCGGTCGCGCATCGAGGAAGTTATAGATAAGAGCGAGGTGATGACGGAGGACGTCAAGCAAGGACCACACAATTGATCAAAGCTATTGCTTTTTGGCTCTTATCAGTAAATATATACCGATTCAGCACAGCCGCCGTCCAAAAGAACGAGTCTTTAATAACATAATCAACACATGTAGATAGTTGTATAGGACTGTTGGATCTATCTATTTGGTAGTAGTAGCTTATTGATCGTTGTTGCATACATACGTTAAGCAGCAAGATGGGTCCATTGCTTGTTTGTAAGTGTTCATGGCATATATACATACCCGCCTCGTCACCTGTAAATATTCCACTCCTGTTGATTATTGCTAGTTAGTTAAGCCACTCCATCCATCCTGCAATCCCTGCCCCTGCCTCTGTGCATGATTCATTATATGGTCCCCCCATTATGGCTCATAACTCCACAGGCCGCTCCTACTGCCGCTCCTCGTGTCTCAAGCCCGGTGATGTGCCCCTTGTGGAGCAGCTAAGCGACCCGAGCCGCACCGTTGCCGCAAACCAGGATCGCGAGGTGGAGGCGATAGTCAACGAGACGTTCAGCCGGCGGCTAGGCAGCAGCGTGTTCCTGGTGAAATGGCTGGGTTACGAGCTTGACCCTGGTGAGCCAGGTGGCCGTAACGGCCATTGGGTCTCACAGGCGGTTTTGGAGTCATGGGTACCAACATTGCTTGCGGAATGGCGACTGCGGAACCACAGCAGGCAGAAGAGTGGTACCAAAGGTGGCAACCTCATCATGCTGGGTCAGGAGGAGGAGGAGCAGGAGGAGGAGGAGGAGGAGGAGCAGGCGGAGAAGAATAAGGAGCAGGAGAAGAAGAAGGAGGAGCAGGAGGAGAAGAAGAAGAAGGAGCAGGAGAAGGAGGAGGAGCAGAAGAAGAAGAAGAAGAAGAAGAAGAAGAAGGAGCAGGAGAAGAAGAAGGAGGAGGAGCCAATGGCCGAGGGAAAGCTTCTGGATGAGTTGTCAATACAGGGGCTCAGCATGTCCTGGTTAGATGACGTTGACCTCAGCAGCCAGGATATACAAGATGTGCATATCGCCCCGCCCAGCAGTCGGCAGCTGGATAGGGATGGCAGCGAAGATGTGGATGTCCATACCTGTCCAAGTAATAATAAGGATGGTGGCCAGCAGCAGCAGGATGTGGAAGTCGTCCCCCCTGCTGGCTACACTGCGGGTCTGAATGAGGACGAGGACCTGGATATCAACGTCCTCCTTACCCTGGATGAGGACGAGGACCCCGAAGGTTGGCAGGAGCTGGTTTGCCGTGCCACAGGAATTGAAGCCGAGGATAATCCGGCTGAAGACCTGCCGGGGCTTGCCATCTGCACTAGCAGAGCCAGTGAAGGCGGCATGGCTGCGGACCCCTCCAGCAGCAGGGTGGCAGCTGCTGCTGGCGCCAGCAGGCTGATGGATGCTACTGATGCTGCCGCCATGCGTGGTGGGATAGGCCCGGTTGTCGGCCGTCTCGAGCCCATCAGAACGGATGTTGATGTTGTAGGGGCCGGGGCAGGGCCAGGTCCTTCAGCATCAGGACCAAGTGGGCGCAAAGTCCGTTCGACCAAGAAGCGGCTTGCGAGGGAGCCCGCAGCAGAGCAGGACGACAAGCCAGCAGAGGAACCGCTGGGTGATGAGGTGGTGGTCTTCATGGGAGAAGGACACCATGGAGGTGGAAGAGGAGCAGGAAAACGTGGCTTGTCGCAATCGAGGAGGAGAAGTGCACGCATTCAGGCCCACATGGAGTCCATGCAGCAGTCAGCAGGGCCGCCACCCTCACAATTGCAGGCACAGCAACCTCCTGCAAAGCGAGTGGCATTATTGCAAGATGGCCGTAATGGTGGCACTGCTGCTTACACTGCTCACGCTGCACACAATGCCACGCCTGCTTGGACTGTTGGCACTACTGCTGCCCCAGCCATGGCGGGTAGTGCCTCTACGGCAACCACTGTCACCGTCCTTGGTGGCGCGACTACTGCCACTGCTACTGCTATTGCCACCAACACGGCCACGGCCACTGCTACCGGGGGCCGCCGCAAGTACACAGCAGGCAGATGCAAGCGTGGGGCCTTCAGTGTGGAGGCGGAGGCAAGGCTGAAGGCGGAAATATCTTCAGGCAGCTTTGTCCAGAGCGTGTCCACTGGTAGGTGCGTGCGTGGAATCTGCTGACTTGGCTGCCCTTAAGATAATACTCCCTATCTATCTATCTACCTATCTATCTATCTATCTACCTATCTATCTATCTACCTATCTATCTATCTATCTATCTATGGATGATCGAGTAATATTGAGGGACACGTACGTATGAACGTCATAAATATCACATTTTGCATTTAGGTATATCATTTTACAACAACATGTGCTAAGTGGTGTTACTCGATCGCTGTGGGTACTTAATATCCGGCGGGATGTCAGCTGCTGCATGTATGCCATGTCTCCGGTATGTCAATCATCCAATATGACTTTCATTATTTAGGCGGATACGTATTACATAAATACAACTCCCAACCCCCAACTCCCCTCCCGGCCTTCTATGCATGTAGGTCGGAAGTACCCAAAATCACTGTGCTGTGGGCCCAAGGATATTAGGGTCGAGGATTACAACCCTGATGATGAACCAGAAGCCAATACAGGCATCGTGGAACGCATCATGGATGAAGCCATAGACGACATCACTGGCCGGCGCTACCTTCTGATTAAGTGGAAGGTCGGTATGTCGCCAGCTGTCTGCTGCTGTGAGACTGGCTGGCTGGGTGGGCCGGGGCGGCTGCGTGTGGGCGGCATGCATTACCACCCATCCTGTGCAGCTGGGGCCATGCACAAAGATATCACTTTCTCCTCTCTTTTGATCTCCTTTGATGCTTTACCCGGTCAGTCTTACCTACCTACCTGATGCCCTGCCGCTGTCCCGCTGTCCTTGCCCTGACAAAATCCCACCAGGGTTATGAGCTCGACCCTGGTGGCGAGGACCGCCAAGGCCACTGGGAGCCGGTGGGGCACGTTCCGAAGAAGAGCAGGGCAAGGGCCGCCTGGGAGCGGTCCAAGCCGTTCTGGTGGGTGGCCGCGTGGGTGCTGTTGCTGTTGCCACAAGTCCCCTCAGAATGGCGGGAAAGAAATGGCGGGAAAGGAATGGGGGTTTTGTCATTCATCCGTATGGATCGGCGGGGGGTTGGGGGCCGGTGAGGGGAGGCTGGGAAATAGGAAGGCAACTTACCCCTCTGTATTCTTGGATACCGCCGTACATGCCCGTGATCGCCGGCACCCCTGGTCCATCGATGTATGGGTGCATTGCTCTTCTTCTTTCAAATCCACAGGTTCGAGGATCTATGACCGAGCGGCGGGCGGACACGGAGCAGCTGGTTATGTGATGTGATCAGTGGTGGGTTGACGAAGGTGCAGACGAACAAACGAACGGACAGACGATGGACAGGCAGACAGACAGACAGACAGACAGACGGGGGCGGATCGTGTATTTTCGTCCCAATTCCGACAACGTTTTTACCAATTATCATTTTACGAATCGGCTTTAGTAAAATGGACCAATATATGTCGAGTTGGAAAGGGCTCGGCGTCGAACAGGAATCCAGGCCCAGACGCCAGGCAGCTTTTGTTCGGGCAGTTAGGGCAGTTAGGGCAGTTAGGGCAGTTAGATTATATAGGATATTGTTTCCGTGAGAGGGAGGAAGCAGGACTGCCTCTTCTCAGGACTTCAACTTCCTAAAGCTCAGCGAAAGCCGCGCTGTCGTACCCCGCCAAGAGCTTACCGCCAGTTCCGTACGCAACAGGGTAAAGGAGAAAATAGCTAGGGGGTTATTTCTCATGCAGTTTGTGCAGTGTGTACTTGGTTGCGTTTCACGTTCTCGACTAGTTCAAGATTAAGTAGTTTAGTTCTTAGTAATGAGATTGGTACGAACAAATACGGCGAAACGAACGGCACGGAAGGGAGACGGGTAGAGTTGGCAGGTGTTGCACACGTGTGTGTCGGTCGGTCAGGGATGGGACTGGGGAGGCTTGCCACGTAATAGCCGAACGACCTGACGGACAAACCGTATTGAAACATGATGTCAGGTTCTTGGAAGGGTCGTCACACCCTGGCCTCCGAACTCGCAAAAGGCATCCCGGGGCCGGAGCTAACGTACATTGCCAGGGCTGTGGCGGCGGGCTTCGGAAAGATCTCCTGGTTGAATTGTTGGGTCCCAGCACGCAGCACGGCGCAGTTCGAATTGTACGGGTAGTTTATTACGGTGCGACCTAACGAGGCGGACCAACAAACAAGTTGGTCACCTGCCTGGCTTATTAGGGAATGGTACGGATGTACGATATTTCATTTTTGGTGCCGTCGCCTCTTTTGAGGTTGAATGACAGATGGGGCGTTGGGGACGTTCCGCTACGTTAGTTGTATTGTATTGTTGATCCGTACGGCCGGATATGAATTGTATGTTGTTGTGGACTGAAGCACGTCGTAAAAATCGTGCGAAAGTCCGCCTCGCTTTGTGCGGTCATTAAAGTATTTTTATATGTGCCGATGTATGTTGCGCGTGAGCTGTACATGGTCATCGCATCTTGTCATGCCTATGCAGCTGACAGCTCGTTCTCAGCTTCTCCCTTTCCGGTTTATGGTTGCCTTCAGTTGCATTTGGTTGGTTCATTGCCTAGCCCTCGACTGTCGTTGAAGAAAGCTACTGACGTTGTAGGGGGTTTTGTTATTAAGTCCTTTATCTCCCGTCGCTTCAGTTATTTTAATATCGTGTTCATATGGACCTAAGGAACGTCGGCTTGTCGTACATATTATCATGGATGTTTATAGCTGACAGAGCTGACAGGGCTTGTTCACTAGCGTTATTACGGCAGGTTTTTTGGGGGGATTACGATATAACCCGCCTAGGTATTTGCATATGTGGCTTTCTCTTACGGTAATGCCCGACAGTATACAACTTGCCGTCTATTTTTATCAACTCGTGGGGCCACGTACACATGGTATTTCGGCATTTACACCGTCATGGGGATAGACAGGGATCAGACATTTTATGTACGGTTCGGCTGCATGCATTTCCTGCTATGGAAAGGCAGTATGCCTATATGCTGTTGCTGTTGACACCCTGCTGAGTTAGTCCCTGTCTTCGTTATCGATTTCCCTGCCTCTGCCGTTCGTACTACTTGCCAATATATGCATAATTGTTGCACAAAAACATACTCGAGTAGCTTTCCTCAAAAATGTTTCGATGTTCGTTCCGAAACATGTTGCTGTGCTGCTCAACGTCAACATACGCCGTTTTCTGCTCCTCGTGTGGCTCTCAGTTATGTTGGACACATACAGACGCAGACTCATGTGGACATATGCGTACGATGCCTACACAAGGCATGGACACATACACATACGTGCGCACATATAGACACAAACACGCAGACATGCAGCAGTCTACAGCTACAGCCTAACCGCCGGCAGCTGCTGCAGCCTCCGATTCCTCAACTTCTCGCTGTAGCAGCCTCCGAAGCGCAGCGTCCCGGTCGGGACCGTCCAGAGTGGAGCTGGCCTGTCATGATGCGTGTGCCGTGTGCATGTGGGGGTGCGTGTTGGGGGGAGCATTGTTGAGGCAGCGTACTAGCAGACTGCTAATGAGGGGGTTAGCCGGGTAAAGGGGGGGGGGGAAACGGGTTATGGCAGTAGTGTGGAAGTGGTCCTGTCTTATAACGTACGACTGCTGAGACGTGCTCTGACTATACAGACTGCTGACTACAAAAAAATTGCATCCCCCAGGTTCCCCCCGGGTCCATTGTTGGTACATGTACTCAGGAAGTAAGACTGCTTTAGGTTTCAAGATACGTTGTTATCCGTGACCCGCCTGCAGCTGCCGCAGCCTCCGGATGCTGAGGAGCACTTGAGGAGAAGAGAGCGCCCTCGAAGAGCGGCTCACCACTCCACCAGACTGCTGCGCCGAAATGATCTCCTGCAATAAGGGTTTAGTGTTCAGGGGGTGATACATACAGCGACGAATTGTTGCTTAAATAATAAGTTTTAAGTACATGATGAGTTGATGATCGTACAATGCAGTACTTAATTGTACGACATTCCACAGAGCAACTAGGGCTAAGATATGTTGATGTCTACTTTTCTCGAGCTTCGTCTCTCCTTCTCCCGTCCGACAAAGCGTGCAAGTTCCGGCCAAGTTCCGGCCAAGCCTGACCCATGGGTCGGTCAGCTGAATCCCCACCATATTGGCCACAAGTGATGCTGTTTTGCAATAACTCACCAGAGCCCGCCGACATACGGCCTCATCCAGCCCTGCCAGCCGCGCGCAGTGCACTCCGAAACTTGCGGAGCATTGCCCCGAAACCAACCGGTACAGAAATACGTGCTCGTCCATCCCAACTGCCTGTTGCTGCTGCTGAAGATGAGGAGGATGCCGCGGCGGCGGCGGCTGCAGCGGCCTTCCGGATCTAGAACCAGGAGTGCCATCGGCTGCTGACCCATGGGTCGTGACTACCCGTGGTTCACTCAAAACCTCCATCTGTAAGAAGGCCAGCTGGGGGCTCGGGGACAGAATCCCCGGTCGGAAGATCTCGTGAAAGTGAGTGCAGAGAATCAGCCGCGGCGGGAGCGCTGGTGGCTGCACGGCCGCGTCGCTGACCCATGGGTCAGTGTTGCCGTCCCAGGACGGCTCTGGTAGTTCCCCCATCGCGCCTTCGGATGCTGCTGCTATGGGTGGTTCTGTGATGCCAGTCGCGAAGTGGTTGAGGAGAGAGGCGGTGAGGCCCCCACCGTCAGAGGCCAAGGTCCCCTGCGCTTCAGTAGTTCAGCGGGAACGTGGCGGAATGGAGCGGCAGACAGGTGAGGAGCAGAAAAAGGGCAGGGGCTGCTTACCGGGTTGGAGAGGGAGGGCCAACTACGAGTACGTACGAACAATGCGAAGACGAGAACGAAGCGCAAAGACGGAGCATGCAGAAAGAGACGGTGTACACAATTTATGAAAACACAATGGAGCCGGAGCCGGCGGTACGAAAGCAATAAACCCAGCCGCGCACAGGACCACACAGGCGGCGAGAAGCCGGGGGCGAAAGTGTGATAGACAGGACCGAATATCTCGGCGTTCGGCCCCGCCCGTGTTTAACCCTACCTGATTCCTGGGGCTTGAGCACAAATCTTAATTCCTTCGGAAATATAATAAAATAAATTTATCTGTGAGCGTCATATATATATGTTACATGTACAACCTGCCGTACCTTGCCGAACTCGTCCAGGACCAGCAGTGTACGGCTTGTCGCACATCGCAACATTGATGAGACCTGGATGAGAAGAACGGGGGGTGCGGGGTGCGGGGACGGGGGGGATGGGAGTCTGCGTTCAGACTTCGCTCCCCTTCCTGCCTCCCGGGAAGATTTGCACCTCTTCATCCCTCCCCCTCCCTCGCCCTACCTGCGCCATGTCAGCCATGAAGGTACTGGGCCGTACTCCTCCGCCGCGGCCGCCGCCTCCGCCGCCGCCACCCCCGGCCAAGACGCCGCTCGGCAGCGCTGTCGGCAATGCCACCGCCGCCGCGGCGCAGGCGGTGGATCTTGCCGCGATGCGGTCCGCCAGGCCAATAGTGGCGCTGTCGGCTGGGACGTACGAGCCCAGGTGCGCCAGGAAGACGATGAGCGCAACCGCTCGGGCGTAGCAACTCTTGCCGGAGGCGTTGGGACCTGGTGTTTCGTGGTTGGTTGGTTGGTTGATATTACCGTTATGAGCCAACCAGATGTTAGTTGTAGTATTTTTGGGTTGGGGTTTTTGTGCACACAACAAATCCTGAGTTTGGGGTTTTGACCAACCGAAGGACGTAACTGGAAAAATGGAAGGTTGTTAAGGTTGTTCAGTTGTTCGCAACGAACAAAATAGCAACTACTAAAACTACTAAAACCCATACATCTACCTGTAACCACCTGCAGCCTCGCCCGGTCCTGGTGCATGGTGGTGGTGAAGGGGATATAGGTCTCCACAACCGCCTCCGCCAGGGGGTGACGGCCTGCGCCCGTGTATGTGTGTGTGTGTTTAATGTTAAGAGAGAGAGAGTGTGTGTGTGTGTATGTGTGTGTATGTGTGTGTGTGTGTTTGTGTTTAGTGTTAGGTGTGTGTGTGTGTGTGTGTGTGTATGTGTGTGCGCATGGGCGGGAGAATTGTGAGGGGAAGGGAACGGTGAGGCGGAATAGGTAGACGAATCTTTATTCCGGAGAAATGCGGACCCCGTCGCAAAACCCCACGTGGCCGGCACGATGCGTCTGGTGACCACCAACATGACCCGTGCAGTCCCCGCATAGCAGGTTTGAGTCCAGGGAGGGCCGCACCCCGACTGCACATATCTGCGCGACGCCGCTAGCAACAGCTGGATTCTGGAATGGGAATGGTCGTACGTCCTTACCGTTGACGATGCTAAGCATGTTGTCGGTAGTCAGTTGAGGTCGGCAGTACGGCGCGCCGCCGGGCCCGCCATCAGCCGCCAGTGCCGCGAGCGCCACCAGGCAGTCAAGTTCCGCCGCCGCTGCCGCAGCGCGTTGCAGACGGGGACCGAAGTGGCGCAAAATCCGTCCCACCATCTCCGCGACGAGGGTGGCCTTCGATGGACGGACGTTGACGATTGGGTAGGACGTTTACGTTAACCAGCCAACGAAAACACCCGAACAGAAAATTTAAAGATGAAAGCAATGGGTATGTGGGTTGTTGTTGAGCCTCCAGCGCTTGACAGGCGAGTACACGTAAACACGTTATGGCTAGCACCCATTACCAGTAGCGCCGAAATGGGGATGTGATCTCTTCCTCCCCATTGGTATCGTTATTTAAAATAAGCCTGTGATGCTTACGAAGGCTTGCTTGCTCACCACCATTGAGGCTCGACGGCAATACGGCTCGACGTGTGCCTACCTCTAAATCCTGGATTCTGTACTGCAGGTCGCCAAAGCGGTCATTCAGCTCACGTGTCGCTGCTGTACGGTAGAATGCCGCCCAATTGGCATGGCCGTTCTTGCTTACTCCCGACCCCGACCCATGGGTCAGTGAGTCGACACCGCCGCCATCGTCCGTACCTCCCCCGCATTCTTCTTCGAATCCCGCGGAACCCTCAAATGCGAGTTCGTAGTCTGGTAGGGCATCCAACACGTCCGCTGTTAGGCGGTTGATGGTTGGCGGTTGGCAGTTGGCGCGTGGAAAAATATATGTAAATAAGGAAGAGGCAGGCGTGATGCATGTGGTGGAGAAGGCATAGGAAGAAGGTTAGAGCAGAGATCAAAATTCATCAACTGAAGCTTTGCAATAAATATATAATATAATATTATATAATGATACTCTACTATTATACTAAGAATAATAGTAGAAAATATTATTTCACACTCGTTGACCCACCCACTGACGCACCGGTCAGTTGCTGGCCCTGCACCCGCATTACGAAGCCGACCTGAAGGAGAACCGAAAAGGATCGGAAACACAACCACAGAGCAACAGGACAACAGCAACAGGACAACAGCAGCAGCAGCAGCAGCAGCAGGAGGAGGAGGAGGAGGAAGTTTGCGACCCAAGGTTAGGTCCATACGGTCGTGGCGGTGGTGAGAGCATGTGAAGAGTGATGGGGGGAAGGGAGGGGGGGGGGGAAAAGCATCTGTGCCGTTAAAGGTCGAGCCAACCCTTTCGCTATCGAAAACAGCTTAAAAAACATAATTTTTAATCGAAACGAAATAATCTACAAACAATTTACCAATAATAACAATAATAATAATTTACTATTAAGAATCGTTTTTACATGATGAAACTGCAAATATGAACATTATAACATTGTTAATTAATGAATAAATAATCTTTGCTTATAAAGATTACAATATAATTAGGGTTGCGAAGCGATGTGCAACATATGAAATAAATCCGTCCGTAACGACATATTTTTCGTTTTGTCGTTACCCTCAGAAAAACGGGTTTGAACTTCTTAGACAAGTTCAGCAGTACAGCTGTGTATCGCAGAGTATGTGCTGCTGCATATCTGTTTTATTAGCATTGCTTCGAATGGAAAAGCTTATGTTTTCATTTCATGAAATGTACTACACATTTCATCCCAACCATTCATTCTGCGGCACCTCGTTCTCGTCCTCGCACAATACGACATTATTATTGATCGAAGCTCACATTCCGTAATATACATAAAAATCAATTCATTAAACCCATCTTTTATGCAGCAATTTAAAAGTTATATTGGAATGGGATTGTCGTACCTGCGGAAGATACAGTACGGACCACAGATGCCCCATATTCTGCCGTGCAACGTACCGGGGCACGCGCCGGAGCTCCGATGCGACCACCTGGACGAGCGGCAAGATAAGTAAGAATGTGAGTGTAGGGAAAACCACTGGCTAACCTAAAAGTCAGAATCGGGGGAGGGGGCGGGACAGCCGGGGATTATGGAGGGTAGTGTGTATGTGCATGTACGGCATAAGCAATACGGCACACAGCTCGGAAAGAAATGCGAAAGTGAAGGAGAAAGGGACCGATGGATAAGAAGGATAAAAAAGTAAATTGTATGTTTATGTGTGTATGTGTTTTGCGTAGTCACAGGTTGTAGATAGGGCCGTACTCGCACGACAGTACGACAGTTTGTAAGAGCGGTCCCACAAACAAAGAACTGTGTATGCCCCCGCGATCGGGATCTGAAAATGTCGGCGGCTTCGTCTGCAGTATTAGATTGTATTTCAATTTTATTCTGTTGTATTCTGTTGTACTTCACGAAGCACATACAAGGCGTGTGCACAAATGCGGCTGAGGACGAAACGTGCCAACCAACAACCGTCAACTTGCAACCAACGACTTGCCTGAGAGAGGTGCTCGGGAAGGCAACGATAAGTGGTCTTGAGCTGATCCAGCTCCGGACACACACCCGCTGCAATCACCATGTCATCTTCCGCCTGCAGGCCGATGGCGGTGGCGGTGGTGGAGAGCGAGGCGACAGCGGCGCAAGCAGGAAGCTAAGGGCGGACAAGACCTCGCACCCAGAGAGCAAGGGGCAAGGATAGGAGATTAGAAAGCAAACCTTCCATAAGGCCGTTCATAGGGCTCACCGTCCGCCTAACCGGCGGGCCTTTCAACCCTCCGGGTCATCTGGCCCATGGGTCTAATTAAGACATAACGGCGTGGAAAAGCAGACCCATGGGTCACACACACACACACACACCTGATGGGTGTCAAGTAAGCTCATGAGGGTGTCCAGGGCGGTCTGATGGAAGCGAAAGATGTGTGCGGTTAGGGGAGAAGGGGAGAGGCGTGGGGGGGCGAGGAGGACGGGGGGAAAACGCGGAGAGGGGGGGGCGGAGAGGGAGCCGGAACGTAGCATGTTAAGGAATTGGGTCGCGGTGGGCCTTATGGCCAGTGGCAGCAGGTGTATGTGCCAAAGTGATGGTGTACCTGAGTACCACATTCGCTTCATTCCTTTTACCCTCCCGCCTCCCTGGCCGCACTCCGCACACACATAATCATTTTTTAATTCTTCAATTTCTGAAATTGTGTATTTAATCATCTCTCAATTGTGTCCCCTGGTCTCTCTTTCATAACACACTTTTGGACAATGGACTTTCCATCCACCGTAAGGCCCTTTGCGTTCATCCCCGAACGGTCCGAATATACGAACTAGATTACACATGCACCCATGCAGTACGTTCTGCAGTACGTTCTGCAGTACACAAGCTATGAATGCGGTAATGGGCCGCATGAACAAGTACCGATCCTAAACCCAACTACCCCTAACCAACCAAACCGTATTATTAACAGCTGTAACAGCTCATCATACATCCCGCATTCCTTAACCAAAGAAATAGTTAATTAACAGACAATTAACTAAATAACGAACTAATAAACCTACCTGCAGCTCAGTTCCCACGTGGTTCAGCACCTTACTGCTGATGAGTACGGCGTCCCAGCACAGCAGACCCTGCCGAGTATTGGCAGCGTGGCCCTGGCCTCGCGTTGACCCGCCGTGGTTCTGTTGACCGCCGTTTGCATGCCGTCGAACGGAGCTCACGAGCGTCTGCTAAGACTCCCCCGCGGGTCCGCAGCAGTCCAGGGAACGCGCAATCGATCGGCAAGGTCATGGGCGCCAACGAGGGAAATTGATTGCGCGTGAGATGTCGCACTAGCATGTCATATATAACCCAAGGCATAATTTCTCTCCCATAATAATATATATATTTATTATATTATATTACACACAACAGCAACAACAACAACACACACACACACACACACATATATATAACGAACATTAACTAGAAACGGAAAACACCGGAACGGCTGATGACGTCAACGAAATCCCGTCGTGGGCAATCAAGGCAGAGGGCGGATGCCGCAACGGATTAAATGCACATCATTAGGAAGCCATGCATTGTGGTGGCTGGTGAACCAGAGGCAGAGGATGGAGCGCGCTGACGTGCCAACAAGCCCTGCACGCACCCACGCACGCATGCCACATACATGTATATATATATATAACATAGATAATAAAATAACCGTTACATATAAAAACTAAATCGCAACGAAAAGTAACGGTAAGTCCACGGACATTATGACGGCTGCGTACGACAGGAGGTGTGTGTGTGTGTGTGTTCCACCTGCGCAGCTCTTCCCCAGCAGGACTCAGACGCTGCTGCGCCATCATCCACCTCCTTTTCCCCGGCCCTCCCGCCGCCGTCCGCCCCCGCCATCGCCGCCGCCGCCGCCGTCGCCAGCTCCGGCGCGAGCTGCTGTTCGAAAGCAGCTCTCAATCGGAGGAGCTGTTGCAAACATGACTGCAGGCGGCAGATCAAGACAGCAGCAGGTGGTGCGAATGCACCGAGTCACCTACCGACGTAGATGGCTCGCTTCACGTAAATACGTAACCTCATAGATTTCAAGCGACCATAAGCATTATTCGTACGTTAATTCGTACACAAAACCCGCTTTGGTCCGTTCTGGACCAAAGCGGGTTTTGTGTAATTGTAATTTTTTTGTTTTTTGAAATGCGTGCTCCTATATGTACTACTATGTGGTGACGATGTTGACCGTACTATGCCTCTGTGGTGACCGTACCGCGCAACGTGTAGCTAGTAGTAATACGTTCGTACTATCTACGGACATATAATGTGTATAACATGTAACTTCATTATTACCAATAATTCGTACTCGTTCATTCTCGTTCAAACGTTTCTTATTACGTATACGGAAACGTTTTTCCAGCAGCTTATTAGTTGCAACGTGAGCTATATTTTATTACTATATTAGTCATCATCGCAAATTGTAAACATTCTCATAAAAGCAGCTTATAAAAACGCAGGCAGCAGGTATACATTTTTTTTCGCTACTCCTTACCCCCAACACTTCGCTACCATTTATAACAACAACCGCCAACGTACATCTCTCCGTTCCTTATTCTTTTAAATTTAGAAACGGAGGAATTTACCTTGGCGGACATATACATACATATACATATATATAATACATATAATCATAGAAGCAGCTATGACGTTACGGACCTGGACCGACCTGGAGTTGCTGCAACGCCTTCAGGTCGGGCCGCTGTTGCGCAAGAGCAAGCCGTTGCAGGAGGGACTGCATGTCTGGTAGCTGCGTGTTAATTTAGAGATTGGTCGGTTGCCGACGGTTAGAGGTTGGCCGTTATTTAACAACGAACACCAAGCACCAGTTCCCAATCAAGCAACAACTTAGGGCACTTGTCAGAGGCAGGAGACACGTATACCGACATACGCACAGGGGGAGTAACATGGGAGTAACGTATGGCGCGTCTGCCTCCTGGTGCTGACACTGCCGGGATAGGTGCATCATTGACTGATTGCGTGGGCTCCCCGCCCATACATAATAATGATATCCCCCAATAACCAACCACGCACTTGCCTTTTTAAGCTCCGCACGAAACGCCGGAATGAGCTCGCCGCTATTCCGGAGCAACAGCTCAAGCGTGTCCTAATCAGGGGCGGTGGAAAGGCAAGGGATGGAAGCATACTACTGGTGACTGTCGGCATGGGCAGGAGGTTAGCCGGCGGAGGAACGAGGAGGGGTAGACGGTTTCTAAGCGTTATAGATAGGAAGTCTAGCTAGCTAGGAACGAACCGCTATATATTTCAGACACGCAGGTGCCGATATCGTCCGGACGGCACAACCAACTAAACAACGAACTAACCAACCACCTGGCGGTCACGGATGACGTCCAAATTGACCAGAGGCCGCAAAAACCACATCCGGAGCAGCCTTCTACCCTGAATGGGACGGTGAAATCAGGGGATGCCGTTTGGGCCGTTGGGACGGTTAGCTTGTCTCAGTTTAAGTCGTTAATCTGTTGGGAAAGGATGAATGTTCGTATGGATGTACAGATGGAAAGTGGGTTATGAAGCCCTAAACAAAAAAAGGAAATCACTTCCTGCGCGTCTGCATTCCCTTAAGTCCCCGGCAGGCCGGCTCTGTAACATGCGTACATGCCGGCTTCTGTAATCGTGCAAATGTATTCCCCGTGCTCGTCCTAGGCACCGCCTTAGTATACCCTTATCCCTCCCAGTGCCGAGACTTGATGCATGAGATGTGAACGATGAACGAGCTGTACGGAAGTCGTAAAATCGTACGAGCTCCAAATAAACACCCCAACAGCCCCTCACCATTTGGGTCACGCAACGGTTCGCTAAACTGAAGAGACTGAATCCCTCCTTCGGTTTGCCCAGTCCCATCGCGGAGGGGTGACGCTCCGAAGCCAGGATCTGCAAGCCGTACAATGTTGGTAGATCCACCTGGAGCAGCCTGTGTGCGTGTGTATGGTAATGGTGATGGTGATGGTGGTCATGTGTGTGTGTATGTGTGTGAGTGTGTGTGTATGTGTGTGTGTGTATGTGTGTGAGTGTGTGTTTGTGAGTGTGTGTTTGTGTTTTGGGGGGTGGGGGGTGGGGGGCCCTTGTTCAAGAACGATTTGTGAAAACGTGAGCGAGTGGGCTCACTTGGGGGAAAGGCAAAATGAGGACACGAAGTTCTGTTCCGGAAGTCGCCACGCATGGGTGTATTACTAGCATTTGGAAGAAAGGTTAAGTTTGGTTTTGTGACCTCCCTAATCATCACGCTCCTGAGGTACAGGATCTGTGGTAACGCGTTCGGTGACGATACCGATACGTTAGGTAAATTATTAATGATTTTTATTGTGAATAGAGAAGCAGTAAGTCAGCATTACGGTTATTATGATTAATCGTCCCCTAAAACCCATCAAAATTAAGGAAAATATACAGCAAGGTAAAATATATGGCTTATGGTTGCATAAAATAGGATAAATACGAATTATACACATGTATATATTCGTATTGCTATGCAGGCGGTCTAAATACCTTGACTAACCCATAGCCGTACCCTTGTACGGCAAGCTGACTCAGCCGATATACCACAAGCATTTCCATGCCCGATGCAACTGCGCCATGGCCCTGCGTGCTTGGATCTCGATCCGGATCTACATCTGGATCCGGGTCTAAGTTCACGCCCCGGCCATTAATGCTGCGGAAGCGACTTCTGTCAAGATCATCAGGCGCCCCAGATGTCAAACCTTCCTGTACGAACACGACAGTACGGAATATTATTATATATACACAACAGACGAAGGGCCCTTAGGATATACTTGAGCTCCTTCTGCGCAGGCACAAATCGATAGAAGGAGACGCATACAAATGCACATGCACACACACACACACACACACACACACATCCCCCGTTCCTTGCCTTATGGCCCTTTCCTTTCCGTTCTCTCTCTCCGCCCCCTCTGCATTCCCCCGTCCCCCTTTCCTTTGCCCCTGTTCCAACGCACCCGAAGGAGGAAGCCGACCAGCGCCCCAAGCGCCCCCACCGCCTGTCGCTGACCTAGATCCACGAGCCCCGCAATTTGCAGTACATTTCGGACGGGGGTAAGTAGCGCCTCCCCTTCGGTCTGCGAAGCAAATCCGCCTGGGCGCCCTGCTGACCCATGGGTCATCGGAGGCTGCTGAGTTCCGTTACCGGCACTGTGGCCGGCGATCGAGCCATGAGTAGGGGAGGCGGAGGGGCGCAGGTAGAGCTGTCCAAGTCGACGAAGGGCCTACGTTTGCCGAGGACGGTGTGAGATGCCGCCGGAGTGAGGGACATGCACATACAGGAAGGAATGTGCAGCAATGCGAAAAGAAATAGAACAAAGAGACCAAATGATAGAAGATGTATATGATGACAAAGAGTACGAATGCAATGAAACTTATAACCGAATTGGGGGGAGGGAAGGGGAGCTGGGTTACGGCAACGGCAACGGACACGGGGCAACGGCACAGGAGCCCCGGCCAGCAACTAGCGGCTAATTACCTCACATGGGCCGGAGGGGTGTTGCATCATACATACCCTCAAGAAGCAAAGGGCTCGCAAGGTAACGTTAGCCAATAATGCATCAGGTATCTTAATTCAATAATGATATATATATATATATCAATGATAAGATACTATAGCGGGTGCCGGGGAACAATGCCGGTGTAAGAGGCCCCTCGTTACCTCTCGATATGCCCACGATGCTTCATTCATTCCGTCACACATTATCGCAACTAAATAAACATTGATAATACCCCCCCCCCGCCTGCCCTGCCTGACCCATCACCCTCCCCGACCGATCAGCCCACACCCCACCTAGCCAACCGCCATTACATGTACGGCATGGACAGCATGACACGCCGTATGTACATTCGTACCATGCACGACACGGGCAGCATGACACGCCGTATGTACATTCGTACCCTGTCATATGTGAAGGCGGTGCTCCGCTCCATCCGCACCTCGAAACCCCGGCCTCCACCTCCACCGTCGATCCTGTACCCGTCCGCCTCATTGTCGTACTCGTTGCCGTACTCACT
Organism: Volvox reticuliferus; assembly: GCA_019650235.1. Lineage (NCBI taxonomy): Eukaryota > Viridiplantae > Chlorophyta > Chlorophyceae > Chlamydomonadales > Volvocaceae > Volvox > Volvox reticuliferus. The sequence continues at coordinate 324,761 of BNCP01000004.1, forward strand.
GTCATACGGCGCTTGTGCAACTTGCATCATTGTTTCATCTGCCTTCGTGCTCACGAGTAGTAACTGTGGTTGGACTTGGAGTTTGGCCAGTTGTAACATCTTCCCGAGGCATGACGACAGGAAGGGGAAAGGTCACAAATAAGTACACAAAGGCTCACAAATACCCCTACCGGCGGAACGGTGGGCACTTACGTGAAAATATGAGTGTATGATCCACGGATCGCGGCACATCCGCGCACAGTGTAACAACAATTCACGAATTATTATTTCGACATGTTTTCAAAGGTTTAGGTTGCTGAAATCTGTACTTGGGTTTTATGATTTGAATATTTATCTTATTAAGAATGTAAAATATTCTTTGAATATTTGTACCATTCGGGTTTCCAAATCTGCCAATACGATTCGGAAGCGTAATGTTTGAAAAATAAAGCTGGTTTATGAGTCGTCGATCCATGCTCGCTGGCCACCAAAAGGATGTACCTGCTTCGGAAAGTATCCGTACACTAACCTGGAACTTCAGAGGTCCCCGAACCTCATCTTGGCACTGCAGGATGCTGGCCTGGCGGGAAATTCCGTCGGGGCAGAGTGCAGGGAGGGAGGGAAGAAAAAGGAAGATAAAATCATAAGGCTCACGTGCATCCAGCCACAGCGCGAGATGTGCGTGGTACGTGCGTTTCTTCCAGCAGTACCAGCACCAATCACGTTCCTCCCAATCGCTTCGAAACCCACTTCGTTCACGAGGGCGTCGTACACCGCCAGGCCCAGGCTGGGGCCTTGGTAGAACGCCGCCATAACGACATGCGGATGACGGTTCGAATGCGACCCAGATGGCTCCACCTTAGGATCTAGATCTGGATCTGGATGTATTGTTGGATCCGGTCGCTGTTGCAAATTCAAATTCAAATGTACTGACTCAGATCGGACGCTGGAGGGATTGGTCCTCAATAAGGGTGCGTTTCCGACGCGGTCTGCGTTGACTTTTGGACCGTGATCTTTACGGCAATGACCGATGCTTGTATGGCCCATAGGCGTGGAAGTCGCAGAAGCAGCACGTGGTCCGGAGCCAGTCGAGACGCTTTCAACCCTGCGACGAACAGCCCGTCCAGGCGCGAAGTCGCTAACACTTCTTGGAGACCGCTCCTCGTGCCACATTTTTTGTTCGATGGAAAAACGATCTGAAGAGCGAGAACCTTATTTTTTTTACTTCGTAGGCGTTAAATATTTGGTTCAGATTAATAAGGGTCACAACATACAGTGTTTCGCAGCCTGAGGCCTAGCTGTTCTTGCATGTATTTAATTCTGGTAGCCGAGATGAGAGTGCAAGCGAGAAGGGTGTTACAGGATGGACTGCTGTTTATTCGATGACCGTGACGATGACGGCGGCTCTGTGAGAGGAAACATTATTCATCATCTTTCTAAATGCATGCGACCACCGACCAGCCCAACCCGCCTGGATCGTACGACATATGATGAAACCATATTCTAAATGCGGCGCGAATCAGGCCCATGAGTGTGATGAATGAACAGTAAGATGGGTACTACGGGGAGCTGATCCTGCCTACCAGCCCCAACTTCTATGCAACGGTCTGTGGACCACGATGACTATGGCGCGCAATTGTAATGAATGGGTTCAAAGCAAGATCGCATACGCACAATAAACAAGGACGATCGCACGCCCAGGGGTCACCTGCATGCGTGACCCCTGCGCACGCCTGTCGCGACAAGGCACCATTTTGCGTTCACGTAAAAACACGAGCTATGAGAAAAAAATCGTCATTCTAGCCTCCGACGTCCCGCGCATATGCAGGCAGGTACGCCAAAGGTTTATGATATTTGGTTTAATTGAGCATGCAGCGGTTCCAAGACAGCTGCACAACATTATTATGATGGCATTTCACATCGTTCATAAACTTATTCCAGCCCATCCACAATAATGATAAAATTGGGAGTTTTGATGTAGCAATTATGTTGCCCGCATCACAGGTTCCACAGGCAGGCGGCAAAATAGGCAGGCGGGCTTCAAGCAAACTGAAAGCGAGTAGCTCGCGCAATGGGCGTGAGCACAGTGCAAGCAGTAATATACCGGCGGAGAAGCCAACCCTTGTAACAATAATAAGCTAAGTCGTGGCGCCCACCGACCCAATTTTTCCAAAAGCACTACTGGAAAATCCGTTGTCCACTTTACGGCCCACAGGACACCAGTTTGCGAATTCTCTTCAGGAAATGCCGCAAAAAAGACTCACGGGTACGCCTAGATGTTACAGTCACAGACTTACACCTGCAGCCGGCCCCCATTATAGCATTTTCGACCGCAAAGCCCAGGGCGGTGGAGCCCCTGCTGTGGTCCTCACGGCCGGCGGCCCACATACACATTTCCCCTTCCGCCGGGACGCGCGGGCAGTCTGGGGCCCCACTCAGATCATGATCTTTCCATCCGCTTTCCACGGCATTCCTGCAGCCATACCTGCAACCACACTCGCAAGACCCCGTTGCCTTCTCCCGCCCCGCCACGGTGACACATCCATAGGATCGGTTCCCTGACACAGCACCTGCACCTGCACAGTTCCACATCCACGTGTCAAGGCCCATCGGCGTGCCAGCGGTGTTCTTTTCACAAGATCCTGGCGCGTCGCCGGACCCTGACCGTGCCACGCACTTTCCATCGGCGCTGCGTGACGCGCTGGGCCGCGGCACCGCCGCCACCTCTGTTGAAACCAGTGTGATCGCCGCTTCCGCCGCCGCCGCCGCCGCTTCCGCCGCCGCTTCCGCCGCCGCCGCTTCCACCGCCGCCGCCGCACGCGTCTCGTAACATTGACGGCTGTTTTCTTTAGCATTATTTATAACATAGGGATCACCTTTGGCACCCTCGCCCAAACCTGACGATTTTGGAGCAAGCTCGGCAGCAGCGGGTTCCGGAGCCGCCGGTGACCCACGGTGCACGACAGCAGCAGCACTCGTGCCTCCGTCAGCAGTACCGCCGGCGGCGGCGGCCGATATCGCCACCGATGTTGACGGCGGCAGGGCATTTCCGGCATCTACCCCTATGATGCTCATAATCTTTAGCACGAAGGCCCCCGCGCGTGGGCTTCCCATACTGCTGCTGACTTGCGCCTCCGATCCCGGCAATGGCGGCGGTCCCGAATTTCCTCCAGTGTCCAGATCAGGCAACATAACGTGGCTTGCACCGTCGTCGGCTCCATCCAACCCACTACTGCCTGCAGGAAATGTACCCTTCTCCGCCTCATCGGCCGCGCTACCGTAAGACATCTCCTCTACCAGCGGCGGCAGCGCGCAGGTGCTGCTGTGTATGGCACTCGAAGTGCCGTAGGACCTGATGAGACCGGGACAAGGTCGTACGATGGCGGCGGCGGCGGCGGCGGCGGCGGAGTTCGAGCCACCGCTGACACTGCTGGCGACGGCGGCGGAGTTCAAGCCACCACTGGCACCGCTGGCGACGGCGATGTCCACCAACAAGCCCTCCATGAGCTCACGGTTTCGACGGCAGGGAAGTTGGAAGATGTCGACGGCGATGGTGGCAGGTGATAATGAGGGGGGAGGGATGTAATTGGAAGGGACATTGTTGCCGGCGGCTAGCGGTGCGTGTGATGGTCCAGGGAGCGGGTCGAGGAAAGGGGAGTCCTCCGGAATGGCGACAGCGGTGCTGGTGCTGATGCCCCGAGTGCGTCCAGGTGCAGCGGCGCAGCCGGGATCCACCTGTTTCCCAAGTACGTAGAGGATGGAAGTAGGTTTCAAAGAGTTGCAATAATTTTTAGGGGCAATTTTAAGGGCGCAACGGGCAAAAAGAGTCAAACACTGCATCTCTTGAAATGCGTCCTAGCTAATTAGGATCAACGGCGTCCGTCGTCAGGGATTCTGCGGATTTCTGCGGAGCCTGGCGGGTCCTCAGAAAGGTTCTGGGAATAAGGCCTCCTTGAGAGATACGACGAAAGAATGATTTCGGGGTCGGGGTCGGGGTCGGGACCACCTAGATATATATAGTGGATGGTACGATATACTAGCTAACTACTGTAACCAACCTTCTCTTAGACTTCATGGTTGTGGTAACTTAGTTTGCTCTGCGCTGGTCCTGCTCACCAGGATGTCCAACATGCATAATATAGTGCTGTATATGTATGTTCTAGCTGAGACCCCTTGTTCATGCCAGTGAAGCCATTATGCCTGGCCACATAAGGCCCACAGTGTTGTGCGGACGAAACTCTCTCTCCCCATACATACATACGTACGACAAAATAACCAAAAATGCAGGATTAATAGAATTTAACGATACGACGGCCCTAACCGCCCCAACCGTCCCGACCGCAGCATGAAGCCTCACCTGCAACGGTTCGGCTTCCAATCCATTCGCTGTCGCCAACTCCCATTGCGACCTCCCCCAGGAGTTCAGGGGGGAAACAACTTTGCCCTGCGCAAAGAGGCTACGAATCGACGCTCCACTGACGCGACCCCTAGTCCGCGGCCGGAACTGAGGGCGAGATCCACTGCTGCCAGTGGCGCTGACGGTGGTGCGGCCGCCATCCCCGCCGTAGTCATCCTCACCGGCGGCGGCGCTGGCGCCGCCGCCGTTGCCTCGCGCTTTAGTGGACAGCGCGACACTGGCCGTACGGCGCAATCCGATGCTGGTGGTGGCGGCGCCGCCGCATTGGCCGGCAAGCACCGGGACTGAGTCCGAACGGGGGCAGGCGGAGAACAAATTGAAATTTGCGACTCGAAGTTCATTGTCGCCTTCGCCTTCACCTTCATCGTCTCGATTATCATCAACGCGACCACGGGCGCGATCATCACCAGCACCGTGGTAATCCCGCTTCCGTGACTTGGTCGCGGCATTGCCAGTAGCACCCCTCCTTTCGTCTTCCGCTTTGCCCGTCAAATAAATACCTTCTGGTTCACAAACATAACCGCCCTTTGCGAAATCATCGGCGGACGGTTCATCCGTTGCGGCGGCGGCGGCGACGGCGGCGATGGAAGTAAGGCCCTCGACGACGGCGGTATGCAGCTTCGGCGCCCATGGAGGTGCTGCCGCCCCTGCGGCTATCGTGCACGCGGCGGTGGCACACACCGCGGCGTCGCGTTCCAATACATCAGCCGCCACGAGTAGCGGCGGCGGCGGCGGCGGCGGCGGCGGCGGCCGGGACGGTAGGTCCAGCTCCTCGGCCTGAAGGCTTATGGCCCGCGCAGTTGATGCCACCGGCGAAGCCGTCGCCGCCGCCACGCCACCTCCATCTTTCCAATTATACAGCCCTTCAAGTGTCGTACCCACGACCAGATCTGGGATTTCGTTAAAGTACGGCATGCGTAAGAGCTCCTCCGCCGTGGCGCGCTCCGCAGGGTCCGTTCGCAAGGCGGCTTCCAATACATCTAAAAGCGGCTCTTCTAAGCGCTCCCCCATTCGGTTCCGGAACGATGATTTGCAGCCTTGCGCCGCCCGCGTCGCCACGGACTGCTGAGGCAGACTGCCGAACAGCCTCCAAATCTGGAAGATCTGGTCCACACTTGATTTCCCCGGCAGCAGCGGCGTACCGATGGCCATCTCCGCCATCGTACAACCGACCGACCAAATATCTGCATGCCGTACGGCAAAACCAGCATTTTGCCGGTCGTCAGCCCGAGTCGTCAATGATTAGGGACGTGGAAGGCAAAACACGAACGAAAGCCTCGTTAACAACCTTAGGCCAGGAAGAAAGCATCGGCCCTCTTTATACTGAACAAAGAAAAGGGTCAAAAAGCAGCAATAATGTCAGAGGAAGAGACGAAGAGACACGTACGTACTCCCACAAGAGGCTCCCACAAGAGGCTCCCACAAGAAACACGTACACACTCCCTTCGCCGCCTCCACCAGCCGTTTTGAATAACATAATGGGAAGCCAGATGGCCTTAATAAAATCCTACCTCCGCGTTCGGTCGTCACAAAGGCTCCCTGAGAATCTAAGAGCTAGCACACTCACCAGCTGCCGTACCGTACGGCTTATGGAGCAGTATTTCTGGTGCCCGATACCATCGCGTAACGACATAGTTCGTTAGGGGCTCTTCAACGGTCCCCGTTCGCGGATCCCCCAGAGGCGCATCCCGAGCTAGTCCGAAATCGGACACTTTGAGGATTCCCTCCGCGCTGAGAAGCAGGTTGGTGGGCTTCAGGTCTCGGTGGATGAACTGGACTCCGGAGAAGTGGGGCCCCGGCGGGAGGGACATGTGTGCCGTGTATGAATGCCGTGTGCGTGTGTGTGTGGGGGACGGGTTGGGTGGGATGCAGGGGGAAAATAGGGATAGGAAGGGGAATGGGAGGCGGGGGGTAAGGGAGGGGAGTGATGTTATGAATGCAATTTAACCCTAGGGAGGAAAACTAGGACACGAAGACCGTTATTGGAGAGTCCTGGGTGACACCCGCAGGCAGGAGAGGGGAGGAGAGGGGAGGGGAGGAGAAGGAGGAAAGGAGAGCGGTGGGAAATTGAGACACGGCGGGACACCAAAGAGAATCCTCCGCGACAACTGAAATTCATAAAGGAGCAGTCACGGTGTGTCACGCCGGATTAAGTGACCGAACATGATAGGTGTAGTAGTCGTACACACTCTAGCACAGTATACATGTGCAGATACACGCCATCAAAATCTCGAGAGGCCTTTGCGGCTCTCAACTACTACAATAGGTGACACCATGGTTGACGGCACGCGATACTCAGGCTATCGTGAAAGATGCTGCTGTATAATGACTGTTTAGAGCTTAAGGGACCAGATGATTGGCCCAATTGTGGCGGTTGAGTTGAGAACATTTAGTGTCATGGCAGGACCAAAGCAAATCTTTTATATTGAGTTAGTTGTACGACAGGATAATGTGGCAGGTGGGACGACAGCGTCAATTTGGCCATTGTTTCCCAGTTGTTTGTTCCGTGTGAATCAATTTTGCGTATTTTACCCAATGAAGTTTTCGGATTTCGTCGTGGTGTGCTTTGGACCTTTCGACTGTCGCGATGACGTGTACGGCATCAGCAGTCGAATAGGTATATTATGGCTAGCAAAGCAAGTGAACTTTGTCACTTGGCTGTGGGATGGGCTAGGGCCTTGAAAGGTACTCGACTTGACTCCGCGATGCGTCCAGTCCAGCCTGTAACTCGTCCGCGGGTTGTAGGAAGGGATCCTACCAACCGAGGGCTTGAATAGCTGATCTATTGAGTGATCTAGTGAGTATTTCGCATGTAGTATGTTTGCTGGGCGGTAACCGGGCGTGACAGGTGTGCGATAGAGATTGTATTGGAAGTGCGGGGAAAACTTAGATTGAGAAGGTACGTATACGCGTACGGGTCCACAGGAGGAGAGCGCAGCGGCATACATGAGAAGCTATCCTGAACCATCTCGCTCGTTCCGTACTATGTCGTACTGTACTGTACCTTTTCTGCATGCATGAAGTGTACTGCTTGGATAAGTTGCCATGCGAGCAGCTTGACGGTGCTGGCAGGCAAACCCGCGGGGTGAGCCCGGAGCTCAGACTGGAGATCTCGTGGACAGTACTCCAGTAACTGCGGATGGGGTTCAAGGGGCCTAGGTGAGGACGGACAGACAGACAGACAGACAGACAGACAGACAGACAGACAGACAGACAGACAGACAGACAGACAGACAGACAGACAGACAGACAGACAGACAGACAGACAGACAGACAGACAGACAGACAGACAGACAGACAGACAGACAGACAGACAGACAGACAGACAGACAGACAGACAGACAGACAGACAGACAGACAGACAGACAGACAGACAGACAGGGACAAACTTCCGCCAGAGCGCGCACTATCTTGGAGGGTGTGTTGTATCGGGTAAGCATCTTCCCCATCCACCCTCTTCCCCATCTTCCTCCTCCGGGTCCTCCCCTCTTCCTCCCCTCATCCTCCCGCCCCTCTTCCTCCCCATCTTGGAGGCGACGGCGGTGATAGAGGTGGGTGGTGGATGATATAGAGGTGAGTTGTGGCGTCTTGCGATCGGGCTTTGATCGGGCCCTAATACGGCGGAAAAGGGCGGACGCGATGTGGGGTGCGGCACCAAAGGGCCGAGCTCACCAAGATGGGACGACCGCCGCCACTTTTGTAAGCTCCTCTAAGATGTACAATGTTGGGGTGGCCGTTCAGACGTGTATGAGCCAGCACCTCGCGCTTAGCTAAGCGCACGACCTGATATGATTTAATTATTGGATTTAATATGCGCGTGAGGAAGGGGGAAGGGGGAGGGACGAAATGGGGGAGGCAGAGGGAAAGGGAGGAAGGATGTGAGGAAAAGGTGACGGAGGGAGGGGAAAGAGGTGCGAATGGATATATAGGTGCGGAAGGGGAATGCATGGTGACCGAATTTCCTCGTGCCGTGGGTCGGGATGAAACAAACGGCCGTAATAGAGGGTGGTACTTAGCCAGGCGTTTGGGAATGAATAGTAATATATAGAACTTTTCAAGAGCCCCTTGACGCTGTGGAGCAGACCGTTCTGGAGCGCTTGAGTTGATGGATTGCGATGCGAAATGGAACAATTTCCCACCTCATTGCTTTTGGATTTGAATATTTTGATTGCACATAGACCGCCGGTACTTTCGTGTGGATGAGACGCTACTGACCCATCCGCGTCGGAGCGGCTCTTACGCATGCTTGCAAGTAGGACGCAAGCGTAAGTTCCTTCGCCGATTCGCCCGAGAGGTCGTAGTTGTTGGCCCTACAGACGTTACCAAGATGTTACGATGTCAACGGTTAGTTAACCTATTGCAGAGCCATTATAAAGAGGCGAAGACCAAGAATATTCTTTAGCTGCTTGTGTTCGCACCGCTATAGCAAGCTTTCGCTGGTTTGTCGTCTCCATCCTGACGACGACACTCCAGCGTGCGTGCGTCCTTACGCAGCTCAGAAGTAGTGTCCTAAAGCTCCGGCGAGGCCATGAAGGATTTACCAAACAAACATCAGTTCGCCTTTAATTATCCCAGGATAAATAAAGCGATTGTAATTGTGAAGTATGGCGACGGGCATAATAAACGCAGTTATATAGAGAGTATTCAGCAAATATGCATTAGGCACATTAAAAAACACGAACATGACCTCGTCACTGTTACTTCGCAAATTATTGCAGTGGCGTATGTACCCAGTGGAAGTACTTCGACCATTGCATGTACAGCATAATCCTTTGTGTGATCCTAGGGCCTTCCTTTAAATACAAATTAACATAAATGATTTAAATCTTTGGATTAAGGGACTGACAAGGGGGCTAGTTCCATTGCCCGTTCCAGGGTATGGCTGGGTACGTCCAACGATCGAGCCGCAAAAGTACAATGCAAACTTTTAAACGCTAAGCTTTGTTACGGTATTTTAAGTCGTATCCTTTTAACTGAAATCTCAAGTCAATTAGCAAATAGGTCCGTACCTCCAAACGTAAAACAATGTCCAACACTCTATCTTACGAACCTTGCGCTTCAACGCATACACGGAAATCTTATGTGTAACAAACGTAGCTTTACCTGCTTTGGTCGCTGGAGACTGTTGATGCCCAGGTACATTGTTCATGCCGGCTCTCGGAAACCGTCCGACGGCATGCGAAGGGTTGGAAAGTCGCGGGAGCGTACCTCGCTCCCTCAATTACGGGCGTAACTTCATTACAACGAATCTCTGCGTGAAACCTATAAGCTCCTATTACATGAAAAGCTTGATCTCATGTATTTATTTGAGAGGTAAGTCTGTTGCTGTTTGCCCGCCCGCCATGTATGCATATGCATGTATGTTCAGGAACAGGCTACGACAAAACTTATGGGCCTATCTATGGATGCCAACATAGCCCGGAATCCCGTAATGGTTAGCTATTGGTGCACATGACTTGATTGGGCGACGGCCTTGATTGATCGCTTGCTTTCACCGTACATGCTGTACCAGCACGCAGCAGGCCGCCTTCCTTAGCCATCTAGGCCGCCCTTGTTAGGCACGCGGCGACATCAAGAAAGTAAGAGCTATGTTACTCATCACCTTCTGCCTCGGCAAAATCTAATAATACGACATGACACGACATCGATGATGATACGCGATAGTCACCAGTTGTCCTGCTGGTGATGATGAGGGGCGGGGCGAGACACGTCGACATTGCGTGGCGCGTTATATATTTCTCCACTATCTATAGAGTATGTACCAAATAAACGCACTTGCGACGTAGGTCATTTATATATTATTAGGTACGTTATAATTAATAATAATAATAATAATAATAGAGGTGTTGATTGCATGCATGCATGCATGCATGGTGTATGTTGATACGATACGATATTTCGACGACCTGCTTATTGCGGTACTTGTGTCGCAACGAATGGATGATGAAACTTGATGATGCTTGCTTGTGTATGAAAGGAACGACGACATACAATTATTATAAGTTACGGATGGAGGTTCGACCCGATCTGTAATAATCATCAGCAGTGTTTATTTATTATTACATGGCTGCACTACTAGCTACTACTGCCGCAATCAAATTCTATCTGTGCACTAAGCGAGGAAGATGACGTTAAGTATGCATGCATGCCGATGAATCGTTAGGTAGCCCACATACATTACCATGACCATAACCCTGATCAGCGACTTTCCGGCGGCCTGGCGGCGAGGCAAATAAACACACACACAGGTAGCTCGCTAGGCAGCAGGGCTAGCTTGGCAAACATAGCCTGCCGCCCTCTCTCCCTGCTGTGCCTGCCGCCCTCCCTCCCTGTGCCTGCCGCCCTCCCTACCTCCCTGTGCCCGCCTCCCACCCTGCTGTATAAAAAACACAGCAAAAACATACAGCAGGGCAAGGCACCTACCAACTAACAGCAACTAACCAAGATAATATATATATATATAGATAGATATATAGATAAACAACCGGATACGTACGGCACTACATACCTAGCTACGTACCTACCCATGCTTTCTTAATTAAATCAAGCACCCGTGCAATCAAATAACAATGAACCAGTAGGGACACATGAACCTACGTAATAACCTAATCCTAGCTATCTCTATCTATCTGGGTATTATTCACCTAGCTATCTACCTTACCTTTGCATCCGCTGCCATGCATACGTATATACATCGACTATTCCCAGACTCTGGTTATGATTGTAGTAGTCGTACTACTTGTACGGCACACACTAGCATCACAATATGAGATGCAAGAAGCACCCTGTCAACATCTGGAGAGGCGTTTTCGGCACTCAACTACTACATTGATGATCAATGACCACAACACAAAATAAACCATACAGAATGAATTGGATGCTGGTGGTGCTGCTGAACCCGCCGGTGGGGAGATCTATCACTGATTTCGGAGAAGTCAGCGGATGAGGTTGAATGGATGAGGTAGGGTGCCACGAATGAACTGGGGAAGGTAGAGACTGCATGCCAGATTGTAGTAGTCATCAGAACTCCCTGTTGTATCTCTGTTATATCCGCCTACAGCAAAGGCTCGATCAAAAGATGCCAGACAACTGGCCATCTTGGATACTACGTACCCGTAGACAGCGAGATACAGCCCAGGATACTACAAAGGCAGGGTTCTACAAGGGGGCATCTGATTGTTCCGGGGTTCCCCGGAATCCTAAAAATTGTTTTCCGGGGCGGGGGGTCTGTAATGGGGGACTTCGCACCCCAGCATCACGCGCTATTGCACCAGTGTTACATTGGTGCGAATTGCTAGGATCTGACCTAAGATCCCCGGGTCGAACCCGGACTAGCGCACACTGGTTGAACAATTCGCGATAGGATGCGCATGAATCCCGTCAGCCTTAAGGTGGATGCCCGGGTTGGCGCTGCGTCAGGGTTACGACCCGCCGCAATCAGCAAAGAAAAAGCTGCGGTAGTGCCGGGAAAACCAAAAGAACCCCATCCGTCGGGTGCAAGGCGCAAGCTGCCCTACGGGGTGCCAGGGGCGCCCGAGGACGTTCGCTGCAAGGCGGGGAGGATTGTAACGGGGGACTTCGCACCCCAGCATCACGCGCTATTGCACCAGTGTTACAGGGTCCGCGGAACTCTACCTAGTTACGCCAAAAAACATAACACGGGAATGAAGCTGCGCTCCACACGGGAAGAGTTTTCCGGGGATCCCCGGATGGAGCAGCCCCAACAATTTTCCGGGGGTTTTCCTAAAAATTGAAAAATTTCCGGGTCCCGTCCGGGGTGAAGAATGCTGTACCAAGGTAAGCCTTCCTCGAGTCGCCGATAAGATTCCATCCCCCAAACACGCCGCCTTGCAAGCAGCAGTAAATGAATAGATAACTTTGCGCAAGGTCTTCACAATAGTGTCCCTAATTGTGCAATTCGGTCAACAGCTGAGCCAGCAGCTGAGCCAGCAGCAGGCAACTAGGCCCTGACCTGGCAGTTAGTTTCTTGCACCATTCGGGGTGCCCCCGGGGTAGGGTCCTCTGTCCATCGTGTCTAACTGCTGGTTAGTGATCGATGACTCGTGTGAAAGTGGTCGTGTGGTCGTACTTGTATCTTTCGCACATGCACGTTTACGGCAATTAGGCAGCATATTAAGTACACGGTGGCAACTATACATTGTTTTTCATCGGGGACTCATCAGCAGGTTATTAGCCGGGTGTGTTGATAGATAGATGCCGCCATAGATGCCGCGTGCATGGGTTGATTCGTTGCCTGATCGATCCGTCCGTCAGAGCAAACAAAGGATGCGTGGAAGGATAGATAGAAGGGAAGGCGCTCTTGCTTCGTTAGTTCGTTCTTTGCTCTTGCTCGTTGCTTGTTCATGCATGCCGTTCATTCATTCATTCATCACACCTGCCAGCAGGCCCATCTACGTCACGTATCCGTTGTCATGAAGGAAGTAATAAAGCACGTCATCCTTCCGGTCATAGATGATTCCCCAAACGCCCAAATAATACAGCCTGCTGATGTAACCCACTATATATATCAACACACACACACACACATACACACACACACACACACAAGCAAACACACGCAAACACACGCAAACACACACACACACACACACAAGCAAACACCCATAAGGCCTCCTGTATGTCCATCCCCATGCAAGGTGCACAAAATGGTGGCCACATGGCATATGATGCATTACTCCAAGCAAGCGGCTCGCGCACCGACAACTGCACCGGGCGGCGGTGTATGTACCCTGCTGCGGCTCGCTCCCTCCATCCTGCGCATGCTTGCATATGACCGCCCCTCCTCCTGCCTCTGCATGCATGCCCCTCCGCAACGTTTATACAAGCACGACCAAAGAAGCTAAATTTGCCGATCGAGGTCATAACTATTGGCCCAGCTAGCCAAAACGCAAGATATAAAACAAGCCTTGCTTATTACTTCATCTAAATCTCTTTCTAAAATATATATATATATATATATATATATATATATATATATTATACGACCCTGCCTTCGTTGTCTGATCCCTTAACCCCTCGTGGAGAAGAAAGTGATGAGGAAGACACATACACCTAGATAGCCTTCACACTGGCTGCTGATTCTGCTGCGTGTTGCTACTGCTGCTCTTGGCCATTGTTCCACCAAGGCAGCACTCCCAGGCAATACTCCGTACTTGGATCCAAAACCGGCACGTAGCTCAGCGTCTTCATGGCGACACGTGCGTCCTTGTACACTTGCAAGTTGGTCCAAAAGATATTGTACCGCATTTTGTCTTGGTACTTGTCGTGAATGATGGCTTCAGCACGCTTGCGAGCTATTACCTGCATGCGGCGGTGTATGCACGCATGGGGAAAAGAAGTGGCGATGAGGGATACACGCTGAAGTATGTACGTAATAAGCAAGTTAGTCGGCTTCACGTACATGCCGCTTTGGATAAGGTGCGTACGTTGGGGACGGAGGTCGCTGCTATGCTGCTGGCTAAATATTATTGCCAGCAGCAGCAGACGACAGAAGGCGGGCAGCAGGCAAGCAGGGTTATTTCTACACGAAGCGAGCCTGAAATAAGTTCGCATTTATTTGTATACATGTGTGAAGAATACATATATACATAATTACATATGTATGTTTATATAACATTATATATATGCCCCTCTCCTGCGCCGTGCCTCGCTCGGTCCGGTCATCAGGGCCCCCGGTCACTCGTCATTGCAGGGCGAGCCGCCCACAGCGCAGTGTAACACCCCTTATTATCGAGCATAGATGGAGCTCTACCTGCATCTCAGGACTTAAGGTTGTTACAGTAGGGTGTGCCGTCTTCGATGGAGCCTGCTGCTGCTGCTGCTGCTGCTGCTGTAGTTCCTGAGGATGCCCATGCAGCTTTCGTTGCTTCCACGGCCGTTGCTCCATGCCCTCGAGATTTATGGCTACGGAACCTTCTGTACTGGATGATGATTCCGTACGAGAGGCCTCCGTACCCAGCAGCGTATCGGAACTCATGTTCTCCGTGAGCTCCCAGACATCAAATGGTGGCTTCGTCGTGGTGGAGGTATCCAACGCCGTAACCCACGCGTTGCGGTTCATGTCACCATTTTCATCGGCCTTCTTGACAGCAGACGCTTGGAAGTTCGCGGCTAGGAGGCCGCGGCCGTCAGCAATGTGTCGTCGCGTCTGCGGCTGCTGCTGCGGCGGCGGCGGTGGCAGTGGCCGCTCACGGCCTTGCCCCTGCTGACGACGCTGCTGCTGCTGCTGCTGCTGTGCAGTTTCAAACGCGCCATGGGGTGATGATTCGGCGATCTGCTGCGACAAAATCTGCTGCTGTTGTTGCTGGCTTTCGGCGTCTTGAAGCTCTTGAAGCAGCGTCCCGGTGACATTTCGCACTACTGCGCGAAGCAACCTCCTGCACATGATATGTATGCATGCGTGCATACATACACGCACGCCGCGGCGGCGCAGCCAACGAATAATGAAACCAAGGGTACGTTATTTTTTGTTTGGTATGGACTCGCGCTCCATATACACATATATACATATATGTTTCTCTGTTTTCCGCATGCATGCATTATTCCGCCGGCCTGTGTTCATTCGATCGTGCGTTCATTCCTGTGCTTCGTTGCTTTCCAGCAGTCCAATGGATGCATGGATACATACCACAGCGAAAGGAGCGAGCAATCAACACCTGCAGCTGCCGTACATACACCGCGTTCGGTTTTAGGGGTTTAGGGTTTAGGGTTGATTGAGAACGCACGCTTTAGTTACTATTCAAGTAGAGGTTACGTGGGTACGTACTATGTGCCCGCCTGCCTGCATGCCTGATGGTCAAGCGCCTCGTCATCAACGTACATATATATTAGTAAGCAAGCCGCACTTCCTCATTATATATATACGATACATTAGTACATAACATATACAAGTACGGACAATGGCGTAACGATCCTTGTGAGTTACGATATTATTCAGTAGTGTATGTGTATACAATCAACAGATCGACGTGCGTTTTAACCTCGCTCGCTCGCTCCGTCGCTTGCTCGCTCACTCTAAAATAAACCCACTTTCGTTCGGCATCTTCGAGCGAGATTACCACCCTCAATAACTTCATGCGTTATTACATCTATGCATGTGTTATTAATAAATTTAATAATATTTTAATGAAAAGTGTTCGCCATGCAATAATCGGAAATTTGCCGATAGATGAATAAACGGCCGCCCATCTATCTGCAAATAGATGAATCGGCCCAAGCGTGAACGGCCCCCCGAAGTAATACATACGTAGATAACTGGGTAATAGGTCGCAAAAAATATATCATGAAATAAATGAAGTCGAAGCGCGCGCGGGTAAATGAAATAAACCCAGCAGCAGCAGGTCGGTACGTACGGACGATCGACGGACGGAAGCGTGGCTCAAATAAATAAAAAGGCGGAAACAAACTTCAGGGTTTGTTGAAAAATATATAATAAAGTTTTGGAACGACTTCATCACCTGCCTGTAATCGGAAGCATCTTCATTAAGCTCTCCCCGCGCTGTACTCCGAGCATGAGGGCGGTGGATTAGGAAAGCTGCGGGGTGCACGTTGAACAGCACTCCTGTCGCATTTGTTGCAGCAACCTGCCATGCACGCATGCGTGACGACGGTTATTACATCTTATTAGGTTGGGCAGTTGTGATGGATGATATGTATGATCGAGGTCATCATAACAACGAATATATATATATATATATATATACATATATGTGTGTGTGTGTGTGTGTGCGTGTGTTTCCTTGCATGCATCTATCCCGTCGCAAGATCTCGACAAATTAATTCTAATTAAAACGCAGTGACTGTATGCTGAGGCAGGATCCATATATAATCCTTATATATAATCATCACGCACGTTCCTATCTATCTACCATATAACGCGTTTTAACCATGCATTTATCGACCTATCCCCATGCATCTAACCGCATTTCCAACCGTTTTCTGTGTGTGCTGCTGATGCTGGTAGGTGATTAGCTAGTTGATTATTTGTCCTGCCTGGATAATCTTGTTGTGTCCGTAGCCACGCAGCCTGGCATCATGCCAGGGCACCACTTGCCGCCCTGCCATAAACCATGGCTCAAACTTCCGTGCGTATGAAATGTTGTACGCCTTGTCCGTCTGTATGTATATATGTTTCATCCGTACATAGCACGTACATATGCATGCAGGCAAACCGATCCAGAAATCGATCACAGGAAAGTAGATAGATAGGGCTATGTAGTAGTAAGGGTGGCAAATGATGAGCGAGCAGCGGCGGCTGCTGTGTTCGTATTCGTGCTTAATATTGATCGATCATTCCGTCTGCAAAAGCGAGCGATGAGGTGGTGATTGTTAACGGGCGGCTAGCCAGGTAGATAGATAGGCTAGCTGCTGATGACCATGCACGCACGTACTACCGATAATAGGCCGATACAATAGATTGTAATTATATTAGTAAGCTTAATATATGTTACTTATTAATTAGAATCCGTCCGCCGGTGTGCGTACATACATGCAGATGATAATAATACATACGTAACCGCAAAATTCGAATAATCTAACCAACTACATATAATAAAAAATGGCAATGTCGATCCATAAGATCCAGCCATAAGATCCATAAGATCCATAACTAGCAGGAAACAACTGTATGATGAATCAATCAATCGGTAACCAATCCTTGCCCGAAACCAATGTAGGTAGTCGGTGGCCCCGTGGCCCGCAGGGAAGTTCTTGATGTGGAAGGGCAGAGCTGCCTCCAGCACCACCGCCACCTGCTGTCCGTCAACCAATCAAAGCGGGTAATCGCCGCCGAGCGCGAGCGAGCGTTACGATACATAGCTAGCTAGCAAGGTAGCTAGGCAGGTAGCAAGGTAGCTAGGTAGCTAGGGCGGGCATGCATCATTACCTTGCAGCACATTGACATATACGCGTGCTCAGCGGGTGAACAATAGCTTATTTCGCGTGACAAGCAAGGGCGCAAGGGGGGGATGGGCGCAAGCGGGGGATGGGCGCAAGGTGAGGATGGGCGCAAGGGGGGGATGGGCGCAAGGGGGGGATGGGCGCAAGGTGAGGATGGGCGCAAGGGGGGGATGGGCGCAAGGGGGGGATGGGCGCAAGGGGGGGATGGGCGCAAGGGGGGGATGGGCGCAAGGGGGGGATGGGCGCAAGGGGGGGATGGGCGCAAGGGGGGGATGGGCGCAAGGAGGGTGTGGGCGCAAGGGGGGGATGGGCGCAAGGGGGGGATGGGCGCAAGGGGGGGATGGGCGCAAGGGGGGGATGGGCGCAAGGGGGGGATGGGCGCAAGGGGGGGATGGGCGCAAGGAGGGTGTGGGCGCAAGGGGGGGATGGGCGCAAGGGGGGGATGGGCGCAAGGGGGGGATGGGCGCAAGGAGGGTGTGGGCGCAAGGGGGGGATGGGCGCAAGGGGGGGATGGGCGCAAGGAGGGTGTGGGCTGGGAGCGAGGGAGCGATGGCCGGCGTGCAACGGCCGGGTAGCCAACCTACGATACGGATTGATGCGTGTTCAATGCACCTGGTTTCCATCTCCGCACCGGTGTCAGGACGACACAGAATGAAACGAACCACCTAACCACCTAACCACCTAGTAACAAAACTTTGTTTCATGTTTCATGTTGCCTGTCCTGTCCTGTCCTGTCACGACATGCAGGAGGTAGCTAGGACACCGCCGTGATGGCGTTCTTTCCGTCCACCCACCCATCTGCCTATCCGTCTATCTATATGCCTGCCTGTTTCTTAGGCTTCATCCATATATGCATGTGACCAAAAAGGCCATATGTTACTTGCATTTTTTTATTACTACCGACCTGTAACGCCGCCTCCGCCCAACGACCACTTTTAACGACTTAACCCACCTCCAATTGAGCTTTAGTCATGTTGGCCATCCGATCCGCAATACGGATGTTTTCCGCGGCGGAGGTCTCATTGGCCGTCTGGAACGCCGGAAGTACGAACACACTGGGCACCTTGCCACGGCCGCTGCTGCTGCTGCTGCTGCTGCTGCTGCTGCTGCCAGCGATGTCGTCCAACTGCCGTCCCGTCCGCTGCGGCCGATGCTGTTCGGCATCAGCCGTTGCAGATAAGTTATTTTGACCCCCGCCGGCAACGGACCAATTCTCCGGGAGTCCAGGCGGAACACATGCGTCTATGTAGCGCCTTCGTTCGTTCGTTCGTCGGTACGGAGATGGGTTTAGAACACAGCGTGCATTACATATATACATATATTTATTTATATGTATGCATATACCATATGCATATTATATATGTACATATGTGTGTAGATGCAACGGTTATTAGTCGTGACTGATGATCAGCAGGTCGGTACGGCAAAAAACGTAATGCACGGGAGGCCTACGTATGGTTGTACGGCATGTATGTACTGCTAGCTTATTACGCTGGGGCGACCCGCACTGGCGTGCTAGCTAGGACACGTACATGTGCCCCCGCAATCGTAATGACAAATACATGCATGGATGGCAAGATGTACGGCACTTACTTGGCGGTTGTTTTATTGCGCATATCACGTAGCAGATCTCTGCTGGGAAGCATGTCCACATCCAGCATCGCAACGAGAGGAGTGCGCGCCTGTGCGTGCATATGGACGCACGTACATACACATTTTTCGGCGCGAAAAATAAGGAAGGAAAAACTAACTTAGGGTAAGTGACTAGGTTTAACGCGGGTGTTACACTGCGCTGCTGTGGGCGACTCGCCCTGCTGCAAAGAGACGCACGAGCACCGGCGGGGGTCCTGACCGGACCAAGCCACAGCGCAGGGGAGGAGGGCACATATGTATAAACATACTAAAAGTTTTTGTTTCGTTGCTTTTATATACATAAGTATTTATGAGACTTCATGTACCATGCATGGCAAGGCTGATCAAAACGGTTTACTCTCGATCCGATCTATATATCCGTCGTACATCAATTATAGTAATTACCAGCCAACAAAGGTGTAATATAGCCCAGGAGCTAATTTCCGATAACAGGCTCGTTCAATTCATGATCATCTATCGTGACTACTGGGTCGGTTGGGCGGATAGTAAATATTTTGCTGTGGATGGAGCAAGTCTGCTGCACCCTGCCTGAAACGCATCCAAATGATCATTAGCGCATGACTAGATATATAGACACAAGGTCAGCTACAAAGCAAACGAATAGAATGAATATTCCTCTCTCCCCCCGTCACAGCACATACATCGCTCGCTCGCACCTGAAGTCGTGCCCAGTTGCGAAGCACATTCACGGGGTAGAGGGTGTTCATGGCCCGTGCGTAGGTGTACAACTCGTACACCAGCATCACATCCAACGAACACCATCTGGTGGTGGTGATACATTGTACGGCATATACCCATGTACGGCGTGAAAACGACATGTTTGAGTGCATGATTGAGTGAATGCTGGTGTGTGAGGTGACAGCAGCCGGGTAGGGGTTAGGGTTGGCAGCGGACATATATATATATATATGTATATGTATGTATTTATTTTTATTTTTATATTTATATTTGTATTTGTCATCTGCCAGCCGCGATTATTAGCCAATTAACTTGATTGATATCATCAACCTGCCGGATTTTATGATTACGTATTTCTCCGTACTTTACAAATCCCTTACGTATTCGTACAAATATCCATGCTGAGATTATTGTCTCGACCAGTTTGCCCCTCCATTTATTTTCTACGAACGAGATTCCTCGTCTATTCGGAACTCGTCTCACTTTTTCTTCTCCATCTCCAGCCAAAAAGCCCGTACTAAATCCGCTGCATCCCGAAGAATGGTCAACTGGGCCACAGTAAGGTCGCGATGCCTGCCGCCGCCGGAGATGTGCAACGGCGTCGCTGCCGAGGTTGCCGTACGGTGACCGATTATTCCGCTCCCGGTACCGCCGCCGTTTTCGATACCGATTTTTACTTTTGCCGTAAAAACCGATTTGAGCCCACGTGACGACGACGACGACGATGATGATGATGATGATGATGACGCCGGGGGTGCCGTCAGGAACGGCGACGACCAATTGCTATCGACACCGCCGCCGCCGTCACTATTTCTAGGCGTGACGGCATCACTAGTACTGCCGCTGCCGTATTTATCGCCACCGCCGGAATCACTGAGGGGCCGCCGACGGCCTTTGCCATCCTTCGCGCTGAGCTTCCGTCGGCCGGGGTTCTTAGGCTGCTGCCGTCCGCCTTTTTTGCCGCCACTACTGCCATCACCGCCGCCACTGCCACTGCCACTGCCACTGCCGCCGCTAATGGCACCGTCGGCGGCCAGCGGCCCCGGGTCCCCAATCTCAATGGGTACGTACACTGCCGCGCTGAGGGGGCCGTGGTAGGCTCGGCACATGGCTCGCAGTTGTTGGAGACGGTTGGCGGACAGCTGGGTAACAACGGTCAGAGGCAGCGTTGAATTACGAGACGACCACCACAGTCCTGAGAAATCGATTGGTGTGCGGGGGAGGGGAAGGGGGGAGAAGGGGGGGAGAGGGGGGGGAGAGGGGGGAAATGGTACGGCGGGGTTACAAGGCTGGCGGGGTTATTATATGGTTTTTGATAACCTTTGCAAAAATCATGTCGAATACAATCCACGATCGAAATAAAAGGATGATCCATGGATGGATCCGGGGTGTATGTACAGCAGCGGCTCTTACCAAGCACTTTCACCGTGGGCCTTACAGTCCCCACGTCCTCCCAGCCAGCGACCAGGCCCTCATAGCGCCTGTTTAGGCACTGTTGCAGCATCATGGCACCAGCAGCAACTGTACTGCCATGATGAAGAACATCCGTAGTGCTGCTGCCGTTACCGCCGTTACAATCGTTGCCGTTACCGCCGTTGCCGACACCATTCCTGTTGTCGTTGTCATTCTCGCGGTTAACCGCCTGCTGCTGTCCGCACTTCATATTGGTCTCTCCCCCCACAACAGGACCGCGCTTATTAGAAACCGTGTGATGAGTCGAAGGGCCATTATTATTGGCGCTGCGCGGTAACGAGCTTGCCGGCGAGGCGACACTACTTCCATCCACCGCCGATGCCTTCCCGCCGCCATCCGATAATGGTAACATCGTAATACGGCCTACATGCCCCTCCCCCTCCTGCTCCTGCTGCTTTTGCTGTTCCTGCGGCTGCTGGTGTTGTCCGTCTGCTAAGAGACGGATTTCTGCGGAGCCCTGATGGAGTGACGGCCGCCCGCCGCCGTCGGTCCTCATCATGTTCTTCGCACCCTCGCCACCACCGGCAGCTCCTCGGAGCAACCGCATGACGCGCTGCGCAGCCGCCGCAGCCGCCGGCCCCGACGACGACGACGGCGACAACGATGTGACGGCGACGGCTTTGGCGGCATCCGCTGCAACGTCCTCTCTGTGGTGCCCTCCCAGATGTACTTCCCCACGCCGTAGTAGTAGTGCTTCAAAACTTCCGCCGCCACCAGCCACCTCATCAGTCACCTGCTGGCCACCACGTTCCACCATCGATCCCGCAGTTGCTGCTGTTGCAGCCGCAGCGGGTTGCGCCTGATGATGAAGCAGTTGCAACAGAGGGAGCGGTGGAGGATGCGGTAGCATGTGCGCACGTTGTACGACGGCTAAAAGTCCTGCCGACGCCGCCAGTAGT
Source organism: Volvox reticuliferus (assembly GCA_019650235.1). Taxonomy (NCBI): domain Eukaryota; kingdom Viridiplantae; phylum Chlorophyta; class Chlorophyceae; order Chlamydomonadales; family Volvocaceae; genus Volvox; species Volvox reticuliferus. Next base: position 346,778 of record BNCP01000004.1, read on the forward strand.
AATGCCGCCATAAGGCCTAACTGTACGGCTGGGGGTCTCCCGCGAGGCCCAGTCGCAGCGCAGGCGGCGGGGCCATCAAATGGCTGCCGTACCATGTTCATCGTCTGCTGTTGAGGGATACACTGTTGTGGCAACGGCGGCGGCTGCGAGTCCGGTTGTTCCTGCGGGCTGACGACGACGGCGGCCGTACTGGAGCGTCGTGCTGACACGAATCGCACAGCATGCGACACGGTACGACGGAGCTGCCAGGGAAAAGGCTCATCGCATGTGGTTTCGGAAGGTAAGTCCAGGTTGGTGGTCACTTTGCCCCATAGAGATCGCCGTTGTTGCTCGTCCTGCTGCTGCTGATGATGCTGATGCGGCGGCGGCGGCGGTTGGGGCGGCGCCGTAAGCAGCTCTGATACTGGCGAGGGAAAGCTCCCCCCCCCCGCCGCCGCCGCCGCCGCCACTGCTAATGATGTTTCACAAGGTGACATTTCCGCCGCATGTGACATCACCCGAGTCGCCTGCTGGCCCGCGGCCGCTGCTGCTTCCGATGATGATGATGGTGGCGCAGAATACGCAGCAGGAAGGAACGGCGGAGGTACAACAGGCGGCGGTGACGATAACGTCGACTTGGCGCCGCCGCACACAGGCATCCTGCTGCTGCTGTGCTGCCGCGGCGGCGAAGAAAACGAAGTAGTCGCGTCGTCCTTGACGACCGGGTTAAACGACAGCGGAAACGGACGACCACTGGCAGCTGTGGCAGCCGCAGCATCAGTAGCAGCATCAGTAGCAGTAGCAGTAGCATCAGTAGCTGTAGCTGTAGCTGTTCTAGCACCAGGAGCAGTATCCATATAACTAGGCGATGGAGTTGGGGCCGCGGCGGCGGAAGTAATAATAAGAGCAGCTGACGGGGAGAGGAGGCCGAAGGCGAAGGAGCCAGCGAGGAGACGGCTGCTCCGCGGCTGCTGGTCATCAGGAGAGGAAACGTGTGGTGGTTGGAGCGGTTGTGACGGCGGTTGGGTTGGGGGTGGAAGCTCTGATGGACAACCCTGATGATCAGGCAACCCTGAGGCGCGCCCGCAGGGAAGCCCAAATCTCATGGCCGCTGGGTGCTGGGTGCGGGGCGGAGGCTGGCTACGGATGGATAGATAGATAGGGGCTGCTGGGTGAGTGGAGAAAAATACGCTCCTCTGTAATGTTGGAGCGCGTAACGTCCGCCGTCGAGGACGCACGGGACGCACACGGGTGCACCCTGCCTGCTGCCTCGATCACTCTTGTGCTTCTCCGATAGGCTCGATCGTCGCTCGGCTTCTTGTTGGTGCGTGGCAACCTATCTACCTGTGCCACTACTCGGGGGATTATACTATTATTAGTAATTTGTTTATTTATTATTAAAGCGATGCTCGTGTACGTAATAAGCAGCGGAATTCCTTGCTGTTAGTTGTTAGTTGCCGAGGCGACGGCGCGACGGAGCGGAGCCAGCGGTAGGTTCGTGGCGGTGGCGGTACGTACGGCTTTAGGGCGGGGCTTCAATTAAATCATGCAGGACTTCACAGCTCTGCCTCATGCATGTCGTTTAAGCTGTCGACCTATTTCGTTGGCTCGAACAAGATCCGGCTTTCGGCTCGTTCGATCGGCTTGTATCTCCCCGCGCGCGCCGCCGATAGATCGATTGTGGATGTTATGTATGTGGATGGTAAATGGATATACACATATATATGTGAACGTGATTTAGTTTCGAGCGATCGCTCATTATGCATCCTAGCTAGCCAGCTGAACGGCGGGAGATATATATAGATGTATGTTTGTATGTGCGGGCGTCGATCGGTGGTACAATTTACAGCAGGTCGGTCAATCATGATAGATGGTGACAGATGCCGTACATACATGCATGCATGCGTATTAATACAATAAAGGAGTTGCATTGCCTGAATGCCGCCGAGGCAGGTACGACAGATCAGACGGAGGTTGCACGCAAGCACGTACGTTGCATGCTTGCTTGCTTCATCATTCGATCGTCGCGCACAATGCGAACTAATAAGAGGGTGATTTCTAAGTAGGTAATCGGCTGGGTAACCCCGCTTATTATTACCTGCTGGTAGATATTTATAATTTATATATCTCGGCGGAGAAGGAGGGGCGTCGTCGTCGTGCGAGCGAGCTTTCTGTATGTCTCCAGCCAGCCGTCAATCTATGGCAATCCGTGCCGCATCATCAGTGGTCCTGTCTGCCGTGCGTCGTCTAATTAATCATTCTCAATATCGTTGTTGTTGCGTGACCACGCACTAGTTTTAGGTTGCTCTGGATTTGAGTGTGTGTACGAGCGTTATGTACTTCGGATGTATGTGCGTGTAAACATAAACACGATAACTGTGATAATAATAATAATAAGTATATGATCGATGATAATACTATAAGCCGTTATTAGGGGTTGTCCGTTGCATAATCAAGAAGAAACATATATACATTCACATGCGTGATGATGATGTTGCAAGCAAAGAAGCACACAAGCCCCAAGCAACAATATGCGGTGTTATGTCATTGGGTCGCCCCTGCCTTTGTACCTTTTCATGCATGTGACACCAACGGAAAGGGTGCGTGATGTGACAAGGAAGGCGTACGACAGCGTTTCAACGATGCATGGGGGGACGATGAATGAAATGACTGGCAGCGCAGCGGTTGTAAGTGGCGGTTGTAAGTGGCGGTTGTCTGCATGGTCACATGGTTGCTTTATTACGCAAGCACGCATGCCGCCAAGCGCAAGTGGCGAATGCATGTGATCTGGCAGCTTGCGGATGCCATATATAATATACATTATACATTATATATATGTGGACTGCTTAATTGTTAGATAAACTGATGTTGCGTCAAACCCAAAGTGCAAACTTTGCTTTATTATATGTATGTGATTAGCAACAACAGTTGCATGTATCGGCCCGCATGCGAGCGGCGAATGAAGGCCTGGTGGGGGTTGGTTGCGCGCGCGCTCTTGGGCGGGGGAGTGTGCCCCTGGGGAATATAGCCGTACATACCAGCAGTCGAGGCAAGAGAGCCATTTTATTCGGAGGCAAGGCGAGCAGCACCAGCCACGCAGCCGACGAATACTAACAGTCCGCCCCTACCGGTGTAGTAGTAATAAGCCTTCGCTATCTACACAACGGGAAGTTTTCACTTATAAATTCAAACATGAATGAATCAATTAATAACTTTCTGTGCGCCAGCCGATATTAAAATAATATGTACAACAAAAATCCGTACGGTAGGTCAACTTGCTTGTACTTGTATATATATGTACCTGTTGTACCTTGGCAAGGCGAGTCGCCCCACAGTAAGTGTAACACCCCTTAAAAATAATATCTACCTAACGCCAGTTCACACACACACACATATATATATACTCGATAATAATAATCTAGGTAAGGAACCACGCAATCTATCTACACGTACAACAAACGTTTAAATATCATCATGTACGGTAAGAACTACGTAATAACATGATGACAAAAAGTCCGTTATATATTAGCTGGCATTTTAGTGGTGCCTAAATAACTATCCCAAAACAAAGCTGGCAGCGCTGTACATGCAAATACGCAGGTACTTTCATGCCGTCCCAGCTATTCGTTCAAGTTGGTTTGCAAACCGAACAAAGCCACAGAACTAACAACAGCTAGCTAGCCCGAATAAACAGAGTCATCTGCTTGCGGACGAGCTACAGGTCGAACGAAGTAGTAGTAGGTAGCTAGTATATATCTAATAATACCGCGCCTATTAACATATGCAGGAAGCTCATCATTTATTGGATATGCTCGCAAACAAATTGTTAGCACTACGTAGCTTATAACAAAAAGCTGTGTCTCAGCAGAGAAACGTACTCTATCACGTGCGTACTGCAACCCTTCGTTGGAACTCGGTCATAAAAAAACAAAAGCCGGACGGCCCCGGATGGAATTGCTTGCTTGCTTGGTTGCTTGCCGACGACCCATCCACGCATGGTTAGGTGTACGGCCAATCAACACATATATATTTTATACATCTATTTCCCTCCCATCGCCTTCCCACGGTTCCGATTCCCCTGCTTCCCGGTACGCACATACACATACACACATACACGCACCAATACACATACACATACTTGCCTCCTAAATATGTCTAATTCGCTTCATGCTGCACCTACCACAACGTGAACAATACATACATGTGCCCGCTGCATTACCTGACGTTACCGCCCACAGCATCATGCTAGCAACTAATAACTGACGGTGCCAAAATAGGCCACGCAACGACTTAGACATAAATATCGAGTCTCCACAGCCCGCATAAGCCCCCGGTCATATTTAAATATCCATTCACATATAGTATTTCCCTATACAGCTTCCGTCGTTTGCGTTCTTCCAAATCCATGCGTCCGACATACAGATCTACGTACAGACATACCGCGAGCCGACATCCGAGCACGCGATAGATGTACGTACATAATAAGGAAAGAAAAGAAGCAAGCCGGTCTTATTCCGTTTGTTCAGTTAAGGATAATCGCGACGAAGAGCGAGAGAGTTCAGGGGGGGAATGAGAAACATTCAGCCAGACGGATAGCGATGTTGACCGTTACTGTCTGCTGCCAGCAAAACGGCATCCGTGCACCCACCCTCTATTGATCATGGCCCAATAATCCTGCCCCATCCTGCTGCCCACTAAGCACATTGATAAATCGTTCGATTCCCCCGCCGCCCTGCTTATTTTCCTACCACATATATACATGGCGACATCTTTCCATGGATAATCCGATGCTTGTTGAAGCAATACAACGTTCAAATAATCTATAAATTCGCTGTTGCTTGCTTGTTCGGAGCTGCACTATGCCGTACATTTACAAATCCGTACAAGCTCCCTTTGTACACATACTGCACGTAGGGCATATATACGGTGTCGTGAGTAAGAAGCCGTACAACAGTGTAATTTCCGGCGAGATGATAGCTTCGTTCAGGCGGTATGGATGGATGGAGCGGAGGGCTACTAGCTATCAAGCTGATATATTGAGCCCGCGCTGTCGCAGCTCCGAAACGTAATTTTCGATGAAATCGTCCATCGTATTGTTAAACAAACCTCGGTAACCATTCAGCGCATCCTTGAGGTATTGGAAGCGGGATAATGGTGTGGTAAACCTGCGAATACGACAGTAGTACGGCATCATGACAACATCGATACGACAGAGCTGGGGTTTAGTATGTAACTAACATATCAAGATCGATTGGGTAACCTTATTAGATAGATTATTATGGTTATTTGTTTTATTCGCGCGTGGCCTTGTGGTTGTCATTAAGGACGGAGCTAACGAACTTCACGAGCTCGTGATGATGAAGGTCCGTACAACTGATCCGCTAGATCTAATCATTAACCTCGCTCTGTAGGTGGCTCGGAGGCCCCGGTGCGTGGACGGATGCCCTACACCTCGCATTATTATATATGGAAATATATATTCATACTGTATGCTGTAAATAGCCGCATATGGATTTAAGCAATAATCTTGGAATGAATGAAGCTTAAGGTTTTATTATTCTTAGCGTATTAACGAAGTTTATTCGAATCCAGTGGATTCAGACAGATATATATTATTATTACGTATGACTGATCTATCTCATACGCACGGATTTGTCCAAAGGAGGCAATGACGCAGATGTACGTAGGATGGATCGGAACTCACTTGATTGCGAAGCTCTGTGCGTTGTGCACTATTTGTTGTGTCTGATCTGGGTCAGCAATATCCTTGTCCCGCAGCGAACTGATAACCGCGTAAATGTCATCCTGGGCCCAGTTGTCAGTCACGTTCCAAAATGGAACATAGTGCACGTACGGCTTCAGAGACCTGTACGAGGCGTACGATAGATATTATTATAATAATGTCATGGCGATGAACTAACATATGTATATAATGTAAATATGTATATGGAAACCTAATCAACCATTCGGTCGACAATACACTATGACAACAGATTCGTGCGTTAGGCTCGCGTTAGGCTGCGTTAGTTCGCGTATGTGTGCGTAAGGCTGCGTTTTGTGCGTTAGGGTTTGCGTTGGCCTAACGCGAGCCTAACGCAAACAGATAGAAAACTCGACCAAACGTCCGTTTTAGTGCGTCCTTCTTAAGTTCGTTTAAATGAAAGCAATTTTCATAATAAATATAAAGTTCCCTGTAATTTTTATTACGTTTTGTGATGCTCGAAAATTGTGGGCTTGCGTATGTTCTAACGTGAGCTGTACGCATTCCTAACGCAAACTGAACGCAAGCGTTAAGCTAACGCAACGGCCGTGCGTATAGCTTGCGTTCAGTGCGTTAACATACGCACTGTAACGCACTGTAACGCATTGTACGCAAAGTTTATGTTGTGCATCAATTTTTGCCGGGTTTGCTTTGCTTTTGTTTGGGTCTGGCGCTGAAACTAACTTTGGATTTATTTCATGCACGAAGTCTCCATGCATCTGCAAATTAAGAGCAAGTAGTCACCAAGAGCCACAGTTAAACAGCGAGCAGGCCCAAAAACTAGAATAGCCTTGCCGGGCAGGCATCATAGCAGCCTGGCATAGGTGTGAAATTTGACTGTGAAAATGACCGTGAGACAGCCATCGTACTCTTTGACCCCAACCCTTCCTAAAACCAAACATATTGCAAGGCAGAATAGTTAAATCGCTGCACGAGAATAAATAGTTTAGCGGAATCACGCCATAATTTTCAGCACGGTTATTATTCTGGCTGTCATGGCATCGAAAAGCTCACCCACGTTCCTAGCCTGAACTGTTTCATCGCTCCAGAAACCCCATGCCTAACCCGATGATTCCGTGAGACGGCGCTGTACTGAGGGTTGCCCAGAAACCTGACCGTACATCCCATCCCATCGGCCCTGGCTTCCAGGTACCAGAGCAACAAAACCATCCTCACTCTCCTCACTCTCCGATGTGCAATCCATGTCCGAGAAACTTCAGAAGCTTGCTAGTTCTCCTGTTGTGCCTGTATGCGTGTTGAGGGCTGATAACCCTTCTATTGTTGTGAATCTGTGTCGCTACTTTGTCAACCGAACGAAGGCGGCCATGCATTTCCTCGTGCAATAGCCTTTAGTCCTCCTTGACTTCTGAGGGCTCCTTTTATATGCTTACTGATCGCTCCCGATCCAATTTGACATCCGTTTCCTAGCTTTGGAAATTGACCCGCCGCTCGCTACTTGTCAAGCTCGCTTTGCAGAGGAAATGAGCGTTCCTTTATTTGCAAATTTAATTATTCGCAAAACTTATTTATTTGCTAATTTTATGCGTCTAGTGATTATCTTCTTTGTGGTCATACTTGCCAACGATGGATATCCATATCGCAAGCTTACTTTCAGTGGGGAAAGACAGGAACGAAGCATGCATATCATCATAAGCACTTTCATTCAGTGCAGGTCAGTGCAGGTCATGTACTTTGTAGAATGCATGCCCAACGTGCAAGGTACGAAAAGGCCACCCACATCTAGATCAGATTGATAGCGAAAAATCATTATCTTTATTTTATTTTGTTAAACGGAATATGGGGAAAACGTGGGCATAAGATTAATTTTACGACTAAGGACGTTGACATTACGGCTACCGGATTAAGAATATTTAGATGATGATGTATATTACGGCAGCTGGCATTAATGTAAGTTTTTATATTATTTTATATTATTATTTAAAGAAAAAGCCGTGGAAGAAGCTATGTAACAAGGTGTCTCGAGCAGCCTGCTGCTGGAGTGCGCTCTTCCAGATTACCCAGATGCGGGTTCCAGGGAGCGCCGCATGGCGAGGGAGGATTTGAAGGTAACAGATCGGCAGCTGGAGCTAATTGATGCACTTGTGCAGTGGAAGCAGCTGGAAAGCAGTAAGACATCATTCAATGTACCGGCCACTCCAGTGCCGGTTGGAGCTGGGGGAACAGCTCAACATACACCAGTCCTCAGTTGCCGAAAGGCATTGTGGTAAGATGTGGTTCTGTTTGTGTTAAGTAATATTATTGCTGTTGTTTCGTCACCATTCGTAATAAAAGTACATAGCTCTTGCTATGCTTGCAAAAAACACTATGTCGCAGCTAATGCATATAAGCGTTTTGCACTTTAGCTAATTAAAAACAGAATGAAATGTTCATAAATTATTCTTTTCGTGTCCGAAAATATTTTGTTGCTATCAACTTCCAGATAAGCGGCCGAAATAAGGAGTGGCCAAGAACTCTGAATGGATGATCTAGCAAAGGTCAACAGCAGCCCGGAGTTGTTGAAAATGCACTGATGATAGTGCTGGCCGCCAATGCAGCTACGTCCGAAGGTGGAGGTCAAGGCCACTAGACGGCAACAGGTTAGCCCATTCTATAATTAGTATAAAGAGTGGATGATGTGGTGTGCAATTTATCGGGCCTGCCTAGCATAATAATTGCTGGATGGTTGATACGGATGTACAGGTGATTAATTTCCTTTAACCTGTTTTCTCCTTATTGTCTTTTATTAAAAACAATGTTCCTATTTTCCTCTATCGTACTTCCTTTTCATGCAGGGGAAGACTTCACAGCCCTCTTAGACAAAGAACTCCAGCAGGAAAGCTGGGAACTCTAGCAAGGCAGCAGTGGAATAGGTGCTGCCCATCCATCCTGTCTTCCCATTTTAGTGATTTGTAGCTTCATTTTTGAACGATTTGTCCTTTGTTTTTTCATTTACCATTTGATTTGTCATTTGATGTATGTGTCGTATGTCGTCTTATTTTTCTCTATTTCATAAGAATAAGTAAGCATGAAATTCGTATATGTATGTGTTGGCCCCTTGAAGGTAAAGAACGATGACGATGTGCTGCATGGCGCGGGCGCGGTCGACCGAGCACGGGCAGCAAAAGAAAGGTACGAGCTACGAAATATATCATTGAGGAATTAAGGCAGGAAATTAGGTTTTTTTTGTTGTAACTACGTAGTCCCTTTACGTATTTTGGACCAGCAGGTGCCGGTGGAAGGCAAGTCTACGACTGACTGACGCTATGAATGACAATTACGACAATCAGCCAAATAAGGTATAATTCCTGATTTCGGCTAATTGTCTTAATTTCCTGCATGCTTGAATGTATGATTCCAATACGTGTTGTGTTGACTCGTAAAGGTCAAGACTGCTTCGGAAGCAAGGTGTGCCATGTACACGGGCGCGACGTCAACGTGGGAGTTCAGGGAGTAAGAAGAAAGAGGTAAGAAAGTGTCCACGAACAAAGTACTTAATAGCACTGACCATCCAAGGCATTATTATAATTGTCGTAACCGGAAATGATAATTGCTGGACGGATTTTGTTGGCTTATTTTACATATATACATGTACATGTAAATAAATAATACATTTCGTTGTCTGAACGTTTCAGGAGTTGCTTCAGGAGGCGGTGAGCGAGGACGACACAAGTGGACGAGCAGGATGACTCCGCCACTGCCTCAGAGCAGGACGACACGGACGAGACTGAAATAGAAAACGATTAGATAGACATGTGCCTAAGTTAATGTTTTGGCGGGCTGCTAAATGTGCGGTGGCACATGAAGTTAGGATGTATAGTAATGCATGTGTGTAATGATGGCCGAAATGATTGGTGCATGGTAAAGGCTGACTGAGCACATTAACAAAATTTCATTGGCACGATTATTGGATGTGCAGACATTTTATTGTTTCGCTTAGTGAATATGGCTCCTCACACACCAATGCAATGGCTGGATGCCTCCGAATTATGAGCTGTAAATTATCCTCTGGAATATTTTTGTAGCAAGCAACATCGAAATCCTATATATGGATATTCTTAATTATGGCCGCGTACATTACGACAGCATGATTTCCATACAGACAAAAAAATAATTCTGGAACGGGTGGATAAAACAGCAAACAATAACAGCAACGATAACTGAAACAGTCAACAAATAACCAGAACGATTACAGGTTATTACGGCAGGTGAGATTTCCAGTACCCAAGCGAAAGTCATGCGAAAGTTGTGATATCAAGCGAAAGACCGTGCGAAACCATGCGAATGTGTTAGTTACATGCGTTAAAAGCTGTTATGGAACCCACAACTGTCTGCTGCTTACGCATTACTCGCAGCATACCCAATGCGCGTTAATAAGCGTTAATAAGCGTGTTAATGTGCGTTAGTGCGCGTTAATGCGCGTTAAGCCTGCGTCTATTGTGTGTTGAGAACTATTCGTGCGTTATCTGCAGCGTAAGCAATGTTTTGGGGGCTTGCGTATGGGTGTCTAACGCTTGCGGTGCGTTAGGCCTAACGCGCACCTTAGAATCTATCTGGGCGCGTTAGAGATTGCGTAAGGTCGCGTTAGGTTGCGTAAGCTAACGCAAAGTATACGCAAAAATTTTCGCACTCAAAAAAATTTTTATTTGCGTTTGCGTTAGTGTGCGTTAGGCTCGCGTTTCCCATACGCAAAAAAAAACGCAATGCGATTGCTTTGCGTTAGGCTTTGCGTAAACTCGCGTTAATTCGCGTTAAGCTCGCGTTAGGCTCGCGTTAGGGACCCCTAACGCGAGCCTAACGCGAGCTAACGCGAGCTAACGCACGAATCTGTTGTCATAGTGATAAATAATAAATATATTTTACGAAATACATGAAAAGTAAGACAAACCTGTAAAAGTATTCGATGAAGGCTTGGCGCTGCATCACCACCACGGAGTTGATGGCCATCAACTGCGGACGATAGAACAATGCAGTACAGTGTACGGCTTGAAGTTCAAGTGAAGCAAACCGACCGTTGTGTACGTTGCGCGTGTTATCAACAACTAATATCTCCAAAACACGATCACTGACAGCTGGCAGATTTTCAAGCATCGGCGGGAATATATGTATGTATCCAGCCAGTAGCCAGCTGTTATGCAATAATTAATTTTATAAACCTTCCTCCAATAATTTTTTGATTAACCTAATCGCCAATATCATTAAAAATGCTCTTGTCAATTTCTTTCATACCTGTGACAGCCTGGAGCTGGCAGTTATTCCCTCCATGTGTAGCAGCCACTTGTAGTAGCTGTGCTCCGGAATGGGCACCCGGGGGACTGATGGAAGATTCTTCTTAAGGCACTGCGATGTAGATAGGTATATTGCGGAGGGAGTTAGGTAAGGTCCTACGTATCCTAACTAAGGTTCCCAAATGTACGGAGGCGGCGACAATTTATTATATATTCATATACAGATAAACCCCTTAATCCCGAATGAAGTAAGTACTTATATATCAGCCTATAAGAGCTTCTAAGTTTTTGTTTGCTCTTGCTGGCCTGAGTATAGGGGGGAGCACGCGGCAGGACAGACAGACAAAGCCGCGTTCCCCTCCCCTGCGCTGTGGCTCGGTCCGGTCAGGGGCCCCGCCGGTGCTCGTCTTTGCTGGGCGAGTCGCCCACAGCAGCGCAGTGTAACACCCCTTAATTTATACATACAGAGAGAGAGAGAGAGAGATCCAAAGTAGGTGCTTATACGTACCCGAAATGGCTGCAGTTGACCATCTGGTCCAAGCAATGCCTTAACAGGCGTCACGAGGCTCACATCCAACACAGTGCAGTTTCCGTACTCTTTGTCGCGGTTCGATTGCTGCGCCAGTGAAATCCTAGGACAAGCATCAAAGCAGCGGTATTGCCCTGCCCAGTAGCCACTGCAAAAAGGCTCTCCTCGGAAGAAAGCTTTTTTGACGGGCAGGCAAGCACGCAGGTAGGCAGGTAGCTAGGTAGGTATGTAGCCAAGAAAGAAGAAGAAAGAAATAAGCTCTACAGTTATTGTCCGCAGTCAATATGCCAAGAAACATCATTATTGTTATGAGACATGGGCGGTAGTGCCTAATAGATACTATTTAACGGGTGTTACACTGCGCTGCTGTGGGCGACTCGCCCCGCCTGCTATCTAAGAGACGAGCACCGGGGTCCTGACCGGACCGAGCCACAGCGCAGGGGAGGGGCACGTGGCTTTGTCTGTCTGTCTGTCCTATATATGCACTATATATACGTACATACCTAAATCTTTCTTTAGGTGCCAGGGGTAAAAATACATAGAGTTGGGTGTATAGAGCCACTGCGGCAACAATATGTCCAGGTCATCTCCATCCGGCTCCCCCAGGGTCTTAAACTGCAGAGAAGGGCAGCAGCAGGAGGCGGGGAGGAGGGGGGTTTCGGAGGGCAATGGATGTATGGCCCCGCCCCAAAGAGCAGAAGCCCATGTCATGAATGAAGTTGCACACGGCGACTATGTAGGAATACTTAGAAAATTAAAACGGGTTTAAATTCAAATTTGGTTCTGAATTCGGAGCGTTTCGGAGCGAGGCTTATTATTTACCCTGTGCCTGTGTCCTTTCCCACGCAGGCCCCCACTACGTATTGATACCTGACTGAACATGGGGACCCGCGTGCAGAATTTGCTGGACGGTGAGCAGAAGCGCGGCCTGCCGTGGGGCGGGTTGAACGGGAGGCAGGAGAACGAAGGAGCATCCACCGGTGGTGTAGTCGTCGTACAGCGAGTAGGGCAAACAAAAAACACAAATTTAAGGTACTAAGCACACACACACACAGCATGCATGCTGAGAGGCTGTTTGACAACAGGAGAGATGGGCGATCAGTAAAATGAGCAGTGCAGCCGTACGGTGGCGGCGGTGTTCGTTGCTTTATTAAGGCGTTTTCGGGGGATTGGTGGGGGGGAATTAAAACCTCAGAAGACCTAGCACGAAAGAAAACAGATAACAGACAGCTATTTATTTCTAATCATTACGTAGGTAAACCCTTATTACTAATCCAGGCAGTTCCGTAAAAGAAACCGTTTGAAATGAACATATCGGAAGGCTATTATTAAAGAAAGCAAGGAAGCTGTGGCGGAAGCACGCACGGCTATTATAATGCATGCTAACATTCACAACATATACATCGATGCTGGATGACCTTACTTTATTCTATTGCATTTTGCTACCTACCGGTGCGTGCGTGCGTAAACTTATATGTACGTCATGAGCCGTACGTACAGGCAGGGGTTCGTCGTACCTGTTATCCTCGAATGAGAATACGAAGAGTGCATTGGGAAGTGACCTTCGACCGGAAGATAGCAACGACGTGACCTTGCGGTGGAAGGCGGTTCCCTGCTGATTGGCAACATGAAACCAACAGCAATCATACCAAGTCACGCTCCCGGGATGAACGAATCAAATATGCTACTACAATTTACACGTACGCACATGGGGCGGAGATGTACGGGCGGGGTATTCTTAAGATGGATTACGTAATTGCATCCGGTTAAGATATTTAGATGCACGCGTGAGTTCGTGTGTGTGTGGCCGGGGCCGTGCGGGGGATGTCACATACATCGTGCGGCTGGACGTGGCTGAGCGAGGGGATGAGTCAGCTGGATGCATGCCGCAATACCCAGTCCGCGAAGCAGATCGGGTCGTCAGCCTTGAGGTGTCGATAAGGTCTTGAGCGTGTGTGGAATGAATATTATCACAATATCCGCAATAATAGACCGCAACTGTGTTGATGTAAATTACCCCATTTCATCCGGGGGTATTCCTTACCCATTTTTCTACCCTTTTTACGTTAACTGCAGTGAGTGGACTTCAGTCATTACGCACCGCGGGTGAGCTGTCTGCAGTGTGGTCGGAGCCGTCCATGTCCTTAATATTCCGGTTGGGGTAGTAAAGTCTATTGTTATATATCAGGATTAGCTGGAACACCTCGGGAGGAAGACCCTCTTCCAAAATCGCTTTGTGCTGAAGAAGCACGTCCGCCGGGGACAGAGGAGCCCTTGATTGCCATTGCGCAAGGTCACGGGCCAAGTTCTCGCTGCACACACGTTCAGGAATGCATATACATTTAGTTAATATATAATTACTTATTCAATTTAATTTTACGGCATAACCTCAGCGGTGAGTGCTTGACGGTATTTGGACGTGCTTCGCGTGGAGCAAGCTAGGAAAGCGATAACTACGAGCCTAAGAGATTGACCGCACATACAAGATATTTTTAATTATAAGTTTTGTTACACAATGAACAGCGGCAGCCAACCTTAAAAACGCATCCCATTCTTCTCGGGCCATTTTGGGCACACCAATAGGTGCCTCCAGGTATCGCTCCTGTCCAAATCGTTGTACATGATGCTCCACAAGGCATCGGGCGCTATCGTGAAATAGGAGAGCAATCTAGGCATAAAGCGAATAAAGGGGTCTCTGTCAGTCCGACCGACAGAAGGCAAGCCGATTACAAAATCTAAATTTCAAAACGCACCAGGATAAGTATATTCCATTGGAAACAAGGCATCGTCATGTTAGTTATGACTTTTCAGGCCAAAGTCCTAGACTGCTGTTACCGCGCGCGCGGGTACACGCTGGCCAGAAGGATGCACACGTCTTTACAGCCTCACGGCGGCTTTGCATTGAATCGTGCAAAAACGATATTTCATTTGCATCCCATCAGGATTTGGTCGTCTGAATTATTTTACGTTCCATGTGCCAACCTTTTGGGTACGGGATGGGCGTTGGTCTGGCGGTGAACCATGCGAAGCAGCACAGGATCAGAGCAACCCAGGATAAATAATCATTTTTGCAATAGATTACCAGGTGCATCACAGATGTTTCTGCGTCGGCCAGGGCTTGCTCGTTGATTTACTTCAAAGCTATCTTTGCCGTCCATTAACAGCATTAATCCCTGTCAAGCTTAAACATTAACTTGTGGAAGATCATTATCATAGACGAGACCTTCATGGAAGGATTTTTATTGTCAATGCCTGGCCACGATCCACATTCCACACTTGACTTTGACTTTGTCGAAGGTCCATACTTCTGCAATCGTAAAGCGTCCGTCCTCGCTCAAAAGCAAGAAAGGCAAATATTATGATTGATGCGCCCGCCTAGGCTGCTCGCGGTCCAAATGGCCATTCCCGAGGCCCCTTGCCCACGCCTAGAGCACCGACGGAGATGGCCGCGCGCTTTCACAACACACAGCAACTACATATTGAATTTGGAACAACGAAGCACAGCCACATCTTTGTTTGTCGCGCTCACCAAGGCATAGACACGCTCGAAATGCTAATGATAAACTTGGCATTATGTAACGGGCAAGCCTTGGTTCGGGCCTTTGTCATCCGATACACATTAACGGTGACGCTGAAGGCGGGGCTTGCTTGTCCACGCTTCGGGGACATGAATCGACACTTGTCCGAGATTTACAAATATGCCGTGGGCAGTCCAGAGCTGTGGATTCGGATGTATCAGAATGATCACAGAGCGGCGACGCGATAGGTACGCAGCCTTTTAAGAGGTATCGATGCTGCATGCTTTGCACGATGGGCGAATAACTGGAATTGAGACCTAGTGTTCATAAGCAAACTAGATTTAATGAAATCTAGCGCATGCCATGTACACCATTGTTGAGTTGTGGAGCTCGATATGTCACAGCCATTACAGGCCTTTACGTTCGCAGCCCCTGATCTGCAGATGTCTGTGTGGACAGCTTAAATAAGTCAAGAAAAGTTATTACAAAATGCATGGGATCGTCACAGAAGGAATAAGAAAAGATGTCTCCTTGGCGCAGCCCGTTGGCCCTGTACAGCCATAAAGTAAAATAGCAGTAAAATGCAGTACATGTACCCCGAGAATTAAAAATATATCGGTATTAAGCGCATCCAAACGAGAATCTAGAAAAAATATATATTTTTAAGGTCTCAGAATTTTGTTCTATTGTGGTCGGAGAAGCGGATATGAACTGGTGGGGAACCAAGCAGGTAGCGAACGAGACGATAGAATTTCAAACAGAGCCCGAAGAGCCCGAAGGCGCGACAATTAATTCAGAGATTCTCCGCTACATTCATACGGTTTTAGGTTGAGTAAACTTTGAACGAGGAGATCTGCGAGGAAGATTGGAAAGGCAAGGAAGTCTGTGCCAGCACCCCAGAATAAACGGCCAGGACGGGCCAGGCAACGGATGGCCGACCAACTGCGCCCCGCCAGGCAAAGATGGGTATCAGGGGCATAACAGTAATTACGAAAGTTTAGCAAAATGGTCACAAGCCTGGAAAAAGTTTAACGAAAAGCGCTGGCTTCTCGAGGCGGTGGTTACGAGCCTAAGTGTCATGGCCGGCCACTAATCCAACTTAAAGATGGGGTTTGGTGGGGCGTTGTGGCGGAGTCCAACAGGGGTCCGGGCTAAGCAGCAGGGCGGTTTGATGGAGCGCAGGTCAGCCAGTCGATTTGGTAGGTTTGTTTAAGCAGCGGGGCGGTTCTTATGCGTTTCAGGTGAGCCGCCAGTGGCATCGCCACTGGGGCCTTTTGTAGTGTTATGCTCATTGTAACTGCTGAGGACAAGAAGCGTGCAAATAACGCTCACATCAACACGTTTACGGCATCGGATTTACTGCGCGCGCGGTACTTGGTATAAATGTGTGGTCTTCTCTTCTATTGAAATCAAATTCTTGGACGAGAGTTCCGAAACGCTGTATAGTTTGTGTATATTATTACCTTGGTAAGCTCTTATCCGCCGTTGTGGAGCTTCGGTTTTTTAGGAGTAGTTTCTATTTCAATCTACTTCCTTCTCTTTTCTACGAACACTATGAGTTGCTGTCGCCGGCGCTGTAGCGATAACGGTTACTAACCACCAGGAACCACCGAACCCCCCCTGATTCCTAACTCCACCATCTGGGCGATAAGATTGATGTCTTAACCGCTCATCAGGAGCAACTTAGGAATGCCGGTTTACTAACGTGTGTCTTCAGATCAAGTCAGGTGAAGGTGTTACGCAGCTACAGACGAGATTTTTCGGGAGTCGATTATCATGAACCAGGTTCATTAAAAACTTAACGTAATGAGGACATGAAGACTACCTGCAACAGATCTTCACATGTTACACCTGTAATGTTTAGTTGTGACTTGCTCAACACGTTTCCCGGGTACCTTAGTGGGGATTTCAGGGTGCCCAAATCTTCGGGCATTG
Source organism: Volvox reticuliferus (assembly GCA_019650235.1). Lineage (NCBI taxonomy): Eukaryota > Viridiplantae > Chlorophyta > Chlorophyceae > Chlamydomonadales > Volvocaceae > Volvox > Volvox reticuliferus. The sequence goes on from BNCP01000004.1 coordinate 363,725, forward strand.
ACCCCCCCCCGCACACACACACACACACACACATACACATACACATACACACACACATGCACACACACACACACACACACACACACACACGTCCGCGTCGACACCCTGATATGGACATGGTATCGCTGACACTTTGAAGGGTGGCACACGGATCAGCTAGGTGATGGGGAGGCATGAGGCACCCACATCAAGGCCTAATCCTCACGATCCGCTTTGCTCCACACACCATCCACATCGGCAGTTGCTACAGCTACTAAAGCATATTGACCACATTGCAGCCTCAGTCCTATCTATGGCCTAGCCAATCCATGTGACCCCCGGTACCAGTAGTTAAAAGTGGCCAGATCAGGCTGTGGACGGTGTCATGCTACGGACGGTGTGGGGGGCAAAGCAGATCATACGGATGTGTCGAAAGCAAAATTGCACAACTCGTCTACCCATCACAGGAAGCCTGGCCAAATGTTTTCATGTACAAGAGACAACACGCGGAGAAGGCGCGTGGTGGCGCCCACAGGCGCGCCCTGCCACGAACGAGTCATATATACACTGCTGCGGGCTGCGGTGCTCACGCGGGCGTTGAACTCTACAACAGGACCCACGAGTAAGTTTACTCTTTTAAAGGAGACGCGACAATATGGGGGTGCCATAGCAGCAGCCCTCACGATGGTGTTTGGGCCTAGTAAGTCTCGGAAGTCTCAAGCTCATGACATGTAGTGCCTTCGGTGCCACTATATTGGCAGGCAAAAACTAACATCATGCAGGCCTCATTGTGTTAAATTTTAGCATTAATTGTGGGGGTGTCAGGAGTGGCCGTGATTAGCTCGAGACGTGTGACGATATTTCGGGACGATATGGCAGTAGGGCTCACATGACTGACTGACAGTTTACGCATTAGAAAACCTTCTTAGTGGCTTTGGGCGAGCTTTTGGCCCAAAGTTATGAGTTTTTGGTAAGTTGATGCCTCCTGTGCAAAAAAGCCTGCTCAGCATGTAACGGTGGACTTGTAACGGTGAACTTGTGACGGTTGGCGAAACCGGGATCGCCGCATCTCCTTTCTCCGTAACATGATTATAGCAATACAATGATAAGATAACCCTTGCAAGTACATGTCAACGTGATAACTTTATAAATATTTGAGTTCCGACTATCATTCAGATTTCCGGTACACGGATCCAATGTACTTGCGGAATTGCATTGGAAAAGGCTTTACGGCAACGTACAAGCAAATCGTTCTGCCCCATCGTGCTTGCTTAGAACAAACAATTTCTAACGCTTCTCATCAGTGATGAGAAAGTCCCGCTGTAAATTTCAATGACTTCCATAGTCACTGCATGCATGATTGCCGAAGCCGATGAAATCCAGGGAGTCTTATGATGGATTGGGAGGCCAGGCTTCGGCAGCAATATGCGTTAGCAATCAGGCCCGAATGGCTGGAGCAAGTCATGGCGCAGCTGCGCGGGGCGCACCCCGACTTTTCGACCTGGACGGAGGATCGTATATTCGACAATATTTTCACAGCTTTCTTATTCTGCGACCTGAATCAGGCCGGGGCTGCATCGTTGCCTGTCAACACAAAGGTGAGAAGAACAACGCGTCCACCAATGCAGCTCCTGGCTTACCCAGGTTGTCCAACTATGGTTAACACGCTGACGGCAGGAAATGCACAAGGAAATCCTTATGGGCAAGTTCGTACTGCAGTTGGACGAGGTTGTCAACATGGCCGCGGCGGCACGGGAACGGTGCGTGCGTGAAGGCGTGCGTGTCTCTCCACCCCTTCCCCTCATGCAACGAACCTCCCTGGACCATCCTACGAACTTCCCTGGAAACTTAAATGGCGTCCAGCGCAGGCTGGACTTTGAAGCTCCTGTTCCTAATGATGCTGCACCTGGTCATTTTCCTCCCTGGACCTTCGCAGGTACTCAGATCAGGCGGGGAACCGCTGTCTCAAGTTTGCCTTGACAGATGGTGAGCTCCTGGTGGGTCATGACAGGGATGGATGGATGCTGAGGACGTGAGGGGTCTTCCCTTGAACGGAAGGGCCGGGGAAGGAGCCTCAAGAACAGACAAACCTCATATCCTCTATCCTAGAAGGATGTGGGAGAAAGATGCATGACGGGAAGCAGGAAATGGTGCTGGAAGCGAGGGATTGAGGACGACCAGTGCGGAATTCCAGTGAAAGAAACGTTAGAAAGCACATATTCCGAGAGCGCTGTGCGCTACTATTCAACTGCCACGGCTGCTGCCACCTGTGGCATTGTTCCATTCTCCGTATGCCTCTGCCAAGGCTGCCAACAGGTGGTCGGAGTGGAGTACACGCACCTTCCTGCTTTCACATGGGACTGTCCGGCGGGGAGCAAGGTACGGCACGAAATCAAACAAAAGATGTGCTGGCGGGGATGAATTATAAAAGGCGCTTATTCCGTTAGGGCTGTGAACGGCTTTGCCATGTGCGCCGTAGGAAGGGTTTTGAATCCCAATAGCAATGTTCAGGAGCCCTCTGGAAATCTAGGGCGCGGAGAACTGTGATTTCGTTTTGCAAGGCTGTTTCATCCACTTCAACGAAACGCTTCCATTGCAGGTATGTGGATTTCTTCGTCATGTGCACCACAAACCTGAACTATTATTATTATTATTATTATTATTATTATTATTATTATTATTATTATTATTAAGCTAGATGGGCATGTATGAATGCAGGTGCTCATTCACAATGCTCCCATTCGACGTGGACTTCTGCTTCTGGGTCCGGACAACACAGCGTTGCTGGGGGGCCAGGTGGAGCGCTTGGAAGCTGCAAGGCAGCGAGCCGTGGCGGCGTGGACAAAACCTGTTGGTAGGCAGATGGGATCTGCCGCTCTGAAACCCGCTGATGGGATCCACCGTTACAGCTCACAGCATGCAGCACAAAAAGATAGAAGCATTTCCCCCTACAGGTCGCTTGCATGTTCTTTCACCCTGGGGTGGGGGATGGTCATTAATGTTTTATGTTGAAAGGACTGCTCTTTTCGTGAACATAAGATGAAGGAAATGATATACAGAGATGGACATAATTAGGCGATGCAAGCGGTTGACGACTCACGACTTTGAAGCACCGCGGCCCCAAATACACACATACGCATAAACATATATTTCTCTCCGTCCTCTGTGGCCCCTTGTCCGGTCAAATCCACAGTTGGCCGCCCGGCGGGTTCAGCAGAGCGGGACATTTTCGCGGAGGCTCGTCATGCGGCATGGGACCCGAGGGTCCCGGCTGGCGCACCGCAGGTTGGGGCGCCGGATCCGCATCCCCAGGCTGGGGCTGGGGCGCAGGCAGCCGTAGGAGTGGTGCCGCCGTCGCTGCCGCATGCTGGGGAGGCTGGAGGGCCGCCGTTGGGAGCGGCCCCGCAGACACTAGGTCCGAGGAGCTTGCCTCAGCCTCATGGTGGAGCAGCCGGGGCGGCGCCACTGCTGACACAGGTTGCCGGGCCTGCGGGCCAACCCCAACATCTGGCGCAGCCTCAGCAGGCGCAGCATGTGCAGCACCGCCGAGTGCTGCAGCAACAACAACAGCAGGTGGCGGTACCGGGCAGCAACGTCCATCAGGGGTATATGCCTGGTGGTACTGCAGTTGCTGGGGGCATGGCGCCGTCCATCGCGACGGAAGCAGGCGGAGCATCTCGGCAGTTGCAGGGAAATCTTCAGGGGGTGGCACATCATTACTGTCAGCAACAACAACAACAACAACAACAGCAGGGATGGCAACAGTGGCAGGAACAACAACAGCAACAAGGGCAGCTTCAGGCGCCAATACCGCAACTAACGTGCGCGATGCAGTCGGCGGGTCCCCCAGCAGAGCCAACGCCGCCATGGCTAGGCAGGGCAGCCAGCACCGATTTTGGTGTCGGAAACAACGAAAGCAGCGGCAGCGGCCAAACCAGGAATCGAGGTGCAATCGCGATTGCTGCTGCTGCTGCAGCGGGAATTACTTTACCCCGCTGTGGCCTAGCGGCCCCGACCGTGGGCACGGCGGGGGACATCCATGGCGGCGGCAGGGTCACCAGCGACGGGACCGACCAGGATGGCGGTGGCGCGGTGGGACTCGATCCATGCAAGGGGCTGGCCGGCGGCGGTGGCAACGGCACTGGTGCCCTCCCTATGGAGGTCGTGACCCTTATAGACTCGGACTCCGCCTCCGGGGATTCCCCGCCGCACCCCTCAATGAACCAGGCAGGTCTTAGTGGGGCCCCAAACCCAAGCCTACAGCCTCCCTTACGACAGCAGCAGCAAACGCACCCCCAACAACAGCAGCAACGCCCCCCTCAGCAGCTCCACGCTCAGCAACACCAGCAGCGGCTGCAGGAGCAGGACCTTCCGCGGCGGCGACTGCCGGCATCCGTAATGCAGGCCGCTTCCCTCTTAGGTGGCTCCGCAGCCCCTTCGGCTGCAGCTACGCATCTAGGGCCCTCAACGTCCTCTCCCGCCAGGCTGTTACCTCCCCGCCCCACAGCTGCGACGCGCGCCAGTACTCCTTGCGCCGCCGCGATTCCGCCCACGGCGGCCGCAACCACAATCGGAGTTGCTGGGACGGGGACTGCATCACGTAAGGCAGCGCTTCCGTTAACCCGCAGCAGTCCGGCACCTAGCGCGTCGTCGCTGGGCTCTGTCAGTCGTAGCGGTGGTGGTCATGCAGCATCCGTGACAGCGGCGGCAGCGACCGCGGTGACGAGCCCAACAAGGAGTACAGCGACGCTGGGATCATTGCGTAATCGGGGCGACGCGCAGACCTCAGGCCGTGCCGAGGTAGGCACTGGCGGTGGCGCTGGGGCTGCAGTCAGAATCGGACGTGGCGCTGGGCTGGCGGTGGACGTGGAAATGGTGGACTTGGCGGACTTGGACGATGATGACCACGGAGATGGGAACGGCGATAGAGGCGGCAGCGGTGCACTTAACGGTAACGACGCAGCCCATTCCAGGGATGTCGGTTTGCCGCAAGCCATGGCGCGAGATCCGTGGCACGCAGCTGAGGGAAATCGGGTTTGCTATTCGTCGCCGGGGTCTGCCGAAAGGCCAGATAAACGGCCGCGGCTGTCACCTGCGCAGCAAAACACGGACGGGGGACAAGCTGGTAGCATTGGCGCTGATGGTGGTGCTAATGGTGGTGTGTCGGCAATCGTGCACGCGGCCGCAGACGGCACCGGCTGTCGGAACGAGTGGGCTGGGTCGGCGGCAGGGACGATGGTGGCGGAACTGGTTCCAGAGACCCAGATGGACTTCGATGACCTGCACTTCGGACATCGCCTGGCGGAGCCGGGGGCGGAGGTGAACCATTGGCTCGCACCTGGTGCCGATGATGTAACGGCCACGGCCACGGCCACGGCCGTTGTCAGCGCCTACAGAACGTTTCCCGCCGGCGGAGTTGCCACGGGCTCGGATCATTTGCAGCAGAATCCTAGGCGGGGAGGCAGCGATTACTGCCCTGAGGCTTTAATGGCCTTTGATTTGTTGGATTCCGACGTATCCGGTGATCGCGGCCGTTCATCGGCAGTCCCGCCGAGGCCGATGGCGGCGGCGGCGGCGGCGGCGGGTCATGTGCAGCCGGAGTCTTGGGCACAAGCTACCGGTGCTGGTACAAACCACGCGGGGGCGGTGTGGTTGTGTCAGGTAGCGGACATGTTGCGTCCCGAGCCTGACTCTCCGGATGTCCCCGTCACGTTCCCCATGACGTTGGACGTGTACGGTGTGGTTTATGAGCTGGATGGGGACAGGGCGGTGATTGAGGATGGGACCGGTATGATGGAGGCGCAGCTCACAGACGGTGCGCTGGCGCCGTTGCTTGGTGAGTTGAGCTTCCAGCCGATGTGCGTATCAGGCGCTTCTTGCTTGTTTAGCTTGTGCAAAAGAATACTCCTCTTGGCCACTTGCCGGCGAGATCAGTCTGTGATGAGCCAGTAAGCGAATCAGCCAGTGGAGCCGAGTGTGTCCTGCGCCGTAGCGTTCCTCGGCGCCGCTTTCCAAGCTGCATAGTGGACCTGATAGGTTAAGGTGCCATGTCTGTAAAGGGGGGGGGTGTTCGGGCTGTTTCTTGATCGCCGAGGCGATGGGGGGATGAGGCGTGCTGGGTGCTTGCATGTGAATAGTGTTGTCTTTTACCTTGACCACTACCACAAGCACGAGGAGGGCTCCATATCCAGTCTCATCCGTGGATATATTGCAAGGGCTTTGCACCAGCACTTGCCACTTCGCACAAACCCTGCTCCCAAATGGCAGGTGACTTTTGAATTCCCTTCCACAGCCAATTCATGCGATCTCTCAGAGCTTATCGGTGTCACAGCCTCCGTCGCAAGATTGCCACTGCTCTCTCCCTCCCAGACATTGCCACCTCTCAAACCCCTTTCTTTTGGTCTGACCCCGATCCCCATTCTTTATGTCCTGCGTGCTACGCCCTAATTCGTCGCGGCTTCGTGCAGTGGGAGCGCAGCTTCCACCCGGCTTCACCACGGGCACCACGTCCATAGGGCTCGAGGACATTTGGACCATGGTCGATAGCCTGGACCCCGCTATGCAGGCGTGCGGTCAAGAGCTGGCCGATCGCATCATGGCCTTCTTCCGTGATTTCTCAGGCCTCATTCGGCTGGAGTTCCACGGGCCGCCGCCGGCGCAACCGCTTATCATCCAAGTCACGAGCGATGGGGCCGCCAGCGGGGTCGACAGATGCAGTGGGCTTGAGGGCGGCAAAGGCGATGTTGGGGCTCACGGCGATAGCTGTCAGTTATACAGGACGTATCTGAGGACCGCAGGGGCGCTATCGACAACGGACATGGACGAAGAGGATGTTGCAGTGTAGGGATGCTATGGGAAGGGAGGCGATGCTGGCTTACTGGGAGAAACGACCGAACTTCCATTCGCCTATCTGACAAAGGCGGTTCATTCGGTGTTCGACTCACCATATACTTTTTCGCGATGAGCCACGCTATAATATAAGCATTGACCTCGCATTGGTATGATGTAGAAACTTTTGCGGACTTCGGGAAAGTTTAGACTTGTAAGGCATACGTCTCTCATCTTAGCCCACCATGGCGTGACAGCACCGATTGCCATTACCAGTCTTACTCTCCGCTCGGCGTCCTCGCCCCCTGGGGCAAAGCCTGTCTGGGGGACTCTCTCTCCTCGTCGCCTGCCAAGGCGTGTCTAATCACCACGCCGCAACATACATACGGTCCCGAGCTGCAACTAGCGCACGCATGCAGATGCTTGCACCATATTCCCATTACTAATGTATCGACCGCTCGAGGTTAAGTTCTGGTCCACCGACAAAACTAATACACCCGCCAGGGTCGTCCTGAGGGTCCTTTGACAATCCTCATCGCAACCGTGCACAGGATTGCTTATCCCCACCACGGCCATTCGGGGGCCAATCAAAGACCCGGGTGCACATGAGCCAGAAAAATCCAAACTGCAAATGCTCATTGTCATTCTGCTGCCTGGCTTTTGGCCCGTTTAGGCTAAACCCCTACCTGCCTACCCCTCATATGGCCACCGTATACGGTAAGTCTCCTCGTAGGCCACACAGCCGGCGTGGGCAGCAAAACACAAGTCCCCCTTACAGATGTGCGGCACAAGGCCTTATGCCTGATTTGTCTCAGCAGGCATTTAAGGGTCGTGAAAAGCCGCCATATCCTGATCTATCCGTGGAAAGCACTGGCGGCAACGATACAAAGTCAATTGCAATATCAAGGAAATCATCATACTGGCAGCATCTACAGGAGTACGAAAAGACAAACGCGCACAAATAAGAGCACATACAGGCAAAATTTGGAGGTTACGACGAACCTGTCGTGCTGTCCCAGATCAACAACGATCTGCACATCACACTAATCACACACTGTACCACTCTCGTCAGCCCGCCAGGCACGGCCTGCTCTGCAAGAACTCTGCAACAATGCACACGCAAGTACCAAGTGCCTGCGTACGCAGCCGCTAAAAGCATCTTGAACGCAGCACCAATCTCGCTCGTCAGCAATGTACCTGCACGTAAAGACATGGCTTTCCCATGGCTGCTGTGCCGTAATATGCGCATCGGTTGGCCCCCAGCGCTCGACTCCATCTTGCACGACGGGGATCTCCCACAGCCGTATAAAACCCCTCTCCTCTTCAATTTCACCCGCATCGTGATGCAAGTTCACGGCCTTTCCACAGTCCGTTATGTAAAAGAACCGATGCACTCAGGGATCCACGGTGTGTCAAGCCAGTCCCCGAACCAAGACCCATGCCCAGCAGCATGGAAACAGAGGAGGCAAAGTCGGCCACAAGAAGCTGCGCTGCCTTGCAAGCAAGGCTATAGATAAGCCCAGGGCGAAACCACACACCAGGCTTCCATAGCTCAGCTCTTTGCGGTCCAGCCAACCAGCATGCAAGCGCCAAATGCGCACACAAACCTTGCATCCAAGCAGAATGCAGGCGTGGAACAAAAACGCATAGAACGCTGAAGAGACGTCCTGAAAATATGAAAACTAGCCATACATAGTTACCACACCTACAAGAAGCTGCCACCAAGCCGCATCTCGAAACTCTGTCTTTCATAGCCAGGCGTATCCAGGCACGAGAGCATTGCCCACCACGCAGGTGGTACTCCAGCTCCAACTCAAGCCAAATAAATTCGCCAGCATCGATGCTTGTATAACTGTCTTCGACTGGCACGGCGGCACAGTCTCACCACATGCATGGTCGGCGGCACCGAAGAGCACCTTCGGGCGGCGTTCCCGGTAGCATGGCGACGCCAGAAAAATCCTTGCGTCCTGGGAAGCCGAAAAACGTGTGCTCATATCCAGAGGGTACCACAAGATGACGACCACGCGTAAACCGTGGTTAAATTTGTCCATTTGGCCATATTCCACGCTAAGCTCGCTCCAGCACGACAGTAGTACCAGTATCTCGAGACTCCTTTTACATACCAGCACGCATACTTGCGGCTGGGCCTGCATCTGCTGCTGCTGCTGCTTCCGCCGCCACTGCTTAGTCCTCTTTACTCTCAGGTAGCGCCAAGCTTGCCCCCACTCCTACGCCCAGTACCAGGCCCACCACAAGCAACGAAACGTCTGTAGGGATTTCTATGTCGGCGAAGCCAAGCACCATCTTTGAACCAATGAAGCCCAGGACGACAGCAACTGCCTTGTCCAAGAAACGGAGCTCGCCCATAGCTGTCGCCACAAAGCTGTACAGCGCCCGAAGACTGAGGATGGCGAAGAGATTGGACGTGTAGACAATGAAAGGATCAAGCGTCACGCCGAACACAGCCGGTATCGAGTCGACTGCGAACACAACGTCGCTAAGCTCCACGACGGCCAGTGTCAGCAGCAGCGGCGTGGCCATGCGCACGCCATTGCGGACCGTGAAAAAGTTGTCCCCGTCGTATGATTCGGATACCTTGATGAAGCGGGAGCAAAACCTGTAAATGACGTTTTCCGACAGGTCCTCGTCGTTATCCTCGTCGCTTGTAGTTAGCAGTTTAAACGACGAGAAGAGCAGAATTCCGGCGAAGAGCAGCAGGAGCGGCTGGAACTCCCGTACGAGCTCCACACCCAAAACGATAAGCACGGCGCGTAAGACTGCCGCAGTCGCGATGCCCCACGTCAGCACCTTGTTTTGCGCCTCGACCGGCGTTTTGAGGAAGTTAAAAACCAACACAAATACAAACAGGTTGTCTACGGACAACGACTGCTCCAGTAGATATCCCGCGAAGTACTCCTGAGCTTTCTCGGCGCCCTGTACATACCATATCCCAGCCCCAAATGCCACCGCACCGCCTACCCACGCAGCCAACGCTTCGTATCGCGACTCGGTGCGTGGAAGAGATGTACTAAGAAATTGGAGCTCCTTTTCTTGCTCTGCTTGCCGGCTTTCTACTAGATATGTCTGCTGCTGAACTGGGTCATCCACTTGAGGAGGCCTCTGAGCGCAGCGCACTATTGCTGTTGACAAACGCGAAGATGTTGATCTAATGTGTGTTAATGACCATCTGCGAAGGCCCGCGCTACACTTGTGGAGCCAACGCTGTGGCTGAGACAGTGGGCACGGCATCTTGGCGTTAGCACTTTTTTGGCCGCTCTCTTTAGTCTTCTTATGCCCCTAACAATTACCGATGTCAGCGAGGGTCATCCATGGTGGACCTAAACCAAATGCCGGGTGTTCACCGAGCGGCAATGAAAATTCCCACTCCAATCGTCTGTAAGTCCTTGATGTAAAAGAATTAGAAGATAAATCTGAGGGTTCCGCAGACATGTATGCGCGGTGGGTAAGACGTTTGAGATACAAGTACATAAGGCCCTTTCCGACAACGGGCACTTACCCCGCTGCAGGTACCGGTACCGTCACGATTTCTTCTGATTACGATATAGGTAGATAGGAGAGCCATAAAATGGCGGTACCATATTTGCTACGGCGAAAGTTAATAAAAGCCGACGCGTGCGGACGTGGCACGAACGGTGTAAGGGTTATTACCAGAAGCAAACCGCGGGGAGACTTAAACGGTATGTTTTGTAATGTTCGTTGTTGTCTCCATCCTAAGTCTCTGGTGTACCACATGAATGAATGGCGGCGATGTTCATCTAGCGCGTACAGGAAACATGTATGATCGTGCTGTTTGCTCAACATGACGAGGTTGCGAAGTCGCCCGCAGCAACCGTTCCTTGTGTCGTACTAGGCACTCAAAGTCGGAAAAGAATTAAAAATCCCCACGAGGCCGCTGTAAATCCCAACCCGTTGACAACTTGTCCTGATGGTTAATGCTGGTGACAGGGTATGTGGATGTCCGTATCAAATTAGCTCCGCACTCGCATGTGTGTAGGCCCACGAGGGCCCACGTAAGTCCTTGTGACCGCTTGCTGGCAGACTGAAAAGCCGTCTCGGTAGACGACTTAGCTCCCTTAGATACCAGAACAATATTACAATTAAAAGAACACAAGCGCGGCTAATAAATTCTTAAAGGGCTGCTGCGAGGTACCGTACAGATAACTTAACTTACCGTAACTTTTGCATGTCACGATTGTCGAGGGCCGTACGAGTCCTTTCCTGGGCGATAATGTACCATTTCGTACTCGCTTTCGTACACATTTTTAGTCACACATCATCTGCCGAGATCCAATGATCAAAATATTACCTAAGGTCACTAAGATCCAATTAACAGTCCCATAAGTCCTATAAGGCCTTTTATATCAGTTTAAGCTTCAAGGAGGGGAGGAGGCGTGCATACAATCCAGGAGGGCTCACCCATCCATCTGTGTTGCTTGCACCGAGACCATATCGCAGCACGTCATACCCTTCTCGCGATACTGCCACGCTGCATCGCCTCTCCCCCTAATTGCTGCTTCTGTGCTCATGCTCCCCCGATCCATACGAGTAAGGGAAGGGTGACGCGCAGGAACCGACGTGCACCACGCATTCTTTTCTTAACTGCCGTCATTATGTACTAAAAGAAGAACCTCGACATTACGCACACGGGAGCATAGATCAGGTTATCCAGCCGAATCCCGCCAACGGAGTGAGGACGTGGTTCACGAGGCAGCAGCAGCACCGACGCCGGCAGTACTTGCAGCAGCGGCGACGCCGGCAGTTCTGGCAGCAGCGGCGGGGGCACCCCTGGCGCGTGCCATCCGCTGGCCGGTACAGCAGCGCTGCCAGGCGTGCCTGCCCTCCTCGCACGTAGCGGTGGCGGAGGTATTCACGAGATGAAAGTAGGTCCAGCCGCGGCTCGTGCGGCCGAAAATTTTATTCGCTTGATGGTATTGGCTGTGTCCTGAACCCCGCCGCAGTTTCAATCTGTACTCCGTAGCGCTGAGGTCATGTGGTAAATTGTGACAGACATCGGTCACGCGTAGGAAATGAGAGGCATGGAAAGAGGCAGAACTGGGTTTAAGAAGAAATGGGTTGGAAAGGGAGAAGAGAGGGAGGAGAGACGGAGTACAGATGGATCCTGATATTCAAGCAACGTATTCCTGGCGCACCAAGCCTTCCCCCAATTTGCAAAATATATTTTTATTCCTGTGAGACTCTGTCCATTGCCTTCGTGTCGCAAGAGGCAGAGGCAGGGCCCCTTTGTTTCCATCGCAGTCGCGTCCACGTAAATGCGGTTATTACGGCTGGTAATATGGTTACTTTCGTAAAAGAGTACGGGTTGCCAATACTGTGATAATATTCATCGTACCTTCGTGTGACGTAGTGAAAGATCGCGATGCGATCCCAGTGTAACTCGCGGATGACAGAGGGAGTGAGGTCCTGGATCATAGGACGGAGCGAGTAAGATTATTTTGAAAGTGCCATGCATGCATTGAATAAACGGTGCGCGTTGGTTTCGAAGCTTACACCATACCATAACCCCAAACAGGCGGGTCAAGCTTTCCAGGAGTAGGTTGCGCGCAAATATGAAGAAGCCCTCAAAGCCCTTAGAGCCCTTTCTTACAACTAGGGACCTTTTAAAAGGCGTGTGTAAGATGACGACATGTGTGCAGCAGAGCACAGAAAGCGGTGCAGACGGTCCCAAACGGCTGCCGAGTGCCGACCCTTTTTGTGTCCCTCAAAAGGAATGCGCCGCTGGCGCAATTAGCATCACTGTGCACCCATGATATCCCCCGCCAACGGCTCGATGATGCTTCATGATGCTTCCCAGGGGCCTAAAATCCGAAAGATGTGCTTAAACTCCTTAGAACACCCCCCCCCCCACACACACACACACACAGACAAACTTACCATGAAGTCCTCATTGACGTATTTACAACCCGGCTTCAGTTCGCAAAGGTGGGGGTTACATCCGCGTTGGTAGCACCTGGGTCGAGCACGGTAGCAAAAGCAGCAGAACCCAGCAGCTATAGGCAGCTATAGCAAACCGACATAGCAGTGACAGCTGTAGCACGCACCAGTATGTAATAGCAATCATAGCAACCCGGGCTATGCGCACGCATGTACGCTTCCTTCCTTGAACGGGAGGGTATTCGCGTACCTGGGAACCCTCACACACACACACACCCATACGACATCCCCTTGGCCCCAGGTCCGCTGTCGCTCCCCAACACTCAGCAGACACGGGAGATACCAGTGGGAGGTATGAGACGCGCGGGAGCAAAATCGCGCTGGCGGCCTGGTGCCCTGCCCTGGGCTCCATGAGTCAGTTTCCCAGGGACTCACCTCGTGGCCGTGATGCTTTTGGTAAAGCCTAACGGGATGGCGTCAAATTCCTTCCAGAGCTGGAGCATTTCGTGATGGTGGGACACACAGGCAGCGGCGATATAGGACGCGGCGGGAGTGAAGACGTAAGAGACGGGACGTAGAGACAGGCAAGGAGGGTGGGTTCGGTTTGTGACAGCGCAGGGATGCCGCTGCAGAGCCCATGCTCTCGGCCCCATTGGGAAAAGCCTTGGGTGGTAGGCGACGTCTGGGAAATTTGCAGGTAAGGCGAAGGTGGTGGCCCCAGCCGGATGGCTTGGGGACAGCAGGATGCAATCGAGTACCATTGGGACAGCAGGATGCAATCGAGTACCATTATCTTGGATGGTTCTATTATGTCGGCTGGATCTATCTTTTCAAGTGCAGCTTGAGTGGCAAAGCGATGTAACCAGGCAACGGCCAGGGAGAAGGGAGGTGGAGGAGTAATAATCGGGCTTAGGGTTTAACAGGGCTCTTGATTCGAAAAGTATTAAAAATAACGTATATGATATTCGTTAATAATTAATATGTAAATTTAGGGGCATGCATGGTTAGGACTTGAGAGCATTTACACGGCTTGAGCTTGATGCCAAAGGAGCCCCGCCACAGGTGCACAGGTGCCCAACCTTTCCAGCTTCCCTGGCCCCTTTCGAGCCGTACGGCGGCTTAGCGTACATTGGCAATTATTTGGCCCATCCGGACACATGGTTCGTCCCAACAGCAGTACGCTGGCGTCGTACACGTATACTGCACAGAGCTGCCGGTTTCATCAATTTCATCGCACCATACCAAAAGGAAGAACCCACCTGAAGTCTTTCGCGGGGTATGCACTGTGTGTACGACGCCAGCGCGCTGCCGTTGGGACGAACCATGTGTCCGGATGGGCCAAATAATTGCCAATGTACGGTAATGCCGCCGTACGGCTCGAATGGGGCCAGGAAGCTGGAAATGTTGGGCTGGGCAAGTGGCAGCTGAGGCGGCTCCTTGAGGATGATGTACTCATCAGGGTCGAGTAGGGCTATGAACGTGTGGCGATGAGCGAACATCCTGCAAGGAAGGGGTCATTCCTGGATAAATGCGACTTGAATGACATTAACATTAATTAATTAATTAATTAACATTAACTTTAATTAATAATTTAATTAATTAACATTAACATTAATTAATAATTTAATTAATTAACATTAACATTAATTCAAGTTCTTTGGATCCATTAAAGTTGGATCCACTGCAAAATTTGTTCCACCGTATCAACATGTCTAGGGCGGCGAAACGTTTTGCCCAGCGGGGGACAAGGACTTCCTTTCCGTATTCCGGAAGGTAATATTTGGTGCTGACGAACGGAGCCGTCTGTACGACGCCGGTATACGTCAGCAATGGGAGCTATCCTGCCTTCACCATTTGCGACTTTCCTATCCACGAGATTAGCCCCCGGCTTTGCATTCCGAAGCCCCGGATGAAATGCTTGGTGGGCTCCGTCATATCGTGCGCGGCTTCCCAAATCTTGCGAGAAGCGCTCTGCAATCCCCTGCGTTGTTGCGGATTTCGTCTTCAATCCAAAACATGTGTCGAGCTTTATTGCCCATGCCCGGGAGATTATGTGAATGTTTGAATTATGTTTGAATCGCCCTTGGTTGATTAATTGATTGATTGATTACAAGTTACTCTGAACTCATAAGGCCCGGTACGATCCCCAGATCGCCCTTCATCCCCAGCGTTACACACCGGAAGCAGTTGTCGTACGCCCAAGCTTGCGGCGACAGGAACGTCCTCGTCGATGTGTTGTACATTTCTCGGAACAGCTTTTCATCTAACTTCCAGGAATCTGAGAAGTATATGATTTCAACCACGTTTGCCAGCACGTAGTCTTCCAATACGTAAGCCAAGGACGGCCTGCTTTTATGGTCCCAAATGTAAAATTTCTGGATACCAATCCAATAATGGTACTTAATAAAATCTCGTATATAATAATGCTCGTTCTTCGTTATCATGCATACTGCAACATATGAATGAGTTGCCTTTGCAACCTGTCGGCGAGCTTTGACAAAGTTTGCTCCATTGGCATAGGCTACAACATTCACCATTAAGAACGCAATAAAGAATATTATGAGCCATTGCTCCCAACCACTTTGAAAGTTCATGCTGGCTGAGTTCCAATCAACCGAGGCTTCCCATGTCGCACGGCGTCCTCAAATCAATAAAGCATTGGATCAACACCGTTAGGGTTCTGGTAATGATGAATGGCTGTTAGTTGATAATTACAATTTTCCAATTTTAACAGTTGTGCCGATAATTACAATGTTACAAACTCAGAAAGAGCTCGTAAGGCCCGTACGAGCCAAAGCGTATTATCAAAACAAATTAACAGTGAGAGTACCAAGATCAATAGCATTTCAATAAATACTTCGAAAAATGTTTTTAAATTTCAGAGTTTTGAATAAGTTCTGCTTCTTCTTCATCGGGAGGCTCAAAGGACCGCGAGAACGAGCAGTAAAAAGGGAAAGTGATATGCAATAAGATGATGATGATGATGATGATTACAAACTCGTTAGAGCTCGTAAGGCCCATACGAGCCAGGAGGCTCAAACTGCCAGGAGGCAATAAGATAGAGAAAAGGAAAACTGTTTAAAGAAAACGTACTGCAGGACAAGGTTAAGTCCTGCCAACATGCGACACGCGTCTTTGAAGATAACCCGAGCAAGGCGTAATTGATCCTGCATTGACATAATCTAAATCATATTCGAGCTATCAGTTAAAGGGTTTGGATCAGTGCGAGGCGACTTTTCTTTAATGGTCGGAATTGTATCACTCATGCATTACTTACTCGACTTCTTTCTTGTATAATCAGGATAATACAGTTTACATTTCCCAGTTTCTTGCTCCCGCTTGATCTGCTGTGTTTTGGTCCTGCCTGTGTGCGTGATATGCCGTAATTATGGTGGTTATCTACGAAACATTTCGAAACTCTTTAACCAAGACTACTGGGGAACTTAATGCCATAGTTGAATAATAAGTAGATTTAATTCTTGGAGTAACTTACGGGTATTGTGAACCGTAGGTGGATATCGTAATATCTGTGAACCTTTTGGAAAATAATCTTGTATTCCAGCTTTCAATAGTAACCATCATGCCCAGCTACAAGATCGTCTTCCTCGGTGGCGGCAACGCTGCTGGCTACGCAGCTCGTGCTTTCGTAGAAAATGGGCTCAAGGCTGGAGAGCTAGCCATCGTTACAGAAGAGCCCTACTGCGCTTATGAAAGACCTGCTCTATCAAAGGGCTACCTATTGGGTGGGTTCCAACAGAAGCCGTAAGCCTTACGGGTTCCGCTTTCGTGATCGATCTCAGCCTGCCTCAAGGAATGATAACGCCAGAGGAGTTCAACGCCTGGGACAGTGCAAAGTGCCGTTCAAAATTTCAAACATGTATGCAAATCGTGACCCGACAGGAGCGGCACGCCTACCCGGATTCCACACCTGTGTGGGTGGTGGCGGTGAGCGTCAGGCCCCGGAGTGGTACTCAGAAAAGGGTGAGAGGATTACGGAGAGTGAACTGCGGACCCATACATAGAGGTGTAGGATGCTACGATAAGGGCGTAAGAAAGGGTTGGTAGTAAACAGCAAGGGCATGATTACGGGTGAGGAAAGGATTGCGATGAACCACGAACAGAGCTACTAGCTATATCATGCGAACGGAAGCCGGCGCTGGATGGATATGCATCTTGCTATCCATGAGCTGTTGCAAAGCTTGCCGTACCCGATTGCCATAACCAACCGTAGGCCATGTGCCTCAACGATACGCCGTTTGATGTGTAAGGAAAGGATCTGTGGTTTTCATGCTTGTTCGCAATCCCGAAAGTCAGCCACGAAATATCCCAACACCGACCTCCGCAATATAATACCCCACCATTCTCATGGAATCATTGAACGGTGCTTAGCACCATAAAACTCAATGCGTTATGGATCAACGCGTACGCACCTACGCAGTTGATGGATATATCTGCGACCCAGATGGGAACGGCTCTCTGGAGGACATGGCGAACATTCTTTGGCCACACTACCCAATTCGAAATTGACATGGTCTACAGGTCACAATTCCTGCCTAGTGTGAACGAGCGATTAAGAACGGCATATAATTGCATCTATTGCTATAGAGCACGTACCGTCATGACGGTATAAGTTCGTTGCGTGCAGGCTGGGGAATACGGGAAGAAAGCGTGTCCTGGGGTCCGGGAAGGAGACACGGACAGTTCAGAACAGTCAATGTTTCAAGTTTAAGTTCTCGAACAGTCAATGGAGCTGCTGACGTGTGGGGCAGATATCTCTCTCTCTCTCTTTCTATCTCTTTCTTTCTCTCTCCCTCCCACACACACATACACACACACACGCACGCACGCACGCACGCATGTACAGGCATCACCTACCTGACAGACAGCCGGGTCACCAAGGCGGATCTGGCCAACAGGACCCTCACGCTGGAGAATGGTGAAGTCCTGTCTTACGAGTACCTAATCATCGGCACCGGCGCCAGGGTGGGTAGGGCTCAGTGATAGGCCTACCATGAATCCGTGCAGGGCAACGTTCAGGAATACGAGTGACCATTCCGTACGCGATGCTGAAATTGTCTTGTATGCCTTCGCTGCTCCGAGACCGTTGTTGACTGACTGTGCCAGCGATTTCGCACAACAAAATCTCTACGGAGCTTTTAAAACCTCTCCCTCTCTCTTTCTCTTGTTTTCGCTTGCCCATCTGATAGCTGACCTTGACGCTTAGTTCCTGTTTCGTCAGCACCACCTTGTTTCGTACATTCCACCATTCCACCATTCCCACTTTTTTCCCGCCCTGGTCCCGCCCTGGTGCTACTCGGCATGGGCCTACACCACCCGCTCCGCCCCCGTGTTCTGCTGCCCGCCACTGCAGCCGGTGCGGCTGACTGAGTTTGCAGTGCCGGGTGCGGAGCTTGGCGGCATCCACTACCTGCGAGATGTCAAGGACGCAGACGCGCTTGTGGCGGCCATTGCAACTGCCAAGGAGAGGGCCGGGAAGGTGCGTACGGCAACCGGGAAGCCCTAACTAACCCCGTGTAAGACTGCCGCATATGACGACCCAACACTCCAGTGACGGATGCTAAGAGCTGTTGCTGTTTGTGGTGGTGGTGGCGGTGGCGGTGGCGGGGGTGGCGGGGGTGGCGGCGGCGGCGGCGGCGGCAGTGGTGTATCAGATGGGCCGTCATTATCACCTGAACCCCGAATGTGGAGACTGTCAGGACAGCAGCACCTTTGGGGTGGAGTGATGGGCGAGCTCTTTCAATGTGTTCGGATCATGCGGCACCTCATCACTCGCCGCCCCGGCTGTGCGCACGCTGCTTGGCTCGCGCTTTCGCTATCACTCACTGCGCCTCTGTCGCCACGGCCATGGTTGCTGCCGCTGCCGCATGCCGTATGCCATCCCTGCCAGGCCGTGGTCGTGGGTGGCGGGTACATCGGCATGGAGGTCGCAGCGGGCCTGGCCGCTAACGGCCTGGCCGTAACCCTGGTCTTCCCCGAGAACCACCTGCTCAACCGCCTTTTTACGCCGGAGCTAGCGGCCGTGTACGAACGGTTGTACGACGCTAAGGGCGTCAAAATGGTGAAAAATGCCAGGGTGGTGGGCTTTGGCGGAGTAGACGGCAAGGTAGGGTGGTTTGGAGACATTGGGCTAATTGCTATGTAGCACATTCGTCATTCGGCGTTTCCTCTCCTGTTGGCTCCCTGCCTCTCTCTCCATCTATCTATCTATCTATCTATCTATCTATCTGTGTGTGTGTCTGTCTGTATACCTGTCTGCTTGTCTATCTGCGCATCTGCCTAACACTTTTCCTCCTACAGGTGTCATCTGTAGGTTACACGGACGCCACAGGAGCGGTCCACCAGTTGGAGGCGTCACTGGTGGTGGTGGGAGTAGGCGCCCGGGCGAATGTGGAGCTCTTTCAGGGTAGGTTCGGATGCTTGAGGCTTGAGGCTTGAGGCTTGAGGCTTGAGGCTTGAGGCTGGGCAAATGGCTGCATGCACGCAGCCAGAGTGGATGCCGAAGTCCGGGTTTCGCTTCCTTCTGTTCCTACTTCGATTTGCCCTCCGCAGTGCCTTTAATGGCCCCTTTTCCTTCTTGGGTTCCCTCCCCATGCCGGGAGTTACAGGCTAAAGCCCGCGTTATGCCGCCCCCTGTCTGTGCAATGGGTTACGGACCGGGACAACAGGTCAGCTGGAGATGACAGCGGGTGGCATCAAGGTGGATGGGCAAATGGCAACAAGGTGATTTGATGAGAAGGGCTGCACTCATTATGACTGCTACGACTACGTAGACTTGTTGGTTATTATTATTATTATTATTATTATTATTATATCTGTTTTTATTATTTTATTATTATTCCCTTGGTTGTGCATGGATAGGCGTGTGCTGGTCGGTGATTTGCCCAGCACTTCCTGTACTTCTTGGCCGTGGAGTGCTTCTATGATCATCCGTCACTTAATGCGATTTCGCGCTATGCACACCTCGGGTGCCCCGCTCTCCTGTGTTTCTTGCAGCGTGCCGGGCGTCTTCGCGGTGGGTGACGTGGCAGCCTTCCCACTCACCTCCGTAGCCACGGGGCAGGTCTCCCATGCACGGCAGGAGCACGTGACGCACTGCAGGTGTGCGTGGGGTGATGTTGGTTGGGGCCTTCACGCTGTTGTCAGGTGGGGGTTCCGTAAAGTTCATTTAAAGGGGCTATATGGTCAACTGTGTGTTTTCGGACCTCTATGGAGTGGAGAGAAGGAAAGACTCAGATGGCGGCAAGCATGTCATGCCCTTTTTAAGTTGTTCCTTCTTAAGTTAATTGTTAATCGGCGTGATGGTGACGCCACTGACAGAATCTACGTACCGTTTTGGATTTCTTGGCGGCCTTACTGCTGTATCACGTTGTTCGCTTACCCTGCCTAAATGCTGGCAGTGATACGGATTCTTGCGAGCCCTATCAGCGCAACCTAAAAAAACACGTTTGCAAATAAACAAACATTACAGGGCTAACGTTCCATCAGCCATCACTGTTTCCATCTCTCATGACCCACCTCCATGGTTAGCTATTCACCCTTGGCCGGCGCATGCCGTTCCTGATGGGTTGCTTTTCTCTTTCCGTTCCTTTCCCGGCTTCCTCTGGATCAGGTTGAGTGCTGCACAGGCTGCCAAGGCAATCCTCGGTAAGAGGTTTATGAGAGCTGCTTTTATTTCCTTCTTTGGTTTATGATTGGATGGCTGCTTGAGCGCGGATTAAAAGAGCCTGGGGGGGGGGAAGTAGTCGCTGATTGGCAAGTGCTGGTACAACGAATTTGGCTTAGTGCTGATATCCCCGTTGTCACGTCGATCGAGACCTCTGCGCACTATCATCACCTGCTTCGGCACACCTCTTCTTCACCGGCCCTCTTGCCTATCTATCATTTGGCCTGACTTGCCGGTATGCCCACAGGCCTGTCGCCGACCCCGTACGACTATTTGCCGTACTTTTACAGCCGCGTGTTTGCGTTGTCATGGGTATTTTATGGCGAGGCGCCGGCGGATGCTGTGAAGGTTCATTTTGGCGATATGACCGAAGGTAAGGACGTGTGCATCTATTTACTATAGTTGTCTCTATAGGCAAGGCTAAAATGATTAGAATAACTACGATAAGTCGTGAGCTGTTGAGCTGGTTGTAAGTAGTCATTTTCACTTTTACAAAGACAACGCCCTTTGCGTCCTGTCTCGCGCCTCCACGCGCGCTTCTGTCCTTCACCCCTCCTCGTCCCTCATTCCCGTACTGCCCTCCGTATGGCGGTCCCATACTCACAGCCAAGTGCTTTGGCTGCCTGTGGCTGGGTGCCGGCGGCAAGCTGGTGGGAGCCTTCCTTGAGGGTGGCTCTGCGGACGATGCTGCGGTGCTCAAGGGCGCAGTGGCCAAGGGCCTGCGGCTGCCTGCGGAGGAAGGGGGTCTCGGAGAGGCCGTCGTCGGTAGCGGTGCGGCAGTGGTCGCACAGCTCAAGGCCAAGCTGTGAAGGCGCACACACACCTGCTGCATTCAAGCACCTGTACGTGCCGACAGCATGTCCCACATATGGCATGTACATAGCTAGCACATGACAGCGTAATGCTGCTGAGAGGGCATTTCCCGGTGTGCTAGTCGCAGGCATGTAGGCATGTGTGATGTATGCAAGATGTAAAATGTTGTCACAGAATGGCATGCTTTTAGGATAGCACGCTCGCCCTAACGAGACGCTGAGAGTCTTGCTGGTGGGGTGGTGTTTTGGCAACCGGCACAGAGGTGACCAGAAGCCGGAGATGAAAGCGGACGGCGGCTGCAACAGGTGACGCTGGTTGTGTCCGTTAACCACGCGGGGCGGGTTTTCTTGGCAATATCCAGCGTGGAGAATCCATATGGGCGTGTTGACTCACATACGGGATTTGCTATGCTAATGGCGAGCTCTGTGCGCGATCTTGTGTTTTGCATGAGAGCATTGACACACGGGGAAAACAACAAGGTATGAAGGCTGCCGTGCGTAAACGGGACGGTGGCCCTCCTTCCCTCCTTTGAGCATCCTGCCTGTCTCAGCAAACTGACCATTCGCGATGGACCATCGTGGCAGTGAGTAAATTTAACTTGTGAAAATTGTTTCGCTATTTTTATGTGTTCGACGTATGTTCGTGAGCTCTGGGTCATTAGCTAACTCGTGGGCGAGTAGACATCTAGTCAACCACGTGACTATTCTTGGCAGGGAAGGAGGGAGGGGGAGGCATGTGTGTTTGTGAAGTCCGAATACGGGCAGATAGGGAAAGGCCGAAATCGAAATCATGTAACCTAACCAAGGCGCTGCCATCACCACCGCCACCTGAACAGTTATTTGGGTGTTAATGAACCTAGTTGGCTGGGCGATAAGGGATTGAACATCAGCCCCCACCAAGGAAGGAGAAAATTGGGGAAAGAAGTCTAATATTCACAGATAATACAAACCATACTACATAGCATACTCGTGACAGACAAAGCCGCGTGCCCCCCCCCGGCACTGTGGCTCGGTCGTCCGGTCAGGGCCCCCGGTGCCTGTCTTTGCAGGGCGAGTCGCCCACAGCGCTGTGTAACACCCCTTAAAGGACATTCCAAATGTTATCCTGTGGATGTAGGTCGAGTAAATAAGCCTGCAAGACGAAAATCGCACCCATCCCCACCCCATGGCATCTACAAACCAGGTTGCGGTTGTCAGAAAATTTGAAGGCACCTGTGTCTGTTCACCGTCTTACCACTTCGACCTGCCCTAAGGACATGCATACGCGGTGAATCACCCAGGGTAATCTGACTTGTGAGTTCCCATCAACAGGCCCCTTGCTATTAAGACTTGGTATTACGGTAGATTGCACTTAAATCCACCGGGTTTGATGGATTCAGGGAGGCTGGAACTGAATGATGCCGGTGCACTACAGCTATGTATTTCATTGAAGCATTACAAAAAGCTAGACCTTGTTGGTGAATTGACGTAAAATAAATGTAAGACACGAAGCTCTCTATGGCCCAGACGTGGGCTTCCCCATGTGAGGGAACGCTAGCTTCCCTTCACACGATAACACCTACACACCTCGTATGGGCGCATTGCATAAATGTTGTCACGCTGCTACCCATACATACCACAACATAGGACCATAAGGCTTTGGGCCAATGAGCAACCATACGGTGCGATCGGGAATTTTAGGAGTGGAGGGCAAATTGATGGGAATTCCGGGAAGAGGAGGCTTGGACAAGAGTAGGCAGTGCGCAATGAAACCGTAAATAGCAAGAACGCTTGCTCGCTCACGTAGGGCGAGGTGAGGTGCAAACCTCACCGAGGGTCCGGCTGCCGTACATGGATGGCAGATCCTCCTACGGGTAATTGTACGGCTTTGCCGTTCGGGTGACGTCAAGTCAAAACCTGCCGTCTGATTAGATGAGAAGGAAGTCGGAAGCCGAGTACGGTAATAGCTAGGGCAGCGCCATAATCCTTAGAACTCACCAAGCAAGACGCGCCTTTGCGCTTTAACTGTAAACTTTGTGAAGCATGGCAATACTTGTGTAGAGGCTGACTCGGTTGTGGTCCGCCTTTGCACTATCCAATGTACTATGTACGCAACATCCATGGAAAGCTTCGCCAGCTTTGCATCGTGACTTAGCATCACGGTCAAAGAAGCGAGGGGTTTCCGGAGATGGCAATAATGAATTTCCCAGAAGTCGTCAGGAGCTGACTCTTGACTGCTTCTCCTTTTTTCTTCTTGTTTCCTCTTGGACGAATGTCAAGTTTCCGCCAATTGACATCTGTTCATGAATTTTCCCTCCCCAAAGCAACTAAGCAACTTTTGGAGGGGGTGTACTTTCTTTCTTTTTCTTCTACTGCTGCCGAGCAGTCAGCATCGGTCCTCGGCTCTTGCACACCGCGTGCACCACGTCCTCCAAAGTGACGGCCTTAGCCTCCGCGATCAGTCGCATCGCTTTTTCAAATGCCTCGAAGCTCAGCTTTGCCGAATCCTGCAAACGTTTTTTGCAAAAGGCGAAAGGGACGGGAGCTTTGGAAACCAAAAGCCTGTTCATTATCGGAGTACGCGTGTAGCTTAGGTATGTTATGAATGTACTGGTACGCGGTCAACAGTCAACAATCACAGATCTCGCTGTCTTGCAAGCTACAACATTCCTTGCTGTTTTTAGTGATGCTGATTTAATATTTATCGTGCGTCGTTTATCAGTGAACCAAACGTTCAAATCCTGGCCTTGCCTTGGGTTTCGCGCGCACGAAGATGAGTTCCGCTTGGACTGCCGTGAAGGACCTGTCCAGTAGACCAGTCTCTCGAACCAGTTTAGTGAACTGGGTTACGCCCATTTCAGGTCGGGGGGCGGGGGGCGGCTGGTGATAAAGCGAGGCGGGCGACTGTGAGGCTGGCGCCGCATTGTTGCCGGTGCCGAAGTTGGCCCACATGAGCCACATCTCCTGCAGCTTGCTGCTGGACGCTTGGGTACCTACACAGGATTTATGCAAGACATGGCGCATACAACATGCCAGCATTTAATGATTCTCCCATTATCGTTATGAACGCCACATTCACCATGGAGTCGGATTGACGCATACACGTAACGCGAACGGTAAATGCACGTGACAGCGACTGTTAAGACCCCTGGGATGCTGCTCGTATTCAACCGGAATTGCAAGCCAATCGCCTCTGACTCTGTACTCCTTACTCCCTACCTTGTTTCTCGCCCATTACGTTGAATACGCATAGATAGATTTGGCCTACTATTCCAGGTCCAATGCCACAGTAGCACATTGAAATTTCGCGATCTCCCGCAGCCTCATATGTGGAAATAGCGCCAAGGCTATGGGGACTACCCCTGAGTTCATGACAGCCCACTGCCGATCCCGCTGGCATTATGTATCCTCACAGACTTCCGGGCTAGCCCAGGGCCCTGGTCTTCTTCCCTCTCTCCTTCAGGATCGGTGATATGCACATACACGTACCCGTGCCACCTACGGTCGACCGCCGCTTCGCCACCACAGCGCTGCTGGACACTCCTCCTCCTATCGGGGTGGTGCTAGTACTGGTGGGGATCAGGTTGAGGCTGTGGCCCGCGGACTGCAGCGGAGAGTGGCCCTTCTCTGAGGTCTTGCTATCCAGAACGATGGACGTCAGGCGGGGGCCCCTGTGGCCGTAGGGGTCAGGGTGGCGGTGACTGCTGGACGAAGTAAAACTTTCACATGACAGGGAAGGAGGTCCGATTGGTGAACTAGGGAGGGCCCCGGGAACCTCCCCCAGGACCCAGTCATGGGAAATGGGTTGGAATGGAAAATGGGATTATGGACAGAAAGCCGCGAACTAACGGCACGAGCACGTGCCGCATATCGTGCGATGGGGGGATACGACTAGCTGGCGAGCGCGTACAAACCCGAAGTACAAGCATGCATCCACACAGGCGCGCTGG
Organism: Volvox reticuliferus; assembly: GCA_019650235.1. Lineage (NCBI taxonomy): Eukaryota > Viridiplantae > Chlorophyta > Chlorophyceae > Chlamydomonadales > Volvocaceae > Volvox > Volvox reticuliferus. Next base: position 388,870 of record BNCP01000004.1, read on the forward strand.
TCCTTTCGGTACCGCTTCTACTAACGTCCACGGAATCTTCTTCCTCGCAGCTAAATTATAATTTGCATACACACATATACACACACAGGCGCGCACACCTGGTTGTCTTCTTGGTGGAGTCCGATCGATCCAGCAGGGACGCCAGGTCGTGACCCGAATCATTCACCTTGGGACCGCCCTTGGCGTACACACCTGCACGAAAGGGGTTTGGGTTTGAGGAAAAGAGAAGCCCAAACCCGACAGAGACGACACGCTACGGGGTGATCAGGGCATAATTTTCTCCAGAATAATGGATCCCCATGTTCCCCCCTTTTCAGCACCGCTCATTCCGCCGTCTATCCATTCGCACGTATTATGAATGCGTGTTTGTGTGTAGATGTGTACTACGCTACTGTCTCCCTTCCACACATCCTTACCTGTATATGTGCTCTGCGAAGAGCTCGGCGAGGCGCGGTGGAGGCATGAGGAAAGCAGGGAGGAGAGGTAATCGGTTACTTCGAATTCACGATCACACATGTCGCCCACGCACGGACACGATACAGCGTTGTTGAATGCCATCAATGCCTCTCCTGTCTCGCCGCTCAATCCTTTCACATGTCACAGCTGCGTTGCGATCATACACACATATGTTTTCACGCACCGCACACAAACACACAGAGACACGCACACAAAGCATACTCCGTCAAGCCCTACCCGATCGTCATGCAGGCGAACGTTCTCAGCCTTTGTGGCCCGCGCCACGGGACCCTGGCATGCCAGCACTGAGCGCACCAGCGCCTCCAAACTGACTCCCTTTCGCTCCGCACATTCCGCCAACGCAGTGACGAAGCCCTCGAAACTTAGTTTGCGACTGCCCTTGGGCTTAGCCTGCAGCCGCCGGACAGATGGACAGACAAGTACAGATTCTCGGTGTAGCGTCCAGCAATCATTTGTCCTCCTCAAAGGCTCCCAGCATTCATTTATCTTCTCAACCTCACCCGTGCAAAGGCCAGGTCGATGTCAGTGACGGTGAGATCCTTCCCCAGCAGATTGCAGTCCTTGCAGAACTTGGCGAAGTGGGCGTTGTCCATCTCTTCAACAACCTGTGTGTAACCCATGAACCCAACAACAACAACAACACCGGCGGCCAAAATATATATTTCAAGGGCTTTCCTGATCCAATCATTACGTTCCCCCCTTTTCCGCGTTCACACTGCTAAGGAGAGGCGACCTGAGGCCTTCCAACAATCCTCAGCATTTTGCACGCACCGGCACCCATGCCGGCTCGCTGCTCCGCCTTCAGCAATCAGGTGAAGTTGCCAGCTATCGGTAAGAAAAGGTGCATCCCACTGTGATAGGATTCCGTGACCCGTGGGTCCATTGGTTGTTTCCCTAGCCTGATGCCTTCCTAGAGGAACCTGCAAGTTGCTGTCAAGCTACGAGAAATATATCGGCTTAACTATCTGCTCTCATTTGAGAAGTAATTTCCTTACGACTGTACCTGACGGGTTCCGAAGGTGCAGAAGTCGTCGAAGAACTGCTTCAGCTCAGCTGCACGGGGTTGGTGTCAGGTTGAAGCGAGCAGGGGGATGGAGGGAGGGCGCGTTGGATGAGAAAAAGGGGAAGGGGCGAGGGATTAAGTACGAGTGCCTGTCTGTGTTGTGAAGTATGGAATCTGCCAGTGACCGAGGTGGAATCCTGCGACCATGATTCGCTGCCTTCAAAATGGCATATTCCCATATCTCCATTCCTCACGGACGCCCTCATACAAGTTGTCCTCCCGAAACCCTAACCCACCCTCCGCAGCGGGCCCCAGCGCCAGGCGCAGGTGCTTTCTCGCGTTGCTGCTGGTCAGGGTCTCGTAATATCTACGATGAAGTACATAAACGAAAATGAGTGATATCAGTTACACACATACGAGCCTGATATCATTAGATCATAATTCGGAGGGGTGCGTACATCGCCTGCAACTGACGTGGGCCCCCAATCCAACCCCCTTTATCTGACCCGGGTCGCTGACGTGGTGCGCCGCGTTTCCTTTCCCTTTAGCGCACCCCCATCCATCCCACATCCCCGAGACACATAACCGCTGGGTATTTCCCGCTCCAACAGACTCCCTCCATAGGAGCGAGATGGTGGCACCTTACTGACAGCCTGATATGCAGCCCCACCTGGCGAACTCCTCCGCGTTGATCTGTCCATTGCTGTCCCTGTCCGCCAAACTGAAGGCCCGCCCCACCGCCGCCTCCACCTCGGAAGGCCGCAAACCCTCAAGAGCCCCCAGATCTGTCAGCACCTTGCGCAGGCCGCTGCGATCCAGGTAACCCAGCTTTCCCCTGTCGTACCTGTCGTATTACAAAGAAATACGTAAAAATGGGTGTGATTTGTAAAACTAGTTCCAACAATCACAGAGGTTGTGTGAAGGAATTATTGGCATTTTTTTATTTCCGCCTAATTTGGACATTTAGCTAATTTCCTTCCTTTCCCCCTCCCCATCTCCATATCCGGGCGCATAAATGCCTTCCTCCCCACATCCTCCCAAGCGCCCTCTCCGTGTCCCTCTCCAAGCCTCACATGTCGAAGATGGCCTTGCACTGCTCCACGCCCAGAGGCTGGGCCTGGCCCTGTCGTGACACCATCCGCGTGTAAAACACATCTAGCGGCACGTCGTCGGGGAGAGCCCCCAGCTCCCGGGTAACCGCCTCCGAGGAAAGGCCCAGGTGGCTGGCCAGCTCCAGGGCGTCATCCATGGACTGCTTGATCTGTCACCACGCGGGATTTGTTCATATCCTTAACCTTATTATTTTCATCTGGTAACAAAGCACAATCGTGGACTTTTACTCGTGTCACTAATACATCACAACAATAAATTATTATAGGAATTAGTGTTTAACAAGAACATCGTGGTAAATTCGGGGGCTTTAATAATTTGCTTCTGTCGGCAAGGGAGCGCAGCAACCTTAGTGTCTTGATACTGCTCCGATGCCGACCGGTGGGGCGGGTACCAAGAGCTCACCAAGCAGCGATTCCCAATCTCACCTCCCGTGATTCTGTCTTCCCCCTACCCCTTACCTAAACCTTCCGCTCGCCTCTGATACCCCTCCCCCACCCCCACCTTAGCCGCCTTGAGCCCCTGCGCCACACTGCCACCGCCCATGCGCTTGAGACAACGGCGGAGGTTTCGGTTGACGTCCAGGTACACACCCCGGCCCAAGGGGAAGGGCTTCCCGGGCACCTCCAGGTGGGCAGCCTGGGAAGCAGTTCGGGGAAGGTAACAGGACGGCGGGAGGGTCCTTCAGAAGGCTAAAGCGGCAGTTCGCTCAAGCAATTTTGTTAGGCAATATTGAACGAGATGACCAACTGGAGGTATGAATGAAGGGAGGCATAGAAGGCAGGTATTGTGTTTAGAAGAGTCTTGGTACGATGTAGGTGAAGAATGAGAATTTGTGCATACAACAGATAGACTGGGATAAGAGGATAAGAGACGAGTACTTTCTTGGGTCGAGGGGTCCAACGGGTCCAACGGGTCGAAACTGTCAATTCCCACCTGAACCCCTCCCCCTCCCCGTTTCAATGCTTTCCGCACCTCGAGCATATCCACGATGGCATTGTGTACGTGGTCAAAATCTGGTTTGATCTGGTCGTTACAGGCCATATGCAACAGCCAGCCCTCCTTGCCGTACACCTCTGCCACTTCACACGCCTCGCGAAGCTGCTTTAACAAACCCTCCAGGAGCGTCGACCGCAGCATGCCCCGACGCCCTGCGCAAGTACATGTTTGCTCGTACAGCTATTCCTTTCTCGATAGATTTAACCTATGGCCTTCCAGTGGATACTTAACTTCCCAAATCTGTACTGATGTAGCAGCGCGGGAAATTGGAAATCACAGCATGACATGGAACATTGCAAGATTCTCTTAAATTATCCATCTGGGTCGTGAGGTAGCGGTACCGTACAGTTACTTCCCCTGGTGTCGTGCCATACCATCGGTTTCTTACCTGCAAGGTCAATTGCACGCACGACGTCCTGGCCCAGTGCTGCCAACATGGCCGTGTTCTCTCCGTTGACCACCGCGTTGACCGCCGCTTTGTGGAGGCGGTAGGCGGCACCTGATAGTACGACAATTCCGCAACGCATAAAATGCATTATGCAAGACGAAGGCAGACGTATGCATACACATACACACACGCGCGTGCGCGATGCGATGCGAAGACGACAAGACACGAAGTAAAGACAAGAGGACAAAAGAAGAGCAAAGAAATTCCTTAGAGAAGGACGCGGCTTGGAAAAGCTGCTGAGCTTTGCACACGTTCGCCCGCCGGACCGTCTTTGTCCCGCTGCCAGGTCGAAGGATCATGCGCCGGTCCCGGATATCCTCATCGTAAGGAGCCTCTCCCCCTTCCTGAGCCGCTTTCGATCGCTAACCCCCGACCACACTCAACATGTGCTAGCAATGAAAGGGCGAGGGAAATGCTCACCAAAGATAAGACCGGCATCTGGGTTTCCCTGCACGGCCTCCAACAAACCGGTGGTGTATTTGCCAAGGGCTGCCAGGTAGTGCTGCAGGGCCGTTTCGGAGGAGTCTTCCGTAAAAGAAAGCAGCGTCGGTACGAGGGAAGAGGAAGACGCATTCGCCGTCGTCGGCACCGCAGAGAGGAAATGCCGCGGCGAAATTGCCGCCTGGGGCTCTGCGCCCCCAGCAGACTGATCTGGCGCGCGCACTGCCACTACGTCCTTGCCGGCCGCGTCGTCAGCCGGGGGAACGCGGTCGCGGTCGCGACTGCTGAAAATCAGGGGCTGATCGTGCTGCTGTTGTAGTTGCTCGAGGAGGTCTTTGGGATTGCAGACCGGTGCAGGTACAGCGTCGGAGGCTTGTGTGGAAGATGGGGAGGACGAAGGTTCAACGGCAGCAGCAGCAGCAGCAGCGGCAATCGTGGTAGTGGTGGTGCTGGCGGCGCTATTGGTAGCGACAGTCGGTGGCGCGGCTGTGGCGCTTTGCGGCGGCGCAGTTTTGGAACGGTTTTCTCCTGCTACCTGGGGTTTGGATATTAGAGTCTCGGATTTAAGTATTGATCTGAACAAGATGGCTACCAGAGAATTTTTCTGCTGGAAGCATCATAACTCGATGTGTACCTGAACATTTTGGGGCTTGATGGGCAGTTTAGGAGCCTGTGGTCGAGACCGGGAGCAGAAAGGAAGAGGAAAGAAGCGCATTGGTGGGTAGATCATAACTTAAAGCCCTTCATTGTGGCGTATGAGCGTGAGCTGGGAAATATCTTTGCCGCACCTTCGTTTTGGGCGAGAGCGTGCTTTCGCGGGCTCCCACGAAGCAAGAAAAAAGACCCATCGCTGTAAGAGTACACGGACTACACTGCTTTATGGCCCAAAAGGTTGGCTTTATCGGTTGCAGGCGGCCCAGCTGTTTAGGAAGTCAAAGGTCAACGGTGTCGGGTCAGGTTCAGTCGTGTAAGAGTCTAGAGAGTCAAGTCAGGTTAAAAGTACTGGTATAAGGAATTATGGTCAAATTAGTGGGATTATCATTTTGTTGGTCAGTTATCTGTTGGCATCCGACCCAGCTTCGTTGCCGTGTTACAAGGCAGTGGTCTAGATCCAGAGCGTCGTGCAAGTTGCCTTTTGGCGGTCCCATCGACCACTGGGTCTCTCACTGACTTTTTGAGCTTTTTGGATATCATTTAACGTCGTCTATTTGTTACCACCTGAGTTGGCCTAGGGCAGTGGAACAATGGCTTATCGGGGCGGCTATGACGACGGCTATGAGGGATTCTACCAGGTCCCCGATATTGTGAAGCAATGGGCCCATTATTTTTATCGCCATATCAGGCACGTTCCGTTGATGCTTCTATTACCAAATTACTTTGTGCTGGCGGCTGGCAGATAGGCAAACCAGTTACAGTTGTAGCGCTGATGCTTGGCTTGATTTCAACAATGATGAAACATAATTTCTATCGGCATTTGTCGCGGAGTCGATGTTTGTGCTTGGCGGCCGCCCTGATCTCCTTTCGCCGTTTTCCTGTCTTGATCTGGTTTGTTCAGGGAGCGCAACATTCCAGAAATTCAGTCTATGTATGAGATTTCTTTCTTGAGGCTCAGCGACCGGTATTACAAAGCCGCGCCATGGCCTGAGGTGCAGCACATTCAGGAGGTCGTGGACCAGGACCACGTATTCTGCCTTCTCTACAAGGTGCGAATTTTGGCTATGTCAAACTTGTGGAAGAGTGGAGGTCTCCAGGAGGGCGAAACCGCGATCCTGCTGCACCGTCCCCACCTTTCATGTCTCAAATATGCTGGAAACGGTTTTATGGGTGTTCGGAATGTCCACCCTTTGTCAATGATATCATATTCCCCACGTTACAAGCTGACGCTATCCCCTAGAGCACCCATCAACATCCCGTACCGGTTTTCCATCCCTCCGTGCCCGCCTCCAGGAGATGTACTTCCGTCACCTTTACGCGCGCTGCCAGCCGACATTGCGTGACCGGTGCGCTGGGCGGGTGGGCTGGCTTATTTATCGGTTTGAAACACCTTTCGGCGCAGTCATGTTACACATGATACACACGGATGAACATTGCTACTTCACTCGACGATACTGCATATCACTTCCAGGTGCGACTCTTGGGACAACTACTGCGACTTGTTCGGGCTGCTGCTTACGAGCAATGTCAACATGCAGCTGCCCAACATCTGGTTATGGGACATGGTGGATGAGTTCCTGTATCAGTTCCAGGTGGGGTGGGTGGGCACGGGGAGCCGTGTAGGGGACCTGGAGAGGGGCGGGGAACGGGCAGGGGATGAGGAATTGCGAAACAGGGCCGCACCAGATCCTGGGGCGGGGCCTGGGGAAGGGAAGTTGGGGGTTTGGAGGGGCGGGAGGCTGTTGCACACGGAGGTGACTGAGGGAGGGTGGCAAGTTCTGAGACAGCAAGGCGAATGTACCTGAAGCCCTCTTCTCATAGATAGACCCAGTCGGTTGGAATGTACGAAGCGTGAAACCCAATTCTGACTTCTGTCTTGTCTGAATGGGTTGGTTTCTCTGGTGTTGCCATTATAGTTAATCTGTTCTTCTGCTATTTGTCGCAGTTGTGTTCCCTTTCGTTGCTCGTACATTTACGCTGTACGCCTTACACTCTACTTCGCAGTCATTCTGCCAGTATCGCGGCAAGGTGCAGTCTATGTCCCCAGAGGAGATTGAAAACCTGAAGAAGTGCGAGGTGAAGAAGGTAGGTGCTGGGGGAACGCTGTCGGTTGGTCGCCGCGGCTGCCTGCCCGGCTTAGAAGCTTCTGGCTTTGGCATCGTGTTGATGCTGGAACTAGATCTATAACTGAATCTTTGTAATTCATGCATGCAATGCAACATCAATGCTTCATCTCTGTTCACTTCTGCTTCATCCACGAGGCTCAATGGGGCGCTGGATGCGGTTTGGGGCGGTGGCACGTATGTCATCTGTTTACAAAGAGAGAAAGAAATTTCAAACACACACACATATGTATGTATATATATAATGAGTAGCTATTGTTCTACCTCTAGCTTGTAAATCTGGTGCAGTTCATGTGTAGATATGTATTTTCTGCTTCCATTTCCACCGCGGTAGGTTTGGAACACGATCGAGGTGCTCAACATTCTGCAAGCCCTGGTAGACAAGAGCGGCATTGTGGCGGAGCTGGAAGGAGATGGAGGTGCCAGGTGGGTGGGATGGGGAATGGGCTGAGATGAGGGTTGGGCCACGGGCTGATAGTGGCGAATCATAGTGAGGGATGTGGCAAGGGTTGACGTTGAGGCGTCAGGGCCAAACGCTAGGCGGCGTAACACCTGACACAACCCGCCTTCAGGTGCCAGCATCCAAACACCCGGTCGCGACTGTCATTTCTTCTCCGCGTGCGTTTGTGTGTGTCCGCACTTATCGGGCTCCGCTTCCAGGTGTACCTTGTTCCATGTTTGCTGTTTATGACCTGCCCTTCTGCCTGGGCTCCGGCTCCGAAATCCGGCTCTTTCTGACCGTTTCAGGTTGTGCCAGCTGGAGGGCTACTACCCGCAGTCCTCCAACGTGCTGCGCATGCTGGGCTACTTCTCTCTGACAGGCCTTATGCGCGTCCACTGCCTGGTGGGAGACTACTACACAGCGCTCAAGGTGGGAGTGTGTTGGGAATTTTTTGAGCTACTTATTAAAACCGCCAGGGAAAACCCAGGCCGCAACAAGAGGGACGAGGAATGGCGGGTGGAGTGTCTTCAATGGTTTCAGTAAGAATATGAGAAAATGATGTGACTGGCCCCACTCTATGTGTGATCGATGACAATCATTCGCCCATACTTAAAAGTTTGCGGTCTGCGATGTTTTCGCTTCCGCTCTCGGTAGGACTCCACTTCTGGTGTCTACTTCCCTCCGTTCACTTTGGACGTATTCGCTTGAACATCCACAAACAGCGCCAATGCGTCACCCTGGTCCCGTTTTTATATATGAGGAAGTTCCGGCCACGGACCCCCCTTCACTCCGGCTCATCCCTGCCTCACGCCCTTTCAGGCCATCTACCCGCTGAACCTTCATGAGCGCGCGCACCTCTTCACGCCACGCATCCCTGGAGCGCACATCACGCTCTTCTACTATGGAGGATTCTCCTACCTCATGCAGCGCAGGTAGGGTGAACGGCGCCTCATTCACACTGGGTACGTATCCGCTTGCACACCCACACCTGTCAGCCCGAACTGCCCCCCGTACAGAGGGTTGCCGGGTTTAAGCTGATGGGGTCCAAGCCTATAAGCCCGGAAAAAAGACCCCTCACGAATTACATGTAGAAACGTGTCTGTGATCTGCATATCTTCATGATCCACTCCAAACCCTGCGTACAGTTCATTACTTTCGTGTATGGCATATAGTACGCACCATCTTCATGAGACATAATCTGCATGTTCTGCATGCAGGTACCTCGACGCTGCCCGGTGCTTCAACACGGCCCTGCTGTACATCTACCGCGTCAAGGGCGCGCACCGAACCAGTCCCCAGTTTGACCAGATGTTGAAGAAAAACGAGCAGATGTATCAGCTTCTGGCCATCTGTCTGGCGCTGTGTCCAGTGGCCTCCAAGAGCCTGGATGAGAACGTTCTCATGCAGGTGAGGGGAAAGAAGGAAATTATGGTATCAAGTATATGATACCGATACTGAAGACCAAAGAAAGATTAGATTACAGGAGGAAATACAGCAGGCGTTCGACACTGTCAGCGAACTGCGGGTAAGAATGGACCAGCACAGCGCAGGTCAGCGCTGTGAGGACTGACCATGAGAAATGCCAAGATTGGGAGTTGGGAGTAAAGGAACAAAACCCTTGCTTCCTTTCAGAAGGTTGTGTGGGGCACTAGGTTCACATAATAATAAGCACCTCCATTAATCCCTCGACTCGCCTAATACTACGTGGCTGTTGAGTTTCATAAGAGGTGTACATCACCGCGTGGTTTATGTATATGTTATATGTACATAAAAAGGATGCGCGCAGAGAGATTCGCTGACAACACAAGCTGCATGTCCCTGTATTAGGGCTTGCGGCCATGAGTGTTTTCTGATAGTAGCTCTCTGACAGCATTTTGACGTCAAGGCAGGTCCCTCAACAAATGTGGGCCTTTGGCTTGTCGGATTGGGTTTCGGACAGGGAGAATAAGGAGGGGGGGTCTTGTGGAAGGTTGCATCAGGTAGTTCGTTCCACAGATGTGCTTCTTGGTGACTGACCGATATATCGCAGCGCAAATCTGATATTAGACGGCTCGCACGTGGCCGCGAAATAAATTGAGATAACTTCTGAAGTCTAAATTGTCTAAATTACATATTAAATTATTAATTTTCTAAAAATAAGGAAATAGCACGGGAGTGAGTGTACCTGGGGTATGCGCTACCCTCCGTGTGCAGTACCTCGTGTAAACTGCAATTCCAAATCGCGATGTCAATATATCTTGTATGTTGTGTTTAAGGACGATGTATCCTTGTATCTTATATCCTTCATATCATCTCTCGGAACCCAAACCTGTTCCTTATATTTCCCAGTCGTTTTAACAAAACCCCGTTTATTTCAGCTGAACCTCTCTCGCGCTATCTGTCGGTTTTCGCTGATGTTCTCTGCAGCTCCGCGAGCGACAAACTGACAACATGGCTGCTATGGGCCGGGGGGATAACGATGTGTACGATACCCTGTTCCGGGACGCCTGCCCCAAATTCGTCACCTCCACCCCGCCTGCGTACGACCAGGCCACCACAAACACCAACCAGCTGGTAAATGAGCTATAGGGTGGGGGCATCAGAGGGGAGCGCTAAGAGATGATGCAATCATCTGACTCAACTTCTCATTCTTTTATATCACACCGGATACTTACGTACATACAGGACATGCAGTGGGCGGACAGGGGAGTTTGGGGATAGAAGCTTGAGGCTGTAGATCAGTGCAGCCCCGTTTCACCTTGTCGGTATGAGGTTTTGCTGACTTAAAGGCAGCCCTCTTGCGTCCTACCTGGTACAGTTTAATCCCTGAGTCTCCTCTTAGGTTCTACAGCTGCTAAATTTATGCCTCTGGCCTTATTTCCCCCGCCGTCATCCACCAGCGTTTCTATGTTCGTCTTCCCCCGCTGTCGCGATGCTGCATACCTGCGTTTGCCCGCCATGCTCCTTCGGCTCCTGAGCCCGAGTTCGTTTCCCATCCTGACCTCCGGGCCCCTGCAAACGCACATACTCTAGGCATCATCTGCGGGTTCCCGCCTTTCCCAACGCCTATATATCCGAGCCAGCCAGTCCTGGTCCCTCCGCCCATCCCCTCCACACACATTCGAGCATACCAACCGCCACCCCCCATCCCCCGGTCCCGCAGGCCTTCCGCGCTCAGCTTAACTCGTTCCTATTGGAGGTGAGGTCGCAACAGACGCTTCCTCAGTTGAAGCAATACCTGCTGCTTTACTCCTCCATCACCCTGACGCGACTGGCGGCGCTGATGGACTGCGACGAGGGGGCCCTGCGGCAGCAACTGCTGTGCCTCAAGAACAAGCAGCGCCAGCTGAAGTGGGATGGTGGGAAGGACATGACAGCAGGTGGGTCGTGAATCGGCGGACGGATGGAGCACATCCGGTGCTGATTCCCAAGTAGCATACTGCTTAAGTAACTTACCGTATTTGTTTGCCCAGTACTTCATTGCTTGTAAGTACATGAGAAAAGTATAGCGAACAAATGATCGGCAACTTTGCTTGCTGAAGCAGTTGACCAGTAATAAAATAGCAAATGCCAATAATATGCTCAAGCTCCTGCCGTCGGTAAGGTTTGTATTCGTACATTCAGGCTGCTTCTCGTAGCTCAGTAGTTACTAAGCCATACCTACTCCATACTTAATATGCGCCTGTGTGTTACTGTGTCCCGGCCCTATGGGCCCGGTGCTTGTCGCTATTGACCACTATCCACTACGCTCTCTATCACGTCAGGCACCTGGACGGTGGCCACCGACCTGGAGTTCCATATCGACGTAGACACGGAGACGGGTCATGAGATGGTGCTGGTTTCGGACACGCAACAGGTCCTTACGTACGCTCCCTTCCTCGCCCACCACATCATCCGGTTCGAGGAGATTATACGGGACTTGTCCTTGCCGCCTACCGCCGGCATGGCAGGCGCGGCTAGGGCGTGAGTGGATAAGAGAGAGGGAGGGACGGCCATCGGAAAGCAGCAGTGTAGGAGACATGAGATGATAGGCGGCAGGGGAGATCGGGAAGAGGGGATGTCAGCACCAATTGCCAAAGCAGGAGGAGCAGGGGTTCACGGTCACTGTTCGAACTCTCACCCACTAATGGCTTGTCACCTTGTGAAGGGAAGCCAGGGCGGCCCTGGCCCGTGATGGGTGATCGCTGAGGGAGGGAGGGAGCGGCGCGGGGACATTTAGATGGGCGGGGGTCGGAGTGGCAGCTGCAGAGCCACGCGTGGGAAGGGGGTTTGTAGCGGGGGTGCTGGTCAACGCAAAGATAGGCGAGGCTCACCATTCCGTGAGTCACTTGAAGGTCTCCATCAGGAGCGGATTCCAGGTGTCCGAGGGTTTGCATGGTACGGTGGCAGGTGGGTGGAGCTGAATGGAACCGTGGTTAGAGCATTCCTGCTTTTTCCCATGCATTGCCTTGCAAGGGTGGGGCGGCCAAATAGCCTGTCGAGAGGGTGCGAGACCCCCTCTAGATAGGAGCTTGCAAACTAGACAGATATACCAATGTTAATAAGGACCGGGATGGGCGACAGGACTGAGGCAGGGGGGATGCGGAGATGGGTGTGTAGGCCAACTGTGTAGCGTAGTGGACCAGGGTATTTGGCTCTTGAGTATCAGCAACTCCTCGATCGGCTATACGACTGGCTGTGCTGATCTAGAGGTGAGGATTTGGCTTCAAGATAGCTGCACGACACGTGGCATGCTGTTATACGTGTCATACCCTGTCGTCTGCCATTCCACTAAATTGACATATTGGGGTTTTACGCGTACGGGGGAAGGTGGTCAGGTGCTGCCGATCGATTGCAAATGCACTGGCGCTTCTGTCTGCTCTATTCCAGATGTTAGATGAAAAGGGATGATATCATCATCAAATGTGATTACCATACGTCCTGCAGTGTGGGTGTCCTAGCGGGAAATATTCCTGTAATATCGTCATATGTAGGGTTTAGTATAAAAGTTGTACGAAAGCTCCTTCCGCTCTTCAGAGGGTTCACAGCAGTGGAGTAACGGCAGAAAGGCTATCCTTCATGGGATGTAGTGTGTATTTAGGGTCCCAGAAAACACAGTCGTCCTTTGATCCAAGAAGAGCGAGTTAGACGGGGGGAATGGACTCTACTATCTAGGTTAGATGTCACGATGGCAGCAGTCGTGGCCGTTCGTGACCTCAGCGAGACGAGGTGCAAGAGGCACTTGAATAACGCAGCACTTGCACAACGGACATCGATAAAGTTTGCGCAGATGGCAATATAGATGGAAGGATTTGATGGAGACGATCATGTCGTGAGTCACGGGCATGCATAAAATATGTCCAGCCCGTTCCGCCGCAGATCACCAGAAGAAAAATGATTTTGTAAAATGAAATAATTCTTGGAATGTATCTAGACGTCCCGAACGCCAGTACTAGCACGGCTTTGCTATTGATATACGGTTGCTGGATCAGGCAGTCGGCGCGCATTGGTACCTGTTGCATTCCATTACGCTGGTTGCTTGTAATTTACCGTAGCTTCTAGGCCTGGGGGCGTCAGCCCAAAAGTACGACAGGCCTCGGGGAAGCTATGAACCCTCCCCTTGCAAATACGAGAATGGCTGCCTCGGAAGAGGATGAATGTTATATAACGGGTGTCGGCATAGCGAATATTAACAATTTTATCCTAACAAGTTATTGATTTTTACAATCTAATCAGCGTTATCATGCGAACCTAGTTCCTGTTACGGATTTGTCCGCCTTTGCAGGACATACCATCGCACCATCAAACCCTATCAAACGTACCATAAGTATATATTGTTAAAAATAAAGAGCACGTACATAGTGGGAGCATGTATACTAATTGAAGGAAAATCAGACATATCAACTTTCTCTCAAGCCGAACCGTCATCTGCTTGGTATTCGCAGCGGGACGCATTGCAAGCTTCCAAGACAAGCAACTGTTCCAGCTTCGTTTATCAACACTGTAAGCTTACTTGTCGCTGGAGGAGAGAGCGACCCGGACATCGATATACGGTATCGCCTGTTTGCTTGCGGCCATAGCCACCAGGGCACGGCGATATCACACAAGGAACAGGAAGATACATCCAGTGTGTCTAATGCATGGCGCTCGCTGAGGCGTAAATGGAAGTAACTGGCCCATCTCTAATCCTGCTACGAAGATAGCAAGAGCAGCAGCGGTGTTAACAACAACAGCAGCAGCAGCAAAAACGACAACATCGACAACAATTCGAGGAAGTATAGCTATTCCCGTGGGGGCCCGGCGAGGAGAAGAAAGTCCGGAGTCAACGACTCAGGTTCCGCCCGACAATATATTATGACAACGGTTTTCATTCCACTTATACATTATAAAGCGATACTAAAACCTGTTAAATAAATACATTTCCATAGTTGTTTCTTCAGGTGTAGATAGATACATTATTACGTTTTCGGACTTTTCATTCCACGAGCAGTTCCTAGCGAAGGTTGTAGGTAACATACTTGGATACAGGGCTGTCACTATCATCAAATACGGCTGATTACTATTGGAAGCAATAAGATGGCGAGCGCTACAGAGGCGAACACAACCTCCGGCACGGCCTTGCCAGGTAGGCAATAAATGCGAGGTATGCCACACTCGCATGTTTCTTCGTGTACTCCTTTTTAGTGCATTTACCTGGCCCGCGGCTAGCCGCCGACACCGGCGGCGCTCATTCCTCTGCCGTTCCGTCTCGCTTTCCGGAAATTCCTATTTTAACTGGAAATCTTCAAACATAGGTTTGGAACATTTGCGTGACAACGTGAAAAACTGGGAGGCGTCTGTCCGGACGTTATCCTTCACGGCAACCGCCATTGCCGAAAGCGTGGGCGCCGGCATAGCAGCTCAGGCGTTAGGGTCTTGTGACCCGCAGCCTGAGAGCGCCCTGAAACGAGGTAGGTCTTGATCTCTTAATTCATCCTCAGCTCCTGTGAGCCCATGGACCACCCCTCCTTTTTCGCTGTAGCAAACCCCATCCTGCACAGCTCAACACATCCTACCTCACCATTCCCATACCGATGCCGACATGCTCAGCCTTTTTAACCCTCATGTACCCCTTCTGTCCGCTTGTCCCTTCCGCTTAACCCCAGGTGGTCCCGCAGCTTCGCCGCTGGGTGCGCCTCCGCAGCTAGGCTCTTCACAGATGCCTACCCTGATGCTTTCTGGATCGCATCTCAAAGCGGGGCGCGTGTTCATTGTGGCTAATCTTCAAGGGGCATATTACACACTCTTAGAGTTTCTTTCCCGCCACAAATTCGACTTCCGCTCCGATAATCTCCTGCACCTCGGAAATCTCGTGGCGCCGCCAATTACAGAAGCCGTGGCCGCTGTAGCCGCTCCTGGTTGCGTGGGCGGTGGCAGTAGCGGCGGCGGCAGTAGCAGTCCGCCGGAAGCGCTGCAGCCAGGCCCCAGCCGGCGCCTCCGCAACTCGACCTCGGTGCTGAAGTTCGTCCGACGCCATGGCGGTCTGGGCCCTATGGGCGGCCATGAATGCCTGGCACTGCTTCTAGCCGCACGTGCGAATCGCAAATGGGCACTTCAACAGCTGGAAGAAGAGCGGCGGCTGGCCGCGCTGCTGCTAGCGCAAAAGCAGCAGCAGGTGGCAAAAGCAGGACCGATGGTGGGTTGTATAAAGCCGTTATCGACCTTATCTGGCCGCTGTAGTGCACTGTCGCTGCAGCTGGCGGGAGCGGCTGCAACGGCGGCGGCCGCCCCGGCGGCTCCGGCATGGCGTACTTCAGCCGCCGCTACGTCAGTAGAGAACTGGCTGGGGCCCGACTGCTCCTCCCAGAGTGATAGCTCTGACGGCGACTCGGACAGCGATGACGAGATGGATGTGGATATGGTGGCCGCACCGTGGACTCCCCATCGGGGCGAAAGCGCGCTGAGGCCGTCCGCCCCGGCGGCGGCGGCGGCGATGACGACGGCAGTTGGTGTTACGATGCTCCCCAGCAGCGCAACCAATGGCCTCCCCCTGAATAACGCAGACCTGGTGCAGATGCTTTCCATGCCGGCATGTGTGGTTCTGGAGCCATACGGCGTACGGCTGCAGCATGCCGGTCCAGCGGATGCCGCTGATGTTGCCGCCGCCGCTGCCACTGCCGAGGCCCGGCGGTACCACACGCTATTCAGCCACCGCCGACCTTGCGGCGGCGCCGCAGCTACCAATACTGGTGGCGTTGGCGTCGTCAACTCCTATTTCACTGGCGTCGCATCGTCCCGAGATGTCGTACGATTTGCGGTGCTACCGCCGCTGCGGACACTGCAGCGGCTGTCTCCTGGTTTCGGCGCCAAAATGGCAGCGGCGGTGGCCCCCAGTCGTGAGGAATTAATGTTGGACATTCTGGAGGAGCCGGTTTCGGAGCTGGACACATAGGCACGTGCCTTGGTACGGCCGTTTTGTACGGTTCCGGGTACGGCTTATGGACACTTGTGAGAATGGAGAGGAAAGAATTTTTTAATAATGGTCAGTAGCAGGTTCTTGATCCAGATGGATCTTAAATGTAAAAAAGATTGTTCGGAATCCTATCGGATAGATTTTGTCGGTTATGCCTGCGAGTGTTGGCGATAAGTTGTGGCCTTTTTGAGCACACCCGCGGCGAGTTGGCAGTTAGGATTTGGAGGTTGGCAGTTAGGAAATGTATTTAGGAAGCAGGAGAGCCAGTCATTATACACAAATTTCCAAGCAGCGCCAAAACAGCACATTCGGACATTTGGATGGATCAAGCATATGATGTTGCCGGATGTACATGTTGTGGGTGGAGGAGGAAGTGAGCTGTCGGGTGGCAGCAGCTGCAGCGTCGTGCGGGGATGAATTTGTTTTGAATAATAATAAGAAGAACGAGTGGGCTTTTTCGGGTGTTCACTTTATTCTACATTAGTCGATGTTTCTTGCTCTCTCCGTCTCTCTCTTTTTCCTCTTCTCTTTTTCCTCCCCCAACCCCCAACCCCCAAAAGCTCACCGGCCGCCAGCTTTACGGGACCCGACCCGTGTAAAGGGAGAGGGGCAGAGTGTATGTGTGTGTTTGTGTCCGTGTGTATGTGCGCAGGCGGCTTTGATGTGTATGTGTGCGCTGTTTTTTCCATTGCATGGCGGTGAGTTAGCTGCTCTAGGTCTTGGGTGGAAGATCCCAACCGACAGCCGACAATCAAATCAACGCGATCCGCTAACCCCATATCCTGGTATCGTACGAGCAAACTGTCGTTCTCTCGTTGTGAGGTTGTGGGGCTTTCTGATGACGCGATAAAAGATCTCTCAAGATGGTGCTTTCACACGGCATGGCGCAACACACACATGACGTTCATGACATTGATGATGATTATCGAGGAGGCAAAAAGTACGGTTTTTGCGTACTCGTATTTGTGCTCGTACACTGTCGTTCGCGTCGGTGTACGGTATCTGCGGCATAGATTGTATTAACTTACATTTTATTACAATATATTAACCGAGGAGATTAAAACCTTTTAAGATTCTGTTTGACTTCCCGGACAACTGACAACTGACACGATCCACTCTAGGGTTTTATTGGGGGGTGATTTCCTTGCGCGTCTTCAATTTCCAATTTTGAAGTTTATTACACAGTCTTGTCGCAGGCTTGTGAAAAGCGATAGGATGAGACAGAAAAGATGTTTACGTGGCATTTGTGGTGCTGTACGATTTCTTTCCCCCACCCAACCCCCTCCCCTCCTTCCGCCTCCCCGGGTTAATGGTATTTGTTTTCACAACCGATTTGTACGTTGATGAGGTACATCCATCTGTGTACTGAGGCGGTGGTGGCGGCACGGTTCTGCAGCCGAAGCCCGAAGCTGCAACGCGTCAACCAGTAGGTTGAGGCAGTGGAGGAATATGGGAGAGAGAGGGGGGGGGGTGTACGGAGGCACGCAGGCGAGGAATGTAGCTGCAAGACAGGAATGAAGCTCAGCCTGGAGCTGAAGGAGAGGGGGCGGCCTCCGCCTGAGGGGGGACCCTTTGCGGAAAGGCACACGGAGGCGATGGTGGTGACGGCGGTGGTGGTGGTGGTGGTGCGGGAGGGTGGCGGGGGCGGGGAAGGAGAGCCCCCCCGGGTTAGAGCTCCCCGAACCGGTTCCACGTGTACCGCATGTACGTGACATCTGATACCGTACCTTCTCTTGTGCAGCTTTGCGATCTTCCTCGCATGTTGTGTCGCAAGGTTGAACTGAGTACATGAGTATTGGCATGCGGCAGCTGCAGCAGAGGTTTTCAACATGTAAAAGTAGTCATAGAACTGTAATTGTAACATAACGGTAACGGTAACCACCACTCACTCATCAATCATCGCTCTAAAGACGCGGCTTCACATGACGCACATGGAGTTTGTGCGGGGCCCAACAGCATAATGGATGAGAGAGCCTACAGCCCAGCCATCTTAAAACCCAGGCGATCAACTCTTTGCCGCTCGACTGCAAGTACCCGACTCACTCCCAGTTGCTGTATCGCGGCGGTGGCGGTTGTGGTTAGTACTAATTTGTTGCTGCTTCTCAGCAGCAGCTCGGGCCAGACCTCTCGTCTATTCGGCTCCCTCCTCTCGCTGCTCTGTAAATAGAACGGAGGGTCGGTGAACCTGAAATGTTTATTGGTTTCGGAGCAGGTGCCTGCAGAAATCGCTGCCATTTCGTTTCTGTAAGTTAAAATAGGTGGAAAGTTCTAGGTGCATGTTTTCAGTTGGTAGTTGGCAGTTGCTCGGACAGGAATAAGGTAGAAATACCTTATAGCGCGGGCGGGCTGGGTGGAGGAGCGTGTGAGACCTTCGGTATGATGCTGCGGGGATTGTGCGCTGTGTATGGGGGGTACGGCATGCCGTGAAATAATGTCAACTCACCCCCCCCCCCGAGAAATAATGTCCCGGCAAATTAACTTTCATAAAATTTGCACACGACAATTCCGGAATGAAAAGTGTCAACGATCGTACAACAACAATCCCGTAAAACCCAACACACCGATCGTCCCCCCTCCCCCCTCCCTTCCTTCCCCGCCGCCTGTGTCTGCCTGCCTGCAGCTTGAGAACCGCGCCCGATTTCTCCGCCGCCACCAGACTACCACCTCTTCCGCCACAACAAACTTAGAAAGGCCAGGTCCCGAACGTGACGCCCGTACCTCCAACCGCCTACGCAACCGTGAAAACGGTCCCGTCAGTCGTCAAGTTCGTTACCGCCTCCAGTATCACCGGATGTACATACGTACGACAGTATACCACCCGCCTGCCAAGCAAACCTGGGGGTTGAACAAAGCCTCAGTCTTACTCCATAAGGATGCAGTTACCTGCATTACGCGGAATATCATTACCCTCCTTCCTCGCCTGCGCCTTCATCAGTCATGCATCACAGCCAAAACCAGACTGCGAAATAGTGCAGAATCCGGACCCCCCCGCCCCCATATCGAGTCAATCCAATGAGTGGATCGTACAAAGTCAAGTCGTACGAAGTCAACGAATGGGCGCGCATCGAACAACCGCCCTTCTCCTCCGCTCCCCCAAACCTCATCTCTCTTCCTCCCCTCCCCGCATCCCCCCACACGCGCGCAGGTTACCGCCCTTTCTCTCTCTCTCTCTCTGCCTGCCTTTACTAGAGTTAACAACGAACTAACTAACTAACAACTCCCATCTTCCGCTGTATGCACCCTGGGGGACGCTTTTGGCACGGCTCTATTGTCCTGCTCCTGCGGCTGCTCCTGCTCCTGCGGCTGCCGTGGGTTCTGCCCCCGCTAGTGGAACGTCCAGCATGCCGAGCGTCTTGAACAAGAAGGCGTATTCGAACGCGATCTATCAAATGAGAAAAAGAAGCCACAATAGGGACGGGGGGGTTCGCAGTGTGGTGCGAGCATCTCTCAGTACTACTTGGTGGCGATACGCAAACGGAGGGAAGGCACCGCCATCTCGGGCGGGCAGGAACGGTGGGTTAACGATAAACGACCGACCCACGGGTCACAGAAGGCCCCCTAACGGGCACTAATGTGTGTGTGTGCGGGGGGGGGAGGGAGAGAGAGAGAGAGAGAGAGAGAGAGAGAGAGAGAGAGAGAGAGAGAGAGAGAGAGAGGGAGAGAGAGAGAGAGGGGGGGTAACATTACAACCCGTGTGTACGGCCTGGCGGGAAAATTCACAAGCTGCCCCGCAGGACATCAACGAAAGCTCGTACATAATAAAAACCACATCGTGAGAGACACAGAGCAAAACACAGAGACTCTCCTAAACACCCCTCTCAGCCCCACCCCCGTTTCAAGAACGAAGGCTCGATGCCAAGGCCGGGGGCCTCCTCCCGCTTTTCTCTTTCCTTCTTGACCCGTTCCACCCCCTCCAGTTCCACGTCTGCTATGTCCACCCCATTTCGCCCCCGGTACCTCTTTCAGCTTCTCGAACCTCCCCGTGACGCTGAAGTGCCCGGCGCCCATCTCCGTCTTGAGCAGCAGCAGCTGGGAGCCTGTCTTGAGCTCACGCAGCTTGGCCACGAACTTGGCCGGCTCCCAGTAGCCCACCTGGGCATGGACAGGACGATGGACAGGACGAGAGAAAGGTGAGATGACATGCGACCGGTGCGCGCGGATCTGTAAGATGGATGGACAGCAGGTGACGATACCCCACCCCACCCCACCCCACCCCATGACACTGACACCTTCCCCTTCCATCCTTTACTCTACCGCTGTCCATATGTAGTTATCCATGTTGACGATCCCGCCACTCGTGCGCACTCGCCCGGCCCCAAGATGCGGCTAAACACACACATACACACACACATACATACACACACATACATCACCGAATGAAAGATACACTCATCACACGGGCCCACACGGCTACATGCCACACACGAGTACCGACCCGTGGGTCATGCAGTCCGGCGATGGCGAGAATGTTTGGGTAGTTCTGCGCCTTCACGTTATCGACCGGGGAGTAGCTCTTCATGTAGGCGTACACAGCAGGATCTGCTCGAGGGAGGGTGAGGGATTCCAGCAACCAATGCTATGAAACGCGAACAGACAAACAAGAAACGGACGCACGAATGTTAAGGACAAGTGCCGCGGTGTGCCGCGGAGGCCGCCCCTAGTTACAATCTAAAGCAGCGATCTCAGTTCGCGTATCGACATTCGACGCGATGACGAGAAAAAGGAAATAAGCATAACTGAGCTGAAGGTGAAGGTGAAGTGCGTGTCGCCGTGATCTAGCTGTGATCTAGTCGTGTGCCTGAGGTCCACATATTCCAAAGCAGCACATGCACACATACACACGACGTACCAGCTGCTGGGTCGCCCCATTCCTCCCGCTCGACAACGGTGAGCGGAATGGTCTCATCCAACATGGTGGTCAGGCAATCCACGAAACCCACACCTGCCAGTTGGGCGGGTCCCGGGGGAGTCCCGGGGGAGTCCCGGGGGAAGGGGGGGCGAAAAGGGGGGCTCTTTTTTAAGTCGAGGAGCTGACGTCACTGTCAGTTTGGTTGTGTGCAAAGAAAGCCGAAAGCACGAAAGGAAAAGAAAGAAAGGCAGAGGAACATACATACATACATACATACATACACACATACACACCTGGAAAGATATTTTAAAGTATCTCCGTAGCCCGAACCGAACAGGAACCCCAGCCACGATTCCACATGTGCCCCCCACATCCATCTGTCCATCCATCTGTCCATCCCCATATGTACGCACCAATAATGGCTGCGTGGAAGAGGTCAGGTCGCATATTGAGCACCGCCCCCATCAACATGCCGCCAGCAGACCGCCCCTCGATGCAGAGCCGCTCCGGTTTCACAAGCTTGCGCTCCGAAACCAGGTGCTCCGCAGCGGTGATGAAGTCCGTGAAGGTGTTGATCTTCTTCTGCATCTTGCCGTCCTCATACCAGTAACTGAAAAAACAAACAAAACAACGGAAAACATATATTGTATATCATACATAATAACTATAAAACACACAGGGAAATCAATTCAATAATTAATTAATTAATTAATACATAAAAATGATAACGGAAGGAAATGCGGGAACAAAGTACCGCACATAACAAATCCCCACAACACCTAACTAAATGTACGAACATCACTGTACGACGCACCTCATGTCAAGCCTAATTACACATACACATACACTCCTCACCGTCCCATTTCCCCACCCCCGCGGATGTGGGCGATAGCGAAGATAAAACCGCGATCCAGCAGTGTCAGCCGGGAGCTTGAAAAGTACGGATCATTGGAGATCTCGTAGGAGCCGTACCTGCAGGACAAGATGGGGGCATGAAAAGAAGCCGCTGAGTTATACCAATAGTTGAAGTGTCCTTAAATATAAATCAAGTAAATAAGCGATAATCGATACTGTGGAGTTTGGCAACCCCCAACCCCCAACCTCCAACCGCCGCAGAATTACGCCAGGCACATCTCACCTCTGAACCCCACCTCCAGGCCGGCCCCCGACCCGCGGTTCTTTTTGTTTCTATTTGTTGATCGCACCGTGCATACTTGCCTCATCTCCCTGGAGCTATCGCCCCATCCCCACTTACCCGTACGCCCACCTCCGAAACCCCTCCCCTCACCCATTGAGCAGCAACGGATCCGTTCCGTCCAACTTGGCGAGGTCCTTCCGATAGACCAGGCTGATGGGAACCTGCGGGCGGGAAAAAAGGCTTGGATTGGATTGAGCCGCAAAGATCAAAATCACGGATCTAGATACGAAATAAAAGACCTGTACGGCAACATGGATCCAAAAAGATCGCCTTCAAATCAAATTGGTGTTGTCAGCGGTGGTAATACTCAAGAAAGGAGGAGGAGGAGGTAGTGAGAAAGGAAGGGGGGGAGGGGGAAAAAGGGCGGGGGGTGTTTTTGACCAACAGTACTCAGCTACACACACGCCACGGGACGGAATCTCATCGCCACACCTCTTCCTACATCTACCCACTGGGCCCAACTAACCGTCAAACCTTACCAACAACCTACAGCAACTCCTAACCGCCAACTAATATTACATCATCCGTACCTTCACCCCGTCTTTTGCAGTGGCCCACAACCTCTCGGTTACGTAACGTGTCTGGTCGAAGCCCCCGAGGACGGGAGCCACCTTCTTCACGCAGCGTTTTCCTGTTTGGTTCGGGTAGTTGGGTGGTTAGGTGGTTGGGTAACCGTGAATCGGTTTGGATTTGGGGGCGTCCTAGGTTTTGCCCTTAATTATTTATTGTTTGCTCCAAAACTGTCCCGATTACTAAACTTAAAACTCACCCGTCCCCACGTGCATGTCAATGACGGTAGACGGGGTCGTGAGACTCGTGTACGACATCCGTACAATGGGCGTGTCGAAGTCACCGGTCAAGTCTGTGAGCATTGATGGGTTGGGAGGTTTCAAACTTTAGTAACCCTTAAGATAATATCAGGGATGACTAGTGCCCTCCGAATCCAGCTCTCATCTCATACTGGTTTCGGAGCCCCTTTCGATGTCGGTAGTCTGCAGATCTCGGTGTCCGAAAGCTGAAATGTGTTCGGAGCATTTTGGTTTACGAATGCCGCCCTCCGAACTCACAGGCGCCCAAACTGTAAGCTGGCTCGTCGAACTTGATTTCCTCGCCGGCGCCCAACGGACCCGTGGGTCGGCCCAGGTTCGCCGGGAGCTCGTACACCCTCGCGCGCTGCAGGCCGCCGCTGCGCTCCGATACCACCATGTAGCGCTCCCCCACAGAAACCCCCTCCAGCTTCACCTCCCGGCTGTGCGGAATCAGAACCTGCAAGAAGAACAACGAAAATAACAGAATACGAAACGAATTTACGAAATTACGAAATCTGTTAATTCTGGTCATTTCCGAAAAGAAAAGCAGCTCCGAAACCGCCAAAGGAGAAGGAACCCAATAGAGCGCACCTGGCCACTCGCCGGGCTGGATATTGGCGCAACCAGCAGTTCGCTGTTCGGACGGGCCTTATCGCGAATGGTCATGTACAGCCAGTCGCCACGATCCGTGATGCTGTACTCCGTGTCCTGGCGGGTTTGGGTTGGTGTCATGTGGCATGATGTGGTATGGGGGGAAAGTTGGGGGGGCATGGTGGGAGGCAAAAGAACGCACAAAGTGGAAATTGAACAGAAAAGTGAGTGGAGAGGAAACTAACAACCAACCCCGCATAGAATACCGGAATACAAATACCGGAACTGGCCATGATGTATGAAATTGCCATATGAGGATGCGGAGTACGACGTTATCAGACATGTGTGTTTCCACGAAATACCTTCCAACGAAGAACTCGCATTTTCCAACGAAAAACCCTTCGAGCCGACCCGTGGGTCTCACCTGCACCCTGGGCAATATCACCGTGAACTCGCTCTCCGGCTGATCTGCCATAATGTAGCGCGTCTCACTGGTCACCGCGGAACCTGCAATGACCGGCAGTCAGTGGGCCGACGGGCCGGTGGGCCGATGGGTCAATTGACCCGCGGGTCGTCCGAGTCGGACGAATGCGCCAGTGACACACAACGCGACTTGCACCGCTCTAGGCCGATGTGGAGTTCTGTCCATGTCCTATATTGGATTCCCTTGCTCAAGGCGTATCCTCCATGCGGGCCGTCGTACCGGACGAAATGTACAGCACTCTCTCCGAGCGGCCCTTGTACAGGTGCACGTAGAAGGCCTCATCCTTCTCCTCGTACACCACCTGGTCCTGATTAGGGAGGGAGGTGAAAGGGGCACACGAACAGTGGCTCCAATGAATACATTACTGAAGAGCGCTGAAGTACATCAGATGACATATTACTTCGTCTTTTGGGGTGATTCATAAAAGGAGAATTTTCGTGACGTCATCTTTGTGTCGTATCTATCCACATCCTGCATTGTCTCGGAGAGTTTCCTAACGGAACCGAACAACTGACTCTCCCCAACCGAATGGCTACCCAACCCAACTGAATAACCCCAACGGTTACATGAAAGCTACACATCTACCTATCTACCTATCTATCTATCTATTAGGTGAATATTGATCGACACAGGTAGGTGGGGTTCTTCTTCATTGAAATTGATGAACTCATGCACAGGCCCAGGCCCTAGGGTCGGCTCCTTGCCCTGGCTGACCCCCGACTGCCCCGCACCTGCCCCGCAGACGAACCGATCTTGTGGCGCAGAACCTGACCGTAGCAGCAGCAGTAGCAGCAGTAGCAGTAGCAGTAGCAGTTAGATCGACAGCAGTGGCAATGCTAAGGAATGGCAGCGGCAGTGATCTTAATGAAATCAACTTATTATTCAGACGACCGGTTCAGAAGCTGGCTCTCGTGAAATATGGTATCTGGCAACTCGCGATATAGGTTTTTTCGTACGGTATCGTCGTACATATCACCTTGTACGGCCGATCCAGCTCATCCTTCACGACGTAGAAGAGGGTGGCGCTGTCTGCGGCCCACTCGAAGTCACCGCTCATGCCCGCGATGGGCCTTATGAGTTCAGCTCCCGTCGCTAGGTCCTGGAACAGACGCAAGATATGCGATATAACTGAAAACTGAAAACAGAAACTGAACCGGAAATGGAGGGCAGAAGCAGAACGTGACAAATTCTCGCATCTCGTGGCCAATTCCCCAAAAAGCAGCACATGTTCTGTCGTACCTTGACGTGCAGCGTGTATTTCTCCCCGCCCACCGTGTCCTCCGCCCAGGCGTATAGCCGCTGGTCGGGTGAGGTATCGGAGCCGCCTACCGAGTAGTAGTCAACTCCCAGCTGGGCCTTACGCTGGTTCTGGTCCAGGAGGATCTGCAGAATTTTACAGGATGTTAGTCATCCGGTTTATGCTCCTTAGCATAACTCAGAACTCTTATGTGCCGTACGGGAGATGGAAAGGTTTCCGGCGTTACATTAGTTGCCTGGTTAGTTAGGCGGTTAATTTCTTGTTGTAATTTCAGTTAGGGTTATAGGCCGCTGGCCGTTCGTCGGTTGACAGCGCTGGTGTAGGTGACTGTGTTGATGGTGGCGCACGTACAAGTAATGTCGTACATTCTCTCGCACCTCCTCCGGCTCGCTCTCATCCACGTCGTCGACCTCCGACGGGCCCCGCTGGACCATGGCAGCTGGCACTCGTCGCCGGCACTGTATTCCGTACTGCTGCCCGGTCTCCTGCCTTGTGTAGTAAAAGTAGCCGTGGTGCCTTGGGGGAGGACACGGACAACACGGCAACGGCGGCATAACAAATCAGCAATGCGCGAGAAGCAGCGCCAGGGGAAGGAAATATTTTACCTACGTCTCAAGTAAACAAACATTTCAAAATTGTACGACAGGTCGTACGCGTGTACAGCAGGTCTCCCTCACCTGCTCGGCACTTGCCGGTCGTCCTCTTTGATTCGAGCACGCATCTCCTTGTACAGTGCATCCTGCGAGATTAGTTTTTGTACGGCATATGACCAACCGTATCAGATCAGATCAGATCAGCAACGAAATGGGGGACATGCATGCAGCCGAATGCAACCCCTCGCCCCCCGTAAGATTGCTCCGAAACCTGGAACAGCTGCTAGGCTCGCTTTATAAATCAAGCCACAGGGATGGCAGTAGCAGCAGCAGCCGCAGCAGTAGCAACTAAAGCCGAAGCTGTAGCAGCAGCAGCAGCCAGTAACGATGAGGATGTCTTGTATGGAAGTAATGTAACATACCGCCCGACGACGGCAACCCCCAATATTGGTGAGCATTGACAATTTTAACCCGTACGACAATTGCGTGGGAGCATCCTCCTGGGTTCCAGCAACTGGCTGGGTCCGTTGTGTTTTCGCTCTCCCCCCCTGCCTCCCCCCCGACCCCCGGGCCCCAAGGGCAAGGTTATCACCCGGCAACACAAACACACCGGCCGACACCTGCCTGCAGCTTCTCCGTGTCGGCCATAACTCCCTTTGTATACTCGTTTTCGGCCTTGAGGTACGACAATACGTCAGGGTCCTTGCGCTCGTCATCACGCAGCCTTGGCAAGACACAAGTAGGGACGCGCGGGGGGGTGGCGGGGGTGTTTTTCATGCAGGCGAAATCGTATTGGAGACCCGTGGGCCAACGCTGATCCGTTCTTGACCCACTGACCCACCGACCCATCCGCCCGCCCACTGACCCACTGATTTCCGATCTCACTGGCCTACCGGCCCATGGCCCCACTCACAGGCCCATTGACCCCGCCGACGCGCCCATCGGCTCACCAGTAGTACTTATCTTCCCTCACGTCACCGTGACTCTGGAGAAGCTTTGGCCGTTGAGTCGGGATTGGCGGCACTAGTACGGCTGTGCATGACAAGGAGGGCCGAGGGAGGGTCGTTTCACCGGCGACCGGGAGACGTCGGGAAGGTCGGTGACATCAGACTTTGCCACCCGCCGTACACTAATGCAGTACGAAGTAACAAGATGGTGACCGTAAACGAAATCCAGTCCCCGTACGTGTGCACCAGCAGGCCATACACAGCAGGACATCACGTACCTAGGCGCTCGCTCTCCAAGCTCGGTGTAACACCCTCCAGCCGGTGTGCTACAGCCGCCAACAGCCGCCGCTTTTCGGCGTCACGCACACCTGCGTGTGCGGTGACCCAAATCCCACACGTGTGCGCAGAGCATTGTTCACAGTTGATTTCACCTAGCGATCTGGTCGGAGGAATCAAGAGCAGGTAGATCGGTTTTGCGCATGACCGGTTCGCTT
Source organism: Volvox reticuliferus (assembly GCA_019650235.1). Classification (NCBI taxonomy): domain Eukaryota; kingdom Viridiplantae; phylum Chlorophyta; class Chlorophyceae; order Chlamydomonadales; family Volvocaceae; genus Volvox; species Volvox reticuliferus. Next base: position 416,200 of record BNCP01000004.1, read on the forward strand.
CTTTCACACATACACACACGTACACACACACACACATGCACACACACACACATGCACACACACACACACACATGCACACACGTACACATACACACACATACACACACATACACACACACACACCGCGTAATGTCTTAATTCTCCCCCCTCCAGGTCGCCAAGTCAGCGTTACTCACCTGGATCGTCACGTAGCTACACATGGCTCCGAAACCACATCGAACCTCTCCGGAACCAAAACGTCGTCTTCAGAAATACATTAATGTTCCATCTGTGCCTCCTCTCTCGGCCACCGGCTATCCCCTCCTCTTTTCCCCCGCGGTCGCACCGCACCGTCATAAGCTGCACACCCACCTGGTGGCGGCCAGTAGCGGAACAGATGCCCGTAGCCCATTTGAATGAGTGCGGTTGCAAGATGACGCTCCTGCGCGGAAATTCAGAATCGGGCAGTTATGGTAGTTGACAGTTTTGGCTGGTCACAGGGTTTGCTCTTGGCAGTCAGGACGGTCGGGAGAGCAGCCCGTGAGCCATAGAAAGATGAAGGCTCTCTGGAGTGGAATATGAAGCGCCGCAGGCGCCGCCGCAGACAAATAAATAGCTTAACCGACAGATAGAATGCAACGAGGGGTTTCCAATTGCAGTCGAAGAAGGGAAGTGGGTAGTCGGGTCGTGAGAGTTCGTGCTCATAGCAGTTGCGGATTGCTTGCTTTGCTTGCTTGCACGTCCCGCCGGGTAAGATGCGGGGCGGCCGACAGTAGATGTCGGTCGGGGACTAACCTGACGAGATAGCAACTTGTCATTACCATTCAGTTGCCGCTTCAAATTGATGCCGCCAACTCGCCTGTGTGTGTGGAAGGGAGATAGTTTACGGCTTGATGCCGAAATGACTTGGCGACATTGTCCTGATACGTGTTTCTACCCAAGCAAGATTTCCATTAGAACCATTTGCATCATTCGAACTTCGTATTTGATGTACCACATTCCGTAAGCAGTCGAAGCTCCGCAACGAAGCATGCGGCCGTGAGCCTCCTTACCTGCCGACTGTGAAGCCCACCACAGCTGAAACAGCAGCTGCTGTAATAGGAACCACAACATGGCTAGCTCTCATGTTGATCACGCGCGCGATAAATAATTCACGAATTGTGATCTCCACTGACGAAGTGAGTGTTTACTATGTGTAAGGCAGTAGTAACACGCTGTCACATTAACAAACAAAAGCATTTCGGTGCAGGCTAAATCGGAGACGGTCTTTTTCTGTTCGATCCAAATAAGCCGTACATTTCGAGTGTTGCAGCATATGTGTGCCCGATGTATACTTCCAAGCAGCGTGTTCAACGGATGCACATCCGACATACTTAATGCAGACATGGGCAAATGAATTCGCTTCAAATGCCTCTGCCCAGGCATACAGACGCGCGATGTACGCCGGCAGCATGCAGTTTCCGTTCTCATAGGCAATATATACGAACCGAGTTATACTCCAGCCAATATCCACAGTTAACAGCCGTCCTGTCGACTAGCGCAACGCACTGGGGTAGTGCACATGTCATGCTTCCATCATGGGAGTCAGTCAGTCGGCCAAGCATCACGCTGTGGAGAAGGATTCACACCATCTTCCAAGCATCCTTTTGATCAAGGGACTAACTGCCAGGCACAAAATCACGCCCAGTCCCCGTCTGTTCGCCAGTTTTCGTCACTTCGTCGCGGTACTCGCTTTGTCCCCTTGAAATGTCCTCCTATACTCTCTCCCTCCACCACTTAAAGATGGTCGAACTTGCGTATGGACGTATGGGAAAAAAGTGCAGCTGCCTGCACTGCCTGCACCTCGAAAGAATTGCGAAATGACGAAGTTCGCGGTATCTGCCAAACACATCAAACAACACGGCTGTTTAAATTGCCATGCTGCACATATCGCCTTCACCAGCATCATTCATAAGCTCTCGTGCGCACAAAATCTACCTCCTGCCTCCTTTGCAAATTGCCTGCCTGCTGTCGGCGCTCGCTGCTTGGTGGCACATCTCCAGCTCTCACGTATCAGGTTCAGGGTCGGCTCGCTGTGTTTGTAAAAGGGACAAAAAAGGGAAAACGCATGCGCCTACTCCAGGGGCCGCTCCTTGCTCCAGACTCCGCTACTGCTCAGGCGGCTGTAGGCGGCGGCGTCGCCGTACCGACGGCGGTGGTGGCGGCGGCAGGTCCTCCGATCCCAGTCTGTCGAAATCCGCCGCACTCATGGCGCCCAGGAACCCCATGTCTTTCCCGCCCTTGCCGCCAGCGGCACCGCCGCCGCCGCCGCCGCTGCCGCCACTAATCGCGTCCTGAGGACCAGAGGCACTAACCCACAACAACTCCAAATCCTGCGGCTCTAGCTGCTGCTGCTGAGGAGGAGGAGAAGGAGGAGGCGACGGCGGCGGCGGCGGCAGCGGCGGTGGTGGCGATGACTGCTGTACAAGCTGCCGCAATTCGGCCTCTACCGCTTCTTCCCCTCCCTGGTGTTGACTATCGCCAGAACGCACGGCGGCTGTCACCGCCGTGGTCGGCTGTTCCTCGTCACCGCGCTGCTGCCGCCGCCGCTGGGCGGACGGCGCATCCGCCAACGAGCTATCGCTGCCACCGTTACCGCTGATGTTAGTGCTCCGCGACCCCGATCGGCCGGCCCTGGCACCAGCACCACCACCCGCAGAAGCAGCACGGGCCTTGCGGCCGCTGTACTCGCCGCCGTCGGCTGACGCTGGCTTCATCTGCCGCTGTGATCGGGACAGCTGCCGCCCCGGTTGACGTGCTGGCGGGGACCGCAGAGAGCCGTGGTCGATATCCGCCGTCAGAATGAGGGAGGGGTCCGCCAAAACGACGTCGATAGCGTCAGCGCTGAAGGCCCCGAAAGAGGCCTTCAGAGCTCTGAACTTATGCTCCAAGTCGTCGGCGGAAACCGCAAGCAGAGCTGTACGGCGGAACAAGAGGTGTACGATAATGACCATCGACATAACTTTAAATTAAGATGTTGTCGCCGATGTTGGGGATCTTTGAAGAATGATATATATATATATATATATATATACATATGTATGACAGTAAGGTGAGTTGAAGTACCAGCAGGAAAATAGGAGCAAAATATATGTTGGGTGATGCAGCAGATATTTCATAACAGATAATTATTAACTAACTTGACTAACTTAGCTAACGAAACACCAGTGCCAAGGGGTGCAGGCATGAGCTACATGATAATACCGCCACCAGTACAGTTGCACAGCTGTTGTAATATGGTTTTTCTTTACCGGGTGTGCCAGAATTAGGATCGCATTGTCATGAAAACGCTTTCCCTCGACGTCCTAACTAACCGTAATCAACGGCTCCGCTCAACGTAAGAATTCGCTTACCAGGCTCCCGAGAGATCAGCTCCAGAACCAGCGCCCTAGGGATCTCAAACAGACTCTGCATCACGAGCAGCTTGTCAAGCGTCTCCTCAGGAGGGACCGTCAGCAAGGACGGCTGAGAGGCGACCAGAGCCAACAGCTGTGGCGGCAGTGGCGGCAGTGGCGGCGGCGGCGGTGGCGGTGTTGCGGGGGTCGTTTGCTGGTCTGCTGAAATCCCGCCGCGAGCTGCTGCTGCTGCTGCTGCTGCCGTCTTCATCGTTGCTGACGCTGACGTGGCCGCCACCGCTGGCGCAGCGCCCATGAGCAGCAGCTGTCCCAGTTGAGCCAGCCGCAAATACAGATCAGCTGGATCCTGCACACGAGCAGTGGCGGGTCAATACGGTGGCGGGTCAATACGGTGGCGGGTCAATACGGTGGCGGGTCAATCAGAGTCAATCAGGATAGCCCTCGAGAATGGGGTGTGGTGGGGCCGTCAAAAGGATTGGCCGTCGGCAGGGATGTACAATCTGTGTACGATATGTTCATGAACATTATCCACAGTTACTTCTCTCCTCACCTGCAGTAGCAGCTCTGGCTGCCGCTGTAGCAGCGCCATCACCGTGGTCGCCGACGAGACCGTCGCGGGGCCTAACGCCGCCTTGCTGCTGCTGCCGCCCTCCGGCGGCGGCTGTAGCATCTGCGTTAGCGCCGCAACGCGACATGATAGCTGCTCAGAAGGCAGCAGTAGCAACCCAGGGTGCTCCGCCACCTTGGACCGCGCCTCCGCGTCTCCCTGGAGCCCCAGCGCCTCCGCCAGCGCTGACAGCTGCGCGGCAACCGTCTCCTCGCTGTAGCTGCAAACCATCTCATCCTGCAAGACAAGCTTCAGCACGGCGTCAATTGCGATTCCGCTTACAGCTGAGAGCTTTAGCAACTGGTCCAAGACTGGTAAAGCGGCGGCGATGGCGTTCCTGCCGCGGCTGTCATCGGAATCCTTAGCCGCCGCTGCCGCCGTCTCTGCCACAGGCGCTTTAATGAGTACGGATGGATCCACGAGGATCATGTCTGCCACGTCATCCTGAAACCTGCCGTACTGTCCTGCCAGAGCTTCAAATTTGGCACGCAAAGTCTCAGCTCCAAAACCCAGCACACCTGGCTCCTGGGCAATGAGTTCCGCCAGAAAATCCGGCGGCACTCCGCACAGCTGTCCCAACAGCTGATACCGTTGGGATAACTGGCGTGGCGACCTGGAGCGCACGGCAAAATCCGAAAACCCGTGCGGGAAGGGTTAGACGGAAGCGTAAGCCAGGGGCCACCCCGAAGCGGGGGAAGCGTATAAATTTCTTGGGGTTATCGGTACGGCAAAAACCCACATCAGCACCACGCTCATAGCCGGCCCGGGCCGGGCCTGCTGGTAACCTTCCAGGTCCCCCTCAGGCTCCGGCCGGGTGCTCATAGTCCGTTGTGTTTGTTCCTACCTTCGCAGCAAGTCGGGTCGTGCCGCCAGTACCTCCCTCAGCCGCTTGGGCGGCAGCCCCAACAGCCCCGGTAACACATCCATCTTGGCTGCCAGGCTAGCAGCGGACTGGAGCAAAAGGTCCGGTCGGACCGATAACATGGGAAGCACCTGCATGAGTTTGGCAGCGTGCGGCGTGTGACGTGCGGCGTGTGACGTGGGCAAACGAAGTACGTAGCGAGTGACAAAAGACCGACCACGAAATGGTGACAGGTTGCTTACAGGACCAGCAGTCCAGCACATTTCCGATTTAAGACCTGTACGGCTCTTCCTCGCAGGAATGTATTTCCTCTTCCTATCACAGTGAGGTACGTACCTTCAAATAAATCCTACGTTTCGACGTGCAGACGCCGTACAAAGCGTATGAAAGTGGGTTCTTAACTCGTTCGCTTCTTCACTTCCCACTTCCCCTGATGACTCATACCTTGATACCCCGCGCTTTGCATACGGCCCCCAGCTCCATTCCGCTTCGCCTCAGCCGTTGCGGCGGCAGCAGCAGCAGCTCGGGAGCCGCCGCCGCCATGTCCCTAGCCAGCGCCGCCGCCGCCTCAACACCCGTGCCGCTGGTGCCACCGCGATACCGTCGCGCCCCTTCCTCCGACACCGCCTTCATGCGGCTGTCGTTGCCAGCAATGGCGCCGACACCGCTGCTGCTACTGCCACCACTACCCCTGCTGTCGTTACGCCGCGCGTCTGGCGCTAGTACCATTGCTGTCTGTGCTGGCATGAGCGCTCCTAGACAGTCCGTCAGCGCCGAGAACGCTGCTTGAAGCTGGTCCGGTCGCCGCAGCAGCAGGCGGCCGCATTTTCCGCACATAGTCACCAAACGGTCGGTGGGAATGTCGAGCAGGGAGGAGAGGAGCAGCAGTCGGCTGGAAACTGCATGGTTGGAACAAGAGGAGAGAGAGAGAGGACAGAGGATGGCACAGACAATTCACATGAGGTGTGGAGGACCAAAGGCTCCCGATGGAAGGACGAGACAACGTGCAACCTATCCATGTGGGAGTTTCATAGGAACAAATGGGCCGCGGACCAGTTTGCATAGGCCGCCGGTTAACTGGTGTGGACATGACATGAATTAAGCATGGAGGTTGTAAGTGGAGTTGGGAGTCGTGGACGAAGGATTCAACAATACGGAGATGACCTGGGTATGTTTTCTAAACCCGCTGTATACGGGTTAAGCCCTGCCTGCTAATGGTCAGTTGACTCTGCCCAACTATATTTGGGTTCGGGGCGGAGCCGGGGCCCAAATCCCTCTGCTTGCAGGGCCATGTTTATTCGTCCCAGCATCGGGCTTATTGCACGCATTCACAAGTTCGTTGAGATCGCACCTGCCCGGGGGCTGCAGATATCTAGCTCTTGAAGTAAAGCGCGTTTAGTTTCGGCGCGTCGAAGAAGAGCCACCAGGACCTCTGGGCTGGGGGGAACGGGCTGGAACGACGTCGTCCTCAATGGTCGGCCTCGACGGCCCTTTTCTAATCCCATGTTACCGCTATGTTTTCCATTTGTGATCCGTCTTGATAATTCACTTTTGTTGCTGCAATTGCTGCTGCTAGCCGCAGCGTTGCTGCTGGCGCGAGCAACCGTGTCATTGTCGGCATCTTCGCCGTCCAAGTCAAGATCAAGCAACTGATTCCGGAGCCGATCGCTGATCTTATCGAGACGCTTAAGCGTTGTGCTCTGCTTTTCGGCAACCCTTTGATCCCACCCGCTCTGCTGGCGCTGCTGGGATGAGCGTCCGCGACGACTGCCTTCGACTGGGCTAGGACTATCAACCGAACCGATGGCGCACAAAACCGTCGATGCAATGCGACGTCTGCAAGTACTCGATGCACCCCATTCGCTCTTCGCGCTCCCGTGCAGTGCGCAAGGAAAATATGCTTGGAGCATGATTGCCTTAAATCAGTAAGCTCAAACTACAGAACTGTTATAATAAATTAATGAAACAGAAGTTAGGATGGGTTCCGAACACCATAGTCTGAGGTTTCACAGTCGACTTTATGTTATTGCAACGCAGTCGGATAAGATGTCAGTCCTTGTGTACACATTTAATGCTATCGAGAAGCGCCGCACAATTAATCACAAAGGAATCAAACTATAGCCAATTCAACGTACGACAATGCCCAACCGCACGGTCGTGCAATTCTGTAGTCCGCTCTGCTGTAGTCCCAGACTTCCAATCAGGCCGCAAGGCGGCCAAGCTGACATAGATAAAAATTATAAGGAACACTTGTAAACTCCTCCCAAAGGGATTCGGCAGCACACCGAAACGAGCGCATATGGGAACTCAACTCCGAAGGGCCGGCTAACACAGGCTAACACGGACGAGCAATTAGTGAGGAGAAGGACTTTGTTCATGGGAAGCAAGTCCATCTGGGAAGTGGAATACCAGCTTATTAACTTTTGTTTTTCCGTCTGGATCCCCTCTCCTCCATCCATCCACCCGGCCAAGTTGATAACACGCATGTTGGACCCATGTATCCAGATTTATTGTATTATGTAACGTTCTTACGACGGCTCCGGCCCCCGCTCGTAAACCCAGTAGCGCCATGTCATGGCCTAACAATGCCTGACACTAGTTGCACGAGACACACGGGAAAGGGAAGGTAGGCGCCTAAACGAGAATCATATAAGAAACTGCCTCCAAAGAAAACGCCGACTTACAAAGTATTGTTGCCAGGGGGAATTAGCACGTACAAATGGCTCCCCCTATGGGCACCGTACTACGGCTACTAGCAAGGCAATGACCGAAAGAAATATCCAGCGTCTATCCCTGCGGAGTCTAACAAAGAGATTAGGGGCTCTGTTCAGTCCCCGCACCCTCGATCTTGGGGCCCTCGCACGCCAGATTGCCATTTATGACACGCAGGAGGGCAAGGGTGTTGTGGCCCTACTATATCCCACCCACACGATGGAGCAGACCCAGAGTGGCGACCGAAGGACCACAAACAAAACCCAAAGTCAACAACTGACCGGCGGATGGCACGCTCCAGCACTTGAACCCTATCAATATGAAACTGCTTGATATTCGCATGCACACGCCCATGTCACGTTTCCACAGCACCAACTCTTACGGCTTGGGTAATGTGTTGTAGCATAATTTTATCTAAATCGGATGATTTAATAATCTATGAAGAAAAATATAAATTGAACTCAGATAGAAGTTCACGAAGTAGCCTTTTCTAAGAGAAGCTCCAAATCGACGGAAACAGTTATTTCGGTTAAAAGTCCGCGACGATTTTAGGACGAAATAACAACTCTAGAATCGCGCTTCAAGCGTACCATTGAATATAACGGAACTTTAAGAAATAAAAGAGAAAGAACCAGTCATGATTAGAACAGGAATTCGTCGCAATTCCATTATGACGAATGTCGGTAACTTTCTGTGAGTAACGGCTCAGCTCAGCCGTCACTACAGGGATACGTCGAACATTTCAGAAACAGCCAACAGAAGTCATTTCAGATCTCAAAAACAAACAGAAACAGGATATAACAACATCCTGGAGGGGGTCGGGCAGGCAGAGCCATACGGACATAGACTAGACGGAACTCTTTTCTGAAAGCCTGTGCTTGGCAGGTCGTACCCGTCCTGAGTCCTTTACTTTAAAAAGGCGCAAATGAATGGTAAGAACGTCAGGTTATTTGAGGGTCCCATCTACAACATAATGACATCCCCAAACACATGTTACCACTCCATCGGAGGGTGATGCATGGGCCAGCCATTCGCACGCGAAATGCCATGTCCCCCAACCTGTTCAGCAGCCAAAATATGACTAAAAGCAAGTGGGCCATTGGACATTCCATCAGATGTGGTGTACTTGGGGTGCTGTTCCCTGGCTGCATGCGGTATCGACAGCGCCAAAAGCACACAAGGCGAAGGGCGACACGACTGCATATGCAAATATTCCAAGTCGATCGATATCCATCAAGACTCCTGGGGCACATTTCCCACCGTACATTAAACCATACTCGTTTCCAGGTATGTGCTTTTGGTTTCCAAAATGCTTTCATCCGACCGCATCCGACGCACAGCAATCGGTCCGATTTGTTATAAAGCATGAAGATCTATGTCGCCGATGTCACGTTCGCAAACGAAAATCCTAAGGCTCAAGGCTTTGTACAACAGCCGTCATTGCGATTTGTGACGACATGTATGCATATCTTGCATCTTGAGCTGCTTCGACATGATGAGATACAAATGGCTGGCCAAGGGGATCGCTCATTGTACCAGGGCAACAAGAGCCCCAACCAAACCCCATACGATAATCCTTTCCCCGACTCCCCGAGCCACCTGGCTGGTCCCCGGAGCGCCCTCGCCCTATCCACTCACTGCCCAACTCCATGAGGTTCCAGTTCACCGTCGCCTACCGAAACCCCTCTTCACCTGTTGGTCCATGGCACGGTGCATGGCATAGTGGTCGACGGGCCGACGGGATACGGAGGAAGATAAGGTTGAAGATTAAAAAAAGCATTTAAAGGGCTGCACACATATTTCCCCCTTGCTCCTCTCCCTTCGCTCACGTTTACATACATGCATGGACAGCGGCTATCAACACTCGTCGCTGAGGTCGCCGATCCTGAGAGTACATCACACAAACACATACATCTCAATGTGGCCGATGTGGGATACGAAATCGGGCGCATTGCCTACCCGCACCTCACAGCCCCCCGCCATCGTATCATCGTCTCCCATCATCGACCAGGAGGCATGCCCCCAGCGTCGGGCTCCGGGCGCCCTCGAGCCCCTGGGCCGGCCCAGGGGACCCGCTCAGGTGCCAACTGGTACCGGGGGACCTTTCAGCAGTCCGTCGCTATTTCACCCAAAGCCCCGCCAACCTAGCCCCGTAGCACTTTGTCACATAATCGTCATCATCCCAAGGCCCCTCAAGCCCCAAATCAGCATATCTATGAGATGACAGCTTTCACTGCCAGCCAACACGTAAGCACCGTCAACACCTAACCATCTCTGACCACGAGGTGCCGCCTCCCCATAACCACCGAGCCTTCTTCCCCCCATTCAAACAAAATCACCACGGCCATGCATCGCACATGACGATTACGTCTTATGCTAGGGATTCCTATAAGAAAACATTACAACCGCATGCGTATGCGGTGGTGGTGTGCCTGCTGTATTGTTATAATGCTAGTGCCGCTTTGCTGCAAACCCGTATTAGGCCATCCACTGCATCCCATTCATAAGGCACACCTCAATCAGGACCAAAAGCCCGGTAGCATTATAACATGTGTAACATGTGTCTGCCAAAAAGCTACAACTGAAGAACGAAACCCTAAGTACGAAACGGCGCACCGGGTCTTAACCAACCGAACTACCTTCGTATATGAGGAATCCAATAAGTCATGTTGACACTGGTATCGCCGTCAAAAATTAAAAGTACACAACGAAGGCTGCACTGGCGCGCGGCATCAACATCAATTTACAGAACAAAGACGACGACGCAGGTAATGCTCCTGGATCTAATTTCTTTCATTAGTTTCTGCAGTTGCAGAGGATTGCACGTATCGAGAACGTGTCCCAAGAGTCATAAGCGTCCGAATGTAACCCTAAGTAAAAGTAAAGTTGCAGCGCGGTGCAGCGCTGTGAAGGCCCCAATCATGGCGGCGTCGCCACAGCTTCCGACGGGTCAAAGGGTGCCGTATCCGCGAGGCACGCAGGCATCATCTCCTCCACCACCGCCGCTGCCGCGTCATGCCCGTCGCATGCGGGGTTCATGGCAACACTCAGCGCAGCGCGGCGCGCAACACAGGCGCGCTGTTGCGCCGCCCAGCCCAGCGGCAGTAGCGGCAGGTTGCCGCGCAATAGCTCCTGAAGTAGGCTGCAATCCCCACTCAGATTTGCGGCGCGGATCTGCGGTGTGACGAGATGTGGAGTTGTAGGGTTGCTAGGAAGAGGTGGGGCTAAACATGGCTCTTTAGCTTGCGCTCAGAGTTCGTCATTTCGTCATTCACGCAGCGGAGGATCAAGGCGAGATGAGATGGAACACCGGAGCGACACAACCGTGGTGCATTGGGAAACAAGGGGTCACAGGGAGTTCACAAAAGCAGGTTATGAAGAGCAGGCAGCGACGAAGTGGCCACGAAACTGCTGACCTCGGTGCAGGCGTGGTGATGGCAATTACTCCAGTCCATGCCGCCAAATCTCGCCGCCGCCCGAAAAGCACCGATATGCTGCTGCTCTTCGCTGTTGCTACTGCTGCTACTGCTACTGCTACTACGGCCGCCGTTACAGCTTTCCCTGCTGATGTGCAGTGTGCTAGCTCCTTTTACGGTCCCGTTGGCACTCCCGTCATCTGCGGCTGAGGCGGGGGCGGCACCACCGCTGCCACTCCTGCTTCCGCCTGTGCGTCGCTCCTGTTCCCCCTCGTCGTCAGCGGCGGCGGGCTGCGCACCAGAGCCGCCGCCGCCGCTGCCCGGGATCCTCGCCCTGGCGTCGCTCCCAATACGGCCGCCGTACCGACAGTGGTCGTACGCATGGATGAGCTCGTGGTTCATCGCGTTCCATACCTCCCGTCGTGTGTGGAGGCGGTTGCTACACAGGATGATCTGTGTCGGTTTCAATGTAGGGCGTTACTAGCGCCTGGCAACTGCGACTACTACCAACCTAACTTTGCATTCAGTTACCATTCATCATCACGAATATCACAATCATTTCATCATCATCATCATCATCACCACCGTCATTATCATCATTATTGCTACGCTCAGTTATTTTCCATATAGGCACACGTAACCGTTCCGACCCTTATTTGACAGTATGTCACACCATCTTTCCTCTTTGGCGTAAGTGTCGTGGCTTGCAGCATCGCAGAGCTCCGCTCCACAGTGGTGCCGGCCCGCCAGCATTGCGTGACCCTTTCGCGCGCCACACCGTGCATGCCTAAACCCTTGCCCCGTTGCCCCTTCCATCAATGTAACGAATCCGGTGTAACACGGACTTTAGACTTGATAACTACTAGCACGCCTATGTCGTGCCCTCACCCCGTGTTCGGGCGCGAAGCCACCGCCCACCGCCGCACTGCAGCGTACCACATGGAAGAAGCTGCGGTCAATGGAGCAGCCGACCTAGAGGGGGTGCCCAGGAGGGGAAGATCGGTAATGTTAATGGGTCTTAGGGTTTTCGCCAAATAAACCTCAATTACGTGGACCAGGGCACTGGGTCTGAAGCGGAGTCGCGAGGTCTGATACATTCGCGGAGACAAGAACGCGTCATAACCTTCGCCTATGGCACGGCAATCGTGCATCTGGTGGGAATGGACGTTGACGGAACGGCGGGGAGGGACATGAAAAGGCCCAATTTGCTAAGATCCCGATGGTGTAGATATAATAATCTTAATAATCGCATGATAAAGTGCAGACTGAAGGAGTTTGGTCAGAAAGGGCTGCCGGGTGAAGGGCGTTGGCGTGCAAAAGGCGGGTTAAGCTTACGGTCTGGATCCTGCCGTGCAGAAGACCTGCCCGGATTGGCTTAAAGCGCTGGAGTTTCTGCGCCGTTTAGCGTACCTCTGACATCGCCTGCAAAAGCTTTCGGACCGATACATTTGATGTCAAACCCTGGTCAACAGCGTCGGTAACGTCCGCCCTGGTGAGGGTGTCATGCGCGGCAGGTTCCTGACTCGATTGAAACGTTGCTGTATATTTAGGTGCCATCCTCAGGCGTTAAATGCACGGAGTAGTTGCACTCATTTCCAAAGCCTGAGACTTGCATAAGATCTGGTTCCATACCAGGAAGTCTGCTTGTAACGTAAATCCCTTCATCATGGTGCAACTATGAGCGTACTGGGTTGCCGCATTCTTGCAATTCTGGGTCACAATTGGGTTCTGTACGACGGCGTGCACATACAGCATTAATTTAGTTACCGTCTAAGGAAATTAAGGAATAAATTCAAAATTTTTTGATGTTTTGGAGTGCACTCGCGGTCGTATTAGCAGGCCAGGCCGTACGGCCGATAACTTTCGCCCTTTTACTGCCAAGACACAGCAAATTCATAATTACCTTAAGACGACGCTGACCCCAAGGCTTACCTTTCAGGCTTTTTATACCTTAGTTAGTGCTATTTACGCTGGTAAAGCCCTACTTGCGTTCGCCATACTCATCGAATACTGAATAACCTACCTTTGACAAGCTAAGTGCTTGACTTCCACTCTCTGGGGTCTCAGCCTATAAGGCAGCTCAAACGGTTTTGGTTCTCGCTATTGCGCACCAGCGCCACAAAAAAAGGCGTCGCTCGCGGATTCACGGCCTGACAGCGCATGGCATCAGGCTCCTTATTGAGAGGTCCCATTCCAAAAGGAATTCCAGATCTTCGCTGGGGCACGCCGCGGTAAGAGACGTGCCTGCCTAGAGCTACGCCACCACAAGGACTCGAAGCTAATATCTGGCCATGTCGCAATTTTACGCATAGATGCAATTGGACGACAAGTAATCAGGGTGTCGTCGGTGGCCTCTACAGGCGTTGTTCGTCAGCTGTTCCAGGTATGCGGGCTCCGCGCGCGTCATCCCGGCTGCCTGGACTGTCTTTGCTTTATCCATAAGAAGCAGAATAGGTGAGAATTTTTAGTTTGCAATTACGGTCGGCTTATCGTCGACCGAGCCGCGTGACAAATAATGGATGGGGGGACCGCGGGTCAGCCTAAGCGACGCAGCCGTGCATATGAATAAACCTTGCATAATTTTAAATGTATATGTGTATCGATTTCTATTTGTGCCTCGCAGATTTCGTGCGGCGGCTGCCGAAATGTGACTTACAGCCTGCGGCACATCCTGCAGCCTTCGTCAGCCGGGGGCCTTGTGCAGCTTCAAGCATCAAGCCCTCAGCTCCGCTACCAGACCGCCATCATAGGGTAAAAACAGCGGCTGCTGCATCCGCGGCCGCGGCGGGGTATGCCACCGACGACGCTGGCTCCGGAACAGCGTCGCATAGTCTGCTTGGCGAGGCACAGGTAGTAGCTATTCGTAATTTCCAATTCTGTGCATTCGCCTCGGGTAGTGCGGGGTGGTATGGCACGGTAACAGAGGCTTGGAATGAAGCCTCGGCTTGGGACGGGGGAGAGGCCGGACTGGTCTTCCTTGCCTCGAGTCAATGCGAGGCAGTGAAACGGATTCTTAGCCTTCCAGGAATGCTGTAAGCTCTCTAGGTGTCAACGGTTGGGCTGGCGAACGAAAACGACCAACCGTCCCTCAACGCAGCCGTCCGCAATTCCAAAGGCGCTAAGCTTTACTTACGAAAGGTAGCGAGGACAATGCATGACCCAAAAGTCCTGCCATGCGGCTGCTTTTACGTGCCTGTGGCTATTTGCCAGCTGGCTGGCTGGTCACATAGTTATTAGTTAGCTAGGATCCAACAGCTGACTACTGTGTTGGTCTGTAACGCGGCTATATCGGGGGTTTGCCTTGCATTTTCATTATCTTTACTCATTCAGCATATCCAGGAGGTTAGGAGAACAAACTTGACCCAGTCATAGAAATCCAGCCTCGTTTCTTGGGGAAAGACAGGCACAGAGTGAGACAGACACATCTATTTGAGTCTAAAAGCCCATCCTTACCAACCTTCAACCCTCCTCAGTGCCCGTCCTCCAGCCTTCATACCGCATGACACATACCGTGGCCCCAATTTTTGCCCCTCTGCAGCGCTTGCCCCAAACGCTTGCCAACCAGGCCAGTCGGTTCTGGGCCCTATCCGGCAAGTTCATGCCCATGGTGGGTCTCTTCTTTATGTTGGCCTTTGTGAACACCATCCTGGACAGCCTGAAAGATACGCTGGTCATTACGGCGGCAGGTGGAGGTGCGCAGGTGCGTGCCGGAGGGGCGGCGGCGGGACGAAGGGTGGGTGCAAATATGCGGTCATTGAATTCCTCATCCGGAAGCATTAACATGCGGGGCTGGAGAGGTAAAAGACAATGGACTCGAGTTCACATACATGCTCACGCGGCACCGGCATACATGCGCTTTAATGGGAGAAAGACATGCGCACAGCGTACGTCATGCGTGTGTGTATTAGGAGGGGTGCAACTGATGTGATAGGACGGTTATGATGTCGGTCAGAGCAACGGCTCTCCGCTCGGGCCGGAGGAGGGTAGGAGGACAACGGACACCCGGTCACGGGACCCGGCCAGGGCGGCCCGCGCAAGGCAGGGGGCGGTTCGGAACGGAACGCAGCGAGTAGCGAGATGCGGACAATTGTAGGAACAGCAGTGTGCCCGATGTCAGCGTGGTCGTAAGTACGGAAAGCAATTAGATAATTGATTTGCAAATGTGAATTATTCTTTTGTCAGTTACCACCCGGGCTATTCCACATTCCGTTGCCGTCTCCTAATCTCACCCTCACCCTGTTGGGGCTGTCATACGCGGGTACCCTAAACCAGGTGATCCCGTACCTGACGGTGTATGCGGTGCTTCCCTCGTCGGTAATCTTCCTGGTGCTCTACTCTTATGCGTCGCAGCGGTTTCGAAGACAGGTGCGGGTGGTCAAGAGTGCACTTGGCCGGAATAGAAAATTTATCGATCCCATGTCCATTACGGAGTTTCTTATATTTTATATCATGGCACATTCGCGCGGCCCCAAGATGTTCTACGGATTGCCTGACCTGTTCCTTTTAAACCCCCCTTTCCACCCATTACGGCTTTTCCTTGCCTATTCGCGACTTTGCCCTCTGTCCTCTGCCCCCCGCAGCCAGTCGTGCGCGCTGATGACCCGTCCCTGATATTCCCATGATCCTCTTTACCCCCCTCCGCATTGAAAAATAAATTTGTGTAAAGATATCTCCTCTTGGTTCTCTTCCCATGCCCCGTTGCCACGCGCCCCAGGCCCTGTTTAATGGCATCGTGACCGTCTTCATGACCTTCTTCGTGACCTTCGCCTTCCTCCTGTACCCCAACCACCAACTGCTGCATCCCTCCGGCTGGGCCGAGGGCCTGGCGGCAGCGCTGCCCCTGGGCCTTGACGGCGCCGTCGGCATGATCCGGAACTGGACGTTTACGCTGTTCTTCTGCATCTCGGAGCTCTGGGGGGACGTCTGCTTGGGGCTGCTGTTCTGGGGATTGGCAAACGACACCACGAGCCTCGCAGACGCGCCGACACTGTATCCGCTGTTTGGGCTGGGGGCCAATGTGGCGCAGGCCCTAGCAGGTTTCGCGCTGAAGGTGGGTTGTGGTGGTTGGTTGAGTGGCTAATGATGAGATAGTGGGTCAGTGGGGGCGAAACAGCGCTTCCCGGAGGCGACGCGCTTCACTCGTGTAGGTCGAACGACCTGCGAGGACCATTCCCACGACCCGGAATGCTCGCTTTCCAACCCACGTCCTCACCTAGCCACCTATCCTGTATGATTTCTTGTATCTATTATCTTTCTTCGCCTAATTCTTATTTCCCCTGCTTCCCGCCGCGCTCCTTGTCCCTCCGCGCGTATTCGGTTCATTTCTGTTCCCCGTCCAGTTCTTCTCCGGCCCCGCGAGCCACGGCTCGAGCTCCTTCACTAGCGAAGTCCAGGCGCTCATGTGCGTGGTACTGGTCTTCTCCATTCTGGCCCTCGCCCTCCACCACGGAATCTCAGTGCGGGACAACCGGCAGCGGCTCGAACGGCGACAACAAGTGGCGGCGACTCTGCGCGCCAGCCGCCGCGCCGCAGCAGCTGCAGCGTCCGCGGCGGCTGACGCAACGCCGCGGAGCGCGGAAAACCAGATGCAGCCGGTCAGCCCCGCGAGCACTTCCGCAGCTGCGGTGGCGCCTGCGGAGGCGACAGCAACTTCGCGACAGGGAGAGGTGGCGGGGGCTGGGGCTGGCAGCAATGGGGCGGCAGCGGCGGCAGAGCAAGCGAGGGACACGGGTCCAACAAAGCGGCGGCAAAGCAAGCAAAGCTTATCGGAGATTTACCGGTGAGAGGGCGCAACAGCGTGTATCGAAGAAGTGACTGGAAATATCCTAGAGAGGGAGCAAAAGGATGGTGAAAATGCAATGGACAGAACCTTGGCTACAGGAACCTGGATGAATGCGCGCAGCGCCTACTGAAAGCAAAGCTGAGCAGTTCGTCTCTTGGCGGGAAGGGGTCGGCGTGTGGGCGAGAGGTTGGGGCCTGAGACCAGGCCGGGACCGTAATCGGGCAGACGGAGAGAAGAAAGCGGGTGCTGATAGGGGACCTTAGCGAAAGGAACTCTGGCTCGCCTACTGATGAGCTGGTGATGGTCGAAAGCATTTTTCCCGCCCACACTATAACAGAGATTTCCACAACGCCATCCCAGGATCCCCGGATCGACCTGGGCCATCCTCGGTCGCACCTTAATATGCACACGCGCGATCTGTGCCCCCTCTCTTAATTCAGGTTACTTCACCCTCACCCATACTCCTCTCGATCTTGGGGTCTCTATACCGAATTCGATTATTGGCTTTTTAGTCCGCTTCCCAACGCACCGCCCATTCATATTCTTACCCAACCGCCAAATAACGCACCGCGCCGTACCCACCTCCCCGCTGTGCCTCCTACTACAGCACTCTGGCGGTCTCCGTGCCCATTCGCTGCCTGGTGGTTATGTCCATGGCTCAAGGTCTGTGCACCAACCTGATGGAGTTCGCCTGGAAGAGCCACATACGGCTGCTGTACCCCACGCCGGCGGCCTTCACGTCGTTCCTGGGGGATGTGTCGACCTGGCAGGGAATTGTTACGGGTGGGTCGATGGGTCCGTGCTCAGCGGGTCGGTGGGTCAGTTCTTGTTATGCTGTGTGCTAACCGTGCGCGTTGTACCTCATCAATAAATCATCATACATACCCATTCAGGGCTGCTGATGGTGCTCTCACCCACCATGTTCGAGCGGATGGGTTGGGCCGGCGTGGCAGCAGCAACTCCCAAGATACTGCTGTACGGTGGTGGGCTATTCTTTGCCACGGCCATGGTCTACCAGTTCGCCTTGGCGCCCAGTAAGTGACGGGGCGTGTGGCAACAGTCTGTGCGATAAAGGGTTTTTGCGGATGGCTACAGCAGTTATGGCTACAGCAGTTTAGAGGGCCAATACAGGAGCTGCTAAGCTTTTGCACGACCAGTTTGTGCAGCTGGCTATGAAAGAGACTGCATCGTCAGGGGGAGATTGTTCTTTGGGAGCGAATTGGTCATCGCGGCCTGGAAACCCAGATTCCTTCCCTTGCCGTCGCATCACAAATGCAACGCCATTTCAATGCACTGACTTTCATTTGACTTTCATATTTCACAGCCGCCTCCGCAGCTGCATCCGCCGCCAGCATGGGCGTGCTACAGCTGCTGGTGTACGGCGGTGCACTGCTGTACGTTTTTAGCAAGTCGGCCAAGTTCAGCTTGTTCAAGCCGGCGGAGGAGATGGTGTACATCTCCCTGGATGAGGAGGGGCGCACGAAGGGCAAGGCCGCCATCGATGTGGTCGGCAGCCAGGCGGGCAAGAGCGGCGGCAGTGTGCTGCAGCAGGTGGGTGCGTATCCGTCTTCAGCTCTCCGTACGCAGGAGTTCTCACCTTATTGTGTCTGTGTGTAACGGTGTACGTATACGCCGGTCTACCTGCCTGCCTGCATGCGTGTTGGTGACATGCACAAGGGGCCAAACCCCCAAACTTATTCCCTTCCCTCCTCCCCTCCCTGACTGCCGGTCCGCCTGCGTGACTGCCTTTCAACCCACAGGTGCTGTTGCTGCTGTGCGGTGGCGCCATTGCGGGTCAGCTCCCCATGATGGTGGCGGTCTACCTGGCCATGAGCCAATCGTGGCTGCGATCCGTGTCCACTCTGTCCCGTGTCAACAACTATGGACACGCCAGCAGTGTGCATGAGAGCATGCAGGGCGACAGCATGCAGGGTTCCCTGGAGGATGTGTCGGCGGCGGACAAAGACGATGGGAACGATCAAAGTGCGGGCTCGGCGGACGGCAACAGCAGTGGCGGTGGCAGCGGAAACGATAGCCTTGTCGTGATGACTGCCAACGGAACAGGACACAACGGCGCCATCGTTCAAGGAAATGGAAATGGCAGCGGGTACGGCACCCAGGCACAGGAGGCGGCGGCAGTTGAAGCGGTTGTGCAACAGAACGGTCACGTCAATGGATATAGCAACGGTCACGTCAACGGGTATAGCAATGGATATCACGTGGTCAACGGTCATAACGGCCTGAATGGCAACGGTATAGGAGCGCACCATGACCTGAATGGACATGACATGCACAGAAACGGTCACACCGACAGTCATAGCAACGGCAATGGGGTTAGCGCGAATGGATACACTGCCATTCTTCGTGACGCCCCACAGCCAGCGGCTGCATAATGCAGCCAAAGCGTGCATGTAAAGCGATAATACTGTTGTCATATGCAACGATACGGTTGGGTATGATGACTGATCGCTCGTCCAGCCATCTTGGCTTGGAGGCGAGGCGCGCGGCCGAATGTCTGAAGGAGAGCATTTCGCCGCGGATTGACGACCTTTAAGATGCAGTGATGAGTCCTTTGAAGGGACACCGTGCTACTCGTGTCTGTGTAAGGTAGCCGCCAGATTGCGCTGCCGATCACATGCACGTCACACGCTGAGGGATTTTATGTTTTGCGCCCCTCCCACCATTCCGGTACCCGCACTGCCTTCAAAAATAACCCTGTCTTCCATCAGGTCTCTGGTCGTCAAAGTTGCTGTTGCACTCTTTCCTTGGCCGTACTGTCGTACCAACGATAGATGTGACGTTGTACCGCTGCGCGTATCCAAGCTAGGGTGTGAGCTAGGATGGGGGCGGTGTCGGTTGTCTCATGCCCCGCGGCCGCCTCTCCAGGAGCTATACCTTCTCTTTTCTGTTGCGAGTCGTTGTTGTTGTTATATGGTGGTCGTGGTGGTAGGGGCATCTATTTTCGGTGCACTAGTATATTGCGAATTGCGTCTTGTGGTCTGCATTTTTCTCCTTCTGTTGCTGCGGCGGTAGCGGTGGCAGTTCGCTACAGGGATTTGCGGCTTATTGGCGGTCGTTACCTCCTATTCGGGGTTGGTGATCTTGGGGGGGGGGCTTATTTGGGTAAGCGGCGACTGGACCGAAACTGGGACTTGTTCATCTGTTAGATGGAAGTTCGGAGAGGCACAATGGTGCTTTTTGCGCACGAAAAGCTCTGGATTTCGATTGTTTTCAAAAACAGGATCCATTGGATGGATCCATTTTTGGACTGGTTGGATTTGAAATTGGAGGGGACTGGATGTTCGGTCTTGAGGGATTGGATCTGTGCCGTACCGGAAGACGACACACTGAGATCTCCTGGTGGCTGTGCTATGTGTCACTTGTTGCATTCATACATGCACCTTTCCCCCTTCTTGGGTGGACGACACCGCACGCTGCCGAGAGTGATGCCTCCACGAACGGTTGCTGGTTGCGTGTGAGTGTGTGCTTGCGTGTGGGTTTGGGTGTGTATGTGCGGACCTGTCGCTTATAGGGCTCCGTGCTTCCGATGTGTTGGAACCAGCCGCTGCACAAACCTCCCCAGCGCCGTTGGCATGTGCAGTGGGGCGAACATGGGATTGCCTCTTAAGCGTCATTTAACACGGATGAGACAGGGGCCATGGAAACCATATTAGATGAAGACCCAGGTAGTAGTCGACACGCTGGTATGGCACCCTCGGCGGTCGGCCTGAACCTCGCGCGCAGTCGCCTCTTCACTGTTTTTCCTGTGTCTTGGAGCTGTGTTAGTATCTTCAATTTGTAAGGATTCGTGTCCAGGTGCCGGGTAACGGTGGATCGACAGGCAAACATGGGAAAGGCCCGCGATCCATGGATCCTCCGGGAAATCAACTGTGAAATCCGTTTCAATTGCTGATCAGAGAGATTTGTACGGCAAGATGCCGTACGCCTGCGTAGCAATTCCTTGGTCGTGGAGGCCGCATAGGTGTTGGCTTCTTCTGCGGCGCGTTCAGGCTTTCCGGACCGGCAGTTGACCGGTCCAAAACATGGCCCATGGTTCTGGAGCGCGGCGGCTGGCATACCTTCGGACCCACAGGCGATTTGTTCCTTTCGTAGTTCTGCACTTCCCGGAGCACGGGAGTGGAGTGCTGGTTGTCAGGACGGCGATGCGAAGATATGAAAGGGTAAGACTTGTGCCCTCATGAATTAAGATTAAGCAGGCGAGTAGGATTCATACTCGTGCATAGTATAGCATCGCTCAATCTGTCTGTGAAGGTGTGCGTCCGTGTATGAATGCTTGTCTTCTGTGTCTGTACGGCTTACGGATGTATGTTCAGTCTTTACAGCGCTGTCGGGGGAAGGGGGGAGTCTTTGGGGGCTTGCCTCATGTTACGTTTGGTGCCTGGGTGGCCCTCGTCGATTGTCTCCATGCACGCGTGTGTGTGTGTTCGCGCGCGTATGTTTGTGTATGTGTCTGTATCGACTTAACCCCGGAAACTAGGAACGTGCAATGTGTGTCTTGTCTGTCTGCTAGGTACGGACTCAAGCCATTGGGAAAAGAAGTGAATAAGGTACATTGGCAGTAGGTGTGGGCACAGTTGCAGGAAACGTTTTGAAGTGAGAGGATGTGAGATATGACGGGGGCGGATGGGTCGTTTGTTAGGCTAGCTCGGAGCGACACAAAGGGGCATGTGTGTAGCGAATGCATGCATACAGATCTCTAAGCAGGGCAGATCTTCGGCGTCGTGTTGGTGTAGGCGAGACCTTCGAGAAGAGGGCAAGGAGGACAAATGCATTCGCAGGGCGGCTAGGGTGATATGCGAGCAGCAGCAGAGAAACAGTCAGCAGTCGCCAAAAAAACCCAAGGTATGCATTTCCACCCACACTTGGTATGTGGATGAGTGCTTTCGTGTATGGGTGCTTGGGGTGGATGGGTGGGTAAAAGGGCATCGTAATCGATTCTGGCAGCGCATGTCATCCTCGCACTCCAGTCCACTCTAGACGGGCAAGTCTCAAGTATTAATCTCGACTTGTTGACTTCATGCAGAAGAGGGAAATGGAGGGGTGACGGGACATCCACCCGCACAAACTGCCACATGTCCATGAGAACTGCGGGGTGCGAGGATCGAATGTGGGCGGACCGAGGGGATTTTCAGGAGTTTTCGGATCTTACACAATCTCACCCCAAGTCGCGGGCAGGTTGGGGTTAAGAGTGCTTCGGTGCTCTTGGTGATGACCGGTCCTCCCTGGAGCGGTCTGTGGTACATGGGAACGGGATAATGGGGAATGGAATTACTCGGGCTGCTCCAACCCAGGGCCAGCACCGTGATTTTAAGTAGCACGCACCAATTGACCTGCGGTGGTCTGGGTAAGGGGGCCTCTGCCTACCTCTGCCTACCGGGATGGCTGCTGCTTAAACACAATCGTACTGACGATTGGATCGGGACGGGTTTAGGCGGAAGCTGCCAGTCCGCGGCGATACCATAGTATCAGCAGGTCATCAGGGGTCATCATATGCCCAACGAAAGAAACATTGTACGAAACTGTGACGAAGCCAAGCCATGCGTGTTCTTACGTTTATGCGTCACGGGGACGCGTGCTTCAACGTTTCTCTGCATTTTTATCTGCATTTTTTGTCTTGCCATCATCATATCGTGTTCTCGATATGTAATCAATCGAACACACGATACCTTGGTATCCCATAAATGAAGTTGATCGATCCCGTGCAGTGGCTACGCGTTGGGATCAAAAGCTGCTGCCCGCTTTGGCGTTCCGTCATGGCGTTTTATGGAACTCGAACCCCTGAGGCAATTAACAAATTGCTGATTTTCTCCTGCCCCCCTCGGTTGATCTCAACGCTGTATGTTCAACGTGCCGGGGAAGTTTTTGATCCTTCTCCTCTTTTCTGCTGTTGTTCGACACCTTTGTGTGCTGCTGGATTGCTTGGTTGGTTGACAGCATGCCTAACGAGTACGTCGTAAATGCATCGTAAGTACGTCGTCTGTACGTCGCCGCCAACTTGGCAAATAAAGGTGCCCAAAATGCAATCAGTCGATGTCAGCAGCGGCTCAAAATTACATGCTCAAAAGTTCCCATGGCTACACGCATCGGCCCGCTTTGGCAGAGTGTAAAGCAACTCCTTGAAAGTATGTACTGCGGATACCGGGGACAGTTGCTTGCTCTCGTCAAGTAGCAATATACGTATATGTTCAGGACCCAGGCAGGGGGTCAGGACACGTTAACAAAAACATTTACTAGATGTGTACGTCTGAAAATGACCGTGAAGATATTCTTGTACGTATCCCCGCTCGTGTAAGGATTAACAGCGAACATGCGCATCTCTCCTCTAGTGCTCCCGTTTCTAGGAGGATTTCAACGGGCCTCAGATGCGATGAAGTACCTGACTGTGGACGTTTTACTTTTTTTAATATCTTTTTTTAACACCTTCCTTTTGGAGCACGACAGGTGAATGGCAGCCGAATGGCTTTTGCGGATATCGCTAGAAAGTCCCACGCGTCCTCGCCCTTACATCTGCCAAGAGCATAGCAAAAGGACAGCAGGTGAGAATTCAGGTCACACCGGCTGACTTGCAGTTGGTATTCGTCTGTCGCCTCTGTCGGCCTCTGTCATGCCGCATGGCTTGCGGCGCCAGTATCCATATCGAAGTATCAAACAATAACTGGCATCCTACAATGCCCTTGGTACAGAATACCCATCATCCTTGAAGCGAAGAATGGAAATAGTACTTCAAACGGCTTGAACATCTCGAAGCTTGAGCCCGAACGGCTCGAGTGCAGCGCATAATAAGCGCCTATCGCACAACACAGGACAACACTGTGGAACTGGTGTGGCCAGGCGTCCTGGCGAGGAAACACCGCTGTGCGGCAGGGTACTGCCGTGTACCGTGCAAATCGCACCGTAGGTTTTGTAACGCCGGAAGCGCGAATGCCTACCACAAAACCTTTCAAACCGACATACAGCTCATACGGGTACCGGTTCTTGCCGCGCTTAGCCCGCGGTTACAATACGCGGAGTGGCTTTATAGGTACATGTAATGCAGGCCTGGGGCTCATTGTTCCGGGTCCAGTTCATACGTGATTTCTTGACGCACCAAACATCACAATCAATTCATTTTCCTTTTTATAACTCAGATGATTTAAAAATGTTATTCAGAGACCCTCATGGCTGTTGCGAAGGTTGACGCTATGGCCGTGGTTCAGCCGCGTTCAGCATTTGTCAATATGTACGGCCGACGGTACATTTCGGGATGCGGCTCATGGTTTAGCTTTAAAATTAAGCATATTTTGTAAACAAATATAGGCATTGTTCCAATTTGATTTGCTTGTGTCGCGTCTCGTGTGCGACAAACTTCCGACTGACTCCGCCTGTGCCGACCGCTAAACTTGCAATTACAGATAGTTCAACGAGCTCAGTGTCATCTCTGGACGCTGTATCAGCATCATATTATGCGTGACTTGTAATCTACCCGTAAAACCCACCTCCATCCGCAGGAGACGTCCCTGCGTAGCTTTGAAGAGGCCTTGTGTCATAGCCCAACGTTCGCATGGAATAAAAGAGCTAACGACAGGCTAAAAATTAAATAAGGAAACAAATATGTCGATGTTTGCGTAAGGAGGACTTGCAAGCCGTTCCATCACACTTTTTGCCGCTTCTGGCGCGGCTCTGCTTAGGAGGCGTGCCGAGCATGTCTGGCCTTGCAGGAAGGGCTAACTGTTTGTGAGTCCTGTAGGATTATGAATGCGGTCGTGCTTTTCTGTATGTCTTTATCCGGTGAATGGGCTTCCCGAAGGATTAGGAGCGAGCGGACGATTCCTTGGCGAATTGGAAGCTTATCTGCGCACTCTGCTTTGTTCCGGTCCCTAGTGCTCCCAGCGGAAATTTTTTCCGAAACCTGGAAAGCGTCTCAAGCCGAAAGTCCATCAGAAGCCGAAAACTATCTTCAGCGGAAAAGGCGAAAACAAAGGAAAATCTGAAGCCATTTGCCTTTAGTTGTCCCCTGCTGTCCTAAACTTGGGCCCTTCCCAGGACTTAAGCAAAGGAGGCAAATCAAAAACGAGGTCCCTCCTAAGGCTCATGTCAGCTCTAACGTGCACCCTCCTATGGTAGCGCAAGGCCCGGGAGGGCGCAGGGGTGATACTGGGTAATCATGGGGTGGGAACTCGCCATCTGCTGTGCCAAGGCAGGGAAATTGGGCCGGAGTGCGCACACTAGCATGTACGACAAGCCCTCGTAGGCTGACTTGGCCTGTGCTGGTTAAATGTTACGAGATGGGCATTCCCTGATCCTATCACAGACTTGCCGCAGCTGGCATCTGGCCTGCCTGGTATTCCCGGGTTGGGCCACTGAGGCCGTGCAATTTGACGGGCTTGGCGTATGGCTACGGCCTAGGGTGTACGTAAGTCCTTAAGGGTCCTACGATGATAACAGCCCAAAATGATTCGTATCCTTTGGTGGTATGCCTTTGCGGTGTGCCTTGTTCATCATCTTTGTCAACTGCCTTGCTGCCTGTCCTCCTACTACGCGTTTGTGATGAGATAGGTTGACGGACACGGACGGACCGTCCAGCCAAAGTGCGGAAAGTCGATAGTGGCGCATCAGATACGTCGGGCTTGAATTTATTTCCGTTAAATGATGCACGGTCGCAAGGAACACGTTAGTCTGTTTTCGCCATCCGTTGTATGGCCTGTGCAGTTGGAATCCGGAAAAATACAGGGCACGGGGGGGAACCCCCGGGTTACGCAGCCAAATGAGTATTCTTTCCCCCGTTTCTTCTTCGCAACACCATCATTTGCCTTTTGTTTACCGATTTCGTATAGATCTTCATGATCCCGCCTGTGCATGCGAATCCTCCCTCAGGGTTATTTTAAAGGATTTTCTTATATTTTTTGTTTCCCATTTTTGATTTACACTATCGACATGACCATAGAAGGTTTTTGTCGAAGCATGTTTTCAGTAACTGATCCGTGGATGATGTACATGGGATGTATTGCGGAGTGCGCTGTATTTCCATACTGCATTGGCTTAAGTGTTCTACCTTATGTCAATTTGATTAGATCGGATAAACTTTTAGACGACTTACTCATCGTGTCGTTTATGTGACATATTGACGTTAGTGTAATGGGGGTGCTGGCGACTATGCGCAACCGCAAGCATAGTGCGGAAATTTTAGGATACTCAGCTTAAAGAATTTTTGACGGCATCTTTCCATTATGGAGGTGCGGAGCTGCTTGTACTGCTGCCTGATGTCTATCTCCAAGAGCATAACCGTTGTGTTCCCTTGGTTCCATCTTTGATTTTTTCATGCTAAAGCGCTACGAGTACATTGGCCAAGCAGGCTCAGGAGCATATGGACAGGCAAGCAAGGCGTGTCGAACATCAGTACCCGTTGCCCTAGAGAACAAGGTCCAGAGCACATGCATTTGCAACATACATACCGTCTTTTTCAAGTATAGTTACTCTGGAGTTTATGCTCCTGAAAATGCTAGGTCTGGGTGTGTCGAGTGAGGCCCTTGCCAGATGGAGAACAAGTTATCGATGGACTGCGCCAGGGGATGCTCGTTGCCTGCAAGGTATTCCGGCAAGCTCACACTGACAAAGAGGTGCGCGGATCAGGACTCGGGGATGGCACGGAGCCTAAGCGTCGATCCACCCAAGCTGAGGCCTAATGAGAGGTACCGATGTGTCGAGGCGTTGGCCAGGGGCACAGGAAGAGATCTGGGCTTTAACCCCTTCCTGCCCCTGTGACGGCGGTATGAAGTGGCGGAGTTATATAGTACACATAGTCATTTTCTTTAGGAAGCAGTGCTTAGCTGGGAAATATGGAAAACAACGAGCTACCTCCAGATAGGTAGAATGGAAATAATGATGTGCTTTGAGCTCCTTATCTGAAATCCTTAGAACGTGAGTGGAAGGGGGAGATGAAACGGAGGATATGAAAGAGGTGGGAACTGGGGATAACTGGCAGCATATAGCAATTAGGACGTCATCTTTGCCGTACAACCTACGTCTACCTCCTACATACAGGAGGAGGCTCCTCCCTACATCACATCTATCAACCTTTAGAAAATCCGTCACACACATATATTCGCATATAATTCGCACATTTGTGCAACAACTTGTACCATGCTCTGATGATGTCTGTCATCTCACAGATCATGCGGTTAGCCTTGCGGGAGGTTCGAGTATTGAAAGCGATCAATCATGACAACTGCGTACGACTACTGGATGCCTTTAAAAGCAAAAGCGGGAAAGTCTATTTGATATTCGGTAAGAAGGAAATCAGGGAGGTTAGGGGCCCCAGGCTGTTAGGGGCCCAGGAGGGGAAGAGGCGAATCTCTCACGAAGACGCGACATATGGATTTCACAATGTGCCGCGACATCCGGTTAGGTTGGGCCTGTCAAGCGGAGAGAAAGATGACACCGCAGAGATCCGATCCAGGGTGAATAGGGTGAATAGATCATACCCCGCAGAACCTGCAGGGCTGGGTTTTCCCGGGTGCGATGCGACGGATCAACAACGTGTGAGTTGATTGTGGTGAGCTCGTGAAGCCATGCGAGTAATGTGGGTGAGAAGCCTTGCGGATGTGGTGATGGCATGATGGGGTTCACCTGTTAATCAAGAAAAATGGCCTGACCTTAAAGGACCTTCCCGCCTTCGCCTAACTCATGGACGCCCGTGTTGCCTCGTACACCTATCCCGCCCTCCCCATCCATCCTCGCCAACTCCAACCTCCTCCTCCTGCTGCTGCTGCTGCTGCTGCTGCTGCTGCTGATGATGATGATGATGATGATGATGATGATGATGATGATGATGATGATGATGATGATGATGCACAACGGCGTGTGCGTGTGCCGTGTGTTACGGTACAGAATACGTCGAAGGATGTGCGTACAAGGAGCTGTGCAAGTACCGAACGGGACTGCCCCCTCCCGCACTTAAGCTAATGACCTTCCAGCTGTGTCTGTCTCTGAGGTACCTTCACGGCGAAAAGGTGGGCGACAGAGAGGATGACCTGCGCCTCCTGTTCACCTCCCCGGCCCCCTGAAGTGGGGCCCCGTGGGCTCTTGTGCCTTGTTCGGTTGCTCCTATCCCCCTCCCTCCCCGCCTGTCTCAGCCCGCCCCGTTCCTTTGCTTACATGTACATTCAAGCCGGGGAAATGAATCAGTGCAGCATTTTCTTGCCTTTCTGTCTTCCTCAATCCTATGACGCGGACTTAGGTCTTTCGTACGCGGCCGTGTTTGCGCAGATTGTACATCGTGATCTGAAGCCGTCCAACGTTCTGATCAATAACGACGGTGTAGTCAAGCTATGCGATTTCGGCTTTGCAAGGTAGGGGTGGCGTGAGATTGCTCATAGATGGTACGACTGCATGGATCCTGCCGTGCTATTTGTTTAGGTTCGTGTAGGATTTAGGTCTAGGGCATGGTTGTAGGTTTTAGGTCTCACCTGGCCCTCTTGCAACAGTGACATGCACAACGAAGTAATAAAAACTGCACTCGATACCCCCTTCTCGTAATGCTCTGTCCTCGTTCTACTCCGCGCGCGCCAGGTTCACGTCTTGCCTTGACCCACACGACGTGGAGCGCTTATCGACATACGTGGTGACGCGATGGTGAGTGTTCCTTGAGCGGACAGCATTTATTGTTTGGCTCGCCATGCCAGGATTTTCCACATTCTGACCGCTGCCCCGGTTGAGAGTGTGAAGCTACATCCAGAATGCGGCCCCCAGATCGTTCTCGTGCTCACCAAACTCCTCCGCCACACCTCGTCCGAACCCGTCCTGAGACCAGCAGGCTGAGGCACAGCTTTCTTCGTGAACCACCACTCTGTACATTCCATTGGTGGTTTTTTCTTGTTTTTTTCATCGCTTCCATATAAATACTCTATTCCCCTGCCAGGTACCGGGCGCCAGAGGTGCTGCTCAGCATGGAGTACGGCCCAGCGGCAGGTCGGAGGGGGGGTGCGGGTTGGGATGTTTTTGGGGGGGGAAAGAGGATGACAAACGGCGAACCATGATCTGAACTCATAGCTCGGTGTAACTGGATTTGTGCTAAGATGGGGCAGGTTGGGCAGGGTCACAAGCTGACTGATGATGATGAAGCAGGCAGCTGTGGTGCTGCGCCGTTATTTATTCAGGCTTGGGTTCAGGCTTATGTCTGCGATGGCGCGTCACGGTCGTATGTGGGGCGGCAAGTACGACGGAAGTCAACACACCCAGCCACAGGATGAGGCCGTTACGATGGGATCGTAGTCGCGCTATGCGAGGGGAGGACATACACGCCACGTGGCACGTGGCCACACGCCACACGCCACACGCCACATGCACGTCTGAGCAATGCTTGTGAATAACCTGCTGTGCGCTGTCCCATGTCCCCCTGGTGTTTCGTCTTCGTGGTGCATTCCCCAGATATCTGGGCCTTGGGTTGTACGATTGCTGAGCTGGCAGTTGGGGAGCCGCTGATGCCAGGTAAGGCCCACATCCTTGCGCCCCAGAGTGTCCCATGGGTTCGCCGGCCGAGCTTGCACTCACATCTATTGACCTACACAGCATAGACCACCCTCCTTGACCACTTTTACATCTCTTTTTTATCCGACGTACCACTTTCATTACATTACATTACATTATCCGCTTTCATTACACTCGGGTTCACGTTTTCCAACTGGACCCTTGCCGCATCATCACCATCACCATCACCATCACCATCACCATCACCATCACCATCACCATCACCATCACCATCACCATCACCATCACCATCACCATCACCATCACCATCACCATCACCACCATCATCATCATCATGCTTACCTTGCCTTTTCCAATTCGTATTCCTTCCGCCGTAGGCACGTCCACTGTCGACCAGCTCTGGCGCATCATGAGAATTTTCGGCCCCCTGCCTCCTCACATGGCCGTACGACTGGTAGAGGACCCCCGTCTGGCGGCGCACTGCGTGCCGCCGCGGGGCCGTACCCTTGCCGTGCGGCTTCAGCACGTGGGCCCCCGTCTCATTCAATTTCTCGAAGCCTGCCTGCGCCTGGATCCAAACCACCGGCTGACGGCGGATGAGTTACTAAGGATGCCGTACTTTTTTGAGATCCCGCAGCTTGTGGCGGGCACCACCCTGGAGCAGCTGGTGGCGCGGGAGATGCAGCCGCGGGGCCCCTCGCCAAGGCGGCACGTGGCGCCGTCGCCACAGCTGCCAATGGCGGCGACGGCAGCGGCTGTGGTGCCGATGCCGAGGCAGCAGGAAGCAGTAACGAAGCCTGCGCCGAGGATGGTGGAGCCCGGCTCTT
This sequence comes from Volvox reticuliferus, assembly GCA_019650235.1. Lineage (NCBI taxonomy): Eukaryota > Viridiplantae > Chlorophyta > Chlorophyceae > Chlamydomonadales > Volvocaceae > Volvox > Volvox reticuliferus. The sequence goes on from BNCP01000004.1 coordinate 446,266, forward strand.
TTGGGCCGCAGGTTGCCGCGGCTGCCGCCAACGTCAATGCAGCCGCTGGTGCTGGTGCTGCGGAAAAGACCAAGACACGTTTCCTGCAGGTCATCCATGTGGGGTCGCTGCACGAGCAGCAACGGAAGCACGAAGAGAACCCCCACCAGCATTCCCAAGCACAGGAGGCGGGAGAGGAGACGACAGCAGCGACGCGGCAGGAGCAGCGGGAAGCCCTTGCATCGGGTGCAGCTACCTCTGTCACGACCGTCAGGGCTGGTGTTGCTGGCGCCACCTGCACTTGCAGCACCACGTCACCCCAATCAGCCAGTGCCTTCATGTTCACAACTCCCGAAGTCGCCGATGTCGGCGGCGGGGACGGCGGAGTCAGCGTTGATGCCGTTGTCGACGGCAAGCATGCGCTGGACGGCGCTGTCGCGCAGTTGCACTCCGTGAGTTGTCCCGCCACGTCGGACAACAACCTCAGTGAGCTGCGGCTGCGGCCAGAGATTCCAGCTGGACATCATGAAGACAGGGATAAGGCCAGCCAGGGAAACGATGCAGAAAGCAGATTAGCGAATGCTACCGCCGATGGTGGCGACAAAGCCACTGCAGGAGCCGCAGATGCTGGAGCCGGCAATCCTGACTCCGTCTGCACCCAGCCGCTGTCACTTCGCGACGTCGTTGCCGCCGTTGCGGTGGCCGCGGCGGTCACTGCTCGGACGCAGGAGTCTACCATCCCTTCCGGGGATGACGTGTTGCGCGCGCTACTGCCAGAGGTCGCTGTAGCAGGAGGCTCAGGGCTACCGCTGCAGTATCAACAGGCCGTTGACAAAATGCAGCAACAAACGGCGGAGCAGCTGTCGGGTCCTCCGTCGCTGCAAAGCGGCTTCGCATTCGTTAACGGTGGCGGCTCCACCGGCGGCGGCGGCGGCGGCGGCGGCGGCGCTTCTCAAGAGCCCTCTCTGGCGCAAGGTATCATAAGCGATTACTCTCAGCTTCTGCAGGCCGCAACGGCGATGAGTTCCGGTGCAAGGGGCAGCCCGAAGGAAGTTATTGCTGCCTTCCTGAACGGCAGCTGCAGCCGCCAGGCATCAGGCGGCGGCGGCAGCAGCAAAGGAGGCGGAAATGAATCGCTCCGCGCCGCCGCGGCGGCGGTGCTGGCCGCGGCAGAGGCACAAAATTCATCAACTGCCATCACTGCCGCCGCCGCCACCGGGTCGCGCAGCGGTGCCGGTGAGAGCATCACCGTCGGTACCAATGAGAGCCAGCCGTCACTGCGCGGGTGGGCAGAAATGGCTGTATCCGCTGATCAAATCCAAAATTGCCTGGCGCTGGCGGAGGCACTGGCTTGCACCGATTTGTCTACTGGTCTGATTTTTGGACCCACCGCCACCGAAGCCCCCACCGTGAAAGCCACGAACAACTCAGTGGAGCTTCAGGCGCCTCGGGTGCTCCAAAACCAGGACGAGTTGCGTGCCCTCGAGTTAAGTGGCGGCGCCGTCTACTCGGAGCTGAAGCAACAGACGCCGTTCACAATAGGAGCTGTGGCGACAGGAGCTGGCGGCGGCAACAATAGCGAAATCACCGCTGCAGCGGCTGCAGCAGCATTACCAATGACGGCCTTCGGCGCTCCAGAACCATGGGTTCCGACAGGGCACAGGAGAATTGCAGTTGCAACCGGCCTACATCGAAATGCGCCCCATGCCGCCGCGGCCGCCACCAGCAGCGGCCCCTTCGGCGGCAGCTTTGGCAGGTATCATAAGCCTGACCTTGTGATATCCGCATCTCAACAAGATTTAGCAAAGGCGATGCATCAGTCGCTTTCCGGCCATGTTGGCGGTAATGCTGCGCTGTTGGCAACGGCAGATGCCGCCCCGGCCGCGGTCGTTGCCACGGCTGCGGCGGCTGTGGGCAGCTTAAGCGGTGAGGCGCCTTTGCAGTTGGTGACGAGCTCCCTTGCCCTTTTGACGTACATGGCGGTGAGTGTTAGAGGGGGCTTAGAGGGAGTGTAAAGTTGGAAGCTTGGTTGGAAAGTCAGGAGGGTGTGGCTTGTGGCCTTTCCGTTGCTGTGCGTCATGCGACCTGATTGAATCGCCATGAATCCCATCTTCGTCACCACCCGTAGAAGCATGAATACGAACATACACTTCGTCTGATCTTATCCTTGGCCCGATAGTGCTTGCTTTCAGATCTTACCACATTATATTATCTGGGTTCTATGGGTTCCCATATGCATTTAGTGGATAAATGAATCGCATGCTCTGTCACCGGTCCGTCTCCTCCTCTCTGCATATCGAATATTAAGGTTTACCACCCACAACACGATCAGGCAGGGACAAGGTTGCAAAATCACAAGGGCTGGCCAACGAACAAATCATCCGTTAATAATTCACTTTCCTTTGCTTTTAAAAAGTGTTTCATTTAGTAACTGCCCACAGCTGTCTATATACAGCACTGTCTTCCGAACCGCAACTAATTTGGAAAACGCCGACACTAAACGTTGTTTGAATTGAACACTCTCTCAGGGCGAGCTGGGGGAGGTCATGACACCAATGGGGGCTCCTCAGCTCCCATCCTGCACGGGCATAACCTACCCGCACCGAAGACCGGCGAATCAGATTGGCGATGTGTACGACTTCACCATCTCCCCGCTGGGGTCAGGACCCTTATTGCCGTACAACCCGGACACGGACGCACGCGTCGCTCCCAGCGCACAGCTGCACGCCAAACCGATCCTCATCTCCTCGGGCCAGCTTGTCAACGCAGATGGCCCGGTTGCGGCGCAGAGCAGTTCCACCACCATGTGCTCTCCCGTCGGCCTTTCCACGACGAGCGACCACGCCACCTCCACCAAGGCAGCCGTGGCTTACCTTGCCGCAAACAGCAAGGCGGGCAGCAGCGGTGCAACTCAGGGCTGCTGCCACCTTGACGCAGCGATGGGGATGGCGGAGGTAGAGGCGAAGACGGCGGCCGTATCCTCCGACGGCTTGCGGCCAGCGACCAGCATTGGCTCCGCAGCCGCGATTGCTGCCCAAGCCCTCTCCAGGGCGCGCTCCCAGGGCTCATCTCGGTTATCTAGAGCCGCAGGGGCAGCTTTACGCCACCGCAGGGCCTTGGCGCAGCCGTCAAGTTGTTGTAACGATCCAAGCCCGTGCACCGCAGCCCCAGCCTTTGGCACCGCCAGCGACACGGGCTCCTGGAAGGGGGATGGGGGACCCGGGCATGGGCCCCGGGCAACGGTCCCGGGCATCACACCTCCGGATGCAACGGCTGTGGAGTCTGCACCAGCCGACTCGGCGTTTGGCGTCCACAGCGGCTCGTCGGGAACGGTTACATTAAAGTTAGGCGTTACGGAGGCAGGTTCCCTTCAATCAGTTAGGTCATATGGAGGAAGATGCGTGACCCCGAATGAGCAGCAGTTGGAAGGGGGGAAAGGGGGGGTATGGACGGGAGATGCTGCCGGCAGCGACGCCTTGACTGCAACAGCAGTGGCGGGCTCTGGGCACAGCAGCGGCAACGGCGCCGCCCCTGCCGCTTCCGGGAAGGAAGGAAAAGGGAAAAGTTTGCTACAGCGGGCTCGTCGGAAGCTACAGCGTCTCTTTTCCTGAGATGTTCCGGCAGCGCCGTGTTATTGCCATATCTCCAAAACAGGCAACATGTTTTGGGGTGGATGAATGGGCGTGAAATATCGGTGTACAGTTAGCTTAGAAATGCATCGTCCGTTTGCGGATGGGCGTAGATACGGCCGGGGGGAAATGAGGACAACAAACCGAAACCCTGGACACGTGGCACGCGTGGCGAGGAAACGGGGATCGGAAACATTGGAGTGCGTAGAGGGAAGTGGCTGGGTGGGACCTGCTGGCGAGGAAGCCGAAAAGGGGATCAGGAAGAGAAACTGAACGGACCGTGTAGCCATCATACATCAGTCATACATACTGCAAGTACAGGATGGGTGAGGGCCAGGGGAAGGGGCCTATCACTGCCGCTCCTTCCCCGGGCCCTCATTATCCAAGGCCCCCCTTATTGATCGGAAGACATCCTCCCGAGGCGGGTAAGGGGATCCTAACGGTTGCCGTCACGAGGCGTCACCCGGGGGGCTGGTGACGAAAAACGTCATTTCTGCAAATGAGCAGAGCCCAGGGGAACCATTTATGAGACTCCGCGCACCACCCTATCAGGAAACCAGTCATGGTCAAGTGAGAAATGCATGCAGATGCGAATAAGCATATCGCTCCCTGGGATCTGCCCCCAGTGCACTCAGGCCTTGGTGCGCTTGCCAGGGCGGGATTGGCGAATGCACAGGCGGTATGTCGGTGGGAGAAATGTAATGAGTGCTCCGGTAGCGGTTTTCGTGCGTATGTGTGTATGTGTGCCTAAACGCACGCATTTTTGATCGGTTTCACAGACATTGCGATGAACTTGATGGGGTATTGTGGGTGGGTGTTGTGGGGTGTTGTGTTGTGTTGTGTTGTGGGGTGGGGTGGGGTGCCGGGTGCCGGGTGCCGGGTGCCGCATGTGGCATCCAGGATATTAAGTGCGTAGATAATATGCAGGAGTTGCGACATTGATTGGTTGGATGGCCATACTCTGACTCACGAGAGCTTCAACCTGTGTGTGTGGGGGGGGGGGGGGGGGAGAAGGTAAATGCGACTTATGGATTCACCTCTGTGGGTTTGCACGTGAGTTGGGGGGGGAGTTGAAGTAGCATGGAGTGGTTTGGGAAGAAGTTATAGAAAATGGCTCTTTAAGTGAGCTCACGATGGGCCTCTATCTGGGCAGGAGTTATGGCTTATGGCATTTTTGGACTGGCTTTGGTTTATCCTTCACCTTCACCTACAATTCGAATGGCGATCAAGGTGGTTATCCAGTTACCGTTACAGGCAACAGAGTCAATACGGTATGGATAATAGGCTGGGTTCTCGATGCCTCAGAGCTGTTGAGGAAAGAAACATGGAAGTGATCATCACCCGGTCCTGACCAGCCCTGACCTGACTCTACCACATGTTAGGTTTCCTATCCTCCCAAGTTCGAAACCCCCACCCCACCCTTTCCCTCTCTTGACCAGAGGGTCGAAATCCTTCAGTGCCCAGGCAGGCGTTTTTCAACCGTTGTTGGTGCCGTACAAGGCATTTGACTGGGGTTGTAGACCTTCCCCAATGGCTTTAACTGTCTGTTGGGACGCCTGAGATGAAACGCCCGTGCTGTTGCTGTGCTGTTGCTGTTGCTGTGCTGTTGCTGTGCTGTTGCTGTGCTGTTGCTGTGCTGTTGCTGTGCTGTTGCTGTGCTGTTGCTGTGCTGTGCTATGCTATGTTATGCTTTGCTTTGTTGCGCTTTGCTGCTCGGGTACGTTGCTGCACCGAGTGGTGCTCTGTGCAATGTGGTCCAGTGCGCAGTGCCCTGTGTTGGTCTTTTGATCCTCTGCGCACTGCACTCCGTCCTCATTACGCCGTATTGCTTTTTCCCCCAGAATGTTTGTGCTGCCTTCACCGCTACAGGGCAGGCCGCAGCCCATACTGCGCTCTGCTGTGCAGTGCCCTGTCCTCTTATACTTATGTGAATGTGCTGTGCCTTATCCTGGTTGCTTGGGAGGTCAAAGATGGAGGGGGGGGGGTGGCGGCAGCAGGAACACTGGCCGTAGAGGACGGACCAGCAATAAGGAGGCGGGGCCCGCTAGAGACTGCCTTCCCCCACCCTCCCCGGACTGGGAAAGCAGTTTCCGCCGGGAGCAACGCAGCGGGGAAATTTGAGGAGATGGGGGCTTATCATTCTGCAAGACGCAGGAAGCCAAGTCACGGGGCGATTGCTCTGACTTTAGCTCGTACGCTGGCTGCTTTGCATCTTTGTGGTCATCTTGGCTCACCTGTGCTTACTTGCGTGAGATCGCCAGTTAGTTAAATGGGGCGCAGAACTACTTTCACTACCTTCACTTCCAAGTGTGGGCCTGTTTGAGAAAGGGGGAGGGTACGTTATATATCACAACTTGCGCATATAAAATGAAGACAGCCTTGCCGTGGGTCTGTGCTGATAGGATGATGCGTCAGGGGCGGTTGGATAATTTCCGGGGGAGGTGGTTCAGAAATCAGTTGCTTGATTAGGAGCGGCATGCTTAGGAGCAGGAGGCATGCCGGATGAAGTTTTGAGCTAGACATTGTTATTGGAGAGCACAGGAAGAGGAGCAGGAGGTCAATGATCGTGTCCATTGAACGGCAGCGAAGGAGCTGCGGCTACTGGGAAGACGCGCCGGTGAATGAAGACGTGTGGTATTCCGCAGCGCGCGGTGGCTGTGAGCATGCCATAAGAACACCCGAAGTAAATAACGGAGGCTTGCGTGTCGGAGATAGTTAAGATGCAGCTGGACTCCAGGGGGGGCAGGTAAAGTGCAGGCATTTTATGGACCACGTCAAGGTGGCATTGTCGCTTGTACGGAGCTGAAAAGGATGTGAAAGGACCGGTTCGCAAGGCAGAGGGTGCTCGCGGCTCATGCTTAACATACATCATATGGCATAGTGGTGATCCCGCGTCGTACACATGGCAATACGGATCGATGTACGGTAATGTAGAAGTAGTATAAGTTCGGCCGCCACTAGTGGCCACCGATAACAGATGACAACAGATGATAGCGCTAATAAACTATGGTCTTAAATCGATCATGCGTGTGATTTTGGAGCCTTAGTCAGCAGGGAAGCGGAAAATGGGGCGTGCCGCACACCCAACCACGCGCAGACGAATGAATGTCTCATGTTGATAGATGAGGACAAATTAAATCTATTAGCTATACGGGTGGGACAGGTTGAATACCAGTACGAATACGAATAAAGCACCATTAAGGCAACATGCAACGGCTTGGGGCATCATTGGGCTTTGACGTCACGCATGGCGTCACGCGTTGCAGCACCGAGTTCCTTGCGGGTCAGGTGCCGCTGGCGGCTGCGTCCCCAGCTCCCCTCCGCGGTTGGTGAAGGAAATGGGGGTTGAGCATACACAGCCGTATGGGGATGCAGCGGCACCAACAGCAGACAGCCAGTCTGCTGGGCCTTTTGTCGCGCGGTGGGGTCAGTCTCTCGAATTACTACGTCTTGTTTTTGGCGTTGCAACCAGCTCCATCACGTATGATGGCATAAAACTCAAGACGTCTGGTGAGAGATATGACATTATTTCCTGGGGTTGCCTAAGTAGGCTTTAGGAGGCCCTAGGAGGTCACACACGCCATGAATTCATGGTGCGTACGTACCGCTGATGAGGTGTTGTGAGGTTTGATGGGTTAAAATCTGATGCAGACACAGGTTGGTCACCCATTCATTCACGTCTGGAGAAGCCTTGCTGGGACACAGCGGTTGTGTGTCGGTTGTCTAATAACTGAATTTGTCCAAGTTACGAACTCCGAACTAAGTGGTCTGAGAAATTTTGGGAATTCAATTTGCATCTCTCCGGTTGCCCCCGTTCTACCTGCAAGTTGCGAGCAGTGTCACGGAGCACGGTGCTGCAGCGGGAAGCTGGTAGTACTGGTATTTTGTGCCTGTACGACGTGATTCAGGAGCAGTGAGTTCGCATGCTACCTGAGGGCGCGGCCTTACTAGATAGATAGATAGATAGATATCAATTATATGATTTCCTTCGTGGTTGTCAATTCAAGCACATTGTGCTATATGTTACGTTATGACGCATAATGATGCACATTTGTTGCGTTGTGCTTTTCACGCTGTGCTGGAGTGTGCCAATACGAAGTCGTCGCAGGTGCTTTTTGGGTTATGCCATCCTATGGGGGTTTGTCGGCATTGACCCACGGGTCGTTGCATCTGAGGCCTTAGGTCCCTTGCTTGGGAGAGAACCGATGTTTCAGTCATCGGATGGTTGTCAGTGGGGGTCCAATCATCAGGTGGTTGTTAGTTGTGGCGGCGGCGAAGGGAGGCAAAGGGCCCGATTCGGGGCGAGTCTGCAATGATGATGGACCTGGTGCTTGTTAGTGTAAGGCAAGGCGGAATCGTGGACCCGAACGGACACGCCAAGATGTGCTGGATTTGAGGTGGACAAGTTAGGAGGCCATGTCGGCGAGGCCATCTTTGATCCAGTATTTTGGGTGGTGATCGTATTAAATTACTACTTGATTCGTCAATGGTGTTGTTGCCAGTATTTTAGATCCCGGCGGCGCCAGCGGCCGTGGCGGTGGCGGTGGTTACACCTCAGCGGTGTGTGCATGTGCAAGAACTGCAACGGTATGGACAGAAGGCCAGAAGCCGTGAACTGCAAGTCGTTAACCTGTGGGGGAGTCTATCGCATTCCCGCGACTATTTAGATCCTATCTATGCCTCACCCGTCCCCCGCCCATCGCTCATAACACGGCGGTGCACACCGGGCGAAGGAGGCGGGTTATGTGAAGGGTCATTTGCCATTTGGATGGAGGTGACGAGGCACACGTCCGCGGGCGCATTATTGCGCCGCGCGTTTAGTATTCTTACGGGTCCGAACCATCTTGACGTGCACCATTTCGTTAAAAGGCATCCTGTCCGCTGTCTGGGCGTGCGTGTGTAACAGACCACATCATTACTTAAAGATATTTTAAGGTAGGCTGTTGCAGCGTGTACCCGCACTTTCCTAGAATCGCATCGTTCATGCATTGAGACTGTTTCAGTAGGACGAGCTCGTATGCTCTGTCGTGTACGCCCGCCGTACAATTTTTGGACGCTTAGGGCAGCAGGTGCATTGGGCATTGGTCAGCCAACAATCGACTGCGGCCCATCCGACGCAGATCATGTCTTCCTTCAATGTGCATGTCTTGTGGTGGTGGGGTTATCTTTTTCCCATGCGGCGTTATCTGCAATCAAAATGCAAAATGACAGCTCATCTCCGCTGATGATGATCATACATGTGGTGGCAGAACATGTGGTGACCCTAAGCCCGTGAAGCCCGTCAGTTAGGAGTGTGAGGATCTGATCTAGGATACTAGGGATTTAGGGGCGAGGGGGCGGAACTGAACCGATTTCTACGATTTCAATTCGCCTACCGCTTGTAACCGCAGTCTTAACTACCGTTGCAATCGTACAACACTCCTAAGCAAAATATTGCTCCCATTGCCATTTGGCCCCTCTGTCCCTCCTATCCCTCCCTGTGTTGGCATGCGCGGTTTTCAATTCCACACCGTCTTATCAAATGGTGAGAGGTCTTAGTTTGTCTCTGTTTTGTTTCACACACACCACTAACGCATTAATCTTGTTACACATTGCCACTTTTCCTTTGAAAAAACATTCGTATGTGCATCGCTGAAGTTCTGTCATTGCCTGAAATGAGTGTGCACGCCAGCTTGGGAACATGAGCAAGTAAGAAGGCTGTTGTATCTCTGTTGTATCCGCTTACATACAGCAAAGGCGCGATCGAAAGATGCCCGGATAGACAACTGGCCATCTCGGATACTACCCGCCGTAGATACCCGCCCAGGATGATTACCACAAAGGTAAGCCTTCGTTCCTGGAGTCGCCGATAAGATTCCACCCCCCAAACACGCCGCCTTGCAAGCAGCAGTAAATGAATAGATAACTTTGCCCAAGGTCTTCACAATAGTGTCCCTAATTGTGCAATTCGGTCAGCAGCTGAGCCAGCAGCAGGCAAAGGCAGGCAACTAGGCCCTGATCTGGCAGTTAGTTTCTTGCACCATTCGGGGTGCCCCCGGGGTAGGGTCCTCTGTCCATCGTGTCTATCTGCTGGTTAGTAATCGATGACTCGTGTGAAAGCTGGTCGTCCGTACTTGTAATTTTCGCTTCCAAATATAATAAGGCTGAAACATGCACATGCACGTTTACGGCAATTAGGCAACATGTTAAGGACACGGTTGCAGCCCTACCGGGGTGGGTGTGTAACCGTATGCAGGGGTAACCAGGCATCAGTAACCCTGCCTATTAAATAAGTACTTCCTGTGCCTTCTTTTACGAGTTTTCACTAGCTTGATCAGGTTGATACAATTTCCTGGATAGATGGTGTAGAGACATGGTAGCCTGGACAGCTTTGTAAGGTGAACAAATACAGGCAAGATACATTTGCTTCTGTGGCTCTAGGCACCACCAGTTATGCATATGGGTGAGATAGGTGAATTAGGCAGGCAGGCGTAGGAGGCTATAGGTGTGAAATATTCGAGACACTTCAGTAGTGGTATACATCACCGACTTATCATACGTACTAAATGGTGTGATAAGACATGAGACATACGTGCTTGCATCTGTTATATACCAGGCAGAGTATGTAGACTGGTGCTTGGAAAGATACGGCTGCAGTTTGGAACAACTATATTGGACATGCAGAAGCCCCAATATTGGGCCCTGATATCACTATGTAAGGCTGATGGGTCTATGCGTGAATGCCTGGTTTACCCCTCCCTTCACCGCACCCCAAAGAACATTACCCCTACCCCCGGGTATGGTGACTGAAAACCCCCATATGCCTGGGCAACCCCTGTTATGTATTATCCCCCCCCATATGACGTTGCCGCTACCCCGGGGTATGGTTACCGACCCCCTCTTATAACGAGGGGAGGTTCTGTAACCGCTACCCCCTCCCTTACCCCCCTTTGTAACGTTTACGGGCGTGTTACCCACTTTCTGGTGCCATCGGGGTGGCGGTATGCTATCTGGGGATACGTTGAGGTGATTCATTGGCTTGGCATGGGAACAGCCTGCATATATGGCCGTGGCCACACCCTGCGATGCTGGCTTCCTGATGTGTCTTTGGAGTCTGCAACAGCAACTCGGACCACGCCTGCACCTGCTGTGCTGGCACCCTGACTTCTTGCGATCTATCCTGTTGCGCGCGGCCGTCTGAAGCCAGGGCAGACCTGGCCAACCAAGCCCCCTCGTGGGACAGACAGCCAGTGACCCATCCTTCTGCCCTTGGCCCGGCCATAGCCAACAGCACCCGTGCTTGCAGCTGCTGCAACCTGCATAGCTGCTTGCTTGCAGGTCTTTTCCTTTTGGTACTGGCTCCGGATCTTTCGTCTGTCCATTTCAGATAGTCCGCGCGTCAGGCAGGCTGTCCGATCAGGGAGTCCGTCTTGTCAATACCAACCCGTCCTACAGCCCGCCCTGGACCGTGTTGCCGCCTTCCCGGCAAGGACATCATCAGGACATAATACATCATCTGGAATCACGCTGCTCCCACGTGACGACCCCCTATGCCTGCGCTTGGTCCCCTGAGGAAGCATGACAGCACGGATTGCTGCGTTGCAGGTTTCTGCAGCGACAACGGCAACCTCATCCTTATTGCCTGTCTCTTTAACTATCTCCACCTCATCTTCCTCGCCCTCCGCATCGCACGGAGGCTTGTGAACAGGATCAGGACCATATGCGTCCTCATCCACATCCGCGGTAGTGTCCGGAAATGCGTAAATTTTTAACTCAATGTGAGCGCTTTAGCAATTCCTCACCTACGCCCGCGCGATGTTTTAATTCCATACGTAAACTGCACCTTAAGCTTGGCGGTGGCCAGGGTCTTGAAAAGTTGTATTCCGGTAGTGACAGGTGTGGCGGGAAACAGTACGCATCTGCGTGGATGACATATTTGTACTATCGTGCTCACCTTTATCAAACGTTAGCTTCTCGGGAGAACTTCGTTGTCAAGCTGCGATGAAGTGTACCGCCTTGAGGTCTCGTGTACATACATGATCTATTGGCTAAACTAACATACTAATCAATCTGCTCAAAAGGGGAGAACCTCAATCCCATACTTAGATACGATGTCACAAAATGCCCGTGAAGTCTCTTCGGGACAAGTTCTCAATACGATTTCCAATTTGGTTGAACGGGAGAAAAGCATGCTAATGGTAAAGTCGCAATGATGTCTAATGATGAGCAGTGTTTGTTGAACGAACCCAAGTATTTGTGTTTCTGCAGAACCTAGACACGGTCGTTAGCTCCATCATGACAGCAGCAGATTACTTGGCCATTCTGAAAGATAGCGACCAGGCAAGCCGTTCGTGCCGTCGTGCTTGCCTTCGTGATTCCTCCCCAGCTTGCAAGCTTGGGGACGTTCGGAATCGTCAGTATTGCACTGGGTTGGTTGCCACTCTCGCAGGTTGGCACTTACAAGGAGCTTGTTGTGAACTTGGGGAAGCTTACACATGAGGTCCGGACCAACCAAGCCGTTCTGCAGGATCTGGCAGGAACATACCAGGTACTCCATGCAGTTTTACCACCTGTGTACCACTCTACATCAATAACAGGCTGGTACGTGCGCCCACGCTGTCGCAATTCGCCATGTTCTTCCACCCTGTTAAGCTTCTTTTGACATCCTGGGCTTAATTTGTCGTCCATCTCCCCCGGCATTGCTGCCGCATGCCAGCTGCATCCCGTCCATGCCGGGTGTCGGTTCGCATAGATCCTTTTCGTCCCCCCCCCGACGTTCTCGACGTCGGCTGTTTTCATATCCCTTTTATCTCTTCCTATCTCCCTTTTTTTCTCTCCTCAGGCCTCTTTGGAAGACACCGATTTCAGGGCGCTTCTGGACAAGCTGCTGAAAGAGCGCTTGCAGCAACATCCGTAAGTGTGTCCGGAGTAGAGGGGGGCCGACAGCTCGGAATATGGACGTTATGGTTCGTGCGGTTGACTTATTTACCGTTAGCCATGACACATTGGAAGAAACATTATACGGGGTTGTGGGCCCAGAGGCCCAGTGGTTAAGGGAGGCATGCTGCTGACGTTCATGCACCGTTGACAAATTGTCGTCGTACAGTTGTGGGAAGATTCGCTTGATAGATGAACGGAGGCAGGCCCGAAACCCGGGACTTGTACGCAGCAGTACGTTGTGGTGATGGTGGCGGTAATGTGGGCTTCTGGATGCATGAACAGGAAAGAACGTGCACTTCGAAGTGCGCCCGAGGTAGAGGCCATTGGGCATGGTGCCATGTGTATGTGACCCTGTACAGGTACAGGCCGCAGGATGATCAGCGCTTAAAGGAGTTTCAGGACGTGGTCGCAGGTGCAGGCAGCCAGGCCTTCGGGGACGAAGACAACTTGGGCGATGAAGATTTGCTGATTGAGGACACCCGCGGCTGGGTGAATGCAAAGTGTCCGCTAAGTATGAAGGAGGTAAATCGGAAGCCGTACGGCGGTAGGGTCGAATCTTGGGACAGGTTAGAGACTTCTGCTAGTCCGAGAGGCCTTCTGAGCTGCGGGTCAGTCGAAAGGCTGATGATAAGGGTGGGCAGTGTGGGCTCGCTGTGAAATCATTCCGCCATGCAAGCTGACCGGTACGTGTGCTCTTGCGCTACTTCCCTCAGGTTTTGGACCTTGAGAATCCAGTCAAGGACTCTCTTGGTTACGTTTACGAGCGGTCCAGCATTATGGAGTACCTACGTGGCCATCCTCACGGCCTCAAGCACCCTTGCGCAGGTAAGTGCGTAGTAAGTGCGTTCCCAGGGTGCAGGGAAGGGAAAGAATATCATGAATTCCGAATAAATTTAGCGTTCGGAGGCTAATCTCACCTGGAGACGTGCCATAGTCATGTAAGACTAAGTGTGGAAAGGTACAAGGTACGTTTGGGCGTAAACAAATACGGTAGTATGTGTTTCTCGTGATAAGGCCTGTGCAGGCTGGAGATTATGGCACCTTCAGATCACGGGTGCTGGGTTTGGTATGCTCTGATCTTGCGAGAAGGGGTGAACGCGGGACACACTCACAGCGTCCTCAATTGACGAGGACATGAGGCTTTTCAGTGCCAGCGCCCAGACGCCACCGGCCTTCGTGCGTGTACGTGCGAGTGGTTGGGGACAAGCTTGCCTTAATTTTGCCCAACACCCTAACTTTCCACGGTCGGTTTGGTTTTGGATTGACTGCATTGCATCTTGTTGTCGTGAACGCCACCGCCAACACTGATATCAACAGGCGTCAACCACAACATTAAAGAGGCCGAGCTCAAGCCCGCGGAAGACGTCATTCGTGCCAAGCGCCGGCAACGACTCCAACAGGCAATGGGCGACGGTAAAGAGGGTACCAACGGTGATGGCAATGATGATAATGTAGTTGACGTCTAGTAATTTGCGAGAATGGGCCAGGCAGGAATGGACAAGCGCAAACAGGACCCCATCTGCTACGGGTTGAGAGACAGTCACTTGGGTCTGGAAAGCAGGCTAGGGTTTTGTCCCTCGCGTGGTCCCACTCGGCGTGGGCCTAAGTCAGCGCATGGTAGACCGTCCGCGTGTAGCGTGGCGCTGCGAAAGAGCTGCTGACAGGCCAATCGCTGGTTGGCCAGGCTTAGATGTGGAATGACGACTTTGCTTGTGGACGCGGGTGGTCTCCGGATGCAAGGTCGCTGTCCGTATCCCCGGAAGGGTATCATCTCCGTACAGTCTGGGGGTGACTGCAAGTAGCCTGGGAAAGACATGGAACATGCAGGTCATCGTATGGGGTTTGGGTCACATGTCTCCGGTGTTCGTACACTGGCAGTTGCGTTGGGTTTTCTTCACGAGGATGATGGGCTTCAAGGCGATAGTGGGCGATGGTGGTCCCCATCTTGGCCGGTGCAGTCTTGGCGACGACGCACGCCCGCCTTCTGCGAGATGCCTGATGACATTCTGTTCGTGCCGTGTGGGGATATATGTTTGCTTGTGATTGTCTGCCCTCGTTATTCGCTGTAGTTGTAGAAACCCGAAGGGAAGACAAGCCTTAGAGCAAATGTGAATGACTCGCTCCAATATTACATTTATGGGTACTCACTTTTACACGGCCCTCCCCTTGGGTGATGATAGTAATGCAACACGCGCAGGCAGGTGCTGTGTACGCCAGCCGCCAACATCTGCTGAAGGCACGGTGGTTGATGTATGGCATCGGATGTTGTGTGGCTTAACCAAAACAACCGAGGTACGCAAATAGCTGTGCGGACATACGACTTAAATGTCTGGTGCAGCACGTGGTTGTTGTAGATCGACAGAATAATAATAATAATAATGATACAAACACGCTACACAAATTCTAATGTCATAGAGACAGCAGCCACGCAAGACTCGAAGCATTGGGAGGAGCAATGCGACCTGTACCCACATCAAGCGAGAATAAAGCATTTAATCGAAATCGGTGGAAGCTCGCATGAAAAAGGTTTGTTGGGCCATTTTAATTTTCGGTGACCAAGGGGTTCCATTATTCTCACAGAAGGGTCGCCCGTTGAGAAAACTCCGGCATAACAAAATGGTGTCCATCATGGTGTCCGCGTCCCCCAGTCGCCGGCAGCGGAATCATACTCGTTGAGGAACAGGCCGTCGCACATTTTCTACCGGACTTGACAAGGGCATCATGTTCGCTATTTGTTGATCGCTGAAGATGCTAATCAGCAGCATGCAAGCCCATACGCGTTCGCCGCATCGGAGCATCTGAACGACTGTCGTCCCCAGTTCGCGACGCTGCTTTGTCCAAAAGGATTTCCTTACCATACAAGCAGCCACGAAGGTGATGCGGTCGCAAAGTCCCGTTATGGAGTTCGCTACACATACCTTCTCTACCATACCCTCGCAAACTGTCTAATGAACAGACAGATTGACAAGCTGCCACCCATGATCCTTTCTAGGTCCCATCAGGACTGCGTGCTCAGGCCGTGAAGTAAGTACATTGAAAGAAGGAAAAAAAGAAGGGTCCGTAACCAAACGTGGTAGTCACAAACCTATGTACAGGCAAGACATGTCCTTGATACCCAATCCACTCGCGGAAACTCAAATCACACCCTCTGCTCATTTTCCAATTGTTCTCGTCCTGTGCACATCCGTAAACTCGGACGGCACAGCACGTGGACGGTGAAATATCTTGAAACGCGCACGTGGGAAAGGAACGTAAAACCGTCAACGGAGCGTACACATCAACCGCATTCGGTCAATAAGCACGCGCCACCGGTATGATCGCAGCTACAGCGTTATAACATCGCATCGTGCCTTACGCGAAAAAAGCAATTTTGTAATATTATGACACCACAAACAATTCTGGCCATATCATGACATCCCTTCTGTTATTTTGCAGACGCTGTCATCAGAGATATGGTACACATGTTAACTTTGCCTCCCAATTACTAAAACTCAAATTCAACCGCTTCACTCCGTTTACACTCCCGCCCTTCTTCCCCAGTTATTTCCTGATCATTTAGGGAAACGAACATCATCCAAATCACCCCACCGAGCTCATTGCAATTCGTAAGCTAATCGGGTGTGCGACACCGCTGCGACGCGCTACTGCTTGATATCCGCAGTTTCTACACCGTCCGCGTTGTTGCCTGTTTCTCCGTCAGAGCCGCCAATAGCGGCGGCGCCGCCTGACCCATACGGTCTGCTGCCATTACGGTCGATGCCCTCGCCAGCGGGGCTGTTGGCACCGTCACCGCGCGGTGACTCAACTCCCCCTGCCCCAGTCGCTGCTGCTGCAATAGCCTCCAATGCAGCTACTGGACCACCGGCGGCGCGTTTGCTGTCGTCATCTTCGCTGACGTGCACGCCGGCAATCCCCCCGCCCATAGCCTCGCCGATGCCAGCTCCACTGTCCCCATCCCCATGCCCGCCCTCTCCGCCGCTATTGCCTGTCCCCCCACCGCCAGCTACACCCGTCAGGGCCTCTAACAAGTTACCCACTTGAACTCCCCCAACGCTGCCATTGGCGGCACGGCCCAAACCGTCTAGCAACTCATTTAGCCGACGCCCTACGGGGGAAGATAACAGCCCGGCAGCGCTGCCGCCGCCAACCCCAGGCCCTGCAGAACTGTTGCCCTGCAGCCCAGCCATGGCCGCCGCCACGGCGTCCGTCAGTGACAAGCCGTCTTGAATCCCCAGCTGTGCCAGCTGCTGCTGTTGCTGTGCTCCAGCCTGCGGCTGCTGCTGGCCGCCGCTGCTGCCACCCAGAGTCGCCATCGCTGCCATACCAAGCTGCTGTATTAATTTCGTACTAATATCATTGCCGGAGCTCTGTGCACCTGTCCCTGTTGCCCCGGCAGCGGCGCTCGCCCCCGCAGCATTGTTGCCGGCGTTTCCGGCACCGCCGTCGTCCGCCATGGGACTGCCGCCCTGACCCAGCTTCTTCGCTCGCCGCATGTTGTGTCGAGCAAGCCTGTGGAACAATATCAAGATTGGTGTTACGGACGGCACTCACGTGACAGTGCTTCAGAAAAAAACCAACTGAACTTCCCATGCGGTGTCGATATCCCCTGGGGCCCGTTGACCGTCTCCTGTAGGCATTCATTTTAACCAAAAACATTTCTCGCCAATTTTATAGCCTTGCCTAAAGTCAGCAACCATGCCTTCTGCCCCGTTGACATAATGGAGACGTACTCGGATCCAACCCCCCGTGGCCGCCTGATTCAAATGTTGGTTTGGAAGCTATCAATGATCAAGTCAACCTCACATGGTTCGGCAGGAGCGGCGACTGCCGTCGAACTCCGACAAATGGTGGAAGCGGCCACATTGTTGGCAGAAGCGTTGAGGCACACCGTCTTTCAGCACGGAGCTTACTTTTAGATGGAACTCGCCTGATTGGATGTATAGCGCAGAGCGAATATGCGGGAGTTCTCGGTGGGACAACCCAATCGAATCGGGGAAACAGGGTGACAACGAGGAAGATAATACCATGATAATGAAAGAGGGGTGGGTGGGTAAGAACGTGTCGATGCACATTCGATGCACAGCGATTGCTGTCGATGCAGCAATCACATGTCGATTGCTTGCTCACATACCGTGTAAGGCAGATTCGCATGACCTTAACGTAACCACATCCAGCATTGGGAGTCTCCCTATGCACACACTTGCGTTAAGTTTACCTGTTTCTCTCAGTAAGACACACAGTCACAGACAGCATGCACCCAGGGCCAAGCACACCCCATTCGACTTACAGATCTTATATCGCAGGTGGTAGTCCCGCAGGCCAGTGAGGTCCGCATAGCACCCCTCAACGTGGCATACGCCCTTGACCTGCCAACAGGATGGCAGAAGAGCGCGAAGAAACAAGGAACCCAACGTGAAGGAGTGGATAGGATAAATTGGAACGACAAAACAATGGCCTGTCACGGTGATGGAGCCTTTCTCCCATACAAGCATACAAGCTTCATCTCTCTCTAACCTCGCCCCTCCGTTGGCTTATCTTCCTGTCCGCCAAAACCAGTTCGAAGTTCTAAGCACAAAGGATCAGGATGCACTGCTGTGTGTCGCTTGTGTCGGCCAAAATAAAACAACGTATGCACATGCTTCGTCGATTGTTCCTTCGTTGCTGTTGTCACCTAGCTTCGGGCCCCAATGTCCCGCGGCTCGGTCTTAAACGCATATGACGCACACCTGCGGTGTTCTTCGGTCTCGCGGCGGAGGGTCGGGGTAGGTGGGTGGCGGTGCAGGCAGCGCCATCTGGCCAACGCCCGCTGAACCTGCGAAGCCAGGCCCGCCTCCGCCGCCGCCACCACCAGCAGCAGCCGGGAGGGAAACCATATCTTGGTCGCCGGATAGACCGCGGCCCATGCTGGGCGGCTGTTGCTCTGGGGATCAGGTAACGGACAGCGGAGACAGGAAGTCAACTTGCAGGATATCACGTACACACTCCCCAGGGAAGAAATCGTGATAGATAGATGGGGGGACAAACAAGCGAGCCACGGGCCCCAAGGCGCGTGCAGTCACCGGCACTTTGGCTAGGCTCCGGCCTAGCTCAATAACCCTCATTTTATCTTTTGTATTGTAGCGGCCGGAGCATAGCCAAAGACAAAATGAGGATTGTTCAGCACTATGGATGGACGTGATGGAATGAGTACATGAAGAAATGAGCAGCCAAGGAGGGCCATAGAAAGGCTACAAAGAGATGGATATGATAAGCGACGCCTAGCGGATAGCCGAAAGCTAGATGTCCGAACGAATCAGTCATGGGTGTGGATACGGCTGGAACGTGGGGGACGGCTGCGCAAGTTTTCCACGAGGATGTCATCTGACATTTCATGCCATTCCATTTGCTTGGGATATGATAATTATCGTCAGCGTACTAGGAAACAGCCGTAATAAAACACAGGTTTGCGAACTGTAACCGGCTACAAGAATGCCAAAGGCTTCCTCGCAAACCCCCGCTCGTCCAAGATTCCGCTTTCCTGACATGGAGCATGGGCCCCCCATTGCCACCCGCACCCTCCGCATTTATTCCGTACCTTGCTCCGTCCTCTGCATACCTTGCTCCCAGCCGCTGCTGCGCTGCCCTTCGTCAGTCCGTGGCCGCTTGCCACGCCCGCTAGTGCCGCCGGCTGCTGCTGCCGCTGCCGCCGCCGCTAGCGCACCCTCCTCCAACTCCCGCCGCAACCCCGCAAGGTTACCCAGCCGCTGCGCCAGCGACGCGCCGTCAACACCAATGCCGGTTCCGCCGGCGGCGGCGGCGGCGGCAGCGTTCTCCTCCTCCAGCAGGCTTCGGAGCGCAGCCGTACCTCCACCTTTGCTCTGAGCCAGCAGCAACTGCGCCGCCGCCGCGCTGGCGGCACTGCCGCCCATCCCCAGCTGCTGCAGCTGCCCCGGCGGCAGCAGTTGCAGGAGCGGCAAGGAGTTCAGCGTCAGTGTGTCGTCCATGGAGGGAGGCTCGCCCAGCAACGACACGGTGGTTATGCCACTGACGTTACCTCCACCTCCACCGCCGCCGCCGGCCCCGGGAGTTGCTACGGTGCTGCCGACGCCGGGGGTGTTTCCGCTAGTGCGCATGTAAGTTTGCAGGAGGTCAGGTGAAATACCGATCTGATCTGCTAATACGGGCAGCAAGTGAGTCCGAGTTGGACCGCTAGGAGGTCCTCGGAGCCAGGCGATGGCCACCTGGTGGGGAGGGCGTAACGATCGAGGACGTGAGTAAGCGGCTACATGGATGAACAAATTATTTCGTCCTTCCTCCACCCACCTGAAGTGCCAACTGTGGCGCATGGCGATTGGCCGCCACGTCAGTGCAGATCTGCACCACCACATCCATATTAGAGGCGCTAAACTCCAGGGTGGGAACCACCTCAGACAGCCTGTGGCGACCGTGCGGCAAGAGCGGGCGCGGCAGTTACAGCAGCGCTCGTCCGTCATCACACTTTACACCGATTTGCTAGGCCGCCCAACCACCATCTCACGCTTATGACCTCAGCGGCTGGTGATGGCGGCGGGTAAGAAACAACCCGCGAAGACCAGACGGATTCAGGGGTGTGTGCCCAGACTCAAATCATACCTGGCTCGTATGAACTGCAGGCACACTTCCGCCAGCCGGCCCGTCTTCGTGCTCAGGGCACGGTCCAGCAGTAGGCAGGCGTTGTTTGGGGTGAGGCTGGCACTCACAAACTGCTCCACAGCGTTGGGGAGACCGTTCACCTATTAGGCGGCGGCGCGGGGCTTAAACACCAAAACCCGATAACGGATGAAGGGACGAAGCCAAAGGTGTGCTGCGGAGTACAGCGGGAACGTAGCCGTACCCGAGTTGGGCCTTCATTTGAGAGTGGCTTCCAAAGGTGTTCTTAAGCCGTTGCGCTATCTTGTATATAATATCAAATACCCTGCTCCTCAACCTCCAACCCCATCCCCGTTCTGCGCGTCCTCCATTCTTGTCCCTCCTTTCCTTTCCCCCCTGCGCCTCCGAAAAACAAAGCTCATAGCCCAAATCACCTCGAACCTGCCGATTCGGCTGCCCTATTCTCACTTCTTCAGAAATTCAGAAACCCACCTCCAACTTGACCGCGGCATCGTATATGCTAGCTGCAGTTGCAAGCGTCAAGGGACATTCCCCCGTATAGAATGAATCGATCAAGGTGTCCAGCGCGTCGCTGTCAACTCCCTGAACGGGAAGCTTCGCGCCCGTAAAGCCCCCTGGCAGACAGCAGATCAGGATACAGCGGACGGTGTCACAGGAAGTTGAAAGAAACTGGAGCCACTTACGTAAAAAGCAATTCCTGAAGTGCGTGTCGGTTTTAGTCAACGTAAATCTTCTGTTCCATTGTTTCACGTAATTCACATCCATTGATCACGCGGAAACCTATCAATGTCGGGCGTGTGGTACACCAATGTCCTGCGCGCCAGCAAGAGGTTTGCGGATCTATGCCGGCATGAACAAGGGAGCTGCGCTGCCCCGCAGCCAACGACAGCCCGCGCCAATGTGAGGATTGCCGCTGTTGCTTATCCATCTTAGCATGTGGGTATGTTCGGGCGCTCTTTTCCCGAGCGCAATGTGTGGAGGGAAGCTTTGCGAAAAGGTCAGGGTTCGTGGCATCCACGGGAACCTTCCCTCACACGACCCCCGAAACGAGAGGCGAGCCATGCGCATACCTTGTTTCAACACGGAAGCCAAACGCTTGCTGGATGCTGCCAGAATAACTTGGTGGCATCGCAGCTGGCGCCCGTCCGGGCAAACGAGCGTGATGTCCGAAAATGTTGGGTTATTGTAAAAGCTCCGCGTCCCCGTAACCAGCAAGCGTGCAAGGTCAATGTAACACTGCGCTTGCTATGATGGGAAATACATGGGGCCAACAAGCAGAAGTGTAAGGAGCGCGGAGAAATCCCGCCGGCCGACTGGCTCCACACCTTCCCGAACACGCGGCCCAAATCATCGCACCTAAGGACGCTGGCATTATTTTATCAGGAACAAGCACTAGGAAGTATTGCGCAATACATCGCTGTACAACGTGGTCAACAGCGTACAGTACAAGGCAATCCTTCGGACCAATCGTCTTGCGCAAGCGCACTCAATTAGCAACGGCAGCTGTAAAGTGAAACATCTTTTACCAAAACGTATGGGTCTCATAACAGTACAGGTTGGGTTTATCGCAAGGGCCAGTGCAGACGCGGTCTAGATGCCTGACACAGGCGAGGAAGCACCCACCTCGCCAGTCTGGGGTGCCAGCTGCAACACCCCAGTCTTGGCAGAGCTCATCTTCTAGTTCTTCACACTAAATGGGGCTCTCTCCTGACAAGTACAGCCTGGGCGTTCGGAAACGCCTCGCGTTGCCCGTTTCCACAGCCCGTCTGTCAGCGCAGCCCAACACCAAGACCCTTTGGGCTACGGAAGCTCAGCTACAGGCAGTACAGCTAACCATATCGTATATTGTGGTCTCGTATTCTACAGCAACTTTGCAGGTCCATACGGAGGAAAGGCATAAGACATAGGCAGCATAAAAGGAAAAGTACGGTCCTTAAGCGAAATCCGGACTGCCATCCTCCTTGTTGGCTTGCGAACAACTCTTGAGTTCAGCCGTACATATTGTACATCATACAGAGGATAACTCCTCTTCTTACGGCACTCTACACTCCATGCATTGTGTCCCTGACGGTTAGCTTGATGGACCAGACCTTCGGTTAGCTTTCAGATGGCGTATGCCCCTGGGTTTAGGCTGGAGTCACCGGATCAAGATACGGATGAAAAGTGCCATGGGGCATGCGCCATTTTGCAGACGTACTCAATAAATATGGAAGTTTTCCTCATATCTCACATTACCCGGAATGTTCGGCATTGGTTTCAAGTGCCCGTTGCTGAGAAATCGTATAGCCAGCTCCGCGTTAAGCTTGGCCTGCTGAGCCAGTGACTGATACCCCATCCGCTTTCCAACAAGAAGTGCATATCTTTACATATTTCATAGTTACATTTGCATCGAGGCTTTCAGCATTATCCGACGGTACACCACTTCGACTAACCCCCACCCACGTGTCGGGCATAAGGTTGATTACAAGTCGCACTTTGAATTCTTATGGACAAATACTTAAGTTTCATGATACAACGCTCCATACAACGCTCTATTTCTTCTGAGCATGCCAAGACGACGATTACGTCGCGGAACGCAGATCTTCAGTTACTTCGGGCATGTCATTAGCTGTATATCTTGCTTGCCGAATTGTGATCATTGCCATGTGGAATGCGTTGTTGAGCTTTGCTTCTCGTACGTGCATGAAACGCGCTGTCTTCCCTTCTGAGAGAAGGCTAGTTCTTGGACGAAAGTACGATAATGTCGTAATAATGATTGTGAGTAGTTATGCAAGTCTATGGGTGCTTCCAACGGCTTCCGTTCATTCTTGCTATTGTCAGCCGTACTCCGCATGCGCCCAGCAATCTCTAGCGTCCCTCGCAAACAACTTACCTGGTACATGGACAAAAGGATGTATCCCCACGCTCTAACAAGTTAGCAAAGCTTAAACAAGACCACAAAAATGGAGTTATTTAGTTACCCATAATGATATCGTTTGCGTCGCCCGCTCTCCTCTCGCTGCTGCGCCTCGGCAGTGACGCGAACAGGTGCGAAGGCCCCCTGGACTGTGAATATACCACTCGCTCCTCCAGCACCATGCTCATGTAACGTATACTTCTCTTCCTACTCCACACCAACCTGAAAGCGCTGGCACGACGCCGTGACATATGTAGCACTCGGTGGCAATAACAAAGAACGTAGAGGCATGCCTTGGATGCAAACATCAACGGCCGGCGCCATTTATCGCTAGCTCTCTTGTGGACCTTCGTCCTTTTTACACCACTGGCCAACGCTCCAGAACCCGACCGGGTCAAATCCCTAAAGCGAATGCGCGATACAGGGGGCGGCACAGCTGAGGCTGAAAAATGTAGTGTTTTCCCTCCCATCGCCTAGCCTACGTATTCTTCATGGTGCTTCACTATGATCGCCAAGACAATGGTCAGCGAAGGAAGTTTCCTCGCCCCCTTCCCCCCTGCGTGCCACGGTTTCGCTGCTGGCCAAGTTTACTGTCCATCATGGAAAGAAGTGCGGGTGACCCCACTGGGACAGCAACCTGCGGACCCGCGACCTCCGGTTACAACCCCAGATCAGCCGCCCGGCCCCCGCCAACCCTAAACCCTCACTCCTTCGCTACGCGCCCATTCACTTCCCGCACACTGCCTCTTTATGGTAATTCACTTTGCTCATAAGTGCCACATCCTCGCAAGTGCGCACACCGCACTCTCGCAACGAGTCACGACACCGCGCGCATGTCTATCGCACACGTACAGGTGTTTTTTTGCAGCTATTTGAGGTTACGGATGCCCCGGTTGCTTTTCCGCTGACTGAGACTGCTGTAGTCGCCACTGCCACCGTAGTGGCACCGATGTGACGCCGCTCCCCTGTCGTGCCAACCTAATCAAAACTCCACCTAGTAATATGCGTAATATGCGTCACGGAATATGTTCATCACCCTATTTTGTCACGACACTCCTCCATTGTTCAGTGAACATTGCTTAATTAGGACGCGGTTGTTAAAAGGACGCCGTATGACCAAGCCCGCATCAGCAAAGTGCAATCTACATCGTACCAACCGTCACCAAGTACCTAATGTCCCAACTAGGATTACCCTCCGTAATCAGAGCATATAACCATTCATGCATATAAGCCGCCTATAATTCTCCACGGGTTCCTGACACGGCCAATCGGTACGGCTTTGACGAATAAGGTGTTGAATAACTTGATCGATGGAGTTGGTGCCGCGTTACAACTGCGGCGAAGGCAGGCGGCGTTTCATAAGCGCCCGCAGCAAGGTCGCCTCCTCCGCCATCTCCCCGTCTGTCCGAGCCCGGCGTTCCTTATCCAGGTCAAGCTTTTCGCCAGGCCCGGAGTTGGCGTCGGTGCTGCGGGGCAATAGCAGCAGCGGCAATTGCCATGTCCGCGACGGTTGCAGCGGCAGCAGTGTTCGCGGTTGCAGCGGCGGCAGTAGCAGCTGTAACGGAAGGTTTGACTTAGATTGATGAACAATCTAACCTAATGCGGTGTTCCAAGCAGAACCTAATCTTTACCTCTGCGCCGCCTTGGCAGCTTTGTCGTACTCTATGGCCTTGTGGTCAATTGCGTCGTACACCTCGTCATTCCTTGGGAAATCGCCCGCTTTGCGGGGGAGCACATGGATGTGGACATGGGGTACGGTTTGACCTGAGGGCGAGGGAGGGACCTGGGATTATGACCCACGGGTCAATCGATGAAGTGGGCAGCTCAATTAGGCAGCGTCCCTGGACCTGCCCCATTACGACATTTTCCTCTTCCATCACACCCTGCCAGTGCTCTTTCCGTTCCCACGTGAACGACTGCTGCATCTGCTCCGCCCAGCTCAAACAGCTCCCACCCATGACCTCTGGTTCCATTTCTCCCCCCCCCCATTTCCCCCCGCTTTCCCCCCGCTTCCCCACGCTCCGGGTCCGTTGCTTATCCCACCTCCCCTCCCCTTCAGCCACGTTTGTGTCTAGGTGATATTCGTCCGTCTTTCTGGGCCTCTGCTCAAGGTCCAAGGGCCTTACCCGCAAAGGCACCGTCCTGTATCGCCAGGGTCAGTGATTGCGCGCCGTACTGCGGTTCCACTACCCGCCCGATGTGCTGCGCCAACAACCTAGCATGGCATCACACGAACGCACATACATATGTACCGACATACAAGCAACCTTTTAACGATCAAGTCAAAGCGGGAATTAGAGCGCCGAATAGTTTGTGTCAGGCCAATGTATTTGCGTGCGAGGTGCGCAAAACATGCAGCATAATAAGCCAGTGGATGGCGTATGTTATTATACGCATAATGCGCAAATGTACGGACACACACGTACCACAAGTCGGAAACTTCCTCGGTTGTCAGATCTGTGAAGCGTTGTACGACGCGCTTGGTGCTGACAAGCACATGACCTGTGTACAGCAGCGCCAACGGGGTGAAGGGAAGGTGGGTCATATGTGTGTGGTGGGTTTAAATATATATGCGGCGCCCTGTTCTCGGCCCGCCTTGCCCCTAGATGTAGATTAGGCGGCAGCCATCAGGTTGAGCTCTTTACACAAGGTAGAAGGTAGAAAGAAGACAGAGAGGGGGGAAGGTCGCGTACCTGGAACGACGGGCTTGAGGTTCACGAAACCAAAAGATAGGTCTGAAAGCGCGAAGACGTGCGAACCCGGAATGGTGTGCGGGCCGAACTTGTACTGCAAGCGAGCAAGCAGATTCTGAGAGGTCTAGACTTAAAGTCCCATACCTTTGAGACGAGCAAGACTTACTGTGTCTGATTTGTCCATTGCTGAAAATGTTGTTGTTAGGCTGCGTTGCTGCGGCTTCTTCCCGTGGATTGAGACCGATGCTGACCTGCTGATTCGCGAGCCGAGCGCGAACTGCATGGACCGAGTCAATGGCAGTTTAAATAATAATTCCGGATGAAAGTACATTTTAATATGGCTACAAAAGCCAAACTGTCATGTGAATACATTTTCCAATCAAGGACAATTTAGGTAATCAAGATACGGTGGGCCATGCGACTATGCGACTTGAACCGTTCCGCAACCTCGCGGGCATCAAACTGTGGGACTTATATAAAGTGTGGGGTAATAAACCCAAAAGATAGGCGTTCCATCTTTCAAAGGCATTAAGTTGGGAAAACGGCACGCAGCTAAGATAGGAAACCGCCAGGTGGCAACATGTTGGCACCATCAAAGCCACCCGAAAAGGCCCCCTACCCTTGCTTCTAGGTGCATCACAATCCAGCCTTCAACAACAATTTGTGCATGCCAGGCCGTGGAGAGCGGCCCCTAAGCAGAGGTAATCATCCTGTTCAACCTTAAGTTAAAAATTACTTGGATACATGCATCAGTAATTGGCCTTCCGCGAAAGCCACGCGTTGTTATCCCGGGGAGAAATGGGTAGCGAGAAGGGGCCAGCTAGCGGGTACTTGTTAAGAGCGGCCCGTCCTGTCGTGGAGGAGCCTAAACCAGCAGCGGCAGTGGCAGCGGTAGTGGCAGCGGCAGAAGGCTGGCAGCTGTACGGCTGCACTGTGTCAATGCCGTGCCGCTGGGTCATGGGTGCATTTGCATGTAGGAAATAATTTCACGCCGTATCCCATAAAAGAAACACACTAGAAGGTAGTGGACATCTTATGCTGCCGAACAGACGGTATATAAGCCCGCCATGCAACGGTGGTGATGCTGAACGAAACCGCTAGCCTCGTGCGCAACGACAGTCTTCTTGACGCCGGCCAGATGTTGCTATTTATGGGTTGCTGTCGCTAGCTTGCAAGTGCTCAGGGCCGCGACTGCATGGTGCCTAGCCAGACATGCTCAGTGCTTAAGTCGTACGGCTTTCATTCCCTAGGATCCTACCCGAAACCGCCAGCCCATGAATCGCCCAGCATTGCCCATGTCGTGACATGCCATCATGCCGGCACAAACTGCCGAAGCGGTTTTCACACCGGCGTCACAGATGCTAGTTCAGGCTCACAGCATTGCCATTAGAGCACACATCCATAAGCAGCGGGCCGAAACCACCAAATCCATTAATGGAATATGTTCATTCCCACCACCACCCAAGCTAATAATAATTTCCATGCTTTCTATGGAAAGGTTATGCCGTACTGTTCACACCGTGGCTCCGAAACCACCGAGGAACATCATCGCCAAATGGCAACGAGACTAATGAACAGTAGCTCCGCAAGCGATGCCACCAAGCAAACGAGGCAGAGAGTAATTAGCCTTGGCCAGTCTGCTGCACCCTTCTCCTCGTTTTCCTGATCGAATACCAAAACACTGATTAATACAAATATATGCACACATACATTTATGTTTCAAGACAAAGCCACGCGGTTCGTCAATGCCTTGTTAACACCTTGCTTACTGAATAGCCGGAGGGCCCTTCCTGGCGTATCCCTTCCCTTCCACGATCCTAAACCCTAAATTTCCCCTTTTACGAAGGCCTAATCGCTAGACATACCGTATCCTTAATGGATCATCCGCAATGTACACACGTAGACAAACACAGACAGATACATACATAGACAGACACACAGACACAGACAGACAAATACCCTGACCAATAATTGGTAAGTCGAGCCGCATCCAGTGACAAGCCCACGCGCTCTTTCGCTCTCGCCTCATTTGTTCGTTCATTCAGTTCGCGATAGTCGCCAACTCGTTCTATCCACCAGCCACATATCTGTATGCAGTTTATTACACCGCATATGATACACGTCCGTCGCTCGAGGCTTCCCTCCACCCGGCCACCACTATCCTGCGCAAGGATCTCTATTCTGAACCTGAACAGACACGCTGTCCCTGTGAAGTACGTGTGCTGAGTACACACGCAGTGTCGCCCCACACGCAGTCAACAGTTGATAAGTCTGATTTAAATTAAACCCGCCCAAGACGCCCAGCATCCCCCCTTTCCCTCTCTTCCCCCCTTCCCCTTCCCACGAGTTTACAATCGTGCTCGCACCATCTGCCCCTCCGCTGTTAAACTCCTTCCTCTGACCCTCACCCCTTACCGAGTAATCACATACCGCTGTTGGTGGAATAAGTATCATCCCGTCCCTCACCTCCCTTAGTCCCAGCCTGGATACATCATACATGCCTACCTGCTTAAGTAAGGCACTCCGCCAGGCTTCCCCACCACAGCGGGCTAGGGATGCTTAGTCCTCCGCACCTCACCCTAAGCCCCCTGCCTTTCCCGTTACCAATCTTCTCAGGGCTTCCGGAGGATCACACGTGCGCATGCATGCGGCACGCCCGCCATTCTGTGAGGTCCAGACAGACGCACCGGTCATTAGACGTTTTTCTCTACAGGTATCTCGCCCATCAGCGCTATTGCGTTTGTGCCTACGCAAGCACCAGGTCATGGGTCGCACTCTTCATATCCGGATGTCCGCGACGTGGCACAGCACCTTGTCTAGCTCGCCGGAAAGATGTGGAGTGCTGCCCTTGAGGCCGTCCAACAGAGACACCACTCGGCCCAGCTTCTCCTACGGTGAGGCGTGTGTTGGAGGGGGCCCGCAGGGGAGGATAATGAACGGATTCGGCGAGAAAAGAGGCCCCCCGGGGGGACCGGGGCTCGAGGGTGGGAAAACGTGTATGTGTCTGTGTATAAGGTGACGTATGATAAGCAACACATCAATACAACGGGTGGAGGTAACACACAACGGGTGGGGACTGAGAAGTGTGACGAGTGCACCATCAGGATGAACTGACTTGTGTGCCTTCTAAGAACTGAGCCGTGGCATGTGTGCGTATGTGCGCTGTGCTGTGCTGCGTGCTGTGCTGTGCTGTATGGGCTCCCTGCGACCGGTTCCCTTGCTTTCCTCTCGCTCCCACCCCTGGCCTACCTGCGCTTTCCCGAGCTCCGTGGACACCTGCGTTGGCTCCTCCACCACCGGCCGATATCGGCCCGACTCCAAGTCCTGTGCACAGTGAGGGCAAATCAGGTATATTATTTTATTTATTATTTTAGGTAAATGATATTCGTTTACCCAATTTACTTATTTCTATATCGGGATGGATAAGAGGGGAGGGGAGGGAGGGAGGGACGGACGGACCAATGATGGACGGTGGGATGACCACGGTGTGCGGCTAAAACCCAAACCCAAACGCGAGCGGTATTTTCCCCGGGGTTCAGCGTTTACGGAGTTCTCCCACTGCTCCTTGTGTAAACCCTGATAAGCCCCAACCCATCCCACCCCATCCCACACGGGGCACGTCGCGATCCGTTCGTCCGATGACTTCTTTATCCCCCACCCGAGACACAATAATGTCTGTCCGTTGGCGCCGCCGTGAGATCCCTTGTCTCCTTCCTTCCTCAATCCACCGCGCCGTTTTTCGTTGTTTTCCTCACCCCAGCTTACGTCAGGAGTAGCTACGAAGTCCCACACTACGAAGCCCCAGGCTCACCTCAAGCCTTTTCGTGGTTCGCTGCGCCCGAGCCGTGGCCAGCAGCAGCCCGTACCGAGTGTTGACGGCTGATACCGTTTCTAGCCGGAGAGCTTCCTCCGCGCTGCGTAGTTGTTGACAGGCAGCGTCGGTGGCGGCCACCGCCTCCGAAACCGATTGACGCTGCTGCTCCAGAGCGCCCACACGCTGTTCGGTGGCCGCAATTTCCCGCTCCGTGTCCTGACAGGGTTGGGGGAGGAGAGGGCAAGCAACATCAGGGCAGGGGTGTGTGTGTGTGTATTTGTGCATATTTGAATATAAGTACTTATATACACACATACATATTTACATGCGTGTAGGGGGGTAGCTCATGGCGATGAATATTGGTATGAATTCCGAGACGCGCGACTCCTTCAGTTCGTGTGTTCTTCGTGGTTTCGTTCGCTCTTGCTAACCGTTCCGGAACAAACCCATTTCCTGAGTACCTCTGTCTCTTCCGTTCCCTCCTTCATGCACCCCATACCTCCTCCCTCTCTCCTTCTCTCCTCCCCCTCTCCTCCCTCTCTCCTCAGACGTCTGCTCAGGTTCTAACTCAAGATCCCACCTCACCTTAATGGACCTTGCCAGGTCAGACGTGGCCTTATCCAGCTGGCTACGGGTCAGGGGCGACACGGAGGAGGCGGCGGGGGAGCTGCGGGCCGAGGAGGCGGAAGACATGGGCGGGGCGTTGGATTTGGCCTTGGCCACCGTGGCTCGCCCCTTGACGGTGATGATCTCACGCTTCAGCAGCGCCTTCTCCATATCAGAAACCAGCTTTTCCTGGGAGCGCGAACGTGGATGGTGAGAGTTGTGAAGATGAAGGTGAGGATGAGGGTTGTGATAAGCAATGGAACGGGGGTTACAGGGACTTACGGTGCCTTGCGGGAGTTTGGGGGGGAGATGGTGGGGGGAACTAACTTGTCGGCCTTGCGCTTCATTAAATCGGAAACAAATACATTCCACATTTAAATTGTATAGATCTGTGCAATACATTTTTACAAAATCTACAATATATACATATATGTGTCCGTATTGTCATGGTTCCCGTGACCAAAGCCGTTTCCTTACATCACTACCCAAGACCCAACCTGCCACCCGACACGGCCCCATCCCCGCGCACGCACCTGCAGCCTCATCAGCTCCCCTAACCGCAACTGCATTCTGTGGATCTCCTTCCGCATTTCCCCCACCACATCTTGCCCAATGGTGGGGTCCATCACTTCCGCCATCTCCTTCTCCAGCTGGATCTTCCGCTCCCACAACATGATCTGCCGCTCGGCCTCCACGATCTCGGCCAGCGTGTCACGTTTAGATTGACGGCCCTGTCCGTCGGTAATTTGATAAGGCCGCTGTGCTCAGATGACAGGTTTGCATGTGTTTTACATGTGTATGTGTACGTGTGTATGTGTATATGCCTGTGTTGGGGTGAGGGGGAGGACGCCCAGGCGGAGAGGGCAGTATGCAAGGGGCTTCATGTGCCAACCCAATAGCAGGTCGGGAATGCCCGGGCACACCACATGCACATGGCTCTTATTATTCACACCCGTTTACATGTTTGGGGACCGAGCGGCTTTGTGACAGGATTTCTCCCTCGCTTTCCCTTGCCCCGGCGGCTGCATTTTAACAGGCAGTCAATTAGCCAGCTCTATCAGCTTACGGCACCCATATTCCCATTCCCCCTCCCCAACCTCCAAAAGCTCACGCATGCATGCGCACCTCCTCGATTTGGCTGTTGAGTCGCGCTGCCTCCTCCTCCATGATCCGTAGGTCGTTCATGATGCGGCCCTCCAAATTAAAGTTGTCTTCCGCCAGGGCTGCCCGCGCCGCCGAGTTGGATGCGATGAGGCCATTCACCCGCTGCAGGTCCACGTGCAGGCGAGCCATGCCCGAGTTGAGGCCCTTGATGGCCTTCTCCTGACCCTCCAGCTGCTGCTCGAGGCGCCTGGGTTCGGGGTAGTTTGGGGTCAAGTGGCACCTCTACCATTTCTATTATTTTCTTAAAGAAGACTGGTTGATAACGAAGGAGGGATATGCATCATGGCTTCACGAGTCTGGAAAAAGGGAAAACGGGTCCGAAGATAATAAGATCCTGCGGGAGGATCAAAGGGAATGCGGGACCAAGCAGAAAAAAGGAGGGGCTGAAGATTAGGAAGGTGGATGGCGAGCCCAGCATCTAGGAAAAATCCTCCGCCCAGCTACGTGCATTGCACACCACCACGACCACCACCACCACCACCACCTTGTACCGCACCTCTTCTTCTGGAACAGCACCGTGTGCTCCGCCCGCAGCCTGGCCAGCGTCTCCGTCAAACCGCCGTTCTCGTTCTGGAGCCCTACAAGTTCCTGGAGGGTTGGAGGGAGGGAGGGAGGGAAGCAGGAGTTGCAGCGGTTAGAAGTTGGCAGGTGGGAGTTGGCAGTTCGGACCCCGTTCCCCCCATTCCCTTTCCCTTTTCCATTCCCGATTTCCCCACCGCCATCCCTTTCCGACCCACCTGCTGATAATTAATCCAGCGTCGCTGCAGCTCCTTGCTTTCTTGCCCCTTGGTATCGATCTCTCGTTGAAGGTTTTTAATGGTGGCCTCCAGAGGACCTGTCTCCTCGCCCGTGCCGCGGCTGTCCAAGATTCGCTCGTACCTGTACGATAGATACGATGAAAATAAATGAATGCTGTTACGGTTACTGAGGATTTCGGGGGAGCGATACTCGTTACGTAAAAATGTACAGTGCACTACATCGTACCTGCACTATCGTACTAAGTTTAACGGCGAAAGGAAATCATCGGCAAGGTAAGATAAACAACCCGTCGTCGCGTGGTATGAAACCCACACCAGAAACAACAGCGGAACATGGCAGCTCCGTACAGCTGACCCAGAACAGTGTATAGAAAGAACGATAGACACGGAATTGCTTCAATACTTTCATGTTAATCTGCAATCAAGCCTCCCTTTCTGTCTTTCCTTCCTTCTTTCTTTGCTTGCTTCATTCTCAGACTGCAAATTTGATTATATCACCTGCGGTTAAGGATATCAATCTCGCGCGTCTTCTTCTCGATCTCATCATTGCGCCTCTTGAGCTCCAGCTCGTATTTCTCAATAGTGCGTCCCTTGTCTCGCAGCTCCTCATCCAACAGGCCCAACGTCTCCGCCAACCGCGTGTTGTGGGCCTCCGTGTTCAGGACGTCAACCTGAGTTGCGAGAGGATCAGTGAAAACGTGAGCTTTAGGCGAGTTTCCTCAACGGCGCAAAGGCACACATCGGTTTGGTTGTTGGTGAACAGGGTTCCAGGGTTTTCTGCTAAATCTCGTTACACACTATTGTGCCCAGTGGGGTAATAAACAAAGGTCGAGCCGAATGGGAACACGGATTAAAAATTACAGCAAGTTAAAATAGCAAAGCTTTATGTAACGCATCAAATTAATAAACGATATAACAACGCAGCATAAAGTAGTTTATCCAGGACATTCGGCTCAGGAAGCCGGTTTTACAGGGTTTTACGGAATGATCTTTCGTGTTTTGAGCACAGCGGTCTTCATAGTTATCGATTAGATCAAGTCATGGAACCTTGCTTGTGTGAACTTGTCGCGTGCTCGACATACATATATATATATATATATATATATATATATATATATGTGTGTGTGTGTGTGTGTGTGTGTGTGTGTGGCTGCTGTCAGCTGTCAATTCCTCCTCTGACCAGACCCGTTTTCTTCCCAATCTGCATCATATGCAGCGCACCTGGTGGTTCCATGTTTTGATAAAGGAGCTCGTACCCACTCACTGGCCCCCCTCCCCTTCCCCTCGGCCGTCTCATGCCGTAACCACCCACCTGCAGTTTGGCCAGCTCGTTCTCCGTTTCTACCACCGCCAGTTCCTCCGTCCGAATCTTCCGCCGCAGCTCACTCGTGTCGGATGCGGTTTTAGATGTGGCCTTCTCCGCAGTGGTCTGGTCGGACAGAGCCGCCAGCATCTCCTCCTCGATGTTGCGGCTTTCTCCTGCCACTTTGGTGGTGGCGCGGTCCACTGCATCAGCCTCGCCCTGGGTGGGGGTGGTGATGATTGGGGCCTTCTTAGAGTGTGGTCTGTGGAAATGAGTGTGCTAATGGAAAGAAACGCATTTATTTAATGAAATGCAGTCGACTAAATCAATTTAAGAGATACGCAGATATTTCGCATTTCGCACATATATCTGGATACGCCTGAATACTTACGCCATCTCTTCCTTTCCCCCGTCCCCTTGCTTCTCCCAGCACGTACCTGCAGCGCCTTCCTCTCCGCATTGACCCTGGCCACCTCCGCCTCCGTGTGCTCCAGCGACTTGGCCAGCTTGGACATGATCTCCTGGAGACGAGCCTGGGGGTCAGGACGGGAATAGACGGAGGCAGGGAGGAAGGGACGGAGAGAGGGACAGAAGGCCGGAAGGAAGGAAGGAAAGGAGGGAGGGAGGGGTTAGGATGCTTCCTTCAAAAAGAATAAAAAAGGGAAGCGAGGAGGGGATAATAACATTTAGTGTCATTGGACAACGATGAGGGTCCTCCAATAACTGCTGAACATCAGAAAATAAAAATGTTCGCACAGACGCAAGTCGGATGCGGCCACCAAACTGGCGACTCGTTCCCTCTGCCAGCTCCAATGCAACGTTGCAACTCTCTTACCTGGCGCTCCTGAGCCGCCTCGATCTGCTTCTGCACGAACACTGCATCGCCCTCCACCTTGCGCACCACCGCTGTCAGGGACTCATGCTTCAGCTGCTCCTTAATTACGTCCTGTGAGGTTAACAGCGGGGTTTTAAAAGGAGTTTAAAACACTAAGTTTCTGGCCGCTGAAAATCTATGTAAGTGTGTGTGTGGGGGGGGGACAGACGGGTGGGTGTTTAAGGAAACGGGGATGGATAAATGTGCGTTTGGCACATGAGGGAGAGACAGGGACAGCGAGTGCACGAGGAACGGTGATGGCAGCGCCGGTAATCTGCCCATGAGAGGTTCAGAACCTCAGAATCAGGCAGGGGAGCCACTCACCCTTTCGGGCCGCGAGCAAGCGAGCGAGCTACGCCATCAGGACCGCTGCCGCCCAAGTATATTGTAGCGGACGGTACGACCGTATCCACTTCCCTCCCCCGCGCATGTGACTTACCTGGCTTCGCAGTCTTCATATTTTAACCCCCTGCCCCCCAGCCCCTCATCCTCGAACCCCCTTCCCTCGGTGTTTCCCCATTTAACAATCTTCTTTGTGGTTGCAGCGCAGTGGGCTCCAGATGCGTTTTGCACCCTCAGATGCCTATCGCTTCCCTCGTTGCCTCCGTCGACTTTCTTTTTGCTCGCTCCATTCTGAGTACGGCAGCACTGTCCTCAACAATATACGTAGCTCATACAAGCTATGGAGAGCAAAAGCTTATGAAAAACGTAGAGTGGATCTCCTAGCTTGGCTCGCTTGCAACACCAAGCCTCTCTTCCCCCCGCAGCACACACATATATACGCACACACCTTCTTGTATCCATCGATCTCCAGCGCAAGGGACAGCTCCTGCTGCTGCTGCTCCCGCATGCCGTCTTGGATCGCCGAAAGAGCCTCGTCACGCCTGCGGCCGGGAAACGAGATATATGAGAAGGAGTGAACACAAGCCAAAGCATGTGCAAGGCAATAAAACCAAATACAGAAAATACAGAAACGGACGATGAAGCCCAAGGAGGGGAGCGGGAAACGCCAGAGGTGGACGATATCGTGAAAGCATGCATTATCGGGCGAGAGTCTGTGACAATATGGGCGCCCAGGAATCGGTTGACTCCCGTCATGCAAGCCGTAGCAAGATGGTAACGCGGTCTGATTTCATATCCAGGAACCCTCCGTCGGCCCTCGTCTGTCATGCGTGCCACCACCTCCTCATCGGGTGCCCCCACGCATGCCCCTATTTGCAACCTCGCTGGCTAGCCCTTCCCCTTCCCCACAGGGCTGCTGCTACTGCTCACTTTTGGATCGCGAGCAGGCTGCTCTTCCATTGAGCCACCAGTTGCTTTTTTTCAAAATGCACGTTCTCCATCTCGGCCTGTACGTACATTAGGACGGGCCCAGGTGAAGATTTGTTAGGACGGGGAAAATGTTTAGGGAATTTTTGTGGAGGGAAGTAATGGTGTATTAAAGGAAAGCAGTTACCAAACCAAGGTTGGGGAAAGGCATGTTAAGCGAGGTGTTTGGTGGTGGTGGTTGGGGGGGGAGAAACCTGGATGGGGAGATGTGAAGGAGGAAAGGGTTCGCCAGATAGGTAGACAGACGGGACGTGGCCCTTTTTTAAGCCTCCACCTGCTTCAGCCCCCACCAGCGGGCTGCCCGTGCGGAAAACCCCACTCCACCACCCCCGTCTCTTGTTTCCCTCCTCCTTCCCCTCATCCCTCCGGCTCATCTACTCATCTTCATCTCAATGTGTCCTTCAAATTATATATGTCCGGAAAACCTAATTTTCTCTCGCCCATTCACCCATGTACCCACCCGCCCATTGTACCCACACACGCACCCACACAACACCAACCACACCCCTACCCACACCCTTGCTTCTCATAAAAATACGTGCCTCGTGAATGTTACCCACCCCCTAATCAATCCCCTATAGCGCACCTCGGCCTCCGCCAGTGTCTCCAGCGCAGCACGGGTCTCCCGCTTTTGCGCCTCCATCTGCGCCGAAACCAGTGACAGCTGTTGTTGCGCGCTCTTGAGGTTCTCCTGAAGTGTGTCGATCCTGTATGTGTGTGTGTGATCGGGGGAAAAAGGGTGGATGAGTGTGGAAGATGGGCGCGAGGAGGATAAAGGAAAAGTGCCGACAGCGAGGAACCACCAGGACAACCCGAAGCTCTAAGAAGCCCCGGGCAGTATGATGAACAACAGAACCCAATGCAGGAGGGAGGAAGGGTAGGAAGGAGACACGGGAGGGCTATGATAAACAACGGACCGAAACGAAGTTAGGGAACGGCCACACCTGAAGTCCTGCTCCATCTTGGCCTTCTCCATCTTCTGGACCGCCTCCTCGGCTGCGTACGCCGCGCGCCGGGTCACCGCGATCTCACCCTGCGGTTTCAACAACGCGCTCAGGGATCAGCATCAGTAGAATGGTAGGACGCCTAGAATTCAACAAAACCCTATTTTTCAGGGGACTTTGATTCTTGTGGTGGCCGACTTCATGGACGGCCAAACCAATAAACCCCGACCATTTCGCTGCGCGCGACTTCAAAGCACCGAAGCGGCAGACGCCCGGTACCAGCCCCCGTGATCCACTGCTATAGGCGTGCAGGCGAACCTCCTGTCCTGGTCCCCCCCTTCTGTCACCCGTAATTTCCGCTCTGGTGTGTTCCTATCCATAACCAGCCGAGGAGGCCCTATTATATCTTTTCATAATTCCGCAGCTTCCCGTCCTGCTGTTCCAGCATTCAGATATAAGCTAAATTACAGTGGGAACGGTTATAATGTGCAGGGACGGGTTGGGGTTTTGATCCGTGGGTCTGCTGCTTCCAAAAACCCTATCCCGCACCCTATCGCTCATATACCGCCCGTGGGTTTACTTATGGCCCGTAGATCCCCTGTTTTCAATATGCGCCATTCAAATACCGGTACGGTAATCATTGTCAATGTTGATCGAGGGGGCTTTAGCGCGACTTGTGAGGGGGGGTTCTCTGCCCTCATAATTACCGCGGGCTCACCTTCATGGCTTCGTTGTACTCCTCCACTTGCTTCAGAGTCGCCCCCAAACGGTCCAGCTCCAACTGGAACTTCTCCACCTGCGAGGTGTCAGTAAGGGTCAGTGGGGTGAAAGTGAGGGGACGACCTCAAAATCTGAAACGGATGAAAAGGGATATCTAGACCCATATGCTATTTCCACCCGTTATTACTCCGAATGGTGCTTTGGTCTCACTGATACACCGGTTACTGCGTCAGTACCTTTCCAGCGCACGGCGACTGGGAAAAAAAGTAGGAAGCCTACAACGTCTTGACTTCGAGTACACCTTTGAGAGGCGGCGCCCCCTCTTGGGCTTCTTTTCAAAGCAAATGTCTCTCTCTCTGTGTGTGTGTGTGTGCGCGCGCGCGCACACACACACACACACACACACACACACACACGCGCGCGCGCGCGCGCGCGCGCTCAGGTAGGGCTATGGTAATTGGCTTCTTTGCATTCACACCCGTACTCCAGTTCTACCCCGTGGTCGATCAACACTCGCTTGCGGCGCGGTCCACATGCCTCAAAAATGGAAGATACAGGGCTGCCAGCAGCCCGCGGCAACCGTTCTGACCCTCTTTGCCGACTCATGAAGACTAGAAGAAGCCATGCCAGCGGTGAGGTAACTGGCTAACAGCCACGGGGCCACCCCATCCGATCCCGGTCCCACCTTGCTCAGCACGTAACCACATGTCCGACCCAAATCGTCCTTATTCCCTCTAGTGTTTTGAAGCCGTGAAACAGTGGAGCAGCTGCCAAGGTTTATCGTACCACCGCAGAGATGCACGACAGGGTCTTTCCGCCGGCTCCGTTTGTCCCGAACCCCTCCTCCCGCGCAGCTCAGCTGGGCCGTATGTTCCCTTGGCCCTTCACACGCACCCGCGTTCGTTCCCCTTTTGTGTCGCCCTCCTCCACGGTCATCTGCTGTCGCAGCTGCTGCAGTTGCTCCTCGCACTGGTTACCCGGAGAGGAGAGGGAAGCCGTGGGCAGTGGGAGGCGCGTGCTGGGGTTATCTTTGCATGTATTTAGCATTTGTTTGGGCACAAATTTTGGGCGAAGGGGTAAATCCATGTGGGTAGCCGAGCATGGAAACAGGGCCTTTATGATGCCTGGACGCGAGAATGCAAATCTCCACGTGCAGATGCAAACCTAGAGCAACGCCATTAACGGCAAGTGGGCGCATGATACTTCGATGGCGGCTGGTCGGCGGAGCAGGGAGAGTCACATGCCAAGAGCTGTCCTAGCTGTGCCAATTCAGGCCTCAAAGGGCTACAGCACAACGAAAGATGTCCGCCTAGGAAGATGGGGGCAACGCTAGGCGTGAGCAAACCTGCCACATTCAAAAGCGGTCCCGGCACGCAAGTGGAGTGTACGTGGGTCCTTCGCGAAAAGCCCCTCATTGATGCCCTCCGTGCCCGGGAGGATTTGGGAGAAGTTGCCAAAGGGCCCCCAAAAGTAACTTCACTTGCTTACTTGCTGACGTTCACGGTTGATGACCTGGTAGTTCTGGTGCGTCTGCTCCAGAGAGAGTTGCAGCTTCGCTAAATTCTGTTGAAAACCATATAGCTCTACACCCAAGGCTTCTCGCTTTGATTTGGCTTGCTGCGAAACGCACGAAATTGAGGGCGCGTGTCGACATGGAGGGCTTGCCGCAGCTTCTCCACATCCTCATCATGGCTTACCGTCAACGCGTTAGCTTTCTCCCGAAGTTCTTCCTTCAGCCGCTGACGGTTTGCTTCAAATTGCGACTTAAGTGCTTCCTGCGCACGACGCAGAAGTGGGTGGTCTGGACGCAGTCCTCCATCAGTTCCGAAAATTCGACCATCTATGGAGTCAGTTGTGTTTGGCTGTTCAGGAGGTGGCTCCGCCATTCGTCCTCAAAGGTTCAGCGGTTTCAAGAACGTCTTGTAAATGTAAGAACCTAATGGATAATCAGTCGACTTGTGTTTAATAACTTGAAGCTTGTTGCATGCCGGAAGAACGTCCCGGTTCAACAAGCGACTTTGTGGGTCGTACACAACGCCCACGCCAACTGCACGTCACTTGGGAGGTGCCTCTGCCTGTCTAACTCGATTACTTTGATTCATTATAATAACTGCTACATAATACTTACCCTTAATTATAAAGTTAACAATGCCAAGCAATTCCGTGGAGGAGCCTGTCACTGGACCACCACAGGCAAAGTGCTGTCTGGGCGTGACGTACTTTAATCGGATTTTGGAACGTAATGGGAAGGTGCCGGTGAGCTTGGATGGCGATGCCATGCAGAGCGGGGTGTGTCGATTGGTGAGGTTGGTTGTTAACGCATGTTGCTCTTATCATAGAAATGCATGGGCCTTGCCCAATTCAAGCAAGGAGACCAGGACAACGATGATGTCAGGATGCTGAACGAGGCGACCGGCGACTTCCAGGTGCGGGATTTATGCGTTGGGAAAACACTGTGCACATGTTTAATACGAGTCGCTATGTAAAAGTGTCAATATGCTGTATAAAAATCGTGTTTTGCAACGTGCGGAGAGGAACTGAAATGCAACGGCGACTGCCTGTCACTTGCGTGGCACAACCTGAAATCCACGTTTGCATGGCGCATGCACTTAGCATGGCAACTTAGCGACGCGAATCTCCACATTGCGATGTTTGGATGTGATTGAATAAGACGATTCAGTCGCAAGTCGAGCGTGCCCTACTATGGCGTACGCCACACAATTATCTAGTCTTGGGCCTTCCTCACGTTGTCTTCTCCCTTCAGTATTACTGTGTAGGTTACTCATCGCACCCAACGGATGCGAGACCTGCCAGTCAGGGACAGCCTACACAGATGCCTTTTTGTGAGGTAAGTCAGGCAAGAGCGCGCCCTCGGCGCTCGCTCCAGTTCCTTAAAACTTAAGCAGGTTGGCTGTCAACGGCGGTTTGGCGCTCGTTTCTTGCAGGGCGTAGAGATTGCGATTACGGAGGAGCGGGTGCCAGCGGCGCCGTTGACAGGTGAGTCGCGCGTGTGGTTAATTTTGTACACGCCTTGTACTTTCCCCCCTAACCCAGCCTTGCACATGGTAGCCCGTAATCTAACCTTTTCAACTTTACCAGCTAAGAGAAAATGTTTTTTACGTCTTGTTTCCGCTTAATCGGGTCGTCGGCCGTTTAAAATAGCCTCAGCTTCTTGCGCGTGTAGATATTTGAGACTCCTATGGGACATGCAGCACCTCAACCTACACTTTCCACGAGCACAGAAAACCCATCCAAGGATATCGCTTTGGGGGATGTTCCTACTGCACACCCAGCGCGCTGCGGTTCATCCCCTGTAGATGAGGTTTCATCAATATATATTAAGGGGTGTTACACAGCGCTGTGGGCGACTCGCCCTGCAATGGCAAGCACGGGGGTCCTGATCGGACCGAGCCACAGCCGCAATACATGTATTGCGGATCGATCTATTGACATGGCGAAGATTGATAATAGATCGATCCATTATTTTTTGCCTTTCACGCAGACTCCGTGGCAGGGTCACTTATGCGCGACCGCTCCACTCATGCAGTGGAGCACGTCGACAGTGATTCTGGGCATAAAGCGCCTCCGTTGCCGCCTACCACTTCGGGACCCTCCGACGAGGACCGCAACATCCATGCACGTTTCCGGAAGAATTTTCTCCGGAATGCCGATAGCCTTCTATCCGCATTGACAGGGGAGAAGCTGCCGCCGTTGCCAGTAGAGTTGCGAAAATACGATACAGTGGCGGAGGCTCGCAACTCGTAAGTCTTTTACCTCGCTGTAGCTTTGCCTGTTACATTTGTCACCGTACCACAGAGGATCGTGTGGTGCTGTCTGCCGTGTTAGCCAAAACTTATGCTTACTGTGCCGCATCGCCTGTAAAACGGATCAGCAAGGAAGAATCCCGCGAGGAATAATTGCTCATTTTCTTCTTGCTGCTGCCTTTGTGAAAAATCCGTCTAGAAATGCTAAATCGTGTTCTGGATCAGCAT
Source organism: Volvox reticuliferus (assembly GCA_019650235.1). NCBI lineage: Eukaryota > Viridiplantae > Chlorophyta > Chlorophyceae > Chlamydomonadales > Volvocaceae > Volvox > Volvox reticuliferus. Next base: position 487,515 of record BNCP01000004.1, read on the forward strand.
ATGTTATAGGAGGCGCCTAACATATCATATTTAAAGCCCCCATCGTGGGTCCCGGCGATCCAGGTTTACGGAGGCTGCGACGGTCAACCTTCAAAAAATGCGGGTCATGGCGGAGTTCATAACTAACCGGACAATGGACGCCGCAAAACCGATTTGGGAGCGTTTGTGGTCCGAAGAGGAGGCAGAGTAAAGGGTTCAGGTCAATTACGTTCGTGCGAAAGCTTGTCCTGGTGATAATGCACTCGGGCATAAGTGGGTCCATCCATTGGGGTTACAGAGCTGGGGACGAACCGGGCTTATCTCGCGGATACAAGGAAAGCGAGGATTGGGACCGTGAGGAGGTGCTAGTGGGCTGTCGATGTTAAGTGGGAAGGAGCTGAGGTTGGGTGAGAGGGTCTTGTGTGGCTGTGGGGGCATCAGCAGCTAATATGTAATACGCCAATTACATGTAGAATTATCATCATCACGCGTGGCTTCACTGAGTACCGCATGGCTTTGTTTTGGCGGTGCGCGGCGGTGGCAGCGCCAAATGCCCGGGCTGCCTGTTTGCATGCGGCCTCCATCATTCTTTCGTTCAGCAAGCTAGGAGTGAGCATTTGAGTCACAATGCGTGAAGGCGTTTTGGCGAGGCTTTCCCGTAGAGACGTGTTCGCCGGTGAGCATTGTAAGCTTAGGGATTGCGTTTCTTGCGCGCGTCCCTTGTGCCACGTGCGTCTCGCCCTCGCACACGGCGTTGGCATGGCGAGGGTTCTGTTTCCCATGTCGATATGAATTTCAGGTTTTTCCGCGGCTTTTCCGCGACATATACCCCAGAGGAAGTACAGAGGGGCGCTGTGCAGCGTGGCGTAGTGCAGCATGCCATGGGCCAGCAGGGTGCAGTGCGGTGCAGCACTAGATGACTGGCTGACCGGAGCATGTGGGTCTGCAGTTGACTGAGGGTTGGAGGATTAATGCGTTCTGATGGAAAGAAGGATAGTAGACGGTCGTTTGGAGTAGTGAAGAGTTGCTTCCTCGCTCATACTTAGTTTGAACATCCTGTATTGACGTACTTTATCAGGTCTTGTAGCTCTCGTTTCCTACTACAGGGAGGCGGATGAGTGCCTTGGAGGACGCTGGGACTGCACGGAGCGAAAATTTGAGGGACGTACGGTACCCGTTCTTGAGTTTGGTGCATTTTGTTGGAAGAAGACATGCCGGCTACATTTTGGGTTATTCAGATTTACGAGAACTGAATGCCCATAACGATAAATATGCATCATTCCCACGAGCGGCCTTGCTAGCGAGGCTCAGGTCCGTTTCTCGGCTGTCTACGTGCGTGTGCGTGTGAGAGTGGCGTGGCTTTGCTTTTAAGTGCGCGATGCCCATGAATTCCTGCGTAAGCTGTGGGAAGGCTGTACTCCAACTTTAACCACCCTGCTGGGCATGCAGGGATGGTGTAGAAATGTTGATCGAAGATTTCTGCAAGAGCGCGTGTTCGAGATTCGTCTTCTTGGTGTTGAATGTGTTTTGTTGTGAGTTACTTCGGGTTACGCTGCGCACGAATAACGGGTGTTACCCGCCCGCTTGGGATGCGCTGAGAATAGCTGTGAAATTCGCACGGCGCAAGGCTGCTCGTAGCCCGCTCAAACAAAGGGTGCTGACTGAAGGATGTAATGCATCTTTTCCGAAGATAACCAGGCGCTGCGTCGTGAGAAGGAAGAACGTAGTCAGCACATTTTGAAAGATTTGGGGACGTGTACGTGACTCTAGTCGGTTCAGTGCCTCTCGGTTGTACCCGTCGTATACGTAGAGGGGTGTGGGCAAAATTCAAGCCAAGAGCCTGGCCCGTGATATCTCACTGTTTATCGTTAAAAACTTTTCAACATCGAGTAGGTTTTGGGTGAACATAAGGTTTAGGGGGACAGAGCTACCATGATGACTATCTGATCATTGTTGAAAGCTGTATGAAGTCGTGAGGGATTGTATGAGCTGTCCAACGTTGAAGAGATGAAGACCGATTGTTAAACTCGTAAGGCCCGGTACGGGCCAGGAGACACACGGACCGCAAAGCATAAAAGACCAAAATCAATATAAAATATGATTAGAATAAAAAATCAAGTGCGCGGTGCAGATGAATGGCCAGATGAAGACTGGCCAGGTTACAGACGGCTCGCCTTAGTCAGGCATTGTCGTACAATGCTGACCTTCAGCATTTGTTGAGGAATTCTGTAATTGGAAAACCGCCATAGGTAGGACTTACAAAATGTCGTCAGAATCGGCTACAGGTAACAATGTGGCAGCTGTATCCGCAGCGCCGACGCCTACCCCGTCGATTGGATCTTCAACCGCTCCGCCACCTGCAGCCTCTCCTTTTATGAAAGGAAATGTAATAGATGGCAAGGCCGTTGCCGCAAAGATTAGGGAGGAGACGGCGGCAAAAGTTGCAGAGCTCAAGGCCAAGTACAGCCGGGTAAACAATTAACTCTTGTTATTATTTTTCTCCAAATAATTTGATAATTTTGATTTAATTAGTTGACTGTTGCTTTACCCGGGCGGGTATGTGATCCTCCGACGCTTGCATGGAACATACTGTATTCGCGTATGTTCAAATTCAAATCTATCCAGGTGTCATTGCCCCCGGGATATTTATATTGCGTGGCGTTTGTGTCATGCAGGCCCTGGGCATCAACCACCAACCTACTTACATTGTCTGCGCGTGTCTGCAGACGTATCGACTTATCAAAAGTTAGGGGGCCCCTTTTTGCACCGCTGTTGTTTTGACAGGTTCCGGGCCTCGCGGTCGTCATTGTGGGCGAGCGCAAGGATAGCCAGACCTATGTACGCATGAAGCGAAAGGTACGCTGATAGTACTTACGCCGTAGGTACTAACCCGACTCCTTCCACCCTTTCCTCTGGCCACGCCATAGTTCGGTTCTTATGGTTTACGTTATTAATCTGATGATTACTCCAACCCCCTAACGGCAGGCTTGTGAGGAGGTGGGAATCTCGTCCTTCGGAGCCGACCTGCCAGAAACCGCAACTCAGGTACGGCAAATGAAAAGGGGAGGGGAAAGGACGAGGTGGTGGCGGTGGCGGTAACTTTTATTGAGTACGGGATGTCTGGTCGGACGGCTTTCCTGAGGAAGGCCGGAGTTATGGGCGACACACCAGGTCGCACCAGGGACAGCTTATCGCAAATCACTCCTATCACCCTCCTTGGTAATCGTCTTTCTTCTCCACAGCCGCATTTTCATTTTACCCTCGATCCATTCCCTCTCTCTATTTCATTCATTCATTCATTCTTTCTCTCTATATAAATTTCTTTCTGTCTTTTTCGCCATCGTCGGGCCTATGCCTTCGTGCCTCCTTATGCTATGCGGGTTCTTTTTCCGATGCCCCTTCTCTGTCCCGTTCTTTGGGCCGCCTAAAGGAGGAGGTGCTAGAGGTGGTTCGCGGCTTCAACAGCAACCCGGATGTCCACGGCATCTTAGTCCAGCTGCCCCTGCCGAAGCACATCGACGAGCAGGCGGTTTTGGGCGCCATCAGCGTGGAGAAGGACGTGGATGGCTTCCACCCGCTCAACATCGGCCGTCTAGCCATGAAGGGCCGCGAGCCGCTGTTCGCGCCGTGTACCCCGGTGGGCTGCATGGAGCTGCTGGAGAGGTGTGTGAGAAAGGGAGGGAGGGGGGGAGAACGGTGTAGGGGAGACTTGGAGCGGGAGACAGATGGAGGCAAACGGGGTCGGGGCCGCAGCCCCCCTTCATACCCCTACTCCTTTCCATGGCCCTGACGCCGCTGCTGTCATACTGGCCACAACGATGATGACCATGGATACGGATGCAGGTGCAATATCACCATCAAGGGCAAGCGCGCCGTGGTGGTGGGTCGGTCCAACATCGTGGGCATGCCCGCCGCGCTGCTGCTCAACAAGCGCGATGCCACCGTCACCATCTGCCACTCCGCCACAAAGGTACGACTGCCAATCCAGGAGTAAGGCGGCCGCGAAGAAACTCCGCAGACACACGTCATTGTCGAACGACGGACAAGTCGCCGGAAAAAAATTAGCGGGTCCTAATAGGCCACACAACCAGGGTGTCCGGAAAGCTCTATAGTCATATCTTGGTTTTTTCGTTCTTCACCTCCTCGTGCGGAAATGAGCGGCCAACTGACTTGGGTTCTCCTCTTACAAAATACAGAGACGGCACCCTGTAGCCCGGATTGGGTAAATGATGTGCACATCATACGAGCACATCATATCATAAGAGGTATAACCGAAGCACGTACGTGTGACATGGTTGCAACCCTTGGATGCCGCAGGATATGGAGTCAATTGTACGGCAAGCGGACATCATCATTGCGGCTGCCGGCCAGCCGCAGCTGGTGAAGGGCAGCTGGGTGAAGCCCGGGGCGGCCATCATTGATGTGGGTACAAACCCAGTGGACGACCCAACCAAGGTACGAAGACTTGCGAAGGTTTTGCGTGTCCCTCGCTTCGCAAGTGCCCTTCCTCTCACCTGGTAGTTTGGATTTTGGGCCCTGTCGTTTTTTGTGGGGGCTTGAATGGGTGGAAGAAAATTGGGACACGGTTCGAAATGTCATGCTTAAATTTACGACTACAATTAGAAAACATCCGAATAATCCAAAGGTATTTTGTTTTCTAGAACTCAATTAATTTTGTATGTTGTTTTACATTTTCAGGCTGCGGGTTACCGCCTGGTCGGAGATGCCAACTTCGAGGAGTGCAAGGCGGTGGCTGGCGCAATCACACCAGTGCCTGGTGGGTAATGTACTGTGGGTGACCCCGGAGGTAGCTACGTTTGTAGTTGGCAGTTAGCAGTTAGCAGTGAAGGGGAAGTTTGGGCGGACTTGCGGGAGGGCTCGCGGGTGGGGTATGTAGGGTTAAGTATGTGGGGGAGTAATGCGTTGTGGAGGAACGTGTAGGCTCGAGGTATCCGTGCCCTTCTTGTCTTGAGTTGCGGTCAATGGCTTGGTGGGGGAGTTCTGTTCCTTTGCGCCACTGATTCTTCCGTCGGCTTTCTCGTTGATCCGTATCCTTTAGATTTTGGGGGTTGCCCGTGTCCCAATTTCGTCGACACAAACAGGCGGTGTGGGTCCCATGACCATCGCCATCCTGCTGAGGAATACCTTGGTCAGCGGAGAGCGCTTCATTACTGGCAAGCTGCAGGTTGGTCTGCGCGTGTGCGTGTGCGTGTGCGTGTGCGTATGCGTGTGCGTGCGTGTGTGTGTTTGTGTGTGTGTGTGTGTGTGTGTGTGTGTGTGTGTGTGCGCGCGCGATATTGTGTGTATGGTATATCTAAGGCTGACCAGGTGTGCATCTATATCTGAGGCTGACCAGGTGTGCAAGCCAGGCATGTGTGCATGTATGCGTCTTAGGGTTCGCTCCTACGGAAGGGTGGAGGGATGGATCCCTCCACAGACTGCTCATCAGTAACGCTGGCCTACTGTCCTTCAGGCCATCACCGCCTCCCCCCCATACGCCACACCGTCCCCCCTCACGTCGATGACGAAACAGTGTCCTGTAGCGGAGGACATGAAGGCTGGATGCTCCAAGAAGGGGCCGCTGTCCCGACTCCTGCCGGAGAAGGAGCACCTGGGGCCATGGTCACTGGTGGCCGCGGGGTCGCTTCTGGCAGCGGGTGCGCTGCAGCGGGTCTTCACCAGTCGGCGGCAGTAGCTGTGAAGAGGAAGGCGACAGGCGGCAGTAGCTGTGAAGGGACAGAACGCGCGGGGCCGGATGAAGGATATCTGAAGGATATTCGAGCAGTAGGAGTTAACTCTGAAGCGAAGATCTTATGGGCCAACACCTGTGTGGAAGAGGAGGAGGAGGATAAACGAAAACTCGATTGCTTGGTCTGTTGGTCGGTCAGGGAGTGGTGATGCCCAGGGGCCGCCGGGGGCGTGCTCCGTGGGCAGGATTTGGCGAGGAGGACTTTGGAAAGGGGGACTACAGCGAATCAACAACAGGCAACGTGCAACGTGTATGTGTGTATGGGGGGCTCCGCCTTGAAGGGGTCATGTAGGAAGGAAGGCTTAGTGGCAAACTTTCAATGGAAGCCTCAAATGGCCTAAAGGGTGTCAGGACCTCCTCCGGAAGCATGTCCCTCAGCACCCATCTTGCAACAGACGATCTGTAGTCTGAAAGTGAACATAGGCGATACAGCTCCACTTACTCAGCACGTGCGAGATACCGATCATCCCTGGAAAATATTAAACCTAAGATGGAAAATCACAAGCCTTTGTCAGCGGGCAGAGAGTAAAATGATGACACGTTACGATGGTTTCATGGTATCCTACGACCAGGGGAAGTGGCGTAGTAGTGGCGGGTGATTTTATTGATGGTCAAGGGAGGGGACCACGTCACGGAGATCTTGGGGCCTTGGGACCTGAATGGAATGCTGCGCCGGAAAATGATACATGGGAGCAGAGGGAGCTTAGACTTTCGGAATTGTGCCATAGCTTGTCAAACGCTGCAAAGCACCAGGGCTGTCGGTTGCTGGCTGATGCCGGCGTAAGGGCTCCCGTGTGGTCGGTGTTTCGGAGAACATTTGGTTTCTGCTAAATCTCGTTACTCCCTGTTGTCCAACCCCCGCTACCACCCCCCCTATTGGGGGAATGGACAAAGATATGGGCCGAGCCGAGGGAAAAACAACACTGCAAAGACAACGAAAAATAATCAAAAAAGGCCCGGCGTCCACACCGATGATGACTCTACGTACTCATGCAACTCGAAAAATAACTCCAATAACCCGCCGCCGCCTCCACAGCTCCCTTGCTCCAGAACCACAACCGTTCATATTCCGAGTGCGGCAGAAAATCGTAATTTGCTTCACTATGCTTCAGAAAACTGATCAGGTTTGTGACACGCAAGCACGTGTGGGCAGAAGCCCTGTAAGAAGCCTCAATAATTTAATTAGCACTGAAAAATCGAGTTAATCCCATCAACATCGTTATTAACAGTAGCCCAACGGTGTATCTGTCTATTACACATTACTGCGTCTACCGGACTCATCAGGTACGGACTCACAAGTAATTGGGTTAAAAACCCCGATTTTGCAATAAAAGTAGAAGAAACCTCTACATATTTGATAGGGCCAAAGAAGTGAATCAAGCAAGGAAAGGATATTACTGGTACAGGTCGCAGAAGGAGCCGTACGATATATTTCATCACTTCGGTTGCACCTCAGTCCAATATGCTGCATCATACTTGGAGTATCGGTAATTGAATACACGATTGAAAACTATTTACAAGTTCTCCGTTTTGTATGCTGCTCCGCTTCGCTGCTGCGAATTATTTCACAAGCCCCCGACTGAGCATCTCGTAAAGAACACCTGGATACACCCATTTAGTTTTAAGTTAACTGTAACCTAAAGACCTATTGGTGAACGTAGAATTCATTAGGCATTTTCCGGCGGTAGCTGTGCCGAACAATCGTTTCTTCAAAGCCAGTGCACCTAACTAGCAGTAGGCCGCCTCGGGCGGCTCCCACCGTATTCATATACCAATATGGCACCGGTGGTTTTGAACATATACGACTTGGCACCGCAAAACAGCTGGACGTATTGGTGCGGCGTCGGGATTTTCCATTCCGGTGTCGAGGTATATGGTGTAGAATATGCGTATGGGGGTAAGCATTAAAACATTTAGGACGCGCTGCTTTTGAGCAACGGGTTGTCAGGGGAACTCATGCAGCAGCGGCCCTATGCAGGCCACGACTACGACTATTCAGGCGTGTTTGCTACGAATCCTCGCGATGCTCCTGGGCAAGGTAGGTTTATAACTCACGATGGTTACCCTGCGGGCATCTTGGCGTTCTGAAATCCTGCAAGAAAGCGGCTGAACGCGATGACGACTTCGCATCCTAAATTAATTTCTAGGGTTCGCCCTTATGATATGGCGCGGCTCTGAACGCACTAATCAACAGACCGTCCGCGTTTACCGTTACGGGTAGTTTGGATAGAGACTAGGTCTTGCGCACGTACCTGTCACACCTCGCCGGTTATGCGGATGGAATGAGATACGCGCTTGCAACAGGGGACAGGGAAACTTTATTTTCACAAACGCTATGTTCTCCGCGGTGTGCCGCATCAAATGGCAGAGGGCACGACAAGTACATGAACCGGTCTGTATACCGGTCTGTACACGGTCTGTACACGAACCCGATGAAACACGGTCTGAACCGGTCTGAACCGGTCTGTACACGAACCCGATGGGATCTTCCTCTGAAACCCACCCGATGCCTTCAGTTGTGTTTCGAGAGAGCATCCCGATGGGGGAAACGGACTTGACTCAGCAGGAGATTCACCATTTGGTCCAGCGAATGGGAAACGATTACAAGGGTAATAACTACCATTTGCTACAGGTGTGATGTCCGTTTCCCACCGCAGAGCGCGCCAGATGCCCTGTTGCATGTGTCATCTGTGACACACACACACACACACACACACACACTCCCTTTTTATCTCTCGCCTTATCACACACAGATAATATCATCCATGGCGTGCTGTGGTGTGTCGTGTCCGAATGCCGCACACTCATGCCTGGCGTGATATGCTATGCTGACATGCTGGTTTCCTGACTTTTGACTTCCGCTGTCACCATCCTCACTTACAGCTCCTTATAGATCGGTTATGGACGTCAGTGTGTACGATTGAAGTACCGAACTAGGGATTAAAATTCAAACGTACTCCGCCACTTTCCAATTGCGCTAACACCCGCCCCTTCGGATATGCCGTGCGCGGTGCGGGTGCGGGTGCCACGCGTCCTTCGGTCCTTGGTGCTTTCAGCGGAACTGCAACCAGTAAGTACCGTTCGTGGAGCAAGCCTCGTCTGTGTCGGGCTATGCATGCGCGTGTGCGCGCGCCTCTCTCTGAAGCGCTGGTGACGGGACATTGCGAGAAAGAGCGAGGGTGTTGCTCAAGGGGAGGGGAAACGAGTGAAGAAGACTTCAGAGGAGGGGAAAGCGTTATTGGTGTGCTTCATCGGTGGGGTTGGGGCAGGCTAGGGCAGCTGCAGCAACCCCTGACCGAGGGCGCTGGTGCACCTTTGGAAGGGCCTCCGTCCGGCGCGCATGGCAGCGAGCGCAATATCCAACCTCTGTGATTGGGGACCTTCCATTGGGGGCCTTGAGGCGCACCTCCCTTACCTGGAGAGCTTATGTATTGTTGTTTCATGTGTTACTTGGACAGGGCCGAACGGAGGGGTAAAGGACGGGGCGACCGGGGCGGCCTGACTAGCTTCCATGGTTTAGTGGCATGGAACTTTGATGGCATGGTGGCAAGGGGGGTCACTAAAGGTGTGCGCCCTCAACTGGTCCCACGATTTTGATCTCCATTCCGGCCCCTGCTGTTGCAGCTTCGCCAGCGACCTGTGTCGACAGCTGGTTGGGAAAGAGGCGCCAAATTGGGTAGGCATCGTGCGGGGCGAGCTCTATGGCGGAGCTAGTAGTTGGATTTGGAAAGTCCCTTTGAAGAAGTCGGGTCGGGGGTGGGGGGACGGGGCACTGCGCCATTGCAGGTCGGGGCAATCCGGGGCATCCCGCTGCTTCGTGCATGGTAGCATCGGCGGGGTGGGGGAAGAAGGGATAAGAACGCAACACAAGATCTGGTCACAGGAACCTGGGGAAGTGCGAAGAGGGCGCAAGTGTCGCAGCCTGACGGCAGAAGACGGCCGCTGCATGAGGCCGTGTATGCGAGGGTGAAGCATTACAAACACACGCATAAGCCACAAGTACCTCCACGCTTCGTTGAAAGTTGTTTCTTTATCCACAAACACATGCCCCTTGTGTGTTTGTGTGTATGTGTTCTTCCTGCACCGTCCGTCCATTGGTCTTTTCCCCCGGCCACCCCCTCTGCTTACGGCGCTGCAGATTAACAGGCTAGCAGGGATAGCCGTCATGCTGCACTGTCTGATACCCACCTCCTGGGTGCCCCCCCTTCAAACACCTTCGGCAGCACCAGTACTCGGGGGTAAGCCATCGGGGCGCTGCTGCTTCAGCCCTTCATGCCAATATTGCACGTTATGAGCCCTGGGTGATTTTCCCAGTGTGTGCGACTTCGTGCTGCCTCCGTGCTGCTGCTCCACCTGACCTGTTGGCTAGCCCGCACCCTCACCGTGTGCGTACGTGCATGTGTATGTATGTATGTATGTGTGCATGCAGGCACGGTGGTTGTTACACGCGACGAGGACAAATCACTGCTCAGTCCGGCAGGTCAGCGGTCTGATGTATACGGAGAGCGGTTGCAGCCGGCGGCTATGTTGCCTACGGCCTCGGGAACGCGCATCTGAGCCGCTGATGCCAGAGCGCGCTCTGCACTGGCTGAGGCCACCGCTGGCGGTCGCCACTTCTCCGCTGGCCGTCTACAGTGCGCTGATGCGTTTGCTGCTTGCGAACTTTCTCGCGCGTCTCTGCTCGCGCTGATGGCCGTCATCACATGGCTGATGCCTTGGTGTTTCTGGTGGTGGCCGCCGGTGCGCTCATGACAGGTTGGCTGCTGGCCAGTGCGCAGTGCTCGCCATATGGAAAAACGGAAGGGGGTTAGTTTGTTAAGTTTGTTAAGTTGATTTGCATCAGTGCTTTTGCTTGCATCCTTATCATGGCATCACTTAGGTCGAACGTAATTGGACGAATGATCGAATGTCGGCAACCTTGTGAACGTTTAGTTGCTCTTGGGACTGACGAACAGATTATTTGGATTCGGTGACTAACTCGCGAACTTGCGGTGAAGGGAGGGGGCAGGCTGTGCAGCCGAGGAGTGCAAGGATGGAAAGTTATGAGGCTACCATGCAGCCCACACACTGTCTCCGCGACGCCCGGAACGGCGACTGCATCTCGCCCGATGCGTGTGGGGGCTGGTGGGTCATGAGCTCTTACTCCGTTTGTGTGGGTGTCTGGGGCTGCCTCTTTGCCTCACCCGTTAAGATCTGTTAAGGCTGGCGTAAACCGGGGGATTAAAAGGTCCAGGGAGCGGCCTGGGTTGTCCCGAGAGAGGACGGCTCATTTGGGCTTTGTTCTTTGTTGCCCGCGTCGCTCATGAGCAGCAGTAAGGGCCGTCAGCAACCTGACGGACCTTACTCGGCAGGTCAGTCAACTGGTGCTGCATGTGTTGGCGTTTTGGCGTTTGTACGGGATGCATCTTGACGGCTGCAGAAAGCAGTAGTGGCGGGGGTGGTTTCGGAGGATCGAGCTTCAGCCTTGCAGATTGGAATCTAACAAGGTTTCATGTGACGAAATGAGGAGGGCCGGGGCTCGCAAAACACAGATGGATGTGGCACAGATGGATGTATTTTTGTCAAGAAAGCCGTTTCGTTTCCGAGGTTTGTGAAACGCCTTAGGTACGGGTAAGGCAGCGCCTGGTAAAGAGGTGAACGGAATCGCGCACGGCCAGGAAGTTGTTGCGCATGGATGGGTGTCGGCACCGGCGTGTGCTGTGTGCACGTGAGCGGACGTACATGACCGTACATTCCGTGCCGTATGCGCACCACGTTCCTGTACGTAGTAGGTCTATATGTGCGTGTGTTTTTAAGAGGTAGGGGGTTTGGCTTTCGTATGAAAGGGACGTGTCGTGTTGTGTCTTATGTGATGGGAGAGATTTCCATTTCTGCGCAAGAGGAATACTGGACAGGCATTCCAAAGAGGGAGCGAGCGAGGAACTCTTTTACCACCACTCGTGCTTTTACTACTCCTCCCGCAACGGTATTACCTGACGAACGGTATCCGCTTGGGGTGACTCAATTTATCGCTAGCAGCATAGGTTAGGTGATTGCTCCCACGAAGGGACGCCTGGGCTGTCGGCAGCAACACGTCCACAACTCAACTGAGGGAAGAACTTTGTTGATGATGCGGGTGAAGAGAGAGAGAGAGAAGGAAGGAAGAGAGGATGGGAATTTCGCATGTGTCGTGTATCAGACATGAGAACCACAACGGACGTCAGGACCTGGGGGGGAGGGAAAGGGAGTGTGATGGTACCGGCGTTCTCTGTGAAGTGTGCATTGGAGCCTGGGAGGCGGGAGTCAGGGACCATGAAAGGGAGGGATGGTATACCGGGCGCTAATTATTGGTTACAAGGCAGCTGGCCTATATCAGATGCGTCCAGCTATGGTCCAATTTTGGCACTGGTTTTCTTAGCGGAATAAGATGGCGTGTGTGTGTGTGTGTGTGTGTGTGTATGCGCATTGGGGCCAGCAGCAGGAGGTGACCTTCATGATGATGATGATAATAATCAATGAAAGGAATCCGAACATAGGTTATTATCATGTCCCAAGCTGTCCCAATTTGTGGATGGTATTGGTGGCACCTGGATCGCTGGTGGCCCGCACGGCCACGGACTGCTGTCGCTGGTGCTTTTCACACCAATATCCGAAGACAATGTGCCAAAATACGACCATGTTGTGACGCATGGCGATCGCGTATGACTGAAGGGCGTGAGCGGCCCCAGCCACCTCCTCATCAGAGTTCACGGGGGCCCATCTTACGAGAGCTTGTGACGACGACTAAGCATCTTATAATGTTTTCCGATATGGCGTGGAATACCCACGTGGTGAATGTATTACACGCGTGTCCGAATTAAGTCCGGTCCGGTCCCTCTCCCAAGCTCTCTCTACTCTTGCCTTTTCCCGAAACCCTTGGGCAATATTGCAGCAGTCACAACACAACCGCGTTCGTTACAGCCAATCACTAGAGGTCATGGTCCATAGTGGTGATGGCGCGAGGTCGTGGCGCCGACGAGAAATTGTTGTCCCTCCTCCCGCTGCCGCCCGCACCCTCCTTCACCAACCCGCCTCCTACCCCAGCTGCAGTATTCCCCCCACCCCCACCGCCGCCATTTCTAAGCGCTCCGGCGCCACTCGACCCACTGCCGGCCCGGTGCCCTGCGCCTCCCCCATTGTTCGATAGCCCCGGGAGCGCGCCCCGGCTATTTCCAGTCACTGCCGCGAGCGCACTAGCAGCAGTAGCAGTAGCAGTAGCAGCGCCGCCGTCTGCAGCGGGGGACACTGCCGGCACCGCCGTTATCCCTCCGGCGCCGCCCGGTAGACGTCCAGGCGCTGGCCCGCCGCCAGGGCCCCCTCCCTGGGATCCCGCCGCCACCATGCCGCCTCCCTCTAATAACACCCCCGACCGACCCGTGGGTCCACTGCCGCCGCCGTTGTTGGTCAGGGGAGCTCCGGGCCCGCGTGAAGTTACAGCAGCGGCGACCGGCTCTTGTCTACCACCCGCTGCCGAGGGATTACTGCCATTGCCCGTGGGCCGGGACCCGAGAGGAGCCGCCTGTCCCCCAGGAGCAGCGGTAGCTGTAGCGGGGGGCACACTTGTACCTGCGCTTGCTACTATGTACGTCACAGGTCTCCCAGACGCCGCGGCAGCAGCTGCAGCAGCGTCAGTCCCTGGCGCCTGCAACGGCGGTGGCGGTGGCGTCGGGTCGAGATCATCGTCTTCGCTTTCGGAAATAATGACCGCGCGCTTGAGCTTCTTCAGCTGTTGCCCGCCGGTTCCAGACGTGCCATGGCCGCCGCCCGTTGGTGCTGCTCCTTCGTGCGCTCCAGGACCTGCTTCTCCAGCTGCGGCCGCCGCCCTCTTACCCAGTAACCCCGTCGTCGGGGACACCGACGCACCGTCCCGCGGCTCCCTCTCCTTCTGTTCCCGATGGCCGTTACTGCTCCCGCCACTGGTCTGCTTGCTGAGGTGCCGCTGCGTCACCGCCGGCAGGCCTGCGGCGGCGGCGGTGCCGCCGCCGCTGCGAGCGGCTCCCAGCAGGCCACTGCCATCTGCCGATCTACGGTGACTTGTGCCCGGTGCGACTTGGTGGGCGGCCGCCTGCGGCATGGATTCAGGCGGCGCGGAGGAGCCAGTGCCGCCGGCGCCGGCGCCGGGGACCGGGGACGCTGCGGCGGACCGACCCACGGGAGCGTGCGTCGATGGCGCTATGTGTCCTCCGGCCCCGCCGCCAAAACCCTGCTGGAGCCCGGCGGACGCCAATGCGCTCCCCAATACCTGCTGGACGGCATAGGCAGCAGCTCCGCCGCCGTTGCTGTTCCCACTGTTGCGGACGGCAACGTCGGGTACGATAAGTGCGGTGAGCGGGTCGACGATGAAGCCGGCCGGCAGTCGCCCGCATTCGTACATACCGCCGGGCAACAAGCCCAGCACACCTGCAGCGTCGTTGTCGTCAAGGACCGCGGCGCAGAACTTTCAGATCGTCACGCAGTGCGTCGAATACCAAATAACAAAAGCCGCACGAGGGCCGCCCAGAATCCCCAGAGCACACAACCCCACCGTGTCCCGCCTCCCCTGTCCTCACCCTTCGCAATTTCCAGCGCAGGATGATGGACTTTTTGCCCTTTCGGCGGTTAGATCAATTCTCTCCCGTACTTTACCCGTTGGATCGTTAGATCGTTAAATTCCCTTTGTGCAGCGCCGTGCGCGAGTTATCGAAACTGGGTTCACCATTTTGGTCAACCCATGTCGTCGGAAAACTCCGGCGCGCGCACCTGCCGCCTGTAGTTGGCTGTAGTGCGCCACAAACCAACGCGCTAGCGGGTCGTACGCCGGATCCGGAGCCGGGCCCCCAATCCCTGCAGCCCGGCCATCAGCTGCATCCTCATCACTTGGGCTGCACCGGGTGGACGCCTGGTCGCATAAGAAGCCGCCGGGTGATTCTGCCACGTCATCTGGGGAGTGCTCGCTCGCCTGCTCGTCCACCAGCTCCCCCGCATCGTGGGGCTGATGCTGCTGTGCATGAGGATGAGGATGAGGGTGCTGGTACCGTGGCGGTGGCCGTGGCAGCGGGCCGCCCTGGAGCTTCAGCTGAGGTAGCAGCTCCGGAGGCCCCGTCGCGGCAGTGCCTACGTCCGCCGCCGCCGCCGCCGCGGTGGTGCCAGACCTACCTTTCCCGTGGCTCCGGAGCGGCTTGCCGTGACACCCGCCCATAGCGCCAGGCTTGCCGCCGCCGCCGTCATCTCCAAGCCCGTCGCCCCCGCCGATCGCATCGGCTGCGCTGCCGCCACCAGCGGCAAGTCCGGTTAGAGCGGCGGGTCGTGGGGACATGACCTCATCATCCACCGTCTTCCCTCTGTTCTGCGGATAGCTAGGACTAGCTTGCGCGCTCTGTCGACCGCTGCGACCTCGGTCCTCTGCCGCTGCCCGCCCACCATCCGTCACGGCGGTACCGCCTCTGTCGCCGCCTTTGCCAATGGAAGCACCGGTACCGCCTCCGCCGGCCCCTGGGTCCCTACTGCCGCCACCGCCAGCGGGTCCCTCCCGGCTTGACTGCTGACGCTGGTGCGATCGTGATTTGGGCCGGTCTGCGGAGGTCTCCCCCCCGCCGTCTACTGCATCGTAGTCGGAATCCGAGTCACCTGCAGTAGAATGAAATTTAAAATCCAGAAAATACCATATGAAGAATTGCTATAATAATAATAGCTATAATATTTTACGAATGCTATAAGCGACTAGAACCAAACATTACCAGATATTAACAAATTGATGGATGACGGAGTCAGGCGGAATGTGAAAAAGGGCAGTTCCAGCCGGCATGACCCCCAGAAGTTTAATCTCAGCCACGAACACACAACGACGTGCTACAGGGATCCCTAACCTTCTAGATATCCGGCACCAGCGGGACATCAAGGAGTCCAACATGCAAGACCGCCGAGAGTCCAACCCAATCCAACTCGCGGCTACAATACCTTTTCGGGATATGTGCTTCTGCTGCTGCTTCCGGCTGCGACTACTGCCACCCCCACCCCCACCGCCACCACCACCGCCGCCACCGCCGCCGCCACCACCACGTTTGTTTCGGTTGCCTTTGCCACTCCGGGGCGCTCGCGGCTCCCAGGCCCCCTGCCCCAAGTGGCGCCAATCGTGTGATTTGTAGGAACCGCGCCAGATGCGCGCTGAGCCCTTCCGCAGCCACTCTTCACGTTTCTTTGACCCCTGCGCATCTGCATGCGGTGGAGGTGGAGGTACAGTGGAGGAAAAACGTGCTGTCTGTCGATCAGGTTCGTGCTGCAGCAGAAATATTTTCAAAAAACAGCCTTTCCTTTCCTTTCCGCGTAGTATGCGGCTGTCCCCTGACCTGTAAAGCCTCCCCGTCATGTAAGGTTATAGGGTTCTGCGGTGCGCCATGTGCAGCTCTTCGTTCTTCGCTTTGCCCCCCTCTTGCCACTCACTTGGCACTGTGTATGCGATCTTGACTTCATTCGCGCTCTCCTTGAGTATTTGCCCCTGGTACCACACATTGGAACGGGCTCTCAGCTCCACCATGGGCTTCCGAGGGAACTTGGCAGGGAGCCGGGGGTCGACCACTTCACCGTCCTGCATGCGCGTCGAAGTGTGAGTTGATCAGATCGCCAGGCCGGACGGATGGTATGTCCGCATGCCGCTCAGGATACTCTTGGGGTATGTTGAAGGCACAATACTTTCCTTGGCACGCTAGTCGCCCCGACGGCTGTTTGGGCAGGTTGTTTAGGGCTTAGGGTCTTTACGGTGTGAGGCCCTTTGGGGCCCTATGGCCCAAAGTGAAGAGGTGCAGTACAGGGGCCTTCGGAATTTAATGTGGGGTGCGAGCATCTGACGTCGATTTACATCCCTAGATGCATTCCTTCAATGTTACGCGCATTGCATACTCGAGGCAGGCAAAGGTACCAGTGTTGCAACACAGGCACCTTTGCCTGCCTCGAGTATGTAGGTGGGTAGGTTAGCCGGCTGTACGAACACGCGGTCCGCAAGCAGCGTCTCGTAGCAGACTTAGGGTTTTGGGTTTTCTTCGCCACTGCCCGCACACCGCCAGCCGCGGCCAGCTATCCAGCGTTTTGCCTGCCTGCTGCCTGTGCCCACTGCCCAGGCAGCCCACCGCCGACCCATCGCCATTTTCCAGAATAGGTGGCACGTGCCGTGCAATCGATACCACGCCGTAAGGACCCCTAGGTGTGTTCCCATCCGTGTGCATTTCCACCGCCCCCATGGGCATCGAAACCCATGATGTACGGGGTACGATATCCTCCCACCTGCAGCACGGCTTTGTTTGTCACTATGCTTCTAAGCTGCTTGGCTGAGACAGAGGCTCTCCCATGGCTGTCACGCCGCTCCTTCAGACTGTCTGAGACATCAGACTCGCCCGATACCGAACTGCTGCTGTACCCGCTCCCCGATGACTCCTGTGAACGGATGGCCAGATGGGCGACAGGTCCAAATACTATACATTCACAATACTTCAAAGGGTATAAAACTCTACCACATTTCCATAGCAACGCAAAAGGCCCGCCCTCACAACCCTGGCAGCAAGTTTACGAGAACGGCATAAGTCGACATGTTTTGCAATTAAGGATTTAATTCACATGAGTTGTTGACAGAGCTGAGAGCCAGTGTCAGCATCTCTGGATCACTTTCGGTCGCCAGAACAGCTCAATTTCAATTTCTCACATGACCGTCGACCCACCTCCGACGAGTATTCCTCCTCTGACTCGCTGACAGATTCATCCTCACTATCAGGCATGACCTTTAAAGAGCCACAATGTATATGTGGAGCTTAGGCCAGTGCTGCAACGATTATGCCGGCGTAGTGTACGATATATATGTCACTGATTACACGGATGCTAATAATGCTCATGAGTAAAAGAATCAATAACAAACCTCCATGTCTGTGCAGAGCAAGGTTTACAATCAACCAAAAGCTTTAAGTGCGAAATAACAAAAGACTGCGTGGAAAACAAAGAGCTAATAAGACATTACATCTTGAAAAGCAACATACATCGAACTCGAACGCATCCATCGTTACAATGTACGACGATACGGTGATATGTACGGCGGTTGCCTGCCAATCACCTCACACCTCACAACGTTTTGGCCCTGTTTTGGCCCTGTATAACAGCCTGCTTAACTGATCAATAACTCACATTGGGATCATGGCGTTCTTTGTTCGACTGTTGGCAATGCAGTTTCCATACGAGCCCCACCACGTGGCCCCTGATGCCCCTGGAGTCGCAACTCCATTTGAGTGATCACCATGTAAATGTCATCCACATCTGAGTCACCGTAACTGCCACCCTCCGACTCGCCTGTCCTCGGAACATGTCCCGACAGCACCCACGATGCCCAGGCCTCGACATTACGCACCTATGGCCGCGGCTTTCTTGGCGCCGCCGGAGCACGCCGCTCCAATATGCAGATTGTCCACCGGCACCGTATGCCCCGGTGACACTCCAGCCCAGCTCAAAGTCCAGCCCCCACTGATGCTCCCTCCGAGCCCCTTGGGTGTCCAACGACCTCGCAGTAGCGTGTGGCCTCCTCAGCAGCGCTGCAGCGCGTGGCGCGCAAGAGGCAAGTAAGCTAATTTGCCATCTATCAGCCGCCGCCGTGCATAACAACAGCCGACGAAACCGGCGGAATCAGAGCCGCCCGGGGTTACAGCAGCAGCGACGCGATGCCCTTACGAGACGAGGCCTGAGATGCCCCCCCAACTGCAACTGTCCCTTATTGCTACCATTGCTACCTCGTGATGCCATACGCGGACGGATGTACGAACAAGTCGTGCCCGCGGCTGCCTCCACCACCGCCATCGCGGCCACCGCCAAAGATAACTCCATCCTGCACCTAGAGAGAGAGAGAGTAGACGCCAACAAATGATAAGACGGTAGTCGAGGGCCGCTTTGGGGTTCGAGTCACAGGCCGCCGTTGGCAGGCCGCCTGCTTCGCATCGTGATGCCCGTACAGGAGCAACATTGCCGCCGCCATTCCGCCAGGCTCGCTCCTTGCCACCGCAGGCGCCATTACCGCTGCGCCGTTCTCTTCCATAGAATTTGATAATTTGAGTCCCAGTCACCGGCGATGACATCAAGGGGGCCGCAACAGACCCTCCGGTAGCGTCATGCACCCCACCTGTGTATCCTCAAACCCCTCCCCTATCGTGCGGTCTGCCCGGCTCACGAGCCGTGCGCAAAGAGTCGTTTTCTCTTAACTACGGAGCCGCACACTGCTTGGTGGAGGACCATACGCCCGCCCATGGAGGACAACGTCCTTATCATCTAATAATATATCCTTACCACTCCTCAAGCCTATAACTGATTTACCGAACCAATGTTATACATCTTCACGTCTTTTCGTAAGTCAATAACACCAGCCATGTGCTTCTTTCCCCAGCCTCCCCATATTGTCCGCCCTCTTTTCTTCCCCCTGGACATGACAAGGGGGAATACTCCCACAGTACCCCCCTGGGCGGCAGCGCACGGCTGTGGAGAGGAGGAAATTCTCGGTGAAAAGGCCGCACCCGTTCAGTGTTCGCTCATCGCTTTAATACAAAAACACGGCGCGGGGTGGGGGGTGGGGCAGATTTCAGATTTCCATTAGGCAGGTTCGGATTCATTCTGAGCCCCTTTCCCTTTCCCATACACCTCCTCGTAGACACAACAGCCTCTCCCCCGGCTTCCAACCGCTTCACCACCGCGCCTGTGCCCAGTTAGCTGCCCTCGTAGATGCCCAGCTTCTTGAGCTCATTTTGGAACTGGTTGGCCGCCTCCTGATGGAGCTTCAAGCTGTACTCCTCATCCCAGACCTGCGAGTACGAAGGTAATCACTAGGCTCGTTTGTTTGTTTGTTCGTTTGTTTGTTTTTCGTTACGCCGTTCCGTCATTGCGTTCTTCTTAGAAGTGAGCTGCCCAGCGGAATCAAAACCCGCAATACTCATGTGATGACCCATGAAGGTAAATAAAAATCAAAAACGGACCCTGGTTCGTGTCCCTATCTGCTTACAAATGCATAGCAGGCATACGGGCATTATTGCCCCCCACCGCTACAACTTATACCGCAGTTCAGACAGACAGACAGACAGACAGACAGACAGACAGACACCCAGCAACCACGTACCCACATAACCCCTGCACTCGCACACCCTCCTGCCCATCCACCAGCTATGCATGGCTGCCCGCTAGCCGTCCTTTCCACGTCTCTACTGAGTCCACACTGTTTCCCTGGGCTCCCCCCGCCACCCCCTGCACCTTGCTGCTTGTGTCGCACGCGGCTTCCTTTCTTGACCCTCCCTACTTACTAGACCTTACCACTTTTCCTCCGCAACTCCAGCCTTTCTGGAACCTGGACGCCACACCCGAGCCCGCATTGCCCCCAAACCCTCTCCCCACCCCCCACCCCCACCCCAACACACACATCTCGCTTACCAGCTTGAAGCCCTGGTACTCGTTAACGCTGAGGCCCAAAGACGAGCACCACTGGTCGTCCTCCGCCACCAGCATCTTGTAGAACTACGAAATCGCATGTGTCGAATTGCGCACGTACACAAAAACAAAAACACGGAGAAAGCTCGATCCCTCTCGTCACGTGATATATGAGAGGTAAACCCAGAAAAGAAAATGGACCCCATTGATGAGGTACGGCAAAGTTTTCACATCAAGAGTAAGAGACCTTGCCTAGCCCGAGATCCCGTCTTGGGTGGGGACCAGCCGGGGACTCAGGGTGTATTCACGAGCAAGGGGAGCTGCAGGGATCAATCAAGTCGTCACATGCGCAGATGCAGGGAGGGCAGAGAACATACTGCGGAGAGTCTCCCCTCCATGACAGCAGTGCCTGCGGTGGAAATGCAGAGACGAGAAACAGCTCTACGGCAAAACACCACAGCCGGCTTCAGCGGGGCCGTACAAAGGTCCGGGGGATGGTTGTACGAATGTGGCGAAACCATTACCTGACCCCCGGTTACATGGGGGAGGTATCGACGGTATCAAGGGGCCAACCCTCCCAGCCCTGAATCTAAAACATTAAAACCAAAGCCGGCGCTCACCTCAAACGAGCTGCCGTCGGCTCCCACGTACTTGTGCGCTAGGCCCTGCTTCTGTACAAAGCTATGAAGCGACGCGGCAGACATGGGACGGTGGCCTCATCATCATGTGCGTGGGGCGGAGCATAGAGGTACACGCGGGGACGAGAACGACAACAGGGGGGAGAGGAGAAGGGAGGTAATGGGTGGAGTGCGTGTGTTTGCGTGTGTTCGTGTGTGTGAAAGGCATGGGGGAGGGAAGAGGAAGAGAGGAGGAGAGAGAACGACAGGGGAACGACAGGGGAACGACAGGGGTGGGGAAAGAGAGGCCGTAACTCAGTCAGGGAGAAGATCATTATTCATCACCAAACCGCACCGTAGTACGGCATTGGACCACACAGTAGTGGAGCGCATCTGTTCCACGTTTTTTCAGTTGGTCGTTTGGCCGTCTTCCATGCAATTATAACTACATCTTGGCTCCATAAATGTCCATAAACGTCTCGCACAGATAACTGCGGGGCTCAGTTCGCCAAACAAAAACACGCCTTGCCTGTATCGTGGTCCCAGGACCTGACCAAGCGGCTTGGTCAGCAGCAGCGGGCACGACAGCACGGTGCCATTGTCTGCTCCCACCGTCTCGTACACGAACTTAAGGCTGCGCTCCAGATCGTGTGCCTTAACAGCCAGAATTTCTGGACGAGCAAGTGCCATATCCCGTACCTGTGCATGAAGTACGTAATACGGATGAATATGGATGAATACGGCACCGGTGACAGGTAACACAGGAAAAAACGCATCGAATATACGTTTTGATGTATTAAATATACATGATTATCAACATTATAATATATATTACTTGTATCAGAGGCTCTTTCAGATATTAAATACATTAAATATTACTCGTATCCAGCTTTTTCGCATCCTAATTTGGAACCCAGCGCACCTGCTCTTTGCTAAAGCCATGCTGCAACAGGCATTCCAGTGCAGCCTGGACCCCCGCCGAAGCTGATGGTGTGATCAGGAAAGCGACCGAGGAGGAAACCATCTGCCGGACGCCTTCCCGGTCGATACCCGCCATGCTCTCTAGTGCTCGCAGCACGCCCCCGAACACCTCCTCGGGTTGAAACCCCAACAGATGGGGGCACAGACAGATCACGTCCGCGACCTGCGCCAACCGCCACGGTCCCAAGACGAATGACGTGGCGGGTATAAAAACGTAAAAAAATATACATTGAAAATGAAATTAGATTAGATAGGGCTTAAATTTTATATTGTAGTTAATAATCAATGTGGGATCAAATATATCTCAGATACACACCTTGCTTTATTGGCACCTATGCAAAACATTTTATTTTATATATTTGCGTGGCACCGGGACAGAAGTACGGGAGATCTGGGAAGGACTTCGAGAGATTCAAAACAAGCGACGAAGTTTGAAGTTTGGAGAGAAGAAACCGCAAATGCGCGCTAAGCGAACTTTGCTATCCATAAGGCCCATTGTCCACTGCGGGCGGTGAGGCGCATTTCCTCGCCCCCTCCGTGGACTTGTTTATGGCACCTACCTGCTGCCTTCCTGCTTGGTTGCATGGACCTCAGGCGCCCTCAAGGCTCCCGCCAACCCACTTACTTGTGCTGTGCTGCAACCCAGGTCCCGTAGGTACGACACCCACGGCGCCAGCTGCCCCTCCACACTGCGCAGCAGCACTTCCGGCCAGAGGACCACCACTCTTGTCACCCCCGGCACCTCCAGCCCCAGCGACATGAGGTAAGTCACGACGGGCCGAAGCTGCGCGTCCACATCACGGCTGAGAAGCTCGGGCCATACACACAGCACGCGTGACGCGAGGAGGTCGTCCTTGAGGCCAAGGCTTTTGAGGAAGGCCACGACGGTGCCGGCTTGATACAGCGTGGTGCCGTACAGCATTGCGGGTGTTGCACGCAGGAGGAAGTTCTGGCAATCACGCTGAAGGGAACGTGTGTGTGTGTGTGAGAGAGAGAGAGAGGGGGGGAGGGAGAGAGAGAGAGGGGGGGGGAGGAAGGGGGTTAGCGACCACCGTAGATCCTATTTAGGCCGTGGCGGGGTTACAGAGAAATCCACAATAAATTGGCGCCATGCAGATTAAATATTGCAGTTAAGAAGGGGTTACGAATATAAGACAAACCGAATTGAGCACGCGCCGCAGATTCCAACATAGGTTTTTCATGGAGTCTTGGCAAGCAACGGACCCACGGGTCACAAGATCACAGGAGCCCGCATAGCCAACGATCAACTGATCGCATTGCGACTGGGTAAGACAGCAGGCCGAGGAGGGATCTTCTGCCCATCTTATTGCCCGCCTCTCCAACTCTCACCTGTTGCACTCCACGCACGCACAAGTCCTAAACCCCACCCCAATCTGGTCGGCTAAATGGCTTCATCCCCTGCCGTACTGCCGTACTGCCGTACCGGCTGCATCCCATACACGAGCAGGAAGTCGAGCCACCTAGAGAGCGCCGCGGGTTCTGCCAGCAGCTGGTGCCGCTTTGAGGCGAGAAACCAAGAATCTTGTGCAGATAGTCCCGCAGACCGCAGGGCACGAACGGAGGGCAGGACCTGAGCGATGGCGTCCAGGGAGGATAGGCCTGGGTTCTGCGGGGGTGGGGATTTAGGGTTACAAGGAGTGGTATAGGGCGATGTACGGCATAAATGAAGGAATGATACCAGTACGTGTCAGGGCATCAAAGGGGAGGAAACAACGGTGTTTTGGGCCCCCTGGAACGATTGAGGATAGAAGAAAACACCGTGTACCGCTGTTCACAACCACCCACCGATGAGCCCCAACTGACCCACCACACTTGTTCATATCACACCTGGACGGCAGCGAGCATCACGGTGGATTGCCCCACCCCCAATTCCTTGGCCAGGCATTCCTCCGCAGGGGAGGGCACGTAGCGCTCCTCCCAATCGCTCCAGCATGTATCCAATTGCTGAAGCAATTCGCTACGATGGCGCGGGTCTGTTGTGACTCTCAACTGTTCCAGAGGGTTCTTGGACACAGACTGCGCCGGCTCCTGAGGCTGGCTAGGACTAGTTTGCGCGCTGCATAGCGTATAGTGTTTTCGGTTTTGGAGGCGACCGCTTGCGGAGGCCGGTGCGATACGAGTACCGGGTGCGAGTTGGAGATGGACGGTGGCAGGCCATGACCTCAGCGGAGACGGTAAGTGAAGTGTGCGCTGTGATTGTTGATTATGATTATTTGAAGCTCTATCAAAAGACCGCGATGGGCCTAGAAGGCTTGCCATCAGAGGCCCTAACAATCCTCGGCGATGTCCCTGCCTTGCAGTGTAATATAAGAATAAATGAAGATATTTAAGGAACTAAGTTATAGGTTACGGAAAAAAACACAATCTAAAGCATGGCTGTTCGATGCAGCATATCTAGTTTTCTACGTCCGAATCAACCGCCAACGGTATGACGAGCCTCTCTAATTACACTATGCCGTGGCATGCACCTCTCACTCAATTTACTTTAGCATCATCTGTAAGTCACAACGTGCTTTTTTCCGCACAATCGCTCTGTTTTCGTCCATCGACAGTTTTAAACGCAAATCCTCTTGATTATGTCGTTGCGCAATGAACCGATAATTAAACTATTCATTTAACTTGTGGGATACAAATGCGGTGGCGCCGCGCTGCTGATTGGCTTGCGGATGTGGGTTGGCGGTTTGCAGCGACTGCCACATCGGGAGCCGCGCGCCAACAGCAGCAAAACCAGCCACAGAAGAAGCTGGGACTGAAGGAGGTACAGCACATCGTCGCAATTACATCTGCCAAGGGTGGTGTAGGCAAGTCCACGACTGCGGGTAAGCCACGCAAGTTAAGATTGTTACGGCACGATGGATCTCCCGAGATGGAGATTCCATGGTGATTAGGATCCTTTACACCTGAATCAAACGCATAACGTTTTGATTATACCTCAACCTCATCATGTATCCTGCCAAAGTGTATGGATTGGTGCCCTAAGGTCAATCAATGGTGGTGCCAAAACGCCGGGGCGAGCTACCCCGCATACTCCATGCCACGGCAGTGGCCGCAGCCACGGTGACCATATTCATCACGGTGGCGCTTGCTTGGCGCCATTAATGGCATTGCACCTTCGGCACCTCCAACCCGTGTTCCTAGGACCGCCTCCCCCAGCCAACAACCTCCAGCTCCTTGTTCTGTACGGAATCCTGTGACTACGTCCTCTGCTTTTCCTCAAGCAGCGGAAAAGCTTCAAGCCGCCAGCTTCATTCTTTTCAGCGGCTTATTATCACTCTGTGCTAAGACTCCACAACATGCAAAACCATTCTCCATTCTTCCACAATCCCGACCTTGACCCCTTACATATTGCAGTCAATGTGGCAGTCGCCATGGCCACTCGTTTGGGTCTGCGGGTGGGTCTGCTGGATGCGGACATACACGGGCCCTCAGTACCCACCCTGATGAACCTGCGTGGGAAACCGGAGCTGGACAAGACAGGTGAGTCTCTGAGATGCACGAGCGACCCCTGGGTCAGTGGGCGACACCCGCGGGTTAATGGGCGACCCATAGGTCAATGAGGTCATGGATTCATGTTTATACGGAACCTTTCCTCCCTCCCCTTTCCCCCTTCCACACCGGCTATTGCCTCCTGATGACGTCGCTGGCCGTTGTGGTCGTTAAGGTCGTTGTGTATGTTTTTGTAACGCTCATGTGTTTTGACCGCAGGCTCGCAGGCCCTCATGCTCCCCAAAGAGAATTACCGTGTCAAGACCATGTCGTTTGGGTTCTTCCTTGAGGTACGGCAAAAGGAAAAATGTTCTGTGCACGCTCGTACAGGTCCCAATATGGTAACGCGCGGGGCCCATCAACGCCAACTAGTCATCTGAGGAGGAGCTTGGTTCACTGGATGGATGTTATCCCATTTCCATGCATCGGCTTAAGCCAGCCACATACTCGTGTTCACGCTAGGCATCTCCAAAGTCCACTGCTACAGTCGCGTAGCCAAATTTTTACTTTTTTCTCTGACGGTATTGATTTTAGAGGAAAAGAATTATGCATTAGGATCACCGGTGATGATAAAATCCACCACCCTGCAACTCGCTGCGGCCTTGTCGCCAACCGTTCGGGTATAACCGTTGGGGTGCGACGACCATCCTGGGGCTGCTAATTGTCTGACTTGCGACATGTGCATGCCTACCTGCTTTGTGCACACAATATAGTGAAGTATAACTTTTTTGTTTTTTTGACTGTTTTCATTGTCGCACGATATTGTACGGCAGGGGGACGAGCCCGTAGTTTGGCGGGGCCCTATGGTAAACAACGCCTTTGACAAGATGCTGTTCGGCACGGAGTGGGGCCGGCTGGATGTGCTGGTGGTCGACATGCCGCCGGGTAAGCTGGTGAGGTGCGAACGCAACGGAGTGGGCTTCGCCGGGGCACAACCTAAAACCCTAAACCCTAAACCCTAAAACTGTAAACCCTAAAAGACGTGGGGTCATGCGACGACGACAGCCAGGACCTTTGTTTCCATGTAATCAGGAGCGTAAGGGCGCTTATGTAAATTGCGCCGGCCCCCGCTCGGTTATGGTCACAGGTACGGGTGACGCGCAGATCAACCTGGGTCAGCGCATCCCGCTGTCGGGGGCGGCGCTGGTGTCCACCCCACAGGACGTGGCGCTTATTGACGTGCGAAGGTCGGTGCGCATGTGCTCATGTGCGTCTGTCTGTCTGTCTGTCTGTCTGCTGAAAAAAGATATTAATAGCTTCGGCAATTTTTCGGCAAGAATGATAACATCGGCAATTTTACTAGATGTAACTTTTCATACATATGTGCATGTATGTGTTCTTACGAACTCAGTGACGGTGTAATGAGACCGCGTGTGAAGTCGTGGAAGTCACGAATTTATGGCACCAACCTAACCAACTTCCGTACCATCTCCACTCTCCCGCAAATAGTCTCGTTTCGCACTTGAGATTAAAGACATATCGCTTGGTCCGGCTTCGGTCCGTGGCTCGGTCCGGTCAGGCCCCCCGGTGCTCGTCTTTATAGGGCCTCCCTCCCTCCCTCCCTCCCTCCCTCCCCCATCGCTTTTATTTGGGACACGGGTCTCACTCTGCCCGTCTTGACTGCTCACGGATTCATGACGAGCGCTGACGCAAAGCACTATAACTTCTGGTTCTGACTCCTGCATTGTTGGCTCTGGCGCGGCTTTGCTTGCTCGTTGCGGTTTGCTACGCGGGAGCTTTCGGCCTGCCCACCTTTGAGAGCGCATGTAAGAGCTCAGTTCGTGTTCTCCCGCTGCCCCTGCTGGCCGCCCCCAGAGGTGCTCAGATGTTCCTCAAGATGCGCGTTCCGCTTCTGGGCATCATTGAGAACATGAGCTCCCACACGTGCTCCCGGTGCGGCCACGTGGAGCACATCTTTGGAGCGGGCGGAGTGGAGCGAGCCGCCAGAGACTACGGGGTGGAGGTACTCGGGGAGGTGCGTGATAGCTGAACCAGGGAGGGAGGGAGAGGAGGAAGGGGAGGGGGAGAGAGGGTGACGCGAGAGCACACGAAACCTGGCACTGTTGTTGAGAAGCACAAATTATTACTAACCACCACCACCATCGGCTGGCTTCGTCCAAGGTCCAGAGGGTGAAAAACTGAGCGCAAAATATGCAGCCGTCAAGGCCGTGAATAAAAGCAGAAGTAAGGAGAAGGGGGTTTGATGCGAACGTGCAATGCGAAAAAAAGGAACAGATATATTCAGAGGTCGTAGAGAGGGTGGGGGTAAGTGTTAGTTTATGAAAAAGCGTCCAGCGGCTCCCCCTGCCTTTCTCATTCCCCTGATATATCACCGTATGTCGCTCATCCTCAATCGTAAAGGATGAACGACATACCCCATGTGACACACAGGAACATATGGGGTAGGATTGAGGTGGGTGCAGCGTGTGCCCTCGGCCACTGTGGCCCGCCCTCTTTCTTTTCTCCTCCATTTTCTTTTGCTTAAGACCCATCTCTCCATCTCGCTGCAGGTGCCGCTGCATGTGGACATCCAGTCCAAGTCGGACGCGGGCACACCCGTGGTGGCAAGTGACCCACGGGGCGCCTTAGCTGCATCGTACACGCACATTGCTGAGCGGATTATCGCACGGCTGCAGCAGCTGGGGGCCAGCCAACCAGCGGCCCCGAAGATATCCGTCGAATAGCTGGACGGGGAGGGGGAGGGTTTAGACACCGCTGCAGGGGAGCCGCAGGTCATGGCGAAACACTCGAAATGGCGAAAGACTTGGGGATGGGCCTCACCTCTTAATTTAGGGAGTACCTGAACCATCACCCCCACCACCGCCACCACCATTACCACCACCGCCACGCAACAACGCCACATGTACATCGTCCGGATGCTTTCCTCTTTTTCAAGTCCATGCCCATAATAACGCATTGTTATCATTGAGAATGTCCATGTGATAATCGCGGTGCTGTTTTGTTTTTGTCCGGTGAGGTTCTCTCATGCAAGAGGGGAAGAAGGACACAAGTCGAGCAGTCCGACAATATGGCACAGCATTTGAACAGTCCAACAAACAGCGAACGCAGTCGCATGGTCGACGCACGGCCACACCTTTCTTGACCAGAAGAAGTTCTTACCGTATTCGTTATGTCTAGGGCTGCAGATAGACAGACACCGACCGACCGACAGGCAGGCATAGACAGACAAACAGACAGGCAGACAAAAAACTTTGCATCGACTCCTAGTCCATGCGAAGGTTCATTCCTATTCACCACACGAGCCACCTGTATCGCCATTACCAGCGTTGCGTTCTCCCTCCCTGTGGCCCCCGACCCCCCCCCTCTCCTCCGCCACCAACGAAGTGCAGTTGTGGACGCAATGAACGAGACAATGCCGCAATGGACAGGCCACAAGCTGTGCCATTGAAACCCCTGGCGCCATGGTCATCCTGATAAGGCCCATTTAATCTGCCGTTTCCACGCCCTCGGCCGAATAAAGTGTCTTCTTCCTTCGCCTCCGCCTCCGTTGCCTCCGTTTGCACGATGCCCCGCTTAGCTGTGTCCAGACAACCTGGCTTTCAGGTCGCGTCGCCATCATCGATGCATCCCCCCAAAACAGACATATAACAATCATGCTTTCGTTGCATTGAACGCAATGAACGTCTTCTCCACATCATTACCACAGACATTACGTCCTCGCGGCGCAAATTGCGGTGCGTACAAAGCAGGGCTATGCTGGTGCTACAGCGTCTGGCGGCTACTTCTTGTTGAGCAGCGCCTTGGCCTGCGCCTGCTGCTGTAGTAACGCGTCACTGGTGTATTTCGCCAGGAGATCGTTTCGTTTCATCTCCAAAATTTTGGCCTCAATGGCCTGTTGGTCTGGAAGGGGAACGTACGCGATGAAGCGGGCGCCCTCGTCGCCCTCGCCCCCGGCCCCGCCGCCGCCAGTGGACCCATGGGTCGCGACGGCGGAGAGCGCCTTCTGACGTTCCATTTCCTTCTCCTCCCAGTCCAGCACGGCCTTCGGCGACGCGGACCAATTGGGGGCCATAAGATGAATAAGTTTACACAACATGAGTAGAAGGGACGATGAAACCATTCTTCGGAGCGGGCGGCAAAACGGACCAAACGGATGAAAAAGTGACCAATGCAATGGAGCCAACAATTACAGCCGAACCAAGAAAATAACAGAACAAATAAAATAACCAGAACAACTAGAATAAAGTAACGGAATGGACGATAGAAGCATAGGGCATGAAATTGCCCTGTGATGAGAAAAGAGATCCCATGACGTGAGGAATCGTACACAGCATAAGAGGAAACGAGTTCGTATGAGGGTCACGGCGAAGGGGAAAAAGGGGATCATGTGAAGGAGCCAAAACTGAACTGAACGGAAAGGGACGAAGTCAACGCCACCACCTTGGGTTCCAACACAACCGTGCTCTTCACCATGGTGGACTCCTCCCGCCCTCGTCGGGCCCTCTTGCCTGAGGCCCCTTGCTTGCGAGGCCCCCGGGGCCCTCTCACTCGCACCTGCATTCGTATCATCTTCTCCGCCTCCGCTTCCACCCGTTCCAGCACCCCGTCCTCCTCGTCCCGGAAGCCGTAGTAGTCCGGGTCGATGGCGCGGTACATTTGGTGCCGGGACCTGCGAGCCACCTTCACAGGCTCAGCTTCAAACAGCTCCTTCACGCCGGGCAGCTTCTTAGCGGCTCCGAAGTATGTGTAGCCGCGGCCCTTCCCTACGACACGGTCGGCGAGGGTGCGAAGGAGGGTGAAATGAGGGGGAAATGAGGCGGAGAGTCCCGCGGGGGGGGACGTAAAGAGGCCATGGCAGAGAACGAGGGAGCGCGAGGGGGCGGGATAACGGGCGAAGGAAAGGCGAGGGAAGGGGAAAGAGAGGGGGGCAGGGGGGCGAGTAAGGTTGGGTCTCAAACTGAATACCCCGAAAAGGCGTACCCCAAGCACTGACCACTGACCGGTAAGTTCTGCGACTTCTCGCCCCTTGCTGTCCGTCACTTTCCCCGCCGCGCGCGAATAGTCGGGGCCGCCCAGCTCTTTAATGCGCCGCTCCCAGTGCCCTTTCTCCCGGATGAGCTTGTTGATTTCGTCATTCAGATCGCGGATTCTGCAGGAAGGCACGACTTAATGTAACCGAGGGGGAAGAACAGGACGCCTAGCCGTGCAGCACCAGGCGGCAGGGGACAGGTGGGGCGTCAGGGGCCAGCCGGCAGATGGAGGTTACGACGGGTCGTGAAAGGTGTGAGGCTAGAGGAGACGCTGATGCATGCGCTTCCGCACTCCCGCGTGGTCCAACCCCGGCAGGTGCGACCTGGCTTGCTAGGTCTGATGCAAGGGCCATTGCTCGAAAAAACCCTGAATGTGCAGTCTAGAGGTAATACCGCGAACTTAGCAGCTTGGGTACGAGGGTCTTGTGCGGCTCTCCGTGCCTGGTATGCATAAACGTGGTGTCGTGTCTGTTGTGAGTCACGTTCGTCACGGCTGTTGTCCATAATTCATGGTTTCCCCATATCCGTGCGTGGCACGGGCCTTGGAAAGACCAAGCGACCGCATCACCAGAGTGATGTTCCTAGGTCGTTTCGAAGGATGCAAAGCTGTCCTTCCTGCCTTTCCCCACCTCGTTCCCCGATGTAAAGCCTGCGTGCCGGCAGGGTTTCGCCCGAATCACCCTTACCGGTGCTCTCCTAAGCCTTCATTTTGAATCTCCATGACTTTCTTGCCGACCTCCCGGATGATTTGAGAGCGCCATTTGTCGGCCTCAACCAGGTCGCGACACTCCGACGCCAGGTATGGGCGCTTCTGCTTTGGGCCGCGCTTCTCATCTAGCTTCCCCGCCAGATAGCGGTTAAGCATAGATTGGGCCTTCTCCTCATTGCGCGCCATGGTTACTTAAGCGCACTCCGCCCAGACAGTCACCTATAAAAGCCTGCTATCCAGGTAAAAAGCGACAGGGCTTAATAGCCCTGCGCTACAACCAGATCTGCACCTGGAATTCCGAATCCTGCGACAACGATTAATTTCGGCGACCAATGACTTCGTCACGTAGGGAACGTTGTCCGCACAACCCAATTGCTTTGCTACGAAGCAACAAGTGATGAAATAGGACTTGGAGTAGTCATTTCACAGAAGCGCAATTCGACGCACGCGACGCTGATAAAAAAAGCAAACACTTTCTTTGTTATTATTAATTTCGCTTTGTACTAACTAGTAACATGCTGCATATGACTAAAGAATAACGTTGTTTCAGCATGGCCGACCTCCTGATGTGCATGCACGACAATGGCCGAGAATCGTAATACCGAGTTAATACCCCAGCATTCATCTGCCTTGTACTTTTTACCAAAAGCTACATAGCTCACATTGGCGTTGTGCCAAAAAGATTGATTGGAGGCAACCGTATCAAAATAGGACCGTGAATATAGTAATGCCGTTATTATAACCACAACAAGTTGATGATAAGCCTTACTACAGGGTTACGTTTTATTTCAAATTTACACATTTGAAAGGCGTGGCGCCTTTGCCATCGTATCCTGGTGGGCCTCACATCCGGACGAGAGGGCGCGAAACCCCAATCTACAATCCAACTTTGCAGGTCGGGGAGGGGCAATGGCCACACGCGCCAGCTTAGCAAGGGGTACGGCACCAAAGGAGGTTTATGAGGGCCGGGTGCACAAATGGGAGCGGCGCTGGCTGGTCCACAAGAAGGGCACGGTTAAGACGGAGGCTATGCTGGAGCTGCTGCGCTGGATTGTCACTGGTGAGCATGCTGCGTTGCCATACAGTCGCAGATTGGTCGAATCCATCGCAATCAGGCATCTAGTTGACCGTGATCACGGCCATGGTCGTGAGCCTTGTATTTTACAAACTCGGAAGTCTGCATCTTCCATGCATGCGATGATTGCCCCCTTCCAGATGTGCGGTGCCCGGAGCTCACTAGTCCCCGACATCCACACATTAGACCGGTAAGGCCCTGCTCCCCTGAACACGCATCCTCTGACGTATGTGTCCTGTCCGTAAGCACATCGCCGGATTCAGCTTTACAACCCAGTGACAACCCATACCTCATAAGCCCCTCTTCCTTGCGCCCATGCCAGTTGAAACGGCCAATCATAAGGCAGCCATCGAAGAAGCCTTCGGAACAACACGCAGAGCAGGGCGGAGAGCCGGCCACAGCCACAGCTGCGGGGGCGGGAGCGGGAGCGGGAGCTGGAACGGCGGCGCCTGGGACAGCTGCACAGGATCCCGCTGCCAAGGCTACGGATCAATCCGTTGTGCAGAAAGCCGACGTAACGGGCGAACAAACCCCGGCGCCTGCACCAGGGGGGGAATTGCCGCCCCTTCAATTCCAAGATCTGCATCATCCGCAAACACAGGTACAGGTATGCGTAAGCGTGGAATAAACATATCCGGTGCTTCCCAAAACTCCGGTGCACGCGGTTTTTCCATTTGCTTTTCCAGCCAACGATCTAATGGACTTCCTATAGACAGGAATCGTTGTAATGATCGAATAAAGTGCGGGCCCATGAGGCTTTATGGAAAGAGGCTGCTTGGTCAACGCGCCACCGAACCTGCCACGTTTTGGGGTGGGAGATAAGCGCACACTGTTACAAACTTGCGTTACATGTGTGAGTGTGTGTGATGGGGGGGGGAGATGTGCCCGGGAGATGTGCCCGGGAAGCGGGGAAACGTGCACGCGAGCACACGTACCACGTTGCGGACCCCGTAGCGCACATCGTCCCCGTGACAGTTAACCTCTTCTAATGCTCATACAGGCCGGTTTGCCACAAAATGCGGCGAATGTGACGACTGCGGAGGATACCGCATTGCAAGGCGTTGGAAAGGCTTCGCCATCGCAGGAGCCCAATAGCGCGACTCCAATAATTGGAAGTGGCCCACGGGTCGCTGTTGTTGATCCAGGGCCCGGGGCTCGGGAAGCTGCTGACACCGAAGCATGCTTACCTGGGGATGCGGATGGACATCCGTTAGCATCCGGTGCTGCTCTAGCAGCTGAGGAACATGACGTGGAGATGACTGACACGGCCGCGCTCCCTTAGGATGCGGTTGACAAGGAGGGAGGTCCTCTTTTGCTTTAGGAAGGAAGGTTGGCCCTGGTTCGGGACTACAGCTGTTGGGGCTGGTGCAGGTTTCTACTGCAGGTCACCATGGAGCCATGCAGGTGTGAGGGACTAAGATAACTTGGTTTTGGGTTTTTGCTTGTTCCGAATAGTCGAGGAGGATGCATGCTTCTGTTTATTTTCTTCCGGGAAGAAAATAAACAGAAGCATGCATGAGTAGAAAGCACCTTTGCTATCTACTTTCACTTGGCTGAATGGACGCCGTAGGTCAGTGTGTCCGTGTCTGTACCGGCGCATCAGAACCAAACGCATCAAGCTTGCCTATGGGATTACGTCCTTGGCTCTCGGGCATCCCTGGCCCTGTTCTTCAGCGCTAATGGTAGGGTTGCCCCGGGGGCCTTCATTAGCACGCGTTGGAAAGTCAAGCACACATTGCGCAGGCAGCGGGCGTGGAATAAATAGCCTTTTTGCATGATACAGTGGATGGATGAGGGCCCAGAGGTGAGTGAGAGACAAATTGTTCCGCAAAAATCGATAAGGGCAGTTGTTGGAAAAACATAACTCGGCTTCTTTGCTATCATCAAAAAACGTATATTCCATCAGGGTTCCATCCGTTTTCTTCCCGTTCGCGTGGACAGCGCCACGTGCTCATGCCATGTTGTATGGTATCTCAGGCGAAAGGCTGGTCTCGGGCGGCCTTTTGGTGGTTTTCCTCTGTGTCCGGGTTTGTTGTCTTTGCCTTTCCACGCGAGGGAACCCCCAGAGGCAAACCAGAGAAGGGAGCGTTAAGTCTCGGGCCTTAAGTCATGGGCCTTAGCTGCGAAGCAAGGCAGAAGCAGGGGGCTTCCATATACCACGGGCCCGCGTAGATATTAACAGTCCTTGAAATCCCATGGAACTCCGGCGCCCGATTCAAAAATTGCGTGGGAATGTTTCCAACCTCCCATATGGGTACCGGCTAAATGGTATCCTAGGGCGCGAACCCTTTGGGTGTAATGGGTTTCTGCGTCATGTGCATGGAACTACTTCGGTGTACTGAGGCGCCTAGCCCCAACGCGACCTGAAACCAGAAACGTACGAAATCGCCGATGGTGATGGTAATGAGGACCGTCCAGTTTCATAGCATAGTCAGGAGCGCGAAAGCTGACTTTAGGATAAACGGCCGTGTTTTCGGCTTGAAGGCTGTTTTGAGTAATCAGGGGCAAATCCTGTAATACGTACCTGCAAGGAAACCCACAAAACGCAGGTGAACCATAACTACCCAGAGCTCAAGGTTGCGGCTGGGGGCACCACGTGCATGCTTTGGCACCCATCTAAACCTTTCTGCCTCTGGGTGTCCGGAAACAAATCATATGCCCGACTGGGGCCTGGTCAAGATATGAAGTCATGGCATGCGAAGCAGCTTGAGCCTCATTAAGATGTTCCGTACTACTTAGCAATTTTCAAATGGCGACATTTCTGGACCTGCCGAAACCGCTGGCCGAAACCGAAACCGCCGGCCGAACACGGCTGAAAGCCGCGTACTTTACTCGCTCTACCCTATTAAACAGCGTACTGCTCTTGAAACATCCATATGCAGCCAGTAGCCTTAAAAGGAGCCCGAGTTAGGAAAATGGGGGAAAGGATCTCAAAGTAGACATGGTTGGGGGCGAAAGGAGGTGGGTGTCAGGAACCGACAGGTGGTCACCCAAATGGGACGAACGAAGGCACAGGCGGATCATGCATTTCTGTAATAACGCAAGATATCTTTAAAGGCTTTAAAAATATAATAGTGTAGGTGCTGGGTTCCATGAATTCATCGGAGACGATCACCTTCCCGCGTCGTGCGGCGACTGTTCGATTTAGGCCCATACATAATGCACCTTCTTCTTCATTTCCTATACATTATAACATTTAGAAACATACTTCATCATCCCAAGCTTTAAGGTCCGGCCTCCAGCTTGCCCTTCCATCGCAGATCGGCATATCTTGAAGTGCAATCTGCGAAAGAATGGGCTGGGATGAGTACATTACGAAGAATCTCATGGCGCCTTTGAATTCAGAAGGTGCCACGCTGACCAGTGCTGCTATTTTGGGACTGGATGGGAGCATCTGGGCGCATAGTGATTCGTTCCCGGAGTTCCAACATAATGAGTGGAACAAGGCGCTTTCAGCCTTGGATGATACAAGCACGGCCGTCTATATTCAAGGCGATAAGTACATTAAGACGACGGCCGATGGTATCAGGCTGCATGCCCGCAAGGACAAGGTTGGGTTCATCATGCGCAAGACGAACATGACTATCGTGATGGGCTTCTACACGGAACCAGATGTGGACGCGCGGGTGTGCAGCAAGGTTATTGAGGCCCTAGGCGACTACCTAGAGAACCAGGGCTACTGAGCAGCTCGGGCCCCGTTGGGCCTCACCTGCCTTAGGTTTACGGTGCAGGTGTTCGCGCAATTTTTACATGGTATGCATTCCTCGCAGACCGTTGGTTGTAGGAAGTTCCTTGCCCCACAAAGGTGCGAGTCAATGCCCTTTCAGGGTTGCATAGGTCTGACGAGTGGAGAGAAATGGTGCAGATCCTGCAACCTTAGTAATTTGGAGTGAGTGTCTGCTGCACGAGAGAGTGGGGTTGTAGGATGGCGCTTGAGCTCGTAGAATTGCCGTACAGTGTTCCAAAGGCAGGAATTGTCCTTGCACCGTTCTGAGGTAGGATTTCTTCATGTTCAAGTTTGCCGGGTTTAGGTACTTTTTTTGGACTGACGATGCAGACCCACGGGACTTGCTGCTTGGCCAAGCAACCCTGATGTACAGCGTATCTTACATGTAAATTGTGACCCTAGTTAGGTCTGTGCGCCAACGCCTTGCGTCGTATTTTCGTCCAGCTGCGCCAACAGGTAACAGGTCTGAAAGAAGCGCTAGTTGCAGTTATGATGATGTCTGATGTATTAACGTTTTGACAAATGTACGTGAACCTTCAGGAATTGCTGCACATACAGGAGAGCTCAATGCGGGAGCTAGGGAACCTCAATGTCGTACATTCGAAGGCTATTCGATATTTCGAACTTACACAATTTTAGACAATTATGTATTACTCCTCTACTGTTTTCTTGCAAAGCAAGCAGCAAATCTTAACGTGGTAACTTTTAAAATCTCGCAAATGCCACCAGCGTCTGGACACGACACCAACTATTTAAGGGAAACTGTAGGCGAAGCTCTTGCACGTGGTTGCGCTGCAGCTATCAGTGCACAGCCAAATGACCCCGTGGAATATTTGGGTCTATGGTTGCTGAAGTGAGCATCCTAGAGCCGACGTGATTATTGCCAAGAAGTCCAGCGTTGCCAATGATTTCCTGTCTTTGCATTGCAGATATGTAAAAAATGCGGAGGTGGAAGGCAACTTCTACAAGGAGCGGCAGCAAGAGTTGCAGCAGAAGAAGGACCGCTTGGTGAGGGCGTGGACCCAGCTAAATTTGACCAATTGTTGTCATACATCGTGACTCTGGGCGTCGGGGTCATTTGACTTCGTCATTTAGAAATGTCGGGACCGCGGCCCGTCATCGGCACAGCACCGTTCCCGGAGAAGCTCTGAACTTCCGCTCCATTACAGCATAGCATACAATACCTTTCATGTACTCCTCATGATTCTTTGCACAGAAAGTTGATTCAATGCTCTTACTGTACGGCGCTGTCCTGTCGTGTCTTGTGCCATGAGAACTTCAGTATATTCCGTCTGCGTCGCATCAACCTGACATCACTGCTCACGCACTACATGCTTAATTAATATCTGCATCTGTTGATGCACCCGTGAACAAATCGTGCACAATGTTGCACAACCTGCAAACTTTCGCCACAGACACGTGGCGTCATCCGTTCACAACCCCTTCCCCCATCTCCATCGAGCCGTGCAGATCAAGGAAGCTCAGACGGAGCAGGCTCTCAAGGCCACCGCCGCCACGCGCAAGGAGGCGGCAGAGCAGTTGGCTGCGCTGGTGGCAGCCCCGCGCGACCTGCTGCAAGCCGCGGTGCACCTGATCAAGCAACACACAACAGCGGGCGCTGCATACGCAGCTGTTGTCACAGACCCAGAGGAGCCTGACTGGGTTCCCCCGGAAGACGACGAAGCAGCGGCAGCGGAGTCGGAGGATGAAGGCCAGGGTACCGCGGCAGCGGAGGGTGAGGGTGAAGAGGAGGCGCAACCGGAGGCTGAAGAACCGGCGGAGGGTGAGGGCGAGGAGGGCGAGGAGGGCGAGGCGCCTAAGCCTAAGATCCCCAGGCCGGTGGACTACAGCAAAAAGTACTTTGCCTACGTGGCAGCCTCAGCGGGTCAGGAGCACGTGCTGGACGCTGACATTTATCGGCCAGCACCGGTCGAGTCGGAGGAGTCGGAGGAGGCCAAACCCGAGCCTGTGCCGTATACGTTCCGGATTCTGGACGAGAAACTGCCCATGGTGTACGTTGCCAATGTGGCGAACGAGGAGCGGATTAAGTTTTTCCGCAAGTTTCCCAAAATCGGCTCGTACCAGGCCTGCGGCATCACGTTGTCACCGAATACGGAATTTAAAGCCGTCGTAGCCGCAGATACGTTGTTTCCGGAGGGGAGCGGGCAGCCGCTGTCACCGGAGGATCGCGACTTTGTCTGGGAGGTATCCCAGTCATTGTCGAAGGCACTAGGCAGCGTGGCGCAGACGGCGGCAGGGGCGCTCGTGAGCTCCTCTGCGGCGGAGGTGCTGGAGGCCCTCAAGGGCAAGCTGGCGGAGCTGCGCGCGCAGGCCTTGGCGGAGGCGCAGGCTGCAGGTGAGAAGCGAGAGGGGATAGAGGAACGGAACGCAGGTTAAGAGGAGAAGGGGGCATGGCCACGGCCACGGCCACGGCCACGGGCAGGGCGGGCGCTTAAGAAGAAGCGGCCCAAGGAAGGTAGGGTCTATCGAGAGCGTTTTTAAAACAGATAAAAGTGAAAGGACTACTTGTAGCAGGAGCCCATGGTACTGGGCGAGGTGGGACGACAACAAAACTTTCCCGCTTCGTCGGGAAGATGTATGGCCAGCTTGAGAATCGAAGTCTGTGTGTTGTGGGTGGGTGAAAGAAAGGGAAGCGAGGAAACGATGTTGCGGCAGCGCCGGGGAAAGCAGCACGGGGATGGTGAGGAAAGGCAGTGACAGGGTTGGCAGCAGCAGCAGGGGTTGCCAGGCGAGGGTGTGGACCAGGCTGCAAGGGCCAACTCTCAAATCAGGACTTCGAAAGGACTTTTTTGGAAGCCGGCTGGCGAATCATGGCTGATTTCTGGCATGATGTCGTGAGGCCGTGTATGGGTAGGGCTTAGGGTGTGGGAACGCCTGGTGGCCGATCTGGAGTGCGGAGAGACCGGAGAACGCTAATAGCGTCCCCCTACCAAACCTCTTTCCCCTTGTCGGCTCCTATCTCGAATCTCTGTCGGCTCCAAATCCGCACATTCGCCTCTTTCCCCTCTCCCTGCAGCACCTCCAGCGAAGGAGGGCGAAGAAGAAGAGGAGGAGGCACCTGCAGTGGAGGCGGCCCCTCCGCCAGAGGAAGAGGAGGAAGAGGAAGAGGAGGAGGACGCGGAGGGCGAGGAGGGGGCGGAGGGTGAGGAAGGCGAGGAGGGTGAGGAAGGCGAGGAGCCCAAACCCAAGAAAAAGAAGAAGAAGGTGTTCGACCCGATCCCCGGGTTGCTTGCCGCGATTGAGAAACTCACAGCTGCAGAGGATGCGGCTAAGGTCGCGGAGGCGCACGCGAGGGCAGCCGTGGAGCTGGAACAGCAGGCGCTCGCTGCCGTTGCGCAGGTGGGGCTGTTCCTCATCCTGGAGTATTTCATGTGTGGTATAAGTATTATGTCCGTCACTCCGCCCAGAGAGGGGTGCGTGACAGAATTCGGATCTGGGAGGGTAAAGATGTGTTCGTGGACGTCATTGCAATTCAGGACCCTGCGCGGCTTTTGGCGCCATTCCCTCCTTCCCGCCCCCGCCCTACCCTCCCATGCGGATGCTTTCGCCTGCATCCATTTCGCCCCCATCCACAAGACCATAATCGCCAGTTTTCTTATCACCTTCTCCCCTTGCATACACATCCAAACACGCACACCTATACACGCACCCTGCAGGCCGCCACCGAGTCCTCCGAGGCGACTCTCTCCTCACTGCAGCACATGCTGACTGTGCCCCAAGCCACCTTCCACGTGCTCAAGGCGCTGCTGCACCTGCTGGGCCGCGACCCCGCCACCTTCTCCACCTGGAAGCG
This sequence comes from Volvox reticuliferus, assembly GCA_019650235.1. Lineage (NCBI taxonomy): Eukaryota > Viridiplantae > Chlorophyta > Chlorophyceae > Chlamydomonadales > Volvocaceae > Volvox > Volvox reticuliferus. The sequence goes on from BNCP01000004.1 coordinate 527,097, forward strand.
CGCCTACGCGCACTTCTCTCCCCTGCTGTTCGAGGACATGGCGGCCTATGACGCAACGCAGGAGCGTGATATGGCGGTGTGGGGTCGCGTCCGGTCGTGCTACAAGGCCGTGGCCAGCGCAAAGAAGCTGGAGACGGAGATGCCAAATACCATGTTCGGCGCGTTGGTGCTGCTGTACGTAAAGCAGGTTCGTGCGTTTATATGGCGGGATGGGAAGAGTAGAGACAAGAGGACAAGAGAGGACAAGAAAAGCAGCAGCAGCAGCCAAGGGGAAAGGGAGCGAGGAGGTCAAGAGCTTTTATTGTAGCAAACTGCAGTATTAAAACTCCTCTTGCACTACACATATATCATATAATTTCCTTGTGACTCACCATCTGAAAAACTCCAACATCGCGACCCCCACCCGCCTGCTTTAACTCCGCACATCGTGTTGTTGACCGCTCTCGCGTTTTCTGTAAACGCAACGACGTGGCTCAGTTCATGAAGTCCACACCACATGATATCTGTTCTGATCTGCTCACCCTACCGTGCACTCTGCCGTCGTGTGCCGTCGTCCCCAGGTTCGGCGAGTTGCTCGCAAGGCAGTGCTGCACAGGACCATGATGGCCAAGCTGGAGAAGGCCACTGCCGACCTGGAGGCCAAGAAGGCGGCCCTGGCGGAGGCGGAGAGAATCAAGGTGAGTGTGTTGAGTTGTACGTTGGGTGTCGGTTTTGGGTGCATGGGGTGGGTGGGCGACGGCACGGTGTTTAGAGATCCTTAGGGTGCGAAGAGGGCGGCTCATTGCGACGCTGTTAGCCGTCTAGTTGTTGGGGGGCTGGAATGGGTAGGTTCAATGCATGGCCTTGGTGGTCTGGATGGTTGTATCGGTAATCTGCGAGTAAGGTGAGGAAGTGGCCTTGCTTATGGTCCCGTCTCTGCGTTTCCCACGCAGGCGGAGGCCGAAGCTGAGGCGGCGCGGCAAGCCGAGGAGGCGGCGCGATTGGCGGAGGAGGCCGCGGCGCGGGCAGCCGCAGAGGCCGAAGCGGCGGCTGCCGCGGCAGCGGCCGCGGAGGCGGAGGCAGCGGCAGCGGCAGCAGCAGCAGCCGAGGGCGCGGGCGAGGGCGAGGGCGAGGGCGCAGCCGAGGGCGCGGGCGAGGGCGAGGCTCAGGGCGAGGGGGAAGAGGGCCAGGGCGAGGAGGGCGGCGAGGCATAAAGCCAGATGGTGGCTGAGTGGAGGGAAGACTCACATAGAGGACTTGTAAAAAAGGAGGAAGGCGGTGGCGGTGTGCGATTGCGATTCAGTCTTGGACCTCCCGTTCCGTGCGTAACTCACTCACTGGGATGCATCTATGTCGTGGGGGACTACGAACCTCTGGTGAAGGCATAACTACAGACTATTTGGACTCAGAAAGAAGGAAACAACGGTTAATTATCAGTCGTCTATTATGTTCTTTGCGCTCTTCTACGCGCAACGTCTGTGGGCTGGGTAGCGAACAAATTGGGGTGAGCAGTGGGCAAGGGCTTGACGGGCTATGTGCATCTGCAGCTTGTCTTCGTACGATATATGGTTTCGGGTAGTTTTGTGTTCGATGCTGGGCTGATTTTAAGTAACGGGTTTAGGGTGTCAGGGTGAGGGGCAACTTGCAGGGAAGCGGATGAGTGAGCAGAGCCGAAACGGATGACTGGAGCAGGACAGGGTAGGGCAGGGCAGGGTGGAGCACGGAGGTGTCCGTAGTAGGAATGCGCCATCGCCGTGGTGCGCGTACGCACATTTGCGTGTAATATTATCAAGGAGCTCCGGAGCTGTCAGCTGTTCCGGAGCTCCTTCAAATGCGCCCTCCTGCGTCCCCTCGTCAAATCATATGCGCTTCTACATCAAGATGTGCTTTGGTTGTATGCGATGTGGCGGGAGGATGAATAGGCAAGATATTTGACCATATAACCTGACCATGGTTTGCGGCTCCAGGGAAGCAGGACAGCGACCAAAAGCTATAAACTAGCCTGTTAGCAATCGTAACAATCGATGGGAATATACTCCCAATAGTAATTACCGCGACGCACGTTAATAACTACGGGCTGGAGGCCTCGGAATGGAGGCCTCGGAATTTGGATAAATACAAACATGCTGGAGGACGGCGCGGCAGCAGTGCAGACTGGCAGATTGGCGACAGAGGAAACGGCGCAGGCGGTGGATACGGGTGGGTGGACGGGTGGGCCATTGGATGAACGGCGCAGTGGATGATGTATATGTTCGGCGGTGAGGTGAGGGGCGCTTTCGCGCGAGGGCAAGCAAGTAAGACGACACGCCATGATGTGAGCATGCATGTAACTTTTGGCGGAGGCTTTTCCACTTTTACTGGTATCGGGGAAAGCCCAAATCAGATCTATCTGGCCGCTGGGTAGTGGCCAAACCTCGTCGTAGTCACCCTACGGAAAAACGGTATCGAAGAGCAAATAAGTTATCGTCGTCATGATCATCATGTGGACAGGTCGACATGTCCCATACTGCTGTTCCTTCCTCATGCTCGTGTGTGAATAAGGGGAATACAATTACGGCATTGCATGACGATATTCGTACTCACGGGTCCTCTCAGACACAAATTGATGCACAAAGCCTATGCAGGCGAATGCAGTCACCTGCCGCACTGCAGCAGCAGCAGCAGCTGCAGCAGTACAACGTCCAACCGTTTGCGTACGTGTATATTCACCTCATGCTTGCCGCCACGTCACATAGCATTGACCGTTACATCCAGACCGGTAGTATCGAAGAACTAATTTTATCCCTGATGACGTCAGCGTGAAGTGACGTGTAAGGTGTATCAAACGTATCAAAGGTGTATCAAACGCACGACGCAAAGTATGTCTCGACAGTAGCCAAGTAGATTCGATACGACACAATGAGGCAGTACATTGAGGTTCCGCGAAACGGCAGTACATATTCTCGGGTTAAGGTAACGCGGGCTGTGACAAATCAACAAACGATGGTTCACAAACGCGATTGCAGCCCATCCCCGATTTTGAGTCAGCGTTAGCCTGTACCTCAGCTCGGTACGTCAGGGATGCGTTCAAAAATCGCCGGTCCGAAATGATACAGTCTGTTGGATTCTATCTTACGTGCACTTTTACCGACTTACAAGTAACCAGCGGCGATGCAGTGCGAAAGCTTGTACGGCAACATCCGCTGAATAACGAGAGCTTGTACGGATTTCAACCTTGCCGCCACCTTCCTATGAACCAATAGAGGGGCCGAACTCGTTTTGGCTCCACTTTCAGGACAAAACGAGAGAGCGGTGACCGGCAGCACGTAATGGTACTAGTCACACTCCGCCCGGGGCTGCTGCTGCTGCTGCTGCTGCTGCTGCCACTGCCGCTTGCCCAGCGACCGGTCCAGGGAGCTCCCGTACCTTCATGGCCTTCAACCGCTTCAGTGCCTCCCGTATGGTGGGCCGTTTGCACGGTTCGTCTGCCAGGCAGCTCCTTATCAGCTCGGCCACTTCAGGCGGCACATGACACGGTAGGCGATCGGTCATCGATGTTGGCGCCGTAGGCTGGATGGAGCTGGCCGAGGAGGTATTGGCGAGCAATCGGTACAATCGCTGTGCATACACCTGCTTGCCGGTTGTTGGACACGACACATTAGAGTCAGGACCGCGTGGCACGAGGCGCATATAGCCCGTGAATCCTGGGCGGAATGTGTAATGCCAAGGGTCACAGGGCCGTGGAAAGACACCGCATAAACGGACGAGCAAAATCCGAAAGACCATCATCCCACGATGGTCCAGCCCAAGTTGTTTCTCGCCTCGCCTTCTCGCCACCTACATTACCTAAGGCGAAGTGCAGCTCCTGCGTTTTGGCCCCGTCCCATTTCCCCTTCCCCTCGGGCCCCCCCAGACCTACATAAGGGATTGAAAGGCTTCAAAGTACGATACCAGTCTGGCGGTACGGCATATGGCATAACGCGGGCTGCAGTAACCCCTCCCCAAAGAAAAGAAGTAATGAAGCATCTCCCCCCCCGCACCGCACCACGGTCAGATGTTCGCCGTCGCAGTACAAATCTCGGTCCTTCCACGTCGCCAATTGGTACAGGATGACACCCCAGCTATAGACGTCCGCCTGTGTGGGTAACGACGGGCAAGACACAGACCATGGCGCGAAAAGGTGGATGTCATATTTCGTTCCACAATTATTCGAATCTACATGGAATCCAGATCCAGATCCAGATCCAGACGCAGGTGATAATTTCTTCGAGGAATCGAAACCTCATGTTGTAAGTCCATATTCAACCAAACCCCTTTGGAGCACGCGTCGAGGTGCCGTAGGAGGTCTTACCTTTAGGTCGTAGGGGTGGCCGCATATCACCTCCGGGGCGTTGTAGTAGGGGTTACCCATGGCGTGACTGCCATCCAGCTGCTGCCCCGACCTTAGCGCCTGGCTCAGTCCGAAGTCGCACAACTGTACGGCAAAAAGCGACACATACCGGACTGCCGGGTCACGGGTATCATAGAAACACACACTGCTCGGACACACATGAACATGGGGATGGAGTTAAAAATATAATGATTCGATGACGAGCCATCTGCCAAAACAGAAAAACTGCCAGGTCAGGAAATCACCCTAGGCCTAATAGAATAAACAACAACTCCCGTGGAGGGGTCTTAGCCAGTCGCCTGTCCCCCTCACAGGCGGGACGTAAATAGCCCTCAGGCAGGATGTCTGATCAAGCAAAAATAACATTTCTGATTTCTGCTTTCTGCGGCAGAAATCAGAAATGGCTTTTTGGCACGCAGCGAGATAGTCCCATCCATCCAAGCAACCGCCCGACCACCCACGCAGCGCACCTTGACGTCGAATTTCGCCGTCAGCAACACGTTATCTGCACACACAGATGCACAGATGCACAGACACGCATACAGGCGAGCGCTTCTGGGAGTGGGGAAGACTTTGGGTACAGCCAAATTACCAGTAGAAGGGATCAGCCGGGTAGCTGTCCTTAATTAGCCGGACACAGCCAGGACAAGTCAGATGACGATGCCACTCCCAAAACATGGACAGCAGCTCCCAGAACACACAGACACGTTCTCGCTTCCGTTCTTGCTCAGTTGTCTCACACAATATCATGTCAGTCGATGCTCTTTGAGAGCCGCCTTTGACGCGGTCAGTCAACGTGTAAAGAAAAGGACCCTCCTCCCGGGCCCTATGGCCCCACGGCCCTATGGCCCTCCGCTAAACCTGCCTGGTTTGAGATCGTGGTGGATTATCCGCCGGGAGTCGTTGTGAAGGAATTGAAGGCCCTGTGCAGGTACGGCAGGAAGATGAACACATCACATCAAGTACATACAACTTTTCTCGATGTCGTTTGAAGTTTGCACTCGTACAGCTGGACAAACAGCTGTTGTCGCGACACAGATGAAGCGGTGGTAACCCCCGCTGTGGCAGCGGCGCCGAGGGGAGGACGGGATTGAGGTCCCGGAAGTGCGCCGTCAGACCGTCAGACCGTCAGACCGACAAACCGTACCGTGGATCAGCAACTGACACTGCCATTTGTGTACATTATTGCAGCACAAATAGTATCAGATATAAAACATGTCAACACCATGTGTCGAGTCGACCCACCTCGGCAATCTGGTACGCTATGGAGAACCTGACGGCGGGCGTCAGACGGCGCGCCTTGTCAGGGTGGCTGAACTCTCGGTGCAGGTTGGTGTCGTACCTGCGCACATACACACACACACGTGCACTCACACGAGGAAAATGTCAAGAGAGGACCTAATCGGCTAACTTGCCATCTGAAGCAAGGACCCGACCTCCCCACATGGCTCCGGAGAACGAGGCCCCCCAACGACGCCCTGGTGCTTGTTCGGCAGCTTATAATCTACCGCTGTAAGATTGAACCCCTGCCCCCTGCCCCCTGCCCCCTGCCCCGGCAACAAAGGCGCATACCCAAAGGAAGGAAACCCCAAACACGGTACCCATATATATACACACGGCTACATCGTGTACATCGTATCTGCCGTCATTGCTCGGTCCTTCCTTCTGCGCTCTTCTTATTTCATCCCGGCAAGTCCCCCCCATGCGCCTTACAACCAAGTCGACATCCTTAGAGAGTCGATGCCGGCCTTTAACTCCCCGTTATTGCAGGCAGTAGCAGCGCACATGACGGCGCGTACCTCTGGAAAACGAGCCCCCGGCGGCCGCCCGGTAAGGCGGTCACGCCAATAAAAGTCGCAATTCGTTCATGGGGGAACAGGCTCTGCAGCACTGAGAGCTCCTTCTCCAGGGAGAGTTGCTCCCCGTGCGTGAGGTTGGAGTCGGCTTTCAAGGTCTTCACTGCTACCTGGTCAAGTCAACAAATGGGAAACACATTGGTGCGAAAACTTTAGCTAAGCTCATGATATATATATATATATATATATAAACAAGAAATATTATTAATGAATAATAATAATTATTATTAACAACGAATATTAAATACTTATATAATATTTTATTCATAGATAGTAAGCTAGGAATGGTAATAAGGAACAGCATAATACTTGTGATTTAGTTTAACACTAATAATATTAAATATACTGCAATATATATATATATTTTTATTTATATAATATACACATGAAATGTGTTGATAAGCGGGGCCGATAGCACCCACCTTGACTCCCTGGAACGTCCCTCCTTGCACAGTGCCAAAGGAGCCCTCGCCCAGCGTCCCAGCCACCAACTTCACTTTGGATAAGTTCACCACCCAGTCCCACGGCCGCAGCGGGGGGCCGACGTGTGCGGGGTCACCACCCCTACCGCCACCTTGGCCGCTGTTGTCCTCCTCCTCATTGGCATAAGGCCCCACAGGGTGAGAGTGCGGATTGCCGCCATCATTGGCAGCGGCGGCGCCTGCAGGAGCAACAAACACATCCACGAGCCTATCGACAACCACAGAATACAAAACCCACGAACCACCAGCCACCAGCCCCACAACGCCGCCAAGATACTTAGTCATGACGTCACCGCTAGACGGCACCGCACCCCCATCAGCCGGATATCAGGCGCCCCCTCCTCCTGAGGCCATCTCCAGCTGCCGTCCCGGATATCAGGCGCTCGTAACCGAACCGCTACCCGCTACTCGCAAATCGCAACCAGCCCCCGTGGCTGGGTTCCTGCGACACTGATCCCATCTGACGCTTTCTCCCCCCTGTTTTCCGCCGGGCCCCCTCTCAAGACAGTGAAAAGGGCTGTGGACACGTCGAACGCAAGCCACAACCCACAACCCACAACCCGGCCTACCTGCGTCGTACGGGCCCTGGCCTACACCGCCAGCTGTTGAAGTGTACAACGCATGTTCAATGGTGCCGTAAACGTCGTTGTGTTCGTTGGCATACTGCAGCGTCCGCTTGCCGTCGCAGTCAACGGCCCGCGGGTCAAGCCCTGGATGGCCGCCGTACATACACACACCGTAACCTTTACGTAGGAATATCATTCCGATGCTTTTACGCCGCCGGATTTATTCAAGCCCTCATAGCTTACTCTCATTCGTATTCTAGCCTCCCTCCGCGTTACCGCATACCCCACCTGCATACACACACACATACACATTAATTCCTCGCTTTCCCTCTGCCCTCTCCCCCTCCTCCTCCTGAAGATGCTCCTCCTGACCTTGCCGCAGGAGCCATTCCGCGACCTGCGGGTTACCGGCCGCCGCCGCCAACATCAGCAGGGTTCGACCGCGTCCATCTCGCACGTGGAGCAGCGAGCTGCCGCCGTGCTCCGCAATCAGCTGCAGGCAAGAGACCAGCGCCGTCCCACCGGCACCGGCTGACGCAGCCATTCGGGAGCCAGCTGTAGCAAAGTCCCATCCACGCAGCAGCATGCGGCACAAGGGGGCAAGGGGGAAAAACGAAAGCTGCAGCTGGAGGCCAGAGGCTGTTGTAATATACCAACCAAATCATGCCCCCCCCCGGTCTCATTTTGCCCCCGTCCTGAGAAGCCGGAGTAGAAAGCCATTAGAAAGCCATTTAGAGCCATTGTCACACATGGATTAAGCATCGTTAGGGGAAACCGCCACGAACCCGTTTTCGTCCTTCATGGACTCTGTGTGGCTAACCCGCCCTCCATCCAACATCGCTTTTCGTCTGTCGCGAACACAGACTGTCCGTCTGCTGCCCGACCTGTAATTCTCAAAGCCGGCCGCAATTCTCCCCCCTGGAGCTTTCTAAAACTCCGTAAAACTCTATGTGATTTGCCCTCGAAATATTCGCTGATCTTCATTCAAAAAAAACCAGGCATTTCATAAACTCATGTTGTTTATATAATATTTTCGAACGATAGTTTTTCCCTGTTATGGAACCTAACAAAACTAAACAAAACTAAACAAAACAAAGGCTGCAGTATGTCCAGATCCCAACCACTTGCCAGCGAACATGCTGGCAGTGCATCCATGGTACGTGAGCAGGTCCGGTGCTGCACCGAGCTGAAGCAGATTTCGCACCGCCTCGTCGTGCCCAGCCAGAGCGGCGAAGTGCAGCGGCGTCCAGCCGTCGGCGTCGGGTTCATTAGGTGGGAAGCCCTTGTCCCGCACCAGCTGGCGCAGCACCCCCACGTTGCCGGACCACGAGGCGAAGTGCAAGCTGGTCATGGAGGGTTCCTACGAGGCATATATACGAGGCGCTGGTGTTGACGTTCGTACATCTGATGTACAGATGTACGCACTCAAGAGGCACGACGCCGCGTGTGTGAGAGACCCCCATCGGCCCTCGAGCTTTCTGACCCCCTGTCTGTCTGTCTGTCTGTCTGACCGTCCGTCCGGCCTTGCCTTGCTGGGCCATGGCACGTCGGCCCTGCCTCGGTGCGCCTCCGCGGAAATCAACATCTCATCCACGCAGCCACAGCGCGCCGAGAAGCCAGATCTGCCGCCCCGAAGTCGCAGTCGCCAGCCGGGATGTTGCACGCCCACCACCAACATCCGCGCTGCGCATGCGGTGCTTTGCTCCCCACTACCGTCGCCCTCTCCGGTTCCTTTCCTTCCAGCACCCCCGTCCTCTTCCGTGCCGGCAGCGCCCTTCTCCTGTACCCGGTCCAGCGGTAAATCCAAAATGGGCTCCGGATGCAGCCCATCCGCCAGGACGACCGGACTGCCACCTGCAGCGTGGGAACGGTAACGGTAACGGCATAGTTGAGCTTGTCGGGATTACGACACGGTGTGATCATTAAGCTACACAGCTATGTGCCGTGTGCTAAATGGACTAAAACAGAGCACAGCAAAACACAGCACATAGCACCGCATGAGGAGGTAAACATTTAGGTTTTAAGGACGGACGCCGGAAGAGCACCGCCGAGAACTTGCGCTGTATACCGCTGTAACCTTTGCTCACCGTTCACGACCGCCAGCAGCGTACCCCCGAACACGTCCCACAAGATGCCTGCTCGCCCACCGCCGCTCGGGAGCTGGAGCGTCTTCTCGAGCCGCTTGGCCAAGGTGCCGCCGCCGCCGCTACCGCCACCGCCGCCACCGCCATTTCCTCCGCCGTTTCCGGCGCCTCCATTCCCGCTACGTAAGCTGCTGCTCTGTTGTTGCACACAGCCATGTTGTGCCAAGTCCACTAAACAGGCGTCCGGCAACGGGCACCCATCAGAACTAGCCCCCATCCACAAGCCCGCCTCGGTCCGCACCAGCACACCGCCGCCGCCACCCCCCCCTGACCCATCCACTTGTGCAAGTCCCAGCCATAGATGGCACGAAGCTGCGGCTGAGGCGGCGGCGACGGCGGCGGTGGGGTCCGGCCCGGCTTGGACTTCCATCGCTGCCCAACGGACCCGTGGGTCACGTGCTTGCTCCATGGCGATCCAAACCGCCGTGTCGCGATTAGCTGCCGTGGTTTGAAACAGCGGCCAACGAGATTTATCATCGGCGTCGGCAGCAGTTTGCTCTTCAGGGACGGCGGCAAGGAGGCCGCGTACAGGTAATGGCAGTACCTTCGGGATTCGTTCTGAGGAGGCTGCGGCCATCGCGATCACGGTTGTGGCGGCGGCGGTCCACGGTGCTACTGCTGCCGTGCCCATAGGACCCGTCTGGTGGTCCATGCTGAGCTGCATCTTTGGCCCGGACTTGGACCTGGCCGGGCTGAGGCTCATGGACCCGAAGCGGCGGGCTAGCCATGTGTCCAGTGTCCATTGCGATGACGCACCATTTAGCGTCTGGAGAGAGAAGTCAGGAGAGGAGTCAAGAGAGGCCGTAGAAACGTACGTCGCTCGTCCAAAGCAGAGATGTAAGAGATGTGTAGCAATATAGTGAAAAAATAAATTCTAGGATAGAAAAAGAGAAGGAGAATTAGCAATAGTAATAGATAATAATAATAATAAATAATAATAAATAATAATAACAAAAATAAAAATATTCCTACGCAAGGAGACGCACACAAAGGGAGGAAAACGCCCTTATTCCGCAATGGTCACACGGGTGCGAGCTGCGAGGGACCAAGGGATGTGGGGGAGCGCAGGAATCCCGGCAACCTCGCAGAGAGGTAGAGGGAGCCAAAACACCAAGCCGCACCGAAACCAAACCCATAGGACGGACCCCGTTTGTCCGCCCCTAGCAATTACCATGTCCTCAAGCTCCCTAGCTAGCTTCACAAGTGCCCGTCGCGGCTGCTGGTGCTGGTGCTGGTGCTCTAGGCCCATTTGCTGTCCCGATGCGCCGCCCCCCGGCCCGTCAAGCCACGTAGATTGCACTTTGGCCGGAACCAGTTGCACCGTGGCCGTGCGGGGCGGCAGCAGCTGTAGCAGCCGATGAAGGACCTTATCTCGGCGGAACATGATCGCCAGGTTGAGGGTGGAGGCGCCCCAGGGCCAGTTCATGGGGGACATGGACTCGCTGATAGCGTCCCCGGGCCCGCTGATATTCGGCAATGCCTTATTGGGTGTGATCGGCAGTGGCGACTGCAGCGGCTGCCCGCTAGCGGAGGAAGAACATTCGCCGTCGTTGGCGGCAGACGTGGTTACCGAAGTGCGCCGCGGCGGCGTCACGGGCTCCCGCTGCGACGGCGTCACGGGCTCATGCTGCGGCGGCGGCGATGATGACCTTGCGGCGGCAGTGGAGGACTGGGCGAGTGCCAGGAAGGGGGAAGTGGACACGGCAGCGCGGGCACCTGGTGGCAGCGGCGGCAGGGCCCTGCTGGCGGGTTGCGAACAGGTAGCCGGGCCGCAAGGTTGAGGTGCGGTGGGGGCGGTTGTGGTACTCGTGAATGGTTGGCAATGGCTATCTGGAAGGGACAGGCATGGAAGGGACAGGCATGGAAGGGACAGGCATGGAAGGGACAGGCATGGAAGGGACAGGCATGGAAGGGACAGGCATGGAAGGGACAGGCATGGAAGGGACAGGCATGGAAGGGACAGGCATGGAAGGGACAGGCATGGAAGGGACAGGCATGGAAGGGACAGGCATGGAAGGGACAGGCATGGAAGGGACAGGCATGGAAGGGACAGGCATGGAAGGGACAGGTATGGAAGGGACAGGCATGGAAGGGACAGGCATGGAAGGGACAGGCATACTATACTTAAGAAAATAAGGGATCCAGGGGTACAGGAAATGGTGGGGGACTCGAAGGGCCGCGTTTTGGGGAGCGTTATCGGGGGCCAGGCCTTTCCTGGCCTAACCTGGTGTGCTCCAGACCAGAGTCCAGACCTCCTTTCTCGCAGCGTATGAAGGTACTCAACTACGGCATGTACGTTATAAAAAAACATAATAAACGTCATAAACCAAAAAACAGCATCACAGCAAAATGAAAATGTTGAGAAGTTGACTTCCTGTCAAAGAGGAAAAATTTAAAAGAGATAACAAAACGAAAAATCCCAAAATGAAAACTACTTTTTAACCCTCCTCCACTACTCCTATTACACAGGCAAGCACGTATTAAGACACGCACGTAAAACATAACATAACGCATTCTCCGCTTCGCAAATATGCAGGTACCCGCGCACTTACCCATTGCCAAGTTCGCCTCATCCGTCAAGGCCGATAACGCCTCAAACAACGATCTGCTGCATCCGCTGCCGCTGCCGCTGCTGCTGCCCACATTGACATGACCGGGCGTCGCCGCGCTGCTTGTCACCGTGGCGCGGGAGCTGCCGCCCACGGACTTTCCCGCCGAGGCTCCAGGGGCACCCTTGCATCGTTCCTCTCCAAATGGGCCGTGGAGAGCTCTCACGAAGACCTCCATCATTTGCAAGATGCGATCCTCGTCCAGCGTGTGGCGATTGTAAAGGGGGCCGCCGCCGCCGCTGCGTCCCGCGTAATCCGCACAAGCCGCCGCATCTGCCGCCGCCGGGACCCATTCCTGCGTACCAGCGTGCGGTGGCAGCGGCAGCAGCAGCGGCAGCGGCGGCGGCGGCGCCGTCACTGTCGTCGCCACCAAGAGGTCGAACGGCCTGAATCCATTGCCACTGGTCAAGTGCGGGTCGGCGCCAAGGTCCTCTAGAAGTGCCACGACCGCCTCCACGGCGCCTAATGCGACCGCGCAATGCAACGGCGTCCAGCCGGCGGCCGTGTATGCCCACTGCGGCGCTCCGCCCTTGTGGGTAATTTCTCCTGTACGGGCATTCATGTCGTGACCGTGGAGCTTCAGCAACCTGAGGACCTCCACTGCGTTTGCGTGGGCGGCCAGGTGCGCTGGCGTCAACCCTGCATTGTCGTACAAACAAGACCGCGCCGTCGCCACCGCGTGCCCAGCGCCGTCGCCGCAGCCATCACATCTTGCGGCTTCAACGAGCACCTTGACGACGGCCGTGCGGCCGCATCTCGCCGCCCTGGTATTAAAGGAGGTTACAATCGTGCAATCGTACATTTTAACGAAAAACTGAAGATAACCGTCAGGATTCATCATATGATGCCAGCAGCTCAGCGCACAGGAAAAGAACAGCCTATCAGCAGCTTCCAGACCTACCGTAGTATTCAGCAAGGTGAAGTTCAAACCTTAAAATCCAGCACCTGAGACATTACCAGCTGCTGCTGCCGCGAGGGAATAAAGGATGCTTCTGCTCATAAGTAACAGACCTGTATGCGGAACAGCCTATTCGGTTTCCCTTTCCTTTTAGAGTTTTGTAAAAATTTCTCAAAACATCAGACTCATTTATTAATAAGTCAACCGTTGATTGCAATACATCTTGATCGACGCCGCGCCTGTGCGTATGGAGGTACGTTGGCTCCACGTTCGCGGCTCCACACGGCAGCCCCACCACACTCCCCACCCCGCACCGAACACTCCAGACGCCTCGCCTTCGGCTGTCTGCCCCTATCCTGCGTCGCGTGTGGAGGAGCATGCGCGCATTCCACCGCGCCCGACCGCCCCCCCTTTTTAACCAGCCCCATGCGTCCCATCATCTCCCCAGCCATGAGAGAGGCACACGTACAAATGAAGCGGCGTCGCGCCGTCCGCATCACGCCTTGTTACGGATGCACCCAGGCGCAACAGCTCCCCCGCCGCGTTCTCGCAGCCATACTCTGCCGCCACGTGCAGCGACGTCTTTTTGGAGTTATCGAGTCCCTCTAAGACCTGCAGGGTCTGCTTCTTCCCGCCCGCGGCCTGCACGGTGTGGTCATGCAGCACCCGGAGCATGGCCGGGCAGCCCCGCATCGCCGCGTGGTGGAACGCACTCCAGCCATTCCGAGTACACAATTGTGGTGCTGCACCGCTGCGCAACAGAAGCTTCGCTGCTTCGACGGCATTGTTGGCGGCGGCGCATAACAGCGGTGTGCGCCCGGCGGCGTCGTACAGGTCGATGCCGTTCCGTTGAGAGAAGAGCGGCAGTAGCAGCTCCAAGGATGCAGCGTTGTTAGCAGTAGCGGCGTAATGGAGGAGGGTCTGCCGACCGATGTCTACGACGTCCAAAGGGTCTGCGCCTTTATCGGCGGGCGTCCCGGTACCAACAACGGATTGTACGGCGTCCACCACACCCACTGCCCGCAAGATTGCGTACAGCGCATCGGGACTGTGCACGGCAGCTGTATGGTTACGAAGAGGCGAAAAAGTTAGCGAAGTATATCACTAATAAATCGTACATACATTTCTATCTATGTGCGAAAAAAATTACGGATGTACATACGTACAAAAGTACATAAAACGCGTACGTTTATATAAAGCATAGATGTAGATATCTGGGTTGTGTCCGCATCAGAGTTCCCATCGCCGCACTAATAATTTCCACCGCAAACCCAACCCAGAAATAGCAGCGTTGGCCCGCACCCAAATGAAGTGGGGTGACGAAACGCTGACCAGGCGCAGCAGCACAAGCCAGTAAGCACCGCTACAGGGTCCAAGGGAAGTATCATAGTGTTGGGGGAAGGTGTCATCTATTTGGGCCTGAGCGGGGGTTGTGAGCTAAGGCGAGGGACCCGCATCATAGGACCGCATCTACCCCGCACCCGTCATCCCTTACTCGCACCTTGCCACCTGCTGCCCCTAGCAGAACTTCACAAGCGGCCGCATTTCCTTTGGTAGCCGCATGGTGCAGAGCAGTAAGGCTATCCTCATCCCATGCAAATACATCTGCACCAAAGTTCAAACATTCGACTATTTCTTCAAGACTCCCTGAACTAATTCTGCAGCGCTCAAATAATGTTTCCGTGAAGTCTGGCGGTATGTCCGGAAGCTCGAGGTCGTCATCATTTTCCATTCTTGTAATATGAGCACTAACCAAATCACCAAACAAAGTTCCGACAAATTTGTTTCATTATGCTCCGAAGACAGGTCCGGAAATCCTGGCTTTATGCCGTACCTGGAATGTTCCATATAATATCCCAACCGTTTAGAATATTATGTTAGAAATACAAGTGGCGTTCATCTTTAATTACCATTTAGGCCAAGGCCAGGACGAGTGCCTTCTCGTCGAGGGTTTTTAAGGCTCTTGGGCTGTGTTTTGTATGAAGGAGCACTTTCAAAAAATATGGAGCCCCATTCCCTTGTCTTACTTAGTGGATCGGCTCTTGATGCTTGCCACCACACACACTTGCATGGAACCCAGACGAGAAGGGTCCTAAAGCCTGTCCCTCCTCAACGGCCTTTGCGAAATTTGGCACAAGGCTTAGCACGCTTATTCCCTCAGCTCAGGCAGCTTGGTCGTCGTTTGCGGCGGACAAGTACTGACACGTCAGAGAATGGCCAGGCTACAATTGCGCGGACATGGAGAACGACTTCGGACAATGAGGCCTCCACCTCATCTAAATGCTGCTCCACTATGCCTAACTCCCAACATTCCATGAAGCATAAGATTCAGTCGCGCTGGCGCGCCCCACGTTGGCGAAGAGAGGCTCCTCACGCCATGCTGCAGTTGGGCCAAGAGCTGGTCGACTCATTACCCGTTGTTACGGCAAAAGAAGGTGATGGTGTGCCGCAACGACAACACCGTTTGAGCGTCTTGCGGGAGGACCAAGTGCGAGAGCATGAACAGGTACAGTTGCGGACAGATAAGATGCATCTGGACCAAACCTCGGAGTATCAGGAGCAGGAACAGGAGGGGGACCAGCAGGTACATGCGCAATGTCTACAGCGTCATCGTGTATTGACGGCCCAACGACTTACCTCCGTACCTCACCGCCGAGGTCTGCTGCGATGCCTGGGGCGGTTCCTCCGTGCAGCGGGCATACGGATGCGGCCTCAAGTAAGTGTGAAATTGGGTCAACTTGAGTATAATGCGACGACATTGTGGGTCTATCCATCTGGTAGCGTGTAGCAGTGTTTCTCAGCCTGACCAGATGAGATATTCTGCTGCTGCTCCCGTCTCCTCCGTCGCAATTGCTTCAGGGTCCCGGCGAAAACGACAAGAACATGCCGGAGCGAATATTGAACGTAGCGACATGTGGGATGTTCTTTCAGGCCGGTGGCAATATCGTGCGGTACGTGCCGCCCTCATGCTCGACAGTTCTCACCTGAACGATGTCGGGCTGATTGCATACCTGTATATATTGTGCTTAGCCATTACTCTTTCCTCCCCCGGCTTCCTGGCTTCTTGGCGGGTCCTCATCGCCGTGGTATCTTTCGTTGTTCATCCGTAGGCTTTGCCGCTCCTTATCCGCGCGGCGTTTCGGTTGGGCCTTCCTGGCTGTGGGTGCCATCGCAACCATCTACCATAGCTCCTGGGGGCGCATCCGGCCGCTCGCACGCAAGGTGGACTATTACTCGATTGCGTTGTCCAGCCTGCTGCTGCGGTCGGCCGTGGTGGGGCCCTTGCCGCGCTGGTTAACAGCGACGATGCTGGCGGCGATTCCCTTCAAGCCCACGCTCATTTCAACCACAAACTTTATGGCCGTTGAGGTGCGTGGAGAGATGTCTTTTGTGCCATTCTCCATTAGGGTTGTGCGGACGGCATGTTCTGTTTTGTTGATGCTCTGACGCGTCTATTTTAAAATTTGGCACTTGGACGCGCATGAGGTAAGGAACCATCGGCGAGTACGCTGCCGCCCACGGTACTCGCTTTTTTCGTGATTTCTGACCTACTTCTGACCCCACGCGATTGGGTGGTGGCGTTAGGGTAGGCGGTGGTGGGTGTCACGTTCGTGGCTTGTTGTTTCGGAGCTTGGATAAGCAACCGTCTGTTTACGGTCGCGACGCAGTGCTTGCTTGCCACGTCCTGTCTGTCTGTCTCTGTCTGTCTGTCTGTCTGTCTAATTAGCAATGACCAGCTACCTGGTTCCTGTCCACTGATGAGCTACAAAGCTGAGGGCCGAAAGAGGCGCTCCACCCTAATAACTGGTCGTCCTGTTCTGTGCTCATGTCTTTGCACGACGCGTTTTTATCCATCAAAATGGACCATCGACCATTCGACCATCCATCCATTTTGGTGCACGGCGTATCAGCACTTGTGACCACCGCAGCATAATAGCGTCGGGTGGGGTTTCATTAACAATTGTTGTGATTGCTCAGGGTCCACCGTAAAGACTAACAGATATTAATGAAGGCATATATTTTCACGCTGTCATGTACACCTGTGTGCCCATGAACGTGTTTGAGCGCAGGTGCGTTACATGCTGCTGGCTTTTTCACAGCGCCATCTGTTGGCTCAGTGGGCCGCGCACACGAGCATGTCAATGGTGGCCACAGCCTGTTTTACGCTGGAAGACACGGTGCTTTCGTGGTTCCCATACACGCACGCGGCGTTCCATACGCTGTCCGCCGCGGCGTTCCTCACATTACCCTCCGCGCTGAACCAGCTGACAGGCCCGCTGGCGCTTTCCCAGCAGCCGGCCGTTGCCGTGTAAAACGTCAGCCGGGTTTTATGTTATACCTGACATCACATGCGTAGTCTTGTACATGCTAGTTTGCAGCTTTTGTTATCTTCCTACGTGGCTGCCCTCCTTTTTTGGCTCAGCTCGAGGTTAATTTTCCCTGCGGGATGAAGATATTTGCGCGCGTGTTCGGACAGCTTTTCGCACGGCCATAGTGCATCAATGTACGTACGGCATATATTAGCGGCAGCCAATGACTTCTTGTATGATATATGGAATTTTGCTGTCCTGCCTGCGCCATATAAAGAGCAGCTTGATGGCGGCGGCAGATGCCTGCACTCAGTTGCTCACGGCGCTGGTATGCCAGCAATGTACAATATGGTGGGGGAGGGAACCGTGTTGCCTGCACCTGCCAGGTAACAATCAGCGGTATGTTGTGCTATTTGCCCGCACCACGGGTTCCGGTGACCGAGTCCGCGATGGCTTCTCATCTCCTGCTGACGGGTGCTGTTCGGGGGTGTCAGGCTCTCGTCGAAGGTATTCAGATGCCTCCACTGATTGGGGGGTGTCTTGTAAACATGCGGAACGTGTTTCGTATGACAAAGGTGGTTAAATCCTTTCGGGGGTCCTTTTAGATTCGCCAGCGTGCGATTTTGCTTCAGGCGTTGCGCAATCTTTCCAACTGCTGTATAATAGTTTTGTTGAAACCCCCATGGCGAGTGTTCACTTATAAGTTCTTTGTAGGACGTAGGCAGGAAGGCTCGCTCCGTGCTGCGTGAAATCCTTTTTTGGACCGGTCGTCTTGGAGAAGATATATGCATTTTGGATCGCACATTACAGATGCGTCGGTCGGTCTGGCAGACTTGATAATGCCGATAGGACCAAAACTTCCTGCGTGTGGAGCTCGCACGCGTCGCATGCTGCCCCTGTCAGGCGGGTGGGCTGCTTCAGTTGTTAGTTGCTTTACGTACAGTTATACTAAGGGTGGCAATGATTGCAGTACTGAAAGGGACTATGGCCGCAGTGCCGCGCGCGAAACGTTCCTCCTGTTCTCACTCCAATCTACATTTATGACGTGTTAACGCCGTGCTCTCTCTCTCATCAGCGAATGTGATAAATATGATCACAGACCTTCTGACAGTTTTAGGCACCAAACATCGCCTAGGCCTCGCGTTTGTTTCCGAGTGAGAGTGAGAGTGGAATGCACGTTGCTAAGGTAGAAGGACCGCTGAAAAACTGAAAATGTCCGATTGTTGCTTGGGAATTCTTGGCCTTACAATCAGCTGCTGCGATCAGCTCCTCGATATAGTTCACTCCTACAACGGAGCCCGAACGGCTCGATAGATATATGTTGGCTCGGATTGATGGCAGTGTCGTGCATGACAGTCAATGCCTTTTTGTCTTGTTTACAATACGTTATATTCTATGAGAAACATTTTAACATCAAACCTATTGACGCCGCTCAAACTCCCCCAAGGCTTCGAACAAGACTGAGAGTCTAGGTGATTTTTTTCGTCCAGCCAGTAATTAAGATTATTTGCAAGTTTATATATAAATGACAGTTCCGACAAGACGTTGGAATGGTCGTTTTGTGTCTAATCCATTCCGATAAAAGTGTAATACTTGCAAAACCGGACATGGAGCCAGATGTACTGTACGACAGCGTAGAGCGCGGGCGCCGCGATCTGCTGGAAGCGACTTTAAGGCAAGACCATAATAGGAAAATCAACATAAGTACTCTTACAGCTCTATCTTCAGCTTGTGCTGTCTCTGTGAAACTTTATACAGATCTTCTGGCCAAGTAACGCTGGGGTTACAGCGTACCTTTTCCCTCAACCGTCTTACCATAGCTTGTGCTTAAATTACAGAAGATTCGACCAATTTGTTTTGGGAGCATTCATCGCCTCAGAAATCTGCATCAAAGAAGGAGGAGTCCGCAATACTTGCTCCCACCTCGCCAACGTCACAAAAAAGACTACCCATATCAGCTCAGGTCCCAAGGAGCTTTGTTTGCATGAGCGCCAGGCTCCAAAGGGTTCCCGCAGATGATAGTAAGTGCGGTCATGTCGAGCTAGACGACGCAGTTGTGTTCACATCTGTGCATTGGTCAGTGCGCAGAAAAGGATCTTTTACGCAAATATATCTGTTTAAATCGATATGTCCGTGTTTAGAGTGCCATGCCGGAGGGAAGTTGTGCAAGCTGTGGCTGACGTTGGGGCCAAGTAACATGGTTCATCGCTTAAGGAAGCTAGCGTTTTATCTCAAATAAGAAGGCGGATTTTTAAATTAGCTTTGCTTTGAGTGTGTTGCTGGCGGGCAAGCGGAAGCAACCAGAACTCGTTGTCAGTTGCCTTCGGGTTGTTGCAGTAGGCGCCAGTTTTCCTTGAAACTGTGAGCATGCCTATGATGTAATCAATCGCGTGTATATGTAAAGCAGAAAATAAATTGAATTTGAAATCTGCAATTTTGGTTTGACATCCGTCATTCAGCACTCGAACACAGCGCACAAAAGCGCTTGCCCTGACGACGAGCCTTCCGGAGCCGGCGATGTGAGTGCCACCTTCGCACGCCATGCAGGGAGCGCCTGATCCTCCACAAAGCAGCAATAGATTAACTCCGCAATGTATTCCAACAGTGCTGCTCGCTTGACGCTGACTCCCAGCCCTCACCATCCCGCCGTTTTGGGGCTGCAGCTACAACAACAGCAACAACAGCATCAGCTGCTTGACTGGCGAGGCAGGCGGCGTCAACAACGCCTGGGCGACCCGAGTGAAGCATTGGCACATGCGTTGCTGGAGACTGTACGACAGGCGCTGTACGATGATGGTGGCGACGACAGCACCGACGTCGACGTCGCCACCGCCGCCGCCGCCGCAGTGTACACAACTAGGAGAAGTGGTCGCGCTGCGCGCCAACCCGCTGTCCCCGATAGCGTCTCACATGGACGCCGAGCAAGCTATTCTTTAGTAGCGATGCACTCGAATCTGGCGGATTATTGTGACTGTCCGCCCCATCCGGAGCCTTACCCGGAACTCTACCCGGCGCAAGATTCAGAGCCTGTAGCATATGGTGTGGATGGGCGCCACCAGCATCACATCCCAGCCGCGAAGCGGCAACGGCGCTTGCCCGTAATACCGATTCTGGCAGAGGGCCCATCCCAAGACCATACGGCGCTATCAGCACAGGAGTTGATGCTGAGGGCAGCATGGGCTGCTCGCGACCCGGCCACCATAGCAGCTGCGGCTCTCCATCCGGCTGCGGCCTTGCAGCACGTGTTCCTGGCGGCAGGACCGTTGAATGCGCTGAACCATCTTCCGCAGTCACATCATGGCGAGGCGATGACGACGCCCTCACACGCATCCGCACACACTAATGTTTATGACTCTGGAGATGGCATGGAAGTCGGAAATGCCATGTGGGATGACACTCGGAACGACCTTAATGGCGCCGAGTATGAGGTCGCGGTAGATCGCAGGGAGCAACTCTCCATAGACGATGGCATCGACGCACCACCCGTTGCGCAGCGCAAGAAGTAAGAGGATTATTTCTTAATACCATCGGAAACTGTTGTTCAATAAGTTTGGTCTCGCCTTATTATTTACAGTTGATTTTGGACGCACGATGGCGTTTTGGGGCTGGGCGGAATTCCCGCCATGGAGGTGTTGAACATACGCCTAGGCATAAAATTACGGCTGCCCCTGCTCTTTTACAACGCTGCATCATACATTTCATTTTTTATACTTCTTACCGATGTAGTCTTACGGATTTCCCATATTCTATGAGCTTGATTACCAAATGGATCGATAAACGATGCTGGATGGATGCTGCTCCGGACGTTCTGGACACCGTCTCCGGAACTGCCTCTCGCATGCTGTTACAGGGAAGTGTACGGCGAATCCATTCCATGCATTTGATAATCGCTTACCATCATTTCTCCGCCGCGGGGTCCCCCCCCACACACACGCCATTGCAGGCAAAACGTCCCTAAGCCCGGTATCCCAGGTGGGCCCTGCGCGCACTGCGGCACCGCAGAAAGCCCGCAATGGCGACGACCTCTGACTAAAAAAGTGGTGCTCTGCAACGCCTGCGGCATCTACTTCAGCAGGCACCACTCACTTCCCAAGCGAAAGAAGGTCGGTTGTTGCCAGGGTCATTATCGCGATGAGGTGTTCGGGCGGCGCTACTATGACAGAAGTTCTGCCTGGGGTGGGGACGGGGGCCGTGTCCATCCCCAAGCAACGGAATGCAGCTCCCTCATCCGCCAGGGGGCCAAAATGCAGTTCATCATTATCATACATTATATATATATGTGTGTGTGTGTGTGTGTGTGTGCGTGTGTGTGTGTATGCGGCACTCGTGGTGATGATGATGAACTCTGTCCGGATGCTGGATTGTTTAAAGATGGCATTACTAAGCCGAGATTCGTATGCCGCAAATGCATCCCTCCACTGCCATTTTACTCAAGTCCATTGTTCCGACTTGACTGAACTCTAGTGGCCGACTGGGTCCCGTTTGTTTTGCTACACCTCCTGCATCCATGCAGCTTGCGAGTGGCGGTTCGCACGCGATTCCACGGCCCAACAAAGCCCCGGTACCGACACAAGCACCGCCCCCAGAAAGATCGGACTCAACGGCATTGATGCTCTGCGAGGAAAAGCTGGAGGTAGGTCGCACATACTGTAGACCAATTATTACGTTAAAATTAGAATGAATAAAACGGTGGATCCAATTGATCTAATGTAAAGAATGGTGAGACGGTGAACATGGAAAGGTCATTGTTGCCAAGGTCACTACCAGCATCGTTGCCTTTTGCGGCTGGACAGGCGGAGGACGAGGAGGAGGCGGTGTCGTCATTAGCGGCTATCGCAGCCGCGCCGCAGCACGCTCCACATCCGCTCCAAAACCACCGAGCTGAGGCCCTGGCCCAAGTCTTAGCGCCCTCAGATCAGAAGATCGTTGGCTTGGCAAGTGAGATGGGGCAAGGGGGAACGCGCGACGGGTTACACAGGTCAAGGGCAGGATAGGGGCAGCTGCATGTTTACGGTATGTGGGGCGGCAGGTTCGCACACGTCCAAATTGACTGCTCTCTCGCGCTATGCAAGTAGCTTAATCTGACGTGTCGACTGCCATTTTATTGCGTAACTTGCGTTGAAACCCAGATCGCGAAATTTGACATGAAGCCCCAGCATGACATTATCTGCGTGCCTCTGTAAAATATCCTAATTTAAATAAATAAAAACAATTGGGTTTGGAATCGCTATATCTGAGTAGTATTTGAGTGCGTGAATGTCTCAAGAACGAGCGACACACATGGGAGATGAGGAAGAAATAATACGGCGGGAGCCGCGGCGCGCTCTTTCTTTCTGACATAATGAGAATTCATGCCCTGCGGGTCATGAGTGCTGGTATCACTAGCAAAAGTGTTTTAGCTGGGAATGTGTGAAGGAGGAAATGTGAATCGTGCGAAACGTCGAGCCGCGAAGGATTCAAATTTGTTTCACGGGTAATTTCACGCACGCACCCTTGGCGTCGTCGTATGAATCGTTCTCGTGCGTATTATTTTTGCGCCGAAACCTGTTGATAAGATAATTACTCCTGCAGGCATCTCTGCCTGTCCGCACCCGCTCACTGCTACGTATGTTGCAGGCCTTGACATCGCTGCGGTCCCGCCAAATCAGCAGGGGCGCGCGACGCCGTCCAAGCTCTCCATTCCGCTAATGACAGCTTTACCTGTCGTTGGAGGCATTAACGCCATTATTGAAGCATTCCTCAATCCTAATATTGCTACTCAATGACGACGTCCAGGAGCTTGATGATGACGGAAGTTTCCTTGTAACATTATATGTTCCCGCACGTAAGGAGGCGGGCTCGTAAGTTGCGAGGATGGCTCGACCATCTAATCTCCCGTGCTCCGGTAGATAGATATACAATTAATCAATTATTTCTGTTTGGATTCATACCTGGCTTGCTTCGTAAAATTAAAGTGTGTATACCGTGTGCTGTCCACGAGCAGGTCAGGAAGTTGAGGGAAGCTTTCCCATCCATCATGCGCCTCAGTGTCCTTAAGCATCTGTCGTTGCGCGCATGCCAGTTTGTGTGGGTTCGTGGGAAGAGGGTGCACATATGTATATTTTGGAAGGGTCTTTCCTCGGGATTTGCCCAACCACCTTTTTCGTTCTCCTCGCCTGGCTTCCTGGGATCCTTAGCGGATCCCTTGAGATGATTTGATTGCTTGCAGTAGGGAGGGTGCACATAGCAAACCGGAATGGCTTTCCGCTGTCCAGCCATCTTGGAGGGTGAGCAAGGTGATCGGTGAGTGAACCGCTGCAGGCGGCACGTATGCAGCGGTTGGATCAGGTTGGATGAAGTACAGTATTTGCAACATGCTGAACCCTGAAGCTCCAGATGCAAAGCATTACGACTTAATACGCAACGCCGTCCAAATGTGGAGCATACGGATTGCTTCTTCGAGAGCTTTGCCAAGAGTTCTCCCAACGCCAGGTCCGTACGCAGTGGTCATGGCAGGCACAAAAAAGATGTACTCCAAGAAGTGTGTGGGTGTGGGTGTGCGCATCTTGTTCCAATGGCGATGAATGCTTTGCGGGAGAGGCTTGCAACTGGCTTGTTTCAATCGGTAGATACTACCCTGCGTGCTCGCTTAGGATGGGCAACGGAGGCAGGCACACAAGAGCCTAATGGCCCCAGATGATTGATCGAATCTCATGAAATTTAAAAGTTTTATCCCTGCTTTGATTCGGACGGATTCCTCTTAGGTGCAGTACGAGAATGCGATCAGATTTTGACCCGGATGTTTGACCAGAGAGTTGCACTGCAATTAGGTAACAATTTATTGAGAAATTGTTGCTTTTTCCTCTGTTTTCATTTGTTTTTTTAATGACGACTGTGCTTCTTCGCTGTTCGGAATCATGTACGGCCCGGTTGACGTGGTATGCCCTCAGCTGTGGGAGTAAAAGCTACGGTTTCGACCTGTCGAAAAATGTGAAGGCATATTGCTCTGTACTCCTAGCTTGGCGCCAGGATTTTATTTTTGTTCTTTAGGGTTTGCTCTTTGCACGCACATTTCACCGGAACGAAGGAATTTTATACTCCACAATTCTTACGGTACACATTGACCTCTCTGGTATTACGATTGTCTGGTCAAATACGTATTTGGCTGTCCCGTCAGGTAGTAGCTGGCAAAATTGGCAAAGATGACGAAAGGCCATGGCCATTTTTCTTTAGTGAATAGGTTCGATCACTTGATGAGAAGACTTTCCGGTTCGATTCATGTTTAGCGGAAGGTTCCCTTCAAGGTGCTGTCGAAGTGGACTTGTTCCTGAAAGGTGCCGAGTCGTCAACCCAGCTGCAGAACACAAGGAACACACAGAGGTCAGCTGAAATCATTAACAACAGTCAATCGATTCCTTCGATACAAATTTGCGTGTGCCGACGGAACGGAGCAGCGAACTTTCAGTCGATTCAAGGTGCCTGGCCTTCTCCCACGCCTCCGTCATGGGGGAAGCCATGTCGGAGGTAAAATTCCGGAGCTGTTTGCTGAAGCCGGCAATAGTTCCCAAGAAGCGCTCTGTAATTGCTGGTCGATTGTGGCCTAATGCTATACAGGGTGGGGTTTTTGCTCACGCCAAGGCTCGGGCGCTCCTAGAAGTGGTTAGGCTTGCGTTCGAAGGAGGTATTGGCTTTGAGACCGAACTCCTCAGCTCCGGTTCCGCAACGGCTCAAGAGGACGCTGCGGGCCCGTTTCACGACGGTGAGCACCTGTGCCCGCTACAGCGTTACCGGCATGCTGCGTACTAGCATTCTTCACAGGTGTCTAATTTTACAGGGTTGTCGCTTCCGAAGGTGAAGAATGAAAAGGAGTTTGCACAGCACCCAGCGCATCCGCCTCACAGGCCGTCCAGCACGGGAAGCAGCTCACGATTAGTCACCGGTGGACCGTGCATGTGGTGTGGTGTCACAGCGACGCCGCAGGTATGCTGTCTCGCCCATTATTATTCGCTCCCTCAGTGCAGTCTTAACGTCTTGCGCCAGAGTCTCTCGCCCGCTGTCCAATCGTCGACGGCGCCGTAACAGCTGATTACAGCTGATTTCTCTCCGGCGCGCTTTTACAAATCACGGAGGGAAATACCGGTACAGGGCAGCTGTCCTACGTGACGGTCATTTCTATGGTTTTGCGGCTAACCTCCGCACCGACCGCGTTGCGCAAGCTAGATTTAAATATCCTGCATATCGTTACGTAACAACGAATCCGCTTGCGCTGCGCTGAAAACCTGTTGCCCTGCGGTATCATTATTAAGAAGCTTCCTGAGCCGGCGGTAATATTATTGTCGTGCGCCATTCTGACGTTTGCCATGCAGTGGCGACGGCCGCGAGGTACAAACAAATTGTTGTGCAACGCGTGCGGCATCTTCTTTACGCGCTACGGGAAGCTGCCGGAGAGAAGCCATGTGAGCGACAGATGACCGTCCTCCTTTATGACGCCCCAAACCCTAAACCCTAAGTCCTCGCGTCGTAAATTTGTGCATTGGGTTCCCGGTGTACTGTTCACCTGTCGTACATCTGAGTAGGAATCGAGAGATCTTTCAGTGACTCTCAAGCTGCTATCTGCCATTCGTCTGACATCACATTAATCGTACGCGGATTGCATGTATTGACACCACCCCTTCATCCCTCTCGGTGGCGGGCCCTCGCAGCACATCCATGCGGTCAGCAACCGAGCCTCCGTCGCCGCTGTTTCTGTGACGCTGCCGGCGCAACCCGGCATGTCCGCGTCCGTGGCCGCCGTTCCAGAACCCTACCCGCTCCAAAGCCAGGGTGACGCCGACCAGGCCGAGCCCACTAGCCGAATCGACGGCACAGACGCCGGTGGTGAAAGCCTTCGCGAGGAAGTGCAGGTTGAATCGCAGCAAAAAGCGGTACAGCCGGAGACGCTGTCACGCCGCAGGGGCGGGATTTCTTTCCAGACGAGGTTCAGCTCCCACAAGCGAAAGGGTGCACCACAGCTGGAGTCCGAATTGGTGCCCGACCTGGATAGAAGCACCACCTTGGTGGACATGGACACGAAAGCCTCGCCAGCTCCGTCACCAGAACCGCCGGTTGCTGCAGCTGGGGCAGCGTTACCGCTACGGGCCATGTTGGCAATGGGTGCGCTATCAGGGCAGGTTCGGCTATCTAGATTGATATCGCAGTCCGCAGCACCAGCAAGCGGAGCATCTGGTTCGGTCGGCTTGGGAACCACAACGCCGGTGGGGTCGGCAATCATGGAGCGGCCAACATCTACCTTGCTCAAAGTCGCACCGCTGGCCCTCGGCCTGCAGAACATTAACCAGATACAGCACCTGGGTCTGCTGGGTCCGTCCTTAATGGGGAGTGGGGCCTTATCATCGCTATATTTGCAGGGGCTTGCAAGCGCTGCATCGACGACACCGGGCAGCTCTACTCTGGATACCGCACGTGGGCTTGGACGCCCAGGGTTGATTCAATCACACGAATTCGGCCATGCGGCCGCCACACCGGCTTTGCCGCCGGAGCTCCTTCTCGGGCCATTCTCGCTGCCTGTGGGTTCACTAACCAATCGAGAACCTCTGCCGAATGCCGCGTCGACTGTGCCGCCGCAACGGGCATCGTACGCGCGGCCATCCAAGCGCCAGGAGCGGCCACCTGCCGGTGAGTCTGATGACAGCAATGTCAGCACGGAAAGCCACGCTGCTATGAATGGCGATCCGGGGACATCACACGATGAAGACGAGGGCGGCACGGCCACTGCCAGACCCAATATTTCGAACATGACAACCGCCGCAACCACCTCCGGCACCGCGTCCAGCGTGCCTGTTGGGACGTTAGGCGGACTGTCCTGCTCGCCGCCCGCGCTCCCAGCTGAAGCGCACTCCCTGTCAGCTATTCTTGCACGTCCCGCTACAGCAGTGCCGTCAACGCTGGCGGCTGCAGCTGCAGGCAGGGTGAACACTGGTAGTGATGGTGCCCCGCTGTCATTGCCGCCACTGGCGTCGGGTCCAACGGCGCCGCAGCTCGTGCCAGCAGGAGCTGGTCCGGATCCGTCGTCCGTGGCCCAGCTTCTACTGCAGCAGCCTCAGGTCGTTCTGCTCGAAGCGCGCAAGTCAAAGGGTCCACGCGGCCGTGCCGCCAGCGCTACACCGAGCTCATCCACGCAGTCGTGAGGGGCCGCCACACGACAACGCAGTGTGGCTCCATGGCTCCCATTGGGCTCCATGGTCGCGAGCTTCATGGTGGCGGTTGACGGGTGTCACAGGCGTATGTTGCCCAAATATGTTGCCCTCATGTGGATGCATATCAGTTGCAGCTGCGCACGGTGAAATGCAACTAGCCCCGAATCAATGCTTTCTTGTAAATGTAAGACCGTGCTGTATCATTAAAGATAATGTACTCTCAAGCATCGCTTGGATACAGTGGTGATACGTGGCGGTTCGTACCTCCGAGGTGGAGTGGGTGAATCAGCACGGGTGCAGTAAAGGCGCTGTAAAGGAGCCGTCTGGTCAAGGAGCCGGCCTGCGTGGCGTGCCGATGTCCAGCCTTCCACGGGCCAGGAGGGATTAGGCGAGGAAGAATTGCACGGTGATGGTTGAGAGTGTATATTAAGATTTTAGCATGAATTATATATTAACATATTTGATTTGTCCAAGGGACTAGTACTATCGCAGATGCATGAGCCCATGGATAGGTTGATGTGCGCTGAAACGTGCTATCAATTTCAATGAAGTCCGGCTGTGCCTCAGTCTTCACAAGATCAAGCACACTGGCGCGTTTGGTTTTGCCGATCCTGTGTTGAGTACCGCATGGTGTGCAAGGCAGCTGCATGGAGGATGGATGGATGGATGGACGGATGGCGCTATTGGTCCGATGGCGGCGGCGTCCGGGGTCGCCACTGACGCCCATGAATGGCATGCTCTTATGATTCGCCACACATTCTACCTTTCGCCGAGGCTGCTAAGCTTTGACGCTTTGCACATAACCGCATTGAGCTGACATGTTGCACCGCAATGCCGGGAGAGGGGGGGAAATGGGGAGCGGCGCCAGGATGATGGTTTAGGGCGGGATTCGTCGCTGTGTATGTTTCAATTACCTATTTGTATCATATAGGCATATCGCGCCGCATCCAGGCCTTCGGCTGGGACGCGTCATTATAAGGACTGAGCGCAAGAAGATAATGTACCACAAATAGCGAGGTGGATCAATTCAGGCCTTTTAAATATGTATTGGGTCTTACGTGTATTCTCAGTATCGATATTATGCAACTGAAATTGCTTGCGAGGGTGTTTTTGGTCGTGGCTTGTGTTTGTGCTCAGCCTTGGGAATATTTGCCGGATTGCTTCCCATAGAAGTCCCTGAGGTGTTGCCCCCCAGTTCCGAGCTGGTGGCGGACCGCGCCTCCATGTCGCACGCAGAAATGCCGCCACCTCCATCCTCGGTGATTAAGCTCCTTACCTAAAAGGCGAGCCACATTGCTGTTCTGTGCACAGTGCCGTGTGTGTGCTGTGTGGGCCGATGCGAAAAGTAGTACTTTTGTGAATCCGTGCACAGTATGTGCGAGACCACAAACAGACTGGATGGTGTGGGGAGTGGGACGATGCTGATTCCACAGCTCGGGGGCACCAAATCAACATGTGATGTGGGTCCCGTCTTCCGTGGACGTTGGGGCGGGGCGTAGGCGATGACCGTCATCAGGCACGGAAAAAGGTATAGGAAGGCTAGGAAGGTAGGTTTCCTGGCGCATGGCTCGGCTGTGGGTTTCGGAACCTGGAGACTGCATATATTTAATTGCTTTCCTTCCTAGGCACTGGACGGGTGGTTGGCGTTGAAGGTCAACGTTCGCCTGGCCTTCCTGGAACAGAAGAGCGTTGTGGGGCCGAGCCGTTAGTTGATGACGAGAATGGTTTCTTTGGGCCATTGCGCGATGTGATATCAAGTGTTATTATGAAGTGACGCTGTGTGCGTTATCGTCGCGTAGCAGAATAAAGGATGGATAGAGATTGGTCGTCAGGCTGTAAAGGTTCGTCGATTTAGGTGCCGACCCGGCAGTAAAGGTAGGATCCGGCAGCACCCATCTCCAAGTGTATTTGCCATCGATAATAACACGTGTGATGTTCACGTTGTGTTCCAACTACGTAAAATTCTTACCATTGTTTAAGAGCCTGTGTCTCACAGCATTTTCAGGAAAAATCAATGCAGATCCAGCGTGATACGGTCAGTCATTAAAACACACAATGACGCAAGCTTTGACCCGTTTTGCAGCTTTGGACGCGCCGCGGGACGTACAACTTCCTGGCCCGTGAAGAATGATAAAGCCGGGCGCGAATCTTTTTCGCCAAAAAAATCTATGCAGTCAGGCATAATCGAATCTGATAATACTAACTAACAAGTCTTGGAGGAAAACGTTTATAGACAACATTAGTGGCCGTGACATACATAGCGACCCATGGGTCGCTCCTGACTCTTTTTGTTAGGCAACACTTAAAAAAACACTTTCCTTCCTAACACATGATAAGTGGGATCTGAGGGCTTCCGAGATATACTTTTCATGCCCTTTTCATTGAGAGATAGCATCTGTGTATATCTCTCCCATTTTCCATTACTGACCGGACGGACATCTAGACCACGACCGACCTTTACCGACCAGCGTCTGCGTCCTTGTGCTAGGCATACTCAGTTCGCGGGCCAGATGTCCTCGTCCCGAATACAAGCGCGCGGGGCCCCCTTCCCGTACGAGTTCGAGGTTGAGGGCGGACTTGCCACAGGCATTCCATCGGACGTCCACAGCGTCCGCGTGGTGATTTTTTCTGGCAAGAAGAAGCTGGCCGCATCTGAAGCGGTGAGACACACTACACTTTGTTTGGAGTGAACGCCCTATTTGCATTTTACCGATGACAATGTATCAGAGATAAGCTTCGAATTTATTAGGCAAATGATTCTCGTTGTTGATTGCTGCTGCGCGAAGAGAAGAAGAAAGCGCCGGAGAAGCAAACCAGTCCCTGGGCGCGGGATGGGAAGCCGCACTTTGACGGAACAAATCTCACCAAAGACAAGGAATGTCCAAGACGTGGCTTACAACCCCATTTCAACCGGTGAAAGAACAAAAAAGGCCATCGGACTCGCTGAGAGCTTCTTGCCGTCCGGATTTGCGTCTTCACTTGACTGCGTCCCCGGCAATGATCCGTGATGCCCTGGTGTTAGTTTATGCGTTCCCTCCCACCGTAAGCTCCCTCCTGTCCCCACCTCCCGATTCGATATAAGTATTAATATCTTCGGAGTTTCGCTTCCACCCGAATAACAATCAAGCTTGTAATCAGTTCACATACAGTTCAAAGATTTACAAAACAAATGATATTTATATAAATATCTGATTTTCCAGGATTATAAGGAGCTTGATTGTGATAATTGCCTTTCTCCGGGGTTTGGTGTCACAGGCGGATCCCATTCCCGCTGGCATCGAGGGGTACACCGCAGAAATACGCCCGTTTTACTTCAGCAAGACGCTCTATCGTGACGCCGCCAGTCCGCAGGCCAACACGCTGAACCCCAAGGTCAGTTACGAGCTAAGGACGGTTAAGTAAGACCCAAGCTTTCCTTGATCAATCTGGGCGCCTGGCGAGTCACCATCGTGATGCAATTCCCCTTGCCCGCCTTGTGACCGGCGCACGAAGTCACTGTCTCCGGAGGGTGAGGTTTCACTGCCGTTTCCCACTATCATAACTAATGAAAGTGATGGGAAGAGGATGTCTTCTCATGGTTTCGGATCGTCGCCGCTAGACGAATTCCTTAAATAAGGCGCAGTATGTGAGACGGACTGACGGATTGACGGACAGACGGACCCACGATGGTCTTCTCCTCCCGTATTTTCAACAGTATAGGGGCTTTGGTAAGCCCCTGTTTCCCTGGGTGATGATCCCCGGCGCCGACTGCACCATATCTACTGGACCTCCCCACCGCACCTGTCTCGTCCTCCACACGGCCTCCTGTGGACCCTTCCTGGATCTTGATTTTATATCCTGGAGATTATTTGTTGGATTCTTTGCATTTACACTTCCGATCCTCCCCCTACCCGAACACAGCTTGTGCAGCTGTGCCTGCAAGGCAAACGCGAAGGGGGGCCCAGCAGCGGCGGCGCCGTTCCCCACTTGCTATCGCTCTTTGAGCGCTGGGAGGATCTTGCTGTGGCCTCCCTGGACCTCGCAGCTCTGGCAAACCGCTCCGAAGAAATAGCGTTTGGTATCGAGCCAGCGGGCGCTGTTCCGCAGGCCGCGGAGGCGGCGGCGGAGGCCGCGGCGGCGGCGGCGGCTGCGGCGGCCCCGAGCTCTCGGCGACATGTGATGTGGGCCAACCCGGAGGCGGGCGACATCGGGCTGCAGGTGGATACGAGCAAATGCCGGTGACGCAGACTGGGGAGCTTACTGTACGGACATGGAAATCCAATGAAATTATCAAAACCGATCAGCGAGGTCGTAACCGTTGCTTACAGTTATAAAGTTGCTATGAATGATCTGGGTTTAGCGCTCCGAAACCACAAGATATCCTTTATTTAGTGAAGCACCCTTCTGGGCCCCTTCTGCCTTCCCCCCAGCTCACCATGGGCTCCTTCGGTTGCGAGCAGACCCGCTCTCCCATGCAGCGCCTGCTGCACCCGCACGCGCCACCCTTTTCCACCGAGCCTGCGCCCACAGCACCGCCCGACGCGCCCATCTCTCCCTCCGCCGTGCCTGCCAAACTACAACCGGTCGGCCCCGCTGCCGCCGCTCGCGGCCCCACCGCAGCGGAAGCCACGGCGGCAGCGATGCCGCCGTCGCCGTCGTGGTCTCAGGGGCCGCTGTCCAGCGGCGCAGCGGGTGGGGCGTATGCAGCTGGGGACGGTATGTCAGGAGGAGCAGTGGGTTTCGGAGCATTGCGGGGAGAGTTTCAGGCAGGCCAATCGCCACCGGAGGCGAACGACTCTAATGCCGAAGGTTTCGGAGGCGAGTCGTAAAGACGTACGACGTACGATGAGCTACCACTCATGCGATTGTGCTTCTTTGCTTTTTCGAAATAAGATATGACATTTTGCCAACCTCAAAAAGTTCAGCGAGGCCTGCTGCCTTCTCCATTTGGGTTTGATTTGTGCATGCGATGCATTTTTGGCAAAATCGATTTCGGCTTCGGGTTCTATGTTTTACATAGAACTCACTGTGCAAATGGAAAGATGTCAGCTCGACACGGCCGTCCGATTGGCACAAGCACTTTTTGGCGGTTTCGGAGCGTCCTCTCAACGCGCAACGCGCAGCCTGTATCAGCGCCAGCGCACGATCCCCTAAAACCCTACACTCCCGCCCGCCCCGGCCCTTACAGTGTACGGCGATGGCCGGCATCATTTCACAGCTACACGCCTACCATCCGAGTTGCTGCCCCGTACGCCTCGACCCTCCCTGGATGAATCCTACCTGCCTATCGTTGGCGGCGACAGCGGTGCGGCCGCCGGAACGAATAATAGAAGTGGTGCGAGAATCATAGGGCCCAGGAGTCTGTCCATATAGGAGCGGAGGCTCGAGGCGTGGGACGTGTTGAGAGTTTGCATTAGAAGATTTAAAAACCAGAGCAGAAACAGACTTGTGTGTTTTCACCTGCAACTGAAAACCGTTGCAGCAACGATAACTGCAACTGCCATTCCTTAAACGATCGTGCAACGCCCTCGTGTGCATATGTTGCGTCAGGGCTGATGGCGGCGGCTCCAGGGAAAGTACTGCCGGCCGTCGCCCAGGAGCTCTTGGCGGGAGCGAAGGCGGGTCGTACGGCAGGGGCCGCCGCCGTGTCGACAAAGGATGATGCTGTCGCCAGCGCATCGCCGGAAGGCATGGGTCTGGCGGAGGCAGCGGCGATGGGGCCAGCGATGGCACTGGCATCGACATCGCCGATGCTCGTATCCGGTGGAGTGGCTGTTGTACGGCAACACCAGCCCCAGCTACAGCCGCCGTACGAGGAAATTAAGACGGCGCATAAGGAGGCGGAAGCTGCTAGCAAAAGCGGCGGAGGTGGGATCACCACATTCACGCACTCAAATTGGCAGTTAGAAGGTGGTTTCGGAGGTGGTTTCGGAGGAGGTCTCGGAGGTGGTCTCGGAGGAGCTTTCGCAAAGCTGACGCTTTAGCCTGGCTTCGCTTGGTATCATCTTCTGACAGCCCTCCGCAGCTGCAGCCATCATACCACCGGCATCGCCTCCGTTCGCATCTCTTTTTGCCTATTATCTGAACGCCCGTTATCCGCACACTTAAGTGATGCACACCAACATTTCAACAACCGCCGCGGCACCGCCACACCGCAGGCCTCTCCACCGCTGCCTCCGCTGACGGTACGGAGCTGATTGGCGGCCTCGTCATCCCGCCCGCCATCGGCCTCGCGGAGCGCGGAGGGGAGAAGGAGCTGGCGGAGGTGGAGGGAGTTCCGGGGTCCTGGGCGATGGAGCGGGGGGCGGCAGCCGTGAAGGCCTCCCTGGAGTCTGCCACGGACGGCGGCGCTGCCCTGACGGCCGCAGCTGGCGTCTGTGAAGGTCAGTCTTGAGGGGTAGTAGCGAAAAGTGGAAGCGGAATACCGACAGCATGACACGTCCTGGGCGGCTAGCAGGCTTGCATGGGAGGCGTCTTTATTAAAATGTATATACATATATATATGTGTGTGTATATATATATGTATATTTATATGCATTACCAATTCGTAGACTTTTCATCGTTTTATTAACAATAAACAAATCCTTACGATTATCATTCTCGTACGCGGTATATTTTCGTACTTACTAGGCCGATGGATACATGCGAGCTAGCCAACCCGCAGCTCACGCAGCTCGAGAAGGTGTTCCTGCTTGTAGGCTTGCTGTTGGGCGGAGTGGGGCGCTGCTGCGTTTTTCGTTTTGTGTTCCGAAAGAAAATGATTCGGTCGTCCGCTCGCCTGTCCGCCTTTGCTCTTTTATTGCTTTTCACCGGATACCCGCCCTTCTTATCATCGTTGCGCTGCAGCGGCCGCGACTGCGCCAGTGAGCGCTGCGGGTTCGGTGGTGAAGGGCACCACGGACCTGGCCCTGGGCGCCGCTGAGGTGCCGCTGGCGCTGGTGGCGGCGGGCCCGGGGGCGGGGCCCCGTGCGTTGAAGGAGGTCCCCCTGGAGGCAGGGAGAGCGCTGGTGGCGGGCGGGGCGGAGCTGGGCGCGGCGGCGAGGGAGGCACCGGTTCGGCTGGGGGCGGCGGCAGTGCGTACGGCAGCGGACATTGTGGAAGGCACGGGTTCTGTACGAGGTATGATGTAGTATGTGATAAAATTGAACAGAGCTTGTGTTCAAATCAGCTCACTGAAGTCTTCATTCTGAACGCTTTATAAAGGCGCCAGACGGCCGGTGTTTTATATCCTTTTAATTTTTATTTTCCCTTTTTATTTTCAATTTTTAAAATTATTTTCCCTTTTTTACGATCTTTACAGAAGTCGCCGTATCACCTATGACGACGTCGAAGACCACCCTTCAAGCCGCCAACGGCGCAGCCGCCAAGTCGTACGAGGCGCCGCCTGAGGCGGTGAGTGCCGTCGGCGACGCCGTTAGCGGCGGCACAGCCGCCGCCGCCGCCGCCGCAGCCGCCGCCGCAGCCACGGCACCAATCCACGCCGTCGGTGCCGCCGTACATGGCGCCATTGACGCTGTGACCTCTGCCGTCAAAACGCCGGTTGGGCTCGCTGCCGCCGCCGCCGCCGGCACCGTCGCGGCGGGCACGGAGGCCATTGCGCGGGGCATTGAAGGGCTGGGCAACTTGGCCGCCGGCGCCGTTGACTTGGCGGCGGCTGCCAGCATGGCACCGTTGTACGGCGCTGCGGTGGTTGCCAAGGGTGTTGCAGGTGGGCCTTGCGAGTTGGTTCCAGGTTTTGATTTTACCGGGTTCCCTAAACCGTGTACTGCTGTACGCTGATAAACCTTAGGAGAGAAGAAGGAGAAGACTATTTACCCTTGCTAATATTAGGGAGAGAGAACCTGTTTAGCTTCACTGTTTAAGTTTTTAAATATATTTTATGATTTTATCCTGATTTGGATCCGAACTGGAGAAGCTGACGAACTAGAAATTGCTCCTCTCGTATTATTTTGCAACGGCCCCATGACACGGTCGAGTATTCCGGGAGTGCCTACGTCCGGGCTTTTAGGTGCCAAGGGCCGCGAGAGCAGCGCGCACAAGCCACCGGCAGACGCAAAACCGGCGGAGGCATTTATTCCTGATGCCGCGGCGGCAGAACACCACGGGCAGGCCGCAGCCGCCGCTGCCGGCCCGATGCCGTACCGCCGGCCCGCTAACGCCACCGCTTTGCTATCCGCGGAGCGCCCCGGCTTGGGCGAGCCGATGCCGCTGGACGGCGGCGTCGCGGCTGCCGGCAGCGAAAGGGCGGAGGAATACGGCGCTGGCGAGGAGTACGGCAAGGAGTACGGCAGAAGGACGAATCTGGGCGAGCATCCGGACCTGACGGCCGGGGTGGAACGTGCGATGGAGACGGCGGAAATTGACTCACCGCACCGCCCGCAGTCGGTCAAGCCGCCCAGCGTTGCAGGTACCGTCTTAAGGATGTGATCTTGCAGTTCTGTTTAGATTTGGATTTCCTTTTTGGATTTGGATCCAGCGGGGAAGCTCCATTAGCTCCATGGGCCTCTCTATACCCGACTTTTGGGACTGAAGCATCCGGAATGTATACGGAGTTGTACGACACACGGACACAGGCACTGGCTTAACCCGTTCGCCACCGCCGCCGCCACCTTCGTGCACATGTTTGCAGGGGGTATGCTCCAGGGGGCCGCAGGAATGCTCCGAGGCGCGGCCGTCGATTCGGCTGCAGCGCCGGGTGTGCAGCCCCTGATGGCGGCGACGGGGCGCGGCCCAGTGGCGCTGACGGATGGCGCTGCCGCCATGGCTGCGGCGCCCGTCGCCGGTGCTGCCTGTGCAGCGAAGGCCGTGGTGGGTGCCACCACTGGTGCGGCGGCCGACGCGGTCAGGATGCTGGGGACAGCGGGCGCTATCGGCTTGGGCCGAGGTGCGAGCGAGAGCTGTGTACGCGCAACGTTCAAATGCCGCCAGGCATGCTAGCATGACTGACCTCTGAGATGAGGGCCTCAGCTAGCGCACATGTTACGAGGGACGTTTTGTCATGACGAAGACATTCCGGCGCTGCTTGCCGCGGACTCGGTATTGAGCTCAACGTGGGGCATTTCCTCCCCTCTGCGCTCGCGTCCTCCGGTCCCCCCTTTTGCACAAGGGCGCGTATGGAGCACCTGGCTGGCGCTGGTGCGGTTCACCGCCATGCTGGTTTTGCGGATTGCGGACCGCATGACAAGGGTAGTGGCGGGCGCGGTGGCGGCGGCGGCTGAAGGTCCCGCGAGGCGCATGGCGCGCCGCCGGCAAGCGGCCCAGGACCGGCTGCCTGTGATGGCAGCGCCAGGTGGGCCCTACGCCGTTAGCTCCTTGGAACCCCGCTTTCAACGACACAGAAACCGCCCACCGAATATTATCAAATCATTGCTTTCATCATTTTCTTTCGTACGACTCTTAAGCAGTGTTTGGACGATGCTTAGACTGAGCCTCGGTTCGTTAGGGCAGCTATGTAGGGTACTTTTCGGGTTTGTGTTTGTTAACAAAGGGCGCGATCCAATTTTAGATTTGAGTCATGGGTCAATGGAGTTGTAGAGCTGCTTGGTATTGTGTGGTGGGGTCTGGTGGTGCAGACAAAGCAGTGGACATGTGGCTGGTAGGTTATTAACACCATAGAATGCATATGTCCTTGCATCAGACAGTGGCGGACATGCCTGATATGCCGATATGCTGCGTAATTGGGACTGCTTAAAGAGGTATGCCTGGACAGCAGCACTGAGCATATGAGGGTATGTGTGTGGCCATCTCTGCCACGGAAGGGAGCAAAACACGTCAACCTGACCCACCCTGACTCATTAATCATCATGGCCAACCACCTGCAGGTCCCGTGATGCATCTCATGCTACCCGCACACGTGGGCGCGCGTTTGCTGTCCAGTGGCGGCGTCAATGGCGACGAAAGTGGCGGCGCTGGGTTGTTGTCGTACGTTCTGGCGCCAGCGGTCATGGCGATCGCATTGGCGGTCGCCGCGGCAGACGTGTGGGCCTGGCGCATCCGCCGGCTTGTCGCACAGATGTTATACATCTTTGCTGGAAGCACCATAAGTCTCCTGTTGCTGCCACTCCATGTCCGGACGGCACATGTCAGCATCAGTGATGTTGGCGCCGCTGTACCAATGGCCACTGAGAGTGACCCATCATCTTACCCACCCACATCTTCCATTGCCACCCAAGCTGTGGAACCGGCCGCCACCAGCGCCACTGCTGCCTCCGAGCCGGTCGGAGCCTTCCGCCTTATTCCGCCCATTCCCGTAGCGTACCCAGGGATCGGCGGAAAGTCAGCCGCCGCCGCCAGCGCCGCCGAGACCGACAGCGATCCGTTCGCGGCGCACGCTGACGCCTTCGCTGCGGCGCTAGATTTCATGGGGACAGCCACACGCGGCCGGCTAGGAAATGGCGAGGATGCCACGCTGCACCGGCGCTCCCACGCGCACGAGGTGCTGCCTTTCGAGCCGGTCCCGGGGGCGGATTATGATGCTGACGTCGAATGGCATGACGACGTTCCGCGGGAGCTTCAATCGGCGGCTTCGATTGACAAGGACCGCGATCGTGAGCGGAGTGTTAACCTGGACGCGCTAGGGACAAGCGCCGCGGCCGGTATCCGCAGCCACCACGAGCAGCCCCACCACCATCGCCAGCACAGGTACGATATGTCGGTTCGGCGGGACGGCCTGAAGAAATCAGGTATCGCCGCCGCCTCCAGCCGTGGCGACACATCGCGGCAGCTGCGGCGCTCCGAGGGTATGACCAGCGGCGGCGCGCCGATTCCGCCCGACGACGACATCGGAGCTGGCGGCAGGCAGTACCCCGCGGGGCCGGTGGTTGCGACGGCAGCCGTCGACGACGGCGGAATCGGCACCGGCGTGCGCGGTAGGTTTTTCGGCTATACAGCTCAGACCTCCGGACTGAATGACGGCCTTGGGGCGGCGGCAGATCCGCAGCCTCAGCGGGAAGACCTGCACTTAAAAAAGCACGCAGGTGTCGTCAGCGCTCTGGCGAGCCTGGCGGGCAAGCTCTCTCGTGGCGGCGGCGGCGGCGGCGGCTGTGATAACGGCGGCGGCGACGATAGCGGCGATGGCAATGGCGATGTATACCGGAACCCGGAGCAGGAGGAAGGTGTGCCGCAAACGCCCTGACGACCTGCCATCATCCCATCCTTTATTACGTCATTTGCGAGAGAAACAGGGCACTCGCGAGGAGGAGGAGCAGGAAGAGGAGGAAGAGGCGTCGGAGCTGGTGAGGCGGAGGCGCTCTGGTGAGGGTTCGCCCTCTTTATGACTGTGTGTGCACTATGCTGCGGATTAGATAGACGAACACCTAGACGGGATGATGCCCTATTGGTGCCTAAAAACGACTGCGCGATTGGGCCGTATGAGTTTTGCCATGCTCCCACTTTTGAGGTTTATATGTTGGAGGCTTCTCTTGAGCAAGGGGAGGTTCTCATCTCTCGACAAAAGCCTACGCGGGTGGCTGGCTGGGGCTGGCTTGGGTCGGTCGGGGCAAATGTGGTTCAGGAGCCAGGGCAAAGGGTTTTGCGTGCAATTACACAGAAGCTGCATGTCCGTCGCAATGCACGTGGCGATGAAGTTTTCGGCCAGTATTTCTCTCTCCCGGACCACGGGAATGAAGGCGTGGACGCCGACAAAGGACGAGTCGTCAGTACAATCTATAAGCAAAGATGTCAGAAAGGAAAACTTGGGACCCTCGTCGACAAATTGAAACAGTCCTAATTTAGCCACGTGCCTTCATCGTCCAAACAAGGCTCCGTAATGTCGATGTCGAGTGACTTGCTGGGAGTTTTAGGAGGAGCTGAATTGCGGTTGGAAAGGGTGCGCGTTGAACGCCATTTTGCTGCTTTGTGTGAGGTGTGCACAAGCAAGACCATTTTTTGGTCGACTTACTTAGGATTACGTATGCGGCTATGCATGCATATTCATGCTTTGCTTGCTATCTTAGCTTCGTTCCGATCGGTTCCGAACGGTTTTGCAACGGTAGTGCAAAACCGTGTCATCGGAGCGAAGGAAAATCTGATGACGGGTAACGGAAACCTGAATACTAGTCAGCAGGTAATTCCTAATTGCTATGCATGGCTGGTGTGGTCGGGTCTGCCGCTTTCGTGTGCGTTTGAGTTCTTACCCTGGACATTGGACGGCATGAGTAGTGCAACACACACCCAAACGAACTAGCGCATATATAACGCATTCCGCACAGCACTTCAGGGTTTTAGGGTCTTTTAGGGTTTAAAAAATATTCCCCTAAAATTCATTCCCCTAACTGCCTAGCGCACTAGCTATAGCCTCTCTGGCCTTAAAGCCTCAGCGAGCACTAACAACGTCGTGTGGTCGAAACAGGACCATAGCACACGCAGATTAGTAGGTGGTCACGACCTTGAAGAAGGGCAAGGAAAGGACAAGAAAAGGGTGGTCTTAACATTATGGGCCCTGCTGGAAGCGGACCCCCTGGCAACGTTATGGGTCCTGTTGGGAGCGGACCCTTGACCGCAAATTTTGCAGTAAGCCACGCCCGGAATGAACTCATCATGGCGGCAGCGGCATCAATGCTATCAATGACAGACGAGGAAACATGGTGACGATAGGAACCATACCTTGATTGACATCAGATGCATGATCCGATTCAAACAGGTGATGGTGACGTTGTGGTTGTCTTAAACCGTAAGATTGGACCTGCATCATATCGACCGAATGAGCTCATGATGCTGGGAGACGGCCGAACCATGGATTGGGTAAAGTGGTTGAGAGCTGCCGTCCCCGACGCCATGGGTGGGGTGATTTTATGAGAGCATTCGTTTATCGTGATGACCAATGTGCGGGTTGGGGTGTATTATGCCATGATACGGGGGCAAACGGCCAGACGTGCGTGCCACGCAGAACCTGTGCGTGGGGGCTGGCATTAATCTTTTTAAATGTGCATGTGCAGCTAACCAGTGGTGTCGGATCAAAACCTCGCATTCCAATCCATAGAACTGTTTGGCAATCTCGTCACGCATTTCGTTCTCCGGGGGATACAGCATTGCCACGCAAACCCTTCCAAGCCCCTAGGTCAATTTGTTTTCCAGCCGGTCATGTGTGGATGTCACCATGAAGTCTAATAGCGTGAAGGCGTTGTTAGACCTAGGTTTATTTGGCTGTGTCTTAAAGAGCCCTCTAGACTAGAGGTTGCGGACTAGAGGTATCTTATCTTTGCATGCTTGCTACGTCGTGCCTTAACATGTGACATAGCTTATGCGCATACCTGCCTATGCGTGTGGTTGGCCTTGCTTTTGCAGCATCTTAGGGTCAGAAAGAAACTTATGTTGTGTTCTTAGCTTTGGGCCTTGGCAGGTATCTTTGACAATCTACTTAATCCCCGCTGCCTTGTTTTAGGTCATGAGATGTTATCTGGACCTGGGTCTTAAGCTGACGGAGACTTCTCAAGGTAACGTCTTGGGCACGTAGTAACTTGAGTTCGGCACGTCATCCAGATCTTCTGCCGGGTCTTGAGCCCACGCACCTTCTTCAGGTTTGCACTCAACGTGCAGCT
The DNA here is from genome assembly GCA_019650235.1 of Volvox reticuliferus. Taxonomy (NCBI): domain Eukaryota; kingdom Viridiplantae; phylum Chlorophyta; class Chlorophyceae; order Chlamydomonadales; family Volvocaceae; genus Volvox; species Volvox reticuliferus. Next base: position 568,002 of record BNCP01000004.1, read on the forward strand.
TTATAAATTACTTGGGCTTTCTTCAAGGTTGCCTATTCCTGGAGTGGAGCGGTGCCGCTTACAGGCACTACTGCTGCGCGCAATGACCGGTAAATGCATTGTGCTAAATCGATGAGCGCGGGATATCTGCCTGGGCTGGGCTGGGCTGGGCTGGGCTGAGCTGTTTTGATTTGGGACGGCTGAGTGCCTAATTTGGCCAGGGAAGCCTGGTCTGACCGACTGACCAGTGCCAAGCTTGGCAAGCCAGAGAGTAAATCGTGGGTGACATAAACTCAAGGCCGCTGAGTTCAAAGAAGAAAGTCCCATTTGCGAAGTACGTAGCGCTCTCGATAATTTCTTTTCGGTGTAACGGTTCGCCTCTCTGGAAGGATAGTGCTCTGGGTCCCAGGTTACTTGACTCGGCCAGGTCGCCTCTAGATCTGTTATAAAAATTTGTACAGGTGTCTATATAACTCCAATATGCAGTTATCATATTCCTGTCGGTTTTTGGACCGAAGATTGTAACAGCCAGCGAACTGCTCCGTGGGTCGTTCGGTTGCTAAACTCCTACAGTAACGCGAATTAAAGTTCCAAGTAATAGATTGTAATATAATTTTTTAATTCATCGATATTTCTGCGGCATTGCGGGCTGGATGATCTGTGCAAAGTAGTGTCCAGGTGTATCTTTCAATTAACGCTTAGCCGACGAGCTCGTGATCAGCAAGCGAGCAGTTCAAAAGAGAAAATGAATCCTTTTAAAATTTCTTTCCTGACCGCGAGGTTAAAGATTTAAGGCTGCAGCAGTACTCTGCTACCACCAACACCGCGGACTAGGAGTTGTCAATTTAATCATGCAATGTAATTCTCTTCAGCTGTTCATGCACTCATGCAGTGTTTTATGCTCTAGGCACCGCGGGTGCGGCACCGGTTGTGCTGCCAGCGGTGGCTGGGTGCGTATAGCGCCTACGCGGCACGCGAGCTGCTGTGCACAGAACCCATCCACACTCACAAGCAAGGACTGACCCATGGGTCGCTTGCCCACCCCTCCACACCAACGCACCCGCACAGTGTGTTGGGGACTGATACATCACCATATTTGATGCAAGGATGGATCCAATACATGTCACATACATTCACAGATGCAATCTTATTACAAAACCAAGAAGGGTCACAGCGACCCATGGGTCATTGCCCACAAATTAACGCACATTAACATCCTAACACTAAAGGCCAATCAAGTTGCCTTGATGGGAGGATGAATGCGTGATATCCAGAGACCGAACCATAGGTTGATACCCTTCTCAATCAAATTGGTGCTCATATCAAAGAGAGCAAGATCACCCCACACAGACCCATGGGTCACTTATCAGCCAACCCCAATGCATCCTCCACCAAGTCACTATTTAGATCGTCCATGATAGTGTGGCGCCACCCATGTAAGCTGCCATGCGATTGGGTGGCTCCTCACTGTCATGAACCATCCATATGGTGAATTGGTGGAGGAGGAATAGGTTTGGCGGGTAAGTGACCCATCGGTGTGATATGAGCACCAATTTGGATATAGAAGGGAAGCAACCTATGGGTCGGTTTCTGGATATCATGCATGCATCCGCCCATCATGGCAACTTGATTGGCCTTCGGTGTTAGGGTATTCATGCCACCTTATGGCATCTACAGAAATTGGTGGGTGATGACCCATGGGTCACTACTATCCCTCTTGGGGTTTGTAATTGGTATGAAGAGTAAATGACCCATGGATTGATATCTGTGAATGTGACATATACATGTATTGGATCGATTGCATAAAGTATGGTGATGGAATATCAGTCCCCACCGTGTGTGTTGGTGTGGAGGGGTGGGCAAGCAACACGGGGCAGTTTTTGTGAGTCTCAATTATGTGTGGACAAACCAATTCACTTTCATTGGGTAACGACCTTTTTGCACTTTCCTGCGTTATGTCTTTTTTAGTGAGTGGGAGTGAGATGGGTCCTTAACACACCCCAGTATGATGCAAGTTAGGTGAGTGACCCATGGGTCGATGTCTGTGCATGCAACAAACTCCTAGGGGAAATGGTGTGATCCCATTGGCTTGGATATTAGGTTATTAACACCATAGAATGCATATGTCCTTGCATCAGACAGTGGCGGACATGACTGATATGCTGATATGCTGCGTAATTGGGACTGCTTAAAGAGGTATGCCTGGACAGCAGCACTGAGCATATGAGGGTATGTGTGTGGCCATCTCTGCCACGGAAGGGAGCACCACGTCAACCTGACCCACCCTGACTCATTAATCGTCATGACCAACCACCTGCAGGTCCCGTGACAGGTCCCCTGAGGCACCCCATCATGCTATCTGCCCCATCTGGGCACCTATTTGCTGTCCAGTGGCGGCATCCATGATGGTGAGCATGGTGGCGCTGGGTTGTTGCCATACGTTCTGGTGCTGGTAGTCATGGCCGTTGCATTGGCAGTCGCCATGGCAGATGTGTGGGCCTGGCATATCCGCCGGCTTGTCGCACAGACGGTGCTGGAAGCACCATAAGTCTCCTGTCCTTGCCACTCCATGTCCGGACGGCACATGTCAGCATCAGTGATGTTGGCGCCGCTGTACCAATGGCCACTGAGAGTGTCCCATCATATTACCCACCCACATCTTCCATTGCCACCCAAGCTGTGGAACCGGCCGCCACCAGCGCCGCTGCTTCCTCCGAGCCGGTCGGAGCCTTCCGCCTTATTCCGCCCATTCCCGTTGCGTGTTTTGGAGGTGGAGGGAGGGAGGGAAGTCATGACCTATAAACGTACGTGTTAGTGGCCGACCTCACCAGTTTCCCTACCAGCCACAACGCAAGTATTCATTAGCGGGTATATCCATCCCATCTGCCAGCAGCTGCGCCTTCCAGACATGAGCGGCGTCCAACTGATGCAGCTGCTGGCAGATGGGAAGGATATACCCGTAAATGATGTGGCTGGTAGGGAAGCTGGTGAGGTCAGCTGCTCGCTAACACGAACGTCAATAGGTCCAATATTCGTTAATAGTGTGATATATCATCTTTAACGGGCATCAAAATGCATCTCCTCGTTGGCGCACATAACTGGATGGCGCGGATGAGTGACCCGTGGGTCATATCCAACACCGGCTCGCTGCTCAGGAAAAAAATCTATGTATAGCAGCCAGAAGCATGCAGGCAAAACATAACAAGACTGGGTCAGGCTGTTCAGATGAAAGCCAATCACAGACACTGCAACCGATCTATCATGAGAGACGTCTGCTGAGCCAAGACGTCAGGCCTTCAGCCGCGGTACGAAGGCGTGCGGCCATCATTTTCTCCCTGACCGCTGGACATGTAGGACGCATACATGAAGCTGTCTCCTTTGTTGCTTAGTAACTACGCAGTCTTTAACAAGCCTCCCAACAATCATAACAATTTTGATCAAAGTCAACCGCGATAAATGCCTTGTCGTCATGACTTCTCGCTATAAATCAGTTGCCGCCGCCGTCTCTGCAACAGCAGCAGTCGAGGTCTCTTGCTTTCTCCTCGCTCCAGGTTAATATTCAGTAAAGGATCCCTTATGATATTGGCGAAGAGCGAAGAAAGCTGCCTCGCAGCTCTGGGCCTGGGGCCAGGGGCGCTGAGCCCCTGGCCCGATGCAGTCCTAGCTGCGACCGTTGAGGATCGAGCATTCTCTTGCATGCTCTCTTCTAAGTGACTTCATTCTTTCCATTCTTACAGCGTCCTTCCTAAGCTTGCAGCATTGATGCATTTCGCAAGAACTAAGGATCATTACCCTGTTCCGGCCCTACGCCCATCCTTCCCCTTTAGGCACACCTCGCACCGCCTCTATCATTGGGGCCACCGCACGCTACCATGTCTAGCACTTGGGAGGAGTTATGCTTTTACGGCCAGCTGGCCTCCACGCTCTTCGCGCCCAAGTACGACTTGGCGAAGGTTCCCGGACCAAAAGGCAATTTCGCCCTCGGAAATATTACGGCCGTAATGAGGCCGGACTATCATGTGCAGGTACAGCGTGTGTGTGTGTGTATGTTTGAAACTCACCTCTTGCAACCCGTCGTGACTTCAACGATTTCCTACCCTACAACAGATGTTGGAATGGGCGAACGAATACGGCGGCATATACAAGTTTAGCCTTGGCTTCCAGTGGGTGGTGGTGGTCAGTGACCCACGGGTCGCTGTGCAGGTATATAAGTGCGCAAGGGAAATTTGGGTATGGACGCTGCTTGAGGCAGATGACTTGGTTTCTGGCTGCATTGGCCACGGCAATCTAAAATCGGGGCTTCGGGGTTGTGACTTATACCAGGGGAGAGAATTCGAGTGAATGCGGTTAAGCGATTAACGGGCATATCGCCCTTCGTCTTGGTTAGTTTATGTAAATGCCCGAACGAACATGGTGTCGTGATGTCCAGGTTCCAGGCTCAACGGGTAATCCGGCGTCATTCACTGCCGACCCCCACCCCGGCAGGTCCTGGGTCGCGGCCCCGGCGCCATTCCGCGCAAGTGCGTGGGCTACAAGTTCTTTGACCTGGTACGGTAGCAGCAGCAGGGTTCGACCGCAAAGCAGAGGAAATCCTTGGTTTGGACACCCTGTGACTCTCGCACAATTTAAGGGTAAAACATCTTGGGCTGCGCCTGGCCTGGCAGGGTTCAGCTTACGGTTATTAGGGAGCACGCATGTTGTGATATAACACGTCTTGCGCCCGTGTCCCATCCATCGATGCCTTGTTCCCTCGTGGATTCCGTATCGGCCCAGGCAACGAACGCTTCTGGTTCACACAGTTTTTTTACGACAAGCGATGAGACACAGTGGGCCGCTGTCAGGAAGGCTGCAGCAGCCGCCTTCAGCTCCGCCAATGTGAGGTATGATCATTCATCGTGGGACAGTTGCGGTCTCCGAGTCAGCAGCTGCTGCGGGCAACGTCATCAACAGTGCGACTACTAATGGCAACTTCCGCGATCTGGAGTCATTTGACTGCCTTAGGGGAGACCGTTGGCGTGGTGGTTAGGGGGATCCTTCCTCTTCCCGTATCCCTGTCCATGCCGCATGCCCATAGGAGCCTTACCCGATCAGTATTCCCCACTGTTCGCACGCAGGAAGGCTTTTCCGATTGCGCTGCGTCATGCTCGCCTGGTGGCTGCCTCCATGGAACCCACCTCTTCCCCGGACCCCGCCAACCCCTACATCGAGCTCACTCGCCATCAATTTCAACAATCTGACCATCACCACCGCCACTACCAGCACACCCCCGAGCTCCAGCGACAGGCCCACTCACCACAGCAGTCGTCGTCGCCACCGGCGCCAGCGTCAACACCAGCACAGGAGGGCGGTGGTGCCACGGGACATGCTTGCGAGCACTCCGAAAATTCCCCATCAATGAGCTGCACGGCAAAACGCTGCGCCCAATGCAGCAGCAACTATCCACAAACCGTCGGGGATGAGGAGCGCTGCCGCGAGATAAGACAGCAGCGGCAAGAAAGGGGTGTCGCCACCACTACGATGGAACTAGGTACTGGTGCAACCTCTGAAGCCAACGCACGACGCAGTAGGAGCAGGATCTTTCTGCCAAAGTGGCTACTGATATCGCGGGGAAAAACCAGCAGCAGCACTTTCAGAGCTGGAGCCAGCGGGACTCCATATGAAGGTGGGGCAGCAGCAGCCATTTCAGAATTACCAACGACGGCCGTGGAGTCGGCGCCTCCTCTACGGCCTGCGAGAATTGATGCTGCACCTGCAGGTCCCTTGCCTGCGGTGGCTGGAGACGGCATTATGCTGGCAGCGGTGGCAGTAGCACCCCCACGTCCGTGCACCTGTGGTAACTGCAATCATAAGGCCGAGTTGGAGAGGATGATACAGGGTGGATTCAGCAGTGCAGAAGCGGCGTTGATGTCACGCAATCCATCAGGCGTGGCGGCACATGCAATCACAGTTGGGAGTGATGGTGACAGTGACGGTGAAGGAGACGCCTGCGATGGCAGCAGTGGGACCACAACAGTCACCACCGACAGTTCCTGCTCCAGTGCGACTGTTGAAGGGAAGAGCTTTAACGCTGGCAGTTTGCCTCGAGGAAATGGCCGCAGGGTCAATAGAAATGGTGGTGACGCTGGGGACAGGGATGATGATGCTGCCGCTGAGGTGGAAGCTGCTTCAATGGCAGCGGTCCCGAATGGTATAGTCGCCGATATTCAGGAGCACTTGGAGCTGAGTATGCTCCACGTCTTCGTGGAGGCCCTGTTCGGCATCCGACCAGAGGACTTTCCAGGTAGCGTGTGATATTTGCTACCCGTGCTGTTAGATTACTGCAACTATTAAATAGTGTAGACCGGCATAGAAGAGCCTAATTCAAGAACGATGTTGTACGCTTCAATCTCGCGTGCCCGCCTCTGCCATAGGTCGCCAAGTGGCTGCCGACATGAATCTGGTATTGGAGGAAGCTAATGAGCGACTCAAGGTGCCCTTGAGGAAGGTGGCTATGGCGATGGTACATCCCCGGGTGCGTGCAGCGAGGAGAGACATTTACAATTACGTCCCAAGTGATGATGATGGATTCGAATATTTTTCTCATTCATCATCACTACTGAGAAGCTCTATGGCGAAATAACGCCATACACCGGATATGCCGGATTTGAAGTTGGATTTGTACAGCTGTCTTACCATCTCTTCAGAAGGGTTCAAAGGACTATGAGGCTTCTTGATTCTAACCGAAAGCAAATTGAGCATGCATGTGACCTGGTATAATGCGAAAAATAAACCAAATGTGAAAGCAGGCATAAGCAATGGGAAACTGAATATTCGCCTGACATACGTCAGAATGTAGCCACGAGGTCTGCAATCAGGCCGCGTGGCTTAGCTCTGTTTGCTTAGGGTTGCATGTTTAGGTGGCTATAATGTAAGCTTGCTCGCGTTATTGGTTGTGTCGGTTGCCCGGGGGCTTAACTGCTAAGCGTAATAGGGATGTTTTTGGTCTCGTCGGGCCGGGGTCGAAATCGTCTCCGCAACCTACGCGCTCACACAGCCGCTAAACCCTCTTGCATCCAACCTCTCAAAAGGCTCAAGCGCGCGTCCGTGCCGCGCAGCTGCGCTTGGCCAAAGTCTACGGTGACATATGCGACATAATCCGCAGTCGCGGCACACCAGTCCTGCCGCCGGACGGCGTCACTGACCTATGGGCCTGCCTCGGTCGCGTGCGCCATCCCGTCACCGGCGCTCCCCTCAGCCGTGACGCGCTCATTCCCGAGATTGGCGCGCTGATGATGGCGGGATTTGACACGTCGTCACACTCTGTGGCCTGGGTCTTATTCGCGCTGGCGGCGCACCCGGAGGTGCAACGGCGTTGCCGGCTGGAATTGGCTGCGTGCGGGTTGTTGAAGGGGAAAGATGGTGCGCAATCACCAAAACCCGGTAATGGACTGCGCCCTCGAAGAAAATAACCATAAAGTCTTTGTGGCGATTCTTCCAAGCGGGTGGAGTGCTGAGGAAATCAAGGGAAGGTTTTGTGTTTAATAGAGATCAGCGGAAGGGGCAAAACGTATTAGGGACGTTTGGGGCAAATATGCTCGCACCCATGCACCGAACCCACTCCACCTGATCGAGCAGATCTTTTTTCGCTAATCTTACAGCGCGCTAAACTCGCGTGTCCCATACACGTATGGACCCGGGGTTTGGCGCAGGTTCCGCGCCTCGGGATCCCACACTGGAGGACCTGAATCAGTTGCCGTACCTCAACGCTGTCATCGATGAAACCATGCGGATGTTCCCCGTAGCCGCCACGGCGTCGGTCAGGTAGGTGGCGTGTACGGTGGCTAAGCGAGGTACAGCTAAGCGATGCGCTTTTTCGCATAACCGGACGAACAGTGTGAAGAGGAGACGCGCAGAAAAAGAAAAGACGCCTTGTCCGCGGGGGCGTTTATTCCACGTCTCCCTCCACGTACATTTTGTACAGAGCCTCTTCGAAAGGCGGCAAATTTTGAGCTGATGCCGCGCCGCGCCGTGATGATTCCCTCCTTTTCGCTCCGGCAGGGAGGTGACGCAGCCGACCCGTGTGGGCGACTACCTCATACCCCCTGGCGTCATCGTATGGCCCATGTTGTACGCGCTGCACAACAGCACCCACAACTGGCTACGCCCCGATGAGTTCAACCCGGAGAGGTGGCTGATGGCTGCTGACGAAGGTGGTAGTCACAACGGCGGGGGCGGTAATAGCGACGGCGGGTCCCACAGCGGCGGGTCCCGGCCGCCAACGCCGCAAAGCTCATCTGATTCTGCAGAAGCATCCAAATGCAGCGGTAACGGCGGCAAACGCTTCATGCCGTTCAGCGACGGGATGAAGAGCTGCTTGGGCCAGGTGCGCGCGGCCTGGCGGGCAGTTGCTTTACATTTGAGGGGCCCATTGCCGATCTGAGTAAACATTTGATCCAAAAAATGATCTCGCCGTACGCAAAGATGTTACATCCCGGTCCGATGCTATGTCATGATTCTCTTGTCCTGGTAGAACTCCTTTTCAGAGCACGCATCATCTCATCTTGTCAGGCTTTGGGCCTTATGGAGGTCCGCACCATGCTGGTGGTGCTCTTGGGCCGCTACCGCTTCGAACTGGACCCCGCAATGGGGGGCCCGGAGGCAGTGCAGCGCAGCATGATTATGAGCCTCACCCTCAAGATCAAGGGAGGACTGCGCCTGCTATTCACGCCGCTATGCAGCCCCGAAGACGAAGATGGTCCCGCTCCTGGCAACGTGTGAGACAGTGCCCGATCCAGGATTTGGCAAGACGGTATAAGAGACACAGGAGATCGGGCGGGATGGGGCTCCTCCTCATGGAAGATGGATTAGGTTGAAGGATTGGATCGCCTTGTTGCTTGGTGTGGAAAATCAGTGGAGATCAGGGATCACTGTTTTTGTCGACAGGAAGGGGCAAGAGTGCGCGTATCTCGGGATGTGTGTGTGTGTGTGTCTGTGTGTTCGGACCAAATACCTAACGCACCTTCGTGCCCCGATTGTGAGACGCGCAAAGATCGAAGTGGGAACCGTGTGAATGGTGCGCGTGTAGTTCTCGCAGCCTTGAGAGAGGGATTTCAGGTATTCGTTCGGGGCATGTGCCGTTGTTGCATGTGGCCATGGCTGGCAGGGCCGCGCGTCGTTTGCAGACCCGTGTGCTGCCGGTTGTCATCGGCAGTTAAGAGGTAGCCGTTGTGGCCGTTGGCTTCCGCCGTTGAGCCACGAGGTCCTTTCTCACCGTTCACCTGTTCCATGCCCTGTGAAGACAGAAGCGAGAGTTTTCTGTGCCTGGAAGTCATATCAGGTTGCTCCGGAGCCTGCTATGCCCTACCCGGGCCCATGTCAAGTTTGTGGCTCCGGGGGTCAGGGTTGTAGGGGTTGGTTGCCGATGTCTTTGTGGGTGGGATGCCCTTCACGGCAGCGGAAATCCCGCGGCTTTCGTTGTGCATGCCCCTTGCCTAATCAGGGTTATGAATGAATCTTGCTCTATTTTGAAAGCTCTTCGTTGCAATCAGGACGGGTCACAGTGGCGAGATGCCGAAGAAGCATCCGTGAGGCGTGTGCTTGCCAGTGTGCTCCTTGACTCATTTAGCGTTTAAGAGTGTGCATTGTGTGTGTGTGTGTGTGTGTGTGAGTCTGCATGGTCGTTGCTTTCTGCTGGCGCCATAAACGTTAAATCCCCGTTGCTCGTCATTTAGTACTAAGGGGGATAACAGTGGGGTTGACCAATAGACAGGTCCTAGCGGCGCGTTGGCGGGCGGTCGTCTGCCATCAGCCATCAGTTATCGCACGACAGATGATGCAGCCTGTGCTGCGCATGCCGTTGGTCTGCGGAATGGCAAAACTAGGACCTCGGATGATGCAGCCATTGTGTGCCTGTGCGGGAGTCGTCTCCGGCTGTGCGTCTTGATAAACACAGCAGTGATGTCGGTGCAAGGAAATGGACCGAGGGGGGTCCAGTGTTATCCTGATGCACCTTACAGGTGGCTTTTGCCAAGGAAAGCCTTAGCCATCATACACGATTAACACCTTGTAACTCATCATCATGTCTTTATCATGCATTTCGTTCAACAGGCAACGACCAACAAGGACCCCCCACCCAACATACTCTCCACGGTGAACCACCACTTATATCCGAGGGTGGTCTCACACCGTGTCCTGTTTAGGATCCGACCGGCTCATAAACTCTCAGATGGATTCAGATAGAACAGGTGAAGGATAGGTAGATGTGTACGGCATGTTCATAGGTCCACAGTCTCCACAAAACGTCCGCCACCCCTCACTGACAGCACCCGGGAATAAGACGCAGAAGTACGCGGGAAGATATATATACTGAGAGGGGCATCTACACGACGACATTGCAAATTGGACACGCAACAATCCGCAATCATGTGGGTGTGCCCGGTGGCCTTCTACAACAAACAACGATGTGTGCATGTGTGTGTCTGTGAAAATGTTTGTGTGCATATGTATGTATGTATGTGTGTATGTGTGCGCAAGAAAGTGTTTCAACTACTTCGCTCGCAAGCAAAGCACGAAAACAACCACGTACGATAGCGCCATCACGCAATAAATCTAACGGCTCCACGGCGCCTACACCGGGTGTGTGGTATACGCCTCTCTTGAATACAATCGCATGAAGGCACCTTCAGTGTAATGGGAATAGTATTAGGTCGTCTTACGCCACCCAGGTCATCAATCTCATGTATCCAAGCCCTGCAGTGTACGGCAACGTGCTGTACAGTAAGATCACAACTAGTCATTATTATCCCCCCAGCCGCAAAACCCCCCAAAAGTAAGATGGGATGTATGCCAAGCAATACGGTCGTTCGACGGAAAGGTTCTGTCACGAAACCTCTGGGGGAATCTTCTGGAACCACTCGGTCGCCGTGCTGAAATTGAAGACCTTGCGGTAACGGCCGTCAAAGCCTTCAGGATCACGTGTTCAACGGAACGCAGCCCTATGTCGGATGTTTTGTGACGTTTTGTCGTCAACTGTTTTCTGACGGACAGCCAGGCCAGCGCCATTCAACCACAGCGCACCGAAGAACACGCGTGCTTGCACGGCACTTGTGCAATCGCGCCAACAGCCTTCCGCAGCTCAATCGGGATCCACTGTTAGGGTTATTCGTTCAATCATTGCAGAAAGGGCGCCCAATAAAGCACAGTATTCAGCACAGTACGGCACAGCAATCCCCTAAATCGGGTATCACATATGTTGACCTCTTCGCACTACGGACGTTAAAAACTAGGGACCAGCCTGAGGGGTTTCACAGCCTAAGATAAACAACCTTTCTTGTTCATCGCCGCGTGCGCTTCGTGATGCCGCGTCGGCTTGACGGTCCCGCCGACACTCCCCACTCCCGCGGTGCTGGCCGCCGCCGATGCTTCTGTTGCCCCCTCTCTTGATCTCGCTCTTCCTCTTCCTCCCCCCCCTCGCGGTCATCCCGGCCTTCCTCATCTTGACCGGCATGACCAGGCCGACCCACAACGGGCGCTGGCGCCGTCTGCGTCGCCGCCGGTTGTTGCCCTGGTCGCCCTCGTTCAGCCACCTGTTCTGCGTGTGCCCCGTCCAACTCCCCCTCGCGATCCGGGACGCCCTCTGGACCCGCCCCGTTCGCCTCCCATTTAGCTCTTCGCACACCCGCATTGACCGTGGCGATGTGAGAGGCGAGGGAGAAGTCTCGAGTGTTGATGAGAGTCGGCCGGGTACAACCTGGGGAGGGGTTCCAGGGACATCAGAGGGAGGGATGCGGAAAGAATTGCGTAAGGAACTCGCATGCTGTATTCAATGGCGCGGTAATCCAGCGCGACGTGCGAACTTATGATTGCAGTGGCTGGAAGGACTCCGGAGCCCGAAAGGAATCCCACGTCGTGTATGGCGACGTGGCTCGCTTAATGAGACAAATGAGTGTCCCGATGTGCGGCTGCAAGAGGGATGGACGATGTTGATGCAGTAACGCACCTTCAACTGCTGGCACGGCGACCTCAAAACTCATCTCCAGCTGCGCGTGGGCAGGGAGGGCCAGTGCCTGTCGTACGGAGCGCAGGAAGCGCCGGCGGCCGGCCAAGCCGGGCCGCAGGGGAATGCGATGTAGGGAGCCATCTGGCGCGTGAACGTTGACAATGGCCTCCGGAGCGGGTTTCACACGCTTCGGCAGGAGGGTTTCTTGCCATGGGGGAAGTACGGTGCTGCAAAAACGACACTCGCGCTCCTCCCTGCGGCAGTCCAAAAAAGGCGAGGAAAGGCGAGGAAAGTTTTTGTGTTATTGAAGGTTGGTGCGATGCTGGACTCAGCGGACAAGAGTTGCTTTGTCGCTTGACAATCGGGCATACGGCTATCTGGCATTCGCTCTATTAGCCGTCGGTTGCAAACAAGAAACATAGGTGAAGAAATCATGTTACATCTTTATAACCTACTAAGCCTTGTAAGGAAGCTACAGATGTAAAATATAAAAAATTATCTGCGTTTCCCGCAACGCAACTGCTGCAACATAACAGGCTTAACAGGCAGATAGGCATCCTCGACACATTGCCGTAGACCTGGATCAAAGTGTTAAATACTAACCAAGTGAATTGTCATGGGTATCCTTCCGTAAATCAGTTCGGGCGTTGCCTAAATCACTAATGACTGAAGCTTTGCGCATACACACGGCAACAAATTAATTCAAAGCAAATTATTATAAAATTCTTAAATCTGAACACAATGCACGTGTTAACCCTGAGTCAGAAGGGATTTATCATGAACCGAAGCCCCGGAATACTGGCGTTTGCTACACTAACCTCTTTCCAAGCCTCTCAAGCTGCCATCTCGCCAAGCATGATCTATGGACGTAGTTGGGGCACTTGCATGGAGCTGGTTGGGGGTCTTCGTCAAGACAGATCCAGCAGATTGGACGCGTAGCCGGTGACGCCGGTGTCGCCGCAGAGGCCGCAGAGTTGGGAACATCTGTCGACATCATTCCTTTTATAAAAAACAGTCAAATTACTTTTGCACAAATCAGAGCGATATACGGTAGTGGTGGGCGACTGCCGTCGTAGCGTTAATTCGGTCAAGTCAGGAGTTGGTTGAGGCGGTTTGCGGCGTTGCGCCGGCCCTGACGTCAAAACGTCAGGCACTCGGCGTTGCCTATTTTTACAGCCTGAAGAACTTGAACATATTTCTGTGCGCGCGTAATTTTATATTACCTCTTGTCAGTTTTGAGATGGGCACCGTGAAGTAAAGAAGCAAAGAAGTAATAGTTATACAACGCTTCTATTTAAGGTCAACCAATCCCAGAGGTATATATATTTATTTGCTTGGTAAAATTCGCACCGAAATTACATGATTTCTGGCCGCTCATGGCTCCGAAGTCTGTTGAATTGTTTCGTACTTCGTGACATCGGGCGGGCGGCCTCTAGTACCCGTCTGGTGCCGCCTGAATTGACCTGAATCACGCCACCTAACACCCAAGGTGAACAAATGGACGACAAAACTGTGCAAAGCATTCTGATGGTGTTTGGTGAGCAATTGCGCGCCTTGGACCCAGTCCCGAATCGACTTGCACTACATGACAAAGGCCTTTATTATTCGTATTCTAGCAATGCAGGCAGAGGCTCAGCCTCTGATCGAGGCATTGAGCCTGAAGAAAGATGAGCCGCCAAAGTAAGCAGCCCGGCCTAATTGTTCCATGTAGCTGACATCTGCTTATATAATTTCAGACTCATGCATACTAATTCCTCAGGATCGTTGGCCCCGCGCCATGTGTCACGTTTTCCGGTCAGCGTGAGGGCCTGCACGTTCATGTTGTGTGGAACGGCAAGGACGAAGACACGGGCGTTGATAACGTTGGAACTGTTCCGGCGTCCCTGTCGACATACCTTGCAGTGCTGGCCTTTAAGCCCGACGTCGTGATCTCAGCGGGCACAGCGGGTGGCTTTAAGGCCCAGGTGTGGTTGGCGGGGGTTAAGGTTTATAGCACAATCGATCTGTCCTTGTTGCGCGTCATGAATAACCTCCTCAAGCCCCGCATGCTACCGATGTTAAGGGAAAGGTAAATATGACGAAGTTGGTTGGGTTAAGTCATGTGGGATAGCATTTAAAATGTTCAGCCAAAACTGTGATCCCACCTTGGATAGCCAGTTCGGCGTACGTAGGCACCACAAGTTGTCGCCGAGGCGTAGTCCATCTGCACTAAAATTATTGGCCGCCTTGTAAAGGCCTGGTCTTTACATTACATTTCCGCCGGTGCAGGGTGCCGCCATCGGGGATGTCTTTTTAGGGACCGCTGTCATCAACCATGATCGCCGAATCCCGCTGCCCAGCTTTGACAAGTATGGTATTGGTTACAGCCTTTGCTTAGCCACGCCAAGGCTTCAGGTGTGATAGTTTACGCGCCACAGTCCGTGACTTCTCGCTTCAAGTCACTGGGGCCCCTAATCGCCAGCCGCCCATCACTCAACCATATGTCATGCCGCTTGCTCTAGCATACACTCTCCACCACCGTATCGATATACAAACCGGGCATGCAGTTCAGATTCGCTGCTGAGGACATGGGATCTGGGTCTGGGTGCTGCCGATCTCTTTCCGTCCCGTCGTATTTCAAACCATTCATCGGCTACATTGTTTTCTTGTTTCCTCGGCCTGAATCCCGCGACATGCTTTCCTATATGCCAGAATTCCCATATTCAGTTTTTAACCCCCTATTTCTATATAAATGTCTATGTCACTATTCAAACCTCCACGCCGTCCGTCAGGCCGAACTAGGCCTGAAACAGGGCGTGGTGTCCTCGGGCAACTCCCTGGATTACACGGACAAATGCTTGGAGATCATGGGTCAGCACCAGGTGGCGGTCAAGGAGATGGAGGCCGCGGCCATCGCTTGGGCATGCAATCTATACCGTGTGAGGGGCCGCGTGATGTATCTGTTATATTGGCGTATGTGACAAGGTGAACGAAAATGAAGACGCCGATGTGCGGCTCAAAGAGCAGTGTCCAGTTATCACTAACCCGTTACACGCGCATACCATTCATGCCCTGGCCCATCACACGCACACGATGCCCATCTCTAATTGTTGACGCGGAGTTCTCGACTACCATGTTCACTACCTGCAGGTACCGCTCATGTGTGTCAAGGCCGTCACCGACATAGTGGACGGTGACCGGCCTACCTCAGAGGAATTTCTGGAGAACTTGCATGCGGCGGCAGCTGCACTGCAGACCACAATGCCACAGGTATTGGCACAGCTGGCTGGACGCAAACTCAGCGAACTCTAAGGCCAGGTGCCGATCCTGGATTGGGATAGGGCAAGGTGGCAAGAGACATGAACGCAGCGAACCAAGGCGCTCGGTGGGGGGTGATAACGGCCTTGGTGTGAGCGATGTGGACAACGGGGTAGGTGAGAGGTCCTGGTCACCACAATCGCTTTTGCATGGCATCAGCAGCAACCCGTTTTGGGAAGCAGGTGGCGGGGCTACTTTTCATGGCAGTTCGTGCAATTTAATGAAAAGAGATGGTGGTGGAAATGAGCGCTTGGTTGGTGGAAGTGAAGGCGATAGGCAGCAGGTGCAAGGGAAGGTCTGCGCTATAGATTTGTTCAGAGCTAGGACGCGTACATGGCAACATAGAGAAATTATGGCTTGCATTATCGTGAAGTTGGAAGTGAGAAGTGGAGTGTGGGATAAGGGGGGGGGCAGAAACGATGATACAGGTGATGAAACATTTTCCAGGTAAGCGCTAGATGCCCATCCTCAGGATCCGGGATGGACCAATTTAGTAGGCAATAGCGGAGTAAGATGCGGTGATGGCCCAGTCAGGCGCGCGTTCTAGGCTTGGCATAGGGTGTTGCATTTTATCATACGCAAAGGCATCCACGTTTTAAGCCAACAACTTTTGGTCAAGTGTGAACAATAAGGATGGTTGTGCAAAGATGGTCTTTATATCCGTGCGCAAAGAAGCCTCAAACGGGGACTACCGAGTGACCTTGAATTAAGGGAAGAGGTCCAGGTGCCCTAAGTGGGAAAATGCTGTGGGGGAGCTGCTGGTTTGTGGGCCGCATGTCTGGCGTGATGCTGCCATATTGGTCGAGGAACGGCGCAAATGGACACCCAAATGGTAAATTTCGTTCTTCCGAGCACCGCTAGCCCCTAATGGTTGTCAGGAAGACGGATGGGTCATCCCAGCAAGACCAGTGACCGTTTGTGGGGCCAGTTCCCCAATAGGGCCAGTACTAGCGCTTGTAGTAGGAATCAGAGTAGGCAGTGGGGGTTATCGCATGGTGAGCGCGGTATGAAGGGGCCTTTAGATGTGAGGGTGCCTCAAGAGCGAGACCGGAAAACACAAGGGAGCATGGAGCTCATTTTGGGATGTCTGTGGAGCCGAGGGTTTTGAAGCCAGACGCCTCTGGCACAGATATCTTCATAACTTAAGGCCATATTCGTTCACGCGGGTTGAATCCCCATGGATCCGCCGGTTCCGGTTCCTGAAATTCAAAGATCAGCAGAGGCCAAAACAAGAGATTCCAGTGGCGACCGAAACAGTACTTGTCTACTGCAAACAGCACCTTTCCGTCCGAGATGAATGGCACATGACAATGTGGAGGTTCATATTGCCTAGTTCACGCACATAGCCCTTATGGAGCTCATTCTCCCCGCATCTTGACCAACTCCCAACTCGCCTGCCGCAACCATCACTCGTTACACCCTGATGAACTGGCCCATCGATGCTTACTTTGCGACCTACTGCCAGTACCGGCACTTAACACAGGCTGGTCTATGCCACCTTTCCTGGCATGCCACTGCCCATACACCCTTCACCGACGACCATCAGCCCGGCGCATCTGCACGCTGAAGGCACTCTCCCCATGGAGCATGGACCCTAGCCTCTAGATGTTTTTGCTTCCACTCTTTCCATTGCCATTAATACCTGTAAATCAACAATTATCACGGTCATTACGGCTTAGGGTGCGGAACGGCTTTGGACGTGCGTTTACGCCTTAGCCGTTGCCATAAACCGCCATAAGCCCCGCATGTAGATGACCAACGACTGCACAGTCAGCCACGATGCCATCAGCAGCAGCCCAACTCCAGCCGTGGACGCCGCCTCCAACCCCGCGCCCACGCCACCGTCCTTGCACAACAGCAACAACGTCAGTGAAGCCATCTGAGGGAAGGGTTCAGCCGATAGGGCGGAGGAAAGGGCCGAAAGCATTTGTGTCATGTACAAAGCCCACAGCTGCCCTGCGAAGTGTAATTGTTGGATGGTTGGATAGGGGCATGGGCTAGGGTTTGCAGGCGGATATTTGCAGATGCTTCGCATGTGGCCACCCACAAGACTTCATCCTTTCGCCATCTCATTTGCCTGACCCGCCTCACTCCCAGCCTGCCGGTTTTCTCGACACAAACAGCACACCTTGAAGCAAGGACATTTTGCCACTTCGCCTATGTCCCGTAACTAGGGCGCCGCATGTCCCCCAAAACCCGCATTAGCCTGCCCACCGCACCTGGCTCGCGGTCTTCCACTTGCCCCATGCGTTAACCGCCACCGCTTGACGTGCTTCCGGGCCCGCAGAGGCCGCCCACTCGCGCAGCGCGGACATGGTGATCTCTCGTCCAATGATAGCTGCGGCATCAGCCGTAGGGAGAAACAAGATCAGCACCACACGCTCCGCAGGGTGTATTATAAACGGCCACCCAGCCTAGAACCGTGGTCGTGGCCTTCCCAACACCCAGCTATCACTGCTGCTGCTCCATTGAATCGTTCTGTACCATCTTTGGGATAATCCCCGGCTGGCAGGTATCTCCCCCTGTCCTCATTCCAATACTGGAATAGGCAGCCAGGCATCTCTTAGGGTTTTGCAAGGTGCGAGTCTCATTCTACTAGCTGCCCGTTCGAAACGTACCCAGAGTGCACACTGGTACGAGCCAGTCGTTGCCAGCTAAAGGTCCCACTGCAATAGGTTTGGTGCATAGCAGCACCAGCACCGCCGCCACCATCAGCTTATCCGCGACCGGGTCCAAGAAGGCTCCAAAAGGAGAGAAGGCTTTCTGCAGTGTTGCGGTTTGTTGACGAGCAACAGGGAGGCATAAGAAGAAACCTAGAGGCTTGCATTCTTCGACATGAAAGTGCATCTAGGAACGGCGGTAGTCTGGACACACGATAAGACGGGTGGCAACGCAGGTCAACGGCCTGACACATGCAAGAGCATGTCGTGCATGTTGCACCTCAGGAGGAATATAGGCCTACCATCTTGCGGGCGAGGTATCCATCAAGCCAGTCTGTTAAAGATGCGAGGGCGAACACTGCAGTGCTTGCGATGGCTGAGTACGGCGAGTTCCAGTACCATGCTGTCGGATGTGCGATTGGAAATTAAAAAGAGTCACCAGAGCTGGCATGATTTTGGGTCAACAGCAGTGGAGGGTAAAGCCGGTGTTACCCGCGATTAAGACGGGTATTGCCACAACACGCCCGATGGTCAACATTGTGGGAAGAGTGATCACGACATGGCTGTTGCCTGCAACGAGCCTTGATGTAGACGTCGCCGTTGAGGTCGATGTCCTGTGTTCGGCCTCGCTCGAAGTTTGGGACGGATGTCGTTCCGGCTGGCTGGGACTTGCCGCACATGGAGAAGTCGTTATAAGCCTAAGATTAATCAATGTATGACCAAATGTATATGCCCGTTTGGACCCCAAAATCGCGCGTGCCTGTGAGCGACTTGTTGACGTGCATAGATGCGAACAAACTTTGCCAAGAGACGCCATAACTGCAATTGCCACTAAAAAATACCAACAGTCTTTACATTGGCTCAAATTATCTCATGAGATCATGACGTGATTTGTACCGAGTTGCGGTTGTGATTGTGAACGGCAACCACCAAATTCGTGTACCCATCGTTTACGTTTTGGGCTCGGTGCGCAAATTTGAAATCTCAATCTGTACTTGTAGAGTTAATAGCCTGCCCTTTATTAAGAGTTGCCTTTATGGTTTAAACGTTTCTTTGCATAGTTCGTTTTTGGCGTGTTCCATGCGTTCTGCTTATCGACTGCTACATTTGTGTACGCTACATCTGACGGAATCAAAGCGGTATATCGGACACGTATCCGCGGCGGCTGCATCGACAAGCGTCTCCCTCGCAGTCGCGGCGGTTTCGGCAAAGGATGCCGCCCACGCTCGAAGCGTCAGCGTCGGCCGTGCCATATTGCTGGACGGAAGGGCGGTGGCAGCGTCTTGGGAAAAGGAGCTTCTGGCGGACGTGCAGCATCTGACGGAGTTGCTCGGTCGGCCGCCGGGTCTAGGTGTCGTGCTGGTAGGCAACCGGCCAGACTCCATGCTCTACGTTACAAAGAAACAGGAGGCCTGCCAGAAGGTGCGACAGCACTTACAAGTTTGTAAGGTTGTACAACATGGGAAGTGACTATGCGGCAGCTTGGCGGAATCGTAAATTAAGGATGACGACGTTAGCCGCTCCCGAAGGGAGAGAGGTGTTGTTGCCCGCCAAATTCAGTGCAACTCACATTCCGGACGCGTGTCACTCGATTAGAATAGCCACAAGACGATGAAGCCAGCCCGCGCAATTGGCTCAAACACCGTCCGCTCTAGCCGGACGGTGTTTGACCAAGCGGGGCACCGCGTTGACCAGTGGGCACCCGCTGTTATATAGCCCGCTGGCCACCATATCACCCTGCACACTGCTTTGACAAGTATCCCACGCTACTTAGCTTTGCGAGGACTTCTTAATCCTCTGCCCCCTTTCTTCGACAGACCCTAAATTCACAGCCGCGCCACACGGTTAGCCAGCACAGATGCAGACAGCCTCCCCGTACCCGTCTTCCTGGGGCCCGTGTGCCGTGTACATAAGGCCATATTGGCTCAGCGCCTCCAGCTCAATTTGACTCCTCTTGCTACCTACCAGCCTGCCTTTCCCGTACCCCCTGCGGTTGAACACGTGGCGCTGCATGCGAATGCGATATCCTATAACCCACTTCCTGCAGGCCGGTATGCAGACCTTCGTGCATCACCTGCCAGAGTCAGTCAGCCAGGCGCAGTTGGAGGCCGCTGTATCACACGCGTGCGCAGACTGCCGAGTGGACGGAGTGCTGATCCAGCTGCCGCTGCCGCGCCACCTGAGCGAGGAAGCGGTCATGGAGGTCCTGGACCCTCGCAAAGACGTCGACGGATTCCATCCGGTCAACATGGGGTACGTATCTGATGTATTCTCCTAGACAGCGTATGTACACGGCACGAATGCGACACGATACACGCCTTAAATGGGGTCTAATGATGTTGAAGGGCGCTATACGGCCGCGCGGACGGAGGTTGTTGCGCAATGAGGACTTTCCAACGTACTTGCGGAGGATCACCATCGGATCTTGCTACGCTGCTAAGGCCTTGCCAATCTGGCTCGATGGCTTCCATGTCGCGCTCCTTTTCCGCCTGGAGGAGCTCTGGACGATGGGTCCCTGTTTACGCCTAGACTCCCAGGTCCATAGCCTATGTCCGATGTCCCTCAGGCGCATGCTGATGCGGGGTCGTGGTGTGCGGCTGGTTCCGGCCACCCCGTTGGGCTGCATCGAGCTCCTTCAGCGCAGCGGCGTGGAGATACAGGTGGGGGAAGGCGCGCACGGCTTTTCCTGGGGGACGGGGAGTTGAGTCTGTACGGGGCCAGGACGGGGTTGTGACGCATGGGGCCTGGAGAGCCTGTCACTCTTGACTCTTAGCAACGAAGCCTATGTGGCATGAGATCAAGTGCATACAGGCCAGCAAATGGGCCCTGGCTGCCTTGGCGCGGCCAGGGACTAGCGGCCGCGCCACGTTTAACATCAAGCGTTGCTTATCTCATTACCTGACCCCACGCCACACCGCATAGGGTAAAACGTGTGTGGTCCTGGGCGACAGCAACATTGTGGGCACACCTCTCGCAGCCATGCTGCGGGACAAGGGCGCTGCGGCGGTCACCATCTGCCACCGCAGAAGTTACCGAGAGTAAGTCTGCCGGAGAGACTGGTAGGGTTGGGAAAAGCTTGGGGAACTTAAGGCAGGTGTTCCAGATTGGATCGGATGTGATCCGCATAGTAGTATGTTCGGGCGATCCATATGGGTACCGGCCCTGCGAGGGCCAGGCTAGGAGTATGCTTGAGTGCAATTATGTCAGTCAATTTTAGTATAAAATTCTTCTCCTACATATAGGTGGTTTGAAGATCAGGAGCAAGTGCAGCGCACTCGGGCGGCAGCGGCCGTGTGCCTGCCGCCGCTGCCGGGGCCCTCGCGACCACCGCCGCCGGATCTGCTTCTGCCTCTGGCTACGGCCGCGCCTGCGGAAGGCGGACGTCTCGGAGGCGAGGCCTCCGCGAACGAGGGTTTCCAGTCGTACCAGCTGCCGTACCTAACGCGCAGCGCGGACATACTTGTGGTGGCTGTTGGGTGAGCGGCGAGGATGGAGGAATGCAAGGGCCCATTAGCAGTTCTCTGCAGTATGGCAGGCAGGGGTCGGCCAGGTGGAAAAACGAATAAGGAGGGCTTGTGGGCAAAGAGTTGACGCAGGGCCTATGCGATGCAGAAGAGCTGAACTTGATGCCAGCAAGCCTTCTTGGGCCATCAATGACATAATGCAAGTGCTTAACAAAAAGCCCCTGGTTTATAGTTTTGTTTCCCAAGTTTGAATTCTCCTTCAATTGCATCGCAGGCATCCTGAGCTCGTCCGGGGTGACTGGGTTCGGCCCGGAGCAGTGGTGATTGACGTAGGGATAAATGTCGTTAGTACGTTGCCACGGTCTCGGAGCTCCTCGACGCCAGAGACAGAGGCCACGACAGACGCAATAGAATCAGACGCAGACGCAGTAGCTGCGGCAGCGGCGCCCGAGGGCGAGTCGTCGGGCGCCGGCGGGGTCCACGTCGCAGTCACGGCGTTTGCGGATAGGGCCAGAGGCTGTAGCGTAGGCGGCTATGGCGGCAGCTGTAACAGCAGCAGAAGCGGCAGCTTCGGAGTGGGTGGCAGCGGTGGCAATGGTGGGAGTGCGTATGGCAAACATGGCGCCAGCACTAGCAACCCCTCTCATGTCGTGAACGGCAGCAGTGGCGGTTGGGTGGCTACGGCAAACGGTTGTTCGTTACATAGCGGTCGCAACGTGACCTTCCAGGTGGTTGGCGACGTGGCATTTGAAGAAGTTTCGCAGGTGGGTGAGTCACCTTCATTTCTTCACGTGGTAAAGGTGGTGCTAATACAAGATATTTGCACGAGCTGGAGGATAAGATGAAGCCCAAAGCTCCTGGTCAGCACTGTGCCGGCGGCAAATCCTGCTTGTCTAGCTCTCGACCCCTTTCCACCTTATCCGACAGCCTATGGCGCAACTACGGTCAAAAATTACCGAATACTTCAGCTTTATCTTCGTTCCTTTCGCTAATGTGAAATGTGTTTCGAAGGTTCTATTGTTTTAGCTTTGTTCCATCAGCCTGACATAACGTGGCGTCCTGGAGCTCTCACACACTCACACAATCCTACAACCCCATCCTCTAGGTGGCGGGCGCAATCACGCCGGTGCCGGGCGGCGTGGGCCCTATGACGATCGCCGCAGTGCTGCACAACACCTTGAAGGCTGCCAAGTACCGAGTGGGACTGGAGCCCTGGTGATGGCCGGTGATGGCCGGATCACCCCTGGCTCCCCCTGGAGATGGCGATTACTCCGTACGTTTTGCTTTTATAACTTGACCCCTGGGCTGCCTGGAAGTATCGCCTACGATAGTACGGTGGCCGGGACACTGCTGCCCTGCTGGCGATGCCTTCTCCACGAGAACGAGGTCGCCGAAAACTGGGTTAGCTTAGATCGCCTTTGCGCTGTGTGGGTCTTTCTTCATTTGGGTTGTGTACAGCTGCGCGGATGATGAGTTATGATGTCTGGGTCGGCCGGCTGTATGTTTAGGGATCTAGTTTGCAGTCGACGCAAATTCACATATGACAACGGGATCTGCGTCTGCGGCGAAAGGTGGGCGGGCGTGGCCGCAGGGATAACAGCGCGGGTGAGACCGGCCGTCGCGCGATGGATGGATGGATGGATTACGGTGCGGTTCAAGTCATCTATGCGTGGAGACGACGAACCCAGACATGCTTTCATGGCCACGCCATGTTGTCTGGCCCGCTCTCGCAATGCTCACCTCTGTCCCTGAGGTATCAAGCTTCTTCTATCCTCGCAGGTCTGGGCTGGTGGTCCTGACGAGTCATGCTTCTTATGAGGCATGTTAGAACGTGCCATACCAGAAGGTTTATCTCCATGCTATGCGCTAGGATGTGTCATTTTATTTTTGCGGCTGCGCAGGGCGGCCGTCGCGCGGTCGTGTGCTTTTTTACGGTTTGGGGACTATTTGACTCGCGTTGCAATTCTTTTTTATACTTTTTTACCTGCTCTGGTCCCTTGTGTTACAGAAAAGGGTATGCTAGTGGCATCGCTGTTAGGATCCATCAGGATAGCTTCTGGCTAGCATAGATTGTAACCAAAGTTTGAGGGGTGCATTACTGTAGACGTGTGAATCCGCTGCGGCCCTTTTAGGTGCAAACTGCAGGATTGCTCTGGGCATGCGCATTTGCGGCGGATCGCGAGCGACTTCTAGTGCGAATGCGCATGCTTGTGGGCCTTCTCCTGCTCTTGGCGCCCTTGGGAACTACGTGGTTCCTCATTATTTGAGGTCCATGCCGGTAAAATCCTCCGCGCCAACGGAGTATGATTGCTCGATTAGAATATGACTTAGTGAGTCGCTAAAAGCCGAAGCCGGGGAGTCGGCGCGTGCTCGGAATGAATTGTTACGGCGGATCCCGAGCAGTTCTACAAGTGCATGCAGCCCAGGCTGGGGCCTTATCCTTACCGGTGCTCCGGACCCGCGATGCAATTTACGGGCTGTCGTAGTGCCGTAAAATCTGGCGCCAACTCATGCCATGGGTGCCAAGCGGAATACATGTTTGTAAATTTATTGGGCGCGTGCTTATGGCGCCGCTTGTATTATATCGTGTGTAATATAAGGATTAAGGATGATTGTGACCCACGGTTCATATTGTGTATATTTGGTCAGAATACGCAGCGACCTCTAAAGATTTGCCTCTGGGCCCGGCTTGCGCATTGAATCTTATCTTCGTAGACAAACGGACAGGCGTTTCCTAGCATCTGTTACCTACTCGAACATGGAGCCTCTACATGCCGCCCTCGGCGACCCAGCTTCTCGCGCGCGCATCTTCGAACATGTAAGCTATACATTTGCCCACATTCCATAGTTGCTTGCTTGCGATCACGGCCCGTAATGCGCTCTGCTAAAACCCTGAACCCTAAATAGCTTGGTCGAGGGCTTCCAGCGCAACCATGGTCGACATAATGGCGCTTTTGTGTCGATGTATATGCAGGCCAGAGCTTATGCGGTGCGAGAATTCAACGATCTTTCCCAGCGCATGATCCCGACCCTCAGCAGGTTAGTCGGGAGCTCGTCCATACGGTGAGGAGATTTTGTCGTTGGAAGAAGGTTTTTTCCGTCTTCCGATGGGATTGAATGCCCCAGCCCGGAGCACAGAGCCTTCCAGGTTATAAAGCTGTTGTAAGTATGTATTGAAGGAATGGGCCAAAACATTTGCGCACTTCGCGAAGTGTGAAGCGTTTGTTGAATGATTGTTGATTAGTCATATCTCCTTTCCGTGCATAGGGTTTTGCTTCCCAAGAATCGCCAACAATTGTCCCGGGCCTTCTCTTCTCTTCTCCCCCTCGGCACCCTCGTCCCCGATTGCCAATGATTTGTTCCCATTTCCTCGCTCGTCCCGGCGCTTCGGTCCCGGTATCTGTCTCACCCGACCCAAACCATGTATGGCTCACGACCTACAGCCCTTGACATAAAGCGCTATGCAGCTACACCAGTTGCCCACTGCTCACCAAGAAACTAGGTTTGATTGCTTCTAAGCATTTCCGGATTCCGGATTGTTTTCCCCGAATTTTCCGCCGGGTAGTGGGTTTAAAGATTCCAGGTATCGCACATATCCACATAGTCCAAAACCGTTAGCGCGCACCAATTAAGTCACAGCCCTTATATTACAGCAAGGCAAAGCGGATCGTCGAAATCGCATTCCACCTGTGTAGGGCGTCGTACTTGTCGTACTCACGTACGGTATGGCAGTAATCTAATCTAAGAAATCTAATCTAATGCCCTTGCCACCTACCTAATGCCAACTGGTCACTATATGGATAACGGCGCACCGCAGGTTGGAAGAACAGGTCGCCGCTGCAGCGCTCTTGGACCTCAGCCGTCGGCGAGTTATCGTTGTCGCCCCGGGGGCTCAGCGGAAGACGACAGTGGGTGTTTCGGAGCCTGCACCCGTTGCCGCCACCTGCACCGCCACCGCCGCCGTGGTCCCCTTCCCGCCATCGTCACTCAGCGGCCATAAGAGACCAAGGTCACCTCCACCGGCTCCGAAAACCCAAAATGTTGTTGGTGGTGGTTATTGTCGTGGCGGTGGTGAACATGCCAGAGTCCCTCCGTCTTCGTCTGCGTCAGGTCATATATCACCCCGGCGGCGTCGTAGTACACCGGCGACAGCGATAGTGTTTCCAGAGGCGAGCAACGCAGCGGCAGCGAAGGCGGGAACTGCGACGTCGGCGTCGCACGTCCAATTGCCGTGTACGGCCGAGACCAAGTCCGGATCCGCGACTCTGGCTGTGCTGGCTCCGCCTGCCGCGCCGCCGCCGCCGCCGCCGCCACCGCCGCCGCCGCTTGCGCTACCTGGCTCTGCGCCGTCATCGTCGTTGTCTGTCATGCCTGGAGTTGATCGGACGATGTGGGCCCAGGCTCGTACGGCAGCGGTGACGGCGGTATGTTGCGCGGTGGAGGCGCGGAAGAACCGAAATGGTGTCCGGAGCCGTTTTGGTTGCGGCAGCGTATGCGGCAACGATCTGATTGTCAACAGTACGGGGGTCAAGGACGTTGACTTGGCAACGGCGTCCGTAACAAGAAGGTGTAGCGACTACGGCATTCCGTTGAAGTTACGGCAGACGGGTACCATTGCGAGCACGAGCACAGAAACGGCGGTTACAGCTTCCGTGGTGGTTGCGGAAGAAGGCCTGCAAGGGACCTTGGCGGCGATGGGGGACGACCGACCAGGGACTCTGGCGGCGGCACCGGCGCCGCAGCGGCCGCTGGCGGATGCCGCCGTCAGGCCAACCGCTGCCGTCGCCGAAGCCACCTTCGCGGCGGCGGCCGTCACAGGGACAAGGACAAGAGCAGGCGGCCAGCATCAACCGAGCCCCTTAGCAGCGTTGCTGCTGCCAGAGCCACAGCCCTTGCTGGAAGGGGACCAGGCAGTACAGGGAGGGGCGCAGGAGGAGGAGGAGCGGCGACGGCGGCAAGGGGAGGAAGCTCCTCAAGGACAAGTAGGAACGCTGCCACTATCGGTCACCGCTTCGGCATGCCTGGCGCCTGGATTACATGGAACTGCGACAAGCAGGGCCGCGAAAGCGCTAGAGAGGTACGGCTACAGTCGTACAGAAGGTCTGTGGTCTATGGTTTCGGATGATTTCGTTCGTTAGTCCGTTGGTCGGCTCTGGATGTTATCGTGGAGCTGATGAGAAGTCTGTCTGGTCCATTTCTTGAATACAAATATTGTTGCAATCGAACTATTGATATTTTGATGGAATTATTTAATTATGTGTGTTGTTCCACAGGCACCAACAACTGCTGTCTTCCTCGCATCCCGATACCGACCCACGGGCCCGTCTGGACGCCGTGATCAAATCGAAGATGCTGGTCTCCAGCCGCATGGTGCACCGTGTGCGGGGTCAGATGCTGGCGGAAATACGCACTGGCATCACACCGGCACAGTGCAGGTGCGTGTACGTACGTCTGTATGTAAATTGTGTGTGTATGTGTTGTATGTGTGTGCGCGTGGCGGTGGTGGGTGTTTGTGTGGGCCGTGGTGGTGGCAGTGATGCTGGTGGTGGTGGTGGTGGGTAATGGGGAGGGGCGGAGTAAGGAGTACGAACGCAGTGAGGTGAATAGCCCGCGGTAATTGATCGCTGTAACCCCTTTTGTCCTGTTCGAGTGGGGGCGTTCACACCCGCGCAGTTGTGTTAGCATATTTGCCTAGCTGTGTGTCGTTTTTCCAATTGCTTCTCTAAATCTGTCTTAAATAGGAAACTCCTGGTCGGAAATTCCAAATTTGCTCGCAACCGCTGGGACACGGCGGGGTACCAATATGTGTACGGCGCTGTCTGTCCGAAATGCAGTTCGAAGGGCCTCCATGTGATCGCAACTGAGGCTGTCGAGGAAGCGAAGGGACGGCCCCAATGGTCGGCCGTGGTTTCGGAGGCTATTAAGGTGGCTGGAGAAGCTGCAACTGCGGCGGCGGCAGCTACGACACAGCGACGCAAGGCATGGCAACCACGTGTCAATGATTGTTTTGCATACTACATTTTTTAACATTGCATATGATATCGATATTTTAACCTTAAAGCTTTAATATATTTTAACCAATGCTTGTTAAGTAACGACACAGTTATTGGTCACTTGAAAATGAATCCAACAGGATTATTAACAGCGTGCTGCGGCCACGAAAGGTCATGAGGCCATGCTACGACCCGAGAACCATTATTACATGATCTAAATCTTTCTTGGGCTCTTTTGTCCGCTGACGGGCATTTGATCTTTTGGATCATCCCCTCCACAGGCCCCTGGCAACACCAGCTCCGAGACCTCTGCTACTGCCGCCGTCGCCACGGTGGCGGCCGCCGCCACCGCAGCTCCTGCTTCTATCAGCTGGGGCAGCGGGCTGCGCGGTCGAACAGCCGCCGCCGCGATGGCGGCGTCGACAGTGGCAGGCGTAGCTGCCTGGCACCAAGATGCCCTGGCGGAGATGAAGCGACGCCGCGAGGAGGCGGCGCGGCAGCGAATCGAGCTGCTGAAGTCCAGTGACATGCAAGTAAGGAGAGGTGTCATCATGTGTGGTGGCAAAAATAATACCTGAGGAGAGGCGCGTTGGAGTAGGGGCTGGGGAGGGATAAAATCTAGGATTATTAGTCATTAGACCCATTGTGACTAATAATGGGATCCTGCATGAAACCAGCGAGCCCTGCTTCGGGCCATATCGTATCGCATCCTAGTCGTCGGGCCCTAGTATGGTTTTCGTTATCGTCACTTCGCAGGGCCACATGAGGAGGTCCACATGATCACTTTTCCTAAACAAGAAAATGTTGGCAAAGATTTCTATTTTTTAGTATTTTTATTGGAAATTCGATACAATGTTTATGAAAACCCTAAGCACTAGCAATTTGGCATCTACGTGTGCCTACAATGCCGGCCTGTCTGTCTGTCGTACAATTTATTTTCGTCCCGGTTGCCGTACACAGTCGTACCTTGCGATGGTACGCGCGGAGAAGAGCTCCCGTCTGTCAGGAATGCTCCGTCAAACAGATGAGTGTTTGCGAACCTTTGCAAGGCGGCTGGGACTCGATCAGGCGCTGCTGAGCAGCGGTGGTAGCAGCGGCGGCAGTGGCGGTGACGGTGCTACCGATGCGCTTCTGGAGAGCAGTGAGGGTTGGGGTCGGCTGGCGGCGCGGCTGGCGGCTGACATCCCCCAACAACCCGCCAGTCTGAAGGCGCAATTGCGACAGTACCAAATGCACGTACGGCAGGGTATACGGCAGATTGGGCAGGCGTCCAAACTTTAGCTTTATTCCGTAACATTAGGAATCCGGGTCCTCCGGGGCTGAGATGGGGCTGATCTTTCTGTTGAGAAATTAATATTTTTTCGGGAGGTTCAGTGTCGGAGTGTAGGAGTGCCGTACGCAATCAGGATCTACACTCGCACGGCCCCTGCACCTCCTGCCGTTCGGACCACCATAGACTACGTGTACGTTACCGCACCTTCGGATCCATTTTGTATACTGTCGTATCGCATTGCAACGTAAGGCCCATTCACAGCGTCCCATCGCAAATGTCCAAATCACTCCATCATCGCTCCAGGGACTGCGATGGCTGGTGGGGCTCCACGATGCGGGTCTCAACGGCATCCTGGCTGACGACATGGGCCTGGGAAAGACCGTGCAGGTGTGCCTGTGTGTATGTGTGTGTGTGCGCCTGTGTGTGTATGTGTATGTGTGTTAGGGGGCCGGGGACCGGGGAAGGGGAGGGAGGGGGAAGGGCACCGTTCCCGTGCGAGAGGGAGGAGATCATCAGAGAGAGCTGTCGGGTGATGGGAGGTGGGTGAGGGGTGGGGCCATAACGAAGGGAGGCATGGAAGTAGCAAGCAACGGAGCCCCGCGGACGGCGTTCAACTGAACTATTACTTAACTGAGGTGACACACCGACTGCTAACCTATGATGTGAGGGGTGGGGGGTAACGGACAACGCTGCTCGCGTGTGCGTAATGCATTCCGCCGTTCATCAATGTGCTATGCTGTGCTATGCCCTATCGTGCCGTGTCGTACTGTACCGCACTATACTGCAGGTCATTGCGTTGCTGTGCTATCTGGTCGAGGTTCGCGGCCAGGCAGGTCCTTTCTTAATTGCCGCACCCTCCTCCGTACTTCCCAACTGGGCTTCGGAGCTGGCAAGGTGGGCCCCCTCACTGCGGGTCGTGGACTACAGGGGATCAGCGGAGACGCGCGAACAGATTTGGTTCCAACAGGTGCGTCTGTATGTTTGTGTGTCTGTGTGTCTTGTGTATGCAGTGGTGGGGTAGCTTTCGGGCCGGAAATTCGATTAACGGGTTGACTGGCGCTTCTTAGCCTCTTTTTAGATTCGAAAAGGTTTGCAAAATCCCGGTTGATTGATTGAACCCCGGCAAGCTCGGGCAGCTCGTAGAGCTCGAAGGGCAAAAGGGGAAGGAAAACGGATGGGGAAAAAGCGCGTATGGCTTCAAAAAGGGCATGAGTGGAATGGCTTTCACGAGCCGAGCCGACTGCGTCTTCCCACCCGCAGTCTGCCGGGCCCGTGGGTAGTCCCGTGACCGTTGCCGTTGTTGTAACGGTTGTCGTACCCTTCTGGTGTTCATTCAAGCAACATAAGGTAGCGCAATGTGACACGGATTACACGATGGAGCGATACACACAACGTGGCACACGTAGTTGCGCACCACACTGAGTACAGAGTATCTGGATATTACGTTCCACAGCTCTAATTGTTTTCAACAGGGATCAAAAAAATAATGTTCAAAAGGTCCCTTCTTTCTGTGCTTGCTTGATAGATATGCGGACATGGCGGCGCCGTTGGTGGTGGTGGTGGTGGTGGTGGTGGTGGCGGCCGGCAGCGCTCCGGGAGCGGCCGCAGCGGCAACGGCGGTGGTGTGCCGTTCCACGTGCTGCTGACCAGCTATGAGTTCCTCATGGGACGCAACGACCGGCCTCGCCTGGCGCGGCTGCGCTACAGCCACATCATCGTGGACGAGGGGCACCGACTGAAGAACGCGGGCTGCAAGTTGAATGCGGAGCTGGCGCACTACCGCACCACCAGCCGGCTCCTGCTGACGGGTGCGAAGTCGTGGTGGAGGAGGGGAAGGGAAGCGGCAGGGACGGAGGGAGGGAGGGCGGGAGGGTGGGTGGAAGAGCGTGGATGCGAAGGGATAAATAACCAAGCCCAGGATGATATGGGTATCGGAGGGCAGGGAGGGCAGGTGGTGGGAGGAGAAGGTGAGGAGGCATGCAACAAAGAGGAGCTGTTGAGGTGGGGTTTTGAACCTGGGAATGCAGGGCAAGGTGAGTAGGCGAGTCTTGGTGGAGGATGCAAGCATTCCCCCCGTAAGTAGCCGAGTAGACTCTTCTACTGGCGCCCCCTTCTTCTCGCTTCTTTCTCGGCGGGCCCCCCGCCCGCGAAACACGATTCGTCCGCGTCAGCACCGCATATTTTGTATATTCCACCTCCCTCTCCCTCCCCCCCTTCCGGATCCTCCCGCTGGACCCCGCTACAAACACCACAGGCACGCCGCTCCAGAACCGGCTTGAGGAGCTCTGGTCGTTGCTAAACTTCCTGATGCCCACCCTCTTCGACAGTGGCGACGACTTCGCCGCGTGGTTCTCGGCCCCCCTGGAGGCGTTGCGAGGGGCGAGTGGCTGCTGCTCTAAAGAAGGCGACGTGGCGGCATTGAGCCAGGAGGAATATCTGCTTGTCACTAGCCGCCTACACCAAGTGAGTAGCACATCCGTACAAATACCCATTTGTAAAAAATGTATGTAAAAAATGTTTTTTCTACTGTCATATACAACATTTTTGTACACTATTGGACGTGCCGTACAAGCTTATCGCCGCGCTTATAAACACCAGGTGGCAATTGTTTCGTGTCAGTGCGCGTACCATGTGGTGTTTTGCTTTGGCAAAGGTGGAGAATTAAGATAGTTAGCGGCGTGCCATTATAAGGACTACCGGTGGTCCTATACCACTTCGAGGGTACAGATAGATACACGCGCTTGAGCTGTCTGCCGAAACCTCCTAGACGGTAGTTATGTTGATCTTTCTCCTCCGCACTATCGATCGCCATCACCACCTTTGCGGCTTTCGAACACGCGGACGTCTTTTTTGCCGTACAGGTACTGCGTCCCTTCATGCTCCGGCGGCTCAAGGAGTCCGTGGCTTCGGAGCTGCCGTCCAAAAGCGAGGTCGTGCTGACGGCGGCGCTGGGGCCTTACCAGGCGGCACTGATGGACATTGTTAAAAACGGCTTCCAACAGGCTGCGACAGTCGACGGTAGTGGCAGTAGCAGTAGCAGTAGCAATGCGGCGGTCAACAGGGCGGTTAACAATACCGTTATGGAGATGCGCAATATCTGCAACCACCCATTCATCAGGTTGCCTGTTCAGGGAGCCGTGCTCCTGGTCTTACCTCTCATGTGGCGTATTATGATGTCGATGTCGATGTCGATGTCATTGTGGGATGTTGATCCATAATGTGATGCTGCATCCAACATGCGTGATTCAGTTTTTGATAATTTTATGTTAACGGGATCCCTTCACCATGTTCTCACCATGAAAATTCGTTCCGAACCTTGCGCGGATTCCTGTTGCCGGGTTCCTTGATTTTGTTAGCCGCTCAGACTGCCAACACGTGTTTTGCCTTGTCTGGGCTCGTGGCGCCCGTATACACCACCGCGGCGCTCCTCTCTCCCCCGGAATATGGGACTTCCTCTCATTTTCTCTTTGCTTCCGTCCCCTCCCATCATGTCGTACTTGTCGTACTTGTTGCGCTGAATCTTGCAAATGGTGAACGTCAAACAACCAACGGTGGTGTAGGTGGCGAAAAGTAGCAAACCTGACCGCTTCCTTCCCTTCGCCCCTTCATGCTTTCCTCCCTCCGTCTGTGTCCCGCAGCAAGCTGCATCCCGATCTGGGCGAGTCCTCACTGCCGCCCTCTGCCCAGCGCCACTTTGGACTGCCCCCTCTGGTCACCCTCTGCGGGAAAATGGACCTCCTGGACCGCCTCCTTGTACGACTGCACGCCGTGCCATCACTAGCATCTGCAGCGCCGCCGGATGTGAAGTCGGCGAACATCGATGTTGGTGCCACTGGTGGTGCTGCCACCGCTCGGCGGTCCCGACGACGTCACAAAGTACTGCTATTCGCAACCATGACTCGTGCATTGGATCTCGTGGAGGAGTACCTGGAGTGGCGGGGATTCGAGTGGGCGCGTCTGGACGGCAGTACGGCGGCTTCGGAGCGTGGGGAGCTCATCGCCGATTTTAACCGGCCGGGTGAGTCCGAGAGGGTATGTCAGCTCCTTCCTTGCGTGCCCCTTTCCCCCTTTTTGGGGGGTTACCTGTGCCGTCCGGGTCCGCACTTTACCTTGACCCTCCCTGGACATTATTTGATACTTAATGCTCGCCCTTCAAACCTCCGATGTGGCGCTTCTGGCATTCCTAAGCATTTCTTGGCAGCCGACCTGTTGGCCCCACGGAGGCGCCCTCTTGACTCCGTACACACAAGTTCGCTGCTAAATCGGTTTTCGCAGGAGTTGCGACGTACGTATCTAAGTTTCTTCGGATTAGGAACTCGGATAATGCTCTCCCTTCTTGCGCCCCGTTACAGAGTCCGAGACCTTCATCTTCCTGTTGAGTCTCAAGGCGGGCGGCGTGGGGCTCAACCTGCAGGTTGGGTCGGCTTCGGACGGGAATGGGACGGGAGGGTTGCGGATTCGAGCTTCTTATGGATCTAAGGGTTTGCGGGATTCGCCCTCTTATTATTTCCGGAAGGTTATGGCGGTTAAACTGCAAGGCGGCGGTGTCGTACACGCATCGTCAATGTCAATGTCGTAAGCACATTACCTTCCGGCATCACTGTGATCGATCACCGGCCTGTCGTCCATGGTCTGTTTGTCAGTCTGTCCTGTTCGGAAAAGAGGAGAGGACGTGTAGACGCGTATTCTCAAAGCCCGCTTTCCCTCCAACGCCCATCCGCAACTCCGTAACTCCGTCAGGCCGCAGATACAGTTATTTTGTACGACACAGACTGGAACCCGCAGCTGGACTTGCAGGTAGGTACGATCCTGCGGGTCAAGAACGGCGTGTCCTTGCTGCGGACTTACGGATTTTCGGACTTACGGACCTACGGTGTATATTTGACCGCCACGGGTGTAGGACGTGTCCCGAATGGCCCGTACGCCCGCCAGCGCTTAAGGCAAGCGGCCAAAATCATCAGCTATGCAGTTGTTGCAGTTGATGGAAGCAGACAAGATGGTGCTGTACACGCATCTTATCGCTTATCCTGTGGATCCTCCTCGGGATACGACGCTGCCGTTTTTCACTGCTGTACATCCGTACATGCACCTACCGTACTTCCGGGAATCTCCGTCCCCACAGGCTCAGGCCCGCGCGCACCGCATTGGTCAAACGCGGGAGGTGCGGGTGTTCCGACTGCTCACGGCCGGGACCATCGAGCAGCACATCGCGGCGGTGGCGGAGGAGAAACGCAAATTCGCGGACAGTTCCATCACCGGTAGGCTTTGTGAAAACAAGAGACTAACGACGGGCTGACAACGGACTTTTAGAAACACACACACACACACAACACTTCACAAACACGCCACGACCCCGGACGATGCAGGGCATGGCTTGAACACCCTAAAGAATTGTTGCCTGTTGCCTAGCTCCAGGATTTGCTCACTTTCAAGGGCTTGATTTTATGGCGCGCGGCCATTGAATGGCTGTTCCCTCCGGAAGGGCGGGGAGGGAGATTTGGCGGGTGAGGACTAGGGGTAAGAGGAGGGGCGCAAGTCATCAAAGCGGCTCGAACCTCTGCATTTTCTTGGATTGTTGCTCGTTGCAGGTGGCTTCTTCGACGGCCAGACCAGTGCAGCGGAGCGCCGCGATTATTTGCTGAAGTTGCTGTCCGCCACTGCTCCTTCCGTCGGCGACAACGGTGACGGCGGCGACGGCGGCGGTGGCGGCGGCGGCGGCGCTAAAGAGGCGGGCATGCTGAGCGACTCGGAGCTCAATCGGTTGGTCGCTCGGGGACCTGAGGAACTGGCGTTTTTAGAAGCGGAGGACGAGAAACGGCAGCGCGCGGTTGCTGGTGCTGCTGCTGGTGCTGGCGGGGAGGCAGCCGCAGCGGGTATGTGCCGGGAATGTGGGATGCATGCGCCGTCTAAACCCACACGGCATGTGGATTTTTACTGTACCAGAGATGACCCATGGGTCAGTATATTAGAAGGGGAATACACAAGTTGTATTACAATATATTGTTTGGTCTTCCTTTAGATGTGGCGCGAAGGGGGGGGTGTAAGGAGCTGGCGGAGACGAGAGTGCGTTGGTGAGGATTGGTTACTAACCCATCGGTCAATAGACGCATGGGTTACGAGGGACCCATGGGTCAATAGACCTGTGGGTCGCCTGTTATGGAAGAGGTTTCGGAAGACGCCACCTCTGTTGAAATATCGTTTTTTGAAAGGGCTTCAACCAAGAGGCCTTCCTTTCCCTTTCTTCCTATTTTCCCGTTTCCCGCCGTCCCGCCCTCCCGCAGTACTCCCTTCGTGCGGGCGCTACAACCGATTGCTGCCAGGGGAGCTGTGCCGCCCACTGGCGGAGCTGGCCATGGAGGCTAACAGACCCAAGAACCCAGACGAGGGGAAAGTGTTCGGACGCGGAATGCGCCGTGTAAACTCCCTGGAGTCACCCCTGGCAGCGACAGCGCGCGGCGGCGGCGCAGGTGGCACAGCCAGCGGCAGTAGCGGCGGCGGCGCCGTTGGCAGGGCCCGCGGCAGCAGTGGCGGCGGCGCCGATGGCAAGGCCAGTAGCAGCAGAGGCTGCGGCAGCAACAGCGGCGGCGGTGCCGGTGGCAAGATCAATAGCAGCAGCGGCGGGGACGCCGATGGCAAGGTCAGTGGCGGCGGCGGCATGCTTTCCGCCTCCTGCGGCGGCAGCGGATGCAAGGATGGCGTCAAGTCACATGAGGCCTGTAAGCGGCCACCGAAGCCGCCGCCGCCACCGCAACATCGTAGTGGTGACTCTGGACGGCGCTGCTGCCGAAGCGCAGATCCTCCTTGTAGCCATGCACTTCCTCCCGTTGCGGCGGCGGGTGCATCATCCGGGTGCACCAACAAAGGAACGGGAAGAGGAGAAGGCCCCGTCACCCCAGTACCTGAAGCTCCGCATGTAAGGTCTTCAGCAGGTACAGCCGGGCAGCGGCCGCCTGCTAGCGTCAAGGCGGCGGCGACCGCGGGGATGGATGCCGCCCTGAAGCCTGTGAAGGCCGTAATGCTGGCCAAAGCCGATGGACGGCCTCCGGAGGAAACAGGCAGCAGTGCTGGGAGAGCAGCGGACGCAGGGGAAACGACAAATGTAACGGTGACGGCGATGGTGGCGGTAGC
This sequence comes from Volvox reticuliferus, assembly GCA_019650235.1. NCBI lineage: Eukaryota > Viridiplantae > Chlorophyta > Chlorophyceae > Chlamydomonadales > Volvocaceae > Volvox > Volvox reticuliferus. Next base: position 603,773 of record BNCP01000004.1, read on the forward strand.
GGCTGGTGCGGCGGCGGAGGAGGCGGTGACGGCCGGCATGACCCAGGTTGCATCCTTGGACGGAAAGGCTGTGGTTGAAGGTGAGAGTACCGCAGCGGAGGTGGCGTCTGCGAACCCCATTGCGCTGACGGGCGGACTTGCAGCAGCGGATGCAATGTCAGCGCCGGCATCTGGAGACGTGGTGGGACAGCCGGCCGCAGCGGACCCTGCTCCGATATATGCTGTGAAATTCCTGCCAGCGGCGGCTGTGGCCACGGCGTCGGTCAACGGTGGCGTCGACGGCGGCGTCGGCAAACGGTGCAATATTGTGCGCTCAAGAGAGCAGGCACATGATAGACGAGCCGGCGACGGTGGTGGAAAGGATGTTGGTGTTACCGGCAGCGACGGGGAAACGCGACAACGTGGTGCCCCAATCTGTAGGGAGGTCTCCGGGCTCCCCCGGAGAAGCAAGCGCTTGCATGGTGAGGAGATGGCGGCAGCCGAAGCTGCGTCCCCCATCCGGTCCACCGCTGGAGTCATGGAGCATGGCCCTGCGGATCGTCAGCGGCAGCCGCAGGAGCTGACGTGTAAAAGTGGCTCGGGATGCGGCAGCAAACGGGTGGGGGGCCTTGACGAGAATGCGGAGATTGCGATAGCGGCAGCAACGCTAGAGAAGATAAGTGGTGAGGTGGGGCCGAGCGCGAAGCAAGCCATGATGGCGTTTGCGGCCCTGGCGCCGGCGGCGGCGGCGGCCTCGGCGGAGGTGACGATCCCGGCGGAGGCGCCGGCCCCGGCGAAGGCGACGGCCCTAGCAGAGGCGACGGCCCCAGCGAAGGCGGCAGTCCTAGAGGCGACGACGATTCTGGAGAAGGTGATGGTCCCGGCGGAGGAGGCCCCGGCGAGGACGGTGGCCCCGGCGGAGGCAGCATTGAAATCCGGACATGCGCTGGTTGGAGCAAAGATGGTGGTGGGTCAGTGTCGCGTGTGCCGAGTGCTGTTCCTGCGACGTTGCATCGCTGCTGTTCATCATCTTTATCCTGAGCCCTCCTTATCTGCTTGCCTCCGCGACACTGCTCCAGTTGAAAGCTCCTTGCGGCCGCCAACCCCTCCACGGCGCCATCACGAGGTACGACGTCGAGCGCGCCAAGTACAAGTGGTTTGTGACATTCGACGACGAGACGGCGGCCGCGAATGGCAAGGGCGAGTGGGGCGCGCTGGAAGTCAACCGCACCGTCTGGGTGACGAATCGCTACCGACGTCCCGTACTAACGCTGTCACTGTTACCATCAGAGATCAGCGTTCTAGAGCAATTTGGCGCCGCCGCCGCAAGCGTTAGCAATGGCGGCAGCGGCGTTGGCGTGAAAAACAGCGCTGGGGCGGTTGTCCCGGTGAGCAGCATTGCCTCGGCTCCAGCGACAGTGCGGCCGGCGGCGAGCATCTCCACCGTTCTCTGTGGCGACGATGGCGCACAATGTATAGCAGCCGGGCCAGGGCTACAGCTCACTCGGCTTCGTTCGCCGAGAGGTGATCGACAATTTGCCCTACCGGTGGCGGCCCCAAGAACGGTGGCGGCGTCGAAAGCAGCTGCACTGCTGTCGACCGGCCTCATGGGCTCCGCCGAACCCGCGATGGTCACCCTAGCCACAACTCTCCCGGGCCCCCGGGCTGCTTCATTTGTGGACCGAGGTTCAGCAACCTCAACTATGGCGTCGCTCAGCGAACCCAGTGCTGCTGTTTCGATTGATCATACCGTGGGGGTCACGACCGCGGGCAGTGCGGATATGGCGGTCAATGAGTTGCCATTACAGGCCAGAACACAATGTGCCGTTGCCGTCGAGCCGCTGCCGGCTGCGGCACCCCCTGTGGATACTATCGCCCCTGTGCATGGTGCAGCTGTTGTCGGAGACCCCGCCGGCTCCAGGGAGGATGTGTTTGAGGAGCGGCCGCAACATCCGGTAGGGAGTGGTGGCAACGGTGAGCGAGGAGAGCACCCAGAGGAGGAGGATGTGGCGGCAGCGGCGACGAGGATAGTCGAGAAGGCAAGCCAAAGCGCAGAAGCTGGTGGTGGGTTGGCTACAGCTGCGGCTGTGGAGGAGAAGGACGAGGAGGAGGAGCGGGCTGGAAAGGAAAAGGTGGAAGACCAGGTGGAAGACCAGGTGGAAGACCAGGTGAAAGAGGAAGAACATGAAGAATCAGACGATGAGGAGGACGATGAGGACAACGATGAGGATGACGATGAGGACGACGATGAGGACAACGATGAGGATGACGATGAGGACGACGATGAGGATGAGGATTACGTGGGGGAGAGCGCGGAGGAGCAGGAGGAGGTCATAGGTCAACGAGCAAACCAGCCCAAATCGGCCCGGGCGAGGACGGTGGCCCCGGCGGAGGCAGCATTGAAATCCGGACATGCGCTGGTTGGAGCAAAGATGGTGGTGGGTCAGTGTCGCGTGTGCCGAGTGCTGTTCCTGCGACGTTGCATCGCTGCTGTTCATCATCTTTATCCTGAGCCCTCCTTATCTGCTTGCCTCCGCGACACTGCTCCAGTTGAAAGCTCCTTGCGGCCGCCAACCCCTCCACGGCGCCATCACGAGGTACGACGTCGAGCGCGCCAAGTACAAGTGGTTTGTGACATTCGACGACGAGACGGCGGCCGCGAATGGCAAGGGCGAGTGGGGCGCGCTGGAAGTCAACCGCACCGTCTGGGTGACGAATCGCTACCGACGTCCCGTACTAACGCTGTCACTCTCACTATCCGCGGGGCGTAGAGGTGAGGGCGTGGCTGAAGTTGGCGCAGCTGAGACCGGCCGTAGCAGCAAGAACGCTGTGATACCTGTCCCCGATCGCATAGCTATCACAGCTGCTGCCGCGGCGCTGGCGGCGGCAAGGCCGGCGGTGGGCACCTTGAATGGCGCCGCGGGGGCCCATGGCGCACCTGTTAAGGCATCAGTGGCGGCGGTGGAACATGTGCAGCCGCAGGCGCAACCACAGCGGCATGCGCCTGCAATGGCGCAGATACATGCTCTAGTGGCGGCGTTGGCCCGGTCCCGGATGCTTGCGCAGGCGCAGGCAGATGCGCATGCTCAAGTGCTGGCGTTGGCGCGGACGGTGGCAGCAGTCTCTCCTGCCATCCCGGACTCGGCTGTCGGTGAACCCCCGAATCCCGGACGGCCAGAGGCCGCCTTCGTTCCGGCCCCGTTACGCGCTACAATGCCGAATTTGGCCACGCGTTCCAGTGTGCTCACAGCTTTGACAGCTGCAGGACTTGCTGCGGGCACTTCCGCCGCTACCGTTGCTGGGGTCCACGGCACCAGCGTGTCGTCTGCAGGAACGGCACTTGCGGCTATGCTGGCACTGGGTCAAGCCCAGGCGCAGAGGGGAGCGGCAGCCCCCAATGCAGCCGCGGGTGTTGCACCGCTGCTGGCTTGCCTAGCAGCACCTAAGGTTCTACCTGCGGAAATGGTGGTTTCGGCGCGGGGCATGGCAGCCCCGAGGGCAGCTCCGATCAACGACTCCGTCGCCGGTGGGACCGCTGCAGATACAAGGCCTGTCCTGGCAAAAGGCGGAGGACTGGCGCTTCGGCAGAAGGAGGGCGGTGCAGCTGCAAGCGGAGCGGCGGCAGCTCAGGAAGGCGCTGATATCACGCCCAGACGCCTGGCTAGGCCTGGCACCTGCGGCGTCGGTTGTGACGCCAGTACCAAAGGCGGTGGATGCGGGCAGAGGATCAGTTCCGAAAGCCATGGTCCATGGCGGGAATCTGACGGGGTTCCGAAAGCGAGTCTGAGAGCAGGCCCAGGAAACCTCGCGCACGGTGGTGACAGTGGAAGCGGGAAGGGTAATAAGCGCGGCAGGGGCGGGGATCCAGGGAGGTTGGACGACGGCAGCGGCCGTACATTGCCCCCAAGCAAGCGCCGGCGTGACGAGGATGCCGCGGCCGCCGGAGGTCCTGCCCGAGCTCTGGCAGAGAGCTGTGGACAGCGGCAGCAGACGCTGCAGGCGCGTAGAAACGGCGGAGGCGACATCAGGCGGAAAACGGATATCGATGGTGGCGTGGGCGATGGAGAAGCAGGCCGCCGTGCGAAGCGCGAGCGGCTGGGGATGGCGGAGGAAGATGGGGAAGGCGAGGTGAAGGGTGACGACGGCAAGGAGCTGATCGGGAGGCAGGCGATGGTGGGTCTCAATATCATCACAATATTTTCCCAGCATAGGGCTGGGCTGGACATTACCGGCGCTGTACTTATTGCCAGCGCGCGGGTCACGCCTCTCACCTATTTCCTTTCACCCTTATGCGGTGCTGTCGTTCGGGAATGCCCCGCCAACGGTTCCATCTGGTGTGGCTCGTTCGCGCTTTGAAACCTCTTTTAAAGTATCTTTAGGACCTGTTCTCTGATTGGACCATGCTCATGCCCATGCCGACCCCATCCTCTGGTGTGCCCACGCCCATGCTAATCCGACCTCCTCCTCAGGTATCTTGGGGGCGGGAAGGCGCTTTCCGCGGCACCATTACGCGCTACAACCCCCAGAGGGCCAGGCTCAAATGGCTGATTTCGTACGAGGACGGCGATGAGGAATGGGGCGCGGCGACAAAAGATGGCAGGTACTGGCAGGTGCACGGCGGGCGGAGGTCTATGTCGTGGATCGGTCGGCCACAGCCATCACGGCCGATGGACAAAGCGACGGTGTTTGCTAATGCCAATACGGATGCCGACGCCGTTCCCAATATTCACGTTGCTGCCGGTTCCGGAGCGCGAACCCGTAGCTCTCAACCCGCGGCATCACCATCAGAATCTGGCGGCATTTCGAAGCGTGTCGTCGGCAGCGCGCCAGGGGTTGCGGATAGCAGCTGCATCGTTGGCGCCGGCACCATCGAGGGGGAGAATGGGCCGCCGCCGTTGGGCCAACTGCCGGCTTCAGCAGCGAGTGGCCAGGGCAGCGCTGGCACCAAGTACCGCTACATCGACCGAAAGCGGAACAAGTTCCGTGCGGTTTTGACGCTACGGGTTGGGAGGTTTAGCAGGTGGGTACGGCGCTACAGGAGCGCACGTTGGCCTCACCCAGATGCTCTTCCTCACGGGTTGAAATTGGCAAACTTGCTAAGCCAGGGTTCAGCTGTAATCATCCACTGCGCCCCAATACGCATGTGATGCCAAGCTTTACATAAGCTGCTAATGCTTCCATGTGAATAGCCCTAGGTCGCTTTTTCGCGTTTCATCGCATCAAAATGGGATATCCTTGTTTCTTGCACTTTCCCACAGCCCATTGTACGAGTCGGAAGAGACAGCCGCAGCCGCAGCTGATTTTTACAGTTACAAAGTCCGTGGTGCGGGAGCGCATCTCAATCTGGGCCTTACGGCCGAGCAGCGCGCTATTCTGGACAAGATTACTGTGGACCAACTGCAGTCGTACATCAAGGGCCATGGTGACGTTCACAATTTGCCTAGAGCGCTGCTGCAGCCTGGTGCAGAAGAGGGAGCCCCCCCATTGTGATGGATTTCATCGGGAAGTGTGAAGAGCTACCCCGTCATGAAATTACGAGTAGGAGCAGGAGTAGCGGGGGCAAACCATGTTGGGGGGAGGGGCTATAGACTATGGCTGCGTTACACCCTTAAGGTTTCATTTTGTCCGGGGGTTTCATTTTGCAGGCCTTGCCAACGAAATGCGAAAGAGCCATGCGGCAAGCTGTCAGTAGCCGCCAGAGTCTTTACTAGGATTTGCCCTCCTTGATCAGGCTTAAGCAACGACATGTTATCCCACCTGATAGTCATAGCCAGCTAGAGCGAAGGCTTGTAGCCAATTGTGTTGGCGGCTTAGGGCTCGTAAGGCGTGTTGCCGGTGGTGCTAACCTATGAACTATATAATGAAATATTCGCTATGGACGTGAAAACTCTAAACTCCGGACGTTGGCTCGTACTTCGCAAGCAAGCTGGAAGCACGGCACGCCTGCAGAGGTATCATCTCGCCTGGGAGCACCTTTTACAATAAGCAGCCACGACGGAATGGTGTTTACAGCACTGGTGCATAAATGGTCAGCATGAACTTACGTACTGAAGGAAGAGCACATATCGGGGGGGGGCCAGGGAAGGAACCGATTCGGTATCGTTTATCGGGAGTTACAGCAACAGGATGAGGATACCCATCACCTCCCGGCACGGTCTTTGGTAATGGGGTGTTCTCTGTCTTGTTAGTTGTCGCCAGGGAGATTCCGGAACGCAGCTGTATGGTACACGTGAGCGTCCTGCGTGGGTATGAAGGATTCCCCAACGTGCGGTGTCTTTGCGACATAGTTCGGGTGGCGTGAGGCCTAAAATGCGTGAACACCGCGGTGTTCCACTTGACCGGTGACCACTGGGTCAACTGCAAATGCGCTGGGTCCCCATGTCCCCGATGAGCCTGAAGATGTTTAGCAGTCAATACACCGCAGAGAAATAAAACGGTTTCTTACGCCTACCGGGTGAAATGTCTTTGGGCCTTCCTTCTTTGTGCGCCAACGCAAGGATGTCAGAAAAGAATTCCGTTTCCACTGGAGCGGTCGTGCTCTTCGTCGCGTCCTGTATGGGAGGGACACCCTGCTTTCCACAACAAGCCTGTTAAGATGTCACAGCTGATCCAGAGTTATATCTTGGCCTGACTTCCCGAGGACTTTGCCGGTTATCCCATATCTGAACAGTAAGTTCTGTTGTCGCGAGCCTGTAGCCATTTTCAGGCCACCAATTGAGACGAATTGACAACATCTCCATCCTGGCCTGCCAAAGCCACAAAACCAATGTTCTAGGACGATGATTTCTCGCATAGATCACGCAAGAAGGCACTGCTGTTTAGCCGAAAGAGCACCTGACCGCATCCTGAGGACCAGAACGGGTCCTGGCGTGCTGACCGACACAGAACCCCATAAGACGCATCAGCAAATAATATGCAAGGCCACATAAATAACCCCACGTATTTGGTGGCCCGGTCATCATTTCCAGTGTTGCCTCGTTGGCGACTTTCAGCGTGACGACTGAGTCGGCAACGGTGTGTTACAGTAATCGAGAGGATTCCTGCTATTGCGCAGTGGGAAGAGTTCACTTTAGTTTCGTTGGCGAGATAAGACCCTGCCCATACAAGGCCCAAACCCAATGCTCATCCCGCCCCCACCCTCGCCCTCGCCGCACTGCATCCCAACTTCAACTCCAGGCTCACAGTATTTCGGGTTGTTTTCTTTAACTAATTAGCACTTATTTGCCCCTTAGCTTAGTTTTTCGTTTCGCAACCGGGGGAGAGAACCGCAGCGCCATTCGGGCCGGCTAACAATGTTCCAGCCCCGCGCCCGAGCCATTGACTTCTGATATTAAATAAACTGGTATATATTTCCGGGCTCGCCACGTGCGCGGTGGAGCTCTGCAATCTTGGCGACACCGGCTGGACCCCAAAGCGGGGCTCGCAGGTATGGCGTACCCCGCGGCTCACCGCGGTCCCGCCGTCGCTGGGGTTGCCAGCTGTGACTATTTGCGGACCCAGGGCAGCGGTATCTGGGTCATGCATGGACCGGAGCGGCCTGCAGGATATTGGTATCTCGTGAGGGGAAGCCCCCATAACAGGCTGGGGCACGCGCGGCTTAGGAGATTATCCCACTCTTAATCGCGGATGTTTTCAGCTTTGCAATGCGAGTTGATTCCCGGGCTTTTCCTGCGCGCCAAACCACCCTCGCTTGACCCCGCCCAAAATACCTCTCCGCGAGGTCCTCAGACACTCCTTCGCGCACCTCTTTTCGGCGGCCCTTGCCGGATCATCACCGACCAGCTTAGTTAGCGTTGTGCTGGAGCACATTACGTATTGAAGAAGGCTGTGCGGAAGAAGGCTATGCACCGTGCGGGTCTCGCTGCGCACATGCCCACACACATGCACGCCCACACATGTACACGATCTAATCGCCACCTTCATCGCTGAGAGTCAATCACCCACCAACCTCATCCCGCTTCCCTCTCCCGCTGCCCCTAGGTCCTGACTGCAACCCTTGGAGCCCAGACCCTACTTTGCATTCGCAAATCGCGGCAGCTCTCAGCACACCCGCAAGAGGACCACCTCCGGGGGCTAAGGGTCAGCAGATCAGCAGGTATAGCACTCCGTCGCTCTGAAGCTCCGAACCCGCAACATGATCAGACGATACGCTAGTGAGAGGTCTAAGTCTTTTCTAAGCCCTCAACTTTGTAGTGCGCAATGCCGAAACTTCGGCCGCCTCCCTTCGGCATCCTCATGTGAATTTCCATCCCGGCTCTCTTAGCATCAACTCCCCGTCCATCGCCGTCCCCTTGGCGCGTCCCTGACTGCGACTCATAGACATTCACCACAGGCAGAGAGGAAGGGCTCAACACTCACCCCAGTGGCGGCGGCGCGAGGAATTGAAGGAGTGCTGCTAACCGACCGATGCGACTAACTGAGGCACAGGCGTAGCCTAGCCGGGTCCGTTGTCCGGGCCTCCCAACTCCAAGACGCATCTTTTGCGCGGCGATCTCCTTCGTTATCGCTATTACGATCGAACAGTCCGCACAAGGCAACCAGTGAGGCCTTATCTTCGTGAAGCTCTCGACGAGGTAGGACGCATGCGGCATGACGGGGCAGAGCATTCTAGGCTACGCCTTAGCTCCGAAACCCAAGGGGGGAAGCGCGGTCCTGGCCCATGACGAGGATATGTGCATAGGCATATGATGTTAGCACATTGAGTTTTAGATAGCAACATATCGCTAGTTGCTGTTAACTACTGCTAACTGGCACCGCGTTGGGGGGAGCAAAGTGACAAGCAGGGGGTTACGGTGGCCCTTCCGCCGCCAACTCCCAGGAGGAAGTTTCGTGGCCGTTTTTTATCTCACCTCTCATCGCTACGTCGCTCCGTGTATTATATAACCCGCAAAGTTTTATACTTTCACATCTGTGCGTGTGCATATCTGTGAGTATATATATGCGCGCGCGCGCGCGCGTGTGTGTGTGTGTGTGTGTGTTGGCGCCACTTGCGCTTCTGTGAATGTGGTTGCGCGCAGCGGCATGCGCGGTTGGCAGCAGCGGTCCGAGGGGAGAGCGGAAGATGCGAGGCCCAAGACACACGTCTTGTTGATCGACCCAATTGATCGATACCCGCATTGCCCGCTGAACGCTCTCCTCTCTCCCGCTCTCCCTCTCTCCCGCTCTCCCTCCGCCTCTATATAAGGTCTCTGATTGTCTTCCTCACCGCATGACACATGTGCTTGCCCCTTCTCTCTCCCGCTCCCCGCCCGCCTTCGGATCCCACTGCATACAGCAATATGTCATCCGCATCACCATTGCATGCAATGCCTTACTGGTGCCCCGCAAGGAGGTGATTTGAAAGGGCTTCAACCAAGAGGCCTTCCTTCCCCTTTCTTCCTATTTTCCCGTTTCCCGCCGTCCCGCCCTCCCGCAGTACTCCCTTCGCGCGGGCGCTACAACCGATTGCTGCCAGGGGAGCTGTGCCGCCCACTGGCGGAGCTGGCCATGGAGGCTAACAGACCCAAGAACCCAGACGAGGGGAAAGTGGCCACAGTGGCAGAAGCGGACGCCCAACGTGCCACCTCGATGATACGTCATGCTTACAGAGCGGGAGCTAAGGCCGTGACCGCGGCGGTAACGATGCCACAGGCCTGTAGCAGCGACGACACGGACGCTGCAACGCCGACCCAGGGCCCAGAGCCCCACCCTGCGCGGTTCGAGCACGCGGTGCCCCTGGCGACGGGCGCTGGCGGGCTGACGGCTGCGGCCGCTTCCCGGCGGTCCTGGCTGCAAATGCCATGCGTTGGCGGCCGCGACGAGGAGGAGTTCGGCGGCATGGTGCCGCTTTCCGGCGGCGAAGATGAGAGCGGAGGCGGAGGCGGCACTGCTGCCACGGCAATCGCAGCGGCGCCATCAAAGTTGGATGCGCAGTCTCCTCGTCAACATGATGCGGCGTCACCAATGGCAGTTGACGTTGCGGCGCCCACGATGGCAGCGGCCGCGGCAGCGGAGGCGGCGGCATCGCCGTCGGCAGGTGTCGCAGTTAGCCCGGTGGATGCCGCGTCGCCATCTGGTGGCGGCGGCGGTGCCTCCACCGCCGAGGCGGCGTCGACGGGGTCAAAGAAGAACAAGAGCAAGAAGAAGGGCAAAAAGGGCTTGGACATGGGTCTGGATCTTCCAGATTTGGATTCGGAACCGGATCTGGATTCGGAGCCGGAACCGGAGCTTGAGGCAGATGATGACGATGGCGGCGATGACGACACGGAAGATGAGGATGAGGACGGGGCTGATGTACGACAGTCTGTTGCGCCAACTGCCGTACTCACAGGCGCTTGGAACGCCACCGCAGCCAGGCTTAGGCCGTCAGACAGGGATCCGCCCGTAGGCTCTCTGGGGAACTTCGCTAGCGGCGGCGGCAGTGGCGGCAGTGACCCTGGCAGTAGCTGTAACAGCAGCAAATTGTGCCGCAGCCCCAGCGATGTTGGCAATACCTTTGGCAACGCGATGACAAGTACCAGCGATGACGATGACACGCAGCGGGTGATCGCTCCAGGAGGACAGCATCGAAGATCCATCCAGAGGCACGTTGCCGCCACCCGCGGCGCTGCAGCGGTGGCCGTTGCTGCGCAGCCGAACAATGGCGCTGGTGGTGGAGCCGCCGCCGCCGCCGCCGCCGTTGCCGTGGCCGCGGCGGGCGCAGCCGCAGACGCCAAGCCCAGCGTTGCGGACTTGGATGCTCCGGCATTGTGGGCTGACGATGACGACTATATTTACAAAGATGTTGATCCGAACGATTTGGATATCGGCATTGAGTTTCCCGTGATGGAGTTCAAGGCGGAGGATTTGGAGCTGCCGCCGGACGATTTGTGGGCTGAGGGCGAGGGTCTGGGAACCGGCGAGGGCGAGGAGATGGTAATAGGAGAGGACGGCAAGCCGGTGCGTCGGGTGCGGCTGAGTGCGGCGGCGCTGGCGGAGGGCGAGGCGTTCATCGGCCTGGAGGGGCTGGTGGGTGATGTGGAGGGGAGGGTTTGAGGGCGAGGGCGAATTTACCAAGGCCTGCGGGTGAAGGCCGAAGGGAGGGAGAAGGGGATATCTGAGGGCAAGAGGTGCCGGTTGGCGGCGCCAGGAGGAGGAGGGGAGGGGTCGAGGAGGGGAGGGGTCGAGGAGGGGAGGGGTCGAGGAGGGGAGGGGTCGAGGAGGGGGAATCTCCATTACACTCGCAACTACCACTACAACCATCTCATAAGAACCACTACTGACAACCCCCAGGTATCTTGGGGGCGCGACGGGACGTTCCGCGGTACGATCACCCGCTTTGACCCGAATCGTACAAGGCTGATGTGGCTCATGTCATACGAGGACGGCGACGAGGAATGGGGCGCAGTGACGGAAGACCGCGGCGGCTGGCGGGTGCACGGCGGGTTACGCCCCGTGTCCTGGATTGGCCACCCGCCGCCGCCAACAGACCCGCTGAGCGTTGCGGCGGCAGCGGCAGACGCCATTCCGGCGCCCATCACTGCGGCCGCAACGCAACGCCAAGCGGCTGCACAGGCGGCCCCAACCTTCGTCGTCAACCTGATGGGAGCGGAGATTGAGGTACGGGATCAGCACTTTTATTCTTTCTCGTACTGCTACACGATTATCCTGTTGATAAAATAACCTGCAGCTGCTGCTGTGGCGGCAGCGGCGGCCCTTCTCCTGCTCACCTCCTGGACACCTCCACTCCCTTCCTACGCACCGCCTCCGACTCCTTCCACACGCTTGAGCCCACACGCTCAGCTGAGCCCACTTGAACCTCGCGGCAAAGTGATCCCGTATTGACGCGAGCGTTATCCTAGAAAATGTGAACACACAAACCTTATGTTGTTGGTTGCTTCCCTTCCGTCATAGCTCTAAATCTTGGGTCTGAGTCGTATTTCCTGTGTCAATGCCCACCTCTCAGGTGGCGGTTGGTCGTGATGGCCAGACGCGCTTTGGGAGCATCGTTGACTTTGACCCGAATCGGCCGCGGTACAAATGGTACATCCGGTACGTCGGTTACGCCGAGCCCGCGTACGGCGGCACAGGCGAGTGGGGCTGCTTGGACGAGGGGAAAACGACATGGCACACACACGGCTACAAGCGCCCTGTCATGTCGGTCTCTGGGTGTGCCGGCGACCTCGTGCCGGTGGCGCCATCGAAGCCGACGGCGGCGGCGGCGGCAGCGGCAGCCGCTGCTGCCAACACCTTCACGCCGCGTAAAGGCCCATTCGGCCGTACCGGCCTGGGTTTGTTATATCTGATATCGGCTTCGGAGCCTGAGCCTGATGGGAAGTATCGAGTGCCAGTGATGGCGCTGGGGAATATCCGCGGCGCGTATGGCTCCGCCGCCGGGGCGGCGGCGGCAGGCAAGGCTGCGGCGGGTTTGGCGCTGGGGCCGCCGCCGCCTGGTAAGCCGGAGCGCGTGAGCAGCATGGCGATGGCGGGCGTTCCGGACGAATACGGCGCGACGCTGGTGGGCGCCAAAATTACGGTACGTTTCTTGGGAGGGTGCGTGTGCTTTTGTGTGTGTGTGTGCCTGTCTGTCTGTCTGTCTGTCTGTCTGCCTTTGCGAACATGTGCTTAAAAACGTGTAAGTACGGACGGGTACGAGTTACGAAATTATGCGAGTGCGACACGATTAAATCCGATCCAATGATTATGCCCATAAGTGCCGTACACATGCACATATCTATCTATCGATTTGGCTATCCGTCGCCCGGATCACAGATCACAGTTGGCCGCGGTCAAGGCCACAAGCGCAGCGGGACTATCACGGAGTACGACGCAAACCGCCCCAAGTACCGCTGGCGCCTAACCTTCGAGAATGTCGGTGAACCCGCTCACGGCGGCGCAGCGGAATGGGGCATGCTAAGCGAGGACCAGTCGCTGTGGATGGCGCACGGCTACAAGCGCAACATCACGGCGTTGTCGGGGGTGCCTGAGCGGAAGCCACGGCCGGCGGATCCACCGCCGCCACTGGTCGCGGCGGCAGCTGTGGCGTCGCCAGCACCACCGCCAACACGGCCGCTGCCGTCGCCACGGCCGGCGGCGGCACCAGCCGCGGACGCCGATGGCGCTGCGGCGGCGTCGCCTGACGGTACGGAGGCCGACGGGCGGCAGCGCTCCCCCACAGAGGGACCAGAGACGTCAGCTGGCGGCCCCGCCACCCTCACGGCGGCGGCGGGCGAGCAGAAGTTGAAGACGGAGATTGCTGACGCTATCGAGTCTGAGTTGGACGCCACGCTGGCGGCAGTGGCGGAGGCGGCGGTGGCGATTATGTTCGACGGCAATCTCGAGCCGGCGGCTAAGCTCGGCATTGAAACATCCGATCTGGATCTGGGTGTGTGTGAAGTGGAGGAGTTAGGGACCAACCTCATCGGTGCCAGGCTGCTGGTGAGTCTGCTGGCTCGTTCGGCTGTTGCATGGGAGAGCCGGCAAGTCGGGATCGTTACCAATGAATTGAATAATCGTTTTGCATTCGATATTTTCTTTTCTTAGCGTATTTTGACGCTAAAAATTTAATATAGTTTTAAAAATAGTTTTATTTTGAATTTTAAAATAGTATATTAAAATCCATCCATCCATCCATCCATCCATCCATCCATATAACAGCCAAAACAGCCAAAACCAAGATGTGCATGCGGTATGCCAGGCGGTATTTCCCTTCCTCAATCGTTTCTTGGGATATGCGCGGTGTCAACGGGGTGTCAACGGTTTCCATGCAGGTATCAGTGGGCCGCGGCGGCGCACGGCGTAGCGGCACCATCACAGACTATGAGCCAAACCGGCCCCGCTACAAGTGGCGCCTGGTGTACGACCCGGAAGTCCTACCCGTCGGCGTCAACACCGGCGCCAACGCGAACACCCCCGCAGCCGCCACACCAGGCCCGGCGGCGACGCCCACAGCTGACGGCGCCACCACTGCCGCTGCTGCCACCCCGTCCGCCGCTGGTGACGCACCGGCGGCCGGGAGAACAGGAGCAGGAACGACGGCCGACGGCGCCGGTGCCAGCGGCGCTGGAGGCAGTGCGGAAGAGGCGGCAGATGCAAGTGCGGGTGCGGCCGCGACGCGGTCAGCAGCAGCTGATGGTGCTGGCGGAGCTGCAGCTGGCCCAGCCACTGAAGCCGCGGGGACGGCCGCACCGTACGGAGCCGTTGTAGAGGGCGAGTGGGGAACGCTAAGTGATGACAGGACAGCCTGGTTGTGTCATGGCTACAGGCGAGCGATTCTGGCTTCGGAAGGTGTGCCGGTGTTGCCGCCAGCGTACATCACCGCCGCCGCCGTGGCAGCGGCAGCGATTGCGGCAGCTCAGTCACCAGCGGCGCGCAAGCGGCGGCCAGGATTCATCGATGAGCAGTCCGTGGCGTCAGCTCTGTTGACACTAGGTAAACGCGCCCGCCGTGAGGCCAAGGCAGCGGCGGCGGCGGCACGGGAGGCGCGGCAAGCGGAGATCGCCGCCGCCGGCGGACACGTCATCCTTGTACAGCAGCCCTCAGCGGCTGGAGATGGTGCGGCCGCGGTCCCGAACGGCGGCGGTGGTGCGGGTGCGCCCGGTGCTGCCGCCCCTGCCGCCGCTGCCGACGGGTGTACGAGAGAAGAGGATGACGTGGACCGCGTGAAGCGCGTTAAGATTGAGCCGGGCACGGGCGGTGAGGTCGGCGTGACGTACATTCGAGTGCCGCTTTCCAAAGTTAATTCCCCGTTCGGACCTACGAGCGCGGGCGGCGGCGGGGACGGCGCCGGCGCCGGCGCCGGCAATGGCGGCGACGGCACCGTCAACGTCGGGCCGGTCTCACCGATCGCCAATCCGGAGGGGGTCGTGGGGCTGGAAGTTGAGGTGGATCGGGGCGACGGCAAGCACCGCGGCCGCGTCTTGTCGTACGACGCCAAGAAGCCACGCCTCCGCTGGCTCGTCCGCTACCATGACGGCAACCAGGAGTGGGGCACGTTGGCCGATGACCTCTCGACGCTGCGCGTGTACGGCTTTGTTCGTCAGATCACGTGGACCTCGCGGCCGCCAGCCGTCCTACCGAAGGGCTCGAAAGGCGGCAACACCCGAAACCGGTCTTCTTCAATCGCTCGTGCATCGCCAGCGGCGCCAGGTGTTGGCGGCAGTGCTGCCGCTGGCGGCGGCAACGGGGTAGCTGGTGCGCAGCTGTCCGGTGGCGGTGCCGCGCCCGTCCGCACCTCCGCGCGCCGCCTGTCAGAGAACGGCGACAGTGACTGGGTCGGCGGTACGGGCGGTGGGTACGGCAGTGGCGGCACGGATTACCGGTATATCTTCCGCCGTAACGGCATGTGCCGGGCGCAGATTACACATCAGGGTTGTGCGATCATCAGGTGAGTCGCTCGTACAGTCGTACCTGTTTTCGTTTGTCTCGGTTGGTATTATTATCATATAGAAAGACGTTTTGAATGAACGTCTTCCAGTAAGGTCCTCCTAATGGGTGTAAGTAAATTGCTACTGAGGGTCCTTCGTCGTTTTTGGTTTCCTGCGAACCAAGGGTCGGTTATTTCTCCATCCTCCTTCCTACCCACCTCCGCACGCAGTCCCTACTACGACACTCCTGAAGCGGCTGCTGCCGCCGCTGACTTTTACAACTATAAGCTCCGTGGTACGGCAGCGCATCTCAATCTGGGCCTTACGGCCGAACAGCGCGCCATTCTGGACCACCTCACCCTGGAGCAACTCCAGTCGTACATCAAAGGCCGCGGTGACATCCACGACCTGTCCAAAGCGCTGCTGCAGTACGCAGGCGAAGCGGGGCAGCGTTTGCACCAACAACTTCAACACCACCAAAAAATGATTCAGGAGTTGCAGCGGCAGCAGCAGCAGCTGTTGCAACAGCAGCAGCAACAACAAGGATGTCAGCCCGAGCAACAACAACAACAACAGCAGGGGCCAGGACAGGGGCAAGGGCAGGACGGACAACAGCAGCGGCCGCCGCCGCCGCCCCAGCAGCAGCAGCAATTGTTACAGCAGCACCTCCAGCAGCGTTTACAACGACACATCCAATTACAGCAACAGCAGCTGCTGCTGCAGCGGCAACAACAGCAGCGGCCGCAGCAGCAGAGCGAGCAGCAGCAACAAGGCCAGCAGCAGCAGCAGCTTTCTGGTGAAGATCCTGAGGCAGGGACTGCCGCCGCCATGGCGGCGACAGCGGCGGCGGGTTACTCCAGAGCAGCGTCCGCAGATCCGCAGGGCGCGCCGGACATGGTGCCACCGGCAACAGCGCCTCCGCCTCCGCCGCAGCTACCGCAAGTCCCGCCGCCGCCGGCACCGCCGGCCGAAGCACCAGCGTACCCCGAGGAAGTCCAGATCCAAGTTGAGGTCAAGGTGGACGACGACGATATCGGGGACGAACATCCCGCCACTGATGGCGTTGGGCCATGGGATGAGGTGATGGCAGACATCGGGCCCTTGTGACCGCCTATCACATCCTGCAGCCCGCCGTGTGCGTTCGGAAGGTCTTGAACACAGGCAGGCAGCAGTCAGGGAAAAAGGGAGGCAAGCTGATTACATGTGTATCTATGTAAGTGTATGTGTATGCGTGTACGGTGCCTTATGAGGGTGGCTGTGGGCTGCATCTTTGGACGGCGACCTGTCTGCGTCCATCCCCTGTTGATCTATACCTGCACCCTTGCGTGGCGACCGTACTGAGCTTTTGGACGCGTTCGGCAAGTGATGCGACGTGGTGGTGGTGGTGGTGATAGTGTTGGTGGTGGTAGCGGTCGTGGTGATGATGGTGGTGGTGATGAGGCGGAAGCATCAAAGCTGAGTCAGGCGGCGGCGTGGACTGGCCCAGGGTACCATGGGTGGGGTTACTTTACCTTGTTGCCACTACCTTGGGGCTATACTGCGGTATAGCGTCGTACGGTATAGGTCGTACAGTGGCGCCATGCGCAGATTGCAGAATGGGATGGGCGGAAAAGTCGTTGCGTGGTCGTTGTCAGGTCAGGCAAACAAGCGACTGCGGATATCGATGTCTGTGTGCCGTTTCCAAACTTTTAGACTCATATGTTGATGTATTACGTGTCGCCGGCAGAAGGGCCCTATGCCATGTCTCAGGGCGGACGGAATGTTTTGATACTAGCGCTTAAGAGGGGAAGGGTGTGGTGCGCTGTAGCTTGAATTTGGACAAAGAGGGGCAATTGCGAATGACTAAGGGAGAGGAGAGGGACCACGGGTACAGGTACGGGTACGTACGACAGAGGATTGCGCGTTCGCTCTTGACCGTTGCATAGCACATAGCGACTATCGCAGGTGGGCGTGTGTTTGGCGTGTGGCCCCTCTTTCCCCCTCGTCTTTTTCTCCTCCCCTCTCTTTCACGGTGATTGGCAGGTGGGCGGCCAAACTGGAAACGCTACGTCCTGGTTAAGTAACGCGGGCTTGCCTTTCGTCCCGCTTCTTCCGAAGAAGTGGCTCTCAAAGCTCCAGGGAAGGGGATCGTTATCACCAGCTTCTTTGTCATCAAGATGCTGCTTTATGCACGTGATCGGTATTTTGTTGCAGCTTCTGCAGATGCTGAGAGGTGGTGTTTACAGCCTCTGGAGTTCCCCCATGTTCCGCCAAACTTGCGTTTCCTTTTAGGAAGTGACCCGCCTGTTTTCGTGGTCCTTTTGGCGGGGCCCCGTTCTGACACACTAAGGAGCGGGAAACGGGTGAGACGCGGGGAAAGGGTTGGGGTTGACACGTGGCAGAGAACTCCGCGGTTGTGATGAAATGGCTGTAATGACTGTAGCGGCTGTAGCGGCCTGCGGGGCTGTGGGTCTGCGGGAGCCCCTGTGTTATAACGCGAGTTGCGCGTTGGGTCGGGTGCGTTTGCAGACGCGTGTGTGTGTGTGTGTGTGTGTGTGTGTGAATATCTACATTTGCCTGAACTTACTCGGTAGCAGAACGTGGCAGGGGCGAAGGGAGGGGAGAGGGATAACAAACACACGCATACACACACATGCGCGCGTGCGCGTGCGGGCGATTCAACCTGCTAATCCCTCCCTGGAGATCATTGGGGCAAAGGTAACGGGGAGGGGGAAGGTTATTTTCCCTCTGCTATCCACTAAAAGGAGAGGGATATCTTACGACGACATAATGTTGGGTGTCGGATGTTTTCTCTAGACCATGAAAGAGCTCATCGCCTACTCTTTGCTTTTCCGTATTGTGTGTGATATACGTGCGTATCTGCATCTGTGGATGTGTGCACGTCCGTGCGTGGCGCGGAGTAGGTAGCTCTGTTTCACGAACAGGAGCGATAACGGCTGTACTTATAGGCCCTACTGCGGTACCTGTCTACTGCTTACCGTGACACGTCTGGCTGCGCGTTGGCTGCTGGGGATACAGGAAGACACAATTGCGGCGGCTGTGGACGCGGGGTGGCGGTGGAGGGGGAGGGGGGGCCCGATGAGGGACTGAAAAGTCGCCCTACGGCGGGATCTGGATCTGGATCTGGTCGAAATGCCTGTATTCTAAGAAATGTAGGGGTGTGATCGAATGCCTCCGATCCATCGTCGTCAACAGCGCAGTGAAGTCTTTTGCGGTTGAGGCTAGAAGGCCAAGTAGGGGGGAGCTCGGGGGCTGTACGGTGCGAAGGAGTGTAAGGGACCAGTGCAGGGCGGAGTGTTGGGGGTTGAGGACGGTTGGACCACACATCAGGGCCGTCGAGTCAATGGGGCACCAACCTGGGATTCTTGTGTCAAGTGTAAAAAATATATAAAAAAATGCATCCTTGCCAATGTCTGCCTGTACGCGTGCCATAGCGTGTATATGTGTGTGGGAGGGGGGGGAGAGGAAGAAGGTGTGCTGTTGTCACACAGACCGTACGACAGACGTACCTTTCCTTGTTTGGTGAGAACATATCCCCCGTCAGTGGCGCCTTCATCTTGATCATGAGATGCCCGTGAGGACACGCCGTCGGTGACACACACACATACATACACATACAAGTGCCTTTCCCCCCTCAGGTCCGTTATTTTATTACCTACCCCGGACCACGCCCCTACCCCTCCAACATCGGGTTCATTCGTAGCTCAGCCGAAGAGGCGTCGTGCTTCTTACGGGCGCACTGCATCAGGACATGTCAGCGCCACCAGCCGTAGGAGCAAGACGACCACGACGACAGCTGGAAAAGCTTCTGCACCACCTATCATCACCAGCTGACAGGAACACAGAAACCTCAGCGACCAATCTGCCTCGTCTCAGCTCCTGTTATTTTGCATGCTTTGTCTGTCTGTCTGTCTGTCCGCCTTTGTCTGTCCGCCTTTGTCTGTCTGTCTCTTTTTCTGTGTCTCGCCCTCCTCTAGCACACTACCTTCACTAGGACCTCCGACAGAACGCACAAAGACACTCACGTTCCTGAAGCACGAACGTATAGATAAACACACACATACAATACACATACAACATTCCTGCAGCTCAGTCCTCTGAACCCGTAAAAGACGTCGAGACGTCGAGGCATATCTGTCCAAAGGGCTCCGGTACACAGTCTTGCTGATCTTGCTGCAATAACCGAATCCAAACGTCTAATCCAGACAACCCTCAACTCCATCCCCTGAGGTACACGTGTGCCGGCGGCCCCACTCGCTCCACCGCCCACAGTCAGAGTGGCTTCTCTGCGTTCGGTGGCGCCAGGGGGCTGAGCTTAATATCCCTCACCTGACGGCAGCTGAGAGAGCCATCCGCCGCCTTGTCCACCACCGTCAGGCTCTTAACCCCACACACAAAGGTCCAGGGATGGGCGAGGGGTTGAATCACCCGGTCCGCCGGGAAGCATACACGGCCCAGTTGGAGGTACGCGGGAGAGAGACGGGGGGGCGGGAGACAGGGAGGGGGAGGTAAGACTACATATATATGAGACTCTTAGGGCTCATGGCTGCATCCTCAGTATCAATTCCCCGACAGTGCTTCCAACGTTCTTTTGCGTACCGCATGCCCCACCTGCATGCCCACCGGTGGCCCGACGGGCAGCACCAACCGACCCCCGGGTTGCAACAGCGCCGTCAAGCTAGCGGGGACCTCACGCGCCGTCGCGCCCACGTGGATCACGTCGAAGCGCCCTCCAGCACTCACACCCGCGAGCGCTGCCTCTGCGGGGCGGGGGACTAATGCTTTTAAGTGCATTAAATCAACAATAAACAGACCCTAAGATCCAGATAATAATACCATCGGAACGTATGTCGTTGGAGTTGGGCGGGAAGGGGCGGCGGTTAAGTAAATACTAAAATTGCAGCTGAGGGCCTTATGAGACACCAGAATAATAGGAAGACTGAGGCGAAACGGCGGGTGAGCCACCAGACCGGCATTCAACAACTCAGCTCTCATCATCAGCTGGAATAGGAATAAATAAGTCGTGTCATACATCAGTACAATACAATGTACGAACATACGGCACCTGGCTGACGCCCGACACCTCGACACATTTTAGGATCACTAACGCCAGTCCTCCTCTTATCTCACGGTCTCTGAGACCGGTTTCATCGTCGCCTTCCAGTCGCCTTCCTGTCGCCTTCCAGTCGTCTTCCTGTCGTCTTCCTGTCGCTCCTGGTCCCAAGGCCAGCAGCCTCACCGTCTAGGACATTGCCGTGGAACAGCTCGATGTTGTGAACCCGAAACGGATTTAGCCCGAGCGTTCCCCCAGTGACGCCGCCGCCGGCGCCTTGACTTCGTCTGACATCGCCCACGATTGGCACGAGACCCCGGATCAGCCCCCGCCTTGGGGAGGAGCGTGGGTTAAATGGCACGGTGGCAGTTATTAAGGCAAGCGGCCAGGTATAACTGTCATTGACCAGGTCGTCACCTGATCTGATATGTCGTCTGAAAATCACTGATTATATCCTCACTCGGGGAAATGAGTTCACCTTTCCTTCGCCCGCCCTTGCCCACCCCCTAGCCTACGCCCTGCCCCCATCTGGGCTGGCTGCTCGGAACCCCGGCTCCTCCCACCGCTGCTCCGTGACCCTACCCGACGTCCGACTCACCATGCCTGCTCCACCAGCCGCTCGTGTCGCTCCAGGGCCACAACCCGGCCCTCCGAACCCGCAAGCAGTGACAAGCAGCCCGTCAGGTAGCCGGACCCTGAAAGCGCGCGCGTAAGGCAAGAAGGGGACATGCCTAAGGGGTTCGGTTGGTGCTTAGGGTTCGAGGAATCCATACAGAATCCGTACGGAGATTCACCTCCAATTTGACCCTCCATGTGCTGTCAGACATAACGCTTCTCTCCGTGCACGCAACCCACCCGCGCCAACGTCCAGCACCACGGCGCCGGGCACCACGTGCGTCGCCACCAGTTCCAGACAGATCGCATGGAGAGAGGGGGCGGAGATGGTCTGGCCCTGGCCAATCGGGACTTGGCTGTCCTGACGGATTTCGGACGGGTAGGAAAAAGGGTACCAGAGGGGCGGGGAGGTACCAGGAGGGGCGACGGCGCACGACGGGACGGGTACGATGAACATGATGGTGCCTGGTACAGTACTTGTTGTGCAGGATGGATGAGTTGGTGTTTGCTCGAAGACCTCAGTACAATATCGGTAAATAGAATTGATATGGTTGGAATAGGAAGAGTTTCACGGCGGCTGACAGATCCATAGGGGAGGGGCAAATGTTTTCCTGACTCGGCTGGCGTCAGACCTGACGTCAGGTATCCTTGGTGCATGTCCCTTGGGTACAACACGCGACGCAAACACAGCAACACTACTGCACACAATATCGATATCGATACGATACTGATACCGATACCCATTTCCCCTCTTACTCGGTAGCTGACGTGCGCGGGAATTCCCATATGGGTGAAGGTGAAATCTCGTCGGTCCAGCGCACGCAGCACGGCCTCCACCCGCGGGCTCTGGACTAGCCCTTGCTTTACAAGGCTGTCCACTAATGTATCCTGGGTGTCATTGTCAAAGTTTACCGTAGCGGCCGCGTTACAGAGGCCACCAGACGTCACAATTTGACGTGCGAGTAGCGGGCGCCCGCCCAATACCCTGATACCCGCGACCAGCATATCTCATTTCAATTGGTGAACATCTGTTAGTACTTTTAATTCTTGGCAGCCTGAAAATTCAGGTATGGCTACAAGTCTTGATGGCTATCCCTTTGCTCGTCCAATATAACGGTGGAGCCGATCATGGTTGCCATGTGTTTCGCGCCAACGATACCTCAGATACTTTTAGGGCCTACGTTGGTTTGATGATCTGGTTGGTCCAAAGACTGGTTGAATACCTGCTGTTTTTCTGAAATGATCCACTGTCCACATGTACAGGCGCGGCCGGCAGGGCCTCTTTTGGCGCCAATAAACGCCTGTTGTGCTGTGACGCGTTCGACTAGATCAGCCGTTACTCGCTTGGCGCTTGGCGCAGCCTTGCCGTTTGTCACGTCTACAGGACGGGACGGGCCGTTGACACTTCGCCGCCCAAATACAACAGTTTGGACCAATGCATCTGCGAATGCGAATATAGAAACGGGTTACGAGGGACTGGAGGACGATAAAGGCGACGATGAGGAATTCATCCCGCCACCGTTGCCCGCTTCGGCCCTTGAGCTTCTGAGTGAGGTCCTCACTGGAATAGCAACTTCCAGCATGGAGGATCCTACCCCTGGTGCTTCTGCATTTAACAATGTGGGTCTTCACTTTTCTCGTCTTTCAACGGCCTGGAAATGCGGGGATTGGAAAGCGCAGCTAACAGAGTCATGGGATAAGCAGGATAAAGGCAACTGTCTCCGTTTATTCAGCGAATATTGTGGACCAGTCCTACCCGACTTGTCCCCCAACGATGTGCCGTTGTGACTCGTGGGACCGTAAGCCCCTTCCCTACCCTTCTACATGGCACTCCGGCCAATCCGGGGCGCATACCTTCCTGCGTCCTAATCAAACGAAACAAAGGACCCCCTTCTCTCCTCCCTCCCCATGTGTTTCAGTCCGTGTCAGTCCGTGTCTGTCGGGTCAGTCAGCGCGGCCGCTTGACAGCTATCAGCTAAAACAGGTACCTTGCAGCTTTCGGTGAGCTTTAAGCGCCCGTGAGAAGGTTCCAGTGCCGCATGGGTCCGCTGTTTATCTTCATCCCCATGGGTATGGTTATAAGGTGTTCAATTATCCCCCATCTGAACCACATCCCAACAGGCACTGAACAGCAAGTCCCCGGGAGCTTACCAGCCGTTGCGCTTTTGCGTGAATTGCTGCAGACCCCTGCCGGCTTCAGGTGCACTTTGTAGCGGCTGTGGCCATGACCCTCATCGGGACGTGGAGGTCCTCGGCGACCCAAACGCCTGGGTGCAGGGTTATGCGGAGCAGCTACAGCGGCAGCAGCAGCAGCAACAAGAGGAGCAGCTACAGCGGCAGCAGCAACAGCAGCGGGAACACCATCAGGTCAATGATTCGTCTCATGCGGCAGCGGTGCCAATCACAACAGCAACATCTCCCGCTGCTCGCGGGTCAGTGATGCGCAGCAATGACGTGCTGCTGGCGGCGGATGCCAGGACGCTGCTGCACCGCTCGTCCTTGCCGCCGTACCCGGGAAGGTACGACAAAGTCGCGCTACCAGCGATGAAAATGAAAGGGCATCTGAGCAGGGTCTGGAGTCTTAAATTGAGGCCATAACCTAAAGGCAAGGGGGTGTCTCTCACGGATTACGTTTTGCCGCATATACCCGTGTCGCATCAGGAACTGGTTGCCGTACCGGTGAGCGATTCTAACCTGAATTCTAATCGACTCCCTTTCCAACAACGAATATTACCTTCAACAGGCCGGAGCGGTTACAGGCCATCATGTCGCGCCTGCACTCTCGTGGGCTCATGGACCGATGCCGCCTGCTGCCCTGCCGACCCGCCGCTGACTCCGAGCTTCTTCGGGTCCACAGCCCAGAACTGGTGGCCGCGGTGTTGAGCATGGGCGCGACCCACCATTCCGACGGCAGCTGTAGCTGCAGTTGCGGTGGTGACAGGGGCAGCAATAGCAGTAGCAACACCGCCACGTCATCTGCCGCAGCCGAAGCCGCCGCCAATGGTAGCGACAGCACCCTCGCTCACGATATGGGCGGCCCAGCCGGCACCGCCGCCCACTCGAGGCCATTATGTGCCGACACGTTGTACAATGCCCACACGTGCACTGCGGCGCTGTTGGCTGCAGGGGCGGCAGCGGACGTTGGCATGGCGTTAGCGACCGGGAAAGTGCGCGCGGCGCTGGCGGTCATGCGGCCCCCGGGAGCGCAGGTGGGTTCGAAGCATTGGAGTGTGTTAATGAAGGCGGTCGGGGGAGGTCTCGCCCCATGTGACTGTGAGCCCGGTGTCTGTGCCGCAAGTCCCGATCCGTTGAGCTACCTTCAAGCTCCTATAAGGACTTATTCTTTAGGCTGTAGTTTGCTCCGCGTTGGTCTGCTGTGCTGTGCAATGCTGTGGGGTGATCTGTTGTGATATTCTCTGCGCCGTTCGGCTCCACTCCGGCCAGGCCGGTGTCAACGTAGCCCGCGGCGGGTGCTATCTGAACAACGTGGCGGTGGCGGCCGCAGCGGCGCTGTCCTCCGGGCTACAGCGCGTGATGATTGTGGACTGGGACGTCCACCACGGGCGGGGCACGCAGGAGATCTTCTCAGAAGACCCACGGGTTATGGTAGTGTCCATGCATCGGTACGACAGGTGGGTGAGATACGCCTGGTCGCCGTCTTTCTGCCTCGTCCTCCTGATCTTATTTTGTTACTGATATCTGTCCTCAACTGTTTCTTAACCTCGGCGGTCTCGTGGCCTCAGCATTTATCTTGTTTCCTCTCGTGCTGCCCCGGTGAGACCCGCAGTGAGATCTACCCGGGGTCCGGCTCCGTGGAGGAAGTGGGGGAGGGGGAGGGGGAAGGCTTCACGCTCAATGTGGCCTTCGCCAGGGGCAGCGCCAGCGGTGACGCCGGATCCCCCGCCAACGGCGGTCTAGTGAATGGCGACTTGCTGTCTGCAGCGCTGCATGTGGTGATGCCGGTGGCCTACCAGTTCCGACCGCAACTTGTGCTGGTGGCAGCGGGTTTCGGAGCACTGCGGGGCGACCCCATTGGTGAGGTGCCACTGGGGTGGGCGGCTACGGGCTACTGCCGTGCTATAGCGTCGCACCTGGGCGGTGCCCCCCTTAGTACTTGGATGGGGCCGGTCCATGGGTACTAGGACGCGTACTTTTGCGGGTTGTACCGTTAACGTAGCGGGGGCCGGGCGCCTTGAGGACCACCACTGTCCTCCACTTCGTTTATCCAGTCCAAGGTCGCTGCTGTGGATGGGTGTTGGCCGCTGCTCACATAAGACCGTTACCTCCCGGAGAGCTCACCTCGGGGGCTATGCGGACATCATCCTTCCATTCAAGTTCCCCTTCCCTTGCCGCGGAGTGCTGGTCATCCGCCTCTGCCCACAAACGCCCCTTAGCCTCGGTCCCCTTCCCCTTTCCCTGACCTTCGCGCTCCATCCTCGTTCGTGAAACATGGTTTGTTCTTCTCCGCCGCTTTCGTCCCTGTTCGTCCTATCCTCTCATGTTCGCGCTGCATTCCTGGCTTCTGCAGGCGGTTGCAGCTGCTCGCCCGCCGTGTTCGCACACTTGACCCATATGCTTGCGGGGGTGGCTCCCCGCGGGCTGGGGCTGTTGTTGGAGGGGGGCTACAACCTGGCCGCCACATCGGAAGCAGTGGAGGGCTGTCTGCGGGTGCTGCTGGGAGAGGCACCGCTGCCGCTGTCTGGCCCCTGGGGCACCACCAGCGAGGGCTGGGTGGCCATCATGAATGCCATGCAGGTGGGTGGGTATGCCATCCAAAATAAGGCAATATACCGTGGCTTGTGGTTGTGTATGTATCTGTAGATGTCAGCTAGCGTTCGTCTTTAGGACTGAGCCCACCAACCAACCTTCATCATCATCATTGCCATCATCGTCATCATACTTAGCACGCACGCGC
This sequence comes from Volvox reticuliferus, assembly GCA_019650235.1. Taxonomy (NCBI): domain Eukaryota; kingdom Viridiplantae; phylum Chlorophyta; class Chlorophyceae; order Chlamydomonadales; family Volvocaceae; genus Volvox; species Volvox reticuliferus. Next base: position 629,658 of record BNCP01000004.1, read on the forward strand.
TGTCGCTCACTGACTTGCCCGCTCACGTTTTGGTTCCCCTATGGATTGGTCATTCATTTCTGTGCCTTCACGTTCTTACTCTCCTGAGCACCTCGTTGTGTTCCCCCTCAGATTCATTCACACTTTTGGAGCGCCCTACACCCACTCTCATTCCACGGCTGGACGAGCGCTATTGCCAACCAACAGCGCCAGCTGCAGCAGCAAGAGGAGCAGGAAGAGCAGGAGCGGTTGTTGGCGTTAGAGCGACAGCGAGAGGAGGAGGAAGAGGAGGCGGAAGCGCTGCGGGCGCATTATTACGGGCCACAGCCTGGTGGAGCTGGTGGGCAAAGCGATGGTGGTGGTGGTGGTGGTGGTGGTTGGGGTGGGTTGCGAGACGACGACCATTTTCCGACCGATGAAGTGGTGGGTGACGGCGACGAAGGCGACGAAGGCAAGGACGACGGCTTATCGCCCGAGGATTTGGCTCATGTTGCGGCGGCGCTGCAGCGCACGCGGAAGGGCTGGGCTTTGGAGCATGGCGTTGGCGGCGGGGAGAGCGTGACGGCGGCGATGGCAGCGGCGGAGCTTGAGGATCCCCGGGACATCGATCCGACGGAGCTGCTGGACGTCTTTCTCGGGATGGACAGTAGTAGCAGCAGTGGCGGCGGTGACGGTAGCAACAGCAGTAGCAGTAGCAGTGCCTCGACGGCGGCGGTGACTGCCTTCGAGATGCGCGGCGAGGAGTCCAAATAGCGGCGGCCGAGGCAACAGGTCTCTAGTCGCTTCACGGGTGCCTGGCAGCAAGGGAACGGAAGATGCTCAGGTGCTGCAAGAAAGTGAAGCATGATGGATTAATGAAACTTCCTGCCGATATTTTCTCAAGCAGCAGCGGCAGCATGAAGGCGGGCAGCATAGCTTATGGTTGTTAGTTGGTTGCAGTATGACTCTTATGAGGCCCCTAGAACCACCCATTCGGGCTCATAATCAGCTTCAAAACGTTTTTTTGTTAATTTATAAGTTCTGAGGCTGTGTTTGACATTTTGCGCTGACTCGGTGTTACGTATTGCAACCCGGCCCAGCAAACAACTCAAGCGGCCATAGCGGCGGGGTAAGGGGCCATTCTCGCCCGCGCCGTAACGGGAACTTTTTATAGGGAAATCGTCATAGGTCGGGTTTTTGAAACCGCACCTGCTGGCGGGGAAGGAGAAAAATTACATCCGCAGCTGCATGTTGGGAAGTTCGCAGACTATCTCTTTCTGAACATTGAGAGCTTCGGTATTCCGCCATCGGTGCCTGTCTGGAAGCAGTTGGAATGTGTTCCGGAATCTTGTTTCTTTCAGGTCATATTATATATACACACATATATAATATGCCGAAAGCGCATCCGGCAATAGGGGTAATTAGGGTATCGTAGCACTATCGTAGAGATGATGTTGTGAAGGGGATGGAAGAAATGTGACGATTTGCCACTTGCAGATACACCGTACGCGGCTCTCCCCCGCCAGCTCCCTCTGGGATCGCTTTGGCACGTTCATGAAGAAGTGTGCCTGGGGGCTGCCGCTACGCCATCGGTGGTCTCTCTCGTATCTCGCCACCCACCCTGACCCGTCTCGCGGCCTTTTTGCTTTTCTTGGGTCGCCATTCTGGACTGGGGATTTTTCGTAAGGCCCCAAATGACAATATTGTACGCAATGCTGTACCTCCATGGGGTGTGCTCCGTTGTCCCGTGCTTGCTTGTGTGCGTACACAAGTATCTATCATTAGAAAACGGGATTGTCATTCTCCACGGCAGCAACTGAGCAAGGAGGGCTGGAAGCAAGGAGGGTATACTATCAAGCCTCGTCAAGCTGGCTGCTCATGTGCATGTCTCAGCTCCCCGGGCTGCAGCTGCCTGATATAGCCGCTTTCTTTGCTGCTGCATTTCCAAGGTAAAGGTATTGCGCGCTGATGCACCATGGGTCGACACATTGTCACAATTTTGTCGTTTGTGAGTGCCTTTTTGAGATTACAAGACGGATATATACGTGTGGTTACGGCATGTACGGCACGACACATGATAGGCCTGCAATATTTGTAATGTGGCCGGAAGTTTTTCCCTGATCTGGCTTTGCACAAGCGTGCATCCGAAATGGCGTTGGGAGACTTGGCGTCAGGGTTGAGGGGATTTGCCGGGTTGTCAGCAGCAGTCAGCGAAGGGGCGAAACGAACGGACGGGCGCGTCACCACCGCCACCCGGAGGGGGGGTGGGATCCCACCCCTACCCTTACCCTTAATACGGTCGGAGGGAGGGAGAGGGTGGGATCAGCACGGCGCCGTTTGATACAACATGAAACCAAAAAATGGCAGTACGGTGTCGGTTCCCTTTAGGGTAAATTTCCAACCTTTCAGGAAGTTCATTCTCCTAACAACATCAGCTACTCGGAACAGCAACAGCAACCGGCTATGCCTTAAACCGTCTCCTTGGACCCGTGGATCGTCCCCATGTCCTATATCGCCCCCTTTCGTGTACAGCGCTCTAGCTTACTGCAACCTTACAGCGCGCGTATACTGATGAGAGCCACATGGGTACGCTGGCCGGCATGTGGCCGGCTAGGCACATCAATAATAGCCGCTCTTTATAGCTGCAGGTAGGTACGTAGATTTGAGCGCACGCAGCTGCTCAGTTACATGCAAACTTCTCGGACTGCTTTCCTCTGCACGGAGCGGAAGCTGACGTCGATGAGTAGGGAGGGGGAGTCGTCGCGCGGTTGTGCTCGCGCGGTGCACTATGTTTCCCTGCAGCGGCACAGATCCTTCCAGGTGGGGAGCTGCCCAACATGGAAAGCACATCTCCCGACCAATAACACCCACAACCACTCAATTAAGGATAACAAACATCGCCCGCTATTTTCTTCGGCAATTTGCCTGCACCTGCAGAATTCTGTGCACATCATTTTAGGCCCATCTGCATTGGGTCGTCATTGTCTCTGGGTGCTCCTCTAACCGGCCGTCGCCTGCGCACTGCAGCCGCACTGTAGCACTGCACCGCCGCAGCGCCTCCTCCTGGAAGCGAGGTTTCTCCCCAGAGGGAAATGTTGGAACGAAGAAGGTCAGACGTAAGGTAAGGGGCATAGGGAATAGGAACACGTCTCCACCCAGCGCGTGGGGGGAATGTGTGCCAATCGAGGGCGTCATTGAGGGCGTCATTGAGGGCGTCATGGGAAAAAGCCAAAATGAAATATGATATGAAAACGGACACGACACGTTGAAAGGATCTGCATCTGGTCGGTGGATGTGATCATGTTTGTTGCAGCCTGTCGCTACAGCGGAACCCTATCTCCCACGTAACATTCCTAACGGCCACGTAGCCCGTATCTCCCACATCTCCTGCATCACCCGCATCTATCAAATTCACCCCGATAACGGGCATGTCATCCGACACACTTCCAAATGCGCAGTCAGGGGCTGTAGCAATCACCCGAAGCTGTCAGGGGCAAACGTGACTGTGGCTTTGGACCACGTTGGATCAGCCTAGGACAGCGCGGTACGAATAACTTCACAAAATTGACTCAGGTAAGAGATGAGTGATTTAGTGACGATGTTGGACACGACAGAGAGTGTTAAGGGAAGCAGCGGAGGAGGTTTTCATTGTTGAAAGGTCGTCGGTGCCGACAGTACAGGTCAGGTCCGTACAGCCTTGTATCCCGCCTTGTATTGGCGGGACTTACGTTAGGTAATATTCATCATCGTGTTGCGCTTACAGCACTACAGTAATTATAAAGACATAATATAGGGCAGCGATCTGTGTAGGTGCTGGCATCACAGTGCGGTTTACAAAATCCTCAGTTTGATTCGTCGGCGTCAAAACGTACGACAAAAACTGTCAAACTTCCGGAGCCTGGTAAATAACAGGGCCTCTCAGAAAGCCGTATCTGAAGCAGCCATCTCCGGAACAGCCATCCCCACAGATACTTCTCGGGTATATCACCAATATAGCGCGGGCTTAGCACCTGCTGCTCATCCCATACCGCATATATCGCCTATACGTGTCCCACCATTTCACACATTGTAACGTGTGCCTTGTGACCCATGGGTCTCCTGGCCGGCTTGTGGATCGGTGCGTTGGTACTTACATCTGTCGGTAAGTACGTCGACACGTCGGAGCGCGTGGGCTAAGGCGTCCTTCCGGGGCCTCTTACAACATGCCAAGCTATTTTATCACATACAAACAAGCTGCATGCGCACTGCAGGCGCCCGTGCCGCCGCGCCGCCCGCTTCGGTGATTGCGGTGGCCAACCGAGACGCGGAGGGCGCAGTAGTCAAGGACGCGGACGAGACGCACAACTTCCAGCCCTCCGGCGCCACCTGCCGGAACGACTGCCTGAACACCACCGGCTGCAATATATGGGTGTGGTGCGGCGCAGTCAGCGGCTGTTCGTCCGGCGGCAGCTCTACCCGCAACCCCAACAGGTTCGAGACCCCAACCCCGACCCCAACCCGGACTCGACACACGTGTCCCGGTTGGGGCCACAGGAAACCCACGCGTGCTGACGCCGAAAAATAAGGGTAGAGCTGCTGCAGGGGGGGTAGAGTAGTAATTAGCAATCCTCCAAGGGTCTATCTGGGGTTGTAGCCAGGGCTGAAGGACGGCAGCTGACGGGAAATTCCCAGAAGGGTAGTTTGCTGGCCTCATTACGACATCAGGAAGTCCCAGAACGGTGGATGTGTGAACAGTCTTGGCGAATTGGGTGCCCCGTCCCACACAGGTTCCAACAATGCTGGCTCAAGTCAGATGTGCCGCCACGCTCCAAATCCAATTCCAAGTTTCCCCGCACCAAGAACTTGCCTGATCAGGCCACAGGCTGGATGAGCGGCACCACAATTGCAAACGTCACTGATGCCGCACCCTTCCCGGAGAGGGGCTACTCCTGCGGGTGCCTTCCTGACTTCAAATCTGGCGGCTCAAGCTTCAAGGTATACATCAATGCGTGATTGGGCATGGCGGCTATGACCATGCCGGCGGCTATGACAGCCAGCAGACGGTAGAGTTTAGGTTTTAATGAGTTGATTATTAGGTCGTCGTGGGGAAACTTGGTATTGCATTATATGTACAATATTTATAATCTTATATAATTAAGATACTCCGGGGCAGCGTAGGCTCCAGTGGCTCCATTGCGCCACATGGGGTGCTGCAATACAAGGTGAGCCTGCGAGCGTGGATTATTCATTGCAAGGCAACGATGGAAGGCGCGACGCAGTACGCATCATCTGCGTATTTGTCGGATCTTGCCGTACGGACGGCCTATTCGTACTTTCCTGGATTCGGATCCTAAACCGTATAAGCCTTACATTTATTATAAGTCCCAAACATGCATGAGAGAGAGAGAGAGAGGAGATATGCCTGTAAGTGTATGCATTCATACCCTGCAGGGTGTATGCGCCGTGATTGAGAACTATGGCACGTCGTGCGTTGTGAGCAGCGACTGTCGGGACGCACCGAGCAATGGGGTGCAGAGCTGCCCAAGCTATCAGCCGTGCACCGTCTTCCTGGACACAGACCTCAACGGAACTAAGGTACATACTGAACAGATCCATGCCGATGCATGGTTATTGCGGAATCCATTTTCAATAATGCAGCTACTATATTTAGATTAGCCAGGTTGCGGTGTGCTGGGAGGCACCCTAGTGGCCTTGTTCCCCCGACTGCGCACACTGTTGCACTGCCCCGGTATGGTTCCCCGTCCTCTTCCCCGGTTTCATTTGCCCCAGGTCCTCACATCAGGAGAAAGCAACAGCGCCGACTCAGCAGAGGACTGCTGTTATCAATGCGCGCAGACCAAGGTGCGCCGCCTAGTTGGGGCAGCCTGGGTTTCGGAGCGAAGCGGCTCCTCGTGGGGCTGAGGGCCCAAAGCACCTGATTTGCATGCTTCGGATGGATTTGAAGTTTACTCTCCTGTTGGTCTTAAGGGTCTGCGTCTCGCATATTGTATTAGGTCAAGGGAGCCTTAATCTTGCGCGACATCCCTGCATTCCAGGGGTGCAACACATGGACCTGGTGCTCGGATTCCGCTGGTTGCGATGGCCAGCGGTACCGCTTCCGCCAGTGCTGGCTCAAGCAGGCCGACCCCAACAACCCGCAACCCAAAAAGAGCTACGGTGGAAGCCCCGGCTGGATTAGCGGTGTGCGCCAGGCGTGGTTGCCAGCAAAATGATGAGAGAAGATGGCGGTTTGCGGTTTCGGAGTCGCCTGATACATTGTTGGTTGGGGAAGTTGCAGAACTACATGAGGCATCGACCCAAAGTCTGGGGGCTTTGATTTTGAAATAATCATTTTATGTACCGTGTATGACGACAGACGTTAGTTGCCCCACGTCACTACTGCGGTCCCCATTGAATCGTCGTGCACCAAGCTGTGCAACATCATTTGTCCTCGCCATGCCCCGTCCGTCCGCCTCGTTCGTCAGTTCCTCAGTTTCGACGGTATGATTTTATAAGGCCCTGGATGACGCAATTTTACAGCGCTGCATTGCCGGCAGTTCTGTGTTGAGTGCAGTGCCTCTGTGTGCTTCTCTTTCGGTCTTCATAAGAAGAATTCGGCAAACACAATCTTACGGGGCAAACAAAGAGAGAACGAAGGAGCTGCCATTACGGCCAGTTATGTGCTCATGCCATTGCCCCAGGGATGGACGGCCGTCGTGGCCATCTTCGTCCGCATCGCCGCATTAGATGATGCTTGCATGTGCCTGCCGTGCCTGCATGCGCCGCACGGCCCTAGTGGCTATCGTTACGCGATATGGTATGTTGTCACAACGGCTCCGGACTCCTCTAGTAAACCCAGTAGCGCCATGTCATGGATTAACATCGCTTGACACTAGTTGCACGAGACACACGGGAAAGGGAAGGTAGGCGCCTAAACGAGAATCATAAAAGAAACTGCCTCGAAAGGAAACGCCGATTGACATAGTCTTCTCGCCAGGGGGAACTAGCACGTACTACTAGCACGTACAAACAGCTCCCCTGCGGATAATGTGTTACGACTACCAGCAATGATGCAAGAACCGAAAGAGATATCCGCCATTTATCCCGTCTTATTGTGTCTCCCAAAGTGGTTACCGTTACGGAATCGTTACCGTTACCTGATGGTTACGAATTATGGAGGTTACAGTACAGGTAACAGTATGAGCTCATTTGGTCAGTAGCACTTTAATGAGAGGTAAGGCAAAGGAGGCGAATTACGGCAGGGCCAGCCTGACTTCGGAGCCCTGATATAATGGCGTCACCGCCGAAATGCCTTTGGCCCCAAATGCGGCACCTTAGGGTTCTTCGGCACACCACTGCCCACTGCTGCCGAACACAACATGGGCCTCCCCTGGACCTCTCGTTATGAAGTAATGACGGTCATGCACCTGTATTTCTGGCGCTCGAGGATATCCTGTGTCCTCACGGCCCCCAGTTTAGGCAACCTACCGGATAGGACCCGCTGGATGCTGATCGGGCTTGGCTTTGGGTTTGAAATCCGATATGCGGGGTTGTACGGAAAGGGGGCTGGTGCGCGTTGAAACGCAACAGCTGGTAACGGGGCACCCTACGGTGAATTTTCCTTGTTAAAGCGCACAATCCCCTCTCCCCGACATGGCATGAAAGAAGCCCTTGGGAGTTTTGCTCAAGCGGATCGTGGATGGTTTTGCTCGAGCCCGTCACGACCTCGTTGCAGGCTGGGCTGAAATCTCAGACCAAATCAGATTTCCGTTGGGGACTGCAGCATTATCGGTTGCGGTCAGCGAAGGGGCGAAACGAACGGACGGGCGCGTCACCACCGCCACCCGGAGGGGGGGTGGGATCTCACCCCTACCCTTACCCTTACTACAGGTCGGAGGGAGGGAGAGGGTGGGATCAGCACGCGGCAGGCGTCGGTGCGGCTTTCAATCTTTGGCGGTGAACAATTGTTAGCTTTCATAGTTTTTCAAAGGGAACGTGTCGGCCGGCGTGATCCTAGGGGGGTCATATCTAGGATGTCTTGACCGCTGCCGGTAGTAGCGTGGCGCAGGGCGGCTTCATGGCTGTAAGTAAACATCTCGACAACCAGGAGCAACGGTCCGACAGCTGAATGGCTGTTGTCGAAACTCGCAAGACACAAACGATGAACGTCTGCAGCATATCGCTGGATGCGACGCCAGGCAGCACGACCGTTCCATCGGGCTTTGATCGGGCTTTGATCAGTTGAATCAAAGCCCGATTGCCGATACCCGGCCCCTCCAAAGCTCGCGAGCCTTCGCAAGCAGGTCTACCTTTTTTTTCCTTTTGTTTCGGTTGTGCCGCCATTACTACGCTGGTTTGTCGTGTAATATGCAGAGCCCAAGCGAATGAGCTGAATTACGTTGTGGCAGATGTGACACGCGACCGCTCCATGGCGGCCAAGGGTGGCCGGTAAACAGAGGTATCCCTGATGACGGCAACCGTTCGTTCACAGCTGTTGGCGAGTGCGGAGGGGTGTCTTTGGAACACATGTCATCTCTTGGCGGCTATTACGTCAAGCCCTAGAAGCCGGTGGATAAAAGAGGTGCACCTGTACCAGCCCAACTCAATCCATACGATTTCAACTAGCGCCATCGTTCCCTTGAGTGAGGACGGCTCGCCATCTTACAACGCGCACCGTCTCGTGAACCATGAGTCTGCTGGCTGGATTATGGCTCATTGCGCTGCTCCTCATGGCTTCCGGTGCGTATGTCAACATATTATCGTTCCTGGCTTTCACCAACACGCGCGCAGTTACCGGTCTTATGAGGTATCGCCTTGGAAAAAAAGAAGGGTAGCGTCCTGGGGCGCATGGACGGCCGCGGGTGCTAGGGCTCCCGACTCTACCTTGAAGGCGTTCGTTTGGGCACTGCAACTGAGTCGTTCGGGCTCCACTGTAAATCCATCGGCAATATTATTACCTACCTCGCGAATAAATGCAGTTGCTTTTTCTCAAGGAAGACCTTGACGATATTAAAGCAACAATTAAAGCAATGTTTTGTGTGGCCTCCTTATTCCCTTCCGCGCGTTGCAACTACATTTGCACATCACGCTTCGCCAGGATGCCTTCACACGATCATTGCAAATTCGCACTGCCTCTGGCTGCGCTCCCCCGGCCGACGGCCGGTGCCGAACACTGCAGGCGCCCGTGCCGCCGCGCCGCCCGCTTCGGTGATTGCGGTGGCCAACCGTGACGCGGAGGGCGCAGTAGTCAAGGACGCGGACGAGACGCACAACTTCCAGCCCTCCGGCATCGCCTGCCGGAACGACTGCCTGAACACCACCGGCTGCAATATATGGGTGTGGTGCGGCGCAGTGAGCGGCTGTTCGTCCGGCGGCAGTTACATGCGTGATGCCCGCAGGTACGAGACCCCAACTCCGACACTCGATACGCGTGTCCTCGGTTGGGGCGCGGTTCGGGCCGCGGGCGTCTCAACACAGCCATAAAAGAACCCTTTTACGAGGAATGATCTATCAGGACATTTTTATTTTTGAGGAGCGCCTATTTTGGCTACCCTTCCAATACAGGTTTCAGCAGTGCTGGCTCAAGTACGATGTCTCACCACGGTCCGGAAGCAGTTACAAGTTTCCCCGCGCCAAGAACTTGCCTGATCAGTCCACAGGCTGGATGAGTGGCACCACGGTCGAGAACTTCACCGATGCCGCATCCTTTCCTGAAAACGGCTACTCGTGCGGGTGCCGCCCCAACTACGACTACGGCGGCTATAATTTCAAGGTGCGTGTGCTGACTAGTTGCTGCAACATAGTTATTTGTCAAGGCGGCTGCTGGTTATAGCCCTTCGGCGGTTGGGCTTGGCTGCCAGACCCATGTGGCAGCGCCAATGCTCATGCCCGGATTTCATAATTGCTGAGCAGCCCGCGGACCTTGCAACAACAGGGTTCTCGTGTGAATCTGCTTTATTGTTAGGATTCATATTGCGTGCGCCAGAACGATTGCTGGAAGGCATGACTCTGCGTTCATATCCCATAGGTTTCTGCCGGGTCCGGACCATAACGCAGCGTGCATGCCTTGTAATTCCAAAGATGTGTACTCGTGTACATGTATGCTGCAGGGTGTATGTGCCCAGATCGGGGATTATGGGGTGTCCTGTCTTGTAAACAGCGGCTGCCGGGACGCCCCGAGCGATGGGATGCAGGGCTGCCCAAGCTATCAGCCGTGCACCGTCTTCCTGGACACAGACCTCAACGAAACGCAGGTATGTATCTACTCCAGGTTCAGCTCTTAATGTTCCACAGCTTCTGCCACGGGGATAATGCCGGAGGCTCGACGGGTGTGAGCGTCGGTACGCCCGGGGCCTCAACAAATTAGTATTCCTGAGCCGAATACGGCAGTTGCGATCGGCGCCGCGCTGTGCCGCTGTCGATGCTGTGACCAACGGCAAGCGCAGAAGATGCGTACATGTGGTGGTGCGCTGCAAATTCCGTGCTTCTGTATGCATCCCCCAACGCCGATGAGCTAACTGCCAAAGCCAGTCCCCTGTTGGCCAGTGAATCCGCAAGGTCGGACCTCGGACCACGAATCATTCATTCTCCACTGACGAAGGTGCAGATCAGAAATTACATCGCTTATTTTGGCGGGATTTTTCAAACCTAGAGATTGGAACGAGGTAGGTATGCGGGTTGCGGGGTGCTGCGAGGCGCGGCCCTCCTCAATCCTGATTCTCCAGTGCCCATGTTCCCCCGACTGCGCACACTGTTGCACTGCCCCTGTATGCCCCAGGTCCTCACATCAGGAGAAAGCAACAGCGCCGACTCAGCAGATGACTGCTGTTATCAATGCGCGCAGACCAAGGTGCGTCCGCCTAGTTGGGGCAGCCGGGGTTTCGGAGCGGAGCGGCTTCCCAGCGGGAGCAGATTTCGTGGGGAGGACCGAAAGGTCTGGGAGGCCAGAAGTCTGAGTGTCGTAAAAAAGGTGGCACCTGCCTGTGTAGCCATTTCACTGCAGATCGCTGTCTGGCAAATGTTGCAATGGCCTTTTGCCGTCCCTCTCAGACGCCCATGCGGTCACGCTTTAATGTGGCGCAGGCAAAGGAGGAAGAATGCTGGGGATTCATGCTCTTAAGCCCCTGCGCTGTAATAACCATCACCATTACGGCGTAACTCGCTTAGATGCGTGCACGAGTTTGAGAAGCCTGACTTCTTGGCCTTTCCCTGCACTCTAGGGCTGCAACACATGGACCTGGTGCGCTGACGCCACAGGTTGCAACGGCCAGCGGTATCGCTTCCGCCAGTGCTGGCTCAAGCAGGCCGACCCCAACAACCCGCAACCCAAAAAGAGCTACGGTGGAAGCCCCGGCTGGATTAGCGGTGTGCGCCAGGCGTGGTTGCCAGCAAAATGATGAGAGAAGATGGCGGTTTGCGGTTTCGGAGTCGCCTGATACATTGTTGGTTGGGGAAGTTGCAGAACTACATGAGGCATCGACCCAAAGGCCAGCAGGGATCGCACGTCTTTCGCTGTTCAGAGAACAGCTATAGCGCAGTTTGCTGTCTGTGTTACTCATTCTTGCAGCGAGTTCCATGTACACACGCACTAACATGCTAACATATATTGCTTTGCCAGCAGCAACAAGGGCTGTCAAGAGTTGTCATTGGCCATGTGTTGCGTTGTCCACCTACCTTTGAAGCCGTTCTAAGAGAGGTAGTCCTGCTGGTAGTCACACGTTTCCGTAAAGGGTTGGAAGGTCGCCAAACGGAGGAACTTGAGGAATGGCGTGATGGGAGAGGCAGAACACGATCTTTAGGACATGCCACCTAGGGGCTGGCCGTGTGCCATGCTGGCATACGGAGCACTATCACGTTGCCGTGACGGTATTTACTGTTGACATATCTTGCTTGGAGCATGCATCACACCCGAGATATGATTCTTGTTGAGACATGTTAAACGGAATCGTGTCGTATCGATAGATAGGAATCGTGTCGTATCGATGCACGCGGATGAGAAGGAAGAATTCGGAGATGAGTGTCACTCCGATGGAATTTTGCTGGTCGAAGGATTGCCTTTGCACGATGACACCGCATCGGCCTGCCTTTTAAGTGCATGCATGACACCGCAGGGTGGCCAATTTGGCTACATCAGAACAAAAGGGCACCAGAAATTGACGCATGCAGTAGAAGCGGAATGACTTCAAAATGTGAATTTGCAACCACTGTAACCCTGGTTAAGGGCCCTAGTTTCTTTGGGCTCCTCATTAGGCAGGCTGTTGGTGGGAAAACTCTTTCTTTAAGCCCTTCTGGGATAGCGGACTTACGAATGGGCTGCAAAAAAGGACAAACGCCCTGATGAACACATCCTACAACCCTTAGCATTTCGTCCGCATCAGCAAATCACACTTCACCTGGCCCAAACCCGGATTGCGGTCTCTGGAAAAACTGAATTCGTTGCTTGCATGCGTACTCGTGTGCGCGCACCTGCCCACGCTGTCACCCTCTGGGACGCGTCTATTACGGTGTTTACGCAGTTTTGTAAGCTATGCAGGCAGGACAAACACATTGCCAAGCTTAGCTCCAATTCCGCGTCTGGTCCAGACGAGGCGTGTGGAGCAATTTCTAGTTGACCAGGGATTAACCTTGGTCAACCTTGGAGCGAGACAGCAGATACGACGTGGGAGGATGGTGCCATGTTAACTCATGCTGAATGAAGTATTATGACGGCACGGCATTCTTGACACTCTTCACGTTAACGAGAAGGTTTGCAAACATGCAAAATCTTATATTTGCAGGCCCACCAGCAAAGTAAATGAAGATATTCCTTTAGGAATGCCCTTACAGCCCGACAGGAGAACGTTCCAATATACTGTGTGAGTTGGTCAACAACGGTCTTCACTACCCAACGAACATTCCATGGCGCCGATTTGGCTACCGATGCCGAGGAAGATGCTTTAACTTGACTCGCTTGCCTGCTCGTTCGTAAATCTAGTATTTGGAATTAAGGTAAAAGAGATTTCATTTATCGGATGTAACCGCTACAACTTGTGACCCTATTGGGGTGAACTCCATCACTAGCAAACAATATAGATTACCTTAGCTTAAAGTAGAATTTGCGTTTGACGTTTGTACGGCCGTACATCCGGTCGCAATTCATTAGGTTGCGCAACTCCTTTGCTCGTCCTTGTCAAGCTGACCGTAAGGTTCAGCTGGGACTTTTTGCTGATTGCCTGTTCAGGTCTGATTTTAACCGTTTAGTTCAGTGGAGATGGCTTTTCAGGGACCGGGTGGTGGTGGCCAATATGTGCCTCCACACCTGCGGGGTATGGCTATGGGAGCTCCACCTCCACCTCCGCCTCCTGGGCCTGTGATGAGCGGCTTTGGTGGCTTTGGCGGCCCTGGCGGTGGCTTTGACGACCGTGATCGGGGCGGCCGCGGAGGTTATGGCGTTGGCAGTGGCTACGGTGGTCCTCGCGGTGGTGGAAGCGGCTTTGGTGGTGGTCGTGGTAGCTACGGAGGCGGGTTTGGTGATCGCCGGGGCGGATATGGCCAGCAGCGCGAGGGCGGCGGACCCGGTAGGTCAGGCATTGGCGCGAAAAAGCAGGGGATCATAATGCTTCTCCAAAAGGAGGTTCTATGTCGTTTTTAATGATAATTAGAGCGGTCTGCATTTTACCTTCTGCGCAGCTATGGGCGGTATGGGCTTCAACCGACCCTATGACGATCCTTTCAAGAAGGCGGAGCAGGAGAAGGCGGAGATCGATGCTCTTTATGGCGCTGAGAACACCGGCATTAATTTTGATGCTTATGAAGATATTCCAGTTGAGACAAGCGGCAAGGACGTGCCTATGCCGGTGCACAGCTTCGAAGAGCTCAATTTGCCGCAGTGTATGATGGACAACATAAAGCGCTGCAAGTTCACGAAGCCCACGCCTGTCCAGAAGCACTCCATCACGATTGGTTTGGCTGGGCGTGACCTTATGGCTTGTGCTCAGACTGGCTCGGGCAAGACAGCTGCTTTCTGCTTTCCTATCATCGCGTCTATGCTGTTGAAGAATTACCAGCCGGCGGCTGGTCGCAACAGCCGCAAAGCACTTCCAGGTGCTTTGGTTTTGGCACCGACTCGCGAGCTGACGTCTCAGATTTACGACGAGGCTCGGAAGTTCACCTACATGACTGGCCTGCGCCCCGTCGTTATCTACGGTGGCGCTCCAGCGCCCAACCAGGTAGGCAGGCGTTGGGCCTCAAGTCAAAACACCGTGGTAGCTAGTCGCCAAACTAGGCTACAAATACTGGTGTGTGTGTGTGTGTGTGTGTGTAGACGCGGGAACTGAAAGAGTGGCAAGGGATGTGAATAAGTTGATACATGTTTATCAGGAAAACTGGTCTTGTTATCAAGCTTGCCTCTCCAATATAAAGTGCGGTTCAATGGGGTGTGCCCATGCGCACTGCAGCCTTGCCTAATCATGGAAGTTGATCCATGGGTTTCTGGCTTCCTGATCAGAAGCTGCCGCTGTTAGCTGTTGTGCCACCACGTCCCCCCAGACCGGTATGTCACCCATCCGGCTTTTAGTTGTCTCATTCGCGTTTCTTTGCATTTCCCCAGCTGCGTGACTTGGAGCGCGGCTGCGATATTCTCGTAGCCACACCTGGCCGCCTCAGCGACTTCATTGAGCGCGGCCGTGTGGGTCTGTCGGCAATTCTGTTCCTCTGTTTGGACGAGGCGGATCGCATGTTGGATATGGGCTTCGAGCCCCAGATTCGTCGGATCGTGGAGCAGGAAGACATGCCCCCAGTTGGCCAGCGCCAGACACTTATGTTCAGCGCTACCTTCCCGAAGGAGATTCAGCGTTTGGCTGCAGATTTCCTCAGCAACTACGTGTTCCTCACAGTGGGTCGCGTGGGATCATCGACGGACCTGATTGTCCAGCACATCGAGTACGTTTCGCCTGAGGAGAAGCAGAACACGCTGTTGGACCTTATCAGTACGGTCGAGGTCAGTTGATAGCTTTTGGTATCGTTGAGCTCGTTCCGCATAAGTAACACTCACGTCCCGTGTTTTCCTTAACAGGGCCTGACGCTGGTCTTTGTGGAGACCAAGCGTGGTGCAGATGAGCTGGAACGCATCCTTACGCGCAATCACCTGCCAGCAACATCGATCCACGGCGACCGCTCGCAGGAGCAGCGTGAGATGGTGCGTAACTTGGAAAGCCTTGGGAATAGAGTTGGCATGGGCATCGTGGGCTTGCACAGGGGCTGAGAGTATTCAGATGAACCTCGTCAATGTGCAGGTCTGCAGCAGAGATGTACTGGTTGAAAGTGTTTGAAGTAATCTGTTAAAAAGCTTTTTATGGGGCACTGGTCATCCGTTTTGACCTTCGACAGGCACTTCGCAGCTTCAAAAGCGGCAAGACGCCCGTCATGGTGGCCACGGACGTTGCTGCTCGAGGTCTGGATATTCCCCATGTGACGCACGTCATCAACTATGACTTGCCCAAGGACATTGATGATTATGTGCACCGCATCGGTCGCACGGGCCGTGCTGGCCACAAGGGCCTGGCTACGGCCTTCTTCACTGACTCAGACGCACCGCTGGCTCGCTCCCTGGTTGAGGTCCTGACGGAGACGAATCAGTCAGTGCCGGGCTGGCTCCATAATTATGCAGCCCGAACGCCCGGATATGGCCAGAAGAGCCGCCGCGGTGGTGGCCGTTTTGGTGGCCGCGACTTCCGCAAGGATAACTATGGTGGCGGCGGTGGCTATGGCGGCGGTGGCGGCTACGGCGGCAGCGGCGGCAGTGGCTACGGTGGCGGCGGCTGTGAGTGGTGATTGGGAGAATGGCTCAACAGGGACCAGTGATTCTGGTTGTCTTTGCCGGGTGGCAAAGAGACATTGTGGAATGATTAGTTTTCGACATCATCTTGGGATGACGTCTTCGCTACTGATATGGATCTGTATCGATGAGATGTAATGCGCGTAACTTCCTAGTCATTGGACGTGGCTATCGCAAATATTTCTGCCGTCTTTCGGGGGGTTACTTTGCTCAGCTGTGTAGCAAAAGAGCGCAGGATAGGTGTGGTTAAGGTTAGGATTGGTAGCATGGGTTATCCACCTTATTTTAACTTAACCTGCTGCCATAGGTTAATCCTTGAGCATCATTTGTTTTGTATCTATCGTTGACAGACAACCGCGGCGGTGGTGGCTACGGCGGCGGTGGCTATGGCAGCGGCGGCGGCGGCGGCGGCTACGGCGGCGGTGGATACGGGGGCGGGGGCGGTGGTGGATATGGCGGCGGTGGTGGTTGTAAGTTTCGGGTCGCATGTGCAAAGCACGGGTTTTAGGATGCGATTTGAGTTAGGGTGGTTGTTCCTTGCTGCTAACCAGACATTATTTCAGTTTACAGCTATAACTATTATTAGACTCATTATTCGCTCCTTGCCCTGTTTTTGCACGCAGATGGCGGCCACCAGAGTGCGTGGGACTAAGTAGCTCAGGCCCGACAGCCGTACAGAACGGCTGGAAACTCCATGGGAGTCCTGCAGATTTCCACTGGCACGCTTCATGTAGCTTGCTTCGATATGGGCTGATCTTACCGGGTAGTCGATGTTGTCGCTACAGTTCTGAGTATTTGGGGCCATGGGGCGTAGGCTATAGCTTATGATGTGGGGCGTCATTCAGGTACACGGTGGATATCGACGGCATCGCGTTCCTTATTTCGGCATGGCAGTGCTTCCGTGTATGGTACTGTGTGCTTCCAATGAACGCCGTTCCGCTGCAGGTTTTGGTTTCATGGGATTTACACAAGAGCTCGCCTCCAAGTGTTGGCACCTCGATGAGCACGTGCAGGATAGCTGTCATTCCCGAACGCCTGGGGAGGCGTTTATTGGAGATGGCTGTTATGTGGCAATCTCCCTATTATCCCAATCGATTTGGATAGGATAGAGGGTGTCCCCACTTGTGCTGGTGCTGTTGTGTCCGTGCCGCATTGGGATTGGGGGCCCCGTGGCGTGTACCCAAGTTCCGATATCCACATGGGCAGATGCGAGTGTTGACGCATAAGAGAAGATAATGTTACACCTAGCTGCCTAAGCGCTCTTATTCGTATCTTGAAGAGCTCTGCAGAGACGAGCAGACCGCGCTTAGTGAAAGTGGAAGAGGGACGCGGGCCATTGCACCGCACGTTGGGTAATCCTGTCGTGGGTAACATTTTGCGCGCGCATGTAACGAGAGCGCGTGTGTGTGCGGCAGGTATTACTTCATTGCCCGCGCCCTTTGTGATGAGTCGTGAGCGCGGTGTGCCTGTGGGCGGCTGGGTGAGAGTCAATTGGTCTGTTTTCGAGGGGGAGGGAATATCTTCGTCGCGGCCCAATTATGTCTTTCTTCGGCTCAGTTGTCAGCCGATGCCCTTGGCCTGGCTTCACCCACTTGTTCAGGGTGAGGCTGTGGGCTTTGGGGCAGTGAAATGGCGCTCAGGCCGAAACAGCGACCTCCACGTTCCTTGTGCGTGGATGGTGCGTGCATAAACCTTGCCGTGGATGTTGCCGCTGTACAGAGCCTGGCTTCGGCTGCCCTACCTCTCGAATGTTCTGCTTATTAGCAGGTCCGGACCCTTCATTCTCGCATTGTACTCGTGTTGCCCGTGTTTCGTGTACGCTGGTGGTGCTGATATGCCTATGCACGTGTTATGGAATTCTGATATCGAGAATTTTTGTGTTCGTGTCAGTTCCCATGCCACTACCATATCCTGTGGTACGGGTGAATTGCAGCGCTTGCCTGCCCAGTCCGTCATTTGGGCTTGGGGTTTTTATGGACGGAGGGCTCGGCTGCTTCAACCTGAAACTGTGTTTGCCCCTCAACCGCTTACGTTAGCGGCTGATGTTCTGCCGAGTTGCGACTGAGCGATTTGACAACGTTATGGTTTTTTTACGTTCACTAGCCAAAACCTATATGTGTTAACCGCTCGGCGGAAGCGTGCTAGACGGTCATTTACCCAATTTGACTTAAATTTTTCATGTTGTACCGACAATTAATCGCGAACCGAGATTCTTAGTGAATGTATGCATACAACAAGCGTGTAAACTTTCACCCATCAATCTTACAATCGGTGAATCATATCATGCTCTGCACGCGACTCATGTCAGGGAGTCGACCCTTGAGAAGAGGAACCCACATATGCCTCGCGTTTAGGAGAAGCCATAATAGATATGGTCGCGTCCTCAGTTGTCGGGTTGCGTGCCTGCTCCATGATAATATCAATGGGGCTGGGAAAGCGCTGCTGAACCTGCAGGTTATGCACCTGCCAACGAGCTCGCTGACGGTCAGCCGATGTGTACGCCTCACCAACACGGTGCGTCACCCCTGCAGACATGCTGCGTCGCATGGACGCACCACATGCACCGCCGGCATTGCCGCCATTGGTCGGCTGCATGGGAGCTCCACAAGCAGACATCTCCATCCGCGGCTGCTGGTTATCGTACAAGCCCTCCAGAGACGAGGTGCTTGCCATCAACCGCTCACACGGCATTGTGGACGAAAAGGCTCTGTTGTAATAGGCATGCACGGGCGGCGGCTGCATCAACAGCGGCGGGCTGTCCACAGCTACAACTGACCGGGTCCTGAAGCCTTCAAAGCGAGCGATTGGCGACGATGGAAGTGGCATGGCAGGCGACAGTGGGAGGCCCTCTGATGCCGGCGGGACAGATTGAACCGATTGGACACTGGTTGTGGGCAGGTCGTGGCCGCTCGTGCCGCTCGCACTAGACAACGCGTCGTTCCGTCCATCTGCCAAGGCGTTCTGCAAGAGAAAGGCCAAGCAAGTTAGAGAGCACGATTCCTGTGTCCTCGAATGTCCGCGATCCCCGTGCGGTGTTATGCATCCGTGTTACGAAGCGTACCTGTGCCGCCTTCACCACTTCGAGCTCCGCCTTCACATCCCGCAATTGATCACGTAATGGCTGTAGCTCCTCCGCGACCAGCTGCTCCAGCTGCTCCAACGCCTCCTGCCCCTTGGGCAGAGCCCGAATGGCGCGTTTGAGCACGCCCACGTGGCGCTGGCTAGATTCTAGTTCCACCTCTGCAGCCAAGAGGCGTTGCTGCAGCCCATCAGCCCTATCGGTCAAAGCGGTGGGCGGGGCAAGCGTTCCGTTAGGGATAAGCTATCAAAATTGATGTGTACATTCAGCCAGAGCCGTACATGCTGGACATTGTAGCACACGAATAGCGCATTCTTGTAAACACCGTACACCAGCTTGAACACACATGCAACCCAATGTATGGTTCGTGCGTCAGCTCGGCACACATTATGAGTATTCTCGGCCCTCACGCACCTGATATTTGCGTCGCATAGATCCCGCTCGGTGCCCGCTAGTTTGGCCTGCAACTCTGCAAACTTGCGCTCAGACGCCGCTGGTTCGAGAAGCGCAGCTGTTGCCCGCTGCGCCCGAAGGAAACGATCCTCAGCATTCTTCCGCTCCACCTCCAAGCTTGCCTGATAAGCGTGGCAGCAGGACGAGGGCCTTACTGCGATTGCTGGAGCCATGATGATTCTATTAAATGTGCCGCCGTGAATGCAGCAGTAAGATTTAATAATGAACAGCTACGTCGCGCTGGAACCCAATCCTTCTTGCTAGACCCGCCTGCCGATTTACGGATGTACCATTACATACCCATCTTGTTTATGCGCATAGGGATGAGGCATCCCCCACGACATCACTCACACATTTGCTTCGGAGAGAACTTAGCGTCTTGTGAAGCTCTGACCGATCCGCCGCTGCCTTGTCCAGCTGTCGTTGCTGCTGCTCCAAGTTCTGCGCCCCAAGGTTTCAAGGTTGAAGTATGGGTGAAATGCTCCGCCAGCTGGAGCCATGGACTACAGTGAATTGGCGGCCTGCCTGGAACCTTCCCTTTCGTCAAGTGCGTAGCTTCGGCTAAGCCCCTTGCCGCTTTATCCACTACGCCGGCACAATTCTGTACTTCACGTCATACGCACCAGCTGTAGCTCCCGGACAAGTCGTTGAAGACGTGCTATTTCGCTCGCGCTCGAGCTCAGTCCCCCAGTTACATCCAAGGATCTCCGCATCGCCTGAAGCCACAGGAAAAGCCGGGACGATGGCAACTAGGACGCACGAATTGCAAGCGTACCTAAACGCGCGTTCGCATTCCAAACAAACGCACTACCCAAGACCTTTGTCGTGTACGGCATTATCCTATAAAGATAAACAGAGGAAACATGATGCCCGGCTTCGAAAGTGTATCAAAATCCTAACTACCCTGGCAACACGTGCCTGCATGTCGAAGATTCGCCGCCTGTCGCCACCCTGACCATCCCTGCCGTTAATCGCGCTACTCTCAACCACCGTTGCTAGCTGGTCTCCCCGCTGGCCATCTCGCACGGGGGAATCGCCCGACTCCATGGTTCGGGGACTTCCGCCAAGCTGGTCACGTGCTGCGGCCAGCTGCTTTTTCAGGCGTGCGTTTTGCTGACGGAGTTGAGAGAGCTCCGCTTCTAAGATCTGCAAACCAGAGCAAAGTCAACATAAGCAAGGCAAAATGAGTGACTGGTGTTCCCGACTCGTGCGTCTGGCGAAATTTGGGTCGGGTAGCGCAAGCAACATGCGTCATACGGGACCCTCTTTACTGACGAAGATGACACAATCGAGGACATGTTCACTAAACGCACCCTGGAGGGAATTTGCACATAAGTACGAACCTTCGTAGCTGCGGCTGCTTCCGTGGGGTCGTCTTTGAACCTGTCGTAAGATGGGGCCACACGCCGTGGGCCCGCGGCAGCAGCTGAGGTGTTCGCGCCGCCTCCGCAACCAGTCCCCGCCATGGTGCGCTTTCCCGCATCCCTGCCACCGTACAAGTATCCGTTTAACCTGACGGTGGTCGACTGCAGCTTCTGCTTCAGCTCGCGCTCCTGCTCTTCCGCCTTGTGTTTCGCGGCCAAGAGCTGAGGGCAAACACCAAAGAACCATGATCTGGTCATCGGCGGCGCCAATAATGTTGATTTTTAATGGAAGAGCAAAACGGGCTGAGTATTCGCAGGGATCGTGGGTTGGACAGGGTACTGTAGGACATTAAAGGCCAGCATGATGCAACAATTTTATGACTGCCCATTCCGCACCTTGCTCTCCAGTTCCTTTACTTGCGCAACCAACTTTCGGTTGCTCTCCTCGAGTGTCTCGTTCCTCTTCTGCGAGTGAGCGAGAGCCACTCGGTCCTTGTCCACCTGGTCTCGGAGCTGCTCGCGAGACCGGTCATCAAGTTGCTGCTGGCTTGCCTGGGCGGTAAGAGGTTCATGACATACGATTGATGGCATGCATAGAATCCCGGGTACCGCCAAGGCAAGATCCTCGTGGGCTGCCTAAGGACATAGCAAGCAAGCAATCTGCTTGACATTCGGAACAGGGAAACCGAACATGAGTAACCTCCCTTACCAAGCGGAAAATGAGGTCAAGCACCAGATGAGCTTCCTCAGCTGTAGCATTCAGCACCTTGAGGTTCCCTCCGATTGGGAGGTAGCCCTGGCCTGGTTGGGATGGACTATGGCAGGTTAATCGCACCCCGTGCGAGGAAAGGGAACGAGGAACTGGCAAGTAGCGGCAAAAGGATGCAACGTTAGCTATATGGAGCAATAAAGAAACGCTTATTCTTATCCTCGCGGCGTACGTTTCTCTCGTGCACGGGTCCAGTAGCCTGACCATACCTTTAAGGAACGGTTCAATCCGCTCAGTGGCCTCCTGTACACTCTGAGCGTCTGGAAAGCCAAACGCAGGTGTTACAGGGTCGTAAGAGCCCTCAGCGAACTCCATGACCCGTGACTGTGTTTCAGTTCGAGTTGTTGACAGCTGTTTGCACACGCCAACCTAATAGCTTTGCCACATTGCACGAAATCTGCTTCTTCTCCCGACGGCCTGCTGTCCGAGTAATGACCTTCCCACGAAGCCGCGTGTAAACTAAACTTCATAAGAACCTCTTCAAAAAACTGCGTTACACAATATTTGCAAATTAATGAAGTTATCGCTTGAGGCTCTACCATCGCAAATCTTGTAGGGACGAGGATTTAAAATACCGTTCGCGTACGGCACGAAGCAGCTGTGCCCCAGCTCAAGACGGACACGACCGCTGTCACGTCAGGACTAAGACAGGGTTATTACGCGAGTATGTTTGAAGGTTTTCTCATGCATGACCTTGACCGAGTACAGACGTTGAAGCTGACACTTGCACTCAGCAAATGCTGTTGGCTTCTACAACGTATGGTGTTACTGTGCAGCTAGGAGTGCTGTTTTGTTGCAGGACAAAATTTTTTAAGAGTTATGAAATTTAGGACAAACGTGGGACCAAGAAACTACCATATTTTACTGCCCGTTCCTTCTTCTAGTGCATAAAGAAGAATGGGTGCAGAAGTCCAGGCGATCACAATTGCAGTTACGGCGGGGCGCGACTGTGCCATGACCGGGGACTACTCGGCAAGCGTGACTTACTACGAGAACGCCGTTGATTCAACGACAAAGTGCGGTTGTCTGTGGGAAGTGAAGGAGAGCTTTAGGCTTCGGTATTTGTCCTTGATACCTTGCGAGTTTTTAGCTACAGAGTACCACCCTACCTCACCCTACCCGCTATCGCCGTGACGCAGGTACATCAGGATGCTGGGTGACCCACACGCCTTACGTCAATGGACTGCTCTTCTGCACCAGCTCCAGGAGGAGTTCAGCATCGTCCGGCAGTGCGACAAGGAGGCTCGCGGCATGCGCATGGACCCAGGCATCGGACGATCAAACAGCTACCAGGACGTAAGCCTGGTTTATATGTAGGGGCTCAATGGAATTTCCATCCGATGCAACAGCTGGAAACACCGGTACCGGCTGCCAGCTCTGGGATAACATACATACAACACTTGTGCGCGGGGCTAGCAGCTAACTTTAGGACAGCTGCCGCAGCGTGTTCCCGTTGTCACTCTCCTTGTAACAGCGCTGATCCATAAGCCACAACCCCTCACCCCTTTCGTGGCTCTCCGAAACCCTCCCACCCACCAATACAAATATGTACCCTTTTACCTATTTTTGCCGTCCCTGGGCTCCTGTGACGGGGTCCGCTGGCTTTACACGCACATAAATGGCAACCCGTAACCCGGTCGCATTCACTTCATCGGCATCCTGGACGGCTTCTATGCTGAGCAGATGGGTGATCCACGCGGCTCGGCGTCGTACGACGACGGCTACCGCCAGCCAATCGTCGTGGTGAGTGCTATACCGTTTGGGCTTTGCACCTGACACAAACTGCCCCGAGAGACTCACAGAGCACCCTTCTTGTCGTGTTGCAAAAGATAGGGACAACTGAAGCGTACGCAGTACTGCCCCGCAGTTCCATTACATCATCGAGTGTGAACGGAAAGAAGTGCATAGAGGAGGTTTTAGGCGGCAAGTTGCGGACTTGGGGCCTCTCGTGACCAGGTCCGCCCCTCTCTGAATCCCCAGACGCCGCATCTCTACCTTAAGTGGGCATTTTCTGCATAACGAAGGTGGTACGAGTATTGGTGGCTGTTGCACTCTGATCTTGACCCATTATAGATCACCAATCATGGGCGACCTCTTGTCCGCTTCATGTACTAACCTGAGGTCGCTGGTTTCTCTGAGCCCACTGAACGTACAAACCTAGGGATATGCGATATGCCCGTGGGAGATATCCTCTCCCGCTTGGTGTTCTGAACGACATGTGAAGTCCCATCCCTGTCTCGGCAGTGTCACAACCCGGGCCAGAGCCAAGAAGACCCGATGGTATGGCGCCCACCCACGCGTGAAGGCCGCGGTAGCGGCGCGGCGGCCCGCGCGCCAATGGGACGTGCACGTACCAGTCAAGAGGACGGTCGCCAGATGCCTTCGTGGGCTAATAATGGGGGTGCTGGTGGCGGGGCCCGGGGCGCCAACGCCGCGGGGCCATCTGGCAGGTCCTCTTCAGCGCAGCGGCGACCAACCGGTATGTGCGTGGGGCCGCAAGGTGATGGCTTGCTGGGCACGTACTAAACCCCCATCCTAACACCATTGTCCCAAGGGATTTTGGTATTTGTTTTTGGCAGAGTAATATGACACGTATTGATCCATAGAACTGCTATCAAAACCAGTAAGAAGCAATAAGGTAATAGGTCGTTAATATGTTCGTTAAGCGAATATCGCTGTCGTACACCTCACTTTAACGCCATGGCGCCGCAGGGGGAGCGAACGCGCCCGGGGCCAACTCGGGCAGTTACGACAAGCCATGGAGGCAGAACATGGCAGGCAAGGGCAACGCAGGCAACGCTGGGGGAGGCAAGAATGCTGGTGCAGCAGCTGGCGGTGCGGGAGCCAATAAGAAGCAATATATAGGGCCGGATCAGGAGCTGGCGACGATGCTGGAACGGGATATCATTGATCAGGGCATCAATATCAAGTAAGGGCGCACAGGCGCGACGGAAGTAGGTGACCTGACATGCACCTTTAAGTGCACCTTTTTCCTTAGGTGTAGGGAAGATTGCGAGTGGTGGTGACACTGATGGTGCGGATGGTGACGGTGGGGATGGGGGTGGCGCTGGTGGCGGAAATTTCTAGGGGAGATAGTGCGCAAATGCGATAGCTAGAAACACGTTAGATATGGTGAATGTTAGTAAACTGAGTGCGACCAGCAGTGGGTTAGCATCAGCACCTGAGTCCCAGTCTCGTATGACTTTGTTATGAGACAGTCCATGCCGTCCATGTGCTTTTGAATGGGCTTGAAGAGCTCAATAGCTAAGCAGCCATGCTTTTTTACATGTCCGTCGTCGCATTTGGCGCCTAGGCCGTCCAGCTCGTGTAGGACAGCGAAGCGGACATATTTTACAAAACACGTTCGCACGGACTCTCAATTGCTCTTGCCCTCCTCGTGTCCTATAAATGAGGCTGAGGCCGCGCCACATGGCTTGTGTCTTACCAACCCGTAATTTGTCACGGCGTAGGTGGGATGACATTGCGGGGCTTGAAGAGGCCAAGCGGGTCCTCAATGAGGCGCTGGTGTTACCCATGATCATGCCTGACTTCTTCACCGGCATTCGGAGACCCGTTAAGGTGCGTGTTTCTGTCAATCAAGTTTTACAAACCTTAGGCCAACTGTGGACACATCGCGCGTAGATTCGCGCATCGTATTGATTTCGCAAAATCACTTAGCAAAGCATTTTTTTAATACCATATGAACGTCGCAAGCATACCCAAGGGCTGCCTGTTATAAACCCAGCGACCTGTACGTCATCCTGAGCTCTACGACGCCAGAACCCCTTAACCTTTATTACCTGCTGATGATGGTCCGCCGGTTTGTATGTGTGTGCGCATGCATGGATGCCTTCCTACGCTTTCTGATTTTCCCTCCTGGATGGGGATGGCGGCCCTTTGCTACGTCCCTTCAATGCCATGCGCATTTTATTCCTCCGTGAGCAGGGTGTGCTGCTCTTCGGACCTCCGGGAACTGGCAAGGTGGGCTGGGTAGGGCGGGGGAAATGATGAGCATCAGAAGGCTCCCTAACAGGTGCCCCAGGACCTGGGGCAGGGCATATGATTTGCGCTTGCATTTTAAGAGTCCTCTCTGCTCGTGGCATGTTAGGCTAAGTCATAGGTTCGATTGTGGGCTGTCTGTAATGTGTGACCCCTGCCGCGGAAGGCAAATCCACATGGGTACGGACCAGAAACGGTAAACACTTGCCGTTTTCCGTTGCGAAGAGGTATAGTTGAGGTATACTTTTCCTTCCCCGCTGGTTGCAGACCATGCTGGCTAAGGCCGCGGCCACGGAGACCTCGTGTACCTTCTTCAACGTCTCCTCCGCGACCTTGGCGTCCAAGTACCGTGGAGAGAGCGAGCGCATGGTGAATTGCGTCCGGCGACATGGCGGGGAGTCTTATATTATGTCTCAAAGCGTTAGCTATATAACCTATCTAGCTATTCGGCGTCTGGCTACCTGTCTGCCTTACCTACCCTATCTGTCTGCGGTGCTGTCCTGGCGCTGTTATAATAGACAACCATGTAATCGCGCCCCACACGCACATGTTTGCTTGTCTTCATGCCTCGGCTATCCCATAATGGAGCGTCCTCGTCAAGTTGCATACCCTGCCATACTCCCCCCCACCTAACTCAACCTCGCCATGCACTCCACGCAGGTCCGTGTGCTGTTCGACATGGCTCGCGAGATGGCGCCTTCCATGATCTTCATTGATGAGGTCGACTCCCTTTGCTCGCAGCGCGGGACCGCCAACGAGCACGAAGCCTCACGCCGCGTCAAGACGGAGCTGCTGGTGCAGGTGATGTCGGTACTCTGCACAATGCCGTTTGTGTGATTTTATGTGTACTTCTTGTCTTCAGTACGTTACAATTAATATAACCACCTCTCCACGAAATCGTCCAAGCTAAGAAACCATGACCTGCAAACACATTGATCTGCAACACATGTTAGTACCCC
The DNA here is from genome assembly GCA_019650235.1 of Volvox reticuliferus. NCBI lineage: Eukaryota > Viridiplantae > Chlorophyta > Chlorophyceae > Chlamydomonadales > Volvocaceae > Volvox > Volvox reticuliferus. The sequence goes on from BNCP01000004.1 coordinate 656,032, forward strand.
GACGATTCTAAGTTGCTCCTAGTGGCCGGTAGAGACATCCGCATATCGCCCTAGTGGCGCAGTTAGGTAATGGGCGGGTGGTGGGTGGTTAGTAACCGCCATTGCCATCGCCGCCGTCCATTGTGCTAATGGAAAACTGAAAACGCAACTACTAGTGTATAACTATGTCACTGATGCTCTACAACGGCGGATGCCGGTGGGAGCTAAGGGAAACACTGTATAGACAAAACTAATGTACGGCATTTCCCGTACTATCGTCCAAGAACTTTACTTCTCTATAAGAGAAGTCTACGCATGTATGTGTGTGCAAGGAATAGGTGTTCTATGTATATACGTATGTTTGCCAGGTATGACCCGATTTGCACAGATGTCCTTTCCCATTTCCCATGGTCCGCCTTTCCCTCTCCTCTCACCCGCCATTGGGCTGGACATCGGCATGATTATCACCAGCACGTCACCTACCACCCCTCCTGTGTGCGGCTCTAGTCATTCTGGTCCTGATGGCTATGTACTTGTTTCTTTTCATCCTCAGATTGACGGCGTGCACGGTGGCGGGGGAGACAAGGACAAGGACAGCGCTTCCGCCGATGGCGAGCCGCCCGCGCCGCGCCACGTGTTCGTGCTGGCTGCCACTAACTTCCCTTGGGATATTGATGAGGCGCTGCGCCGTCGGCTAGAGAAGCGCGTGTATATCCCACTACCGGGCCAGGCACAGCGGCTGCAGCTGCTGAAGATCAATCTCAAGGTGCTCGGGGCCTGCTGCGCGCCGTGTCATTTTGCTCCCTGTCCTCGCGCGCCGGGGCACATATCACCTTTTCTGTTACACAGAATGTTGCTAGAAGAAAGAATGTCGCAAATGCCAAGGACAGATTATTGGATGTATTCATAATGGCTTGCTATGTATCCATAACGAACCAGGAAATGATGTAGGAACGTTTTTGCTTGGCTGCCTGCCGCATTCCGCCTTTCCCCTGTGCCTGCAGGACGTGGACGTGGCCCCAGGCGTAAACCTAGAATCGGTGGCCGCTCAATTGGAAGGCTATAGCGGTGATGACATCACCAACATATGCCGCGATGCTGCTATGAACGGCATGCGGCGGCTGGTGGCTGGCAAGACGCCCGCGGAGATAAAGGCGCTGCGTGAGGCGGGCAAAGACAGCTTCAAGGTGGGTGGCTCCAGCTGTGCGGAAAGCTCCAGGAGGAGAGGCCAGAGAACTACGGAGCATTGCGCACTTGAGGAGCTTCAGAGGGACCGATACGTATACCATACGCTCTCCGTGTGGTCTTTGTGTTTGGCACATGCTCGGGGCTTCTCTTGCGTTGTTTTCCCCCCCTCCAGATCCTCCCTCCCGGTCCGTGCATCTGCACGATCATGTGCGCATTTCTGTGCTCACATGGTAAAACAGTCAAATTGTCAATGTCAATGCCAGTTTGTGTCACGTACGTAAGTGCAGGGCATTTGGACTCCGCATACCGGCACTTCGTGATGTAACCTGATTTCCCGGCTGCCATGGACGCGATAATCCACTGCGTCTCTACATTCAAATCCAGTTCCTAATACTCATCTTCCTATTCGTCACATAACATGATCCCCGTCTTGTTTTGAAAGCTTGGTCTTACATGACGTCGCGGCTCTGTGCGCTCGTCCCGCCTCCTCGCAGGAGCCTGTCACGTCGGAGGATTTCCAGCAGGCCATCCGTAAAATCAACCCTTCAGTTTCCAAGGAAGACATCAAGCGCCACGAGGAATGGCTGGGCGTGTTCGGGAGCACTTAAGGCCGGGAGTGCTTGGATTTGTGCCATCAACGGACGCCGGTGGTATCTGGGTGGTGACGGCGTCCCTGGCGGTAGGGAGTTCGCTCGGGAGTTCAGTTATTAGCCACGAGAAACCGATCGGGGGGCCCAAAGAAGGCCTTAGGGCAAGGTAGTTTTTGCTGCATCAACAGGTTGGATGCATGGCCTAGCAAAGCTTAGTAGGGTGACCAGCACCACGAGGGGGGTTTGGGAGGCGGGTACGCGGCAAGGTGCTGGAGATGCTCTGAGTGAGTGACTGCTGATGAGAGCGTTCGGGCCAGGCCCGTGAGGGGTTTTGATGCCTGTATTGTGTTTGGTTAGGCACTGCAAGGCTATTATGCCAGCTCATGACCTTGCACAAAACTTGTGAAAGTAGATCGATGCATTGTATGGAGGCGAGGTGCACGCACACAACATCAATCTGCTTTCGAGCTAACATGCCACTGCCGCTAACTGGTGTAAGTGCAATTCATTCCTGGTGTACTAGGCATTCCTGCCATGTACACGCATGTACATGCAGGCACACAGCATCAGTACACCATGGCACGTTGTCAGGGCAATTGCTGAAGGCCGCCGTTTAAACTTGGCATTCCGCCAGGTCCATCCAAACGTTGAAATCCTGCTAACCTCTACCACCACCAGTTGACCACTGCCACCACCGCCCTAATTTCGCTCTGCGGCTATATTTGTCTTGCGTTTCACATTCGTGCAGCTTCCCAATGTTTAAGTCGTCACGTTCCCTTACATTTGAAGCAATCAATTTGGCAAGGTTTTAGAGCGCCGACAGATTGCAGCTTACAAACACCGTGTGCCATAATCAGAAAACATTTCCCCGAGATCATCTCATATATCACATACCGTTAAAATCCAGGCCCTGTGCTCTGAATTGCGCCGCAGCAGCTAGCGCCGCAGAAAGGGGTGGGACTTTTGGCCAGCGAATGCTGCTCGTCCTCCCCTCGACATCTACTATACGCTTGTGGCGGGGAAAGCAGTTCAAACCTGTTCTATTAGACACAAGACGGACAGGACCCACCGCACGCAAGACATCCTAGACTGAACACAAAAGCAATCCCTTGCTTCATTGTGTTAATTACGAGCGCGTTGCGGTTCAGACGCCGATTGGCATGCTGCGCTCTCGAATTATTATACACCGTACGATCTGTACTTGGCTACTACCTGGGCCGGTCCACAGCACGGCCCGTCCGAACTAAGTAAAGGAAGCCAAACCGCATCGCGTCCCGAGCGCCCATTTCTTACGAATGATACACACCAGCTCAAATGTCGGCGGCCGCAAAAACAAAGCAAAGCTTGCTGCAGTGGAGGCCCACTCACGACAACTACATCTCATATTCAGCTACAGCCATAATACCCGTTCGTCCAATTCACGCTGACAGAGACCAGAGGCGCTGACTAGACCAGAAGGGTGCCGCATCAGTCCCTCTCACCAGTCTATTTCAGGTCTGCCCCTACTATCAGAAAGCTCCCTACTGCCGCCAACGAGTTAAACCTACGGCGGCGCGTGGCTTAACGCCTTTCTTAAAGTGTCCCTGGCAAGCACCAGCGCGCAGTCGGACAGTCAATAATTGTACGGGAGGATAATTATTACAAGGTAAATATATTTACATACATTCTAGCCCGAGAACTCTCAGCCGCTTATGATGCCTTAACTTCGAACTGTGTCGACTGCATTTATCCCTATTTATCACATCTTTACGCACACATGCACGTCCGAGAAAATAACTGCCTTAATCGCTGTCTGTCAATGCAGATAACCTCGTTGCCACGCACTCCCCTGGTGAGCTGACCATAGCAGTGTTGGGCGAAAATTCCGTCGACACGTGAAGATCCGTACGCCGTCCCGGCCGCCGCAGCCCGCCCCCGTCACTTGTGCTTTCCCGACGACAAGAGCCCCACGACGCCTCCGCTGCGCCTTCATTTCCCTCCTCTGCGGCACCGCCGCCGCTGTTGCCGCCGCCACCACTGCCGCTACCACCGCCCCTGCCGTTGCTGTAGTCGCAGCTGTAGCTGCGAAAAGCCGGCGCTGAACTCGCCGAGGCTGCGGCAGCGGCAGCGATGGCGGCAGCGTTGTTGTTCGCAACGCCCCAGGATATGCGGCGGAAGGGCGCCGACGGCAAAGCATTAGCAGAGGAGGGGCCGGGAGAGGCGGGTCCGCTGGAGGCCGCGTAACCGGGAAGCGGCCTCATGACATCCTTCTCGCCCATTTTAAGGTTGCGTTCCACCTGCCGTTGATAATTCCGTCACCGCCAGAACACAAAAAAGTGGTAATTATTTGACCTTTACGGGCTGAGGCCACACTGGGGCCACATCACACCACGAAATGTATTCGGGATTCTGTGTCTCTAATGGCAGGCCACGACGGGATTTAGGGGCATTGCTGCTACTCTGTATTGTTACCAATTTCCTAAGGCCTCTGAAGGATGGGCCTCCTCGGCGATGGCCTACCTTGTGCTCGTCCATGGCACGCCGCGCGTAGTCCACGTGCACAAATGCCCGTTCCACATTGTCAATTCCCTCAATCTGGTGGCGAAGGGTCCGGCGGCGAAAAACGGCGGCGAAGGAACCAGCGGCAGCGTCGACCACAGAGTGGATCAGCGAAGGCAAAGTGGAGAGCACGGGGAGAAAAAAGCAGTCGGTGCAAGGGCCATGAAATGTAAGGTCAAAGCAGTGATGGCACACATACATACAGACAGACAGGCGAACAAGCGAACAAGCCACGATGACCGAGGGGAAGTGAACCGCGGGAATGAGAAAAGCCTCACCGTTGCAACATTGACGAGCTACGGCAGCACTCAAACACGGGGTGTGCTGCACCTTTAGAAGCGCAAGTTTAGTTCCGTGTCCAGCTACTTGGCCCCGTACCTACATGCTGCGCCGGCCACGTCTCCGTCTCCTCTTCTCAAGGATTCCGTACTCCTTACCTTGTGCTGCAACGCAAGCGCTATGTCGTGCGACTGCCGCACGGTCATGTCCGCTGGCAGCACGACCTCCACCTCCACCACCATGTGGCTACCATGGTGGTAGGCGGTCACCCGATCCAACTTCAACGCCGGCATTAGCAGTATCAGCAGGAATAGCAGCAGCAGCATCAGTATCAGCAGCGATGCAGCGGTATCAAGTGGCAGAGGCAGCGTTAGCATAACAAAGCGGCCGCCTCTGCTGTTGCCGCCGGTGCTGTTTCAATGCGTGCACAACTATGTGCCACTGAACATGGCATCACAGTAACTAGTTACCCCCGCAATAAGCAGGTCAGGCAAAAGGTGCCGTGATATCTTTGACTTCCTGAATCGGCATTTTTGAGGAATGGCCCGAGGAGAGACGGGCTTATCCGCCAATACGCACTGGCCCTATTTGCCCTTAGCAGCCGCCCGACCCGCCCCGTAGACCGCGAACAATCCCTCCCCCTAATCGTGCCCTGTTCCGCGCCTATGACCGCCCTTATCTTCCTCCACTTGTCTATGGGGGCCCCAACCACACCGTTACGTCCCCTGGATCCCGGTCCCTCTCCTGGCGCCCCTTCTATGCATACCTGCATCTCTGGGCAATGGTTTTGCGTCACGTACGCCACCTCTTCAATCAGCTCCTCAGGGGCCTCTAAACCGATCATCTTCTGACCCTGTGCGTCATCAGCGGCGGCGGCGGCAGGGAGTGCGCAGTAGTAGCAGTATCAGCAATAATGGAAACTACAGCAACAGCATTGCGCAGCAACAACATTGCGTGAGCAGCGGTGAGCGGCGACAGCGCAGCAGTGCCCCATCGATTGAGGTCTGCTTTGCCTAATAAGCTTGCGACACGACCCTGCCGCTTCCCCAGGCTCATCCTCAGTCTCTCCGAAGTCAAGCAACCGTGTATGACCCGTGGGTCCTTCATGTAAACCCCACACCTGCTCCCAGCAAATTGCCAACCAATTGCGGATGATAAGAAGCGAGAACAGCACCGCAACAGCGGGGTCAACGAACCAGTAGCGTGGCAGATTGCCAGCGACTGCCGCGCCCGCAATGGCCGCCAGGTTCGACATCACGTCATTGAGATGGTCCTCTGATAGGGCGACCTGCGAGGTGGCACGTGAGTGAGTGATTTAATGCGTGGAAAATCCCTGGTTGGTTGATTGATCGTTACCAAACGAATTGCGAGAGAAGACAGAAACGCGCGTCTCGGCAGTTTCAGAGGGTGTTGGATCTCGAGGATCTAGTTCATGTTCGTGTTCCGGTTTGACAACAGTTAGTTCATAGCCGGCTATGGGTTGTCCTGCAACAGGCTGTCGACACTTCCTCGCCGCAGTTTCTTTACGGCTTTGCTTTGCTCTGAGACAAGGTGGGAATACGCAACCAGTCAGTTGCAGAAGCTGAGTAAGTACGTGCAATCAGATGTCAAAACCCTACGTGCCTAATAGTCGATCTGCGCTCCTCATGCAATCTGATTGCGACGCCTGCAAGGACACACAGACACACACACACACACACAAATGACGATGATTTCATTTAACCTTTCTCATTCCCGAGATATATCATACATTGAGGGCATGCACACACCATGATAGGATTCTTCCGTAGCGCCTGGCAGTAAATATACAGCGCCAATTTGAGGGCAGTGGCGGCCGAAAGCGTCCCGATCAGCACGGCGTCCACGTTCAAAGGATAGACGTGCCCTGCGGCCACGCGAGCAACAGCAGGCGCCTGCCGTGCGTGAGCGTGCGCATTCCAAGTTGATGAACCATGCCAGTGCGTGAGCTGTGATGTGGGATGCAGGCTTTCTGATACGAACCGCCTCGCTGCTGACGTCCGTCCCAAAGCTGCGGACTTACAGAACCGGCCGAGTAAAAATATAACCATTGAAAATACTCACACGCACCACTGCATCAAGATTACCTCTCTCTCTCTCTGTGGCTCGCTCGTTCACACGAATACAAACATACACATTCTCCCTCTTTCTCGCTTGTTCCACAGCCCCAAATGCAGCCATCAACACAAGAGGGGATGTGTTGGGCTGTGCACAGGCTTTGGCCTGCGCAGATTTGATCATTCAGATGGGAGGGATCTTGTTGGGCCGTCATCTTATTGGTTTCGCTCGCCTCGCACGCAGGCAGGGGCACTCCCGAGGCCTCCTCGACCGCGTGCAAAACTGCCCACCCCGCACCGTGCAAGCCGTCCCATAGGCTGCCGACAGCTTCTCGAAGTACCAGTGCCGTGGAAACGAACATAATTCCAGCACAGGCCAGCACAGATAGCTCGGCCATTCGCGTTCGGCCAATTGGAAAGCGCTGGTCGAACCTGTGCACGCAAGGGAGGCATTATCTCTGTAAATGGGCAGTGCGTATCAGTATCCAGTCACATGTAAATATTTTCCTTTAAGCCCCGGATTTAAAGACTGCGTAAGAACCAAAAAGTTCTCCGGTCAAAACTTAACCTTCAATAAATAACTACCAACTGTCAAAAATAGCGATCTTGACAGCGCAAAGGCACATACCTGGCCGCCTGGTATTCCGCGACGGCAAGGACCGCTTGACTAAGGAAATCAACTAAGCTGTCAACGGCACTCGCAAGTACGGCGTAGGAGCCTGACAGTACGAACGCCGCCGCTTTGGAGGTCAACAAAACCACGTTCACAATCCAGCTTGCATTGATGCCTAAGCGGACACGTGTTGAGAAGGCATCGGTTTCCTTATTGCTGGACGCTTCTCGGAAAGAGCTTTCCACATCAGTCGTCACAGTTAAAAAGGGTACAGTTGCTTCGACGTCATGTCCCTCAGCGGATAGGTTTAAACGACTACCTCGACTTAGGCTGCGACCTGATGTAATGCGCGTGAATCCTTCTGGGTCCGTGCATGAGCTCGTTCGTCCGAGTATTACCTCCCGAGCGAGTTGCGCCATGGCTATACCAATAATTGAATGGCATTAGCCGCCATGCACGTCAGCGTGAGTTGTGCGCGTGCCTTTTCAATACGACTCCGTACATTGTACGTTTTATTTTTCGTTTTGAAGCATTCGTCTAACACACATGTCGAAACGGTATACAGATTTAAATTAGATTACTATCATATCTATCAAGTAGCATGTATCGCATATTACGATCGTGATCGTGTTGCGAAGGTTGGTGTGTCTCTTCCTGCCAAACGGCACATGCAATGTAAACGAAAAGGCCTACGGTTGTCCCAAGGTGTGGGTTATATAATAATAAGGATGTTAAGGACCGCCCCGCACTGAGAAGAGGCACCGTAATCAATTTTTAAACTCAATGAATGTTACCAACCGTTAACGTCTATATCGGCAGCTAAACGCTAGCATGCTATATGTTAACGACATATCGAGATACTGTCCTGCACCGAAGACCTTTAACATCATAAAATCCTCATCCTATGTCCCCATTCCCACCGAAGCTGCTTCACCGTAGGTGCTGAAGAAACCCCACTCTGACGGTTAACTTTGAGGCCTAACTGCACGAAACTTCGGCAGCTCATCATGATATGTCATCATTGGCTCCCATCGAACGTAAATTTTTGATGTGAAGTGTGGCGCTGCTTGGGCCTGCTCGGGCATACCAAAACAGCAGTGAAGTTCATTAGAGGAGATCTCATCTGATCTGAGCCATGGAATACAAATGGTCAGACGCTATCAGTCAACGTTAGCATCGCTGCTCCGCGGCAGGGGTACGTACTTTTCGCGCATAGTGCACAGAACAATGTTCCGTTTATTCTTCGTTCCACTGCCGAGAACTGTACATTGACAGTACGTTGGATACATATGGCTATCGCCCGTTTTACTACTGACTTTACTGCTATTACTTCGTACATGCAAATCAAATGATCACTCTTGGCTCTCTCGTGGGCTAGTTATACGAGTGTTGTTTGCGCGCATGAGGTGCTGCTACCTCTAGCCCCTGCTTGATGAAGGATAATCAACATCAAAGAACATCTCATGGGGCGCTAAAAACTTGATTTGGGAACACCTGGACCGAAGCCGAGAATGACACACGATAACAAGTCCAAGCCAGGCGCTGCTAAAACACATCATATCTGGTCAAAAAGGGGAAAGTGTGCCTTGCATCCACACGACACACCTTTGGCTCTACATGCTTTCCATACACCAGGTTCCCTCGAGCGGGACCCGGACATGTACATCCATCTCAAAAAACGATGTTTACTTACCTGCGCATACAGCCACCTTAAGCGACATGTTAGCTCAGCAGCGCTGTGACATCCGGCCCGCAAAACCTGCTCAAGAACTCTGGTGCACTCGAAACAATTTAAATATAAACGATGCACCATCCGAGACACTCACATTGGCCCACGCCACCGTATGTGCAACCGCATGTACCTGCGTCGCTAGTAAATAGCCCTACCCCGAATACCTCCTTGTACATAGCCCACGGCCAGGAATCAGCACATTCGTAGCATATGCCTATGACATATGGTCAATGCTCAGCTGTCGCCCTCCTTCTTCGACACCGCCTCCTCGGGTTTCATGGCCGGGAAGAGTAGCACCTGTACCGGCAAGTACAGATAGTTTCCGACATAGATTCACAAAGGTGTCTGACGAGCCCACGAATTCCTATCGATACTTGTACATGCACATCCGTAAACATGTCCAGAGGCAGGGACAACTTAAAACAGCAAACTTTTGGAGCAACGGAAAGAGCTCGTCAACGGAAAGAAGTCCTAATGCCCTCCACGCGACTGCCACAGCTCCGCTTACCTCCTTGATATTGCACGTGTCCGTCAGAAGCATGGTCATCCGGTCAACGCCCAAGCCCCAGCCGCCCGTAGGCGGCAAGCCGTATTCTAACGCCGTGCAGAAGTTCTCGTCAATGAACATTGCCTCATCATCGCCTGCAGATTTGGCCTTCGCCTGATCCTGGAATAGCTCCCGTTGCTTGATGGGGTCGTTCAACTCGGTGTAGGCGTTGCAGACCTCGCGCTTGTTGACAAATAGCTCGAAGCGTTCAGTCATGCCTGGTAGCTCGCGATGCCTGATTAGATGCACATAACAGCGTGACGATGGCGATGGCATTGTTGGACACAGATATGGGCCGCGGGTTTACGTTGCGGTACATAGATAGCGAGCACATTGGCGGAAAACCGAGCAGTAGTATGTTAGGGATTTTACTTTGTGACAAGTGGAGAAAGGCACCGATGATGGACGGACCGATGGACAGGGTTATAGGATAGGAGCAGAGAACAGCGCGACCATTGACCAACAGCTTGGGCGCTTCCGTTCGCCGTTGTGAAGAACGAAAGGTAGAAAATGTGAAAGCCAATTTCGTTCTCGTGGCGCGGGGCCCCAAGGCGCATGAAGAGAGTTGAGGAAATAGCAACTGCGTTGAGGTGGGTAAGGTTCCATACGGCACGTGAAATGGGAGCTGCCATACGCTGTGCCACAGGACGTGTCAGCGATTCATTCGACGGGCTGGGTCACAGGCAGGGACCCCGCCTCCGGAGTTGACCGCCGTCACGATTTGATATAGCCTGGGTTCAAAGCCGACCAGCGACCAATGGCGTTGTTCGGTTTCTGCCACAGGCACAAGGACAAGTCAAGCCCAGCGTTTTAGGTAATCCCTGAGCGAAGTTCTCACTCGCCAGTGTCATTCACCACATTAAAATTGAAGGTGAAATGTACACTTTTAGGAGCAAAAATATCGACAGTGCATTCGAAGGACAGGGTAGCACAAATTGGAGCTCCCGTCTCCGGAGTTGCATGCCGCATCAGTTTTTGTTGCCCAGGTTCAAAGCCAGTCAGTTATATATAAACAGACTGGTTCTGCCACAGGCGGACGCAGTCAGCCGCATACTGCGTACTGGTGCTACTGTGTATGGCATTGACAGTGCGGTACACGCAAACGCAAGCCAGCAGTGGACACTTTAAGGCGTACTTTTGACATGGCAATAGATGTCGTTCTGTCGGCCGTGCATTCGAAGGGCGGATTAGCATAGGGAAGGCCTCCGCCTCCGGAGTTGCATGCCCCTGCGAATTACTCTTGCCCGGGTTCAAAGCCAACCAGCAACCCAAGACGCTGACAGGTTCTGCCACAGGCATTGTGCAATATTATCGCTATGCAAGCATTTATCCCGCGGCAATATGCCAAACGTGGTTAATGTGGCCTATGCTTTCATGTATGCGATCCATCTCTTGCTTGTCAGCTAGTGTCATTCGATGGGCGGGGTCACGGGATAAGGAGCTTCGCCTCCGGAGTTGCATGCTGTGGGGTCGATATGGCCTGGGTTCAAAGCCGGGCAGCGACGCACCGCACCTGCCCGGTTTCTGCCACAGGCGTTATTGGCCGCATGTGTACGACTTGTAATACCTGAAGCGTAAACATGAGCGCTCTAGCTTACCAAGTGCGAGTACGCACCCAGGTGAAAGTGCATTTTAAGCCGGTCACGGATCCCAAGGCCCCTGGCTCTGGATGCACGCGCGCGTGCCCCCGTGTTACGATTTAAAAGCATATCGAAAGCTGACGAATTGGGGCATATGGAAAAAACGAAAGACAGGCGTTTGATGAGCGCCTGGGTTCCCAGACTCCCCCGCGAAGATGCGTGGAGCAACCCACCACTTGGCCAGTGGGCTCATGAGCTGCGGATGGTCGCAGATGAAGGTTGGATTGACGCACTGTTCCTCCAGGAACTCGCCCACCAGCTTGTCCAGCAGGCGAGCCGTCGTCTGCGGTGGTGGGCAGTTGACGTTGTGCTTGATGCACAGCTCAACGAGCAGTTGCCGCGCCTCCTCGCTTTCCAGATCAGTCGGGAGCTTGATGTCCAGGCATTCCTCGAGCCCAGAGACCTGATATCCGGGTACACAATCAGGAGTGGAGCGGGGCCAACGGGCCGTGTCGGATAATACCAAGAATGACGACAGCATCACGTCGCTGCCCGGCTGAAAGTGCGCCCCAAAGTGGATTCATTCACAGATCCTTACCAGCTCGATGCGATGGCTAATCCAGTTGCCATGTCATTAATGTCACCCGCAGACAGTCCGGAACCTCATGCAGGATTCCGTATATATACCTTCACCTTCTCAACCCCCAGCAGACGGTGTCCAGGTCCCAACCGAAAAACTGTGTACCTCTGCGTATCTTTGGGGTTTTGGTGAATATATTTAACAGGCCGAATAACCCCAAATAACCAAAGGAAAAAAGGTTTATATTTCTTCAAATATAAACCCCTAACCGACCAATACCCCTACATAAGGTCCGCACCATGGAAATGCGGCGCCATGGCGGCGTGAAGTCAATTTCAATGGCCGGCTTCTCTGGCCCTTCTGGATGGTACTGAATTTTGTAGGAGCCCTTGATCTCTAGCACCATCTGGCTAATCATGGTCTCGGTCATATCAAGCAGGTCCTTGTAGTCCGCGTACGCCTGGTAGAACTCACATGTCGTAAACTCTGGGTTGTGAGTCAAGTCGATGCCCTCATTCCTAGAGAGAGGAACACAGGCGAGGATACAGACGGCTTTGAGCTTCGGGTCACAAACCACACTGCTTTAAACCCATAAAGATCGCCGGCATAGACCACACCAGGACCTCGTCATCAAATGCAAATTTGCAATCCCCTATACTTCAAACTAAGTATCCTCGTTTACCGAATGAATTCATGCACTCTGTCGACAGCAAAGCAAAACCGCGACCCGGGCGCAGCACTCGCTGGCCTGACCCTACCTGAATTGTCGGCCAATCTCGTACACGCGCTCCAGGCCGCCAATCACAAGCATCTTAAGGAACAGCTCCGGGGCGATACGCATGTAAAGCTTCATGTCCAGGTCGTTGTGATGCGTGATGAACGGACGGGCCGCAGCGCCACCTGGAATCATGTTCATCATGGGGGTCTCCACCTGTGGGGTCCCCACCAAGCGCGAAAGACAAGGACGTGACGTGTCAACTTCCAATCATAATGCGGAGATCGGGCCTGTGCTCGCTCCATGTAGTCTTGTAGCTTGCCGGTTACAGACCGGTTTGCCAACAACAAAATCGAGCAAGGCATGGGCACATGCTTTGCACGAATCCCACATGATTTGAAGAATGTGCATGGCGCTGTCTTAAGTCACCGCCCGCGTGAAATACCGATTAGCTAATAGCCCACACATCGTTCAGTGCAGCCTGTTTCCTCATTGCCGCCCCCAACACCCAACCAATATGAATTAGACGCACGGTTGTTTGTAGCACGTGGGCGGATACCATCCTACCCCACTCAAAACGCGTACCCACGATCACTCCAACCAAATGTACTCACCAATTATGAATATAACGCAGGAATATCCCAGTCAATGCCAAGGCGCCTCACCTCGAGGAAACCGCGGGTGTCGAGGAAACGGCGTACGAACTGGATGATGCGAGAACGTGTGTGGAAGATGTTGCGCACATCACTGTTCACGATCAGATCCAGATACCGCTGCCGGTAACGGGTTTCCTAGAAGGGCATCAGCCACAGGGCAGGGGGAGCATGAGATGAAAAGATGCAGCTAGAGTTCAAGCAAACTTGGTCCGGAATTGCGCACAGACATGTGTCCACGTTGTCGTTGCAAACGCATGGGAACACATGTGCTTGGATCGTTTGGGAATGTGCTTTTCAGGTAAGCGACCGGTACAGCCTCACGAACAAACGGTGGGGCAGTCAGGGGCAGGGCCTTGGAGGGTACCATCGGATAGCGCCATTATACGTACAGGAGAGAGCAGTGGTTTCCGCACATGCAGCGATACGAACGCTATTTCACCATGTTGGCGATGCCGCGCACCTAGCATTTGGGGGACACTGCGGCCATCGTGTCCGGCACTGGCTTTTAAAAATGGCAAGGTTTCTTTCACCTCACCGTCACGTTCAGGACTTTATCCTGCAGCCCAAAAGGCACGTTAATTTCCCATCCCGATCCCCTTCTGTGCGTTCCCAGCCTTAGAGTTAAGTCCATCTCCATTATCAACCAATCGCCGCCTACCTGATCCTTAAGCCCGAAGTGCGCCGAGGGCGGCATGTGCAGGCAGGGTGACAGCAGCATAAACTTGCGCGGGAAGATGGACAGCTCGCCCTTCTTGGACTTGCCGGGGAAGCCCTCCACGCCCACAATATCACCGCGCTTGCACTCGTTGTGAACAGCCGTGAAGGCCTCCAGGGACAGCTCCGAGTTCCTGAAACCCCAGTGATCCAACTCACTAAATAGACACATCCCGTCACGCAAATCCTTGATCATGGTAAGGCTGCTGATTTCGACTCTCCATCGACGAGTAATGGCCTACGAGACGGAATTCAGCATCATTACCTTATCCGTCATTGACGCTGTGCCGCAAGTCATGCAAGATTTGCGATTTACAGATTTGGTTGGCTATGCGGCTGCTACACCGGTATGCAAGGCCACAATAATCATCCGCCGCACCTTGCATCTGCCATGATCTGAATCTTAACACCGTCCGCCTTCAGGTCGTAGAAAAGCAGCTTAGACCCAGATGCGCGCTTGCTAAAGATACGTCCTGCCGCACACAACACATATCCACCATCGTCAGTGCTGCACATCAGCAGGCGACAGCTCCAAGAGCGTGGCACCGTACCCTTACTCGGGGAAAGGAACGATGACCCGATGACGTGTCATTACCCTGATACGCCCTAACTAACGTAGGATAAGTAATTACCACCCCAGGAAGGAGCTTATCACATCATCCCTGCCCTTCGTAAGGCAATCCCCTCAAACAGCTACTTTAGCTGTCCTCAGTTACGCACCTGCCACAGAGACAGTCGTCTCCGTCTCCTGCTGCCCAGGCTCCAGGCTGCCATACTTCGCAATGTAGTCCGGAAGCGACATGCTCACGTGGAACTTGTGGGGGTAAGGGTTCACGCCCTTAGCCTTCTTGGCATTGATGTAGCGCACGCGGTTCTCAAAGTATGCAGTGGGATCCGTGATCTCGTTTGAGTCGTCCTCGAGTGCCGGGCCATCCTCCTTTGCGGGCTTTGGAGGTGCAGCAGCGGCAGCTGCTGCCTTGGCAGCCTACAGCACACGAATATATACGCACGGCGCAAATGTTCTAGGCAACTGTCGGAGATATGGGTTGGCGAGGCGAGTGTTGTTTGTGAAACGCGGTTGCAAGAACAGTTCTCGGTTGCATGACGGCTGCTGGGTTTTTCACGGGCTTCTTACGGGATGTAAGATTGAGCGCTTGTGAAGGGAATTTTGCATGTGAAGTTGCAAGGCAACCCAAACGTTGCCACAAAATCCCGACAGCACAATCATCTCCCCGCCTGCGTGTCCGGGACAGTTCAATAAAGGCATAGGAATATTAAAACATCAATTTGATGTTCCGTTGTATTAAATCTGTAAGTGATAACTGCATGAAAATGCCCGCCAATGGCCAAGCCGCCGACATACCTCCTTCTCTGCTTTCTCAGCTGCGACCCTCTGAGCCTTCTGTCGGCGCTTGAATTCACTGCAATGTGTACCAGTCATGTCACGGCGCTGATCCCAACTGTCACCATGGCAAGGAGAAGCGCAGCCAACCTCTTTGACATGGGTTCGCCATTTTCGTCCTTTAGGTCCTCTGACCACTGCTCCGGAAGTACGTACTCTGTTGTCACCATTCTGCTGATGTGCCTACGCCAACACTCCGAATGGGACAGAGCCGACTGCCAGGCGGTGCAAGCAGGCCTAACAGCAGCCGCCGAGAAGTGAGACTCGTGCAAGGCAAACCTCTTCACGATCAATCCTAAGCCTGTAATCCACAACTGCAAAGCATGCCTCATACGAACGACTGATATATGGTGTAGTCGTAGCACGGAATTAATGCGAAATGCCTTGTACGGCCAGTTTCCGATGGCCTGTTTCTCATACCGTATCCCTTCTGATAATGTATTATCTTTAGCTGAAATACACTTGAAAGCATTTTTTCTTTTGTGATCATAAATCTTTTCGGCAATTCCTACCCCCCGTCCACGCCACTCTTGACGGGTATTAATGAAATGCATGTAACATAGTGGACACTTGAGTTATCTGCCTTAAATAATGAGCAGCAACCTGAGATACGTGAAGCTTGGTACGCGTTCGCCCGAACTAAACGACCAAGCGTTTGCCCACATGCCCGACGAGTAATAAGTCCGTATACATTCTGAATATTTTATGCAGTGGAATTCGCAGCTCATGTTGGGGATGTAAGATGCGTGCGAATTGGACGCAAGACAG
This sequence comes from Volvox reticuliferus, assembly GCA_019650235.1. Taxonomy (NCBI): domain Eukaryota; kingdom Viridiplantae; phylum Chlorophyta; class Chlorophyceae; order Chlamydomonadales; family Volvocaceae; genus Volvox; species Volvox reticuliferus. The sequence goes on from BNCP01000004.1 coordinate 671,988, forward strand.
CCGGGGTGCTTGTGACCGGAGGCGATGACAAGAAAGTTAACGTTTGGGCCATTGGAAAGACAACTGCAAGCTTTGTAAGTATGTCTCTTGTAGGGGGCTGCGTTCCGACGACGGGGCTATCCCATACCACTATGACCGAAGCCGTTGGTTTGCGTAGAGCTTAACCGGTCACCAGTCGTCCGTGGAAAGTGTATCCTTCGACAATGATGAGATGGTGGTTGCGGCCGGCGGCTCTAATGGGAGCATCAAAGTGTTTGAGCTGCAGTCGGGGAGAGGTGAGGAGAGGGGTGAAACGGAAAGGGTAGGGCAGGTAGGGTGACCAAGCCTTCCGGGAAGTGCTGACTGCTTCCGTGGATCCAGTGTGCACTTCACTTGAGGCAGAGTATAGTTCATCTACTGGCGCCCATTTTCGTGTCTCCCACCAACCATGGCCAACTTTCAAGTCTCAAGTCTCCTATGCCTCCTACGAACCATAGTTCGAGCGCAGTGTCTTGAACCGCTCATGTCTCTCTGTGTTCATCTCAGAAACTTTGCAGTCCAGGCGTTGGTCATGCCTTACTTATGGCCTTACTCTGATTGATGAGCAGTTACCAAGAGTTTGTCAGGGCATAAGAGCAACGTGATGTGTTTGGCGTGGCATCCGTATGATTCTACCATCATCTCCGGTTCCATGGACACCAACGTGAAGCTCTGGAACCTGCGTGACAAGGAGGCCATAATGACCCTCAAAGGGCACAATGCTGGCGTGACGCACGTGCGATACAGCCCCGACGGTAACTGGGTGGCGTCAGCCTCGAGCGATGGCGCTGTGAAGGTGCGTCGCATGGGCGTCATTCCTTGGGCACTTTTCCAGAGCTCCAACGCGGAACCAACTGCACAAGTACTAGCCAATACCTGCATTTTGCTTGATTTCCTATCCGATCCTGCCCACCTTCCATGTCCGAGAAGAGGGTCGACCAAATTTGCAAGGTGCTTGCAATTACCACGGACTTACCACGGCGGTGTTTGGGTCACAATGACTGCAGATCTGGGATGTACGTGGGGGACGTCTGGTGACAGATCTATGTGCACCAACTAAGTACGAAATCACCGGCCTCGAGTTTTCACCCACCGAGTACCTTTTGGCAACATCCGCGCGCGATAAGGTGGTGCGCTTCTGGGACTTAGAAACCTTCACAAACATCGAGCAAACAACACCGGAGGCGACCCCCGTCCGTAACATCGCCTTCCACAGCGATGGCAGGTACATCTTCAGTGCAGTCCAGGTGCGTGGACGCCGACAACCGAAACTTTTGGGTTTTTTATAGATCTCCGTGTCAGTCTGGGATCGAGAGACTCTTACCTTGCCACCACTTTTCCGTGAGAGTAAATTTCTGTTGCGGTAAACTTTTCACAGTCTCATGCGACCACACTAAAACGATAGTTCCCATGGCTGGAGGCGCGGCTTTAACCCAACGACTTTTTCCCTGGTGTACTGTTGCCACACGGCAGGATGGCTGTAAGGTGTGGTCGGTGGAGCCCGCAGAGCAATATGATTACGTGGACGTGCCTTGGTACCGCGTGTCGGATTTGACGGTCAACACACACCGGGGATCGCAGCGCCTCATAGGGTGCTCTTTCAACTCCACGATGGTGGGCCTTTTTTACATCACATTACGCAATGTGCGGCCATTCAACGAGGACCCCGACTTCATGGCACGCGAAAAACAGGACGCTAGCATTGATGGGAATCCATACTCCGGGGTGGGTGCGTCGCGCAGCAACCTGGCGGCCGTGGCTGCTGCGGCGCAGCTGCCGCCGGAAGCCGCCATGCGTCGGGCCAGTCTGAACGACAGTGCAGCGTCGACGCACAACGGCAGCGGGAGGCCCTCCAGCGGCGGCATTGTAGCCGGACAGCCTAGCAGCGGGGCTAGGGCATCGGATCGTGGCGGAGGATCTAGTAGCGCGGGACGGATGAATCCATCGAGCCAGTCCGCTGGCGCGCAGCCGATGTTGCCTCCCGTCAGCTTGTACGCGCCGACGGGGTCATCAGGCTCGGGTAGCAACCGCTACGCAGGCGTTTCAGCTGCCGCCAGCCAGGATCTGGGCGGGGCAGGCGATAGCAGTGCATTAGACCATGGCTTGGCAGCCCGCGCGGCTTCTGGCCAGGCGGCCAGTGCGCGGGCTCCCATGGTGTCGGTTGGCGTGGGCGTCGGGGACAGTTTGCTGCGCGGGCAGCTGGATCCGGGACCGGACTCGTCCCGTGTGCAGCAGCAACAGCAACAGCCCCCGCGGCAACGGCCGTACAACGACCGGCAATTACGGGATCCGCCAGCCGACATTCCTTCGTATCCGCGGACGCAACCATCACGTATGGAGTCACAGCCAGATCCGCATAGTGGCGCGGATCAGCGATACTCTTGGCAATCAGGCGGTGCCCAGGGTGGTATAGCTGTGGGGCCTTCGGGCATGGACCGTCGCGGGGCCGGCGGTTATGATGGTAACGGAGGCGGTGGCGTACAGTATGCCTGCGTGCCTTCAGACTTAGATGCAGTCGCCGCGCTACAAAGCAAGCATTCTATGTTTGCGTCGGCGATGAAAAAGCGTGCACATGCACTGTCACTTGTCCGGAACTTCGTGGCTAAGGCTGACTGGCGTGGTGCCATCAGCTGCGCGCGCCGCTGTGACGAAAATGCGGTGTTTGCGGATTTGCTTGCGGCCATGTACGAACGGCGTGACGCTTTCAACTTGGACATTGTGGGCGAGGTAAAACTGGTACCTGGGCTTAAAGGGCCAACGCTGCCTTGTGGCATATAAAGGGGAGCTCGATCTGCTTTTATTTGTGTTTCTAGGATTGTTTCAAGATCCGATTTGCGAGTTATTCACCATTCCAAGGCTTTTTCTTTTGTTGTATCCTTACACTGCACGGCGCCAAAACGAAATGTTTGAGATGCTACCTTACGTCCTGCCCCACGCAGGTCGTCTCTGTCGTGGATGTTGTGATGTCCTTATCTTCGGACAGGCAGGTGCAGGTGGGTCTAGACGTCGTCGCACTGCACGTGCGCTTCTTTGGCCCTATCATTCGGGAGCTATGCTCGCCCGCTGCACGTGGCGTGGGGATTGATCTGAGCTTTGAGGAGCGACGGGAGCGTGCTAACAAGGCAAAGCTGGCGCTCCAAAATCTCGTGCCACGGCTCAACAAGCTAGCGAAGCAGAGCGACACCCTTGGAGTCCGCGCGCAGGAGCTGGCATCGCAGCTGGCGCAGCTGTAGGGTTGGCCAAGCGGAGGTGGTGGTCGGAGGAGGGTGGAGGTCCGCTCTCTCTGGGCACCGGCAGAATGGCATTGTGCCCATGCAGCGATGTCGCTTGCATCCTTGAGTGACACATGGCAGAGCGGTCACTACTGGATTAATGGGGCCACGTAGCGCGTTCATGGTGAAGGACTGATTTACCTCGGATGCTAATACCTGCTTTGGCCGGACTGTGTGTAGTTCTTTCCTCCCCGCTCGCATCGTCGCCAGGTGGTGTACGCACGCGAGGTGCTGCCACTGCAGGATAGGGTAGGTGGCTCAATATTGACTCCAGCGATATCTAGAAATGTGCCTGGCTGCCTTCAGTCCTGTAGACCCTACGATAGAATGCTTCTAACGTGCATAGACATGATCTAACTTTGGGGCTATAGAAGGAGTGCGTGCTTCGTGGTGATCCTGCGTCTTGGTAGTAAGTTGGGAAATGCTCGGGGCAAAGCGGGCGTAGAACATGGCTTGACATGCACGACCTTTGGACATAGTCGCGCCAAGACGTGCTAAAACTGTAACTGTAGCACGTAAGCGGCAAGCGTGGAGGGACTAGACTGCATTCCTGCATCGTTTTTAAACGTCTGCGTATCGGATGACCCTGGAAACCACAGCCGTAGTAGGCCATGGCCACTCTGGGCCACCTTCTAGAGCAGATATTCTGCAAATGAAGCTGAAGCGGGTGGGCCTGGCACGTACACCAGCCTGCTTCGTCTTTACAGCCTTGGGCTATGCCTGGCTGTGGCCGAAACTGGCAACATGACCATGACATGACCTCATTGTTGGGATAGCCGCACATCATTGTTATATCGCATAATTCACGGGCAGCCTATAAATACGACCGTTACGACAAGCTGTTGCTTTAGACGCTTAACAAGTGTTTGCACCTCGTGGACACCTTTTCGTTACTAAACCCTAGTTGCTCTGTAACACTCGTACCCAGCATATTCAGCTGTACTTGGAGCTGACCTGGCCCAGCTGTAACGCTTCATCGCGCGGTCATACGTGGCGACTAAAACCTTGGCAAGGCCATACGCTGACATATGCATGTCACGCATCTACCAGACGAGTGTATCTGGCCTAATAGACGACGCCCTAATGCAACTTATACACGTCTTTTATCCCCTTAAACTCTTACTCGTACGTTGCAGGGCGTATCTATCTTCGCGTCCGCTAAGTTGGGATAGGTAATTCCTTTTAATTTCGAAACCACCTCATTTAACCTAGTCCCCTGCTCCCACGTGATCCCAGCGTGTCGAAGCATATGGGCGGCTGTCAGCTTCCTTTATGCAGAGAGAGAATAAAAAAGCGACGGCTCAGGTCAGTTTTCACACCCAAATTGTGGAATTATTTACCGTTAGTCGCCTAAGCCGTACTGGTCGTGACTCATTGGGTTCTTGCGGTCTCTGTGACGCATGATAGCTGGGGTTTCAGTAGCATCGCGATGTATTATGAAATACAGGGTTACCATGTTACATTATCAATGAAACCTATTCGTGTTTAGAAGCTCAATTTTCAAGCTGGCATGGAGCAGGCTTGGGTTCGTCGCTCACGTCTTTGTCTGGCGTTTGCTATGAAGCATTCAATTGACTAACTGCAGCTATTATGGGTGACCGGTGCGCTATCGTGTCACGCCGTTCACGCCAGGACAAAGATTATACAGGGACTAGGGTGCCTGGGAAGGAGCAACAGCCACGGCAGCCCTATCCAAATCGAACAAGTAGTTTCTGCTATCCATGCCTGAAGCGGAACCGGACGCTCTTGTAGCCGCGGTGCTCCATCATCAGCCGCTACAGAAACTACTCCGGGCCGGCGCCGATCCCACAATCCGAGACCAGTCGGGGCTGACGCCACTTCATCATGCGGTTTTATCCGGGAATATCGACGCGGTCGTGGCGCTCCTCGATCATGCCTCCAAGCGCACCCGTCCGCTCAGGAGGGCTGGCGGTGAGCCGTCACGACTCCCAGGCTCTCCATGGGACTTGGCCACTGCTCCGGGCCCGCTACCCTCCCGTGCATCCCCCCTCCATCTTGCTGCGGAGCGGAGCGACAGCCTGCTCCGGCTTATTCTGGGTCACAACAGCCTCACCTGCGTTGCGGCGTCCTTTCTAGGCATCCCGATTTCCACCCGCCCCCAAACAGAACTATTGCACCTGCGCGACGCACGCGGCTGGTCACTCCTACACTATGCAGTCTCTCGTTCAAACCTCTCGACTATGCGGCAGCTGCTTCCACATATGGGCGCCAACGGGGCCGAACTCGGCAGCAATGGCAGCAGCCGCAACAGCAGCGCTGGTGGCGCAGCGCCGCCACACGCCGCCCACCACGCCCCGCCACAAGCCATGTATGGCGTCAACGTGCCCGACGCAATCGGACGCACTGCACTGCACCAGGCTGCGCTTCTGGGCCACGCCGATTGCTGCCGGCTGCTGCTCAAGGTTGGCGCTGATCAGTCCCTCACCTCAGCCCCGCCGGAGGCTGCCCTGCCCTTGCACCTGGCTGCCAGCGGCAACCACACATCCACCATAGATGTCCTCTTCCGCCATGCGGTCAACCAACACGGCTTCCGAGCAGCGCAGTCCGTACTGCTACGGTCAAATGCAGCAGGCCTCACCGCGCTTCATGTTGCCGTGCAGCACGGAGCCGTTGATGCAGCACGCCGGCTGTTGCATCTCGTGTTTCCCTTCGATACGCGTGGACCGCTAGGCCGCACCGCCCTACACCTAGCGGCTTTGCTCGGAGACACGCCCATGATCAATATGCTGCTCGGGCATTCGACACCGCAACAGCACCAGCTGCGGGACGCAGAGGGATTCACCGCCATGCACCTTGCCGCAGCAACCGGCCGCCTAGAAGCGCTTCGCGTGCTGGCAGCCGGCGGCTGTGGCGTGGATGTACGCGCGGAGGCTGCCCCGCATGCGCCTTCGGGCTGCGAAGGTTGGACACCGCTGCATTGCGCCGTTCGGCGTGGCGATGTGGCGGTGATTGAGCTGCTGGTTTCGGACCTGGGCGCCGACCCACATGCCAAGGACGCTGGCGGCCGAACACCTTACGACCTAGCGGTGGCCGTGGCAGGTGATGACTCACCCTCAGGCAGCAGCGTCGTGGGCGCGGGCAGCGGCATTCAAAACCTAGATGACGCGCACTGGGCAACAGATGCGACGGCTACGGAATCGGAGGAGGGCAGCCGTGAACGTGCCGCCTCGAGTACAGCTCGTGGCGGCAGTAGCGCAGCAGCGGCGGCGATGGTGGTGGATCCGCTGCAGGGCCCCAGCGGACTCACTGCAGGTATGCTCGGCTTCAACGGCCCAGCCGGCAATGGTACTGCCCGCCTGGACGAGGCACAAGCACTTGCGGTGTTGCAAACCTTCATTCGGCTGCTGCATGAACCAGCGCAGCGCAGCAACGCACTGCCGCCTTCACTCATTAGCACGCTAGGCGGCGGTATAAGCACGCAGAGCCCTCGGGGTGACGTATCGCTGCCGGCGGCATCGGGCCCGGTGATAGGAAACCCGATGCTTGTCGGAGTCACATGCGAGTCCAGCGGCGTCGGTGGCGGTTCACCTCTAAAGCGACTAACAGTCACAGGTTTGGAAGCAGCAGCTGTTCTGCCGACGTCGTCGGCGGCTCCCACATTGGTGCCGCCAGGGATGGCCATTGCACCGGATTTACCCCTGGATCGGGAGCCACAGCCGGCACCGATGCAGTCGCCACCTGAGGAACGAGGCGTCCCGGCTGGGCAGGCGCATCCGTCGGTCGGTGGGTTACCCGGGAACAGCAGGACGGCGGCAGCCATCCAGGCTGCGCCTGGTGGGCTTGAGGCCATTCCAGCAGCCACGGTCACGGACAATGCAGGCGCAGCGCCGGGGACGAAATTGTCCGCGGTCATTTCGCCATCGGCGTGTGGGGCGGCCTGCAAGGCAGCGCCGCAAGCGAATATCCAATCCCCGGGATACGGCGGAGCAGCTACCGTTGCCATGGCGGCAAAGCATTGCGGCTGTGTGCATTGCCAGGATAGCGCCTTGCTGCCTTCACTTGACAAGCGGGAACTGCCTCGCGTCGGCGATGGCGAGGCGGAGGCTTCCTTCATGGCCATGACTTACGGCACACAAATGCTGATGGGGCCCTCAACCACCCCGGCTCGCGCGTCACCGTTCGGTAAGCCACCTGCCAGGCGCCCTTCGCCGTTCCATAAGGCGTCCACCGCCTCCACCGCTCCTGCCGTCCCCGGCGGCGCTACTGCTAGCGCCATCTCAAGCTGTGTCAATGCCGCCACGAATATAGCCCCCGATGCTAATCGCGAGGAAAAAATGACCGTCACTGTGGCTGTGGGGGAGACAGTTGCCTACGGCGATGCTACAAGGGACCGAGTTGCCGCTGCTGGTGCTGTAGCCAATGCAGCACCCTATGCTGCAACTACAGCCCGCAGCAGCGTTGTAGCCGCCACAAGGGTTGAACCCGCCGCGACCGGAGCAATGTCCCCCGTACCCGTCGATGTCGTGGGCCCTAGTCCTCCAGTTGCATCCGCGGTTATTAAGCGATCACCCTTCGTCACATCCGCAAAGATGTCACCCTTTGGCGTTGCGGCGACTGTGCGGCGGCCCACGGTGGCACGCGCAGCGCTTCAGCTCGACCCACACCCTCAGCAACTACAGGAGCGAACTCCAGCGGAGACTGGTACCGCTGCATTAGGCACTTCCGTTGCGACGGTAGCGGCAGCGGCGGCGGAGGTCGCTGCAACCGTACCTGTAATTGCTCCAATGCCCTCTGCTGCCGCGGTGTCCCCGCCAGTGGTCAAGACGGCGGCGACGGCAGCGGTGGCGGCGGCGGCAGCCGTATCATCCGGAGATGGAATTGCTGCCGCAGCGCCCCTTATTGAGGCGAATCCACCCGGCAGCGACCACGAGCAGCCCCAATGGTCTACTACGCCATTCTCCACATCGACTGCAGTACAGCCACAGAACACTTCCTTGTCCAATGGCCTGCCAGCAGGGGCACCGAGCGATCCCGCCGCATCCTTGTGTGTGGTTTCCGCCATTAACAGTCCGTGCGGGTACTCGGCGCTGAATCGCGCTATCCTGCTGCAGCGCCACACACTGGTGGAAGCGCTGCTGGGGACGCTTCCGCCGCCGGGGCACCTCGGTGGCGTGTTGGTTCTGGGAGGAACGCCGGCGAGCGGTGGCCGGCCGGCGGCGGCAACGGTGGCATACAATGCGGCCAACATGGGCGTGGTACGTATTGATCAAGCGTATGCAATGTTTTGAGGGAGGTAAATAAGCTGCGACGGTACGGAAGGATGACGCATTCAAACCCTGTTGATAGACAGCCGTTCGCAAACCAACCGCAAACAGCAGACGGATCGCGTGTGGTGGAATTCCCCAAGCTGCTTACCACAACGTAGGCTTATATAGCTATATAGCTGTATAATTACATAACTGTATGTATCGTTTTTAAACTTAACTAATGCCTGGCGAGCTTGACGGCATGCGGCCGTTCAACACCAGCGCAGTTGGCTATTGGTGGACCGGAGTCCCGTGAGGATGAGATGACAAAAGTTAAAACGCCTTGCCCCTGTCCATGTCCGGCGCCCCACGCCAAACTGCCAGGCCCTCTTGTCAGTCCACGGCGGCCAGAACCTCTCACCTTCGCAGTCGCAACAGATGCCCCTGGCGCCGGCGACTTCCTCATCTGAGGTAGTCGACAACGGCGCCGGCGGCCAGCGGCCCGTCCACTCGCGGGCAATTGTCACCCGCGCAGCAACGAATCCCACCGCGCTGGCCGCACCGTCGCCATCGGTGGCGGCGCCGCTGCCGGCGGCAGTGTGCCCATCCGCCCGGCCTCAGGCGCCGCCAAAGGATACACCCTCCCACATGCAGCTGCAATTGCGCCAACTAAATGGGGTCGTTTGCTCGTCTCCTTCGGCGTCGGACGGGGCCCCCGGCACCGTTGTCGACGTGTCCAGCCGCATGGCACCGCCGCTGCTGCCGCTAAGCGGTCCCTCCGTTGCAGCGCGGTCCTTTGCGGCCAGTACGGTGGCGAGCGCTGCCCTCATCCCCGGGTTGATCCACTGGGACGAGACCAATGAGGTATTCCGTACACATCCCGCGAACCATACCAGTCGGGCGTGGCTGCACTGGCCGGGCGAGCCTGATCCAAGCACGGGTTGGCTGGTGGCGGAGTTGGTGGTGGTAGAGTCAGGTGAGTGTAGCGTGCAGACTATAGGCGACATTGACGCATCCAATCCTGGATGCATACGCTTGATACATTTTGCAGCTTTGCTCCAGATGTGTTGCACCGCAACGCCCGCTTGCGATGCCCCCACGGCGCCTTGAACATATGTACTCTTGGGCCTCCAGTTTTAATAACTTCCGCTCGTACTTTCCCCGTATAGTTAATATATTACCTTTCCAATGAAAATTTCGCAGGCTCAGTTTATACACAAGTACCATTCCATCATTTAAAACATTATCAATGAATATCATATCAAAGCACGAAACCTGCACCTAAGGGAGACCTGGCGAGAATTGTGTTGTTGCGGTCGCGAGGTCGTGCGGTCGATGTACACGTATCTGCTGGGTCCGCAGGGTCCGCTGGCGGACACGTCTGGTTGGGCCTGGGACCTCCGCCAGATGTATTGGCCGTGGCGTCAAGTACTTCGAATAGCACCAATATCGTCGCGGGCGGTCCATCGAGTGCAGCAGTGGGCGGGAGCGCCGCCGCCGGATTGGCAACGAAGGGGTCTAACGTAACGACATCGGCCATGGCGCGTGTGGCGACGGCCGCTTCAGGAGCGTTGGGCCCTGGCGGTGCGCCGTCAGGCCGTGCCGCCGGCGGCGGCGCGTCTCCGCTGATACCCGTCGCGATGTGCCCAGTAATCAATCATCAAAGCACCCATGTGGCTTGTCTGCGTGATGGTCAGGCTTTCCGCGGCGGCGTGCAGGCGGCAGATCTTGGTGCGGCGACGCGACTGGAAGCTCGCAACTCCGATACCGTGGCGCTGTTCTGGAACCGCCGCGGCCGCAGCGTCGCATATACACTCAATGGTGGGCTGAAAAACAACCGACCCAGTGGACTGGGGGTTGCGTGACGAGGTTCGTGACGCATCGACACATGACGAGGTCCACAGTACAGCAGCGGAGCTCGTCATCGGGCAGAGGTTGATAATCCATGGGCCATGAAGGGCCCTAAATCGTAACTACGCAAAGCCGTTTCTTCCGTCAACCGGGGTTACCTCAAGGGGTGTAGCTCACATTGCCCGGAGGCCGCCTCATATTTTGTTTCCTCTAATCTTCACTCTCGTGAGCAGCATGCATGCCCTCCACACGTTCCATGCCCACCTGCAGGTCGGTACTGCGGCCGCCTCTCAGGCCTTCCAGTCAACGCGCAGTTAACGCCCCTGGTGGGTCTGCAGTGCGCCGGTTTCGTGTTCAAGTGGCGTTGCTGCTCACGTGTGGGAAGTGATGGCAGCGGGCCCCCCGAGCCATACACGTGCCCCACCTGCACCTCCAACATCGACGGCATGCTTATCCGGGAACAAATGCTACATGAAGACCCAGAGACACCGTGGCTGTGCAAGGTACGGCGTACGACATGCAATAAAAGATCTGGAGATGGAGGTGGAGTACGGCCAGATGATGCATCACCTAGGGACGGTGTAAACGGGTGGAGTTCTTTCCCGTGGGGTCGATGGTGGTAGTGGTGGTGGTTGAAAAAAAGGAACGGAGGTGGAGCGAGCGAACGCCTCCTGGTGCGCCTGTGCTTGTTATTCCCACTACTCCTGGTGTTCATCCCCGGCACGAAGAAGAACAATTGGATTGCTTGATCCTGGCTCTTAGCCGACTCGCATATTGCTTCCTTTCGTCTTCTGAAGGAGGTCCCATAATTACCTGTTTGCGTTGTGTCCCCCTGCTGCTCTCCGCCTGTGCTCTTTGCCGCCCTGCTGCCCTGTCGCCCTGATGCATCGCCCAGCCTTCCATGACCAGCCTTCACTTTGCGGCCTGGTCTGGCAACGTGCGTGTGTTGCCACAGCTAGTTTATGCCAAAGGCTTCTCCCCTGACGAGGTCGATGTAGACGGCTGGACGCCGCTGCATTTCGCCGCTCTGGCCGGGCACGACGAGGCTGTGCGGCTGCTGCTGTCTCTCAAATGCCAACCAGACAGAAAGAGCAAGTACGGCTCGACACCGGCCATGCTGGCAGGTAAACGGCGGCCATGATGCCTGCGCGGTCTGTATGCGTCTTACATGATCTCCCATTGCAATGCCCAATGCCAGCGATGGCATGCGCACCATGGGTTTGACAGTCCTTCGTACGTCTGGCCAGGCAAGGCGCTGCGCAAGCCACCCGATCTGTCAGCTGGTGTCCAGTGTGCGTCCTTTATTTCTTCGAATGTCTGATTTCTTTTGTTAATATCAAAAAATAAAAAAGAAATCGTGTCTGCCTTCCACTGCCACTTTTGGTGCTCACAGCCAAGTACGGCCGGAGTCCCGAACATGTTACGATCGTGCGGCTTCTCTCTGACGTTGGCGCTGTACTGGACTTACGGGACCCCCGGGGCCGTACCTTGCTCATGCTGGCGGCGCGGGCGGGCAGCCTGGCCATGGTGCAGCTGTTGTTAGAGCGTGGTAGGTCACGCAGCGCTCTCTCCTCACGTTTGTATCATATTTGAAAGGCAGCCTGGAAATGCTTAGCCTGGCATGGCCATGATGCTCTTTTGGGAAACAACATCAGTGTGATGCGGCCAATATCAAACAATATCATGTTTCTAGGGTTCTGCAGCGGCCGTGAGAATGGCACTAAATCGCGTCCCTGTTGCATGGCCTGACGGGAAGTTAGAAACCTAATGTTTGCGGCCTTGCGGCTTTGTGTCTCCATAAACCGTATGTATCCAGGTTTGGACCCTTCCGCGATGGACGCATTGGACCGCGAGGCGCAGCAGTACGCGGGCCAGCATGCGGCCATCTTTCGCTTGCTTCGCAACGCTCAGGCTGCGCAGCGCGCTGGCGCGCGCAAGAGCAAGCGACGGCAACACGTGCACCAACATAAGGACCAGCACCAGCAGACGGCCGCTGTAGCTGTCACCGCAGCTGGTGCTGGCACCGCAACCGCGGCTGCACCGGCGAAGGATCTTGACGGACACGAGGAAGAAGGGGAGAGCGATAAGGACAGTAGCGCGACGGTTAGCGGCCACTATAATAGTGATGACAGCAACGATACTGATGTTGAAGGTGGAGGGGCAGGGCGCGGCCGCGACGTGGACGTACAACACCTTCCGATCCTCGCAGAGCGCTGGCGGGTTGGCGCAGGGCAGCTGGTCCGTGGCCGACTTATCGAGCAGGGCGCCTTCGGGGCCGTGTTCGAGGGCACTTGGTGCGGGGCGCGCGTAGCAATCAAGCAGGTGATGCGGCGGCGCCACCCGGGTCCCCAAAGCATGGCCGGTGTCAGCATTGCCGGCAGCGACGGGCAGGAGGAACCAGAGGCGGTGCGCGAGGCCCTCTCCTTGGAACGGGAAATCGCCATCTTGGCAGCGTTGCCGCCCCATGAACGCATCGCTCGTATGTTGGGCAGCGTAAAGCTGCCTGGAGATGGCTTGTGCCTGGTAATGGCCTACTATCCACACACATTGCAGGTGAGGGTGCCACGTAGCTTTCCTTTCACCTCTCATGAGCGATGTGGTGCGTGCCTTTGTGCATCAGTGTGGTTTCGGACCTCCGGTAACAGTTCCCGGTTTCAAGATGTGAGGTTCACTTAGCTTCACCGTATACCGTCTTACCGTGGTTGCCTTCGCCTGCCCGCTGCCACTGGCACCATTTGCGTCGTGCTTTTTTCACAAAATGCGGTGTCTGCGATTTTGCACGCTCTCGCGTCCACGCGCCTAGCAGTCTAGTTTCTTCCGGCCAGACTGGATGAAGATGCAGCCGTTGCTCCCTGATGTGCTTAAAGTGACGGTGTTGCACCGCGACCTGTTGTCCCCGTAATGCTGCGGATTGGCTTGTTCCTGCAGAGCGTCATGCAGTCCGAGCGGCTGCGCAGGAGCTGGCTGACGCCATCGAGACGAGCGGCCATTGCCCGGCAGCTAGCGGAAGGCATGGCGTTCCTGCATGGCCTCCCCGGTCCGCGGATCATTCACCGGGATTTGAAGCCCAATAACGTCTTGCTGGAGGCCGCACCAATGCTGGGCGTCAAGGCAAGTGCAAAGCGTTCGTGTAATGTAGGGCGCCACCGTGAAGTCGGTTGTCACCTTGTCCGCTTTGTTATACCTAGAGTGAAACGTTCTGCAGCGGCCTGGTTCGCTTACGAGCTGTCGACACAGTACTGTATCTGCAGATATGTGACTTTGGGCTGAGCCGCATACTGGCGGGCAACGACGTGCAATCCAGCAGTGCTGCGGGGCACGCCTTTTGGATGGCACCCGAGCTGCTGCGCGCCCAGCCCTACGACGAGAAGGTTGACGTTTATTCGTACGGTAAGCCACCGTGTCGAAGGAAGGCCAAGGAGTGACGCCCGGGTCCGGTCGCGCATGAACAGTCGGATCTACGTCGTGGCGGGTCTGCCTCCCTGATGTGGCCTCAGTGCCTTAATTTACTGTATCCGCGGCTTTTGCAAGGGCTTCCCTGTTTCCTGCGGTGCCTTACCCATTGCGTTCTCATCCATTCCGCCTAGTGCCTAACTGCTTACTGGTATGTCCCGCTCACCTCCTTCGAACTCCACGGCAGGTGTCATTTTGTACCAGTTGGCGTATTGGGTGGATGACCAGCTATACGGCGGACTTAATAAGGCCCAGGTGGACTTTCAGGTCGTGCATGGTATCCTCCGGCTGCAGGATCGCTTGCCAGGCGGCATTGATTCGACTGTGCAGGCGTTGGTGCGCGACTGCGTGGATGAAAGTCCAAGAAACAGGCCGTCTATGTCGCAGGTGCTGGAACGTTTATCCAGCGTACGCGAGCTGTCGCAGCCAGGACATGGCAATGTGCCGATGCACTCTGCGGTGGCGGCTGCAACGGCTGGTGCACCAGGGGAGGTGCCGGCCAGGCCTGCTGGGGGTGGTACTACGGCTTTCGGAGGTGATCCCGAGCATCTCCGGCCGGGCTGACAAGGTCAGCCAGGATTATCTTGCATGTTGCTTAACCAATTGACAAGATATTTTGCCAGCGCTCGCTTGGCGGCAGCATTGCTGTGTGTGTGGGAGGCCGTGAAGTGTATGTAGCAGAGGTACGACCTTTAGTAGGTTACGGTGCGGAGCAGTGTAGCCGTGGCGACAGTCATGTGTATCGTCGCGTCGTGCTGTATGGTATTTTGGTTACATGCTGTGTTATCGCGTTGTGAAATGGCGCGACAAAGCGTCATCGCTCTCTTCTTTCTCATCTCGGTGTCTTTGCGACGGCGGAGTCAGTGCCTTTCCATGGGGCTCGCGTGTATGCGCGCGCGATTGTGACCACGCAGGCATGTCCCCTTGCGGTGCTTCCTTCTAATGCAGCCCCCCATGCGTGGTGGTTGTTGAAACGGGTATTTATGCCTCTTCACAGTCCAGAAATTTTGGGCGTGGAGGGATGACTGTAGGTAACGTGGCGCATAGGTATTGAGCGCGTCTTCTGTTGCTGACACGTCGTCATTGAATGAGAGGCCCCCCCGGTGTGATGCATGTGCACTGCTGTTGCTGGACGGCAACGTCATCGGCTGTTACGTCTTCCGTGATAGTATTTGACAGGAAGCTGCAAACGCGGCGTCATGGTGGTGCGTTCCCTGGAGATCTAAGCAGCGCTATGCAGGGTCAGGGGCGCGCTTATATGGCAGGCAGCCTATATATTATGGCTTAACTTGGTGCCGGCTTCCGTCCTTGCCATTTCGGGAGGAGGTCGGCGTCGGCCGAAGTGTGTCGGGGGCGGAGTAACCGATATGGCTCTCTAGAAAGTATGATGGTTTTCTGATACGTAACCACGGCGATGAAGGTTCAGTGGTCAGTTTTAGCGGGCAGGTTGCGGAGGCTGTCTTGCGGCTTGCCTTAGAATTCAGATTTTCGAAGGGTTTGACAGTGAGCATAGACTGCATTGTGTAGGTTATGCATAGTCATTTCCGAGCTTTTGAGCTCTAATAGCTGTTGGTGATTACCTGGGTTGCAGACCACCGTGACGCAGTGTCAAGATACTGGGTGTTTACAGGTCGTACAGAATAAGTACAATGAATTAAATTTACTCAAGCTGCTACAAGTGCCTCCGGTAGCAGGATGCGCCAACGAGATCCACTCCAATTTCCAGATTTACGGGAAATCTAACGATGTTGCCCCATGCCCCCCTTCCGCATTCACTTCCCAAGGATTAGAAGGTGCCATTCTCGGCAGATTCAGCGGGTTTGTGCCTCGCTGCTATTGGGAAGCCAGCCCTGCCCGCGCACGATGGCACAAAAAACCAATCATACGCCACCACAGATGCAACCCTTTTTATGTAACTATCAGTCCATCGTCTTTAAGCTTGCCGATACCTCTAGAACTCCCTGCTGTCCGTCAGAGCCTCAAGCGGGCAGCTCCCGCGGGTTTGTGGCCTGCCGAATAATTTGAAGGACAGCTGCAGCGATAAGGAAAAGGGCGTAGAAAAAGCTCGTCACTCCATGAAAGAAGAAGTGCAAAGTTACATTTTAACAAACAAGCATAATGAACCCACCTGAACCGATGACAACGAAAATGAAGAAGCCCAGCATTACAGGGCCAACAGGCAACTTGCTGGCCTTTTTCTGCGGCAGAAAAGTAGAAGCGCGCAAGATCGGTACCCGGCGCGCACTGAGGACGCGCCGCGCCTTTCAGGCAACATCCAACACAAACCTGCTTTGTCTCGTCCGTCACGCCACGCTTATGGACACCCTGGTGGAATTTGCCACTCTTGGCATTGGCGACACGCTTGGACACAGTCTGCGGTGCGTTCCATAAGCTGTGAATAAAGTTACATTTAGGCCTGGCATTATGCAAAGGACCCAGAATTGGAAATAAACTGACCATTTTCGTCTTATCGAAGTTAGGAGACAAGGGTGGAACAATAGCCCCAGACCTGAAGAGATTCAGGTAACTTATTTAAGGACTTGCATTGAAGCGACAGACTGCAGACTGACAACATTTAACTACCAGTAACCTTGTGGGCCGTCGGACGTGTCCCGTTGTACGGCGTCTACGACTATCGGCTGTTGCGAAACGACGGTCACAAAAACCCAGAGCAATTTTATTTTCCTTGCAAGTTTGCCAATGTACCGGAAACTGCAGTGTATGCGGTGGCCTAATACGGATGCAACAGACTTGGATACTTTCTGTTACACCGGGTTGGATGCCCCATGCTAATAAAGCATCTGGTTAATAAATCAAATATTCGTTGGAGCTCCAACGGGGTTTCGAGGTAGGGTTGTTAAGTAGGCAACGGAGCACTGGCTATGGAAAAACGTGTGAAGTGTGATTGACGATTCGCGATAAAACGGCCATTTCTCGACCACACTAATTAATGCATCAGGTTTCGGCTGTGCCTAAACCCGAACGCGTGTGGAGCCATGAAATTGTGATGGTGAATTGAAGGACAAGGTGGCTACCTAACACTACCCGTGCTTCGGGGACGAGGGTCCATAGTCGTCGCCATGTCTGCTTACCCAGCAGGCTTTTAGAAAAGAGTTTTGAGTAAGTACCAAATCGCGAAAGGATGGAACCCGAATGCGTTTCCAACGTGTGCACCTTAGGTCTATACAACTCGATTCTGCACACCTTTCATGTAACGAGCATTAGCCGTTATTTTGTATCGCTGGGGTCAATACAGTCTTGGGACCGAACAGGTCGTACATTGCGTTGCTACGTATACACCAGTGCTATGGGCCGGTGTCTATAGAAACCACCATTTATTTGGATACCAGCCTACATGTGACATTTCAGTCCACAGACAATCTAGGACCCAGGGGATCGAGCTCGGACGCAGTGCCAGCCTTCCCTGCTTCCATCATCTTGTCCTGCACAGTTCTTCTCCGTGCCGTCCTACAAAGGTCGGACCTTGGTCCCCGCTGCTCTCAGGATATCAAACATGGTGTGTCAGCACACCCTGGTCCCTGATGAAGCCCTGACGGGAGATCATGGTTCGACTGCGAACCAGGTTTGAACGAGCTTTACAGCGAAATGCGGATCATGTGACCGGGCAATTAAAGCCCATGTCGCAGGTTGATGCCGACGCATTCTTAAAAAAGTTAAGGAATGTGTTTTGGCAGTCATGCAAGAATGTTGTTGATATTCCAAGTACGAGACAACCGCCTGAAGAATATTCGCAGCACCTGGAAGTCCGAGACCCATTCCCGTCACGCTCTGTACGGTGAAGGCACATCTGCGTACGGTAAAAAGAGAATTATTCAACGAAAGCACCCAACCCGTACGTGCCCTTGTCGTGCAGCTTGTCCAGCTCCCCTAGGACACCCGGCAATCATGTCTTTTCAAGAGCGTAACGAATAAATAGAAAAAGAGAAAAGTTGAAGTAATCGGGCGAGGATATGAAGAGAAGGACCATGCACCAAATCAATACACGCGAATGAAAATACATACAACATGTTGACGTGCAGAAGTACCTAGAAGTACTCATACTCGTACCAATCGGAAACAGGAGAAGCACGAAACGGAACGAGGAAACGTCCGAGGGCCACTCCTGAGGACCCGAACATAACGTTTGCGGCCCGTAGCGCATAGTCCAACCAGTTGCGCAACAGCGCGCGAATTTCAAAACCTTCAAGACAAGTGCCGAGAGAGAAAAATGACCGGGCAAGATACAAGCAAAATAAAGATTTACGTGCTCAAAAGTCGGTAATGATCTCTTCGTGGAGCAGGCCGAATGCCAACAGCGAATCGCATAAATCTTTCGGCATGTCTGCTGCTCTCCTACTTCACCAATCACTGCCATACAATCTGGCCATGCTGCATCCTTTGTTGTGGCTCTCTGTGCACAGTCCTTACTAACCATAATCAGTCACTGGCCCTAAGGCCTGCCTTCTCATGGAAATCATCTTATAATGCCTTCTAATGCACTGCGAAGCTTTCCGAATGCTCCGTGCGCGGATAAAAGTCATCAACGACCGGATGCTGGCTGTACGTGCTCATTTGGCCCCGCCGGCACCCGGTGTCGAGCCGCCCCGCATGTGCATCCCTGACATCGCGCTGGATAAGCCCACTGACGGCAACGAGCCTACGGACCCCGGTCCCACCTGTGAAGGTATTGCGGTCCCCTGCATCAATGGAGTTCCAAACTCAGACCATGACGGCGTCATAGCCTGCGCAGGCATGCCGTACATCTGCATCCCTGAAGTCGGTGGAGGTCGATACCCTTGCGGCACGTTCGGTGGCGGCATGCCGTACATTCGCATGCCGTACGAACCCATGGAGGAGGGATAATAATAGCCAGGCGGGTAGTCATACGGTGGCGGCGGCAAGGCATTGCCATAATAATTGGGCGGGATTGATACGGACGATGGCGGCGGACCGCATGTGCTGGACGAGACGATGGTCGACTGACCCACGGTTCCTCGGGCCGAGCTGTGGCGTTGCGGTGGGCCGTGTACCTCCTCCCCGTCGTCCTCCACTTCCGCCGCCATGCTGCCCTGCTGCCCAACTCGATAAGACCCCATGCCAACGAGCGCACCGCCGCCCTTTGGTAACAGCTGCTGCTGTTGTGGGGCACTACGGACGGGGGCTGTCTGTGCTACCGACACGCTATGTGTCACAGAGGCTGACGACTTGCCGGACATGGCTGGCCGCGGCCCCAGCGGTGCCGACGCTGCTGGAGCCGCCACCGACACCGTCGTCGCTGCCTGTGGCAGCTTCCCAACAACGGCAGCGGCGGCGCCGGTTGCACCATTCCCGACATTGACGCCACCACCAGGGTGTCCGCCGCCGCCGCCCCCAGCTGGTGGCGGGAATAATTGCCGCATGGCACTTGGACCCGGAGCCGACGCGCCTATGCCGCCTGACGGCGCAGCTATCAACTGCATCGGCGCTATTGGCGCCAGGTCGCCATGTGAGCCCTCCACGCCACGGCGGACAGTGGCGGTGCCGGCACCGCCACCACCGCCGCGTATGGGCGCTAGTGGCACCGAGTGGTGTGCCGTGGTGGCATTCACCGGTGCAGACGGCGCCGGTCGCGCGCGGACGGGTGATACAGTACCGCCAGCGGAAATTCCCGTCGCGCCACGCTTGTGCGGTAACGACGTGGAGCCTCCGCCTCCACCGCAATCACCACTGCTACCTCCGCCGGCCGCAGCTGCCGTAGGGGCCACCCCTGGCGGATAGGCCGTGCCATATGGGTATCCGTCCACAGCCTGGCCCGGGGTTCCCACGCTGTGCCGCGACTGCTGTGGGTACGGCGGGCACAGCGGGTTGAGGGCTGCCATTCCAGGGGCAGTGACCGACGTGCCTAATAAGGGATCACCGGCTGTCCAACAGTTCTGTGGTACCGAAAGTGAACGAAAGAGAAGGAAAGGGATATGATTATAATGATCCAAGACAGAAAACACCAGCACCAGGGACCCTAATCCTTTAGGTTGATCAATGATACCCTTC
Source organism: Volvox reticuliferus (assembly GCA_019650235.1). Taxonomy (NCBI): domain Eukaryota; kingdom Viridiplantae; phylum Chlorophyta; class Chlorophyceae; order Chlamydomonadales; family Volvocaceae; genus Volvox; species Volvox reticuliferus. The sequence goes on from BNCP01000004.1 coordinate 691,816, forward strand.
GATTCGATACTTTCAGCTTAACTGAAGTGCTGAACATGAGCCGACTCACCGCAGGACGCATGCGGGGTTGCGTGGCAGCTGCAGTCCCAGCCGCAACCTGTGCCTGTGCGTGTGCGTGCACCGCAGCTGCATGTGCCTGCGCCACCTGCGCCTGTGTTGCCGCTTGAATCTGCTTGCTTCGTGCAAGGTCCATTCGCCGTTGCAGGAACTCCTGCGTAACTACGCGCAACTCCTGCCGGATCCCATCCACCGTAGAGCGAGGCAGAGGCAACGGCATATCGTCCGCTGCAAACTGCTCGTGACAAGCCCGAGCGGCCTGCAGTGCAGGAGGGCAGGATGGGTTGTATTCTGGAGACCTGAGCCTCATACTTCGCTCACCATGGATGCCTTTCGAATCACAATCGGCAAATAGATAGGTCAAGTCCTAGCCACTAGGGGCTTCCATCACAGGACTGCAGTACATATGGAGGCTGGCGGGACAGAGCTGTGAATCCACGGATTAATTCCGCATGTTTGTCGGAGCAGAAAAAACCAGGACAGTTTCTGAGCATCAACTGTAGATAGATAGATAGATAGATAGATAGATAGATAGATAGATAGATAGATAGATAGATAGATAGATAGGCAGCCCCTACATGCACACAGGCAACACACGAGGATTGCTACAAGACCATGTTACTTAAGCTTTCCACCCTTCCCGGAATCTCGACACGGGAATCACACCCCCTCGTCTGTCCCATTCCCGGTTTCGTCATCTATCCCCCCGTGCGCAGTCAAACTCGTAAGCCCCACCATGGAGCTTTCCATATCCACCTCGCCGCCGCCGGGGACTCCCGACGATCCGCCAGGTACCCCGACCACACGGTCACCCTGCATCAATATCATCTGATGATGTGATCCACCGCCGCCCGAGACATGGTCCACCGGGCCCTGCGGGCCAGCATTCACCGACGCGCCGCCACAACTGGCAGCCTGAGGCGGCAGTGGTGACGCAGACTGCATTGCTGCCGATGGGCCGGTTGCCGACTGCATTCCTGCCGTACCATTTGGCCGCATGCTGGCGGCGGCACCGGCGGTGGCGCAAGCGCCAGGGCCTGACGCTGTGACGGGCCCGGGGCAACTGCCCATTTGTTGCACGATGCCGTCTTGCCCAGGCCCCGCTGCTCCTGCTGTTGACGGCGTTTCTGGGGCCGGACCGCCATTGTCGCGTCGAACGTGCTGCCCATTGACAATCCGGCGATACAGGCGCTGCCGGGGGAGAACACAAGCCGGGTAGTGCGCAACCGCTGCATTGTAGCTCAACGTGTCGGGACCGGCCGAAGGTTGTGGCTGTGGCGGCGTGTCCATCATGGGAGAATAGCCGTACCCGGGGTGATAGTACGGATCGCCGTACGGCATCCCATACGAAAGTGGGTACGGTGGCGGCATGCCATATGCGTACGGATACCCTGCGCCTTGGCCGTACATTGCTGTACCGTCGACGCCCATGGCGTCGCCCGCGCTTTGGCTGCGGCTGCTAGGACTGCTAGAACGCACATCGGCAGCGCCGCCGGTGGAGACGTCGGCAGTTGTGGCTGCTGCTGCTACTACTACTGCTACTGTTGCCGCAGTCTGGGGAGGTGCACACATTGGGGTACTTGTTGGAAATGCTGAGACGATGGCGTTCGGCTGCACTTCGATGGGCTGCTGTCTTAGCCGTTTGCCGCGCGAGTCGGCGGGACTGCATAGCATCGGTGTCATGATGTACCCTCCACCAGCACCGCTGGTGGCATTGGCTGCCGATGCCGATGACGGCAGTGGCCCTGGTGTTACGTCCATCTTGCTGCCGACGCTTTGTACTGATGTGCCTGCTGCGCCAGCGGCAGAAAACCCTATACAGCTTTGCGCCCGCAACGGTCCGTCGACATGCATGGGAGAGCCCGCACCACCCACGGACATGAGACTGGTGGCTTGGTGCTGACGGGGCTGTGCGCCGGGCACTGGCGCCGAGTGTGCTGCCGTCAACGGGTCAGGTGTGTCCAATGATGCCATGCAGCGAGATATGCCGTACGTGCTGGTTTGCGTGGCCGAACGCGGTCGTTGGTATGCCGGTGACTGTTCTGTTTGCTGATGAAGCATCTGCTGTTGCTGTTGTTGCATCTGCTGATGCACCATCTGTTGTTGCTCCGGCATACCTGGCTGGTGGTGATGCATATACAGCTGTTGCTGATGTTGCTGCACATGGTGCTGCAATCGTTCTTGTCGTTGCAATAGTTGTTGCATTTCTTGTTGCTGTTGCATTTGCTCCTGTTGTTGCATCTGATGCTGATGCTGTAGCATGTTCTGCTGTGACTCATACTCGCCCCTGAGATTGCCTTGTTGACCACAACCCCACTGCCGCACACCAGCTTCCGTGCAAACACTCGAGTGATCTACATGCGCATAAGGCACGGCAGGGCTCTCCATGGAGAAGTTTCCATTGCTGCCCCGGACGCCAGTGGCAACCGTACGGCAGGACGTGGCCGCAACCGAGGGGCACGGCGGCTGCAACGTCAAATGCTGCGGCATCAGGGCGCTGAAGGGCAGCGGTGTACTGTAGGAGCCGAAAAGATGCGACTTGGGATCTAAACTGGATCCAGGATCGTTGCTCTCCGCGGCCGTCTGTGGCCTCATCTGCTGCCGGGTGGCGCTGTCGGCCTCCGCTTCGTGGTCCGTCAGTGTTGCTGGCGTCGGACGTTGGCTGTAGTCGGAGAAGGCTGGCTGTAGCGCCACGTCCCCGAATGGTCCGGCAGCCAGAAAGGACGAGGGTGTGGCGAGAGGAGGGCTGTTTGGGACGCCGCCAGGCTCAGAGCCCAGGAGCTGGTCCAGGAGGTCTCTGTCAGGGCCGGACAGGCTGAGGCTATGGACTGATACGAGCTCGCCAGAGACGGGGATATCACGGGTATGGCAAATTGATGGGCTCTTGCAGCTGCCGTAATCCACATCGGCCTGCTGCACAGGTTCGAATGATCCGGGTAGGCTGGGGAAGGCACCTCCACCATCTGGGTCGGGTGTATGTAGACAGGTGGACTGTGCGGGACAGGGCCGCTCGGATAGGCCGGATTGTTGTTGATGCTGTTCTGAGGGTTGGTGTTCGTGGCAGTGTTGGTTTTGGTGCTGAGTCTGCTGATTAAACGGTGTTGGTTGTGGAAGGGGAGGAAGAGATGGAGGAGGAGGAGAAGGAGGAGGAGGAGAAGGTAAAGGAGGAGAAGGTGGAGGAGCGGCCGCCGAGTCGGTTGGGAGGTGCTGCCGGAAGGTAACGTTGCACTCGGCCTGCACGGGGCCTTGATCTACCAGGGCGGCGTGTCCAGCGCTATGCTGTGGAGAATGGGAGTCAGGGCAACCCATTAGGGAAGAATGCTGGCCATCATAGGAATCAGCGCTGCGACCGGCGGTTGACAACGCGATGACTCGCGACTCCCTCTGCGCAGCGGAAGGTGAACACGCGAGGCAGGGTTGTACTTCATAATTGTATTCTTTCCGTAGCTCGAGGCTTCCACTGGGCATAGAGTCCAGACTCGGTGCAGCACCGTCAGTCGCCTGGTACTGTAGCGACAGCGTTTGAGCTCCGGAATCACGCAGTAACCTCTCCTCCAGTTCTGGTGACGGCTCTGGATGCACATATAAATTCAGAGGGGCCTGAAGCGGCTTCTTGGCACGGCATTCTTCGGCTGCAAGTTCAGAACGAACATGAAATATGTCAGATTTTCAATTCATACAGTCTGAGAACGTTTCAATACACATGAATAGATTACTTTATCGAGTCGCAGGTTAAATTGGAACCCCGCACGCGAGCCAATCATGTGCTACAAGCCAATAGCCCGTAAATCACCCCGGTGCAGAGTCGTTACCAAGACAACAGGCGTAACATCTAAGGCGGTACACCTTAGCTTTGCAGTGACGCCTGGCGTTCTCACCTTGCACCCAGAGGGGGCCTGACATTTACACTTAAGGGTTGCTCCTGCGCCCCTTTCCGATTTTTGGTGATCCGTAAAACGGCGTGACAACTTGATTTTACAGTCATACGCAGGCCATCCGTTAAACACAAAGTCGGAGTTCGCAGTCAGTGCTGCAGCCTCTGTGCAAACTGCAAAATTTGTGCAAAAATTTAATTGCACCTTACAATCCCTGTATGGAGATAGCTGCCACGAGACTTACTGTGTATATTCCGTATTGAGATTTCTGCGCTAGTACCGGGCACAGTACGGCGTTTGGCTGAGGTAACGGCAGCAAAAAGATGTAGATACGAATGCCCAATTGAGCCTAGCTTATATTTATTAATTGCAGCATTCTACAGCCGTCATGTTCTCATTTCTGTTGATTACGGCAAGAGACTCGACCGTCCGTAGATAACGGAACGGCAAACCTTCGCATGTTTATCTTTGTAAGTTAAGGCGATTATATATTAAAATTTAACTTTGCGCATGTCTGGACGTGATGTTAGGTTCGCACCATGACCACTTAACTTCCCAATAGGACATTACTCACCCTTTACACTGAAAAACACATCATCAAAAATCAAAACTTGTGAAAGTATTTTTCAGTTGGGTGTTGACACCTGATGCGGGAAAGATCAAGTAGCAGTGGTAAGTAGTCGGTACGTAAGCTGTACGTCTGTTCAGGACACATGGCGCTTGAGAACCTCGAAACGTTTCGCTAGCTAGTCATCCTTACACAATAACGCATATTGAGCCTCCAAATTCGATCGCGGTTGATTCTATGAATACATCGGCCTTACAGCTAACGGAGACTTTAAAGGAGACCAGTCGTACCTTACGCGCCTGCAAAGCTTTCACTAACTGCTGTAATCTGTGGCGTGATACCCATACCTACTCTCCATTGCGCTGCTTCAACCAATCAACTACCAGAGACAGCTTCCGGAGTATCATCATACACCAGACACATTACCATGCACGCACTATTGGGGAATCGCTGCACTTGCAGGAAGCTGCACGCTGTATTTTGTACCCCATCATTGTCTTTGTGTTGGCATTAAATGATTGTCAATGAACTCTCCAGAACTCATCCACTTATCATGGGGTTGACAACATGACCCAGAGCAAAAAGGGGGTGTCAACGAAGGTGAGCTACTCACGAACGTCACCACGTGAGAAACGTACGGAAAATATGGATTGAAACTTGATGAAGGAATTGCATGGCGTCTTAATGCTCCGATTCGGTTGCAGAGTGATCGTACGGATAATATGCCACGGGTCCCCAACCATTGACCTCCCCAACCGGCGTGCCAAATCGAAACACATTACACATGGAGACAGGGAGCTTCATACGAAACTCTCAGATACTTAAACACGTTACTTGTATAGCGGAGTGGAGGCAAAGTGTGAAGGCATTTGGCGAAGGGGCAGTGCGCAGCGCACTGCTTTGTAAGTGTCGTGCCAGGGTTATTCGGGTTATTGCGGAGAACGTTCCCTGTTGGTACGTCAGGTGATCGGAAACCCATCCTAAAAAGCTATTAAACCTGGGTATGCTGAGGCAGGGCTGACCGTCTATAGCTTATCCGCTGTGGTTGCTGAATCTCCGCAGTTATTTCTGGTAGTGGCACTGCTCCCCAGCACATGCCGACATCACTGTTACCCCGACAGTTGACTTGCAAGTGCGCATGCTAACGTGGTGGTGCCCATAATTCTATTCAACGAGCCGTTCTGATTGTACATGCCGCTGGGGACCTTATGAACTGTTCGGTGGGGACCGGATGTGAAAACCAGGTATCTTAAACCCACTAGGAAGAGGTTACAAAGAAGGAAAAAGGCGATTTAATTGTGGTGGGCAACTATGTGGAGCTGGAGGCTGCGTGATGTAGGCGCAGGGTAAGTAGATAAATACAGAGGAGTACATCTGCTCATCAACTCATGTAATCAAAAGGAAGGAGACACATCTCCAAATATTGTATCTGAGATGATGGTCTTGTAAGTAAGTACCCAGTATGTTTGGATGTGGCGCCCTGGAAGTTGTTTGGTGTAATCGTACGGCACCCGGGTTGCAACTTCTCTCCTCGTCCTAACTACCTACTACTCATACCAAGTGTGCATTTTAATGTGCCCATTTTAATTTGTGTTTTTAGGTAACGCATTTGTGCATTGGCATAAGAGTTTATTGGACGGAAGATGGCCTTCCATGTAGGCACAGCCTTGTTACTGACCTTGTTATCCTTAGCAGCTGCAACTGAGGCTGCTTCAACTTCTAATGTTATCACTGGATCGGGCCATACCGTGGGCTTTGGTGAACTAAAGGTGTGACGATGAGTCTGAACGCAGCCAGGTCGTGACGCGGTTTCCATCTTTCGACGACAATAACAAGTTGCTTACATGCTGGCAGGAGGAATGGCGCGGTGAAATAGTTCACTTGTCGTGGTCTCCTCGGGCTTTCCTACTGAAGGGGTTTCTTTCAGACGAGGAATGCGACCACATCGTAGAAAAGGTATTACATGCCTTTCGTCTGCCAGAGAATGCTCTGGCGTTTGCCTGGTTTTTGCGTTGTTTGGTGGTCTAATTTGGCAGAAGCTTCGGTCCGGCAATGTTACTTTGTAAACAACCTCCCTCAGGCAAAGCCTCGAATGGTGAAGTCGTCTGTCGTCGACAACCAAACTGGAAAGAGCGTTGATAGCGAGATCCGCACCAGCACGGGCATGTGGTTCGCCAAGGGCGAGGATGAAATCATTTCTCGCATTGAGAAGCGTGTTGCTCAAGTTACCATGATTCCTTTGGAGAATCACGAGGGTCTCCAGGTGTTGCACTACCACGACGGCCAAAAATATGAGCCACACTTTGACTACTTCCACGACCCCGTAAACGCTGCACCCGAGCATGGTGGCCAGCGTGTCGTCACTGTCCTCATGTACCTGTGAGTTGCCCCTCAAATAGCGTCGGATAATTGGGGTCCTGCAAAGACACCTACCGGGTTGGGACTGGTTTTGCTGAGTGTAATGCGTGGAGGTATGCTGTTAAAAAGCAAGGCCCACTTAATGAGCACGTGATGTTGCAGTGACCTGAAGTCATCATTATCGTTCGGGGGGATTTAAGGTACGAAGGTTGCATGTCGCATTGTAAGCATGATTGCCACAGCACCATTACTATGAACTTCAAATGATCCATCAAGGCATCAACCGACCGTTTCTGAAGGTAAATCATGCGTAGCGCAGAACGACCGTTGAGGAGGGTGGCGAGACTGTGCTGCCGCACGCCGATCAGAAGGTCAGCGGCGAGGGATGGTCTGAATGCGCCCAGCGGGGCTTGGCTGTGAAACCGGTTAAGGGTGATGCACTCATGTTCTACTCCCTAAAGCCGGACGGCAGCAACGATCCCGCCAGCCTCCATGGCAGCTGCCCGACCCTCAAGGGGGACAAGTGGAGTGCAACCAAGTGGATACACGTCGGCCCCATCGGGTGCGTTTATGGTTTATGGCAGACGCCCTTGCGCCAATTACGATTGTTGAATGTCCTTATTTTCTCACTCACATGGTTTGTTTTCATTTAGCGCCTGTGTGCTTGCTATACGATCCGCGCTTGCGTGCCTCGTCATTCTTTGGTCCTGCGCAGAGGACGCTGACCTACACGCTACACAGAATAGGGTTGGACTCTGATGGATACATCCGTCTCCTCTCCTCCGTCCTTGACGATGAAATGTGCAGTGGCAAGAAAAAATTGAACCTGGGTACGCCAGAGTGTCACGACACGAACGAGCAGTGCATGGAGTGGGCGTTCTTCGGCGAGTGCGAGAAGAACCCCGGTTACATGAAGGAGAACTGCGCACGTTCATGCAAGAAGTGCAAGTAGGGTACTCTGTGTCTATCCGCACAGCATCACGGAGTTCCGAATGTGGGGACTGATTGAGCAGGGTAGATATTTGGGATCTGTTCTCTACAGGCTTTCATGCAGACGCCCGGGGGAACGGTCCTGCCTTACATATATATGTGCTGAGCGTGTTGTAAACTTGTCATGTAGTCTATGCGACAAAAATCAGCTTCACGGTCTGTGCAACCTCGTCGTGATTTACAATTTGGTAAAGGATAGTTCATCATTTGGGATGCTGTTTCCGCAAGTATAACGATGATAGCTCCTTGTCGCGGTCCCTAATGTCGTCGGGATGGAAAATACATGGTCTGGAAGCAGCTTTTGCGTATGTGGACCTTTGTCAGGAGCTTATAAATACTGCATGTGTAACGGCTTTACGGCAGTGGGTGATGGTCGGGAGGGTATTGAGCAACACAACCTCGCAATCCGCCTATTTGCAATCCGCCAACTTGCAAATCACCTGCTCGGCGGACTTAAATCCTGGACAACACGTAGTTAGAGCACCTCGTGCGCATGTGCTCCAAAGGGGGTATCCACGTGCGTCGTCAGGAAGCGTGCGAGTGCGCCCCAGTACAACTCTGGTTCCGTGTCATATGCGTCCATATGTCTGGCCTCCTCAAACTGCACCAGCTCGCAGTTAGGCGACGCCTGGGCCGCATATAGTTTGAACATTTGACTGGAAGGCACCATTTCGTCCTGAAATGAAAGGAGCAGCATACCAGTAGCCAGGTCAATGGGGACATGCTACTTAGGTCACCCCCTTGAGAACGCGCAAACTTCAAAAGCCTGCTAACTGATAAGTGGTAGATTCACGCTATGCGCGTGTTCCAACCTCTGCAGCCCTACTAACACACGTGTAACACGCACCTGCAACGATACCATCATGAGCATGGGTACTTTGATACGCGGAATCATGTCGATGTTGGACCACTTGTTGGTGATGAGGAAGTTGCACGGTCGACCAGTTCCGATCAGCAATGAAAGCGGCGGCACTACACGCGATGCCATGTCTTGGACGGCTGTGAAGGTGTTCTCAACAATCAGGGCCCGGATCTGCGGAACAAGCAAGCCAGTCCAGAGCAGGAAAGGTTACTCAAGATCTGCTTTATAAGGGCCACTGACCACCAGCTCAAGACGCACGAGGGGCCCTGCGGAACGGTGAGATCGAAAATGCTAAGCAGCCCATGGGCCATGACCCCTGGGCCTTTCTTACCTGCGCCTGCTGCTCCGCTGCCAGGTGTATCGCAACAGCGCCCCCCAAGGACCGTCCAAAAAGGACGACCTTGTCCGTCGCAAGGTCATTGCGTGACAGAATGTACTGCAGCCCAGCTAGCGCGTCCTTCTGCAGACCACGCTGGTTGGGTCGGCCCTCGCTCAAACCATAACCACGATAACTGCAATAACCCAAAAGACGCAACGATATCGTAAGGCAGTGCCTAACGGCCCTTGTCCTTGAATACACGTAAGTGGTCAGGACGGCGATGCAGGTTCAATTACACAATTACATGCAGCACGGAGCACCAGAGACGATGACGTTAGGTCTGAGCCTGCCTGCCAGTGGTCTCGACTGTCAAGCCCGAGTGAATGTAGGTCCGTGCCCTCAAACGTCGCTTCCTGTTGTAGCATAGCCTTACCTTAAGCCAGGTGAATCAATTAGCTATGACGGAGACATTTGTTTTGAACTCAAGAAGAAATGCGCGACAGAGCATTTTCCTAGGAAAGTTCTTGGATGGATGGAGACAGTTATTTCCGTTCAGTGCCCGTGCATAACTCAGGATGAAATTATAACAACTTCGAAGTCATGCGATAAGCATACTACAACAACAACATAATGGAACCTATGAAAATAAACGAAAATGAACAACTTTGTGCATCGAACAGGAATTCATCGTAATTCCACTACGTAACCCCCTGACCCACTGACCCTGTTAGTAACGGCTGGGCTCATATATCGAACAATTTAAAAATCGCGAACAAAAGTTGTTTCAGCTCTCTGAGAAACAGGGCATAGAAGAACACCCTGGAGGGGAGTCAGTCAGACGGAGCTATACGAATAATACTTAAGACGGAACTCTGTCCTGAAAGCCTGTGCTTGGCAGGTCGTACCCGTCCTGAGACTTTATTGGCGTTAAATAGTTGCTAAGGAATGTCAAGCTGATTTTTTGGGGGGTTACGTCTGCAACACTTCCGTACCACAGACCATTACTGCTTCTTCCCTCCCGTACCTCAACGCGAACACGATGACGTTTAAGCGGTACACCAATAACCGCAGGAACGGCAACCGGTAGGACATATCGCCAGCGTTTTCCTGCAGGAGATGGCATCATCTCAGTTCTAGTCATCAGCCCATGCCGTAATGAGTACCGGTAGCCCTTTTTGCTCATGTATAGTACGCCGCCCATGTACGACGTGGGCCCCAATGAAATGGTGCGACACACGAGTGGCCCGAATGGCCCATGTGCGCGCGATCCGGGAGAACGGCGCTACTGTGAAGGCGGGTTGCGCACTGTCTGCGAACTGATATCACCTGAAAAAACATAACAACGGGTCGTGATTTGAGCACTTCCTTCGTCCAGCCGCTGCGCCAAAGCAGCCATGCATGCAGCTTGACACCATCGTCCGTTGTCAGGTACACGTCCTGAGAGCCGGTCAACAGAGAGGGCCGCAAGTGGCAAAGGCGTAGGACAACTACTGCATTTGACAGGTACTTCCTGTCAGGTAGAACCGGGTACAACAAATATTGATAACGGACTATGATCCGGCCCAGGGATAATGCTGCAATGGGAGGCGCCAATCAAGGGCGTATGCCCATACCTCATACTCCAGCTTGAAGTCATTTGGGTATTTCCAAAAGCCAGGGGGCACCCCGGGGAATCGGGGAATGTAGAGCTGAAGAACAGAACCAGAGAGAGCCAGTCATTCAAAACGGCTTGCGCGACAGTTGTAGGCGCACGTGCGGACGAAGGTCTAACAGTTGAAAGGTTAACTCACGAGGTTCTCCTGGAAGAAATACAGCAGGGCCAGCGCTAACCCCGCGATACCTCCAGCCTGAGGATTTATAATGCGTTGAATTTTTTATGTGTAGGTGCATTTAGCTAAGACGGACGCTGGCCGTGTTGGCCATGGACTGATTGAACTTGAACTTACCCCACAACATATTCGAAACAGCCAACGCCCCAGAAAGTTCATGTTATAAATGATTGTACATTAATAATTACACGTCCTCCTTAATTTAATCAACTATAAAACGGGTACGGCAACAGCTGCAAGAAAACTTGCGCGAAGGGAATCGGCGAAACCTCTTTGTCTTAAACATTTTTGTTCTGCAGCAGCATTTAAGCAAATGTGGGTGCTGTACGATCCGCGCTTGCTTGCCTTGTCGTCCTTTGGTCCTGTGCAGAGGATGCTGGCACAGGATAGGGTTGAACTCTGATGGATACATCCGTCTCCTCTTCTTCGTCCTTGACGATGAAATGTGCAGTGGCAAGACAAAATTGAGCCTGGGTACGCCAAAGTGTCACGACACGAACGAGCAGTGCATGGAGTGGGGGTTCTTCGGCGAGTGCGAGAAGAACCCCGGTTACATGAAGGAGAAGTGCGCACGTTTATGCAAGATGTACAAATAAGATAACCTGGCTATGCTCATGGCATCACGAAGCTTCGAAATTTGGGATCCTTCCCCTACGGGTTTTCAATGCAGTGGTGGCCAAAACTGCCCACCCTTGCATCTGTATTGCGAATTGCTTGAGCTGTAATGCGACAAAGACCAGTTTCACGGTCTGTGCAACGCCATAGTGATTTACCGTACATTTCAACCTAGCACTCCAGAAGCCATTGGACAACCCGGGGAGTACAGGAGTCAGAGCAGCACAGAACTAAAGAGAGCCGTCCTGCGGGTTCTGTGGCTAGTGTAGGCGCACGTGCGGACGGACGCCTAACAGTTGAGGGAGGGTAACTCGCTCGACCTTAACCAACAAGTAACGCCATAACAAGTTCATGTTACATGGATTGTCATCGATGCCTGTATATCCCGCTGAATGTTGTCACGTTATAGACAGCTACGGTAGCAGGTGCAAGGACACTTGCTCTTTGGTTGAAGCAGGGGGCGCAATTCGCCATTTTATCGGAGCTGGCGGCTGGAGCCTTGGCGCAGGCAGCTCGCTTGTTCACTCACAGGGTAGGCCACTGTGATGGCATTCGACTCCATTTGACCAAAAGTTACAGATAATATCGGATTTTGTGGAAGAGCCAAGAGGCACCGTTTGAGCCATTTGGGCTAGCGAAACTGGTGAACCTATGCAAGTTTCTGCCGTTTTATCGTCGACCCGCTTGAAATGTGTCGTTTCCATCGGCGGAAGTATACCATTTAAAGGGGTACAAACCCCGGAAGCAATACAAGCACCGTTTGAGCTTGATTCGCTTCCGGGTTTGTTCTTGGACCATTTGAATTAACCGCCCTAATGGCAGCCTACATTCGGACCATAGATGTCCAGTATGTAACTCCAGCGAAGTGGAAGATTAGTACTTCATCCTGATAGAGTGTTCAGCTTACGATAGCATACGTCAGGAATTGCGGGAAAACAGTAATATTTCAGGAGAGGATATTTCGGGTATTTCGGATGCAGACAAGCAGTATTTGTTGGCCACATATCACATGATATGCGTGAACTCGGGTGACGAAGAGCTGGCGGAGATATCTGAGCAGTTCCTGCCGTCTTTCCTCTCTTCCTTTATAGTGTCTCAAATTGATCTCTTTCCATGTCTTGTTTAGAGTCTATTGAACCTTGGGCTCGTACGGGCCTTACGAGCTCATGAAGCTTGTAACAACACCAACAGTCGTTACACGAAAATTACCATACATTATAACTAGGAAACGTAATATTGTTTTGAGTTAATTGGCTTCTTTGCGGCACCTTGAAAGTATTAAAGGTCTTATAAAGGGACTTTCAGAGTAGGGTACAACTCTGCGGAAACATTAGCCTTACCGTTACCAGCTTATGGCTGATGTGGACGATGCTCAAGGGGTGAGCACAGCGACTTAGTTACTAAGTCCCACTTGCCGCGGCAGGACCTTTCTTAAACCCACATCGCCTTGTGACTATCATTCAAGTCGGAAGTGCAACCTTATGGTGCAGGATCAATATGGGGGTGATGGGGGTGCCGGCTCGGAGGACGCTAGGGCCGCGACAGCAGACAGCATGGTGCGTAGTCCTGAACACAAGCCTCTATATAGCCCTTAATAAGCCCTTAATGGCCCACATTATATACATAGTGTTGTTCCTGGAGCTTTGTGTTAACCCAGTGGTATTCGGTATGCCGCAGGGCGCCGACGGACAAGGGTTAGGAGCTTTCGAGGATGGCCAAGGCGATTACGACGCGTCGCCGATTGGTAAACTATCATGTTGGGAAATGGATGAATCTAATTTATTATATCTCTGGAAACGTGCATAGCGACCTAATTAGTTTATAGAGCGCCGAAACTATCGGGCGCCCTTGTACGGCGCCCGTCGGTGCCACAGCTTGGGCCGCGGCAATGTCACACGATCCCGGAGATTCCAGCATTCCAAAGGGCAACAAAGCACACAACCATCACCAACGTTACACAGCAATGCTATCCTTCGGGTTGGCTGCAGGTACGCCACTTCAAGGTGTACGGCGAGGTAGTGCAGCGGCAGGTGGCGCTGGGGGTGGTGGAGGCGGCGATTCGGACGATGATATGCCTATGCCGGGGCGGCTTGAGGCGCTGTCTCAACGGTCAAGATCAGCGGACAGTAGCTCGCAACGGTACTCACGGCCAGGGTCCGCGGTGATTAACTTGCGCGGTTCTCGGCCAAACTCGGCGGCCATTGCACAAGAGATTGAGGGCTTCGAAGATGATTTCATGGTGTGGCGGGGAGGGATTGCGTGGGGCCCGGGTGGATGGGGTATATGGGACATGAATCGCGAAGAACAGATGGAAGTGCGTCCGGCTGGTTTGGTGCACGCTGCTGGGATATCACTGATATAACAGTGGACCGCAGGCTCCTGCTTCCATGGGTAACAGCTAGGAGAAGTTTATGTATCGTTAGAGAATGAGAACCTGAGATTTGACAGCGATCTGGCTGCAATGGTGGCCAATCCTGCAACAAACAGGTATGTTATCATGGCATGCATGCAAACTAGAGGAAAACGGAGACAAGGCGTGGATTGGGCAGGACAAGGTTGCCAACGGAAAAGATGCTGGCTGGGGTCTTTCACATTGTGATTATCTTCGGAGCAGCTTGGTCAGGGGAAGCCAAACTGCGCCCGGGTAAATACCGTTAGTTTACAATATGCGAGATGCGAGGGACGAGGACTTCCAAAAACACCGTAACGCAAGAGATTGTGGCCTGGCCAGAAATGAGGGGTCCAGCCTGGCTTAGGTGAAGACACTACTCGCTGGAGGCACTATGCGGTCAGTATCCGGAAAGACCCATCTTTGCAGGTTTATAAAGCAGACAGCCCGTCAAATATGCTTGCTGCAGCTTTGGGGGTCCCATCAATGACCCAACCATTGGAAACTACTGTGCAAATGCCCCTTCTGCCGCCACGTTGCGGTGCTCCCCGCCGAATGGCAGGAGCGTGTTGAGGAGGAGCCCGAGGAAGAGATGATGGAGGAGGAGGAAGAAGAGGAGGACCTGGGGCCCAGCATTGAGGAGCTCATAGCGCGAGCACAGCAGGAGCAGGTGCAGATGGGCAGGCGGGTGGGCAATAGTGAGCGCAAGGTTCGCTGGTCAGTGCTAAGCCTCGCTCATGATCGCGGCAGCACAAAAAGGGTATCGATCGGTCTTAAGGTTCTTGTATTATTAAATTGATCCTGTAAAGGAAAGTTAGTGGCCAAGCCAGTCGGGTGCAGCTGTCAAAGCCCGAAAGGACGGGGTATCATGGCTACTTAAGACGAACACAGTGGGAAAGGTCGTCAAGTAGGGAGGCTTCCCATCCAAGCGCCTGAATACCCGGATCCCGGGGGTGCATGCTGGATACTACGATTCTGCGGGTTTAGGACGGTTGCGGATCGCAGGGCGCATAGCAGACGGCAAGGAGACTTTCTGCATGTAAAAATCGTGGCTGGTTCGTCGCTCACCCCTTGTCCACCCTCCCGCACCCAGGCCCGGTTGATGGAGGCCAATGACGCGCTCCAACGGCGCGCCCGAATGGCTCTGGACTTCCGAAACAAGGGGCGGCCGCCGGTGAACCGGGACCTATCACGTCTGGACGGCGCCGCTACCCGTTACCGGGCGGCATTAAGGCAGTGGATCGAGATTCTGGAGGAGCGTGACAGGTGGGCAGCGTGTTTGGAAGCTTTTTCTCTCCCTTTTTCTTCCTTCCTTTCTTCCTTTTTTCCTTTCTTCTCCCATTTTCCTTCCTTTTTATCGCCTCTTTCTCCCGTTTTCTTTCCGCCTTCTTTTTGTGTGTTTTGGGTACACGTTCCTGGGTACCCGGTACATCACTGCGCTGCGCTCCGCATCGCGTCATCTCACTCTTTTCCGCTTCTTCACTGCAGTGTGGAATCCCACTATCAGACCACCATCTTTGACATGAAGTCGGAATTGGAGGAGCGGATCAAACGCGCGGATGATATCTCCAAAGCCTACAAGCACTTCCGCCTAGAGGTGGCCAAGTCAGCGGAACATTCCAAGACCTCCCGACCCATTAGCGAGAAGCTGCTGGCACAGATGGAGTCCGAGGGTGAGACGCTGTGGAGCGGAGCATAGGGCTGATGGTGTTCAAGGCACAACTTGAAGGGACGGGCGCGGGAATCATGGAAAGGAGATGGAGAATAATAGCCATGTTTTCGAGCCGTGCTTTCCACGGGAGTGGAAGCAGGGGGAACAAAGAGGAGGGGGCGAGCGGCGAGGAAAGGAAAAGAAGTGGGGAGGATGGTGAATTTAAGACAGAAAAGCCGTCTTGAGAACGTAAGCCAATCATCACATGCTACCCTTGTTCATCCGCTGAGGAAGCAGGGGATTTTATCCATATCAGCATAACAACCTGAATACGGATAAGTTCAGGTAATTATGGGTTGGGATCGTCAGCGCTCACTCCGTTAGCCCTCTTTCTAATCCTAGTCCTCAGACATGTACTTCATTGACTGGCCCTATCCTCATCTCTTTCTCTCTCTCCGCTGTTTTTCCTTACGGAATGCTGTGCAGACGCCGCTAAGGAAGAGGAGGTGCAGCGCGTGCGGCTCAAGAACATACATTTGACAAACCAGCTGCGTCGCATCGAGCAGACGTTGCGGCAAAAGGAAGAGCTGGCGGAAGGGCTCCACCTCATCGACTTCGAGCAGCTCAAGATCGAGAACCAGTCGCTCAACGAGAAGATCGAGGAACGCAATGAGGAGTTGCTCAAGCTCAAGAAGAAGACCACCACCACTGTGCAGGTAACAACCATTAACACCATCGCGTATTTGTTATCGGGACGGACGCGGGTTCACGCGGGTTTGCAAATGACCCGCGAAGCGCCCACGAAAGCGTGCGTGAGGGGTGGATGACTCGGTTGCGGGATGTGGTAGTGGTGGGGGAGATTTTCGCCATTTGTTATCCACTCTAGTTCTGCTCCTGGTCTTGGCGACTCTCCTACGCCATCTCTGCCATCATCATATGCGTGCGTCGGTCTATCGCCTGGTTGCTCCTGACTGGGTCTATTGTTTTCGTGCTCCCCTCCGCCTCCGCCTCCGCACCTCGATCCCCTCCTCCACCTCGACCCTATTCCCAGATCCTGACCCACGTTCGGGAGAAGCTGCAATTCATAGAGAAGGAAAACGCGGCGCTTGCGAGCCAGCTATCAGCACTGGAGGCTGAGCTCGCGGATAAGCGTGACCGACTGGGGCGTGCCAAGGCAGAGCGCGACACGTTGCGCGCTAAGGGTCGCAAGATCAAGGAGAGCGGCTCCAATATCACCAGCTCACAGCTTCTGGATGACATTGAGGTGGGTTTGTCTGCGCCTTCCAAGCTTCATCCTTTCCGGTACTGACCGCTTTCAATTGGATTCGAATGGTACCGGCTTCATTTCATTTGTATGTTGAATCATTATCCGGGGGTTCTTTGGGGCTCTATCGTGTCCTCCTTCCCCGGGCCCTCGAATCATGACTAGGTTAGCTACGTTCTTAAGAACCCTTAAAAACGTTTGCTTCTAGAACGTGCTGCTCTGGACTAATAGGCCTTCTTTGGAAGTAGGGTAACCTGGACCAATCCGTATATAATGCCCATTTCTCCTGGGTTATTGCACTCATGCCGGAAAAGAGAAGACACCCCGCTGCTGGTCGTCAGCCCTGTCAGTCCTGTTCACTACTTCCGGAATATGCCCTCAGATTCAAAAGGAGAAAAGGGAGACGCTGGCGGTCGCCATCGAGGAGGCTCAGCGACACTACGCGGAGCTGTCGGACTCGATCCAGCGGACCAACACACGCATCATGACTGTGGCGGAGGAGCTGCAGCAGGCGCAGGCGGCCGCGGCCATCATCGCCCCCGGCATGGGTGCGCAAGCCGGCCGCACTACAGGCGGTGCCACGGGGACTCGCTCAATTACTCAGCGCACGTAATTCTACGGGATGTGAGGCACAGGGAGGGTGGAAGAGGGCGTGATTGGGTGCTTGATTGGTTGGCAGTGAGGGAGGGTGCCTGCTGCGGATTGAAGGTGCGCTATTATGCGTTTTGTGGTGCATTGTCGTGCATGTCTGTGTGGGGCGATATCGGTAAGAGTGGGAAAGTCTGGAGTTTTGTGTGCTGCCGACAGCTTGCCAGGCCAATTGCGTTGCAATTATGACAGTGAGCATTGCGTAAAGGGACGTGCGATTGCAGCCAAGCATAGGCGCAGGACAGGACACAGGAAGGCGTTTTGGAGGGAAGACTTCCGCGCGGATGCCACTCAGACCCGTCGGCTGGACTTCTAAATGGCCACGACTTTGGCTGTATAGAAGTGAAGAAAATTTAAATTCATCTACATTGAGCAGCTGTAGAAGTGATATATTTACAAATGAAGGCCGCTACTTATGACAAACTATCGCTACCTCAAAGGGTTGCTTCAATCTATTAAGTAAGTCAGAGTTCAGCATTCCTGAGGTGTATCCTCTGGACAGCGGCAGATCTTTTACCAGTCTTGTAATCAATATGTCTAGAGCTTCACTCGGCCGCTCAGGCCGTTATTGTCGTTTTGGATCAACGGTTATAGGCTGCGCAGCAGGGCGGGGAAGCTTTCATCGGGTTCGGGCTTTTAACATTTCATATCATTATAAGGAATGGCCATATACATTATGGCTGGAGGATGTAGTTGTCGTTGATTAATGCAGCTGCGGAAACTGCCCATTACAACCCATACGTTCCTTGGTGCAAGGCGTATCGGCAGGATGCCTACTAAGTCTTTGATATCACGATGCTGGGGTCAGAAAGAAGCAACTCGCCGTCGCCAGCAGCGCGAGACAGTCCCGGTTGCACGAGCGGCAGCTCCACCTGGGGCCCAGGAGTACCAGTCCCGAGAGTGCATAAATTGTAATAGCACGGCATTTAGAGGAAGCAAGACTTGTGAAAACTGTGGCCGGCCTCTGCTCGAAGAGGTGGTGGACCAGGAGCTGCTCGCATCTGCCATCGAGTACATGGACCAGCCAGAGGCATCGGCAGCTGACAAGAAAACAGTTTCAAAGAAAGGCGATAACACTGCAGGTGTCTTGCTTGCGTATGACGACCGTTGCCGGCGGCACCGCGATGAAAGAACCCTGGGGCCCTTCCTCGGCCGAGGTCACCCGGAAAGGCCAGAGCGGGTGGCTGCCATTATGGCCAGGCTGAAGGAGTCAGGAGTTTTAAAGCGGTAAATACCAAACGATCGTAGATCTGCGACCCACTTCGACCAAGTTGTGTATTTTCACTGTGCCGGCCTATTAAGTGCCCACGACACACCTACGGCCCATCACCCAAATAATCGAATCCCCATAGGATTATTGAAGTAATGTTCTTTTCCTGTGTTGTGGACCAATCTTTTGGTGTTGCTTTATCCTAACCAAAGGTGCAAGCGCTACAAAGGTCGCGAGGCTAAACGGGAGGAGCTGCTTGCGGTGCACGATGAGGCCCTTTTGGCCGCAGTGGAACAGGCGACCAAGGTGGCAGTTTTAGCAGCAGAGCGGGACAAAACGACCTGGTATGGTCCACTGGACGCGCAGCTGGAGGCGATGGAAGGCAAAAACAGGTATGGCTTGCTTGGAGGGCCACCATGCCTCTCTGCTCTTATGCATAGCACCCAGTGTGGCGTCGATGTGAACAGCTGGGCAATAGGGTTTACCAGGCAGGGACCAAGTGTCACGACATTCTGTTCCTTTACCACCCTGCCCTGCCCTTCGCCACTGTGCATGTTGGCCCACAGTAAGCACATACAGGACGTGTACTTCAACCCCTCCACAGCCTTTTGCGCCCGTCTGGCGGCCGGTAGCGCCGCGGAGGTGGCCCGCCATGTGGTTTCCGGATCCGCCCGCCACGGCGCCGCGATCATCCGACCCCCGGGTCACCACGCCGAGTCTTCCGTAGCCATGGGCTTCTGCTATTACAACAACGCGGCAGTGGCGGCCCGGGCGGCGCAGGCGGCGGGGGCACAGCGGGTACTGATCATGGACTGGGACGTGCACCACGGGAACGGGACCCAACGCATTTTCTACGATGACGCCACTGTGATGTACATGTCCACTCACCGATACGACCACAGCTGCTTTTACCCGGGTACCGGAGACGCGACGGAGGTGGGGGAGTGCGTCTTTGCGGGTTGTGATAGTGATGATTGTAGTAAATCGATTAGCGATGGAAGCCGAGTCCTCTGTCCTGGCACACATGTTCGTGGCTTGTCGCCGTCGTTCCATCCTTCGCACATGGCTACCCACCGTTTGCACCTCCTTCCGGCCCTTCACCCTCTGGCTTCATGCCTCCCATTGCCCCGAATCCTCTGCGCCATGAACCCCTTCTTCCCCCCAAACCCCCGTCCTCCCGACCCCGAACACAGACCGGCTCCGGCCCTGGTGTTGGCTTCACCGTCAACGTTCCCTGGAACAGCGGTGGTGTGCGCGACGCGGACATGCTGGCCGCCTTCCGCTATGTCATCAGGCCACTGGCCGCTGAGTTCCGACCCGACATCATCATCGTGTCGGCGGGATTCGACGCGGCGGAGGGAGACCCGCTGGGCGGATGTCGCATCAGCACCGCTGGCTTCAGCCACTTTGCCGCCACGCTGTCCGCACTCGCACCCACCGTGATGCTCCTAGAGGGCGGCTACAACCTGATCGCCACCGCAGCAGCCACCGAGGCGTGTCTTCGGGTTCTGCTGGGAGAGCCACCGTTGCAGCTGCAGGACAGATTGCAGGCAAGGGCCAGTGCAACGACGCCGCAGCCGCAACCTATGGACCCAGCCTCTGACCCATGGATCATGTCGGGCCTTGAGGGCGTCTCCGATAGCGCCGTGGAGTCGGTGTGCCTGGCGCTGCGGGTACAGTCTGAATTCTGGGAGGCAGCACGGAATTACAAGGCACTGGTGGAGGCAGCGATCGCGGTACGCTGTCAGCGGAAGGAGCAGTTCTTAAGGCCAATAATCGAAGCATCGAAAGACATGCAGTCGCCGCTGGCACCAATGCCACCCAAGGTACCACAGCCGCAGCCCGAGCAACCCTCTTTCACCAGGCCTGAACCACAAGCGGGGCCCTAAGCGTTACATGTCAGGTAATTGGTGTTCCATGGTGTCTTCGGCCGAGGCTCACTGACCTGTTAGATGTATGTGAATGAAGGCATACAGTCATACCGGCCATTAGAGTTGTTGGCCGAAGCCCAGCGCGCGTATTGGCCGTGGACTGTACAAATCGAAGGACCTTGTTCTATGTTTTGGCGTATCAAGTTCCGTTGTAACTTTTTGGGTTTGTTTTAAAAGATGTACCTGGTATAAATCAGCACATATCGTAGATCTCAGAGCGGCGGCCCTCGCCGAGGTTTCCCTTTACCGGCTCGGCATGGAAAGTTAATGGTTGCAGCTGCATGTCCCATTGGCAGGAGTGGCCCACCGGGTCGGGGTTCAAGACGTGTGTTTTGTGTTGTGTGTCAGGCTTTATTTGTGCAAATTCTGTGTTTTGGTGGTAACGTAGAGGCTGATTTTGTTTGGCGCTGGCCCGTCCTTCGTTTAGCCATCATGGTGCGCGTTATGCGGCCGGCAGGTGTACGGCACAGGATCAATACGATGCTTGAGCAACAGAGATTTGATCCACATGCGAATTGGGAAACATGCCGGAATGAAATTATCTACAGCTTAGCTTTGGAACTAAGGCTACGATTGGCACCCATGTATCGGTCGGCCATCTGATTCGATGGCTTTGAGGAGAGGA
The DNA here is from genome assembly GCA_019650235.1 of Volvox reticuliferus. Lineage (NCBI taxonomy): Eukaryota > Viridiplantae > Chlorophyta > Chlorophyceae > Chlamydomonadales > Volvocaceae > Volvox > Volvox reticuliferus. The sequence continues at coordinate 713,007 of BNCP01000004.1, forward strand.
CTTGATAGGATTGTAAACCGGATTATAGAACGGTGCTGGTGTTGTATTGCTTGTCCAGTGTCTGACGGAAGTGACGGTGGGCAGGGACACGAAATGCAATGAACCTTGTCCTACCCTGCCACAGGAGGAACATATGGTCTGGAGGGGATTCTGATCGCAGCAGATAAATTGTGGGCCGTCTTCTATCAGACGGCATCTGTGCATTACGGTCTCCGTTATTACATGAATTAAGCGCTGGTGCAGCGCCCTAACAACTCCCAACAACTCGAACTGCTTACACACGGAAGGCTCGTCGCCCTTGCCAGGCCTCCCTCCCATCCTACTGCAAAGGCGTGCTACATGTTCCCCACCCACTTGGCCCCGTCTCCAGAGTTAATCACTGGGTCAAATATCATCGACGAAAAACTCGGCCAGCACAGTAAAAGTCCGCATACCGATATGCATTTACCAATACGCCGAAAAAAGAACCCTTGAGCACAACAAAAAGTCATGCCTCTAAAATTCTATTCTCCACCTGAACGAACGTTTGCAAAGTCCAAAGCCAGCAACTTATCACAACGTAGACTCGTCATTTTTTGCATGCGCAAAGTGTTCCACGACACGTCGTTCGACACGTTCAGCCCCTCACAATAAGATCATGTGCTTCTTGTGGGACGCCTCTACGGGTCGACAACAATGGGCGTGGCAACAAAATGAAGCGCGGACGCAGCCGGGGCCGGCGGTGGCGGCAGCGGCGGCACCGACGGTGCCACGCGTGCATTACCCGTCCTGAAGGCCCCTGTGTGAAGCCTTCAGGAAAAGGCCCTGCAGACCTAAGGCACGCCGAGCTTAACTCGAATGAATCGACTCCTCTTCAAACTAGTTTTGTTCGCCAAATGCAAAGACATGCATACGGTGCCTTGTCCTCACACCCCGACGTACGACATCACAACATACAACCACATCTTTCGCCACTTCACCCGCACACTTATGCGCAGTGACTAGCGTAACAGACGGAGAGACAGGCAATGACAGATAAAGGATGCTTCCTCGATTGCATAGCGGCACCAAGCACCACGGGGCAGCGGTGCGGAGCGGCCGCTCTTTCTACCAAGCACACTTTCACACACCACGACTCTTCGGTACATACACTGCCCTAATCCTTAATAGGCGCTGATGTTTTCCTTCCCGCCTTCCTCCCCTCCCTACCCCTTTCCCTCATACGCTGCACACGGCCATGAACTGCCGTTTTCGCTGCTCACAGACCCCAACAGACCCAGACGGACGCATCCACAATCTTGTAATCAGTTTGGGCAAAAACCGGAAACCGCTCTCCACTTCGACAGCGGGCCGAGCGGGGCCGTCTCGATATCCGCAAAGCAAAGTGTGCACGACAAACCCCTCTCTTCCCCCACCCGGCAGCACAATGGGGCAACACCTAGAGCTCCGGCGATCGGTGACCATGAAAAACTGATGTGCACCTGCCATCAGGACGCGAGCGAGCCACGGTGCAGCCGCAGCTCATCTGCCCCAGTGGCAGTGGCAGTCGTGGCAGCGGCAGCAGCCTCCGACCCCGTAAATACACAAACCGCCGAGTTAATGGGATGAGGAGGATACCGATCCATACCCTTACCCGCACACTCTAGACTTTAATGGTACGCCATTGGACACTCTACCACTGGTGCGCACAAGCGTACATCCCTGCCCACTGCGTGCGCAGCTTGTCTACAGCCCTTACCTAATCGCCATCACCACCACTACTACTACCATCATGGCGGACCAGCAGAAATTAAGTCGACATACGAACATGAGGTCTATGATGAGGATGATGTTTTGATGCTGCCCGGGCGATAGGCCGGGCGGGGCCCGTGTCCCGTTTTCCGGGTGAAGGAAGGACAGCGTTTGAGTGCGCGGCACCCATGACACCAAGGACTGGACTCAGGCGAATTACCGCATCGGGAATCCAACGGTGCTGTGGTGTGCCATGGTAAAAGTGTACGTAGTGCCTCCATCCGCACGCGCCTGCCCGCTTCATAGATGAGAAGTCCTGTGCAACGACGCTTGGGGGGGATTTCCTCATGATGGCCCGGGAGCCAACAGCTGGACCGTCCAGGTTCTGGCTAACAGCTCCCGGGTATGGCCCGGCTACAGCAGCCGCATCGACAGCAGCTACGCATCCCCGTTGCCGACACTGACGCTCCTCCCGGTATCGCAGTCCAAGACGCAGCCTTATTCGTTATGCGTCCTTAGACATAGGCATAGACCTAGACCTAGACATAAGCACAAAACCGCGCTCTTCGTGCTTGCAGCGTTAACTGCGGGTTTGCCATATAAGCAAAGACGGACAGACAGACAAACAGACAGACGCGCACAAATAGGCACAAGCACGGGCAAACAGATGGATGGACGCATAACGCAGCGCACGCAGCACCCGCACCAGCACTCGTCCTTGCTACAGTCACATACCGCATATGTCCTTACACCACCGTTCACCGTTCGCGCGCACATGCGCTGCGAGCTTGCGTGTGTACGTAGTTAATGGATCAGGAACAGAAGCGCACATTTGTATTCGGCTTCTTGCGGAGCCCGCAGGGAAACCCCAGAGCGCCCTGTGCGTGCTGTCGTGAAGGGTTCCGAAAGGGCCGAGATTCCTTAGGGCTTATACAGACATACTCACTTACGCAGACACATACAACAGACAGATACAACGCGCAGGCAGACACATTGGCCCGACACGCACGCGCGCTGATGTTTGCGCACCCAGGCATGTCGTGGTCGGGGAATGAGCTCCCACGAAGGGCACTCCAGTCCTGCCAGCCATGCCATGTCAACGCAGCCCCCCCTTCCGTCTGCTATACGCTGCAATACCGCCACCGCCACAAGTAACAGCACCAGTACCATCATCACCATCCATAATTATATATCAGCATAATCATCATCATCATGAATCTCGTCGTGATCATCACAACCATCACCTTGATTATGTCTCGCTAATGGGTGCAGGGGCCCGCATCGTCCGCCAGCGACAGGGCAAGGGCTTCCATTCCGACATCTCGCCAAACGTCTCTCGTTGCACACACCTGTTATCCGTGACAACTAGTCTCCATATATCTTGTCTCTATGCACCGCAAAATGCGGCGACTCCAGATCTCAAGACTTTAGGAGCGCCTTCCAGTCCACTGAGATCGGCCCTCTGCGTTGCCAGTTTTTCCTGGGTCCTATAAAAGGATTTGCGATTATGCCGCCGCAAAGCGCTAGCGCTGTGAGGACGTCACACAAGCCGGACAGCTGAGACCTGCGACGGCCTTTCAGGGTTATCCATCCGTAGTACGGACTATGACATTGGAAAGGGACACCGCAGCATGTTGAATTGCCATCGTTAGCGCCAGTGTGGTGGTTAGCCGTTCATTAGCCGTGTTAGCCATGCATATGTACATCTCTGGCCACAATGCAGGGATCTCCCAGGTGGTCCAATACTCCGCCGCTGTTGGAGTCCATGCGCCGCCGTCGTTCCGCCTCCAGCTCTAGATCGGAAGCAGCGTAGAACCCCTCAGAACCCGGGCCTCCAGGGATTCGGAGCTCGACCTGCTCCTCTTCATCATCATCCTCCTCCTCCGCGTCATGCATGCCGTGATTGTTTACGGCAACGGCGACCGACAAAGCGGCAGCGGTGGATATGCCGCCGCCGTTACTGTTTGGGAGCTGAGGCGGCGGCGGCGGCGGCGGCGGCGGCAGCGGCGGCGGCGAAGACACCAATCCAGTCGTCACCCCCGTCAGCTGTGGTGGTGGAGGCGGCGGGAGAGGAGGTACTTGCACGTGCCAGCCCCAATGCTCCCGCGGCTGCAGCGGCTGCTGCTGCTGTAACCGCAACAGCTGACGCTGGCGCCGTACTTCAACCGCAGCCTCTACCACAGCCAAATGCTCCCGCGCCGCCCGCCAAAATTGGCCTTGTACCCGCAGCGCCAGGCACACCGACTCCACGGCGCTATCGGAGACGCCCTCAAGGCCCGACATGATCCATGGGTCAGAGGCTGGGTCCATAGGTTGCGGCTGCGGCGTCGTTGCACCGGCCCTTGCCTGCAGTCCGTCCAGCAGCTGCAACGGTGGCTCTCCCAGCAGAACCCGAAGACACGCCTCGGTGGCTGCTGCGGTGGCGATCAGGTTGTAGCCGCCCTCTAGGAGCATCACGGTGGGTGCGAGTGCGGACAGCGTGGCGGCAAAGTGGCTGAAGCCAGCGGTGCTGATGCGACATCCGCCCAGCGGGTCTCCCTCCGCCGCGTCGAATCCCGCCGACACGATGATGATGTCGGGTCGGAACTCAGCGGCCAGTGGCCTGATGACATAGCGGAAGGCGGCCAGCATGTCCGCGTCGCGCACCCCACCGCTGTTCCAGGGAACGTTGACGGTGAAGCCAACACCAGGGCCGGAGCCGGTCTGTGTTCGGGGTCGGGAGGACGGGGGTTTGGGGGGAAGAAGGGGTTCATGGCGCAGAGGATTCGGGGCAATGGGAGGCATGAAGCCAGAGGGTGAAGGGCCGGAAGGAGGTGCAAACGGTGGGTAGCCATGTGCGAAGGATGGAACGACGGCGACAAGCCACGAACATGTGTGCCAGGACAGAGGACTCGGCTTCCATCGCTAATCGATTTACTACAATCATCACTATCACAACCCGCAAAGACGCACTCCCCCACCTCCGTCGCGTCTCCGGTACCCGGGTAAAAGCAGCTGTGGTCGTATCGGTGAGTGGACATGTACATCACAGTGGCGTCATCGTAGAAAATGCGTTGGGTGCCGTTGCCGTGGTGCACGTCCCAGTCCATGATCAGTACCCGCTGTGCCCCCGCCGCCTGCGCCGCCCGGGCCGCCACTGCCGCGTTGTTGTAATAGCAGAAGCCCATGGCTACGGAAGACTCGGCGTGGTGACCCGGGGGTCGGATGATCGCGGCGCCGTGGCGGGCGGATCCGGAAACCACACGGCGGGCCACCTCCGCGGCGCTACCGGCCGCCAGACGGGCGCATACGGCGGTGGAGGAGTTGAAGTAACAGTCCAGGACGTGCGCGCTGGGGTGTGTGCGGAATCCGGGAGGAGATCAATAAGGGCGAGGCCGCAAGTGACAATACGGCGGCGGCAGGGATCGCATAGCAGAGGACGTAACTAAGAATTTCACTGATAGTCCCACGACAGCAAATGGAGGGGCGCGTGTTTGTTTCGGGTACGTGCGTAGGTCACCCCAGGGGGCCCGAGGGGGCAGTGGGTGCGTCTCGGGTGTAAGTACGCGTGAAAATTGGGCTTTAAGCTTCGAAGTCCTAAAGATGGCCAGACCGCGTGCATTGTGGACCAGTAACCTCTTGCTTACCTTCTCTGGGGCATGGACCACTCCTCCCCCATGTCGCTGTCATCGCCGCCGGGACCTCCTGCCGCGCCCCCTCCCCCCTGCCGTGCGACCGCTGTCTGCGCCATCCTCGCCACCTCCTCCGTCCGCTCATTCAGTTCCGAGACCAGCTCTACATCGTGCACCGCTACCAGCTCCTGCAGTGTTGCCTCACGGCCAGTGATCCGGTCGAATCTGTGTAGTAGGCAGCAGCAAATAGTAATGGAGGAAAGCACATAGCGGATGAGGAAATATTTTACATGTTATACTCTCGGACATATTGCGGGTTACGACCCTGTCTACTGAAATTGCGAGAAAACTTATTATTTTATTTAATTATTATATGGTTCAATATATTATTTGAGCCATATTTGAACTTAGGGTTCAAATAAGTCATCGCGCACTGTTGAGCTAAATCTTTCTTTTAATTTAATAAATTGATGAATAGATGTCACAACCAACAAGGAGAGGCGGAGACAGCTTCGCCACAGCTCTTTCCCGCAATGTCACCGGCCCGGACATGAGACGCACCTGGAAAGCAGACCCGCGCCGTGCAGTCGCGTCATAATGGCAGCCACCCGCTCGGGTCGCTCCGGGTGGCTCCGCCCCTGGCCGTGTGACGACCCCGGGATCGTCTCCTCCAAATGGGCCCTACATCGGTCGTCGTACGCCAGCAACACGCCCTCACCCCGGCTGCCGCCACCGCTCTTCTGCTGCTGCCGTTGCCCGGCCAGCATGCTCTGTACAGCACCCTCCAGTAGCTCCGGAACCACGACCTCCGTATCGGCCGGGTGACGGCAAAAGCGGCAGTGGGTGCCCCAAAACGGCCTGGTGCAGTTGACGCAGAAATGCTGCTCAAGAGGGTAGGCCGACGGGTACAGAGCTGGTGTTGGGGCTGCTGGAATTGTTGATGCCGACACTGCGAAGCCGGTCATGGCGGCACTGCCGAAGACCATGGCGCCTCCATACTCCTCATCTTCCTCCCCATCCAGAAGCTCCTCATCCTCGCCCTCGCCCTCCAGGACATCATCTTCGCCGAAATCCTCGTCTAGCACGTCCTCTTCCTCGTCCAGCGCGTCCACCATGCTGGCCCCGTCTATCTCCCCATGCTCCTCTTCCTCCCCCCGGCCCCGTCGCTCGGCGCCCACTTGCATCTGGATGCGCTCCCCGCTATTGTCCGCGTCAAACGGGCGGCGGTGGTAACCGACCATTGCGCTGACGCCCATGGAGCCAGCGCCCGAACTAGCTAACGGCGCGCTGTGCTGTGAGTCGCTGTCGAGCTTTTGTGCGAGGCCATGGGGATGGCAACCCTCAGAGCCGCCGCCTCTGACGACATCACCGACCACTGCCGCCTCCAATCCGAACGGCTCCACGCCGGAGTAGTTGCCCCGCTGCAGCCGGTGGTGCTGATCCGTCGGGGAGGCGGCGGCTGGTGGTGGCGACGGCGCCGCCGCCGCATCGCCACGCATGATTACGTGATGGTGGAAGCCCACGTGATCACCGTCATCGTGCTGCACCTCCACAGCATCCTCAAATTCCTCATCGCCGTCGGTGTCGCGCGCTGCCACCGCTGCCGCCGTCACGGTGGCGGTATCACCTTTCACAGCTCCGGCCCTGCCGCTTCTGCTAGTAAGGCTGCTCTCCCCTTCCATCAAATCGATAAGCAACCCCGCCCCGTCAGACCCACGGATCGTGGCGGCACCGACGTCACTAATTGATACACGGCCGCCACCGACGGCAATAGCGGCTTGTGCGGCGACACCGCAATCGACCTCAGCGAGCGGTTGCAGCTGCCGTTGCGGCAGACACACCTCCTCGCCGTTCGCGGTGCCGCCCTCGCCGCTGCTGCCGCCGCAGGCAGCATGACGGGACGATCCCGGAAACGTTGAGTGGAATGGCGCGGCGCTGGGGCTAACCGAGCCCACGAACTGCACAGTCGATGAGATGTGTGCCTCACCGTCCGATTGGAGGTAGAAAGGCTGTTGCGGCTGTTGCTGTTGCTGGTGTCCGACAACGTACTGCCGATTAATTTGGTGATCGACATTCTGCGTGATGCTGCGGTGCGCCGCGGTAGCAGCGCTGCCGCCGCCACTGTTCGGCAGCGGCGTGTGGACGGTGGTCGCGCGCACGCGGCCGCTTGTTCCCACGCCAGCGATGGCGATAGGTATGGCGGGCGACGCCCCCGCTGGGATCACTGCGTTGCACATCAGTAGCGGCAGCGAAGCTGTACGAGTAATGTGTTCGGAAAGGGAGGCCGTTGGAGACGTGCTCAAACCAGCGACGGCGTTTTCGCCGTGTCCAGCGGGATGGCAGCCCGTGGACCCGTAGCTGATAGTCGTGGCGCTGCCATGGCGTGGCCTCGTCGGCACCGCAGCCGCCGTCCCCACCATGCCGTTCGGCGTGTACTGTTGCTGCTGCGGCGGCGGCGACTGTGATGACGGCTTTCCCATCGCGACTAGGCTGGCTGTGCAGTGCGGTGGTGGTGGCGACATGCTCTGCGTCGCGAATCTGCTAGACTCCGCCGTTATTGACTCTCGCCGTTCGGCGACCGCTCTCTCCTCAAAAAAGCTTTCTTGTCTTGGCGTAGTTTGTGCTGCCGTCAACAGCACCGCCTCCTCCGCCGCCGCGCTGTCCGGGACCGGACCCTGGCGGAGCTCCTCACGGTGAAATAGGTGTACGGAAACCATCAGGTGCTCGCCGCCGTTTGCGGCGGCCCGCTCATATGGCATGACCGGAAAGCCCGTGACACCGGCGGTAACGCGGGCACTGTCACTGTAGATAACTGAGGCGCTGACCGGGTCCAGAGGGGACATACTATGAGCGCCGAACTGCGGGAAGGATGCGGAGAAGCGACCCAGCGCCGGGCGATCGACGAGGGGCGTGGCCGCTACTCCTGCTCCACCTACTGCTGCCGAGTCGCTGGAAGGAGACGGGCTGGTTGTGCCGTCCAGGTGTGCAGCGCTAGTTCCTGCTAGCTGCGCAAAGCCGTGGCTGTCGGAGTTGCGGGAGGGCGACGCAGGTGTACTGCACTCGAAGCCCCTTGGATGTAAGGTGGATGCGTTTGTCGCGTTTGTGGCCAAGGCGGGCTCGTAGGGGCTGCCTGCGTGATGATATCTCACATGCAATGGACTTGTTGAGGACCCGGATACCATAATCTAACCTGCAAAAAGGAAGGTAGGAGGAGGGTAGGAAAGGAGACCGTTTCAAGACACGTGGCAGCTAGATGGACGTTCCATATACAAAAATTAACGCAAGAAAGCGCCAGCGCGGAGCACGATGGCATAGGTTTCAGTCGTGCAGAAGTACCAGCCTGTGCATGAGCTCAATTCCGTTGCCTGTTAGGGATTTCCTAAGCTCTCGCATCCCGTACAATATGATGGCGGTTCGAGGTCCGGGTTCACCTGACAGAACAGCCTAACGTCCCGTAATAATAAAAGCCATTAAAATATCGAGCCAACTTAGTCTGTGTTTTTTTGAGTGGGCCCCAAGCTTACCTCGGTGCAAATGGGCCTTACGAGGGCAAGACGTGGACACACAGCCTTCCCGCCCCGAGCGGCTGTTAAAAGAGGCCCTTTTGGCCAAGAAATAGGTTGCTGTGGCCGTTTGTGGCTCCCGGAAAGTACAGCGCGGTTAAAACAAAACTTTTAAAGTTTTCTAATAAGATCAGCCAGGGGCCGGGCCAGACTTCGGATGGCCGGCCCGTTGGTTACAGCTTATAGAGCAAAGATTTCGTAAGCAAAGCGCCAAGTTGCATGGCCTAAGAGCGCAACTTCGTTTGGGGATGTTTTCAATACGTACGGTGTACGGCATGTACAAGCATAAATTTGCCTAGTATGCCATAGTCCTAATTCACTCAATGGAATAATTTAGAAGGTTAAAATATTTTGAATGAGCTATTGTCTCCAGCGTTTTAAACCGGCAAGACGCCTTTATTAAAATTGCGACGTTTGTTGGTACATGACATTATTATTAAGAAGCTAAGCTTTCTTGTCAAATGCTACAATAACCAGAGCATATCATAATTGGAGCTGGCGCCGCCGGGTCCGTGGGCCAGTGGAACGGGCGGCGAAAGCGGCAACCCCGAAGTGTCATAGCATATTTCCATTAAAGACGGACAGAGGATGACGCTGAAGGTTTCGGCTCCCGATGGAGTGAAGGTGTGCGGGACGACAAGCAAAATGGTTTCTTCCATCATGGCTTCCTGTCGGGGTGCTGGGGTGGGATTATAACTTCCGGACCCGATATCCTTGCGTCTGCTTCCCTCGATATCAAGCAAGGATTCAACCATTGAGGAGTGTTTATAGTATCTTTGAGTTTGGGTCAGCCGCGTGGAAACGGCAACAGTTGTTTCTTAACTGTCACCGAACTAGGCCACGTCCCGTGAGCCGCCACTTCGTCATTGCTATATTGAGGTTTTTTAATTGTCTCATCGGCGAAAATCTATAGACTTTTGGGTAGAGGGAAAACCTTGTACTCAAGTAGGCGAGATAGGGACCGTGATGTTGGGCCGGCCCTTGCGTTTTCCCAGCTTTTCCTTTTTTTATAGCTTCTTCCGCCTTGTGACTCAGTTATGACATGCCTTTCTCCTGGGGCTCAGCAAGGATGGCGTTCAGCTAGGCACCATTATAGCGACACTTTCTCCGTTCCATCCTCATTTGTTTTTTCCGCCCTAATTCCCGAACCAATCCCACGCCCCCACGCGCGACCCACAAACCACCCGTTGGTCCAGACCCTCATTCCCCTCATCCATCCAATATCAACGTCCGTCTGTTTTCTGTTCCTAAATAGACTTCTACCGCGCCACAACTGCTTCCTTTCCCTGAAAATTTGTTTGGGGCTCCCCTCCTTTTTTCTCTCCGGTGCATTCCTTGTCCCGCCCGGCCCTGCCCGGCCCCTCATATGAAAGGTTTACCATATCACCAGTGGCAAGACGCTGCCGCAATGGTTGGCTGAGAGCAAAAAGAAGTCGCTTAAGAGGAATGAGGCCTACCGGCGCCGTCTAGAGCTCATCCAAGACTTCGGTTTCAAATCAGCTGCGCAGCGCATAAAGATCACTCCCGACCGCAACTACATCTTCGCCACTGGGTACCACCCCTTCTCGGTGAGTGTATTTCCGACGCAGAAGAGCAGACCTGCGCGCGTGCACTGCTGCCTGACTGTATGCCTGCATGCCAGCTCCTCCTGCACACGTGTCACCCACATACACACACGCCACACACACACACACACGTACGTCACACACATACACACAAACATACATGCACACGTGCAGGTCCGCTGCTTCGACCTGTCCAACCTGTCGATGAAGTTTGAGCGGAACCTGGACGCCGAGGTGGTCGATTTCTGCATTCTGTCGGATGACTTTTCGAAGCTGGCGTTTCTGTGCTCGGACCGCTCAATCGTGTTTCACGCGCGATTCGGTGCGCAGATAGAGCTGCTTCGTCAGGGGAGGGGGCCACCATGGGGAGCCGGGGCTGTAAAAAGAAAGCCCCTCCTTCGGGCCCTCCTATCGTTCGTTGTTCGTTACAGAGGACCCCGCCGGGGAGGGCCGCCATTGGGTGGCTGGGGAAGAAGGGCGAGGGAAGAGGAGAGGGGCTGACGGCAAAGAAGCTAAATGCGAAAGCCCGGGGATAACGAAAATAATATTGGGAGTAACGGTCGTGATGGCGGCTGCGCAGTGCCTGTGTTTTTGTATTTTAAGAGGCAGATAAAAATACTGACAGACTGACTCACTGACGGACGGACGGATAGACTGACAGACAAATTGAGGAAGAACTTCCGCTGCTTCTGCTGAAGTTAAAGTGTTTGTCTTCCACAGAATTGCGGGTTCACGTGACCTGGCGGCACACAATGATTGATTAATCCATTCATTGATATCGTACATTCATTTCGCCGTACGTGCAACCATGCAGGATCATACTATCGTACACGCGTGCCAAAGTTCGGTCGTGACCTGGCGTATTTCTCCCCCTCCGCGGAGTTGATGGTGGTTGGATCTGCGCCCGAGGTCTACCGACTGAACCTCCAGGAGGGCCGCTTCATGAGCCCCCTGCCCACCACCTCACCAGCCGTCAACGCGTGCGGTGGGTCTGGGTCGGAGGCCGTTGGAAGCGGGAAGGGGCTGGAAAGGGGCCTTCCGGGTGTGCGCTTCTAAGGACTGGCCCATGGCTGCTGCTCTTTACCAACCCCCGTTCCCCTAACCCTCGCCCGCAGGCATCGCTCCCACGCACGGTCTGTTCGCGTGTGCGGGAGAGGACGGCCACTTGGAGTGCTTCGATCTGCGGCAGCGGGAGGCGGTTGGGCTGCTGGACGCGGCTGCAGCAGCGGGAGTGCCGGGTAGGGAGCATGCATGCGGGTGATGCGCCTTTGGTGTAACGACGGTCCCTTTTTATTAATTGGACGTGTACAGCATACGCGTATGTGTAGTACGCATATGCGCGAGGATAGAATGTAGAGCTGGGGATGGATTAGCACCCGTCTTTTAATAAAAAGAATTTAATAATAGGAAAATAAATTCCATTATATAACCTTGCATGGATTTCCTTTTTTAATGAAAATGATTTTACGATTTCTTTTTTGGTGAGAATAAGTGGATTTGCTCGTGACGTTTTTAAAAAGCTCTTCTCCTGGCGCCTGCAAGTCTGCGCCCCCGCGAAAGGAGTCCAACAGGATGAAAGCTAGCCTCCCTGGACCCTCCCTGGACCTCAGGCCAACAATTAACTGCGCTGCGCTTTGATGAAAGCGGCCTACACGTGGCGGTTGGTACGGACAACGGTCTGGTGGCGTTGTATGACCTGCGCTCACAGCGACCACTCGTGATTAAAGACCACATGTACGGCAGCCGAATTGTGGACATTAAGTTCCATTCGTACGGCGCCGATGCGTCGGCGGGCACTCGGCGGGTCATCTCTTCTGATCGAAATATTGTCAAGGTGACAACGTGTCTGAAAACAAAAAAGCTAAATTATGTAATTATAATATATATATATATATATATATATATATATACACACACACGGAGGCTCCAGGATCGATCCCGTCTTTGAACTCCTCCACCGGTTGAGGGTGGATGTGCCCCCACAAAGATGGACGGTGACAGACCCCGATTATATATAATAGTGACCTGCGAGCTGACCACGAATGGAGTTGAGTCCGCCGTTGATCCAGCAGATTCCACTGGATGCTGGTGATGGGCGCTGAACCCGTGCGGGGAAAGTCACTGATTTCGTAGAAGTCAGCGGGGGAAGGTTGGGACTGCCCCGAAATACCGTACTGGGGGAAGGTAGGGACTGCTGCCAGGTGGTGTGGCCACCCACGGGTGAAGCAAAACCCCCCTATCCCACACACACATAAACGCAAATATGTTTGAAACATCATGTACATGTATCCGAATAAATACAATCATTTTTGTATGATATAATACCTAGAATGGTTTTTGCAGATGTTGCTACATATTTCTATAATGTGCATGTCTCTGCCAGGTGCCAGCACAAAAAATAATACTAGGGATATAATTATGAATTACTTATGTAGTAATTAATATAAAATCAGTTTAAAAATTGATATCAAATCATCACAGGTACGAATAACGGTGTTTTCTGTTGCACTAAATATCGAGCCCTCTCCTTCGGCCCTTCATGCTGCAGGTGTGGGATATTAATACGGGGGAGGGGTTCACGAGCATGGAGCCGGAGGAAGGCGATATCAACGACGTGTGTGTTTGGCCTGACTCGGGTATGCGGGGGGCCCCGGTGAGGAGGGGTAAACTATTGGGGTTGTGTATTAGGCCTCCCCGCCTGTGTAGGGTACAAGATTGGGGGGGGGTGGCCAGGAAAGGCGAACGGGAAGGGTGTGAGGCTGCTGCTGGTTGTGGTGCGTGACCTCAAGCCCAGCAACCTCGTGACATGGAAAGCTCTAAAGAGCTCCGCTGGCGCTCTCTCGATCCACCCCCTCGCCATGCATGCATCCACGCGCCTTTCCCCTTTCCCACCACCCTCTCCACCAGCAGCTTCTATCCTAGCGACATGGGACCTATCCACAACTCGAAGGCAAATCAAAACCAATAAACCAATTTATAATATTAGGGTTTAAATATGTATTGTATACGTTATAAAACAATTTATATTTCCCCCCATACCCCGCTTGCAATACGTCAGCATCGCCAATGCACACTGTGTATTCAGTGCAGAAGCTTTTGTTTGGCGGCATCTCCCCGTCTGATGCGTCTGTGAGTCATCGTACCTCTCACCTCTCCCTCCTCCGCTCCTCCTCTACCTTTCCCTTCATCCCTCCCTGACCACCTTTGCTCGGTTCGGTTAGGCCTTATCATGGTCGCCAACGACACCCCCAACATGCACGGCTACTTCGTCCCCTCGCTGGGTCCCGCACCCCGGTGGTGCTCCCATCTTGAAGCTCTCACGGAGGAGCTGTCGGAAGCGGCGCCGACGGTGTACGATGACTACCGCTTCGTAACCCGTGCCGACCTGACACGTCTGGGTCTGGACCACTTGCTGGGGACTAGCCTGCTCAGGGCGTACATGCACGGATTCTTCCTTGATAACCGGTGGGTTTCCGTCTGCCGGCCCCACCCATATGTCCGACGAACTCCCTCCCCTCTCCTCCCCCCCCCCCCCATCTCTTCCCCACTCAACCTTCAAACCTCTTGCGGGGAATGGAACGAGAATCCGATCACTTCGCCCCCCTCCATAAAGCTCTTATCCGGTTCGAATGCCCGCTTGGGGGTTCAAATCTCCGTGGATTTGCGGTTTTGCTCCCCCCTATCCCGCAGGCTGTACGCCAAGGCCAAGTCGCTGATGGACCCCTTCGCCTACGAGACCTACCGCCAGCAGCGGATTGCCAAAAAGCTGGAGGAGGAACGCAAGGCCCGAATCTCCATTGTTCGCAAGCTGCCGAAGGCGAGTTTGCCCCCCCCCCCTTCCCCCCCACCCACACATACACTTACCTCGTGGGTACCTGTGCCCGGATCCGTTGCTCATACAACACTCCGCTCCCACACCACTGCGTTGATGCCTTTGCATTCACACTTTCATTCCTCACATCCAATTCTCCCGCAAATTCTGTGTGTCCCTCTCTTTTACATTTGAGGTATCTCCACCATACCGACGCAGCGTTCACCAGTTTCTTCGCAGTCCCCAGGATTGTCCGTCCATTTATCTATCGGCTGCAACCCCCACCACCGCCAAGCACTAAACCCACTCTCCCCTCCTTCCCGGATGGCCATGCTAGCTTTTAGCAAGCGAGGGATACTCGCTGTCCTGCTTGTCCAGTCGTCCCCCTCATCCTGCTCGTTCCCTGGCGTGTACTCCTGCGGCACACGCTTCACGATGTGTTTGTGTTAATCCCCTGTGCCATGTCCGGATTCCCCGGGGGGGGGGTATGGGGGGCCGGATTGGGACACGTTCATCAACACAGGTCAACGCCAAAGTGGCAGTAAGGCTCATGGCGGAGGGAGGCGCCCCTGCGGCGGAGGGAGGCGGCGCGGCCGCCAAGGGCAACCAGCGCGCGGCCGCAGCCGCCTCTAATCCACTGGCCGACTCCCGGTTCGCTGCCATGTTCGAGGACCCCGACTTTGCAATTGACGAGGAGGCCGAGGATTATCGGTTGCTCCATCCCAACGCCGCCCGGGAGCAGAAGAAGAAGGAAGAGGCGCTGTTGCGGGAGCACTTCGAGGTGCGTTGAAAGGGGGGGGGCGGGAGGGAAGGGTTTAGGCAGAGGAGGGAGGAGGCTCTCAAGTGCTTTGAAACCCGTAAGCACAGGCTCTGACCAACGCATATAAAAAATAGTTTTTAGAATTCGCACAATGGTAAAGTTCGTGCGGAAAACGGAAAAGAAACTGTTGTTGCTTGTTAGTATCATGGGCGCCCCGCTTGTCCTTGCAGGAGGTTGTCTCTGGTTCCGAAGATGCCGATGACGACGATGACGGCGCCGATGACGACAGCTTGGACGAAATGGACGAGCAGCCAACGGAGGCACGGCTGGCTCGGTCCGCCGGCGGCCGCAAGTCCAGCAGCAAGCGACTACCGGACCGACGGACGAACGCAGAAGGAGCGCAGGGGCCGCCGGCCAAACGGGCCAAAAAGGACGCTGGCTCTGGTGCTGGTCCGAGCATGTTTGTGGCCCGTGACGCGACCGCAGCGGAGGCGTTCCGTCGGGGCGAGTCGCTGGCGGCGAAGCTCAATCAGCCGCTGGCGGACCGGCTGGCGACGGAGCCGGCGGCAGCGCCGTCGAGGCGGCTCGGCGGCAGCCGGGAGGTGTCATTTGTACCGCGTGGCGGCGGCGGCGGCGGCGGCAGACGAGGGCGCGGTCGCCGAGCCACCGGTGATGCAGTCCGCAGCGGTGGCCGCGGCGGTGGCGATGGCGGCGGCAGCGGCCGTGGGCGTGGTGGCGGTCGTGGGCGTGGTGGTGGTGGCGGTGGCGGAAGTAGAGGAGGGCGAGGAGGCGGTCGAGGAGGCGGGGGACGAAGAGGACGAGGAGGGGGCAGGGGCAGGCGGTAGCACATGCATACCCCTGGGGTGCGAAGGGTTTAAAATGGGGGTGGTTAGTTGGTTAGCAACCGTCGCTATCTGACTGCTGCACTGGCTACAGGTTTCATGACCCCCAGTAGAGTAGCCGGTTAGCCGAGACGCTGACCCAGGAGGTCCGTCAATGCTGCGTTGGGACTCGGGGCCGATACGGTGACACAGCCCTGCCTGCAGCCCAACAGGTTTTAGGGGAATTAGGGCCTGCCTGCAGCCTGGAGGTCTATTCCTCCGTTTGTGCGGTGCATGGAAGAGAAAAGGAGGGGCTTTGGAAGATTGGATGATAAACAACGAACCCATTAATGGCCAGCCGTATTTCTGCTCAGAGAAGCAGCTGTCCTTACGAACGAACAAACGGCAACGGCAGCTGCAGGGGCGGCAATCGCCCACCCGGTGGGTGGCGACATAGACGCACACGAGATGGCGGGGATGACCG
The DNA here is from genome assembly GCA_019650235.1 of Volvox reticuliferus. Taxonomy (NCBI): domain Eukaryota; kingdom Viridiplantae; phylum Chlorophyta; class Chlorophyceae; order Chlamydomonadales; family Volvocaceae; genus Volvox; species Volvox reticuliferus. The sequence goes on from BNCP01000004.1 coordinate 729,332, forward strand.
CATTCACCAATCTCAACTGGGTGGAGCGACGCGTGCGGAGAGGGACCCCGTGGTGCCTGCCTACATATATATATATATATATATATATATATATATGTGTGTGTGTGTGTGTGTGTGTGTGTAGGCAGGCACCAAAAAGACGCCCCGATAACTGCGTGCGTGCGTGTGTGTGTGTGTGTGACGTGTCTTGCAATAATGCAGCTGGGGCCTTAGCTCAGACAACGTTCTGCCCAGTGTTCAGTTCACGACTCCGCCAAGTGAACTACGAGATGAACGACACCACATCAATACTTTAATGAGACGGGAGATACGCGCAGCGTTTAGATATTGAGCCAGGTTGCCTTCAAACCGTGCCGGTAGGGGGCAACCGTGCTGGCCAATCCAACCGGAATGGAATTGACTGCTGGAGGGTTTTTATTTCTTTGGAGTGCGAGATCGTCGCAAGGAAAAGGAGCACGTCGTTTTGCTTAGGGTTTGCCCATGGTGATAGACACCTCGGCACCTCGGCAGCAGCACGCACCCTATTGTGCGGGGGCCTTGGGCTTTGTAACATAAGCCGATGAAGGCGCATTGTTTTGTACTGCATTGCGATATCGAAAATACGTGTGTTTCTGCCACATAGACACTGCCGCTCTGCCGATGTACGTCACGCGCTCGGGGAAGTTCAACGCCGAAGCCTACGTGAGGGTGGGCGAGTTGCCCGCCACCAGCCTGCATTTGCGAGAGGGCGCCACCACCGGGGCAGCCCGGCTCTCTCGCCGCCACCTGACATATCCTCGTGCGCCTTACCACGATCCACTACGCGGCAACGTGCAACGCCCACCACCACATGTACGGCTGTCGAGAAGCGCTGAAAAACTCAGCTTATTTGAAGTCTGGCCCACACCCTCCGCAATCACCATAGCATTCCTATGGTGAAAAGGACCCGTACCTAAATACACCGAATTATACAGCATATCCCCGCTGTACTATGTCCCCGCGGCGGCCGATGGAACGGTATCATCATGTTATGCATCCTTCGCTACGCGATTTGCCGCCCTACCTAAGCCTGCCCTTTATAAGCCCCCTAAGGCCCCACAGGACCACCTGTACTCCTGACGTGTCCTCACGTGCCCTTCCCTCGCTTTGACCCATATGGGTGTGATCCCCACTCCCGCTACCACCCGTCCCCAGCGACCGACTTGCCACCCTTCCGACCCCCCTTGTTGGAATTCTTGGACGCGTTGCGACTGGCTCGTGACATCGCCTGCTTCTGGTTTTGCTTCCGCCGTTGCGCTGCCACGATCTGCTGCACCTCCTGCTCGCCCAGCCGGTGCCGCCCCCAGCCACTACCGCCACCGCCACCGCCGCAGCCGGCGACGCTAGGAGGGGCTCGCTCCCGCGGCCGCCCTTGCTGCCGCCTGCCGTTCTCCTCCGCCTCCTCCTCCCCTTCCCCATCGCTACTGCGCTCTTCACCGGCCTGGCTGCTCCCTTCCCCGCCATTCGACTCCCCTTCCTCTTGACCTCCTGTTCTTCTCCCAGACGTTACGTCCTCCCCCTCCTCTCCAACTGCAAACCTCCCTAGCCGATCCTCCACGTCGTTTCCGCCCGCCTCCTGCCCCTGTCTGTCAACCCCGCTCCTCCCCTCCATCTCTCCCTCCCGCCCACTCACACCCTCCTGCTCTCCAGCTTCACTGCCGCTGCCCCCCTCCCCCTCCCCTCCCTCCTCCTCGTCTTCTGCATCAGCGCTGTCATCAGCTGCTGCCACCTCTGCCTGATAATCCTCCAGTACTCTTTGGTGCTGCCGCTGAAAGCCACTCGCCTCCAGGGCCACATCGAGCGCTCCCTCCCCGTCTGCCGCCGCCGCGGAGGCCACCTCCGCAAATACAGGCCGCACGTACGGCAGGTTGGTGTCCTGTTCCGGCACATACCCGATCTTCTTGCTGAAGAAGCGGATGATGCATTCCACATCGCGAGAGAAGAGCTCCTCGGCGTTTGCATGCGTGATGGACACCATTTGCGGGAAGTCGATCAATGTCAGTTCCTCGTCCTCGCCTGCATTTTTTGTCGCGACAACAGCAGCAGCAGCGTTTGCGGCAGCACGGGAGGAGAAAGGGGCTAAGGGTTACGGGGTTGAACACTAGCGGGAGGATGAATCAATGATGAGTGAGTCGGTGTTGAAATGCGGCCATGTACAATCAATCCGTTAAACGCATTTGATTTTTAAGGAGCTCTTTCGTGGGGCAAATATCGCTTTAATATCGCCAGGAAGGGGACTCTCTCAGCTTTCTGGGAATAGGAAGCAGGGCATGGCAGGGCGGGACCGCGAGGGCGAAACTGCCGGCTGCCGTGTCACTCACTTATGAGTAGGTTGAATTCGTTGAAGTCGCAGTGGATAAGGCCCTTGCCCGCCAACCGGGAGATAAGCTCCATGCAGGAGAGGTAAACGCGGGCGGGGTGAGCCATGGTCCGAATCTGGGTTTTGGGGAAGCGGGGGTGCGGGGGACACGATTAGATGGTACACGAAACCGGAACAGGCAGACCCAGGCATGGAAAAGAATATGCGGAGGTGGAGGCGGAGGAGGCGGGAGATGAAGAACGGGAACTGACGGGAGGACCGCCCGGGTCCCGGGGCCCCAGCGTAATCAGCAATGACACCTTAAGACACACACACCCTGAAGGAACACACCTGGACCATGGGTCGAGCATTCACGAGACCCATCAAAACTGCGTGGCGGTTGTTATCTATGGCCTGGGGAACCGGAAACCCATGCTCGTATAGGGCCTTCATGAACGCATACTCCTTGAGGGCGGCCAAACGGCTAAGGTACAACCAGCTGTAGTTTTGACGCCGGCCCAGGTAGTCGCGCTTGGATTTTACTGCACGAAAGGATGTTCTGCCCAGACGATGCAGCTTAAGGGCAAAGACTTCGCCATCATCGTTCGTCACTTCGAAGATGTCCGATTCCTTGCCGACGCCAATTTGGCGGCCGACACCGCTGATATGCCCACGGCTGACGAGGGCGCGGATAGCCAAGAAGTCATAGCCCATGTACGTCAAACGGTATCCCTCATAGTATTTGCTGTCGTGATGAAGCAGCTTGTGCCGCATGAGAGTTTTGATGCTTTTGAAAGCGCCGCCATGCTTAAGACCTGAAATGCTATCTATGAGCTCAATCGGGACGAGTTCATGATTTTTTTGGCCCATTTCGACAGCTGTAAGCACGCGGAAGTCATCTTTTGACAGGTAACGTAACGCATTAACGTCCAGCTTCATCTTTTACGACTGATTTATTCATAAACATCTATCTACATGTTCGGCATTCAGGCAGCTCGTGCTATGCAGCATGCTGACTAATGTTACTGCCGATTCCGTACGACGAGTGTGTACAAGACCAGACGGAGAAATTCCTACATGTTTTATGTTTTTTAAAGGTGTTATTTCGAGTTCGTGTTAATGGGGAATCTAGTGATCCGTTTGAGTCTAAGCAAGGGGTTAAGCAAGGCTGTCCTCTCAGTCCTACTTTGTTTGGTTTTTTTATAGAGGGATTTGCTGATTATCTGGAAGCCAAAGACAGGTATCACCAGTCAGGCATGTGTGTGGAGGAAATCCCCGTGGTGGATGGTGTTCGTGTTCCCTCAATGTTTTATGCAGATGACCTTAACCTCTTTGCCCACAACCATCGTCGACTTATGTGTGTTCTCACCACCTTGGGTGAATGGTGTACTGCCTTTGGTATGTCTGTTCACACTCACAAATGTGAAGTTGTCTATTTTCATCCTGACCGGAACCATCGTTTACTGGCTTCCCAGGTTTTGAAGGTAGGGTTGAGGCGCATAGTTGATAATCAGTACCTGTTTCAAGAGATAAAGTGGGTCAATAGAGCACGTTACTTGGGCCTCTACTATGGTCCTGACTCACCTTTTGAGTCCTGCACAGATGAACTCTTTGATGCTGGTCAACGTGCTATGTATGCTGTTATCAGTAAGTTGCGCAGGAAAGGGCTCTTCATTCCCCGGATTGCTCTTTGGTGCTTTGATTCTCAAATTCGTGCTATCCTTTCTTATGGGGTTCAAGTTTGGGGTCCTCATTTCCTTTTGCAGCTATTAGACAGGCCGCGGGATATCCAAGGCAGGTACTGCTATTTTGATCGTGCTATGGAAGACCGTATGGTTGGTATTCAGCGCACTTTCCTTCGTTCTCTTGCTTCGGTCGGCAGGGTTCCTGATAATAGACTTCTTTTTCGGGAGTTTGGTCAACAGCCGTTGCATATTCACTGGGCCACCTTGATTTACCGTTTTTGGAACAAACTGGTGAAGGCCAAAAACAATATCTTTCACAATGTTTTTCGTGAAGAAATTCGTATGGCCCTGTTGTCTGACTGTACGGGTTCTAGCTGGGGTTCCCTGGTCTTGCGTGGTTTGAGATGCTTAGGACACTGGCCGGACATTCCTGTTGACGGGGAGCTTGAAGTCCGTGTGAATGTTCTGGCTTCTAAGGAGATTAATATTGACGCCCTGGTGCTTACATTGAAGGAACGCTTTGATGAAGACTGGGTTAACCCACGCCTTCATGTCCAACCACGTGAGTTTGTTTCGGATGGAGCTAAGCCTGGTGTGAAGATGTGTAGATACACCCATTGGATGGGTCTACCACAGCATACTACTAGTTATATCCCGATGGTTGTGTACACTTCCCTGCTTCGTTTCCGGCTTGGTGCTTGGGCGCTTGAGGTAAATCGTCCTACTGGTCGTCCTAGGGAGCAGCGCTGGTGTCGTGTGTGCAACCACCCTAACTCAGTAGAAGACGAATATCATGTGCTGATGGAGTGCGTCGGTTATGCGGAAGTGCGTGCTAATTTTGCTAGGCTAGGGGTTGTGCAGGGTGCTACTATGCTTCAAATTATGTCGATTGAGGACCAACTAGGCCTTGCGCGCATTATTCACGGCATCAGACTAACGCGGCTTTCTATGATGGGAAGGACCTAACGTTTTCGTGCACTTCTCCTTGCTGATTATCCGTTTGGTCTTTTCTCTTTCTTACTGATGTTTTTCTTTTTCATATCTGTTTTGTTTTCCTTCGATTTTCGCGGTCCTTTGAGCCTCCTGGCTCGTATGGGCCTTACGAGCTCTAACGAGTTTGTAACAATCAATCAATCAATCAACATGTTTTATGTTCAATTATGTTAGTATGGCATGAATGAGCACATTAATCAAGTCATAGCGATTCGAAAGACCCGTAAGACAAGGTATTCGTTAACTGGACCTAGAACGGGCTTTTTGAGCGAGCCTTTTCGGCAGGCAACAAGAGCCCTTTGAGACGCATCAATGCACGCAAAAAACGTTTCATCCTGCAACATAATAAAAACGGCCGCTTAGGGGGCCTCCGGCGGCCCTTAACAGTATCACGCTACCTCCTGCAAAGTACCTGTATCACAAAAATACTCTCGTGCTCAAAAGAAGTTACCGTCGTCCAAATTGACTTCGCATTCCTTATTGCTGCTGTCGCCCATCACTTTCCCGATCAAGTCCCTTGCCATTCTTGGAGCCACATCCATTCAATCGACATACCTCGCCAAGCTCTCCCCTCCACAGGTCTACACGCCGTCATAACACGTCCCTCTTAACTGCGCGCGCAACCCGCCCATCCATTAACATCTTAAGCCCCGAGCGCATCCCAGCTGGAAAATCCCGTTCTGGAAAGTCCAGCAAGAATTCGGTACTTCTGCTAGGCGTGGTCGCCGTTGACATACCAGACCCAATCGCTTCCATTCGTAGACACGTCCCCCAAAGCACTTCCCCATCTTTCCCCTTCCCCCTCCAATACCATTTGCACCTTATCCGATCTTGAAGTGGCATGCATTGACGACAATTCCACGAACATAGTACTGCATTGTACTACATCGCACTGCACACGCATCGTACTGCTCTGCCTTATCGCAATAAGTTATACTAATCTTTGCGCTGGGGCGCGCAGCTCAACATTGCACGACGCAGCGCCGACGCCTTCACAAGAAGTCATCGTCGTCTGAATCGATGTACCACCCCGGCGCGCGTTTGCGCTTTGGTTTTGGCTCCTCCGGTGCCGCCCCGCCACTCGCTTCCATCACACTGCGACCGCGAACTGCTCCTTTGGTGCCCGCCGCCGGAGCGGCATCTGCCGCTGATGGCGCAGGTCCTGCGGGCTTGGACGGCGCTGGCGCCGGTGGCGCCTTCGGTGCCGCCGCTGTGGCGGTTGTTGCTGTGGCTGGCACCGCCGTCATGGGCGGCACGGTTTTTGGATGTTGTGTATTAGACCCTGCGGCATTGTGAAGAGGTTGCGCTGGGGGACAACCTCCCTGAAGGCCTCTGGATTGTCCCGCTGCCGTCGCCGCCGCCACGGCTGCCGCTCCGGCTGGTAAGACTGCCGGCTTGGCGCCTCCGGCTGTGGCTGCTGCTGGCACAGCGGCGGAGGGCCTGCCGCCGGTTCCGGAGCTCGTCGGCTGCGCTGATGCTGACGCCACGACAGCACCCGTGATGCTGCTGGACAAAATACTACCGCTACTGCTAGTACCACCGCCGCCACCGCTGCTGCCGTAGCCGGCCGCCGCAACAGTGTTGTGACCCTTGGGTCTGTTCGCCGACCCGGGGTTCGATTGCGGTTGTAACAATGACGATGGTCTGTTGCCGCCGCAGGGCGGTGCTTGCTTTGAAGCGCCGACGGCAGTTGGAGAGGTAGCCGTAACTGCCGAGGGTGTCGTTGCTATACCTGAGGGCGCCGGCGGCGGTTTAGCTGAATGTGGTAATCGACGCGCATCTTGGCCGGCCGGCGCTTCCGCCGCCACAACTGCAGCAGCAGGGGCAGTGCGGGCAGCGGAGACCTGAACGGAAGATCCTGAGCGGTGGCCGCTGGTCGCCGCAGCCGGCGCCTGGGTCATGATGGGGGCTGCTGCGGTGGCCGGGGGCTTGGCGGTGGGGCCCAGCGGCGCCGTGGGGGGTAAGCTCAGACGCCCGCCCAGCCGTCCAGCCCCGCCGCGGCTGCCGATGTTACGCACGCCAACGCCTAAACCGGCGATGCCACGAGCTGCTGTCACAGGCGCAGCGGCGGTGCTGTGGCCATTACCAGGTCCCCCTGCTGTGCCGGGGACGGCGGCGGCAACAGCGGCGGCGGCGGTGCCATTCGCCTCCGTCAGCCGTCGCTCCTCCTCATCGCCGCCCTCGATGGGCTTCCCGGCAACGCTACAGCTGAAGATGAAGGACACGTCCGGTGCCGCTACTCTGCGCATGACGGCGTCGGGGACGGTTTCGGGGCTGGGGTGGTGGCCCCAGTTTGCGAGATCCTCCTCCGCCGGCTCGCCTGACTGCACGACACAGGCATTTTTGAGTTTTAGGATTAAGGGGTCATCCGGATTTTAGATATTTTATGATATTTATCCTTTTTAGGACAATATTGATCAGGAAGAGAAAGAATGACCACAACCATGACGATGATGTTGGGTAAAAGAAAAGAAACATGCCTAATTGCCCACGTTGAGAAGTCAGTGAGTCAGTCTGTCAGTCTGTCAGGCTGGCAGTCAGGAAAGAAAGCAGATGTGTCAGTGTCTGCAAAATGGCAAACCTGCCCTAACCCAATCGAACTCAATCGAACCGAACGCCAATCACTCGCTTCCTTGTTTCACTTAGCCCTTTAATAGCGGCAACTCGTCCATCGTTTCTTTTGTTACACACCCGGTATCGCTGTCACTCGCTCGCATCACACACCTGCCGCTTGTGAACCGGCGGCAGTCGTCCCTCCGCCTCCGCTGCGCCCTCCCTCGCCTGCACCGCCGGTACTGGTCCGCGGGCCCCGCCTCCTCCGCCGTGGGGTCCCGCTTCGTCATCTTCATTTGACAGGTCAATGGGGCTGTCGCCATGCGCCGCCGGTCTCGCGGCTAAGGGTGACGGTGGCAGTCCCGGCCCACCGCACATATAGTCATACGTGTCCGACCAGGTGTCGGCGTTGAGTCTGAATAGCTCGCGGAGATCCTCCGCCGTCATCACGTTGGCGGCAGCCTTGCCTGTACGATAACAGCAAAGGTGATGGCGGCAGCGGTGAATGCATGGGGGATGGTGGCGGAAGCCAGAGGGAGTCGACGAGCTGCGCCGACCGTTGTGCTGAGCGCGCAGACTTCCCGATTGCCGGGTTACGCGGCTGCTGTGAGGGGGGTGAGGGGGGTGAGGCTACCTCGAAGCGATGGTGACGGCGGCGGCGGCGGCGGCGGCGGCGGCAGCCGGGAGGAATGCCGCAAGGATAGAGTGTAAAGACAGGCAGACACGCATATGCATACAACTGGCAACTGGCAACTGGCCGCCGACCCGATAACATCAGGCGACCATCAGACACCCACCCCGAGATACACACATACACACAGAACCTAATTCCAGTGCCCACTGACAGCCCTCCTACAATCCACCCCGCACGACAGCCCTCTCCTTTCTTCTCTCTTTTTTTATTCAGATGTTCAATTTCTTTCTTTCCTTTTCAATTTAATTGATATGTTTATTCTGCGTACTGTTTATTACTTAATAGCTTGCCCTGGCCCTTTACTGCTCCTGAAACATACACATACACATACACACGTACGCGTGCCGCATCTGACACCCAAAATGCTTCTCCAGGTCTCGCAAGACCCACCATTTTTGCTCACAAGCTGTTTAAGTCCCTCCTTGCTGAGCTGGCGCTGGTAGACCTTCTCCTCAATACTGCCGGTGGACAGGAAGCGGTACACAAAGACGCGCTTGCGCTGACCGTCACGCCACACCTGAGTCCAGGGGGGGCGGTGAGGGCAAGGGAGATGGGCAGAGAGGAGAGAGGTGGAGCAGGGGGGTTGGGACTGCCGTGGGTGACAAAGGAGAGGGATATTGGAGAACAACAGGTGTGACGCGCAAGCGGAGCTCAACCGCTGGAGATGATGAGGATGAAACGACCAGAGGACCAGGCGACCGAGGGAGGAGGACGTAAAACGCCACCGCGTCCTAGGGTCATGTGACAAAGAGGAAAGGAGAACACATAACCAGACAAACGAACAACCCGAAGATGGGACACGTTTACTGCCGCCACACAATATGCAAGAATCCTAAATCGCTAAAATTCTAAACCCCCCGGGGACCCTATAACTCTGGTGGCTTACCCGGGCGGCAGCCTGCTGGTCGTTAGCGGGGTTCCTGCCGGGGTGTGTGTGTGTGTATGTGTGGAGGGGGAGAAGGGGGAGTGTTTCGAAGCGGGAGGTTAAGTGTCGTCAGGGGGAAAAAAGCGATGACAACAAACAGAGATAAGGAGGTAGACTATACAAAGGAGGGAAAAACAGCGGCCCCTGGCCAAACCGAGTCCGGGTATTACAAAAATAAAAAACATCCCGGGTTCGAAGAGAGGAACCCTTGGGAGGGGATGGCGGTAGGGGCCTTGAGGGGGGGAGGGACGAAAGGAAACAAAACACCCAACAAAGATGCGTCTTCCTGAACCCTAAGTTATGCGTGGGCTGGGGGGAGAGACGCACGGACTTACGCACCAGTCCGGGTCAAAGAGCACCAGGCGGTTCGCCCCTATGAGATTGAGGCCGCAGCCACCCGCCTTAGAAGACAGCAGAAATGCGAACTGACGCTCAGCGGGGTCGTTGAAAACCTGGAGGCGAGGGATGTGGCAGTGGGGTGGAGAGATGAGGGGAGGGGAAGGAAACAGCTAGGGTCGGGGTGGGCCAAGGCAGCAGAGCCAGAAAGGCCAAGAAGTTCGGGAGGTGGCCCGTACACATACACGCATACACATACACGCATACACATACACGCATACACATGCAACCTTCTCATGACCACCCACCCAACCCCAACCCAGCGGCTCCATCACCTTGACCAATTTTTGTCGCTTGTTAATGGTAGTCGTGCCGTCGAGGCGCACGAAGGGGTAGCCTCGCTCCCGACACAAGTGGGCGAACAAGTCCAGAGTAGAGGTGTAGTTTGAGACAAGCACGATCCTGAGGCGACACACATCGCCAAGGATTAGGCTTTTGGTGGAAGGGCAGCGCGTCCCTAGGATTCCGCGCTAGGGAGATAGCGTTGGAATGCAGCATCACTTGCAGCCGCAGATCCACATCCACAAAAAGGAAATAAGAAGTAAGAGATTTCATTGTAGTGCTACCAGTTAATTACCAGTTTTTATTTTAGCGGTTAATAGGCTTTAACAGAAAGTTATAAACTTTATCCACATTACTCGAATTACCTGTCGTTGGTTTCCGTATACAGCACGTGCAGCATGCGGGAGAGGACCGCCATCTTGCCGGATACCGCCTCCCAGCCTGCTGCCATGCCCCCCCGGCCCACTCGGCCATTGTCAAAGAGGCCGGGGGGAAACAACGACCCTACGTCCTACAGGAAGGAGGGACGGAGCGAGAGAGGAAGAGAGGGAGGGAAGGGGGGCATGTTGAGTAATTGGAAAGGTTCTGAGATAACCCGGCGGACCTGAACAGTCATCCCAACACGGACAACACGCGGCATGGACTTAGCACTTTCCGGCATAACCAAACGATTACCCGCAATAGCCCTGAAAGGCATCCCCCCTTCTTCTCACACATACACACATACACATACACATACACACGTACACATACACACGTACAGATACACATACACGTACACACATACACACGTCTGCGCGCGTCGTCGTCACACAATCATAACTCTCGAAAATTCGACACAGGGTTAAACCCTAAAACGCGCCCTGGTATGAGGGATTGCCAGTCTGCACGCCGCCATCCGTAAAACCCCAAACCTCTAGACCCTAAGAAATATCGGGGAGCCCATTAGCGTCAGACACGCACCTCGAAGCCATCCGCACGGCCGCCATCTCCGTCCTCACCGCCGCCACCCCCCGCCACCGCCGCCTTGCTGTGCACCGCGTCGTAAATGAGTTTCGGGTGGTTGCAGAGTTTCTTCAGGGAGGTGATTGCGGACAGGACGCCGCTGGTGCGGCCGTTGAGGACTCTGCGGGCGGCTTTGCTCTGGAGGAAGTGACCGTAGAGCTGGCGCTGAAGATCCGTCAGCCGGCAACACACCACCTCGATGACCTGAATGGTTGTTCGGGGGAGCGGATAGCAATAACCTTAAAGAGGGCGGTAGTGCGTGACATAATCTCAAGTTGGAGGTATGTATATTGCCTGTAAAAGCAACGAAAGGGAAGTGTGAGAAGACCATGGACCCTGTCACAGGAACCCCGCCGAATACATAGCAACGCATTGGGCAGACAGACAGACAGACAGATAGAGACAGTTGGATACAGCACAGTGTAGAAAGCGGCGCCAGTGCAGCACCTTTGGAGGCAGGTGCTGGCTCAGCAGCTTGTTGGTGCGCCGCAGAATGAAGTTGTTCGTCAGCCCGCTCAGCTCCCGACTCCGCTCCTCCCCCAGGACCGCCTCCTCGGGGGCCGCATCGGGCTCACGACCCGCCAAGATGGGCAGCTCGTAGTACTTCCGGAACTGCGGAACGCCAGATGGGCAAACGGACAGACCGATGGGCAGTTGGACAGATGTACAAACAGGCAGCTAATTTGACAGAGAGACAGACAGACGTCCGGGACAGGGATAAACAGGGAAAGACGGACAAAACGGTTTCCCGCAACCGCGATCATATGGTTCAACCGTATACGGCTTATACGGCTGCATGGGAGCAGGCGGCCGCCGGGGCGGCCCACTGACTAATGGGCTAGAGGATTTCGGAGCCCTGGAATGTACGGTACGAGGAGGCGCGGGAAGAGGAAGAGAAATTTGAGGATGAAACCTACGTTTTTGGAGGAAGGTGACCGCATCGATTATAAATACGAAAAATAAAGAAGCGCATAACATTACCAGGATACAAATAACGCGCACTTATATGATAACATAAATACTAGCAGTACAAATGTTAACGATGCGGCGGAAAACGAACACACATACACATACACATACACGCATGCACGCACCTGAGCAGGTAGTCCCAGCACCCCCGGGTTGCAAAAGTCCACCATTGCGAAGAATTCGTCCAGATGATTCTGCATGGGAGTGCCTGATCAGGAAATGGCGGTGGCGGCGGTGGAGGGCGTGTGTGCGGGGGGGGGGATGCCTGATCAGGAAACGACGATGGCAAGAAGAGCGGTCGGGAGCACGATAATTTCCCCCCGTCTTTCCCCTCTCCGTTGAGCTGACTGTGGTCGATTTTCGACTGTAATTGTACGGCTCACCGGACAGCAGCACACGGCGCTTGCATGACAAGTTGTCGAGCGCCTGTACGCGAGGGCCCAGCAGCAGTAGCAGTCGGAGCGGTCGGTGGAATAGGTCGGGAGGGACCCGGAGCACCAATAGCAGTACGAACTCCAGGGGATGCGTGGGTGTTTTCAAACTGAGACCCGAGAACATTTTTGAGAAGCCGAAGCGGAGTAATGAGGTATCCGTGTGGGGGATTGGCAATGAACCAGCCGGAAAAGGATCTGTTTGTGTACATGTGTGCGTTGTATGTATGGTTGTTGGGTGGGGATTGGATCTGGCGTGCATGTGTGTATGTGCCCCGGGTGGGGTGGCCTTCCCTCATTTCCAGGCAAGTGTGCGAAAAACGTCACATCACGCGCCAGGATGGCACTCGTCCCCATCTTCCCCGGAGACGCAGGTTCACCGATTAGACCCTACGCAGCAACACGCAGCAACACGCAGCAACTGGAACGGGCGGCGCCAACTCCCCGGGGGTTAATCCTCTCTCAAGAAGAGGGAACCCCTTCAAAGCGTCGGCTCGGCTTCCTGACACCTGACACCTGGGCAGGGGAAGCTGCGCACCCGGTTCGTCAACGTGGCGTCGTTCTTGAGCCGATGTGCCTGCAGCGGGCAAACACAGCAGAGGCAAGTAAGGCATAGCCGGGAAGGCGGGATGGGCGCATGGGCCTAAAGTACGTCGAAGATGCGGAGGAGGTAAAAGAGACAGGCGGCAAACGGGACTGGGATTGAAATCAAAGAGACGAGCACGTGAGGAAAAGAGTAACTAAGGCAAACTGCAGGAAGGCTCCAATGATGCACACACACACACACACACACACACACACACACACACACACACACACACACACACACACACGCGCGCGCGCGCGCGCGCGCGCGCACGCGCGCGCAATTTCCCTGCTTCCCACACCGTTAGCCGTCATGCTGATGAAGCCCCTACTGATTTTCCTGTGATCCACGGGTCCGTTGCTTGCCATTTAAAAGCTCGTAAACCCCAACACCGCCCGAAGCACACACACATGCACATACACGCACGCTCGTCCCCCTTCCCACCTCGTCACACAGAAGGAGGTCGCAGGCGTGAGGCACCTGGAAGCGCTCAGCGTGCATCCGGAATGTCTCGTAGCTGATGATCAGGACCTGGATAGACGGGCCGGGGTGGGCCGGGGTGCGATAAACAACGGACCCGGGCAGCGGGCACCGCGGGACGAAGGGGGTTTGGGGCCGGAGAAGGCGGAAGGACGGGATGGTGAGTAAAAGAGGGGAGAGGGGAGAGGGGTGGACGGGGGAGGAAGGGGGAGAAGATGTGGACCACGGGGTTGGGGTGCTCAGGGATGATGATGAAGGAAGCCGCACCGGACGGAAATGCGAAAGCGCAGCCACATCCACATCCGCAGCCACATCCGCAGCCACGGCCTGGGCCTGGTCTGGTTTGGTCTGTTGCGTCCCTAGGTAAGGCTTACGCGCTTAAACGAAAGGCAACCCTAAACGTCCCCGCACCCACCTTGTACACATTTGATGGGTGCAGGAACATCGCGATGTTCGCCACCACATCCTCCCTGGAGGTCTCACACATCGCCAGAGTCTTCAGACGGCCCTGCGGGGTTTTTAGTTCGGTTGGTTGGAAATTTGACTGGTAGTTAGTTGTTCGTTGTTGTGTGGAAGTAATTCTTCAGTCCGCAGCTCCTCACCATCCCTGCCATTTTCAATTCCTGCCGTACGTAATTCCTGCCGTACGTACCCTATCGGCCCTCCCACCTTCGTTTCCTCACACTTGTAACCCGACCCTCTCGGTTCCACCTCTACGGGCCGGCTGCTTTCCACCATCCCTCCCTGGACGGACGCGCTACCTGCAGCCACTTGGTGCATTCGTTGTCCCAGTTCGATACCAAGCTGGTGGGGCAGACGATGATGGCTCTGCGGGCGATGGGACAGCCCCCCAGCAGCGTGTGGCCGCTGGTCAGCAGGGTCCACATCAGGGTGATGCCCTGTAGGGTCTTGCCCAGACCCATGTCATCCGCAAGAATGCAACCTGCGCGATAACTCAGCCGGGTTGGGCCGGGAGGGGAGGTTGTAGGATAGCGACATCGGCCTGTACAGCTCTATTGTAGACGCAGCGGGGCGAGGCAGCAGCAGCAGCAACGGGTAACAGCGGTAGAGATAAGAGCATGAAGGAGAAGTGGAAGTGGAGGGTAAGGTGGCAATCAATAGGTGAAGAGATGTGTGGGGTGAGTGGGTTGGGGAAAAAGTCCCTCTGGTCGTCGCAGTAGCTGCAGCAACACAGTACAGCTGTTGGTGCTCCGTCAAAATTTAAATAAATAATAAAAATAGTATTTATAATATGTTATAATTTATATATTAGATAAAATTGTAAAATATATAAATAATTTATAATTAATAACATATTAATTTATAATGTATTTCGTTAATTGATTGGATGCACGAATTGATAAATTGAGGAATGGGTACATGAAGGAGGAATGAATGAATGAACGTGTCAGGACGTGTGTGGATAAATGGCGGGATGCAAACCAAGCAGTGTGCACAGCTCCCATTTCCCATTCACCAGCTCCGAAACCCGATACATAGCTCTGTCCGCAGCAGCCTCTGTCCTTGCATTGCGCACATTCCTCCCGCCCCTTCCCCTTGTTACCCCCGCGGCCCCCCCCCTGGGGGTGGGGCCCATCCAGCACTCGGATCCCACTTGGGTTCTTTCCACCCGCAGCCGCCCAACGGAAACCGAGCCTCGGTCCCGCTGCTCTCACCCTGTCTGCCTTCCAACCTCTGCCCCATCACGCAATCGAACATGAACTGCACACCCTCCCGCTGGTGCGGCCGGAGGAAGCGAACGAGCATGGTATCTACCACCACCGCATCGCCGGCGGTAGCGTCGCTACTGCCGCCGCCGACAGCCGCTGCTGCCGCCTCAGCTGCTTCCACTGACCCATGGGGCGCTTGCCAAAGCACCAGGGGCTCAATACCCTCCGGAAGGGATGGCTCCTGCATATAAAAAACCGTATAACCGTTTGTCCATGGAATCGTTTAACCGTATAACCAGAAAAATCCACATGACACCATGCGATGAGTTTGACCTACCGGGATAGGCGAGGGCGGTGCGGGTGGCTCCGGGGGTGGTTCCGGAGCCGCTGGCAAGGTGGGCGTAGGCGGTTTCAGGGTCATCATGGGAATGGGAAGGGGTGTAGAACTCCCCCAGGGCACGAAGTGGCGCCGCGCGGCCAACTTGCGGCGAAGAGCCTGTTTAGGACACGAAAAGGTCGGGGGGAGTAGCGGGTCCAGGTTCGGGGGGCTTAAGATGTGGAGGTGTTAGCAAGCGAAAGTAACAATTTTTATTTGTCACCGTTTCGTATTTTCCTTCTTTAATTGTGAAGACAGGCAGAGACGCACACACACACACACATACACACAGACAGACAGACATAGAGCAACTACACGGAGCTTTAACCGTGCGATTTCTCAGGGCATCGACTCCGGACGGCCCCTCCAGGAAATTCCTCCTCCCTGTTTGTATCTATAACAGCAATCCTGTCCCCCTCTCAACACACAAATTTTGATGTTTTCAGTTTCCGCGCGGGTCACTCCACCGCGCGCATCCTCCTCCGATCTCCAACCCCCAAAGCTCCAGGCCCCTCTTTCCTCCTCCGCACCTCGCTCATTCTCGGTGCTCCCTGGAGCGGACTCTGGAAGGGCTTTCTCAGTATCACCTGGCTCTCCGCGACGGAAAGGAATTTGGACATGAGCGGCTGCCGGCAAGTCTGAAGGCTGCGCAGAGGCACAGAGGTAAAACGTGGGGGTGATGGAGGAATGGTCCCGCGGGACTCCGAAAACAAGTGCTTTTGCGCCATGCGGAAGAAAACTGCATTAACATGTATACGTGTGCATATGCGTGTGCATGTGTGTGCATGTGTGTGTGTCTCGTTTGTTTGCAGTCACCTCCTCGGTTTCCCCGCCCCGCGCCCTTTCCTTCTCCTCACCCGAGCTCCTCCGTGCCCCCAGGTAAGCCAACTCCAAAAACTGTGACTAACTACAACATTGTGACTGAAGCGGCAGAACCCCCCAATCTCTTCTCAGCTCTCACCTCTCACCTAAACGTATCGCTATTGATACATGCAACATACAGCCAACGTCCTTTGGCGAACACATTCCCTTTCTCCGGCCTGCTCCTACCTACCTGTTATTGATCAGCGCCCGGATGTTTTCCTCTCGACGGCGCTGCAGCTCCGCCTCACTCGGCGCAGCTTCATCTCCATCGTCCCCATCATCGCGCAGGCGGCTTACGGCGGGACGTGAGGCGGGTTGTGCGGGTGTGGAAAGGCTGCGGCGGCACAGGGTCAACCTGCGCAGTGTGAGGAGGAGGATATCATAAGAAAAGGGTATGATCCATCATGGATCCGGGTACAGGACGAACGGGAGGGGAGGGGAGGGGTGTGAACACAGAAGCATCAACAATCAGTGCACAGACAATCATAAACCCTAAGAACTTGGAAGTAGGTTAGTTACTTGTCAGTTGCTTGCAAGTAAAGGGGACGGGGGGAGTGACCTGATGACGTGTCACGTTATGTCATTGCAAGCCATTAGGTCTCGCTATCAGGTCCCAGCCGTCCGGACAGCGAAGCGGCCGTGGGCACATATGCAATAGGTTGGACGCGGGCAAGAGGCGGAGGGGGGAACGGGTGGGGTGACTCCACGGTGCGGAAGTAGACTGGGTGAATGCGGTTTGGGGTCGGTGTCCGCCGTGGAGGTTATTTCGTCTTATGCCGGGGTTTCTAGATGCCGAGGCGCCGGGTCCTTGGCATTTTGGTGGGGCGGATGCGCCCCTCAGGACAGGGACATTGCGCCATCATTTGCACTGTTGTGGATTAAAAGCTTCTTCCACCTCCCCATCTCTCCTTATTTCCTTTATGACAACTGTGCATCTTCCCTTCCAAGATCCAGCTGCATGAGAAGATAGGCTGCACACAGCCCAGGTATCTACGGGCCCATCCGAGCGATCAGCATAACCCGCGGGGTCCATGAATACATTCCAGGCAATCGTGAACCGCCCAACAAGCCATGCATGTTGGGGCTCTAATATCGGGACTTATATGTTGAGGAAAACATGAGGATAAGAGGTCAGAGGGGCGCGGTTTCACCTAAAAATGGTCGCACCTGCCGATGCCGGGTCGAGGAAATGCCGTCCCAGGTGGCCTCGGAGGCCGGCTCGGCAGGAGTCCGGTCTTCGTTCCAGCCCGAGCATTTTGAGGCGATTCTTCTTCCTTTGTTTCTGAACTTTCACTTTCGTCAGCAGATTCCGCTTTGTCATAGCTCTCATCGTCGTCGTCGCTTGCAGCTCCTTCCGCGCTCTTCCAACATGCGCAACATAATAATTACTATTTTAAGCCATTTATTTTTGCAGTTACTTGTAGAATGCAATGAACGACAAACTTGCCAGCGGACACTCCTCTTCTTGCTCGCTGTCGTCGTTAGCCATGCAGCACCTGTGGTGCACCACCACTTACATAACAACGACAATTGAAAGCTTTGACTATATTCATATTCACTTTACTAAATTAAATCCTATCGGCGCTGCGTGGCCATGTGCTAATAGTCAAGTTCCGTGCTGAGCATGGCCTGACATGGTATGAAAGGCAGGCAGGGCCCTCATGCTGCAGCGTGATTTCACCGGATTTCACGCATTACAACTCACTTTGTTAGTGAGTGTATATTTGTCTGAATTTGTGTTAGAGACTGTGGCTGCAGATTGTCGATTGGGTTCCATGTATTTATCATATGCAGTGCATCAGCGGCAAATTCTTCTCCATCCCCCCTTTCCCAGCCTCTCTCCTCTCTTCATCTCTATCATACACACATGCACCTGCACCACCTGGTGCATGGAGAACTGCCCGGTGTGTACCTGCAGTGAACCCGTTCGAGCCCCTCAGCGAACCTCCCGCCCGAGTCCACCAATCCATCCACCGAGGGCGCTCGCGAATGAGCTGCTTCATTCTCTGCTGGGCGTCAGGGGTGCACCTGGTGTGCAAACTTCTGGCGCAGGCTTTTCCGCACTTGTGAAGCATACTCCAGACTATGGACACATTAAGACAGGGCCAGGGACTGGAAGGTGAGCCTCACATCGTGACGGAGGCAGACTGCTTGAGCGGCCTAGCCGCAAATTTACACCAAGGTTTTGTTTTTGTTTATGCCTCTGACTGTGCTTTTCTCTCGTCTGTTCCTGTTCTTGACTGGAGGAACCCCGCCACGCCCCTCCGTACTCGCTAGGGGGGAGCCTTGCCGTCTAACTGCACCGCGCCGTCGGTGGGCCAAGTAAGATATGTAACGCACGCACATACTTACACACACATACACACACACAACCCGAGTTCTCCTCCACTTTAGAAGCGCGGCGTTCTCTTCCCCCTTCTCCCCCTGTGGCCAGGTCCGGTGTCTAACGAAATCCTCATCATCCCCCCAAATCCTAAGCCCTGATCCCCTTCCAACCACTCCCCAATTTCAACCAATTCCTTTCAACCAATCCCTTTCAAACGCCGTTACGCCGTTTCCTGCACCAGCTTTCCACCGCCAGCCACATTACAGTGCACAGTCCACCACTACCCATTTCCCGACCGACGCCCTCGCGTCTCAATCCCCCTACCCCTAAAAAACACTCTCAACGTCCCATCCCTCATCCCTTTGATGAGGACGCGCATGTTCAGGATGCTCAGTACACGGCGCAGCAAAGACCGCGGCGGCTCAATAATGCTGAAGTCGAATGACGGACAAGATCCTGGATTTGGTCAATGATGCCGGTGGCGCAGTGAGATCCCACATCCAAATCCTGCCGAGATAGAGTCTAGCCCTGCCTGCTACAGAAGCCCACACGGGCTAACGCGGTACGCCTAATCTGTTACCGAGGAGCCAGCGGCAGCGCAACTGCTGCTGGCGGCACCGTCGGTGCTGCCGCAGTGACACCGCTGCCTTCATAACGCACCAGCTCTTCAGCGGAAAGCTTCCCATCCAGGACCAGCTTCCCTACTTCCGGAACGAAGTGTGCCCCGTCGTTCGCAAGGAGATCGCACAACCAGCGGAGCCGCGCAAGGTACGCCTCACCGCTGCCGGTGACGGCAGGGCCAGGAGCAGCAGCAGCAGCAGTAGAAGCGGCAGTAGCTGTGGCACCGGGAGCACCGTGTTGACGCACAAGCTGCGCCTCGATGGCAAGCGCGGCCTGTATGGGATGCACCGGCGTCACGCTGCTTAGCGCATGTGCCAGTACGGCAATGGCTTTATCCCTCAGCGGCTCCCCCGTTGTTGTGAATGCTGAGACTACATGGTGCGTCGTCGTCGTCGTCGTCACCGCCGCTGATGCCGCTGGAACTGCCGCCACCGCCGCGTCCGCCGGCACGTCCGAGGCAGCGGGCGCAGTAGGTGCTGGTGGTGCCGGTGCCGGTGCTGGCGGCAGTGGCACCGCTGGTTGCGCCGGCGGCGGCGGCGCCACGGGCGCCACGGGCGGCACGGGCAGCACCGGTGCGGCTATGCCCAGGTTATGCATTGCTTCCCTTAGTGACTCCTGCGTCTGCGGGACCTTGGCTTCATTGAGGCGCTTGATGACGGCGACGATGCCCTTCATATCGGCCGCCACTTGCGCCAGTGCATGCACCCCGCCACCACTGGCGGCGGTGGCGGTGCTAGCACCGCCAGCGGCGCCGCTGCCGGCCCCCTCGCCTGTCAACACGCCGCCCGTCACCGCCTTGGCAGCGGTCTTACTGGCTCGCATCACCATGATCGCCAGCTTCGAGTGTTTGTATAACTGGAAGTTAAAAGGTCGGTCGTACATCGCCTGCGCGCAGTTATTTAATTCCGAAACCGCTTCCGCCTCCTGGATGCGGGCTTGCTCTAGCTTGGCGAGAGCTGCCGCGATCCGGTCTGACAACCGGCCCTCGAAGCTACTGCTGCTGCTACTGCCGCCGCCGCCAGTGTTGCCGCCGGCGGCCGCCGCAGGGCCGGGCACGGAAGCAGCCGCCGCTACCGTGGCAGCTGCGGTAGGGGCGGCGGCAGCGCCGCCAGCCCCAGACGTCTTGGTCGTTGGTGCGCTGGGGCCTGAGAAACCCGAAAAGTGGTGCCCATGTGCAAAAACAATGTCTTAGGCTCGAGTGTTGCGGCAGGACGTCACCTGTATCCGAACGTGTTTATTAATGCCAACGCCCAACGCCTAACGTCCAACGCCCTAAGGATAATTCATTTATTTAGTCGAGTTGAGTTGTTTATCCCATACCAAACGTTAATGGCCCCGTCTAATCCATATGACTTTGCACGCTACCACGTCTACAGCATAGCCCTTAGCCCCTAAGATAGAACTCCTCGTGCTGTATACCAGACAGTCTTGCTAGCAGGTGCGCCGGGACATCATTTGCATGATCCTGCCTCTTCCCCAGCGATTATCAGAGGCCCACATGGCCCGTCTTGGCCCACTGACCCTCGGGTCCAGCCAATCTCGCACGTACCCGCCGTTTCAACGAGCGGAGCCATGGAAGGCTTGACCGTCTGGCGCTTGGCGGCACGGGCGCGACCCGCAGCGCCGGGAGCATCTTCCCCGTCCGCTTCGCCGCCGCCGCCGCCGTTGGCGGCAGCAGTGATGGTGGTGGTAGCCGCCGGCGTAGCTGCCGTGGTCACTGCCTGCGCTGGCGTCACCGACCCTGGCGCGCCGCCAGGGGTTGCACTGGTGGGTTGGGTGGTATCGGCGCGTTGGCGCTTTTGCCGCTGACCAACCAGTGGCGAGGGAGCCGACGTGCCCTGCAGACGTGCCCATGTGCATGTGCATGTATGTGTATGTGTAAGAGGAAGGAGGGGTAAAAGGGCGAAAGAAGCTCAGGTAATGAGATACGAGCGGATTGAAGCTGTATTGGGCCTGATGAGCGCAACAACATGAACTCTGATTCGGGAAGGAACGCACCCACCGGAGCATCCTCCATGACCGTGTCTTCAGCCCTGCGCTCCGAGACGGCTACTATCGCCGCTGTTGGCGGGGCTGGAGCCGTCGTCGGCTGCGCAATGGCCTCCGCCGGGGCGCCAGCCTCGGCCTTCGCGTCGTCTTCCACCGTAGCCTTCGCCTTCTCCTCCGCCGTCGAGCTACGCCGCGTTCCTGCCCGGCCCGCCCCGTAGCGTCCTTTGGCGCGCCCCGCCGCCGACTTGGCGGCGGCGGTCGTCGTACCACCCCGCGTCCGGGCGCCCTTGCCCTCCGGGTCACCCGCCGCGTCCGCGTCCTCATGCATTGGCTCTGCCTCCGCTCCCGCCATCTCCACCACCGCAGCAGTCGGCGGAGCCACCGGCGCCGGTGGTGCTGCTGCGACTTCTTCGTCCTGAGCGCCCGCCGCTATGCCTTGCCCTACCCTCCCCGCCGCCTCCGCCTCCGCCGCTCCCGTGTTCCCTTTCCGCGCGCTGCGTCGTGTCGTAAGACCGGAAGCATCGTCTGCAGGATCAGCCGGTGGCGGTGGTGGCGACGGCGCCCCCGACCCTGCTCCCGGCCCCGCCTCCTCCTCCTCCTCTCCCCCTCCTTGACTGCGCCTGGCAGCGGCAGAGCGTGTCTTCGACCGAGTAGGTCGTAGCGCTGCGGCCGCGCCCTCCTCCCCATGCTCCGAGCTGGCAGCCTGCTTCCGACCCCGTGCACTCCCCCGCGCACTGGTCTGCTTGCCAAGGGATCCGATGGAGCTTCGGCCGCCGAGGACCGGCTCGTCGCTGTCCACATCACGTGTGGCGGCGCTGCCACCGCCACCTCGTCCATGTGGTTCATCCGGAGATCCCTCCCCCGTGTCATGAGCATCTGCTGGCGGCTTGGACACCGCCGCCGCGGCCGCAGCCCGGGAGCGCGTGGTTCGAGTTGTCGGAGCCAGCACGGGAAGCAAGTTTTCGCCATCTGGGTCAGCGCTGGACGCTGCTTTCGCGCTTTTTTTCCCACTGCTACCGCGTGTTCGGGACCCCGTGCGGCCAAGACTGCGGACTGTGGGTGAAATTTCTGGGTCATGGGTTTCATCGGCCACATGAAGCTGGGGTTGTGACACAGGCAAAGAATTCTGTCTCTGCTGCTGCTGAGATGGTGAGTCATCCAGTTTCGGAGCTGCAGCATCGGAAGGCTGTGTTGATACTCTTGGGGGGGGATCGGGGGGCTCCCTGTCAGCCGGCGGGGCCTCTTGGCCCCGATCCACGTCTGTGTCACCGCTCCCCGTTTCGGCCACCGCAGTATTTGCGGCCTGCGTCCGAATTGACGAAGGAGCGCCATCCCCATCCGTGGCTGCGCGGTCTGGGCAACCTGGTTCCGCCATAGCCGTATTAGGTGCAGCTGCAGCCGTTGCGGCCTGTTGCATCCCCGTTCTATCTTGATATTCTGCAGCTATGTGATTGACCTAAATTATTTGCACGTCGAGGAGCATTGCAAGCGCCAAGGAGAGCCGTTGGCGGGCTGTCTCCCTCGTACAATGGCGCAAAGAAGGTCAGCATGACGATAAAAAAATTATAGTAGTAAATCATGCCTCACCTTTTCTGTTATAATGAATTACAGTCCAAATGGGCTTGAACGGCTGTCTCTAACTGCAACAAAACGCCCGGTACCCATCCAAGTAAATATACACATATTTCAGTATAAAAATGCCTTAGCGTTGCCTTAGCAGAGTTTTATCACAGCAAAAGGAGCGAGGGTCGGACCTCTTGGCTAGTTTGCACCAGCCCTGGTTTGAGCTTCTTATTTATTATTTATTCCTTATCTACTGTACATTCGGGTTGATCAAGTTTTTCTTTGGATGACAAGACGCAAACTAAGGGCACACTCGGTCAGAACAGCGAGTCGATAACGGAACGTCGTACGGCACGATGGACTAATTATGAGAAAACATGCGCCAAGTAGATGTTACGAGTGTGGTGAGCACCTCCACTCGCCTGCCTTGCTTAATATGCTTAGCTTCATGAGACAGTGTGTGGCCTGCGTGGTGGCCTAAACTCAGTTTCTCACCCCTGTTGTCCTGTACTCTGATACACACACGTTTTGTGCTGCCGATATAAGACGGCGTACAAGTAATAAATACCTTGTGAACGAGAGCCAAGCTCGCGACGGGGTCATTCGCAATAGGGCTGATGAGTAGCCACAAGCGGCAGCTGTGGTCAGCATTTCGGCAGGCCGCTCGCCAGTGTTTGGAAACGTAAGCTTGTGCTAAGTGACGATGCCGTTTTGGCCGCCGCGGGTTCCCGGCGTTTGTTGTGTTGTTTTTCATCAACGGCCTTTAACGTCCCAGCAGGGCGACAGGGTCCGCTGGAAATGGGCCATCGACATCATATGGATATGCTACCCTGCATGGCTCTGGTCTACTGCGGACTGCGTTCTTGGCTGGCGCATCTTCCATGGGGGCCATTCCACGGCGAAGGCAAATTAATCGGGCTCTGCGTCGAGAGACGGAGATTTTCCTTCGACAATGGCGCAGCTTCAAAACCGCTGCACTTGGAAGCGGCGTTGGG
This sequence comes from Volvox reticuliferus, assembly GCA_019650235.1. Taxonomy (NCBI): domain Eukaryota; kingdom Viridiplantae; phylum Chlorophyta; class Chlorophyceae; order Chlamydomonadales; family Volvocaceae; genus Volvox; species Volvox reticuliferus. Next base: position 753,052 of record BNCP01000004.1, read on the forward strand.
GTTTCCCAAAGCAGCCAGGTGCGCGCCAACCGCTTGTGCACGCCGTCGCCATCTCCGTTCCTTCACCTTTGCATCACAAAGTCACCCAAATCCTCCTTGTCGTCATCGCTGCATATTCATCTGATGACGTTTGCCGCATAATTTGCTGCACAAAGGCATTGTTTTCTACTCCCGCTCAGCGACTTGTGGCTTGAAAAGACCTTGCACGTTGTACGTTGCAAAAGTACGGCACAGCTGCACATATCCTCCCCCCACCCTTTTTATCCCGCCCATCGTCCCTCATTCTGCAGAGTCTCCTCACCGCGTTGCTTCCGCCCGCGCTGCTCTGGCTGCTAATGGTCCTGCCCTCCAGCTACCGCGCGTTCGCCTTCCAACTCTGCGGCCTAGACGTCAGCGCGGCACATCTTCGAAAACCCAAAAGCACAGCAGGCAATCCCGCCAATGGCGATGGGGTGGGCCCGGGCGTGGTGGCGGCGGGAGCGGGGTCGGCTACCCCCCTCCTGGCCATCCTCGCCGCATTCCTCAGACAAATTGGTGTGCTGGATTTGGGCCGCACAGTTTTCGACGAGGTGCTGCTCGCGGCCCGTGCCGCGTACCTAATCCTGATCTTCTTGCCGGCAGTGGTGACGGCGCCGCTGATTTCCTCCATGGGGGGGCTGGGGCGGGAGAAGTGGCTGGAGCTGGTGCAGTGGACGTTGGAGCATGCGGGTCCGGCGTTCATCAAGTGGGGGCAGTGGGCGTCAACGCGGCCGGATCTGTTCCCGGAGGTGGGTAGCTGCAGAGGTGGGGTGCGGGTTTGTGTGTGTGTGTGGGGGGGGGGAGTCGTGGGTGTTGGATGGGTTTGGGGTCAGATGGGTGATGCCGGTGGTGCGCACGCACGTGCGCGCGTGTGTGTGTGTGTGTGTATGTGTGTGTGTGTGTATGTGTGTGTGTATGTGTGTGTGGAGAGGGGGTAGGGAGATGGGAAGGTACTGTGTGGATGGTTTTTTTCCTGATCGGCGTGTTTAATTTGTCTGTTGTCTGTTGTCCGTTTTGTGGTTTTAAGCGTGTGTTTTGAGAAATAGGCGTGAGAAGGCATGTCTGTGTTTCAGGATGGGGCGGACCGTACCGGTCTGGGTCGGGAGGTGCGGGCACTGAAACGGGTGACGAGGTGCCGTAAAGCCCACTTGCACATACGTGTATGTCGATGTGTGCTATGATGTACTGCGCTATAAGAAACGGAAAAATAAGGTCGTACGCTTCCTGGATTCCTGGTGGCTAGGAGTGCTACCCGGATTTGCCAAGTCGAGTAAAGATCAGTAAAGATGTACGAATCTTAGGGTTAAACAATTTCGGAGTGGTTCCGGAGCCGTGTTTTGGAATTTCCCCCTCCAGCTTGTTGGGTTTCCTGATAAACCCCCCCATACACACACACAGACAGCAAGAAGTTACCAACCCCCGCCATAGACCTGATTGACCCAGGAGCCTTTTTTGTCGTTATCTGCCCCCCCCCTTAGCTGAGTACTTATTACTCGGGAGATAAGTCTCTGTGTCACCACCCTCCAAAGCACGCACGTGTATATTCATATATGCATATGTATATTACATATTGTTTATTTATTTATTTACACACGTACACACAGGACCTCTGCGCTCATCTGGAGCAGCTCCAGACTTCCGCCCCCGCACACTCACCGGCTGTGTCAATTGCCGCCGTCGAACGAGCCTTCGCCGCGCCCCTCTCGGAACTCTTCGACGCCTTCGACGCTCAACCCGTCGCGAGCGGATCAATCGCGCAAGTCCACGCTGCAACACTGTCGGCGCGCGGCGCGGCGCTCGTCGGCGGCGGCGCGGAGGCAGGCGCCCGCGTCGCCGTCAAAGTACGGCATCCGGGGGTTTCGGAGATCATGCACCGCGACTTCATCTTAATGCAGCGTGCCGCGGCGGCATGCTCCTACCTTCCCGCCCTCCGCGAGCTGCGATTAGAGGAATCCATTCGGCAGTTCGGCGGGCCTTTAAAAGAGCAGCTGGATCTGTCCGTGGAGGCTGAGCACTTGCAGCGGTTCAACGCAAATTTTCGCGCCTGGGATAACGTCAAGTTCCCTGTGCCTCTCTACCCGTTGGTGAGTTTACGCGGTCGGTGGGTTGGTTGAATTTGTTCGTACTTACGGTTAATGGTTAGTGGTTAGTGGTTAAGGAAGTGCAAGGGGGCACGGAATAAGTCACATATACGTGCGGCCGGAGAGGTGGAGGGGCGTGCATGTGTATATGTTTGTATGTGTACGTGTGTGTATGTATGTCTATGGGTGTATGTGTGTGTATGTGTGTATGGGTGCTGAGGAATGGAAAAACAACGGGTCTCCCATCCGCCTTACCTCACCTCCCCCCTCACTTCCCGCTCTGCTCCCGTCCCCTCACGTGGTTCAGGTGGGCCCCGACGTGTTGGTTGAGAGCTTCGAAGACGGCGACCTGATCATGCGGTACGTGCGGAACCCGCACCGCCACAACGCCATCCTCGCACAGACCGGTGTCGACGTGTTCCTGAGCATGATGCTGCGGGACAACTTCATCCATGCAGACCTCCACCCGGGTGGGTAGATGGCTTCATGGGTGATGGTGGGGGGGGGTTGGAATCAAAGGGGCGCTTTATTTAACAACAGCCATCGGTCCTCCCCCCTGTGTGTGTGTGTATGTGTGTGTGTATGTGTGTGTGTGCAGAGGTTGGGAACGGTATGTGGTTGAAGGCGAGGAGAGTGGGGAGGGGGGTACAGGAGGGAGACGCTGGTTATGATGGTGATGGTGATGATGGTGATGGTGATGGTGGAAGAGCGGGGCTCGAACGGGGGTTTGGCGGTCAAGTGAGCCCGAAGGAAGGGATGCTGTTGGGGGCTGACCGACAGACAGGACGACAATGCGGTCGTCCGCTGCTTAGGAGGCTGGCTCCCTGGGGACCGCAAGACCCCTCCATCAGATCACGGGCACTCTGTTTCGCGTGATGATGTCACCATCTATCTATCTACCTATCTATCTACCTATCTATCTATCTATAGACATTCCTTCGAAAAGAACTTGCATGCACCCTGCAAAGTGGTAGTGTTACACCAATGGTTTCAAGCCCACCCGTGTCGTAAAATAACTTAAGCCCGTATGAAATGTATTCCAACCCGCGCAAAATAATAACAAATGATATTAATTAATATATTTATTATTATTTGAATTAATTTCGACATTTTTATTTTTTATCAACATTTCTATATACGAAAAATTATTTTGGTTTTCCTTTTTTGTTTTGTGAACCAATATTATCAGTATGACCAATAATGCACACGCAACACATCTAACGCGCCGGTGCGCATCCACACTCTAATCCGCCCTGACTCTTATTCAGGCAACATCATCGTGAAGCAGGCGGACCCGCCCTCACCCTCCGTCGCCCGTGCGGCCCAGTGCAGCTGGCTCCCCGCCCGCATCCGCTCCTGGCTGTCGGACCGGTCACCGCAGATCGTGCTTCTGGACACGGGGATGATTGTGGAGCTGAGCGACCGGGACCAGGCGGCGCTGCTAGGCTTCTTCCGCGCCCTGACGCGGATGGACGGCCGGGCGCTCGCCGGGGAGATACTGAACATGTCGGTGGATGGCACGTGCAAGGTGCGGGGGGTCTTTCGATGGACAGAAGAGCTGACGTAAGAGAGGGAGAGCGGTGTATTCTACTTCTTCCAGGCGGTCCCATACAATGATTCCTCGCGTGTTCAGCGTCTTCAACGTGTTCAGCGGGTTCAGCGTCTTCAGCGGGTTCAGCGGGTTTTCCCCCAACTTGAGTTTTTTCCTGCTTTTATATACGGCCTAAGTGGCGGCAACCTAGTTTACGTTTTTTGGGTCTCCGCGTCGGCAGCAGCCTCGGACGAGGAGGACAACAGTCAGTCAACCTTGACGGTTAGTCCTTACTTCGTCAGCGACCATCACCAGCGTTTTTATGTTCGTCTTCCCCACCCCGCCCTCCCGCTTGTCCCGCCCAACTTGAATCCATCCGGCGCGCGTTGCGCTCCATTACCAACTCCCCAGTGTCTCTTTCCCCACCTCTCGCCTTTCTCTCCACTTGCCAATGTCCCCGCCCTGGCCCCGCCCGCCCGCAGGACCCAGCCGCCTTCGCAGCCGAGCTCGACTCCCTCTTCCGCAATATGGACCGTAAGCACCTCCGGCGGGAATCACAAGCCGTCATCCGCGACCTCATCGAGCGCATGAGACAGCATCAGGTGACCCTGCGGTCCTCCGTGTCGACGGTGGTGGTGACCAGCATGGTGCTGGAGGGCTGGAGCAGCAAGCTGGATCCAGATGTTCGCATTCTGGACACGATGCGCGACATGCTGGCGACGGACTGGGGGGAGCGGCTGGGGATGGCGGTGGACCGGATCGTGGGGTCAGGCCAGTTGATGGACTACTGACGCCGTTCAGCATCCCGCGGCAGGGGGAAGAAACCGCATCCGTCACATTCCACTGGCCCTCACCACCTTCAGATCTGTCTGCGGAATAAGCTGCCGCGCTCGATGCAAAACCTCCTCCATTTCGCCCTGAAGCGAGTTGGCACTCTGGGCGCGTGCGGGTGAACATATGGGGAGGAGGAAGTTTTCGAAAGCCATTCAAATGGCACTCTGGGCGCTTGGGGCGTGCTCTCTAGGAGCGGTGGATTGTGGGTTAATGCAATGCTTTTGACGCAGCAGAGCGCCGGAGGCTGGCTGAGAGCGAGTTACAATCTTCGAAGGAGTGAGGGGCATTCCGGGATGCGGGGCGAGGTATAGAGTCTGGGGGAGGGAGTATGAAGACCAGGACCCGTGCACGGGAAACCAAAAAGGTGATCGGGGGGAGGAGGGTACTCGCGTGCTTTGTCGGTTTTGCAGTAGGCGAATTGCGCAAAAGGCAGGGGGGCGGGCGGGCGGGTGACGGCCATTGCTGCAGGTGAGTTTGGTGACCTCATGTTATTTCACCGCAGGGGGGCCGATGTGTCCAACCTAGGTCGTCGGGCGTCGGGCGGGCATGGGGAGGGGACGGCAAAGGACGCGCGGGGCGATGAGGGGAGGGAAGGCTAGTAGGAAGGGGAGGAGGAGGAGGAGGAGGAAAATGGGGGTCCGCTTTCCGTTGGGGTGGCGGGTTTTCGGAACCGGGAGGGGTACGGGCATATGGGTTTAGCCCTGGGGTTCTGCACCGGCATGGTCAAGGGAGAGGAGAGGACGTCATGTGTCTTATTCAAGCAACAGCGCATTTATCGTGCGTGCGTGTGTTTGATGCCGATGGAAAATCCCGGGGGGGGGGAGGCAGACGGGGAGGTGTGGCTATTAGGGGGATGGATGTGGCCCCTCGCGTTGGCCTTTTCGCCTTCCGACTCGAAGGGGAAGGCGACATCGCCCCCAGCCATCATACTTTGCCACTCGCACAATATGTACAAATTCAGCGATCTGTGCTCCCTGCACAGATGATAATGTATGGTGGTCGTATGGCTGCAGGCGCCAGATGGTGCACATCGCTGTATGCCCATAACGCTACGCTCACGTCCATGTGAGGAGAGTAGTAGATTGACAGGTGGATGCGTGGGTGAATCGCTGGGCGCTGCTTTCAAGTCCTTGTTTCTCCCCTTCTCCAGCCGCCGCCCTATTTCCTGTGTGTCCGCTATGTGATGCTCCTAGACCTCCCACCCTTGCCCGGAAGAAAGCAAATGCTGTGCTGAGTGTTTTTCTCAGGCCTGCATGCGCGTAGAGATGAGAGAGGCTTTCCAGTCTTGCGCTCAGGGAAAAGAGAAGAGATGGTTTGTCGTCACGTGTGATGATACTAATGCTAAAATACGCGAACATTTTTTAATCGGCGACGGATGCCTCGGGATGGGCTGCGGTGTTCCGCGATAACAACCGTGTTGTTTAACCAGTCTTGCGCTTGGTGATTTAGACGGTCGAGGATTTTAGGTATATCTGACATGGCTCCAGCTTCTGCATTTTGTGGCGTTTCTGTTTTGCTTTTCATGTGACGACGCGAAGGGGAGATCTCCCTGTATTCCGCCCACAAGAGATGTGCCGACGCCGCTGCCTAATCCGATGACAATCGTGTTTGGCGCCGTTCTCAGCCCTTCAAAGCGGACCCATGTAACGGAGTGCAAAGGATTGCTGCTTTCATGCACGCGAGGTAGACTTTTGGGCCGGCCTTTTGAACCCTTGAGTACGGGTGTGTATGTCTATGTGTGTGTGTGTGTATGCGGCCGTGTGTGCGGCTGTGCGTGTCCAGTTAGAGAGGGGTTGAAGGCTTTTCCTCTGAATCGGTCCCCTGTTCGGATCAGATGTTCGGATCAGGTCTGGGCTTTTGGATGTTGCCAGCAGTACGGGGTTAGAGTTGAAGGGAGTGAAGATCCTGGCTCCAAACTTAAGGAGTTTGCCGCCTTCCACGGAAATAACATATCAATGATGGTGTAGCGGTGCAGGATGCGTTGCAACACTGGATGAAAAAGGTCACATGGTCTGCATGCTACAACATATTAAGAGAAGCCACAGCTTGGGCCGCAGCAGTCTCGCGTTCTGGTGTGTCTTTCTGCCGCATGGCAGGATGCGCTTTCCAATCAATATGAGAGTCGGCCGCACTATCTCTCTAGATCTCAGGCTGATTCCACTTTCGGCATCCTGTGCTTTTTACCTCTCCTCCGACCGCCAATATCCGACTTCGTAAGGGTGCTTCTTGGGCGTTATGCTTCAGTTCCGGCCCGATGGACTGCCTAACACATGCATTGGTTCACTTCCCCGTAAGCGAATAACAGCCGGTTTGAGATCACTTTAGATACGTCGACAACATCAGTATGGTAGCAGGAATGAGTAGGACAGTAGAACCCCTAATGCAGCTTCCCACCTTCTTAGGGAGCAGCCCTCTTCCGACTGCTTTGCCATTCAATTGGCGCACTTCGGGTCCGGAGGGTCAAATTCCCGCAATCAAGACCTCCCCCCACCTCTCCTGTTACAGCTCCTGTTACCTCTCCTGTTACAGCGTCCAAACAACAGTATCATGGACTTCTGACTACCTCTGATTGACTCCTGACCTGACTACAGGGACGCTACGAAGAGAAAAGCGACAGGTAAACGAACACGACAATCCCGCCACCACAGGTGTAGCTCTAAAAGACGGACCACAGGCGATGTGGTGTCGCAATACAAATAACAACACGCACGACGCCCCCATGAGGACAACACATCTAGTCCTGCCACGACAACGCCGAGGCGCCAGAAACGCGGCGTACTTATCTCCTCTTTGATTTCACGAGTGTGCTGGCGTCTTCTGCAAGAGGTATTGCCACTGCAGCGCGCCATCCCTGAGCGTCACCTGGTCGCGGCTTTTCAACATTATTAATATGCTTATTAACATTTATTTAATCTTATTACTATTTCGGGACACTCAATACGACGACGACAATACTTGCAGTTCTGAAATCGACCACCAACTACGGCCAATTGTCAATCACCGCCGCCGTCGTTACACCACTTAGCAATCACCATTCCATTGACCCAAGCCGCTAGAGAATTCAGAAGTCCAACATCTTTGTATCCGCGAAATTTGGTGAGAGGCTCCCCACGAAATGGCCAAAAGAAGGACCCACCAACCATGCATTATTCGCCCTTGGCGCAGAGTATGCGAAGTATTGCGAAGGGGCCCGGGGGTGAGAGACAGTCCCGGGCGGTGGGGGAAGCTGTTCATTCCGAACAGCCCCCTTTTCGCGGTTCGAGAGCAGTGCAAGGACACGCCCTCTCGCGGGACGATAGCATACACGGCCCTTTATTGAAGTCTCCTAAGAATGAGCAACCACAACTGGAGCAAAACAGGGCAGAAAACTTGATCCATCGGTTTCGCGGATGTGTGGGGACCGCAAATCGAGAGATCGAAACTCGCCAAGCACTTGCGGGGGTGGTTGTTAGCCAGGCGGCCGTTTCTGTTGTGCGCCGGGAACCCCTGATGTGTTGGCACACGAAAACGCGCCGCTCCTGGGGCCGTGGCGACCGCCCGCCATTGTACCCGGGCCGAGCAGAAGCAGACGTATCAGGAATCGAAGCAGTACTATGGAGGCGCGCGAAACGCCCTCCCCTAGCAGACATCACCAACAGTAGCAGTCCCAACACCTATGACCCGGTGAGGGGATCCAAACATGCGTACCCACCGCTGCAGTAGGTGCCTGCGAGTGTTACTCGGCTTCCCCCACCACCAATCAGCACAGAAGCAATGGGGCAGCGAAAACACACACAACTGAACGCCAGAGCCCGGTCGCGCCGCCAATTTGACCTTAGCCTACACAGGTAGAGGTTAGTCCACGGAAAGAAGTCACGCGCTACTTCCGCCATCAAATCCAGCAGAGCAACCTGCAGGCGCGGCGTGCGCAGCATCATACAGGCCTGGCTGTCACATGCCAGCTGCCCAGCGCCTCGCACCACCCGACCGCCCCCGTTCATGTTGTTCACTTTAGCGATGAAGTTCATGTGGCCGTGTAATTGGCCCTCCGACATCACTCCTCCAAACCTCACCACCAACTCCGTGAACCTCACCACTCTCTCACGCGCACGCGGACCGACCCAGGGGTGACAAGTGCCTTCCCAAAAACAGACACAAACCACAAACGCAAATGCGCTTCTTCACTCCCGAAGCAGAGCACCATGCAGCAACACATTCAGCAACTCTTAAGACAGCATTCACAAGCCTGGAAGACACTCGCACTCCAACACACCGACGGACACAATGGACGAGATGACAAAAGATCCCTTTGTCGCACAATCAGTCTTTCAGCCCCACAGCCGCGTGACGGCCGTATGGGGACATTGCGTGAAAAAGCTACAAAAGCAAGCATCGTTCAACAGCCGTGCCCCATGCATAAGTCGTACATTCGGCTGCGTGCCCCTCTCAATGACGGAATCCATATTTTACTCTTCTCAAAAAAGGTAGTAGAAGTGAATAGTTGCGGTCGCGCCAGCCCAAAGCGTGCAAAAGCAGGGCACGAGAAAAACTTTTGAAAAACCCTGATCGTGTACTCGCCAGGCCATATTATCCGTGGCCAACCTCCCGTCACTCTTTTCTTCTTGTGCAGACCAAAACTTCGCATTCGACTATCCTCTTGTACTTTTCTTGCTGTGCAAAACCAAAAGGCGGCGGCGCATAAAGGCTGATAGTGGCTCTGATAGGTCTTCTGCAATACGCCCTGCTGGATCCCCGGGGAACCGCTGGCTTGGGCCATCCCATACCTTCAGGTTCCCAAAGTGGTGTGTCCAGCAGACGAGAGCGCGCCGTGATTGACACGCAAATTCCATCACCACCAGTGACTTTCTATACAACACAAAATACACACAAAAATTTCGTCTGTTCTCAGCGTTTTGACACTCAAGGCATAATACCACCCAACCGTAAACAACCACCCTACCAGCGACCTACAATACCACATTACTCCACCCGCCCGGTTCCGGAGCCTTCCTCCGCAACAGGCAACTTAAGTACGGAATTGCTTACGCAAAGGCTTGTTGCAAATTACGGTGCATGGGACTACCCAAACATACCTTGAGGCCCCCAGCCATCGTGACGGCGGGGGCCATGCACCGTACCACATCCAGTATTTCATATGCATACTCGCACTGTACCTGTCCCTACACGTTACACCTGCACCATGAACGGCGCAGAAGGCATTGACATGGGCGGCACCATCCCCGAGGGCGGTACGCCCATGCCGTGTATCGTCGCTAGTTGGGCGAAGACACTGCTCGTGCTGGCTGCCGCCGCTGCCGCTGCCGCTGCAGCCGCCACGGCCGCCGCCGCTGACTGTGAGGAGGGACCAGTTGCTGGTGGAGGAGCCGGGGACGCGGGAACGGGCGAAGGCGCCGCGGAGGCAGTTGTAGCGGGGACCTTGGCAGCTGCTGCCGCGGCACTGGAGCCAGCAGCACTGCCGCTGGGGTTAATGCCAGTGGTGGGGTTGGCATTAGGCGCGGAGGCAGGCAACGTGGGACTGGTGATGTCGTGGATGGAGGCGCGCCGCTTGTCCTTTTTGTTCAAGCTGTTTAACCGAATAAAGTACTTCTGCGCGTGGCTGGCGACCTGTGCAACAAAGGTTAAGACGACAGCAATGTGTTAAGACACAGAGCTAGTGCACTTCGTGCACCGCAGAGTCGCGCAGCAGCGGCAGAAGGACTGGCAGGCAGGCCAGGATACAGGAACTGTGCGCAGCAGCAGCACAGCACAGTACGCCTGTCCTGAGCACCTCGCCTAAACTTATGGCCGAATTCAGCGCATCATAATTTTGAGCTGTTCAGGCTGGGGTGAGTCTGGAGGGCAGCAAAACGCGGATGCAGAATGTGTTGGTGCCAGGGAGCTGAAAGATAAGGGATGGGTGTAAAAATGGGAAAGTGCATAGCTCTCTTGAGCTGCCCAGCGCTTGATCTCGATGCAAATTTCACTGTGTGCGGACTCAGGAAGGAGGGTCCCTTAGACCCAGCTACAGCCAAGGCCAGCGGCTCGCTGGTTGCAGCTTTTTGCACGTGAGGCCGTGACAAGAGTCGTAATACCATGTGGCGCATGGCAAAGAAAGTCACACCTGGGTTGGCGTGCGAGATACGACAAAATTTCGAGCAATGCTGCGCCAGTCGCCCTTCCCGAACTTGGCTAGGCCCAGCAAGAACAAACGGTGCTCCTCCTCAGTCCATGGTACGCCTTTCCGTCGATCGCCGTTTGCGGGGACGTCTGTCTTCGGCCTTTTTGCTGCCTGCACGTGCAGGAACGGGAATGGAAGTAAGACGATAGATGATTGCATAGAAGTGACAGGTAAGTTCATAGGGCAAAACATGACATACTGACATTATCTTCTTGGCGTGAAGCCGGCGAAGGTGCGCTTTGAGCGGATGCACTGTCACTGCCCTCCTCAATTCGCCTCAGATCATCCTGCAACCGGTGCATGGGGGATATAATTTCATCAGGTTGAACATGTATAACTACACAGCAATTGCAAGCCTTGGACCGCGTTCAACATCCCCATATAAGTATGCTTTCTCGCACCTCCAGTTCACGAAAGCGCTTTTGTACATCGCTCGCTGTCTTATTCGGCAGGTATGCGGCGATTCGTTCATATCTGTCAAAGGCAACCGGACGGGCAAGCGGAAGGTTGGCCATGGCGCGGCGTAAGTTTTGCTTCCCGGCTTAGCCACCCTGCGCACCTGTCCACGTCGAGGAAATGCTTAGCTAGGGCTACCTCAAACACTTTGTTCTCCTCCAACCTGTGAACAATAGGTTGCGCAACCAGAACAGGCCTTAAGAGTGCATATAACGCTCTCCATTTTGCAAGTCATAAGGACACCAAACATCCTGCGTACCGCCAAAACGTTGCAACGCCTTGTGGCTGGATATAATCTCCAGAAATGGAGAAGCTAGTCACCATTGCAGGCGTCCGAAATTTCGCACAGTACGCCTATACCCGTGCCTATGGCTATCACTTGGGTCTCAGGTAAAATTATACCGCAAGCGACACATGTGTGCTGACGAATAACAGATGTAGAATGACTGTTTGGTAATTGACTGAACGTTTCCGTGAACGCATGAACACCGTAGGCTGGGATAAGGCCCCTGAAGCTGTGCAGTACAATAATGCAGCAGCCCCGTGTTCGGTGGACCATTAGGGGCATTAATTAACGGTAGGGAATCATATGAAGAAAGAATAGTGTAAGCTGAGTCGGGAATCGACACCGCTGACCGTGTAGCCAGTCGTAGCGAGCGTGTACACCATTCGTTGTTGTCTTCAAATCATATTCCACTAAACATGCTCAGCGTGGTTCAAACGCTGTTGATGCAATTGGGTTTAGTGCCTTCCTGTTTCGTTTGCATCGTCCCCAATAGTCTCAAATTTGTCATGTCGATCTCTTCCGGAAGGCGGTCCAAGACGTAGAGGACCGAAAGCATATCAATAGGTTTCTTCGACGAGTGGAGCTTTTTGTGCAGCTTAATTTCTGGAAAGCTTTGCTGGTACTATTTTCATTAATCGAACTCACCGACTGCGAGGCCATAGATGCTGAACAATTGATTGCCGTTGGATTTCCAAGTGCCGGCTATTTGTGAGAGAGATATTAGCGTACAAAGGATGACATCCATCTTGGCATGGACGACGGCATGGAAAACGTTGTCACGTGAGACAACTGTCACGTACTACTCGGAAGCTCCGAAGTTCAACGAAAAGGACAGACATCGCATTTATTAAATCCTAGTAACCCTCTGTAAACGGGTAATTTACGCAATTCAAAATGACGAAGCTTGGGAGCAATTTTCAAGACTACGCATGGATTACTATAATGTATTAAATATTAAAATTGCCTGAGTTTCTTATCACCTAATCTACAGGGGAAAAGCTTACCGAACGATATGCCAGAACACAAGGGTTTGTACGGATTTACGATCGGGGCATGTGGCTGCTGTCAGCCTTTTCACCCAGATTCACATCCCACAGCCGAAAAGACACTATGAATTTGAGTCACGATCGATTGGCAAATGTCATGGAATTATAGCTTTCCATAACGAGTCGAGCAAGGTTCCGCGTTGCGATGTGCCCCGTACCGTACTGAGCGAGAGAGAGTGTGTGGGTGAGCATCGCGCTTGCAACTCATTCAAGAGCGCCTTGCATATCGTAACCACATGCTTCATCTATATACCAGCCTTGACAGCTTGATAGCGTGACGACTACTCCGGCCTCTCACACCTCGAACCGATGCAGACTGCAGGCCCCGTCGGAATTGAGGGTATTTCCACAGTATCTGACACGGGGTCCAGGTAGGTGCACGTCATTTGCGGAATGGATTCGCGCCAAGTGATTCGTTCAATCAGGGGCGGATAATGCGAATGGGCCAGCCAGCCAGAGTTGCGAGGCCGCAGGGCAAGACACGCGACGGGATCAACACCCAACGGTTTTGCGATGATAATTGCTTTATATAATGAGTTACAAAGAATCCTAAATGTCAGCACTTTTATGTGGGGGCAAGTGCATGGTCGAAACTGGCGATTACACTCTTGCGGTATTGCTATTTCAGCCCAAGGTTTTCCAAAAATGAGAAATACAGAATGAACAAATCAATAGAGCGTGAAATAAACTTTTGACATGCATCCAGCACCTCTCTTGAAGTATTGGAAGGCTTTGGACGCAGAGATGGCGACGACAAGCCGTTCAAATCTGGTTATGTCACAGGATGTCACCAACCGTCTAGTCCGACTCTTTGACACGTTGCCCACGTTCCTAGTGTGGATGCGTTGTCATAGCATGGCAATGCAGAAATAACACAAAATAACGAAGCAATCAGCTCACGCACCATTAAAAGCGCAAGTCCATATCATAAGGATAACATGCCGCGCGCGATTCAAATAGCATCAAGACTGTTATATAAACAAGCAAGCAAGCACACGCATTAAGGCGCATCAATCAAACAAGCTTACCAGAGCGATTGCGTCCTTGCCTCCAAAACGGTGCACGCGAACATTACGTGACCTCCCCACGCAACGGGCGAGCGGCAGCCGATGGACCCTGATAAGCTAGCACACCCGACCCCTGCCTGCATCCGACTCCTCTGAGTCTGTCCACCTCACCAGCTCCCACCTCAGCCTCTCCGTCTTCCACCTCCCTCCACCTACCTCCACCTCCCTCCCTCCCAAAACTGACTTAAGAAACCCGAAACCGCCCGCGGCCCCATTAACGTTTTGATCCAGGGTCCGTTATCTATCAAACCTCCAGAACTTTCTGACTTCCTTTCAATTACGGCCTCGTCTGTAACCTGTCCAAAGTGCATAGGCTTTCTTTATCCACCTTTAGGTGGGCAAGCCACAACCCGGGAACAGTTCACCGGGATTGGTTCCAGGGTTATGGCCCCGACCGACCCGGGAACTCCGAATCACATCCGCCACCGCCACCGCCACCGCCACACGCAGCTCCAGCTCCATTACCTCTCCAGGATGCACCCTGCCTTTTTACATATCCGCACCTACACCGAAGCATCAGCTCAGCCTACCCCAGGAATCCACAGTGCGCCCCTCGCCGCAATGGTGGAGGTGGGTAAAACCCTAAAACCCTAAAACCCTAACCAAAACCCTTCTCGAAATTTCCTCATGATTGTGGATTGTGTATGCCGGTCAGGGTGCAGATTTGTGCCAAAATAGGGAACTTATTTTTTAAAATCACGTGTGGTGAGAAGGTTTAAACGTGGGTGTACGTCAGTAAACCACCCAGTAAACCTAACTTGCACCTCAGCTTGTACCTCATATGCACCAGGTGGCCTTATCGCCTGCCCCATTCCTTCGCCCCCTCCGCCCACCCATTCCTCTCCCCCACCCATCCGGTGTTGTTATCCTTACGGGTACAGTTCTTAGGTTTTCCCGCACTCAGTCATGTGAGAAAAACACGCACTCGTGCTACGTCCCTCGGCTCGCATATACCGAACCCAACCCTCCTGAGCCCGCAACTCCGCACTGCGTCCTCTGGTTAACCCGCACCTCTCATCGGTCATGACCTCCGGCCACTTACCGGCCGGCCGGGTGTGCCGATCATCCGACTGGCATTAAGCTCCAGGGGAGCTATTGCCTGTCTAGGAGATACCGTACGCGGCGAGCCGGAGGCCCCAGGTACGGGTGAGCCGTCGGCCGTGGCGGTGGCGACCGGCACCGCCGCTGCCGCAGGTGCTGCGACAGGTGCGGCGGCGGCGGCACTGGTGCCCGCCCAAGGCCTGGCGCTGCGCGGTCTCTGCATCGCGTTCAAATTGGGCCCGATGATGGCCCGAAGTGAGTACGTGGCGGCGGAGGGCGGCCGCGCCCCAGAGGCCCCCACTCCACGCCGAGCCAAGCCTCCCCCACTGCTGCCGCCACCTGCGGCAGCTGGGGACGCGTTGCCAGAGCCGCCGCTGCTGACACTGAGGCGACCACCGGGCCCCTTATCAAGGGGACGCAAGCGGCCCGCAGTACCAGGCCGGATGCTGCCCGCCAGCGGCGGCGGCGGTGCCACCACCGCCGCCGCTGGCTCCGCCGGCTCCGCCTGCGGCGTCGGCAGCCCTGTAACTGCCGTTCCACGCAAGTCAGGTACGGCGGCTGCACCGTGTGCCGCCACGACTGGCATAGCCGCAGGGGCGCCGCTGCCTGCCAGCTGCATGAGCGGGAACTCCAGGGACTGCACCAGGTCTGGTGCAACGGTCTTGAGGGCTGCGAGAGTGCGTCGCAGCGCCGCGTTCTCCTCTTTGACGACATGATGGCTGGACTTCAGTTCCTCATACCTGGATCCCATGGAACGAATTCAATATGATTCAAACTCCCTAAATCCAAAATCCTATGATAAATCCTATAAATCGTACTTGAAAACGATGTTTGGATTATCTGGAGAAAGGTCGAATCTTTCAGGGAACGGAACAACGGAGAATTATTGGCAAATTAAGTACGGCTGTGTCTTGTTGCCGTGACGTCATAACTTTTAATCATACGACCGACCATCTCGCAATCCACAGCTTTGCCATTCGCTGACCCCGAGATACGCGCATATCAAGTTTATTTCGGAGCGTAATGTCGCCAACTGTCGCCTTCACGCGCCGACGCAAACTTCCCACCCCACTGACCTACGGGACAAAATGTCGGCCTGTACGGGGCTGAGCGTTGACCGCCCGAACAGGAAATTTGAGCTAGGTCCTCGGCCGCCGCCACCGCCACCGCCACCGCCGCCGTCATTTCCCCCGCCGCCGGCTCCATTCGCCACCGCCGCCAGCCCATCCGCGGACGTGCCCACCGGCACCTGCGCCACCGCCGCGTACTGCTGCTCCAGTTTAAGCAGCCGCTCGAAGACGTCGTTCTTGACGAGGCGCTCGTTGCTCAGGTCGGTTTTCAAGCGGGCAATCTGCGGGTGATGAAAAGTGGTATGAGAGGTGAGGAGAGGAGAGGAGAGGACAAAGCAAAATGATAAGGGAGAACCGAGGGAGGGAGAAAGCTTTCGAAAACCTAAAGTTTACGCGAAGTACGGCAGGAGAACGTCTGTTGGTGCGCGCGGAGAACCCTAACAGCGCACATCAAACAAATGGATTCTTAACCATCCTTCAGACTACAGTTCTTTCCCCCATACCGCAACTACCAGCTACCAACTACCAACCGCCAACTCCCAAACCTGAACCGTCAAACATTAACTGCATGCCAACATTTAAATGCACTCTCCCAGTAGCTAGCCCCTTCATCCTTCATTCATGATATTGTGCCAATAATATGTCCGCTGGGTCCTCCTTCCCCTACCTCCTGCTGCATCTGCCGGCGCTCCAGATCCCACTGCTGCCGAATAACCTCCAGCTCAGAATCCGCAGCCAGCAGTGTCCCACTCCCCCCCAGCCGGCCGCTGCTGGCGCTACTGCCGCCGCCCGTGCCGCCGCTGGTACCCCGCTGCGGAGGGCCCTGCCCCGAGGGCCCTATGGTCCCCGTCAACAGTTGCTGCTGCTGGCGGTGCGCCGCGAGGAGTTGAGAGCCCAGGTGCTGCATAAGGCCCTGTTTGCTGTTGACCCACTCCTGCCAGGCCTCCCGGTTGCGAGTGATTTGTGCCATCTATAAACAAAGAAAAAGTGAGGAGGAGAGAAATAAGAGTGGCCGTGATGCGTGTTGAGCCGGTGTGTGTGTCTGTGTGTGTGTGTATGTGTCTGTGTGTGTGTGTGCATGTGTATGTGTGTATGTGTATGTGTGTATGTGTGTGTCGGTGTCGGTGTGTATTTGCAATGCGTGTCCGACATGTGGCGGGTGGCTTAGGAGGAAGGAGACGGGGACGAGGAGGCAACCCTCCCTCCCCTCCCCTCCTCTCCCCTCCCCCACCTGCTCCCCACCCGCCACCCCGCACACCTTCATCTTCAACGCCTCGATCCGCGGTGCGGTGGTGACCTTCCATTTGATGAGCTTCTTGTTGGAGGCCAGTGCGTGCTTTAAGTCGGAGGCGTTGCGGGCAGCGCCCGCACTAACTGCCTCCAGGTCGGCCTGGCCAGTGAGGGTACGCATCGATGAGTGTTATCCAGTGCATGAGAGTACGGAGAGTGCGGAGAGGGGGGGAAAGGGGGGAAAGCAGGAGGAGGAGAACAAGGGGGAGGAGAAGGAAAGGAGGAAGAGGAAGAGGAAGAGGAAGAGGAAGAGGAAGAGGAAGAGGAAGAGGAAGAGGAAGAGGAAGAGGAAGAGGAAGAGGAAGAGGAAGAGGAAGAGGAAGAGGAAGAGGAAGAGGAAGAGGAAGAGGAAGAGGAAGAGGAAGAGGAAGAGGAAGAGGAAGAGGAAAAGGAAGAGCAAGAGGAAGAGGAAGAGGAAGAGGAAGAGGAGGAAGAACAGGCAGCCATATAAATTACGAGGCATTGTTACGGACAACAAAGGGGTTTACATCCCCCTCTTCGCGCCCTCATCCGCACCTGAGTGGCCCTCAGCTGCGTTGTGAGCTGATCCACTGTGATCTCATTTCGCTCCCGCACCTCCCACAGCTCCGCCTCCAGCGTCTCCGTCCGGCCCCGCGCTGCCGCCACCTCCTTCATGCATGCGGTCAGAAAGGTGCTGCTCCGCATCTTGAACCAGGACTGGACCTTGGTGATGGAACACTGGAGGTCAAGGATCTCAGTCTGCGTCAAGAGCGGTTGGGGGTTAGGGGTTGGGAGTTGGGGGTTGAAGGTTGGGAACGGGTTAGGGAAAGGTGAATATATGATGGGTAAAGGACGGGGAGGTGGAGAGAGGAGAGGGAGGTGGATGGCGTTGGGGAGGTGGAGAGTTGCAAGAAGGATGATCCGGAACCCGGGAATCACCCCTGCCGCAAAATGCAAAACACACACACACATGAACGCACAGACACAGACAGACAGATAGACAGATAGACAGACAGACAGACAGACACACTCACAGACAACCACACGAATAGGATATGCGTCTTACCTGTTGTTCTTCGAGCTGCCTCTCCAGCGCCAGCATCCGCCCCACCTCATCCGTCATCTTCATGGTGCCGGACGCGAAGGCGCGATTCAGCATCTCCCGGCGGACCTCAATGAGGGCCTCTAGCGCCGACTTCTGCAACTCGCTCCGCATAATGGACGAGTTTGTCCTGTGTGGGGCGAAATGTGCGGGCTTCAAAAAGGGGAGAGTGAAAGAGACAAATGGACGAGAAGGAGGGCAAAAGGCGACTCGCGCTCTTGTAAATAAACATAAAAATATTGATATTTGAACACCACACAACAAAAATTGTAAATATGACAATTTTAAATATGATATATATAACAAATGTGTAATGGATTTATTGCTAAGAAATTATTAAGACCTATTGAGATAGAAATGAATACTAGCTTAGGTAACGATGTAACAGTACCCTACAAAAATGCTCGCACCTTGCCACGATGAGCTGATTGTTCAGTTCGTCGATGTGGGAGCCGTACTGCTTCTGTGCGGCTGTGAAGGCGGTGTCCATGGCTCGTCGGGCGTCCTCAGCGTTGCGGAGGGCGCAGCGACGAGCCTGACTCAGCTCTAACAGCAGGGACATGGCTCGATCCACCACCTGCGGCATTATAGTATATTAATAATATTAATTTTATTAATTTTTATTAATAATTATGGTACATTTTATTATATTTATTAGATCGTATTACATTACAAACAAAAACCTCCCCTGCGCTGTGGCTCGGTCCGGTCAGGCCCCTTGGTGCTCGCCCTTGTAGGGCGAGTCGCCCACAGTGTAACACCCCAACATATAAAAAACAGCAGTATGATAACAGATGCGCGTGCAAAACGTTGCCGCGGTGTTAGGACATAGTTTCTTCGCACCCCGCAGGGCCCCGCGCTTCTTTGTGGATTAGATTTAAGTCCCGCTTTATCCATTCCGCGTGGCCCCGTCACATCGGCCGTCTTTTGCCTTCTAGCTTGCTGTGATGTCCTGTACTAGAATCTGAACCCGCACTTTTTCTCTTCATGCTCTCCCCACGCTGGCTTGAGACATCTGATATTCTGATAATCGCCTTAACTCCCTCTACTCCTGAAACACACACAGGAGGCCCCACACCTCCCCCTCCAGCACACGGAGGCCTACCTGCGTCTCCACCTTAATTTCATGCCGCCGCATGAAGGTATCGTGGTCCGCCGCCAGTCCCTCCACAGCCTCCTCCAGGCCGTCCACCAGACCGTGGAGAGCCGCTCGCTCCCGCTGGCTGGCTGCGGCGGCGGCGGCCATACCCAACCTGGCGGAGGCGGTCAACTGAGACATCGCGTCCGCCAGCCACTTGAGCAAATCGTCTTATGGGGTGTGAGAGGGCGGCAGGTATGAGGGAGGTTATGATGATGATGATGATGATCGGGGGGGGGCCAAAAAGTTAAAGTTATGATGGTGATGAAAAGGCAAAAAGACGAGAGACTGGGTACTGCTGCTGGTGAGGAGCACGAAAGTACTAATCACACAGTGAAGCAAGTGGGAGGGGGAAATAGAAACCAAAATATAATAATAATCACATGGCGCTACCACAATATCAATAACGACTTGCTTGTTAGATTTGACACGCTGAGACGTACTGGTGCGCACAGTCATGTACGGCCCGATCACACACTCACACACATACACGAGCACATACACACACACACTACTACACATGACTCTTGACGCACCCATATTGATCTCCACCACGTCTCCGGTCGGTCCCCCCCGCCGTTGCCGCGCCGCTAACTTGCGAGCGAACACCGTGACGGCGGCGGCGGGCAGCGCGTGCGGGTGCAGCATGTCGGCACTGGCGGAGCCGAAGCCGCCATTGGCGCTGGTGCCTGTGCCCGTGGCGGTGGCGGTGGCGGTGATGGTGGGGTTCCCCACCACTAGGGATCTCAGGCCTGTGGGAGCGCGAGGGAAGAGGGATGCGGGCGGGGGAAAGGTTATGTAAGACGAGCGCGCGTGTGTGTATACGTGTTTTTGTGTACGTGTGTGTTTGTGGAAAAATGTTCCTTAAAAGGAAACCCCGATATTATAACCCCCCAAACCCCTACGAACGAAAATACTGAATGTACGTTTCGGAGGATTATAAGATAAGCCAAGTGCTCGAGTTATCCCACCAACACACCCAAACCTGTAGCAGTTGATTGTCGCAAAGGCCTCTCGACATGTTGACAGGGTGCTTCTTGCACCTTATATTGTGATAATGTATGCCGTACATGTACGACCACTACAGAACCCCAGGTCGCGTGTGTTCGCCTCCTTCTCTAACGCCCATGATTCCCCCCCCAACGGGTCAATGTAACGGAAAAGGTATCGGAGTCCTTCCGTTAAGTTGACGGCTCCGTGGCGGGGAAGAGAAAGGGGCTTGAGGGGGAAAAAACAGGAGCTGCCAGGCCCACCCGCCAACCAGCGAGCCCCTCGCCTCGCCTGCTCACCGGCCAACTGCGCACAGTCCTGATGCAGCCTCAGCAGCGCCACCTGCACCGCCTGCAGGTCGAGATGCTGCTTGCAAACAACCGTGCAGGCCTCCAGGAAACGGGCCTGCGGGGGACAGCGAAGGAGAGGAAAGGCCAAAGTTTGAGCGGCGTGAAAAACAGGGGTGATGTCACACCGCCTTCCACCACCACCTTGTCAACCACCACCACCCTCGCCTCCCCCCGATACGCAGGTGCTGTCTACATCCGCTATCCTAATACCGGCCATGCAGTAATTGTCGTAACCATCATCAGCCCCACGTCATCACGTGCTTTCACGACATTGGATCCACATTCGTTATTTTCCCGATCCAAAATAACGGATGCGGATCCCGACACTCTCACACCTAACCCAAACCCTGAGCCACGATCTCCCTCCGACCTCGGGTGAGCCCCAAGCGGGGCTGTTGGTGAGCCACGCGGGTTTCCCCTCTCCCCCTGCCGCTCCAGGGGGCCCGTCCTCATCCACAGCTCCAGCTGATCGGGCCGTAGCCCGGGCCACAACGTACGTCTCGGCAGCAGCCACCAGCGCCTTGGCCTGGTGGTAATGGAAAGAGGAAGAAGAGTGGGACGAGCGAACTGACCCGGGGTAGCAAACTGGATATCTTTACTTTGCCTGAGCACACGATAGCTGGATAGGGCAGGAAGAAGTTTTCGGACTGCCGTACATACCTGTCCCAGTACCTTGCTGCCGTACAGGGCCTGCAGCACCTCCACGGTGGGTTTGGGGGGGCAAAGACAGGGGCACAGCGGCGCGGCCGGGCAGTGATACCGGCGCAGAAATGCAGCCACGTGTGGGGGCGAGAAGGGGAAGCTATCCGGTGCTTCCATAAGCAGAGCTCTCCAGGAGAGGGCGTCACGAAGTCTGCACGGGTTAGCGAGGGGCCTTATGTGTGTGTGTGTGTGTGTGTGTGTGGCAAAAGTGGGGTTTGGGACAAGGGGTGGGGCAAACAACCGATGGTGGGCCCGGGGCGCCAGGCCCACCCGGGAACGGGGGGAATGGGGAAGGTGCGTGTGTGTATGTGTATGTGAGCAGATATGTTTGTACGGTCAGGGTCACGCATGCATAACAAATACACTCCACGTGGTAAGTGCAACGTGAGGATAACATTATGTTCAAAAATCGCAAAGAATGTTTATCACACACATGTCGTACAACTGCCGTACCTATCGTGCGCCCACATGCCCGCCAGGCAGTACTCTTGCAACGCCAGTGCGTCATGGGGTGCCGTAGCCGCCGGTACTCGACACTCGGCCAGCCAGCGCTCCAGCGCCAGGGCCAGACGACCCGCCTCATTGTGAAGGGCCAGACGGTCGGGGTCGGGCAAGCGCAGGGCGAAGGCGGCGGGTAGCGGCAGCGCCGGCGGAGGCGGCGCTGCGGGCCCTATGGCAGCTTCCTCCGCCGGGCTAACGATGCGGGAGGCAGTGCGGGCAAGTAGATGCTCCAACACACCTATCGGATGAGTGATGGGGGCAGGGGAGATGGGGAGAAGAGGACCTATATGTGTATGCGTGTGGTTTTTGTACGGCAAAAGCACCACTACCACCAACAACAACAACATCAACAACAACAACAACAACAATAGCAAAAGCAGAATAGCAACATAGTGAGCGCAAAACCGATCCAGAGCAAGTAGAGCAGCAGTACGAACAACATGAGTACGAATTGAAAATATACGAGTGCCAGGGGAAGGGGAGGGGGCACGCACTTGTCAGGAACCATGCTCCTTTCTTGGTCGTTCCAGCCGTCAGGTAGCTGTCACGAACCCGTGCGGTCGCCAGCACCCGCTGCAGCGCCAGCACCCCCACCTCCCTGCGCAACGCCAGGATGACGTCATCCACGGGCTGAGTGGCACTTGGCTGCAGGGCGGGCCCACCGCTGGAGGGGCGGGCACCTGCAGATATGGCCAGACGGACGGACGGACGGACGGACGGACGGACGGACGGGAGGCGGGGCAGGGTGGGGCGGGGCGGGCATTGGGGTGAGTGCAAGGTGAGGTAAGGTATTAAGCGCCCTAGAGGGGGTTTCCTTTGACCCGTGGGTCCGTGGTTATTGAATACAACTACCCCAACTAACACACGTACACATACACATAGAGGTCCCACCGGGGGGTCGATGTAGATATTGAAGCCTGGCCTGCAGCTTTACGAGGTCGGGGGCCAGCAGCGCTCCAGGGAGGAGGGAACTCGCGGTGGCCGTCATGCGCATCTGTGAAAGGGACACATACACACATACGGACGGCAATGTCGTACTGTACGGCTATAGTATTTACTCCAACGGAAAATGATGCATAGTTGTCAACACGTGGCGATGACACATACGGTGCACTATACAGTGTCGTAATACAGCGTCATACCACGGAGCAATAAAGTGTCGTACCTCGGCCTGCTGGTACAGTTCTGCGCCACTGGCCGAACGGGCATTGTACGACACGGCGCTGGCCTGCGGCACACCGGCTCGCGTCAGCGCCGCCAGCCCCGCCGTCTGCCCGCTGACGTCACCTCCCACCGCCAGAGTGGTGGAGGGGGCCAACAGCGACGCCTGAAAAAGGAAATGCCTGATGCGTGGGCGGGAGGGTGGGGCAATGCTGGGTTTCGGAGCAAAACCCTCAAAAAAGTAATGCAACATAATAATTGTTGTTGGTGCAAAGGAAGATAGTTTGTACTACAATAAGTTTAAAGCTGTAGGGGGTGGCGGTTAATAAAGTGAGTGGCCGCAACACCGTGCACGGCGGCCTGGAGGAGAGAGGCCGACCCGTGGATTGGGAGAGGGTTGGGAAAACCCACGAGAGCCCCCAGGTTTAGAGGTAGAGATGTCGTACTATGGCGCGTGTCCTTGACCCCGGGGAGTTTGATACGGGACAACGGGAAAATCTGTGATGAGCGCCTCTGCGGGTGTGAATGCGTGCGTCTGTATGTTTGTGTGTTTGGGTGGTGTCTCGCATGGGAATCTCCTTTCCCCCCTGCCGTACCCCGTACATCGTATATCAGTATCCAGTACATCGTACATCGCACACTCGCACCTGACCACTTCCACCACCAGGCTCGCCACCATCACTCCCTTCTCCAGTGATGACAGACCCGTGGGTCCGGGCGGGTAATGCACCGCCGCGCCGTGAAGTACCTCCCACTGGCCGGGAAGGCCCCACAGAGATTCAAGACGGACTAAGACGGAGTTATTGGCGGCCGCACTGGCAGCTCCGCCGGCGGCGGCGGCGGCGGCGGCGGTGGCACCAGCTACCGCCGATGTAGCGCCGGGCGCCGGCGAGGCCGCCCTGGAACCCATGCTGGACGGCAGTTGTACGAACCCGATCGCGTACGGCAATCCAACGGCAGGTGACGCTGGCGCCCAATCCATGGGATCGGGGTCGTTCTTTTTGTCCGCCAGTTGAAACATAAGGCCCTGCATAATGCCGTGCGACACCAGTGGTCCGGCACGGTTAGATGCCGTTAGTGCATCTGTTAGGATAACAGTTGCCGGTTGGCGGTTACCCGGCGCGTATCTAGCTACCTTCGTTACAATATTAATTACAACGGCTTTCTGTAAACCTTTCATAAATTAAATATGTTTTGGCCTTTATCACCTGACCCTCAATAACCTTTCCCTTCAAAAAGATTCGCGGGTATTTTTCGGACATAATATATTCTGCATTAATAATTTTCAGGATTCCGTACTTAACTTAAGATATGGTGGGCCGTCGCTAGGTCCTGATGTAAAACCCTAAGCCCCCCCTCCCCGGCACCATCATGACTCTCCTCCCTTTCACCTGCCACAACGGCCCGTACTCGAGCACTGCCGCCCGCAGCGCCACCTGCCCCTCCACACCCTGGAACAGCGGGCCCCGGTCCTCTTTAGGACTCAGCAGCTGGCCGTCAGCGTCGTAATGGAGACCCCAATTGCGACCGTAGCCGCCTGAATAATGAATACGCGCAAATAAGCATATTTGGAAAAAGGAAGGAATATTTTTTTTAAAAATGGGGGGGGGAAATGCGGTTTTTTAACTGAAACAACCCTTCCTAAAAGTAAGTGGAATGCATTTTTTTATAGATTAAGTTTTTGGCGGCCGTAGTGAAGTACTACGGTAGGCGGTAATGATGATCGGGTTTAAATTCGCCGCTACATAAATTAAGTATATGCTCTTATAAATAAATAACATGTTATATAATGTCACCCTCACCCATGCATTCATAAGGACACGTGTACATGAATATACGTACAGTATGTAGGAGTGTCACAGGAATGTAAAATGTGTGTAGATTTCTTAATGGGACATGGAGAGGTGACACCAGCACGCCACCCGAGACATCAGCGAGCAGAACCGCAACACTGGCGCCAAATAATTTGAAAAACTCGTATCGAAGCTGCTTTAGGAAATGCTCTTTAGGAAATGCCTATTTAGGAAATGAAGTATCTTCCCCCGTCCTACCCCGTCCTACCCCATGCCTTCCGTGCTACGCCAAGCTGTCTTCTGAAAAAGTGCGTATCCTAAACAAGCCAACATAAATAAATGTCGAAGCCATGCATCACCTGTGCCGCCAAGGACGAGCACCGCTAGCTCCCGTACAGCTGCTGCCATATGTGTACGACTGGCGGCGGGGAGCAGCTCAGCTAAGAAGGCCGCCGTGTAGTGAGTCTCGGTTTCGGAGCGCACTGCCATCTCCGCCTCGGGGCCCCCGCCGTTGCCCTTGGCGCGAAGCAGCCCCTGTACGTAACTGCGACGAGCCTGTGTGCATGGCGTGTATGAGCGCGCGCGTGTGTGTGTGTTTGGGGAGCGGGATTGAGTTTCGGGTTGAAGCTCACCTCCTCTAAGCTTCGGAGTATCCTCCTAAGTATTTGCGTGTGTGAACCCGAACATGCATTCGGGATGAGAATCGGAATCTTCTCTTCGGATATTTAATTCTGTTTATATTTTGAGAGGGTTTCCTAATTAGGATAACATTTAATGAAAACATGGAAATAGAATCAAGTATGAAGCAAAGCAACGCAGTCAAGCAAACCACACAAGCACAGACCTGGACTCGTAATCGTAGTTTTATCTCGTTGATGTCAAAGTACAGCGAACCGGCAGCGGCCGTCAGCGCACGGCGCCGCAGACGCAGGTCCTCCATCCCGGCCGCGTCCAGTGCCTCCAGGAGGGCGTGAGGCTGAGGAGCAGATTGCTGCTGGGGACGGTTGTTGGAGTGGGGCTGGTACTGGTTAGGTGGAGACGAAGGCGACTGAGGGGATTGTGTGATGTGGCGCATCCAGGCCCGAGCTGCGTTGCTGCTACGCCTGAGGAGGAGGAGGAGGGGGAGAGCCAGGCAGGGGGGAGCCGCGGCGGCGCGGTGGTGGCCGCCGGCCGAATCCCATGGGTCAACCCCCGTGCGTCTAAATGGAATTAAACAAAGAAAGGACAATCATAACATTAACCAAGATTGAAAAACAATTTAAATTCATTATTATTTTTTAACACAAAGGAAATTTCAGTAATAATAATTACTGAATATATAAATAAGGATATTTTAAATAGGACCACCGGAGTTACCTCTGCTTGTTGTACTCCTCCAAACGGTCTCCCGGCGGGTCCCTCATCAGTGGCGGCAAACTCGCCCGCCGTTCAGCCTCCTCCGCCGCGCTGCTGCCCCCCCCGCCGCCAGCACCGTCGCCACGCTTTGATTTTGCCCCGTCTGGCGGCGGCGACATGGGGTGGTGAGCGGGTGCGTAAGCGCCTGGGGGCCCGCCAACCACGACGTCCATCGCCTGCCATCAGGGCCATCAGGAAAAAAGTAAAATAGGGGACCAGGGTGCCCCAGGCAGCTAGGTAACAATATCCAAGCCCGTGCTGTGCGCCTACATGTTGAGAACAGATATTGGAATATTCCCATCTTGAGGTCACCGGGGGAACCTCGCTTCCATGCCATCAATAGCCATCACGACCCACCTCCCCGTCCGCCACACCCTCCAGAGCGGCCGC
This sequence comes from Volvox reticuliferus, assembly GCA_019650235.1. Classification (NCBI taxonomy): domain Eukaryota; kingdom Viridiplantae; phylum Chlorophyta; class Chlorophyceae; order Chlamydomonadales; family Volvocaceae; genus Volvox; species Volvox reticuliferus. The sequence goes on from BNCP01000004.1 coordinate 779,412, forward strand.
CCGCCACATCAGCACCCTTCGCCGCCGGTCCAACTTCCGAATAATGCCGTCTAGAAGGACCTGCTTCAACGGATTGCAGGCGTGTGAGTGAGTGTGTGTGTATGTGTGTGTGTATGTGTGAGTGAGTGTGTGTGTATGTGTGTGTGTATGTGTGAGTGAGAGTGTGTGTATGTGTGTGTGTGTGTATGTGTGAGTGAGAGAGTGTGAGTCTCAATGTAAAGGGGAGAGTGTGCTGGACAAAGATCGTATTACGGTATCGTAATGTATCCTAACAAAAACACAATTACAAAAAACACTGGAGGAATTAATAATGACAAAAAAGCAAAACGTAATCCTAACGTAATCCAAAGGCTTTTAACGTACTCGGGCGGGTCGTTCCGTGACCCATGGGTCCGCTGTTTATTAGACGCACCTGGTTGTGCCTTATGGACACCTCCAGCGCCACTGCCCGCAACGCCTGCGCCCGCACCGCCGCTGCTAGGCAGCCATACGCCAGATCCCCCGGCCGCATCATGGCCCGTAGCCCCGCCAGCGAGTGCGGGTTTAGCAGCTCGGCGGGGGAAGTCGAGAACTCTGCCAGGGCCAAGGGGGGACTCCGCCACACGCCGCCAAGCAGGCCCCTGGTGCCGACTGCCACCATGAAGGCTGTTGGGGAAGAAGGAGAGGCACACGGGGAAAAGGCAGTTATCAATTATGGGGTCGATATTTGGGAGCCATATCTTTGTAGGTGAGGGATTTATGCAGGAGGATACGCATACATATCTCATGGAGGATAAGTGTGTAAAAAATATGAAAACATATCAATATGATGTGCAGCGTGCAGCGTTACGTTTTTGCATGGCGGCTCTTACAGTACCAACGTGCGATATGACATGTCGTACGTAAGGGCCGTATCCTCAGAGCAGTGGCTTACATCTTGGGGCGGCCGCCTCCGCGGCAGCGGTCTCCGCTGTCACCTTCGCCGCCGCGTCGTTATCATCATTGCCATCGTCATCGTACTCCGGATCTTGCTCATTGAGCGCCGCCTCGCTTTCGCTCAGCTGCCGGACGCCACCATCCCCGTCCCCGTCACCACTGCTGCTACTGCGCCCGCTGATCCCGCCCCGACCACGCCGCCAGCCTCCGCCTCCGCCACCGCCGGCGGGCGCCCGCCGTACAGCACCCGTAACCAGATCATCGTCCTGGTCTCCTGGTCCTGACGCTCCAGGGGGGCCGATGTCATCTGGTTCCGTCATCTGCGGATTTGTACCACCAGGGCGGGGAAAGAAGGGGGGAAAACACAATGGGGCAGCAACGCAAAGAAGATAAAGGCCAGAATCAGACGAGGGAGAACTTTAACAGAGATAATAACCTAAGATGAATATCATGAAACCCTAGAACGCAACCAGACAACGAAATACTCGAAGGAATGTCGGATTGAACGATGGGATGAGCGGAAATTACCGCCTTCGCCGCCGTAATACTCTGTTCCTTAGAACGTTGGATCGCCCGCCCATCCTAGGTTCATTACGGTGCCAGATTAAGCAAGGCTTAGGCAGGATGGCGTAAATGATGTCTCCTCACCTGCATCACCTCAGCGAGCATCTCCGCCTTGAGCGCGTTCCCCGCCGCATCGATCTGGCCCCAGTCGATACCGTGAAGTTCGCTGTGCTGGACCTGGTGATAGAAGTAATAAAATGATTTTATTTTATGTTGTTATTATAAATTAATAATCTATACATAAACAACGACTTTAAATAATACTTGCAGCAATATTAGTAATGATATGATTGGCTTGGTGAGGTTGGCTTCAGGTGGTGCGGTACTTAGGGTTTTAGGGTTTTAGGGTTTTAGGGTTTTAGGGTAGGAGTTTAAGATATCTGATCGGCAGCGCGGAAAAGGTGAGATCCAAACAAACCCGACGGTCCTTGTGTGTTGGCTTGAGACAGTGCAGCCCCTGGACTCATGTGTGCGCTTTCTACCTTTCACCCACATCAGAGCAAACCCCCCATATTTTTTTAAAACCGAACTCCCCCGCCCCGGCAGATTCCCCAGCTCCCAATGCTCTCCTCAAACTTACCCGCCTGCCAAGGGCCCGTGCCTGTACGACATACACAAGCCACAGCACTTCCCCGCGGTACAGGCTGCGGATGAGAGCCTCCTTGTTCAGGAAAACCTGCCACAAAGAGCAATATCGAAGAGGGGTCGAAGAAAGGGAGGCTTTTTCATTAGCACACACATGTGTATGTGTGCGTGTGTATGCGTGTGTATGCGTGTATGTGTTTTTTTTCTGTGTGTGTGTGTGTGTATGTGCTTGCGTGCATGTAAACTTGTGCCCTGTCCGGGTATTGGCAGGCTGACACAGCCCTATTCCACCACCTTTCTTTATCCAAGGCCAGCGGTTCACCCGGTCCTGCCCCGCTGTCTCCTCCTCTGCCGCCTCTCACCTCCAGCGCTGCCCTTGGCTCCGTCCCCACCTCCAGGGCCGTGGACCTGAGCACCTCCACGTTGTCCGCCACGTGTGATGCCACAAGCCAATTACCCCTCAGCAGGGCCGTGTCCGGGGGCAGGTCGCGGCGGCCGCGAGTGGAGTCGAACATGGAGTCCTTGGGCGGCCGCTCTACGGGCGCGTGGGCGCTGCACGGTGTGAAGGGCCCCCAGGGGGGTGGGGGGGACAAGACGAAATTACTAAGACTGGAACCATCTTAAGGCCGGAGCTGTAATAATTACCAACCGAAAGGGAGGGTGGGTTTGTTGACCTGGGGAGCTTTTCCAGTGATGAAGATTAGCGCGACGAGTTACGGCCTCTCCTCTTTTAGGCTTAACCATTAACCCGTAGCCTAAACAGGCGTGTTCCATTTGTTTTTCGCGTCCTTTTTGCTTTCTCTCTCGCTCACCGGTACGCCTCCTCTCGCAACAGTACGGCCATCTCCGTAACGCCGTACTGCAGTATGGCGCGACGCAGGTCCGCCAATTCCACGTGGTGTCGAAGCTGGTGGAGTCCCGCCAGCGAAGAACACGCGGCGCGGATGTGGGCGGGGAGAGCGGCGGCGGCGGCGCCGACGGCGCTAAGAGTGGCCCCCTCCTGGAGTAGGCCCCGTTGGCCTACCTGCGGAACATGATGGGTGAGGGGTCCCAGATTGGACGATGGAGGCCACCGAAAGGAAGATGAGGGGGCCCAGATTGGACGGCGGCGGCGGTGGCGGTGGAGGAGGGGGAGGCGGAGGTGCAGGAGGAAGAGGCGGAAGGGAATGAAGGGGGGAGGGAGGAGGAGAGCTTAAGGTGAAAGCGCAAACCCGAACGGTCATCCGCCTTTACCTACCAACCTCCTCGTGATGAGGCCGGTCACCTCTTCGTTTTGCTCCTCCAACAACACCCCCTCCCCAACGCCAATCCTGACCGCAATCCCAACCGAACCTCAGCCTTGAGCCCCAACGTTTAATTTCTGAAGCCCACGATCTTTCAAAACCCGCACCCCTCCAATCCCCCTCCCCAAAACAACCCACCGCCAAAACACCGCCGTACACGATACCGGGGTTGTACCCCGGTTTCCAAAGCGACTCCGCCGTCGGTGTCGCCGTCGTGGCGGTGAAGCCGCCGTTCAGCAGCATCGCCGCGCTGACGGCCGCCCCCGCTGACATGTATGCCCCCGCCAGGTTCTGCCGCTCGTGACGGGCCACCAGTCCGCACAGCTGCCCCACTAAAGTGGCCTCCAACTCCATGGAAAGGGTTTCTGAGTGGTATCGTTCCACAAAATATCCATCTTCTTGGGCCAGGTTGGGGCGACTAGACGGGAGAGAAATGGGGCGGGAGGGAAATAAAGGGGGGGGGGGAGAAATTGAAATAACAAACGTCATGGTAGGCGCCCTCGAAAACCCCCTGGATTCTGGATTTCGTGGAGAACTCGAGAAATTATAAATTATTTCTGTGGAGGTAAACATTTCCCTTTCCGAGTAGCGTCTTGAAACGATAAAAAAATATGAGTTAATAATTCAAATTTATTTAAATAATTTAAATGGTTTATTGACAGTATTGACATGTGTTACACACATATGCACATACATAATAATATATGTTCTTAACACTCCATTGGATGCTGGTGGCTGGTGGGTGCTGTACCCGGGGGGGAGAATCACTGGTTTCGGAGAAGTCCGCGGGTGAGGGTGAATGGATGAGGGTGCCCCGAAAAACCGTACTGGGGGAAGGTTGGGACTGCTGGCAGGTAGTGTGGCCACCCACGGGTGAAGCAAAAGCCCCTTCCTTATCCCACAGAGGAGTAATATATATTCGTGCTATTCTTAATTATTTGTTGAGATAACTATTTTTTAATTTAAAAAATGGTTTTGTCGTTTGCTCACCGGAACGCCAGGTCAACAAGCTCCCTACGGAGCTGCCTCCGAGCGCCCAACAGCTGCGGCTGCGGGGAGTTGGCCGCCACCCGCTGCCAGGGTCCCGCGGCGGCGTCCACGCCTGCGGCGCCGCCGGAGATCGATGACGGCACCGCCGCCGCCGCGCCGGCGGCGCCGCCAGTCGCGGTTGCGGTGAAGGGCGTTATTTCGGTGCTACATCCACCCCAAATGTCGGGCAGGCCCCAGCAGGTGGCGTGACGGTAGGCCTGCAGAGCGAGTGTGTGTGTTTTAGGGTTTTAGGGTTTCCGGTTTTAGAGAAGCTGCTGGATTGCTGAGCCGGCGTGAACGTAGCGCGAAACAGGCGCAATACGTCTCCAGGATTACGAGGGGGCGATAGAGCAAACCAGTGGCGGGGACGGTCTCGGCCGGCGGAGGAAACAAATATACAACACCTGGAAGCGGGCCCTCTCAAGAACACTTTCTTAGAACGATTTCTCGCTCTGTCCCACATCGGAAAACCCAGTGAAGGGCACCCCGTATAACCCACTGAAACAGCTCCGAAACCACGCTTTTCCCAAAACCTGTGCCTCCAAAAGAACGCTTTTGCGTTGCGTCCTGTATATACCGCACCGCACTGTATTATTGCACTGTACTTCACCGCAACGTACGTGATAGTACGCCAACAGGGCCTTATGCCTGGCGGCGCAATACTGCGCTTCGCATTCCCAAAGGTCCGCGAGAACTGTGAACTTGTCGACCATCTGAATGGTATCCATGGCGGACGGCGCGGAGCCTGGCGGCGGCGACGGCGACCCACGGGTTGCACCGCCGCCGCCGCCGCCGCTACTGCCGCCAATACTGTTGCTGCTGCCGGCGTGCACCTGCGCGGCGTAAACCTCCAGGTGGTACGACGCCACGCGAAGGATCTCCAACTCTAAGGTTTTGAACTGGTCTACGGCAAAGCCATACAGAATCCATTTGCCATTTGCGTCGCGCACTGATACACCGGCTTCTGGATCATCCATCCACACGTCATACTCCGCATCGGCGGCGGCGGCGGAGCCGCCGCCACTGCCGCTGCCGGCGGGGCCGGAGGCACCGCCGGAGGTGCTGCCGCCGCCGCCGCCGCCGCCGGACGAGGAACCGCCGGCGGAACCGGCAGTACCGTTTGCGTACGCGACAGGGCATGTAAAGTCCTTGGCAGCGGTTGTGGGGAAGGGCTGAGCTATGGGCTCTTCCTCACGCTCATCCCGCAATAGCTGTAGCTGCAGCGACACAATGGCGTTCATGTAGTGCAGAACCTGCACCAGGTTGTCGAGGTCCCAATCCACAGGTTTTAGGTTTTTCTCAATTTTCAAGTTTTTGAGTTTCAAGTCAAACGCATAGCGATTTTAATTTGTGCACACGTCAACACCACCAGTCAAATGTTTCAGGACGGATTAGGGCGGGAGCTCTGAACTCCTCTCAACCCCTCTTGGCCCCCACCATTGCCAGAGGAGGAACGCCTAGCAAGCTGAAGGGCTCTGTGGGCTCAGGCCGGCGCCGGTCGATACCTTTATTTTGTTCCGCTTCGTCGCCAAGAACCTCATCACAAACAGGGCCTCCATGGTTTTGTCCTGCAGCCGTTGACTGACCCATGGGGCGTTGGCGAGGGATAGCGTCATGCGGACAGATTGCTCCTCTGTCGCGAAAGGGGACCACCTGGGGGGGGGGAAGCACGTGTATGTGAGCATGAGCGTGAGTATGTGTGTGTACGTGTGTACGTGTGTACGTGTATGTGTATGTGTATGTGTATGTGTATGTGTATGTGTATGTGTATGTGTATGTGTATGTGTATGTGTATGTGTATGTGTATGTGTATGTGTATGTGTATGTGTATGTGTGTTAGGATGGTGTTCCGCCGCCCCGCAGCGGGGTGGGGGGGAGGTAGCGCATGATCTCGCGTTGTCCGTTACACCGGGGAACAAAAGGTTATGAAAAAAGACAGCACCGCAAAAACGTGGCCGCGACAACGCAGAAAGCATTCTTGTTCGTGTCTGAAAGCTTGAGAGCAAATTTCACTTTCACACGCACGACATGTCAAAAACTTACGGCTTCGCGTCACGACTGGGGAGTACGGCTTCCATGATAGTGCTTTATTTCATGAGATAACGACGACTTCATTTAGTCCATTATTTCGTAAATAAATTAATATATATATATTGTATTTTTATTTACTTTTTTTATCTTAAATTCAAGCAATTTCTGTTGAGATTGAGCGACACACACACGGTGATATACCAGGGGAATGAGAGAGTAGTAATACGGCCGGGGGCCGCTGGGCGCTTTCCTCGCTAACAATTTCAGCCTTTAGTTTAGTCTGCGGTAGCTTAGATTCGTAAGTTAAGTCGCACCTGTCCACGTGCTGCTCCGCCAGCGATCTCATCCGGTCGTGCACGAGGGCCTCATTGCAGTCGTTCAGGAAGTCGTTTTCCGCCTTAAGCACCTCGTCCACCTGAGCGCGTGGCCATCCCGAGGAAGGGACAGAGGGACAGAAGGACAGAAGGACAGAAGGACGGAGGGACAGAGGGACAGAAGGACAGAGGGAGGGGGGACTTGTGGGAATGCAAGCGTAGATAGGGGTCACGGAGTCGCGGTCTCAGTCGTCAAGGGAGAGGAGACTCGAGAGAGGAGAGGTGGTGTCGTACCTTCATATCCCTTTACGAGATGCCTAATTAAGCAATCTCAGTCCTCCACGTCTACGTCCCAAAGTCGGGCCCCGCACCTCCAGTGGCAGTGTCCGCAGCACCGCCTGGTATCCAGCAGACTCGTCGCCGTCCAGGGAAGGCACCAGCGCCGCCAGCTGTTCATCCATGACACGTACGACATGCACCTGGTCGCGTGACGTGCAAGCGGGGTCGTCAGAGAACGGCTCCACGACCTCAGGCAGCGGATCTGCCGCCACTGACCCATTTGCCGTCATCGTCTCCCCGTGCGGCGACGCGGCGTTGCTGCCGCCGCCGCCGCTACCACCTCCCCCCTCCTGCTGATGTGTCAGAGCCGCTGCCAGAACAGAGGCGCCGGGCCAGCGACGGCGGTGACGAGCTAGGACCTGCAGCAATGTCAGCCGTACAGGACTGTTAAATTCGTTGGCATAGCACCCCAATCGACTCGCCGCCCCGCGCGCCTCCCTTCGAGTTCCAGTCATAATTCCCCCCCAACGCCGAAACACAATGGTGGGCTTCGTAGCAACGGCGGTCGGGCCTTCGGCGGTCGGCCACATGACAACGCGTGGTCGCGCCCTCGCTCGTGTAGCCGCGCAAGTGTGCGTGCTTGTATCCCGTGTGTGTATGTGTGTGTGTGTGTGTGTGTGTCATGGTTTGCGGATCCTTTCCCCTTAGGATTCAACTGGTGCACAACATCACACATAAGAAATCCTTTACCCCCCCATATATATACATATAACAACAATAACATCATATAATGCGTGTAATATATATGTGTATATATATGTATATATATGCGTGTGTATGTCCGTGTTGCAGGTGGTGGAAATTCTTCACCGGAGGCCGACTCACCACTAACCGGCTGGGGGCCGGAGCCCTGCCATGTGTGCAGAATTCTCATCTAGTATAGCAGTATTACGACCCAGCGATTAACCTTTCATAGGGCCCGTCTTCGCCCCACGTACTCTTGGAAGTATTCTGCGCGCCTCGTACGCGGCCTTATGGTGGCGGGCAGAGTTGTCTGTGGCCACCGTCATCGGAATGCTCTCGGAGGAGGCGCTGGAGGCCTGCATGGATGGGTGTGGCTCCGTAACCGGTCGGCGTGAGGGTTTGGAGCCGGGTAATGTGCAGGGTTGGGATGTTGCCCGGCCGCTGCCTTCCCCTTCCCCCTCCTCTCTCCTCTTCCCCTTCCCCCTCCTCTCTCCTCTTCCCCTCCCTTCTCCTCCTCTCTCCTCTTCCCCTCCCTTCTCCTCCTCTCTCCTCTTCCCTTCCCCTCCTCTCTCCTCTTCCCTCCCTTCTCCTCCTCTCTCCTCTTCCCCTCCCTTCTCCTCCTCTCTCCTCTTCCCCTCCCTTCTCCTCCTCTCTCCTCTTCCCCTCCCTTCTCCTCCTCTCTCCTCTTCCCCTCCCTTCTCCTCCTCTCTCCTCTTCCCCTTCCCCCTCCTCTCTCCTCTTCCTCCTCTTCCCCTCCCTTCCCCTCCCTTCTCCTCTTCCCCTCCTCTCTACCCCGTCCCCTTCCAACCCCCAAACCCAATCCCCAGGGCCCCACCTGAGGCAAAAGCTCCCCGGGGTCAAACTCGCGAAACAACTGCTCCAGATGCTGCACCGACTCGGCGTTGGTGGTCACAACCTGGGGGGGCACTCGCAAACCCGAGGTCGCTGCGTGCTGGTCCCGCCGCAACGCCGCACCGGAGACCTGCTCATAGATCGGGAAGCGGTGATGATGGCTGAGGGGCAGAAGCCGCAGCCGATCGAAGAAGCGCTCCGCGGCCCGGCCGGCAGGCAGGCGACATGCAGCCCAATGGAATGCCGCCCACCAGTCGCTCTCGTCCGGGCAGCGGAGGGAGGTCAGGCGGCCAAGCCTTGCAGCTGCGTCCGCTTCGGCAAGCTGGAGCGCCTGCGTGGTCGGATGGCAAATGCGAGCCCCGGGGGGTGTTAGTTCGTAGTTGAGGAGGCTCCCTGTCCCTTTACAACAACTCCTTTCCTTACTTGCATACAGTCCTTCGCCAGCGCCAGCTCCTTCTCACATCCACACGGCCGCAGACTCCCTTGCCAAGCGCTCCCCGCGTGATCCAGCTGGCGCCGGTAGGGCGGCAGGCGATGCACTTCCGCCGGCAGAGACTGACCCACCACGTGACCAAAGTGCTGCCGCCGCAGCGCCGCCGTGTGACGCAGCATTGCCCGCTGCTCCACCACTGCTTCCGCCTGTCGAGCGCGGAAGTGCCACGTCAGTGCGACGGCCTCGTTCAGCCCTGTGATTGTGCGTGGGAGGAGGTAGGGGAGTAAGTCGGGGCACCCGGGTTGAAGCACCCCGGATTCCGTAAGCGGGTGGTGTGTGTGTGTGTGTGTGTGTGTGTGTGTGTGCTGGTGGGACAGAACAGTATGCGGAGAGTTTGGCAGCAGAGCAGCCAACGAGTTTGGCCTGTTTTGTTCCGTAACACGCAGCCTGGCGGGTCCAGGTTTCCCACCTGACAGCGGCTTCCCCGCACCCTCTACCGCTGCTCTGCACGCTTCCGCCATCGTCGGCCGCGACCGGCTCTCCAGGCCCAAACTTAGCTCCACATGAAGCTCCCGTCGCTCGCGTTCAATACTGGTGGCGCTGGCGGAGCCGCTGAATAGGGACGGCGGCAGCTGCGGCGCTGCCGCTGGCACCGGGGGCGCCGCCGATGCGACGGCAGCGGCGGCGGAGCCGGCCGACGCCGAGGCCGCTGTCGATGTCGCGGTGGCGGCAGCGGCGGCTGAGGTGGCGGATGTGGAAAACACATCGCTGAGCAGCCTGCGGATGTCCTCTGTCTGGAGCTCCCGCCGCTGCGCCAGCAGGGTGAGGAGGTGTTTGGAGTAATTGTCGGCATCCGGGTGGCCGACGTAGGCGCTGTGCCTGTGGGCAGGGGGAGAGGAGGAAGGAACAATAATGCGAGAACTTGACACGATCGAGTTATGCATGATGGAAGGAGGGGGCAAAGAGGAATCAGGAAAGGACAGGCGGAGGCAACGGCCATAAAATGTGGCTAACTAGATTTGTTAAGAGGATAGCTAGCGAGTAGAGGGCCGCGTCTCCCGACCGCACACTGGCCTCATCCACAGCCAGTGTGCGGTCGGGAGACGCAGGTTGGTGTCTCGGACCCGCTGACATAGGGTCTGGGGGTTTGCTGGACAGCTGCACCTGGTGATGGTGGTATGCGTGCCCTCAGCCCCCGAGAATGGATGCGTGCATCAATAAAATTTTGATGTTCCACGGCGCCAATGTGGATGATAAATTGTTTTAAATCCGATGGTGAGCTGCGTTGGGGACGCTGTCGTGCGGTCTGTCGTAAGCCATCCTTGGCGCCAAAGCCCAGGATAGCCAGCAAGCCATGGTTGGAGCATCCCCTCTAAACGCAAGAAGTTGATAATTTATTGGTCGGGTCTAGTGGGTGGTTTAGCTAGCTTGTGCCTTAGTTGGCGTGCTGCTCCCTGGCATCGGCACGCATGTTGTGTGCTGGTGATGTGCGTACCTGGAGCACTGTCCGACTCCGTCCATCGCCTTTCACTTAAGCGTCGCAAAAGCAATACCTAAATGGGTAGGAAGAGGGCATAATTCAACCGATTGCCAGACAGCGCCGCGCGCACATCATTGCTAAGCCATCTTTGGCTGTTTTATAAGTGCGAGATAATGCAAGTAAATGATGTATGGCAGGCACTGACCAGTCGGTTTTGCGCTCGAAGTTGTTTCTAATTGCGAGTACGGTATAGGGCAGCAACTTTTACAGGACCCACTCATGGATTCATACATGAGTAATCACTTGTAGGTTGCACGCTTATCATAGTTTAAAGTTAAAAAATAATTGTTGAGTTCATACACCGCGGCCGACGCGACAAAGACCTTTTCAACTCCTGTGAACACCCTGACTGAGGAACATCAAAATGACCTTTTAACAGAGCATATTGAGCCCGGAATTTCAGATGAAAGGATCGTGACAGAGGACTGCCGTTTATGAGCCAGGGTCGCTGGGTCGCCTCCGCGGAGGTGAGCAAAGTTTTCAGTAAGTCTTGAAGATTTAAGGCATGCATTTGACATGTTGTCGTGGCGTTTTACAACCCGGGGGACTGACAAGGCAGAAAGTGCTTGACAGCGAGTAAGAGGAGAGTGGGAGGTTTGTAATTAAAGTACGAGATTAATGTTTGGCTGCAAATTCCAATCTAGATTTCCTCTTTTGCCGCTGGTCTTTATTCTGGTGCTAATTGCTTGTTTGCACAGCTGGAAGGCCCAGGCGTCCAACCGCAAGCCGGGGAACAGGGACGGGGCGTGGGCTCTGTTCAGCCTGAACGAGGTAAGTTATGGGAACCCTAAGTACTATCTAACAAGCCACGACGTCGAAGCGCCCACCACCTCCGCTTCACGTTACATGTGTACGTGGCAGTCCAGCAAGGACAGCTCCCTAGCCAGAATCGCAGCAACGTCCACCGATCACCATATGTGTGTGAAATGGACTCGACGTTGCAGGTCTGGAACGGACATTATTGGGGAAGGGCTCCTTCACTCATGCCGATTTCATGGGAACATCACAGCAGCTAAATAGCCCCTCTACTCGAAAAGGCGAGACCCTGGACATTATAACCGGGCGAGAAACAATATCGTCGAGACCAGTAACTGTACGGCCCAGTTCAAATTATGGTGGTGGCAGTGGCCCGCCTGTCGTAACGACGCACAACACAGCACGTGGCTTAAGCAGGCCGTCCGCACCGCCAGCTTCTTATGGCAGTATGCTGAGCCCACGGACCCATCACAGCACTTCATACGGGTCTTACCGCGACGTTGCCGTGGCTGCAGCTCAGCACGGACTGTCCGCCTATGCACAATCCGCTGCCGCAGCCGCAGCCGCCATGATACGTGGACATACACCTCGCTCCGGTGGCGGTACTGCTGCTGTTGCCACACCCGGCCGGCCGCCGCCAGCACCTCGACCCACCCAGCACAGCGCCCCTACGCCCATGGCCAGCGCCATACCCAACGGCCCCGCGGCGGAGTTTCTTCCTAGCTGCAGCGGAGCGCCCCCCAACATCGGCAGTGTGTCCGCGAGCCGGGGTTTGTCTTTCCTACCCAGCCGCTGCAGCGCGCCGTCGCCGAATAGCCCCGGCCGTGGGGACGTGTCCGCCTCCGCCACTTCGGGGGCTGTCACCAGCCACCGCTCCGGTGGCGATGTGGCGATGGTCACAGTGACATATAACGATGTGTGGTGGCGCGGCGCGTTTGAAGGCTCCGTAGAGCCAGACGATTCGTTGGTGGCTCCCCCTGGCGGCGGAGGGTTATCCGTTGGGGGTGCCGGCGCCATCCGCGTGATGAGCCCAGGTTGGGGTGCGGCGCCGCCGAGCGTGTATGAGGCTGATGGCCGTCCCGGTACACGCGGCGGGGGGCCACTTTTCGATATTGAAGGACGGCCGACAACACGCAACGGGCAGCGGCCGCCATCACGTGCGTTGCTAAACTTAGCGCAGAACCGGCCACCGGCGCACGTGGCCCCCCTCGGTGGGCAAGGCTGGGCGGGCCTGTTTGCCGGTGGTTGCGGTACAGGGTCAGGTGAGGCGTTGTTCTCATCAACTGCTTCACCGCCTCCACCGCCACCTCCGTTCTCTACCTCCCCGCGCGCACCGTCAGCCGGCACCAGCATCAGCTGGAGCGGCGATGCCGCCGAGCCGCCGGGGTCTCACCGGCGGCAGCTCGTGCCGTTGACGCCTCCGATTCCAGGCTCCGCGGCTGCAGCGCGGCTGAGCTCCCCCCAGGCGCGTGCGTTTGGGAATGGGAGCAGCGGCGTCGCGGGCCTTGGCGGCGTGCTGACGTCACTTGCGCCGGCCAGCCATCCCGTCGGACCGGCTTCGGTTATCAGCCCTCACAGCCCGCAGGTTCTGCAACCGCCAGTGACGTCCCCGCCGCAGAGACTAGCTTCGGCTGGCGGCACCGCCTGGGGAGTGGGCAGTAGCAGCAGCAGTAGCAGTAGCAGTAGTAACAGTCTTGCTGCCAGCGGCGGCGGCGGCGGCACACGGGCGCAACTAACTTCCAAGCTGAGCAGCATCGCGGAGGTGCCTGGATCGCCGGTATTGTTGCCCCTGCCGCCGCAGCCGCAGCAAAAGAAACAGCCATCCAAAAGTTCTGCAGCATCAGCACGAGTGGCGGACGGTGTGGGCGGGCGCAAAGCGCCGAGGGAGCGAGAGGCTGGCGGCTTCTTGACAGTCGTTGGCGATGGAGCAGACGCGCAACAATCGCCATTTTCCCCTAGCATGTTTTCGGAAGAGGTCGGTGTTGGGAAAGGGGGGGACGCGTAGTTGGATTGGCTACGTGGGTGGGAGCGAGGGCAGGTGCGGAACAGGACATTTGTTCGTGTATAGGAGGAGTGGACGTGTGATGTAATGTTACCAGGACTTTGTGAATTTGGGTTTTGTTGATTCCCTTGCCCTCCTCCTCACCGATACGGGTCGATCGCGGCGCAGGGCCTGATCGATGACTCCCGCAGATCTAATATGGACCAGGACTCGGGCAGCTGCGGCCATGACGGAGGTGGCGTCAGTGGCGGCGGCAATATGACCGTGACAGGGACCATTAGCGGCAACGGCCGGGCGCGACTACGTCGCAGCTCGTCTAATATATTGACGGGGGGTGCTGGCACCTCCAGCTATCTTCGGGGCCATGGCTCATTAACTCCCGACCTGACTGGCTGGCTGCAGGGCCCTTCTGAAAGCGCCTCGCAGGTGAGCTTGGGCGTGTGCGATTGAGGTGAGATGGCGGTGGGCCGTGAGGCGTCTTCTTTGATAGGATATGAATAACGAAGATATTGAGTCGGGGTCGCCCACGCGTGTGCCAGGAACGCTTGATTATAGGGGATGCGAATGTACAGGTGGAGGGGTACCGCCCGGGGCACCTCCTCGGCGAGGCGGGGCGAGGGAGCGGCGAGTGAAGGAGCTGTTTGATGTCCATTGCGTATAGAGTTTCACTGGAGGGATGGGTGGGAACATGCATTTTAACCCGCTTTTTGTAACATCCGCAACACACGCACACACACATGCATGGCCCCCCACATACACGTACACATACACGCGCGCGTGGGCAAAACATACACATACACTTACACATACATCACCACTTTGGCGCCGTGCCTATGCTGCATGCAGACGGATGAGACCCCTTCTAATCGGCCGAGGCGCTGAAAATGCACACGTGTGGTGGGCTTTTCAGTTATTATGTTTGCATAATTGCAAAAAGACCATGACTTTCTGAACGACACAACGAATAAATAAATGTGAAAATTTTCATATGGGTCGGCGTCGTCTTGACCCCCTTCTTCTGAACAGACGGATGGACCGGCGTCGGGACCGACATTTTCTTAAAACATTTTCTTCTTCATCATCTCTTTTGGTCTTAGCACCCTGACTTCTTGCGACATTGTAATTTCTGGAAGCTGTCCGGATGGGTGCCGGTGTGGGATTGGGTCCATGTGCGGTGTGGCATGGTGTAGTGTGGTGTGGGGGTGGTTTGGCGGCGGTGGTGCAGAGCCACAAGGGTAGCCACAAGGGCAGCCGCAAGGGCTGTCCGCACGACCCTAACCTTCATTCTGAACGTATCTGAACAGATGAAGGACAAGAAATCTTCTGCGATACATCTTTTCTCTTTTTCGTCCTTCCTTATGACATGGTGGATGCAGGTTTACTAGATGTAAGGTAAATGTCATTTTCTCTTTTTTTGAGAACGTGGGAGTGAGACTGCAGGAGTGGAAGCGTGTACGGATGGAGGCTCTGCACATACGGGATATGTATGGTACGGTATGCCCGTAAAGTTATCTAGAAAATATCTCCTGGCGGTTGGATTGGCGGTTGGGTTTCTGTGGGGAAGGGATTGTGCTCTATGCTTCGTACAGCAGCTGTGCTATCATGGCAGTCCGTGCCATCCTTTTGCCGTACGGGTTGGGTTCAAGCTTGTAAGGCATTTTTCTTATTGGGGGAACGGAAAGCACTACATCGTTGAAGTTGTTGTAACTCCGCTGAAAAAATGTGATGATGCGCCCATCAACTAGTGGTGTGACATGATACGAACACGTGATTGTCACACGAAGATATGTTGCGTTGCAGAGGGAAAGGAGGGGAGGACGGAGAAGCAGTTGTTATCGTTGTTGGTGGTGGTGGTGAAAGCTCGCAATAATCCGAATTATTATTAATTTTCTGGTACCTTATATTATCTAAAACCGTTCGCACAGGGGGCGCCCCAAGCTGCCATCGCTCTGGTCATCCTCTGACGAGCCACCTTGAAACAATATTTTACAGGATAAAGCTAAAATGGATTTCACACTTCTTGCCGGGGCCCCAATGGGAAAAGGATGATAATACTTAGGGTGATGAGGTCCTCGACATGGCTTCACGTGCGGAAGGCTCCGTCCACACAAGTACACCGTAGCACGGGGACGAAGGCTTCGTTAAGATTATCACTCACTCAGGAAGGCTCGGGAGTGATAAGGGAAAGATCATCGCACACGCTGACAACCTTACACCTACGTGCAGCCTATCAATGTCAAGCCTGACAGTGTTTCGAAAAGAGCTCTCATATAATAAATGATAACCCATGGTGTTAGTACGGATAGCGAGAGGCGGTGCTCGTGTCCCGCGAATTCCCAACCCATACTTGCCCACACGGAGACGGCCCACACGGACTTATACGGCATCGCCATCTTTGCGGTAGGTTTATGATGCTATAATGTCTTATGCAGGTTGTAAAATGTCTATTTCGGAGACTGGTCGATGTTTATGTCGCGGTCCCTGGAAGTAAGGGACGGAAGAAAGGCGCCCGGCAGCCCCCGGCCGTGTTACCTCTTTCTCATTTCCCTGCTGGTATAAATATCAGCGCATGTCTCTCATTCTTAACAGTCAGTTTCCGTGTTCTACCGAAGTTGCGCGGTGGAAGGTGGCGGGTAGCGTGGCTGGCGGTGACACGTAGACAGCTAGGGACGGGTAGCGCTGCGTGGATAGCTTGAAAGGGGGGGGGCGCTATAGGCGCTTGGCGAGGCTAATTGCCATGACAGCTATCAGAATATAGGCGAAGTTCTCGATTATAGATGCTTTCAGGCTTATCCTTGGAGGCACCTCTGCCACCTTTAATGCCCTTCAATTGTGCTTTCCATACAATTAAATCGCAGCAACACACCTGAGAAACTTCACTTATATAATTCTTAGTTCCAAACGAAGCTGGCGAGAAATCAATTGTGAGCATGACTTCTATAAAAAGTGCAGTTCGCTTCCGGAACCGTCGAACCGCAGAAAAAGTGTAGTAAGATGCATACGACTTGGCGAACATTTCTTTCAAATCATATCCAATAACTGAAAGGAAAAGCATTGATTCCAAGAGCTGTTTCCTAAGGGGGTGGCCGAAGTGGAAATTTCCAATGTACGGATAACTTCCAACGGATTGCATATTGCTAGCTTTTGCGTATATGAACGCCGTCTAGCAAATTGCGAAGAGCACATTAGGTCAACTCATTTGTGAAAGTTTCTATTCTTGATTTTGTAGCGTTGCTGAAATGGCTAAGAAGGGCAAGTCCTCGCCAAGCAAAGCGGCCCCTGCCGCACCTGCCAATGTGGAGCCGGAGGTGGGTTCCTTTTTGATTTACAAATATGCACATTTCGTAATCAAACCTTGTGCTCGCTGGCGTTAGTGTGGTAGCCGGCGGCTGACAACACAGCTTGATCTGCATTGCAACGCGTAATTTTTATTGCTAACAGATCGCAAAAAAGATCGTGGAGCTGAAGACGGAAGGGAACAACTCGTTTGCGCGTGGCGATTTTCAGAAGGCTCTGACCACTTACGACGATGCTATTAAGTTGCTTCCGACTGGAGCTCCAGAGCGAGCTGATTTTCACAATAATAAGGCAGCTTGCTATATCGGACAGAAGAGGTGCGCTCGCTGGGTTTGCAGGAAGGATACGCGATGTCCACAAGAGTTGCGGAGGCTGAGCAACTAAGGCCAAACGTTTGCGGAATGAATTATATTTATTCGTCGGCATAATGCTAATTTCAAGGCAGCTTCATCGGCATTCCGGATGTTAGAGTTCTGCAAGCATCGTGAAGGAGTAGGTACACTCCTTTCGGCACCCACTTAGGTCATCGCGCCAGTTAGCCACACCGGATTGCATCCTCTTTAAACGGCCTCTTGCCCAGCAAGCTACACACAGCAGGCTCCATTTGCCTTGATGGTGGCGTCGGTCTGCATTCCCTTCCTCAGCTTTCCACGCCATTGGACCTGTCAGGGGCGGCCGTCAACGGGCGCCTCCTTTACCCTCCCTCGCACTTCCCAAGACCGCCCCAACAACCATTATAACGCAATCCCTTCCATTTCCCTACAATCGCTTTTTCTCTCTCTGTTACTTTTCAATTTCTTCTACATTTCGTTTAGGCTCTCTCATGTGCCCTGCTTGTGGTCATGGTCCCAAAGGGCTAGAGCAGCAGCAGTACATATATATCTTCACATGAAAGCACGGCACTGCATACCAAAAATACCTTCCTGTGCCATTGCCTGTCGCCAAGTTTGGAAAAGTACACACGTCCACTCGCCCTCCCTCCGCCGCCCAATGCTGCTCGTCCTCACCACACCGCACACCATCCCTCCCCCATGGTAGCCGCCCTAGGGCCACCTTGTGTATTGGAGTACTGAAGTAGTACGACGGAGGAATCTCACACAACACTCACAAGCACTGTCCTCACAAACCCACCGTCACACCACTCTGGGGGGGAATCAACCACCATCACTGTAGAGAGCGAGCCATCTCTACATCACTGTTGCTGTTGTCGCCATCACCCCGTACAGATTCAAAGAGGCTGTAAAGGAATGCACCTCAGCGCTGGAAGTCGCTCCCAACAGTGTCCGCGCACTGCAGCGCCGTGCGAAAGCCTACGAGCAACAAGGCCTCTATAAGATGGCCCTGGCAGACATCATGGCCATCAACCGAACCGATAATGCCTCACCGGAGACACAAGAACAGGAGCGGCGGCTGCGGGAGGCGGCGGCGCGGCGGCCTGCCAGCGGGATCAATGGCGGCGGCGCAGCCGCCGCCAGCACCGCCGGCCCAGCCATGGCGCGTGCCGGCGGAGCCGCCGCCGCCAGCAAGTTGTCGGCGCTGCAGCAGGGACTCTACGTGGCCAAGTGCACGCTAGGGGATGACACCAAGCTGGTTCACCTCACATTCAACAACAACTATGCAGACGTGCTAGCGGCCGTACAAGCCAAGTTCCCGAGCGCGGGTGAGTACCGGGTGATACATCATCGGTTTCTTACCCAGGGAGGGGGCTCAGCGGAGCGCTCGGGCTTCACTGTCTTTGAAGATTGCAAGTGGCGCAGCGGCTGCGGCCGGGGGACCAAAAGGTCTGCCCGGGCAGGGGCAGTGCTGGGACGACAAGCCTTCGCTTAAATAGGATGGCTAGCGGAGCTGATTGCGGTTGGATCGGATCGGATCGGAAGTCCTGGGCGGAGGGAAGGCGGGAAAATATCCCATATCGCGATGTGTGTGTGTGGGGGGGGGGGCGGAACTGCGAAAGAAGAATCGGCAATGTGGATGGCAGTGCAGCCAGTGACAGCAGCCGCATCAAATTGAACGAACGGTGCTGGATGGAGCTGGCCTGAAGGCGGCAGCATGAGGCGGCGGGCAAAAGCGCGCCAAGACGTTGAGTATAGCGCAGTTGCGGCAGAAGCAAAGAACAATTTTGTTTGTTGGCGTTGTAGCTTTTTGGGGGGCTTTGGTATCGGTGCGACCGGCAGGTTTAGTAATCACCTCACTTGGAGAAGAGATGATCTCGTTACTGCATCGTTGTCATTGCCAGCGGGGTATCGTCGAGACCTGTGTATGCGTGTGTGCGGAACACACGCACAGACATGATCTGTGTGTATGTGTGTGTGTGTGTCTCGCTGTATTTGGGACACAGACAGATTGATAGATCGATCAATCGATAGATAAATAAGACAGGCGCTGTTGGATGTTTTTTATTCTGTCCATTTGACATGTGGAAAGCGCGCCGGGCCTGGGGACGACCCCGGGCTGTCGCAATGATATGATAGCTTGATCAGGCACTCGAGAGTACGTCCTACCCCCGTAGGCCCCTTCGCGCTCAAGTACCTGGATAAGAACGGCGATCTGGTCACCCTCACTTGCAAGGCGGACATACACGTTGCCCTCGCGGAGCTGATGCAGCAATACCAGCGGACGGTGGCGGCGCAGGGAGCACATGGACCCAAGCTCACGTCCTTCCCGCCGCTGAAGCTGCACCTGACGCCGGTGGCAAGCGCGGTGCGGTCGCAAATACACACGCACGCACACACGCACATAATAAATCAACCATGTAACATACATATATGTACATATATATATGTATATATAAGATTATATAACATGGACGCACGCATAAGGGGAGGGAGGTGTTCCTCCCCTTATCTACCCTTTTAGTCCCTCCGCGCTCCGGATACCAGCCCCTGTGGCCCAACTGTGCAGCTGCTAGCAGCCTAGAGTGTAGAAGGATCCTGAAGGGCACGGCCACTGGCCCCGATGTCCGGTCTCCCCCAACCCCAGAGCGATGTGCCCAAGCCCCCTGCGGAAGAGGAGCTGGAACGCCAACAGGTCCTTGCCATCCAGAAAGCGCAGCAGCTGGCGGCAGCTGCTGAACGGAAGGTGTGGAATGTGTGTGTATTTGTGTGTGGGTGGGCGGTGGGGCCCCGTGTCCTCCTGTAACGAAGCTGAGATATGGCGGGGATTGGGGCCGGGGGGGGGGTGGAATGCAAGAGGCTGCCATCGAGGGTTTCGAGTTACGGTTTCTCTGGTTTCGGAGGATGCAGGCGAAGAGGAAAGGGGAGGAGGAGGACGAAGGGGGTGAGCGAGAAGTCCATAGTGGGGACGTGTGCGCGTGCGTGTGTGTTTGGGGGGAGGTGGAGGGAGTCGCATTGTGCCCCAGTGCCTTAACCGGCCCTTAACCACGTGGGCGGTTTCGGGGCGCTCTGGGCAGCCAAATTGGCGAATAGGGCTCCACACCTGATGAGGAAGTAAGTTTGATGACATAACACCTGAGAGTGAGAAACCCAATGAATCCCCCCGTTATCTATCTAACCTAAACCCTAAAATTGCCCCCTCGATCGACAGCACGGCGACTCGACTGCCGCAAGCCAGTCCGGGGGCGTTGCGGGCGCCCACACTGAGGAGATGCATCTGGAGAGCTGGCTGGTGGACTTCGCGCACCTCTTCATCCAACAAACCGGGCTGGAGCCCGACAAGTGCGTGTATGTGTGTGTGTGTATGTAACTAGTTGGCGTACCCCACCCTCTCCCCCGTGCACAGCTTTCCTACTGCTAAAAGTAGGGCCTCATCTTGTTTCTAGTTTCTGTACGGAAACGCGCCTACTCTATTTTCTATATCTTCGCTAAGCCATCCCACCTTCTCACCCTCCTGCGCTGAAATCCACCACCCGGCGATTACTTTTTCCTGGTCCAATATATCATTGCGCGCGCGCGCACGTACGCACACACACACACACACACACACATATATATACACATCATATGCGACGTAAAAAATTATTTATATATAATTATAGATTGCTTATACGTAAGAAATAAATTAGATCTTAATTATGGATTTACCTGATGTTTTCTCGTTCAATTGATCCGCCGGCTCGACCTCACCACCTCCGGCCCCATCCCCAGGCACGTGGACCTGCACAACATGGGCTGGGAGGCGATCAGCAAGGGCCTCGAGGCCACCATCCACTCCGACGCCGCATTGCCCCTCTTCGAAAAGGCCAAAGACTCCTTCCGTGATGTCGCTTGCACCGGCCTCGCCAGCTGGGGGCAGGCGCACCAGCTGCTGGGGCAGAGGGCCATTGAGGCTGCGGCACGTGCGGGTAAAGCCCTGGACGAGGTCCGCCCGGCAGTTCTCGCTGAGTTCGAGGAGGCGGAGCGGCGGTTCCGTGAGGCCCTGGGCTACAACCCGGACTTCTTCGATGCGGTCTGCAACATGAGCCAGTTAGAATTCGAGCGGTGCAAGCTGGCGGCGGGCCTTATGGCGGCGGGAGTCGCAGAATCTAGCAAGTGAGTATACGCGGACGTGTGTGTGCGTGTGGGGGTGCGTGTGTGTGTTTGCACAACACTCACTCCCCCCTTACACGTTGGCCCTCCTTGTTGGACTTCAGCTATTTGGAGGAGGTATAGCCACGACTACAGGCGCAGGCACAGGCACAGGACACCCACGGGCATAGGCGCACTCACGTCGCTGATTGTCGCCTTTCCTTTCGTAGGCCCGCCGAGAGCAGCAGTGAGGGCCCCGCCTCCACTGATGGAGCCGCGGAGGGGCCGTCGACGGCAGAGAGTACGGCGGAGGCACTGAACGCCGCCACCCGCGCCGCTCTAGCTAAGCTGAAGCCTGAGGACGTGGATGGCGCCAGGGAGGGCTTTGAGAAGGCTCTGGAGTGGGCGGAGAAGGCGGTAGTGCTGGCGCCCGGTATGGATGCACGACAGAAGGAAGCGCAAGCTAAGGTCAGATGTTTGTTTTGGGGGGGAGGGGGCTGCCTTACTTTTGTCACGGGGAGCTGTGATCCGGTGTATGTGTATGTGTATGTGTGCATGCATGTATGCAAGTATATAATCGCCCAAAGTATATTAGCAGTATGTAATATACATAATATGAAATCTAATGGATAATATAAATATATTGAATTATATTTATAATTATATATTAATATTCATGCTACCTTCCGCAGCTTGTTCTCCCGGTAAGCTTGAACCGAATGCGACCGGATGCATCCTCGGGGTGTCGCCACATGCACAGGCTGCTGAGGCAGGTCAGCCTCAACACCCGCAGCAACAGCAAGAGTACGACTTCCGTTCCCAAGCGCTGGTGCTTAAAGGCAACTTTATCTACGAGTGGAGTCAGATGTTGGCGGCGGTCGGCAAGGATTGGAAGAGCGAGCTGGACCAGGCGGAGGCTTTGTTCCGCGAAGCGGGGTGCCCGGAGAAGGACATTCGGGTGGCGCTCCGGAACCACTTGAAGGTGTGTGCCTGTGGTGTGTGTGTGTGTGTGTGTGTGTGTGTATTTGAAAGTCAGCGAGGAAATGAGTCGCCGCATCACTTGACCCATATAGCAGCGCTTAACACCACATTCCACCCGCGCTGTGTATTTCTCTTCCTCCTCCTCCCTCTCCCTCACCTCGCCCCTGCCTGGACCCGATCTGCCGTACGCAGTCCGCGGAGCTCAACATTCCGCCCGAGGAGGAGGAGCCCGTATCCACCCCGGCAGCAGCGGCAGCGCCGACCCCAGCCAAGGAGGCGGCTAAGCAGGAGGTGGGGTGCTAGGCAATGTGGCGGGCGGCAAAACGCTGGTTGAACGTGGGGTGGTTGATTTCTTCAAACCTTAGAAAAGTTAGTGGTTCGTTGTTCGCGTGTTGTTGAGGCTTAAACAGCGGCAGGGAGGGGCTGTCCTGTAACGTATTAGGGTGACGGGGAGGGGGGTGGAAATAGGGAAGGTTCTCGCTAGAGGCGTGGGACTGCTATTGCTACTGCTGCTACTGCTGCTTCGTTTCGGGTTTTTCTGATGCTGCCCTTTGGCGCCCTGGCCGCTGGCCTCCGTCAGGCCGATGAAAAGCCCAAGGCCAAGGGCCTGCCATCTCTCGAGGTCAAGAAGGCTAAGAAGTAAACGGGGCCATTGCTAAATGCCCGTGCCGCCGGCCTGCCGTGTGTGTGTGTGGGGGGGGGGGTCTCTGACCCATATGTCGGCTGTGACCTGCAAGTCGGTCGGAAATCCCAGTGTAGAGCAGCACTGATGGCCGAGGAAGGTCACGCCAGGTTCTCTCTCAGCGTGGGAGAGTGAAGTCGCACACACACTCTCGCAGCGACCCAAATCACAACCCTATACACAATGGCATTCCTCTTCGGCTTAAGAGCCGCCCTGCTTGTCGACAATACTTAGTTGGGTTACGCGTGCGATTGCGCTTGTGGAGGGGGGATGGGAGTGGGGTGGGGGTGGTGGAGGGGAGGAGGGTGTGTGTGTGCACTACTTCATGTCGCAACCTGTCGGACGTTCAGGTCCCGGGCGCCCCCGCATTGCCGATCTGGAGCGATCATACTTTCGATCTGGAGACAGCATGATACGTCCTGGAGCTTTGGTTTTTTGTGTGTGGTGTCTGTGTCTGTGTGTGTGGGGTGGGGTGGGGTGGGGTGTGGATTAGGGATGGTGGTGGTAGAACTTGTGGTGGTAGAACATAATGCATGATGGTTAGTGGGTAATTCCAGGTGTGTGTGTGTGTGGGGGGGGAAATACCGGCTCGCGGCGCCGTGCCGGTGATGATGGCGACGGTTTGGTTTGTAGCGCCGTGATAGTGAGCGTCCGTTTGCCGTTCCGGCGCGAACGAGCGAGTCTGTGTGTGTTGTGTCTTGTGTGTGTTGTGTTGGAGGGGAGGAGAAGTAGAAGTGAGGATTCCCGTGTGTGCAGGGGGCTTGTTGCTCGCATATCCTGCATTTCGCTCCTTCAGCTTCTGGTGCCATTTGGCTCTGGACTTAGCGTACTGGTTTGGAGGGGTGAGGGGTTACTGCAGTCATGGTGGACTGACTGGGTTGAAGGCGGGAGGGGAAAGTCCGTACAATCCGGGGGGCGTGATGCGCTAAAGCGGACACATGGCTTTTGCATGAGGGGGGGGCAGTTCAGAGAAAAGGGGGGTGGAGTACACATCGGCTGGGGCCGCAGTGGGACCGGGACCTATATGATGTGGTGCTACTGCCGCTTTGGTAGGCGTTGCTGAAGAGCAACATATTGAACTGGAGACGAGCAGCGTATCGGGGAAGGAGGAGGAGAACAGGGAGATGTCTGGCTGCCAATTAGCAAAAGCCTGCAAGCGGTGGCTGTGCGGGGGGGGAATATCCTGGGGAATCGGGAGGCCGGCGGCAAACGCCAACTTTCAGCCCTGGAGGAGGCGGGCCACGAGATTGCCGGTCAGGGCTGCACAAGCAAGGGCTGTTGGTGTTGGTGTTGGTGTCGGGCCCGGGGGCGGCTTAGGTGTTCCACGGGAAGGAGATGCGTGGCAGGCCGGCAGGCAGGTAGGAGGAATAGGAAAACGACGACGTGACCTCTCTTTCCTTTGACGATGGTGGGTGATTCCAGTAAGCGTGTGTGTATTTGCATGTGCGTATTTTGCTCGGTATGAACGGTGTGCCTTACGAAGGGAACAGGAGGCTTGGAATGTGAAGGAATGTGAGGTAAAATCCTTAAAATAATAAACCTTCGAACGAAACTGCTGGTGGGCTGCGATCGGCGGAACATCGAAGGCGGCAGGTTTGCAAGTACGTGCCCGAGAGCGGCTGTATGATGTGTTCCGTTAAGGTATGACATCGGGGTTTTAGAAGGGGAGGATAAGGACTTTTTACTCTAGCACAGCTCTGCTGCCTTACTGTCGGGGGAAGAGGAGGAAGGAGGAGCAGGTGGTGGTGGTGGTTGCGTATGCTGCGCTATGTTCGGAAATGGATTGGATCTGCGTCAGTCTAGAGAAATGAACCGGGAAGCTGGTGGAGTCGTTGTTGTAGAGGAGCTGCGCTGAAATGGAATGGATTTCATTGTATTGAAATGCTGTGCCCACAAGTAACGGAACGGTGCATGCGACCCATGAAAGGTGAAGGGGAAAAGGGTGTGTGGGTTAGGAAGACAGACGGCGTTCTTGGTAAAAGGTGTAGGTGCATCGGTTACGCATACACGCCGTCTCCGCAATAAAAACCAGTTGTTGAAGCTGTAATAGCTTCCTGCGTGAGATGTAGATTCACAATATAAAGCAAAAACTCGCCGACATAGAGAACGGGGGTGAAACCGCGGATTTTCTTCGCATATGTCCTGACCAGTCCGCATGATTATGGTCCGCTAATAATTGATTGTACCGCCATTTATGGCTATTCCTCATATTTCGTTGATTATGGATGTCAGCAACCCGGCCCCTCGCGCATAGAAGCGGGTTGCTACAAAAGGCATATAGCAGGATAGTTGAAATCTCACTTGTCCTAAGAAGAAGCGAGTCGACCTTCGGACCATTATCATCCACGAACATCCGGCTCCCGTTCGGGCGGTAGCCGTCCGGCTAGAAGACATAGCATCATTTGGACATAACATGACACATGACAGCATATACGTAAAGCTGATCCTACGTGTGCCCTAACAACTTGGCTGGTTTGTCGTACGCTTAGCAACTGTCTCGGAGATTCCGGTACAGGAAGGCTTGAGGATGAACCTATTCAAAGAGTAAGCAGTGGTACCAAATAATGAATGTCTGCTAGGATCTGACTCTTACCTTACGGGCCTGTGGTCACGGACCAACAGTCTTGACATTAACTTGGAAACGAAGGGTAAACACTTATTGCCGCTTTCTATAATAAGTAATACACTGAAGGCAACAATTGAATATTTTAAAATGCTTCGATGCGATAGTGCGGTGATTTGCCAGGGACGGCGCGGTGTGTCGGCTCTTCTGCCCAGCGCAACACGTCCAGCAAACCCACATCATGGAAAATTCTCTCGTCCATGTCTAGATTTTCGAACACGCGTTGCTCAGGCTAGTTCTCCAGGCAGCACTCAAAACAATACGAACGGCGCTGCTCCATCACCGTCGCCCGTTGCTTCCGGCATAGCGGACGCGCCTCCGGCCCAGACCTCGTTGACCGCTAATCTGCTGCTTCAATGCCCAGACCAAAAGGGCGTTATAGCAGCTGTTAGTCAGGTGGGCAGGTGGGGTTTTGATGTCCGGGTTTTGTAGGGGCATTTCAGTCATCTGCGTGCAGACCAAGACGCCCGGTTGCGGCTAATTGTCAACTTGGCTGTGGTGTGCTAGCTGCCCCAAAGGACTTTAACCCTACAGAACAGCACCGTAAATCTGACTGAGAAGTGTCCTCACACTTTATCTGCTTTCCTTGCTAGCCCCCTTCGGCCAAGCACGGTTGTCCGGGGGGGGGAGTTCCCGATCCAAGGACACGACGCTGACACGGATGGCGGAATTGGGGGTTTTCTCCTTCACCTGCAGTATTTCAAGGCAGCACATGACTGACTGCCCATCACTTTTCTTCTTCTTCCTTTTGCTCCTGTCCCCTTGTGCCGCACTCAGCTCCTGTATGGCTTTGGCTGCAACATCATCGCAAGCGACCAGGTGCGGCGGCAGCGTAGTCTCTGTGGCTTCTGAAAGCATGGCTGCCACCTCCCACACTTCCGCTGGGCGTTACGCGGCGAAGGGCGGTAGGGAGCAGGAAGGATTGAAAGACTGGACTTCTGGGCGCCGCCTGCTGTGGCCTCGTCCAGGGACACCATATAATCGAGCTAGAGTAGCACTCGACTAACCGGTGTGTTAGGCGACTGATCCGCCCTGTCAAGATGTTGCCACATGAGTTCAATTCCAAGCATTGACTTTTTATATTTAGCTACTCCGAATTCCGGACTCGACAACATCTGACGTCCTCCTCCAGGCTCCCTGCTTATCATTTCCCTTAATCCTATCTTGTATTGCTCATTGCCTTGCCTCCTTCATGTGAACCACCTTCAACCCCCCCTCTGGGTGTTGTTGGTTCTTTGTCTAATAGCCTGACTGTGCACATACACTCACGTGGCTTCCCCCTCCACCCCGGGGTGCACAGTTCTCTGACCCGAGCTCCGGAATGTTCTTCCAGCGCATTACCTTTGACTACATCGACATCGTCATAGGGCCCGGTAACATGTCCGTACTGGAGCGCGCGATTGGGGAGCTGGCAGCACGATACTCCATGAAGTGGCAGGTTTGTATGTGTATGTGCGGAGCATTGGTGGGGGGTTGTGTGTGTGTGTGGGGGGGGTGTAGGGGATGAGAGGGGAACACACGAGCATCGTGGGGGCCATACAGCACGACACCTATTTTTCGGTTGTCATTCGTTTACGCCGCATCGCTATGTCGAAGTTGGTTTTATCAAAAGGAACATCCCCTTCCCGCAGGTTTTAAGCCTGAACATGCATCCCGCCGCCGTTAATCTCTCCTCCTGCCACCGCAGCAGCCAACCCACCACCCGCGCAGGAAGACGCCGCAAGCTGACCTCCATGGTGCTGCTGATGTATCCCGGAGGGGAATCGAAACCCCGTCTCCCCCATTTTTTTCTCATTCTTTTTCTCATTGCCTGTTGCAGATTTCATACAAGAACAAGGTCAAGAAGATGGCCATTTTAGTGTCGAAGCAGGTACCTATTATGGTGCGGGTGCGGGTGCTGTCTGACGGGTTGGCATGATGTGTTTTTACGGGCCATCTTGCAGCCCCTCTGCACGCGGGCTCCGGGGGTTAACTCCGCACCCCAACCATGCGGGACATGATATTCATATCATTGGGTGAGTGAAGCCACCCCGGGGCAGAATGCGGTGGTGTGGTGTGGGGTGGTGTGGGGTGGTGTGGGGTGAAAATACCGACAGCAGCAAACGTGGCGCTGATTGGACCACCGTGAAGGGCCTCAGAATCCACCGAAGATGACGTTGAGCGGAGAAGGTTTGACCCCTCGACGACAGCCCGTTCGTCGGACCGTTTGTCGAACCAACAGCTACACGCCTAGCTTTGGTGGAAAGTTTATTTTTTTCAAATTGTGTGTGTTTGTGTGTCTTTGGGGGGAATGAAGATTGGGTTTCAGCGAAAGGGTTCCAAGTTTTGTCACTCGTTGGCATACGTCTTTTTTTTGCGTAGTCCACGTCCAAACTCTTTAGGGGTATCTCTCTTGATGGACGCACTGTCGCTCTCTCTCTCTCTCCGTTTCCTGCATTGATGGTGCGTCCCCCGTCCTCTGTCCTCCGCTTGCAGTTCACCCCCATTCTGATTTCTGTTTCCCTCCCCTCCTCCGTGTCGCCCCCGCTGCGCCGGCCCCAGGATCACTGCTTGTACGACTTGCTGATTCGTCATCGATCCGGCGAGCTCCGATGCCACATCCCGCTTATCATATCCAACCATCCCGATTTGAAACACGTGAGAGATCTCCATCGGTTTGGGTTGGTTTGGGGGCAGGATACGTGTACATTGGGAAGGTAGGGACGACTGCCAGGTAGTGGCCACGGGTGAAGCAAAACCCCCTCCCTATCCTACACACATATACACACATATACACACATATACACACATATATGTACATAGATTATATGCTGAACTCATATGATACTGATACGATAGCAGCATTTGCATGTGTGGTATGTTATGAATCGAAATGCTGTGATATATGGTACAGGCCTGCATGAGCCACAATACCGGCTGGAATGAGGAGGGGTCTGGGTGGGTGCGTGGCTTCTCCCGCCACTCCAGTTGGTCATCCTTCTGATTCCCGCCCTCCGCCTTCCCTTCGGATTGATCGTAGATTGCGGAGACATTCGAGGTGCCCTTTCACCACCTGCCGCTCTCCAAGGAACCTGGCAAGAAGGAATCACAAGAAGCGGCTATCGAGCAGCTGCTGGTTTCGGAGCAAATCGACGTGATGATCCTGGCGCGCTACATGCAAATCTTCAGCCAGGGTTTCTGTGAGCGGCATTGGCAGCACACCATCAACATTCATCACTCCTTCCTGCCGGCTTTTGAGGGAGCACGGCCATACCATCGGGCCCACGAGCGCGGTGTTAAGATCATCGGCGCCACCGCACACTTCGCTACGGCAGAGTTGGATGCTGGGCCCATTATTGACCAGGGCGTCACCCGCATCACGCATCGTGACAGGTATTTGTTGGCCGTTGCGCTATGGTTTTGGAGACTGGCTGAGAGTCATGGTGTTACTGGGTGGCGGCGGACGGGTTCAACAAGGCACGTTCGTGTGTGGGGCAGGGCAGGGGAAATGATAGGCGGCTTGTTGTGTTTTTGCTTCGTAACGACATCATTAACGGCTGTAGACAGCTGTGTGAAATTTTGGCGATTGGAGGCTGTGAGGCCTCAAGGCACAAGCCCGGGTTGTTGCTTTCCTTCTACTTCATTTTGGCGTGCCTCTTGTTCGGCGCGTTAATACCCCGGCGACATCAAAACCTAAACCAGGGTATGTTCTGTTGCTTTGCTATTTCCATTACCTGCCGATTTCCTTCGTAACTTGCCTGTTCCCGAAAAGTGCGTCTTGAAAAATTTCCACGTGTCTTTCCTGCCCTATTCCTGCCACCCTCCATAGCGTGGAGGACATGATCCGCAAGGGCCGCGACCTGGAACGGATGGTGCTTGCGCGCGCTGTGCGCTGGCACCTGGACGACCGTGTGCTGGTGTTCAACAACAAGACTGTGGTGTTCGAGGACTAACAAGGACGGAAATTGGGTTCTTGAGGGACGAATGACGATGAAGAAAAGGACGGCGGATAAGGCCCCCCAGCCGCGAGGGGTCCACAACATCGGTGGCGTGACGGGGCTCCTACTGAGGGATTATCTCTCTAAAGCGTGTACGCATGCAGATGATGGTGGATAAGGAAACACTACTGTAGGTATACTTAACATACAACAGCCTGACATTCTTTTTGCGCTATTCGTCATACAGCGCACGGATCATAGCACACCTGGGAAAGGGAATGTTATGTTTGCACTAATGATTCATTTGAACGATAGGTGCTACCTCTGGCAGTTGGTTTGGCTTAGAATATCATATGGTAGTAAAATGAATTTGGGACCACCATTTTGGATCTGAACCAGGATACATATACCAGCTGGCGAAGATGCAGTTGACCGCGGTATTAACCTGAGCGATCAGGCAGTACCAGAAAGCCGAGTCGTAGGTTCACATTTACATATTCGCATTCACGCCCGCTGCTCCTCCTCCCTGTCCCCAGTTTCTGACCACCTACGGCGTAGGAAAACTGAGCCTGGGGAACTGGTAATATGGGCTGAGCACGATAAATGATTTGGCAGCCTGTGTGAACCCGGCTGCTGGACTCTAAATAACGACTGAACCAACTGAACCATGGGAGTCGATCGACTGCTGTCTGGGACTTTTGTTGAAGGCATCATCCGCAGCTCCCGAAAGCAGTGTGGCTTCTAACGTGCCAGACAGCAAAAACTGCGGTCGATTACACATCCTATAACCTGTCCAACGATACTCAAAAGCAGACATGTGCCGCTCCTTCCACTGTGAAGGACAGATGTCCGTACATGAGCACGCTGCCGCAGCCGTACCGCTGCTGTACGTGATTCCAGGGCCGCGCTGCCTGAAGATGCTGCTGTGTGACCGTGCTGCTGTGCATGTGCTCGCCCATGGCCCAAAAGTCCAGATCAGGAACAGTCCGCACGCGTCCATAGTTACAGTTTCAGTACGCCACGGTGTGCCTAATACACTGTTTAGGCGGTTGAAGCCTTGGGCTTGGCCTCAGACCCTGGGAGATGCAGGAAATGAAGGCGGGGGCATGGGGAAACGTCAGCCATAGCATTCTGGGTTTGAAAGAAGATACCGTCCGCATTGCGGGTAATGAGCTCACAATCAACTCACCCTCGCGAAAGCCGTTCTTGAACCGCCGGGCAAGAGTCTTCATGTACCGCATGCGGCCGGTACCGGTCGTCTTGCGACCGATGGCCTTCTGCCCCCATTGGTCTGCGGGTCCGAAGGAGAAAGAAATCCAAAGTTTCTATAGCTGGTCCAAAATTAGAAGACAAAAATTTACGCCAATGTCCTCAGGTAGTTTGCAGCAACATAACAGTTCTGTAATTGGCTTGCGGCGCCGACAACGCTAAGCCTGTAGTCCTATACTGCTTGGGTATATCCTTATTCAAACTATTCAGCACACATAATACTTACAAGTCCGCTTGCGGGCAGCGGGGTAGCCGCACGCCGAGCAGATGTGCTTCTGGTTGTGGTAGCTGGTGCGACCGCAACGAACGCACAGCGTGTGCGTCTTGTTGCGACGCTTACCTACAAGAACATAATACATGTGGATCAGTCATGTCTAAGGGAGCTTCTGCTTAAAATGCGCATACGTGCAGAATGCGGCGGACCTAACCCGACCTACCGAAGCTTCCGGTACCCTTGCCCTTCTTTCCCATTGTGGGGTTGTTTTACCAATAGAGGAGAGAGAGAACTTCGAAGTAGCTGGGTGCCTATAGAAAAAAGAGTCTTATCGAAAGGGCCTTACGCCGTACAGGCTTCTTTCCTTTGCGTTGATATTTCACTGAAATACTGAGCTTATCACACTTATATTGATTACGATCACTGATGCTAGTAGGCACTTGCAGTTCATGCATTTGGTTACGCTTTACTACTAGCGGATGATAGCCCAGGTTCGTTCCCTTTCACGTGGTGCCAGTTAGCTTAGCTCTAAGGGGCGATACAGAGCATCGCCAGCGGGTGATATCTCATATTTCCGTTTCGTCACGTCATCGTCACGGTTGCAGCGAGCACACATCCCCAGGCAGGGTTACAACACTGCTTCGGGCGTGTGTCATCAAGGATCCTCAGCTTGATAGAAAAAATCCTTCATAACCCCCAAGTATTGAGAAAGAGCACAGGGGGACCATGCAGAGCTGCCCCAACGCGCGCGGCACGACCGGAGCGCACGAAACATAACTCTTGATTTCACTGCACTTTGCGAAACCAAGCTATCGTTGATCCAGCGGCGCTCAAATCACCATCATCTGCATGCGTACGCACTTTAGAGAGATGACCCCTCAGTAGGAGGCCCGTCACGCCACCGATGTTGTGGGCCCCTCGCGGCTGGGGGGCCTTATCCGCCATCCTTTTTGTCATCATCATTCGTCCCTCAAGAACCCTATTTCCGTCCTTGTTAGTCCTCGAACACCACAGATGATGGTGATTTGAGCGCCGCTGGATCAACGATAGCTTGGTTTCGCAAAGTGCAGTGAAATCAAGAGTTATGTTTCGTGCGCTCCGGTCGTGCCGCGCGCGTTGGGGCAGCTCTGCATGGCCCCCCTGTGCTCTTTCTCAATCCTTGGGGGTTATGAAGGATTTTTTCCTATCAAGCTGAGGATCCTTGATGACACACGCCCGAAGCAGTGTTGTAACCCTGCCTGGGGATGTGTGCTCGCTGCAACCGTGACGATGACGTGACGAAACGGAAATATGAGATATCACCCGCTGGCGATGCTCTGTATCGCCCCTAAGAGCTAAGCTAACTGGCACCACGCCAGCTGGTATATGTATCCTGGTTCAGATCCCAAATGGTGGTCCCAAATTCATTTTACTACCATATGATATTCTAAGCCAAACCAACTGCCAGAGGTAGCACCAATCGTTCAAATGAATCATTAGTGCAAACATAACATTCCCTTTCCAAGAGAGCAGGTGTGCTATGATCCGTGCGCTGTATGACAAACAGAGCAAAAAGAATGTCAGGCTGTTATATGTTAAGTATACCTACAGTAGTGTTTCCTTATTGCAGTTCATTGGTCAAATCCTAGAACAGCAGGCCCTGTTATGTATTGTGATATACATGCTGAGGAATACCTTGCATGCTCCGTAGCAATATTGTCATTTTAAAATCATACATGTAACCGAGCAAAGATGTGCACACGATCACATGACATGTGTGGTATTGGCGCCAGCAGCGCCATACCGTCCAGACTACTGGCAAACCAAACGCGGGTCACTTGCCGAGCATGCGTGTTTATGAACCTTTTATTTCAAAGCAGGTGAACCATTAACCCTATCACCACCAAAACCGCAGGATTTTGAGAGCAAGGACGCCTCTCCCCAAACCTCTTATCTCATGGCGAGTTGCCACCCACTCCAGGGCTGCAACATGCGACTTCCTACAGAGCATATTATCAGAGCATATTATCAGCAATCTCAATTTTATTGCACGTCTTGTACCACTTGAGAATATGCAAGTATCAAGTAGAGTCTCAAGCTGCTCTTCAAGCAGCCGAACATTCCGCACTTAAGATCGTACATGAGACCTCGAGGGCTGCAATCCTTTCAGATTCTCAAACTCAGAAAATCCCCCGCCACGTTCGGGAACCTCACAGCCCTGCTGATGCTAAGCTTCTTACTTCCATATTATTCTTACCGCTTTCAAGAACACAACGCGCCAACCTTCGGCATTACTAACCTGATCAATATGCTGTCGTACACACCACTACATCATAATCAGGGCACCGCAATAACTTGTCACTGACGTTATGGCCACGACAGCCCCATGAACTTTCCAACATACACACACACACACTTGAGACGACTAACACCCGGAAGCACTGTAATACCTAACTACCGATCCCTAGCTTATCTGCAGCTGCAGCCCAGGTCGGGCTGCAGCCCAGCACAGATTTCAATTGCTTCGCACCTCTCTCCACGCATGAAAGCAAGGACCCGGAGGTTGAGGAGGAGACTGGGATGCGAAGACCGGGATTTTCCCCTCGACCTCTCCCCCCTAAACCCTAAACCCGCACCGCGCCCAATATCTGCTGCCTGGCACATGCCCCAGCATATGCCCAAGATCCGTGTTGCCTTCGTCTCAATTTGGCCGCTCCGAAACATTATTCTCCATACAGATCCCTATCTCCAGGCGGATCCCGCGGCAAGCGCTCCCGGCGGACAGGGGACAATGCGCGCTCCCCCCTCCATTTTCCGTCCCCCTCCAATAACAGAGCCACATGCGCTTCCGTCTGTATCCAAATCTGTGCTTCCACCATTTCCGTGTGTTTGAATGCCGCCAAAGGACAAGCCGCGAAAATGAAGAAGCTAAAATGAAGCAAAGGTCAGCAAACTGCAAAGTGCTCTTTTGTGCCCTCCCTTTCCCACCTCTCCACCAATCCTTCACGAGCGCCCTTTCCGTTCCGCCATCATGCTTTCCAAACTCTTGTAGTAGGCAATATCCGAATGTGCCTTGCTGAGTGCGAACTCTAGCCGCTCAACTTGTTTAGTCTCCCGCTCGATAGCCGCCTCAATCTCGTTCTTCATCAAATTCAGTCGCCGCAGATGCAGCTGGGAAGCGCCCAGAGCTGTGGCAATCACTTCCTCAAGTGGAGACATTTCCCTTTAAGGAGGACGTGGGGCGTGCGACGTGGGACATGGGTTTTCAAATACACGCAAGCAAGGAAGGTCCAGTTACGGTGTGAAACTTCTCAAGCCCAAGCGCTCGCCCAGAATTCTGCAAGTACGTGCGGTGCGGTGCGGGGCTATCTTCCATCGTGCGGTGCGCAAGCACGATGACACACGAATGAATACGAGAGTGGCTGGTCCACGTTGGATCGTCCCCTGCAACCCGTGTTGTCATAAACCTCAGAGCGTTCTTTGTATGATGGGTATCGGGGGCCCCTCACGCTCGTCCATCCGACAAGCCGTTCACCCCAGCACACACAACTCTCACCTAGGTCGGGGCGCCGACGGCACGTACGGCGTCGCGGGGTCCTCATCGTCTGATCCGTGTCCTGCGTAACTGTCCAGCTCTGCCTGCTGCCGCTCTAAGGACTCCTTTAGCACCGCACGGAACTGGTCGTTAAAGATTGGTCTGTCGTACACCTCGACCTCGTTCTCGTAAGGCTGTGGCTCGGTGACTTCCTCGTCTGCGGAGGCAGCTCCCCCCAAATCACTGCCATAGAGGGGACTCCGCTGCAAGGCAGCCTTCAAAGCTTCTTTGAAAGCGTCCGTGAAGAAGCCACCTGCTGAGGACTCCTCGCTCGTGCTCTCCTCATGCTGCACGTTTTCGGAATCACTGACGCTATAGCCCCAGCCGTTGCCTCCATCTGTGCTCGCTTCCAACTCTTGCTGCCGCACCGTGTCCACGGCATGGCTTCGCCAACTGGATGCGAAGGAATCGACGTCCTCAGCGTGATAACCATTACTATTGTTGGTGTAAACTGTATAATACTCATCATCGTGGTGTAAGTGAGCGCCGTTGCCGTTTCCATTACTGCCGTGCTCGAGTTCGGTCCTCCATGAGCTTCGCCAAGACTCACTACGCGGAGAGCTTGAGCGCGCGGAATAAGAGGCCTTTGAAACCACTAACACCCGACCTTGATGCAGAGCCAGGGGTAGTGCCTGTAAACAAGTGCAAAAATTTGTAAGAATCGAGACCCAGTCAGCGCGAAACAGGCACCATTGCATTTGCATCGCGTCCTTTCATGTCACACAGGCTTACCCTAAGAGATGGACTAGTGGAGCACTGCGATGAAGGAGCCGGTAAGGTTGTCCGGGTGAGCATGGTGCTGACTCAACTGCAAGCTTTTGCTCGATTCACACGATCTCAGTGATGGTTTTGAGAAACACTCGTATCACTGTTGAATATACAGTTGCGGCATGGCGGACTATTTCCCCAGGAACGGATGAGAGGTTTTGAGGTGTCGTACGATGTGCTCTTTTCGTTAGCTTGAGCTTTTTCCTACCAAAATTTTCAGTCAAACTTGCTCATCCGTCCAGCATTATATGAAATAGACTTTGAACCATATATTATTTGAAGCACTTAATTTTGTTTATCTTGAGGGATTGATTTACTCTTGGTTTCGGAAACCAGCAGTCAGGTGCAAAATCTCTTCCCGATCCAAGCGCCGCCATGTCTGACGACCAATTACAGAAGCTTATTGAAAACGGTGCAGAAATACTGCAAAGTGCAAGACTCCGTATGCTGCCGTTAGAACCCGGTCCCGGAGTTACGGTGCTCCAAGAGGACGGTTGGGATACCTCCCCTGATGGGGAGGCATTGTACGCCAGCCGCATCGATGGCGCAACGCAGGTTCGTCGGTTCGGGCTTGAATGGCCGTACTTTATGTACTCATCGAATCCAGCTGCCGGGCTGCGGGCAAATACGGTATTATTCCTTCGCACGAGCGCAACAGTCCAAGTTAACTAATCGCCCGCGAGGCCGTCTTACTCCGATTCGGCCTTAAATCTCAGGGTTTAAGTTTTGAGGGGTTTTACGGTTTTGGTTTTATATCTGGACCATTACACACATCGCATTTGCCTTATCTGTTAGTAGACTCAAGGATGGCAGCCTTGAGCACAACCACGCACCACAATTTTTTTCCTCCTAAATGAAAAACCGGATTTCCGAATCCCTAATAAACGGAAAGCCCGCTTCGTTTCCTCGTACTGGGACCTCTTTTTTGTCGATCGATCGATAGCTTACTCCGTCCCTCCATCCTCTTCATTCCACACACATCGACACATAATAACTTCATTCCCCGCGCCTTCATCGATTTTCCAGACCTGCGCCTTCCTTTCCGCACGCAAATTTGACGCGTCGCCCCTGCAAATCTGCTGCCTCATCCGGGAGCTGGACCTCGGGAAGCTCGCGGCCGCGGGTCACCTCACGGAGTTGCGGCTTGTAGAAAGCTCAGATAGCGAAGATGTCCTGGAGTACGTCTGCAAGCTGCCGTTCCCCTTTGAACCCAGATGGATTCGCTCCAAGCTTCGTTACGGTGTTGTACAGGACACGGGCGCGCTGATCATTCTGGGGGTGAGTGATCCCGGCGCAGCTGCGCCGCCGGGAATGACCCGTGGGACTGTATACTATTCCTACTATCACATCTTCCCTGGAGATATGGCAGACACTGCCGTATTGTACAGAGTGATGAATGTGGACATGCACATGCCTCTGCTGCCGGAGTTCATGGTTAGGAAGGCACTCGCGTCGCATTATCGGGACGATATGGCGATGATTGAGAGCACATTGGCTGCCTGGGACAGCAGCCCACTTCAAGAGCGCTTTGAAAGCAAGACCTTTTATCGAACATTGGAGCAGGCAGTGGCGGCGGCGGCGCTGGTCCGACCCACGGGTCAGCTGCAGGAGGATGAAGAAGGCAGTGGCGATGGCGACGATGTATTATAGGATTATATTTCTCAGTATAATTCGATGCATGCATGTACCGCAGATCAAGATAGATTCGGCTGCAGTCGCGTCAGCAATGATGGAGTGATGCGGCGGCGTTAAGTAACCTATATCCTAACCTGTGTACTCCAGGCAGGGCCGGAGTCATTGTTATATATCGCATTGGGAGCGGGGCCCGCCGCGTGATGCACCCGCGATTTGGCTTCGGTGGTGTGGGCTTCAATGGAGCGGCGACGATATGCAAGTTGATTGGTTGTGTATGTATGATATCGCCGCCGTACATACAGTGCCACTTTTATTCTTGGTTGTTTACGTAATCACAGCAACACGCAATGCTCATGCATGTCCATAATATTGTCCTGAGATGGTTTATATATATATATATATATATATATATGTGTGTGTGTGTGTGTGTGTGTGTGTTATAGTAAGGGGTGTTATACTGAGGGCGACTCGCCCTGCAAAGACGAGCACCTACCGAGCGTCCTGACCGGACCGAGCCACAGCGCAGGGGAGGGGCACGTGGCTTCGTTTGTCTGTCCTGCCACGTGTGTGTGCCACATATATGTGTGTGAATGTATATATCCACACAAACATTAATTGTCGAAGGGGGCGGGGGCCTAGCTAGTGTTATTATTACATACGTATCACATAGTGTCTGCTGCCGGTTCATCCATTCATTCATGGGACTTTTGCTTGTCATTCATGTAATAATGCATCTGTCAGTCGGCTGTTAGTGGATCATGATCCAATGGGCGTTGTTTGAAAAAATGTTTGGACAATCAATGGATAGCCCAATCTGAAGCATCATATTAAGCTTTACTACTTGCATGTAGCTGACTTGTAGTAGCAATAATAAGTCCCAGTAATGCTGATGCGTAGCTTGGCTGGAAAACAGCAGCAGGATAAGAAGGCATCCAAGCAACACGTACGTACATATATACATACACCAACTACCTACACCAACTACTTACAGTAGGCGACCTGGTAAGGGTGTATGACATGCTGGAGCACAGCCAAACACCCCTCCCTCGGACAACTAACTGGCTGGATTGGACCCTCCAGTATCTAGACCCCATAGCTAACCCCACCCAACTGCGAGACAAGGAGTATACCCATAGGGCTCTTTCAGCCTTATGCAATGATATCAGCCCATCATGGCTAGCAGCAGCACGGGAGGTCGTTCATCGCTTACAACCCCAACAACAGATCAGGATGGAGGACAGAATGCAGCAGCAGTTGCAAGCACCACCAGACTGTACCACAGTGATGGCCATGATAGTCAGGCGGTTGGGCTGGAGATTGCCAGGAGACTTGGGTATAGTGCCTTTCTACCATCTTACGGTCAGCCAAGCTACCCAGCTGCAAGGAGGTTCAACTACGGAGGAGCGTTTGGAACTGCTGACAGCTTTTGTGAGGGAGGCTCTAGGGGTGTCAACCGATAGCCCAACTCCTCCCTACCTTGCCACCAACCTCCAGCACTTTCAGGCAACCCTAGCTCGGCTATGGACAGCAGTTCATTGGGAGAACAAAAACAAAGAGACGCTGTGGCGTTTGGTGGTTGATGGGATACCCTTGCCGGGCAACACACACCTTTCCAGGGTGCCCATCAAACCCTGTGAGTGTGGGAGCTATGGAGGAGATACTGATCAGCCTTACTCCCCACGCATGCATCACTTCTGGGAATGTCCAATAGCCAAGGCGGTGCGAGAGCAGATTGACAGGCATCTGCGACTGCTGTCACCAGCCACCATAGAGGGGGGCATAACCAGGCAACAGCTGTGGCTCGTCCAAGCGCCAACCGGGTGCGAACAGGCACCTTGGGACGTGATAGCCATGGCTGCTTTGTCTTCTATGGAATATGGCAGGTACTGTCTCCGGGCTGCAACCCGGGAACAAAGGCAACAGGGGGCATCTACCCACGGACGGCAGCAACAACCACAGACCCATACAGCAGAGCAGGGACCCCGTCAACGGGCTATTACTGACTTCTTCAACCGGTTAGGGGGCTTTACGCAAGAGGAGGATGAAGCTGCCAACACACGTCCAAGCATCTACACGACACAGCCAACTTTGGACAATGCAGCACAAACAACAGCTTCTCCCCTGGACCAAGCACGGGCCCGTACAGTTGCTGACTTCTGGACTCGCTTGCACTCTTTTGCAGCGCTGGGTATCCCTAAATATGGCTGGGATCGGGTGGGACCGCAACATCCCATCCTAGCCATAGTTGGAGCTCAGTTGAGATGTGATTCTCCTATGGAAATCACCGACCGTGGAGCAGAGAGAGCAGAGCAGGGTCCTTAGGGCGGGGTTTTGAGGAGGAGGTTTGAGGGAGAAGTAGGGGGAGAGAGGAGGAGAGTTGGAGAGAATGGGCAGGCAGCCTGGTATTTGAGGAGGGGCAGGGAGAGAGTGGAGGGTCTCGTGGCTGGAGGAGCCTGTGTCCAGGCACTGGGTTCTGAGGGTTTTGGGGGAGGCAGTGAGAGAGGTCTTTCCCTCTTGTGCAGTGCAGGTGTTTGAGGGGCCAGCTGTGGGTGGGGCCGGGAGGCTTTCTAGGGGGGCGCCAATTTGGCTCGTCATCCCCCCCTCTGTCTTTAGCTGGGTTCTTCCTCCTTGGCTGTGTTGGAGTGTGCTCTCCTGTTGGCGTCTCTCATCTGAGGGCTTCTGTGTGTCTTTTTCAGGCTCTTGCTAGTTCAGTTTTGTGTTGGAGGAGAGTGGTCCCCTTCTTTGTGCAGTTAGTCGCCCCCTGTTTTCTTTTGTTCCCTCCTCGTTTTCGTGGTGCTCCTCAGTGCTCTATTAGTGGCCAGGCTAGAGCCTCTGAGTCTTTCTTTGCTCTAGCTGGTCTTAGTGAGAGGGGGAGCACGTGCGTGGCAGGACAGACAGACAAAGCCACGTGCCCCTCCCCTGCGCTGTGGCTCGGTCTGGTCAGGCCCCTTGGTGCTCGCCCTTGTAGGGCGAGTCGCCCACAGTGTAACACCCCATATATACACCAAAACGATTGTTGTATATGTTATGTAATAACATATTAGTTGCATGAGCCCTACGTATAGGGACTGAAGCTGTAGTAGTCGTACACACTCTAGCACAATATATATGTGCAGATACACGCCATCAACATCTCGAGAGGCCTTTGCGGCTCTCAACTACTACAGAAGCAAGGCAGTGTGGCTGGTAGGATTTAGGAGGGTATCAACGGGCCTCATGTCGTAAATGAAGCACATGGCGGCTTGGATGTTGTTATGACGAGTGAGGAGTGAACCTGGCGGCGGGCGTGGATGTTGTTATGGCGCACTTCGCTTATTTATTGAAAATGGGAATCCGACGTGGAAATTAGCTTATTTAGGTCCAATGGCCCAGGCACATGGAGGTCAACCAGCTTTAATAGTGCTGGATAGTCCTTTTCCCTAAGTTAAAAAATGTGACAGGTAGGAGTTGTGCATGTGAATACCTGTTGTCCGTCAAATAAGGAATCCCCAATAATAGTAATAGTGGACACAACTGCAGATAGTAATCATGCATGCCCACCAAATAATCTAGTTCAGTGTTTTCTACAAATATGTATGTATGTATGTATCTATCTATCTATCCATCTATCTATCTATCTACCTATCTATCTATCTATCTATCTATCTATCTATCTATCTATCTATCTGTCTGTCTGTCTGTCTGTCTATCTGTCTTTCTATCTGTCTTTCTATCTATTTATCTGTCTGTCTATCTACCTACCTAGCCACCTACCTACCAAGTCTGCATCCATATAAAGATTATGGAGATGGAAGCAAGGACTAGCAGTTGCGTGGTGGACGAATGAGGGATGCTTGGCGGATGATGAATGGCTCTGTATTACACAGTCACAGGTGCACATCTCCATTTCTTATTATTGCTTGGTTTTGTATGCCTAATTATCAGGGAGCTTACCTTTCTAAGCAAGCCTGATCGTTGATGTCAGGGCTTTTAGCCACAAAATTTTTTGTGGCTGTAGGTATATTGGGGTGTTACACTGATATATATATATATATATATATATAGGTATAGGCTGTAGGTATATATCGTTTTTCTCACTCAGTACTGCATGCATGTAGGCCTATATATATATGGTGTTGTAAATATCTTCTCCTTCTCCCTTTAATCCTATTTTCCGTATGTAGCTGGATTTTATACTCTTTAAACAGGTATAATGGTGACTATAACTAACAGGGGTGTGGAACACAGTGTGCGCATGCAATAAAAACACACACGTGCGTGATGATGCTGGGATGCAGGTGAATTATTTCTCCAAAAATAAAGAAAATGGTTCGACCAGCTTCTCAAGGCCCATCAGCTGCTTGGGAGGTCAAGCAAGTGTCAAATAATATATACGTCAAATGAATTTCTGCCATCACCGCAAGCAAGCAAGGTTTCCCCCTCTCACATGCATGTGTGCGAGGCAGGGCGTCTACTGCAGAACCTGCCAAGGGCTCTTGAGTCCATGGAGACCTGCTTCCGATGCATGATTGCTGCATCAGACAGTGTCCAACACCCGTCCAACACAGACAGTGTTGTATCTCTGTTTTATCCGCCTACAGCAGCAAAGGCCCAATCGAAAGATGACCAGGTGTCATCCTGGATACTACCCGTAGATACCCCAGGATACTACAGACAGCTAGCCAGGGGCTGCATGCGCTGCCAGGCTTATCCCATAAAACCATTTCCAATCCGCAGCAGCGTGTATGTGTCGCCGCACACCGCTGGCAAAAGGTGGTGGTGAGTAAAGATATATAGATCCAACATTATCATTACATATAGATAGGCAGTGTAGTAGTCGCACAATATATGTGTGCAGATACATGCCATCAACATCTCGAGAGGCCTTTGCAGCTCTCAACTACTACAAATGGTAGCGAGCGGAACCGTCAGATTCAAATCCTGAGGTCGCCGGTCCGATACCTTCGGACAGCGATGTCTCGAATCTGACGTGATCCAGGTTCCCAACGGAAATGTTTGAGAGTAGTTGATGGCTATAAAGTCTGATGTTAGAAAAACCCGTGAGAGCTAGGGCGCATGATTAGAGTGGCATGTCGCGACGTGGGATTGAGTAAAAAAACCTTCCCATGGCCAGGGTAGGCGATGGTTAACATCGGTTGATGGGGCCTTAGCGCCCGGGACGTGCCCTCCAGAGGGGGGGGAGTGTAGTAGTCGCACAATATATGTGTGCAGATACACGCCATCAACATCTCGAGAGGCCTTTGCAGCTCTCAACTACTACAGGCAGGCAGGACTTATTACAATGGAACGAGCCTGATGAATGGCTCGAGGGCAGCACGCACCCAAATGAATGCCGTCCACACAACACCACTGTGGGCTCTCTGATGTGGCCAGCCAGCCAGGCATACTGCTGCTGGCTTCATTCACTGGCCTGAACAAGGGGCCTCAGCTAGCCTCATCAGCCTAGCTACGTAGTACACACCCAACGAACACTACATACATGCATATTAAACATCCTGGTGAACATACTGGACCAGCAGGGCAAACAAGGTTAATTGCCCCAAACATCAAGTCGAAGGAAAGGGTGATTAGTGAATGTATTGTCCCATCCTCTATGTATCTATCTAGATAGGTGGCCGACCCACCGCACGCACTGCAAATGCCACCAATCTTGCCAATCTTGCAGAAATCCGAAACCGAAAGAAGTCCCAATCAATCCAATTAAAAATGGTTGTCGATACAAGATGGGAAGCCAGCAGACATTCACGCACGGCAAAGCATGGACTGACCCAAATTCAAAGCGCTAAACAGAGGCAGTGATGCAAGCAAGCATACAACGTCGTCCAACACAAGGCAGTACGTGGGCGGTGATGATGGGGAAGATGCCCTGCCAAAGATTAAGCATGCACATACAGCTGAACTCGGAATTCCGCGCATCTCCGGTTCATTGACTTCCATACGCACGTGTTACCACAACAGCACAGTGCACTCGCTCCCAAATAAAAGAGGTGGCAACGATCTCCCCTACGTACCGACCTGTTCATCTGCTGTACACCACATGCACGGGCAAACCACGATAGCTGTTCCCCGCCGGCCATGCCGCTGTGCACGATGCACGTATGTATAGGAAAGACAAGAACGAAACTCATCTAGGCACAGGGGCTAATAACCACCAAAAGCTTTCTTTATGGATGTTATCTCATAAATGGGAGATGCATGTCACATACGTGAAAGGGTGCTATCCACCAATACATACATACATTGCCTAGGTACCCTGGTACTTAGTTCATTGTCGCCACGTCATCAACATCCCAAGCATCCTGAATCATGTCTTTA
Source organism: Volvox reticuliferus (assembly GCA_019650235.1). Taxonomy (NCBI): domain Eukaryota; kingdom Viridiplantae; phylum Chlorophyta; class Chlorophyceae; order Chlamydomonadales; family Volvocaceae; genus Volvox; species Volvox reticuliferus. The sequence goes on from BNCP01000004.1 coordinate 822,477, forward strand.
TGTTTAATCTCCTTCATGGTGGGTAGACCTTAACGACAAAAATCATCATCGATGTTGCATTTCTATGAACCGGAAGATTGGGTAAATAAAAGTAAAGCGTGCGTGCTACCAAACTTCCAACCCTTTCCAACATAATAATAGGCATCCCATCATGCATACATACGTTAGTTGATTGCCGTGCTTGTTTTGGTGAGTGGTGGGCGGGGCTGCCACCAGCCCCCATGGAGCACGCATCCAACAACAAAAGCACGGCTAATAATACATACCCACGATCGATGTTGCGTGCGAGACGTACGGTGAATAAGTAGTGTAAACCAACGGATTGAGGGCCGCTCGCTAGCTCTGATGACACCAAAGAGTCATCAGGGAGCGGATGTATGTCGAGATGGGAGGTGCAGCAGTATCGTTAGCATCTTCACGATCGTCATTCTAACCTACTAAAGCCAGTCCTGCCTAACGCACGAACTGGATCGAGAATTTCCGCATTACGTACTCCGCCTGTGATCAAGGTAGAGTAAAAGGCCGAAAAGATAGATCTGACGGCAACGAACGTCCAAAGAGTAGTAGTCTGGCAGGATCTACCAATCCAATCCTTTACTATAACGAGTAATGGTTCAGAAGGACGCAAAATACAGTAAAGCCTTGGGGCAGCAGTACTCGCAAAATCCATGCACGTTCAACCCGCAATAAATTCCCAGTTGCCACCAAAATGCCGGTCGACGACTAGGTCGATTTTCAAAGCTAGATCTGGCCTTATAATGCCCTTTCTCGCCTGCAATAGCAGTGCACATGATGGCGCTTTACTTCGTGGCATGGGGCGAAGCTGGGCGAAGCCAATAACCCTGCCATGCTTGCGTCATTATCAGCGCACAGCGCCTGCCAACTGGAACATGATGAATACCAATCCCGAAGAGCATCCTCTGCATATCTGTGCTTTGCTCGCCTTTTTCCGTCTCACACCGTCTCCCATTCGCGCAGCGACTCAATGAAAAGAAGCAATAATACGCGGACCGCAACACCGCTGGCCTGAAGAAGGCATGGCCAGCCATGCAAGACTATGCTTTCGCCTTTTGCCTTTGCACGGCTCGCTCCTGTTTGAAGCCTCCGCCGTAAAGCTCCGCACGAAAAACTCGCCCCACCCCGAAGTAACAGCAACAGCGCCCAGATGTTCCACCCTACACTGTGCAGCAATGCCACATTGAATGCGGCCTCTCCGCCTCCGAGCCATCCAGCTACCTTGCATTCCCTGCCAAACCCGTCTCCGGCGGGGTCTCCTGTCCCGCTCCCACCCCACGCCTTCACAAACTCTCCAACCCGCACCCACATGTGACCTTATTTTGGCGGCGGGACATGGTCAAACAAACTGCAGTGCTCCTCTCGCTGTTCATTCGGTATGTTCCATTTGTTTGTGCTTCAGTCGTTCTCGAGCTTCCTCTTCAACTTCTCTGTCGCAATAATCGGCGGGATGGAGGTAAGGCCTGAAGAGCTGAGGCCTTCACGTCTTGGCCCCCGTGCTCTCCGGCCCCCAACGTGCATGCACGAGGCTGCCATACACCTACTTTTATTGTTACGCCCACGCGCGAGGGCACATGGTCATGTCGTCGCTTTCACAGCATAACATGCCGCCCGCGGTTGAGAAAAAAATGGCCCCGACGCCGTCTTTGTGTCGACAGTCCTTGCACGATTTGCGACCTTCCACTTGCAACTCCGTGCCCTGAGTGCAGAGGGGCACTTCCTCGGAGTCATCTGGGGGAGGGTCGGGTGAAACCGAAATGCACATCAGACGTGGAGGTGTATTTGGGCGTACCAGGTGGTGTATGTATGTTTGGAACCGGGGGTCGATCAACCGTGGGTGGATCAGTCGACATTTCCGCACGGGCACGTGAAGCTCAAAGCTTGAAAAGCAGCCGACCCGGTCCGAAGGGCCCACGTGATGATATATATGGAACCATGGGTTGGCGTCCCGGGACGGCATCACGGATCGAGGGGGTTTTAAGAGGTCCCGTCTAGCAGCTTTGGATACCAACCTCTGTAAACAAGATGTACATTATGGGCATGCTTCATTTACATGATATGCAAATGAACCATAGATGTATGATAAAGGGGGTGTTACACTGTGAGCGACTCGCCCTACAAAGACGAGCACTGGGGGGCCTGACCGGACCGAGCCACAGCGCAGGGAAGGGGCACGTGGCTTTGTCTGTCTGTCCTGCCGCTTGCTCCCCCTCCCATTAAGACCAGCTAGAGCAAAGAGGCTTTAGCCTGGCCACTAACAGAGCACTGAGGAGCACCACGAAAACAAGGAGGGAGCTAAAGAAGAGAGATGTATGTCTTTTTTTGTCATATATGCTATGTTTTTGTCATAGTCATATGCAGTTGTGTATCTTTAATGGCAGGAGTCGATGCACGCAGAAGTTAGGGTGCGACTAATACCCCCAGAGGTCCTGGGCTCCAACCCTCCTACCAAGCGCCAATCAAGTTCCCAGGGGATTGATGAGACAGTGGGCACCCCTTAGTCGGTGGATTGTGTAGTACGTGAGTATGGTGGCGTGCGGGTGGACCGGGAACAGAGTTGACAGTGCCCCCGATCCACCGCTAGATTCTGCTGGACGCTGATGGTGAGCGCTGAACCCAATAAGTGCATGCTGAAGTCGATTGGGGTGAATGGATAAGGGCGCCTCGCTAACAGGGATTGTACAACAGACCCCACGGCGCGCACCACCACACGCAACTGCCCGCGTGCGTACCTAGTTCGCAGTTGACAAACTTGCGGAAGCGCTCGTCGACCTTTTGGTACTTCTCCGGCGGCACATCGGGGTGCTCCCTCCGCACTCGAAGGATTTCCATGAGGGTCTCGAAAGCGTCTGTTCGTCAGGGCATGGCAGCAAACGATACCGATAACGGCCAGGGAAGGGAAAAGATAAGGCCACCATGCAAGGCTCTGTGCTGCCCACTGCACGCATACACGTTCAGCTCCCATAACGCCTGGCATATGTGCATGGCCAGGTGCAACAGATAGATTGCCCTTCACCCCTTGTCCTCCGCAAAGAGGTTTCCACATCAATTACCCATTCCTCATATCGACCCGCCCACCCATGTATGGCCCCAACCCCCCTCTTTCCACGCGCTCACCGTATCTTCCGTCCTCCCCAAGGATAGCCCCGAGGCTGCTGCTGTAAAACATGTGCTGGGCGGCGCATTTCAGCCGCTTCTGTGGTTGTGGTGGCGGTTATGGTTGAGAATCAAGACGGGAGAGGCGAGGGGAGGAGGATCTTGAGGAATGGTGGGGGGAGGTTGTGGTCGCAGCAAGTGATCGCAGCAGCAGTAGCCTCTACGATCACCCGACCCTCCGAAAGGCCCGTTTTTGACGACATCGACCTTCCCGTTAGGCTTCTACACAATCACGGCCCACGTATCTGAGTGCTCGCACCTGCTTTACAGCCACATCGGATGCGGGGACGTTGTTTAGTATTCGCGGCAGTTCGGGAATATCCTGTTCAGGCACGCTGATGCTGAACTTAGACCAGTCAATCTCCGGCTCGAAGGGCTGCAGCACGCCGTCGCCGATTAAAACGGGCAAGCAGCCCATGAACGACACAAGGATCTGTCGCTTGCCGTGACCTCCACCAGCGGGTGCCAGACAGAACTTGTGCGTTGATATATCCTGTGGTAAACGCTTCGGTGGTTAGCTAGGCGGTTGAAGATGGCAATACGACAGGGAGGAGCATAACCGCTTTCCCTGTGTGGGCAAACTGTCCTGAGATGCATTCCAAGGGACGAATTAAATCTTCGTAACGAGGTGAAAAGAAAACACCTCTACCTTAACCCTCCATCCTCTACCCTCCCCCCTGCAGCTAGTAATCCTCCCCCTGCTGGTACCAGTGCTGGTGCGTGGCGACAGTGCTTCTGCTTCTGCTTCTGCTGCACTGATACATTCCTACTGATGTAGTACACTGCTGTTGGTGCCGTTGCCTAGTAGCTCTTACCGATACATCGTCGGCTCACCTCCAAATAGCTATTCGTCCAGGGAACAATCTTAAAGCCCTTCGTCTTTCGGTGGTGCAAATATACCTTTGACGGGGAGGGTGGAGATGCAGGGGCGGGACCAGGCGGGGCCCGTGTTCGGTATGCAAAGCCGAAAAGGTAGCAAGGAAAGGGGGAGAAAGTAGACTGTCGAGGTCCAATGGGGAAGCGACGGGGGAGCGGCATCTGTACATATCCGACCCAAATGAAGAATATCCGAAGCCGGTGTCTGCGCACACCCGAAACGTGTCGAGGTGGCGAAATCATCCTGACGTCCATGACAGAAACAGAAGAGGTCAACGCACCAAGCCAATGTTCGTATAAGCATGTCGTCCTCGTCGCTACATAAGACCACGTACCGCTTGCCGCACGCCCAAGCTGTAGTCTTCGTGGCCAGGGCCGCACTTCCCCGTGGAGGGGTCGGGCAGCTCGCGATCCCCACAAATACGACCCTGAGGTGGTGATGGCGGTGTGGGATCCTTCGGTCACGCACGGTATAAGTGAGTGAAAGGAAAACCACTAAAGAGCGGGAAAAGCGACTCCAAGAAGCCATAAAGTCAACGGCCACACATTCCGGCCTCTTGATCACCCATCCGCCACGTGTGTGGTGGTGGTGTTGATTACATGTCCATGTGTATATATGTGTATGTATATGTATATTAATCCTTTCCCCTTACCCTTACCCATTCCTCTATGTTCATGTCACCAGACTAATACACACCCGCACTGCGACAGCCCGCACCCTCGCCAAACTCACCGCAAAAAACAACGTGCCATTACGCACCAGGGGCCCCCCGTTCGCCTTGGCCTCCGCCTCCATCCGCGGGTTCATCGGCGACTGGTGGAACCCTTGAGTCATGATCATGACGGGGATTACAATGTCCTGCAAATTGGGGCGGGTGAGTGCTTGATGACGGTGACGGAAGAACAAGACGACGGTTTAGTTTTGGTTAAGAGCTTGCTTCTTTACTCCGCTTGGGGGTTCAGCCGTTTCTAAACACACGCAAACTCTTCCGGCTTTGGACCTCTCCACCGATGCTTGTAGATTACACTTTTGCTCCTTCCCCTCTCCCTCGCCGTTTCCCAAACGGCATCAGCCCGACCATAACCCCACCTTGCCCGGACGGTGCGCCCTATCCCAGCGGGCTACCGGATGGTACTCTTGAAGGCCCCAGTGGCTGAGCCACGTGATGTTGGATAGCGAACTGTTGACGTGCCGGCGAAACGTCAACGCCAAGTCATTAATGCTGCAGGTGGGAGAAGAATGAAGGAAGAAAACCGTCCAGCTTACATATTATAACTTTGCATGTTTGTTGTATTAGTCATTGCCGTACAGCGCACTTGGATCCACATTGTAAATGACAGTACGTGTACATGTATAAGTGGCGCACGTCGGCAAGTACGACACGCTTGGAAAAAGGAACACAAACATGTACGGCGTACCCCATATCGCCTGTGTGGATGATGAGGTGGCGGTGACCGTTGTCCTTTGACCACCAAGGAAAAGTAGTTTGGATGTACGGCAGGACCCATTCAAGATGCTCCCGTACCAATGCCCCGCGCGTGTAGATTGGGATGAAGAAGTAGTCAGCCTCATTGCCGTCCAGGGTACGCATTCCGGAGGACATGAGGCGTTGCCAGAACAGGAATTGTAGCGGTCGGTCCATGCGCGAGAAGATAAACCTATATAAGTTTTCGAGGCCGCGCAAAAGGGGCCAGGAACATACACGTCAGCATGTGCGTGCGTGTGTTTTAACTAAAATCCTATACCGGTATCACATTTTAGCTCATTGCCTTTCGTTATTCGGAATTTTTATTCCCCTAATACTCGAAACGAAAGATAAGGAAACCTGTCGTACGGCCGTACCACGAGGTCATGTTGGGCGGCAGTTCATAAATGTACACCTTCACCCCGGTTTTCCTCGGCACATAGTTCCCCTCCAGCAGCTGCATTTTACCGTTGGGGCCCCAACTAATGGAGCAGTCCATGCCCCAGTACCCTACGGGGGGCGGTTAAGTAGGGGGGCGAAAAAGAGGTCAACGACACATACCGCAGGGAGGGATGCCGGCAGAAGCCTCTGTCTCCCCTGACCCCAACATATAAGGCCCATATTACCAGCCATCAGTTCCTCCCCCCCGGGAAATGACGTAGGCTCAATCGCTAGAAGCCCCCGTGAGCTCGTGGCGCATCGCGTACTTGGAGTAGGGTGTGTCTGCTCTCACCTGGTTGGCAGTGGCACATGCCCCCGATGCATCTCCCCCGCTGGTTGCAATTGTTGAAGCATTCGGATTCCTTCCGACATTCTCGGAGGCTCAGCGAGTACTGGGCACATAGCTGGGCCATGTTGGGGGCCAAATCGGAGCAAGACGGCCCTGTGTAGTGCCGCGGGCAGTCGCACCTGGTTGGGTGCGGATTATTATTAAGGGCCGGGTGGGCGCAGTAGCGTGGCAAACGGCAAGCAAGCGGAAAACGGACAAGTGGCGCTCGATCTGACACTAATCGAGTCGTTAATCGGTTCCGGTCAGGGCGCAAGTTAAGTCGGCACCGCCAGCGGCCTCATACTTGAATTGCATTGAGCTTAACCTAGTAAGCGCAACCTATGCAATCAGTCGATGGTTGTGGCCTAGTGGCCTTCCGTTCAGAGGGGAACGACTGTCGGACATGGTGACCTCAGGAATCTCAGGAATCTACGCACGTATCGTTTTCTGAGTTGCCTACCTTCCTATTTCTTCATTGCAAACACCGTGTTTATGGCAGCCTTTTGGACAGCTACCAGAGCTCGGAGCTACAGCCGTTCGCTCCACAAGGCTTCGTTTTATTTGGCAAAGCCGACGCTCTTGCCGACTAGCCGCATTGTAGCACCCGTTTCTAAATTGTGCGTTAGATGGAGATGCTGCCATGTAAAGGCAATAAATAACGAAAATTAAGCTAAGCCACGTCATTTATTGATGATCAAGTCAAATCTAAGCCCTTAGTAAAAGAAGGATATATTCATACCAACGCTCTGTCAATTAAAATACTGGACCAGAGGATCGTTAAGGCGAACGGGACACGTCAGATGTCAGGGTACGTTGAGTGCAACAAATTCAATAGCAATAAGGTCTTCTTCAGGATTGCTCGCTTTCGTTCAAACCTTAGTACCAGCCTTACATTATGTTGTACGAAAAAGACTGGAAGTACGTGAGGCCATACCTTCAAATCTATCTGGTGTGTTGTTGTTATCTGTGCAATAGGTATACTGCGAGCAATAGGACGCGCTCGGGAGAATACAATGAGTGCCAGCAGAAATAATGGCGGGCGTTCCTGGGCATACGCAAGACAAAGCTAGACCACCAGATGTAGCAGAAAATTTTAAACCTTGGTGTAGAAACCAATATAATCTTTCCCTTAGATATCATCAGTCCTAGGAAGGCGGAGGGGCTGAGAATGCCCCACGTGTGCGCCTGTTACAGGCGCAACAGTTGCGTGTCAGCCAGTTGCAGACAATGCCTTCATCATGTGTACAAAGATTGATTCTGTACCAATTAATTGCCAAATGCGCACGGATGGCCGCAGCTGAGTTAATAGAAAGGAAAAGGGAAATGGAATAAGTGTGGGATCTTTTCATTCTGCCATAGCTTACAAATAATATAGAAGTGCTTTTTTTCATATTTAGGGATATTGTCTGTGACCCCAGGAAGGCTATGGCCGTATGGCGTATGGAAGTAAGTCCACACTTGCGGTAGTCGGACGGTCGTCGCCACATACACGCATTTCGACCATACGTAAAACAGAAAATCAACCAGCCTCTTAATCTCATTACCATTTAATAATAAATTGATGTGGCAAAAATATTTTATACGTCATGTGGTAGCCAGGTTTCCTTAGGAATCATTTTGATCGCTCCGTCGGCATATGCATGACCGTGCGTATCAGTCGTCCGTAACAGGAAACTAAAACTGGAAATGGTCAGTGTGCCACATCCAGAGAAAATTTGCGGATATGATGAAGTTGGTTTTTCATAATGTTTCTCCTTTGTAGAAGGACGCCAACATGCATGCACCTCGTGCACTACGTACGTACTCGCTCCCATGTACTTCATCAACATCTTCAACATGTACTTCTATTATTGGGAGATCTGCTGCCTTGCTTCCGGCTGCCACACGGGAAAGTCCCCCCTGCTGCATGCCCTAAGAACCCACACATACACTTGCGAACATAGGTACACCCACCGCAGGTCCTAACTACTCACATACAAAGAGCTTTGCCGTGCATTATGGATGTGATTTATCTACTAGCAAATTTGATTGGTGATATACACCACTGACATACACTCACGCACATACACATATATATATATATACACGCACACCGCGGGCTTCAGTTCAGAATGACGGAATAATGTACTTTATTATCTACCTGCCTGTGGGCTCATATCACTAGCATGCATGCAGCCACCAACGAACTTCGCTATGCTCGGCCAAAATTAAAGTACGTACCTTATAAATTTAGCTCACCAATGTACGAAGGGAATCATGACACGCACCTAACAGCGCGAATATCTTCATAAACACGCACAATACATACAATAAGATTATTGCACGCATGCAGTACGTAGTACATACATACACCTGCCTTACATGCTAGGTGCGCCAATCTATCGATCCATATTAAAATTCGTTCATCACGCACCGACCCTGCGTGGTGGCGCGCGTGCTTTGGCCAGATAGACACTACTGCGCATATGTTAGTCTAGGTGGGAGCTGTAAATGGTCCATCCACGCAGTAGCTGCCCCAACCTACCCCCTTAGGTAGCTACGTACTGCTGGCCAGTAGCTGGTCCTCCGTCCCCGTGTATATGTAGCTGACCAGTGGCGGATCAGATGCATGCCAGGCAGTAGATACGTATGTATGTAGCTAGATCGATAGCTGACTGCTTGCCAGCAGTACCACAACGAAGCTGCTAGCTAGCTGGATGCATGGGTTAGAAACTCCGTCATCACATGCATGTATGCATGTGCAACGTACGGCCCATATAATATAACGGCCCACCTATCTAGCTTCCACGCAAGCAAAGCAGCTACAAAATAAATAAGACATATAACAGGGTATAACAGCTGCTGCATGCACATATACTGTGAGCTGACAATCAAAAGCAATGGCAGTATTCTAAAGCATGCATAATATATAAATAAAACGACTTGTATAACGAAATATATACACAAGCAAGTAGATAAATACAATAAAATAATCTATTATCAGTTATTATATTAGAATCTAGTAGTAGTATATATGTAATTCGCAAGTAAGGAAAGAAAGTTATGAATGAACAACCCAGCATCCAGTGAGCTGATGCATGCAAGCGAGAATGAACATTACTAAGATGAATAAATAAAAGAATCAGGGCTGGACACGGCAGTTACAAAGGGAATGACATAAGGGAGTAGGACGCACGCACGAATGATATTATTAGTTCGCATTTCGTATACAAGCGAGCGAGTCACGAAGCGAGTCACGCACGAAGCGAGTCACGAAGCGAGTCACGAAAGCTTAATAATATATAATGAGGAGCATGGAAAAGGTTAAGCTTAGGTGTGACTACTGCTGCATATTCAGATTATATTTCTTCGCAACAGACGACCAAAAGTCATGGTAATGACGAATGAATGGACACACCTCATCATCTGCCGTACACAAAATGCGCAAGTCATTCAAGGCATGCAGCCATCGAATTATTGCAGCAGATTTATGTGTATAGAAATGCGGGCTATTATTAATTGTGCTGTTAATAAGCAGCACCGTGCGATGTATTGGTGATGCACCCATGGCACGTAGCCTGTTACAGAATCCAAAATCCCTGTGCGTAGACGTCAGTGATTTTTCCGTAGCCGATGCAACAATTCTGGAAGTGAAAAAGGTACGATACACAGTGCTACGAAAATCTTGTCTTCGGAGCTAATATGGAAACGAACTGAATGCATGTTAGTTTACAGTAGTGCGTGACACAGTGCGTGGTCAGCTTAAAGATTAAAAACATGAAAAACGTGAAGCTATACCTGCTACACATGAAGATAGATTGGTGGTCACTATATATAGTATAGGTCAAAAGTCACTGTACCGACATAGATATATATACCTTCTCTATATACCTATATACCGACATAGATACATCTATATACCTATATACCTCTATATACCTATATATACCTATATACCGACATAGATATATCTATATACCGACATAGATATATATACCTTCTCTATATATACCTTCTCTATATACCTAAGCTTCTCCCCTGGACCAAGCACGGGCCCGTACAGTTGCTGACTTCTGGACTCGCTTGCACTCTTTTGCAGCGCTGGGTATCCCTAAATATGGCTGGGATCGGGTGGGACCGCAACATCCCATCCTAGCCATAGTTGGAGCTCAGTTGAGATGTGATTCTCCTATGGAAATCACCGACCGTGGAGCAGAGAGAGCAGAGCAGGGTCCTTAGGGTGGGGTTTTGAGGAGGTTTGAGGGAGAAGTAGGGGGAGAGAGGAGGAGAGTTGGAGAGAACGGGCAGGCAGCCTGGTGTTTGAGGAGGGGCAGGGAGAGAGTGGAGGGTCTCGTGGCTGGAGGAGCCTGTGTCCAGGCACTGGGTTCTGAGGGTTTTGGGGGAGGCAGTGAGAGAGGTCTTTCCCTCTTGTGCAGTGCAGGTGTTTGAGGGGCCAGCTGTGGGTGGGGCCGGGAGGCTTTCTAGGGGGGCGCCAATTTGGCTCGTCATCCCCCCCTCTGTCTTTAGCTGGGTTCTTCCTCCTTGGCTGTGTTTGAGTGTGCTCTCCTGTTGGCGTCTCTCATCTGAGGGCTTCTGTGTGTCTTTTTCAGGCTCTTGCTAGTTCAGTTTTGTGTTGGAGGAGAGTGGTCCCTTTCTTTGTGCAGTTAGTCGCCCCCTGTTTTCTTTTGTTCCCTCCTCGTTTTCGTGGTGCTCCTCAGTGCTCTGTTAGTGGCCAGGCTAGAGCCTCTGAGTCTTTCTTTGCTCTAGCTGGTCTTAGTGAGAGGGGGAGCACGTGGCAGGACAGACAGACAAAGCCACGTGCCCCTCCCCTGCGCTGTGGCTCGGTCCGGTCAGGCCCCTTGGTGCTCGCCCTTGTAGGGCGAGTCGCCCACAGTGTAACACCCCAACATATATACCTGGCTCCTATATATTCAAAGTGGCACTAACGGCATGCAACTCCCAAATTGCGGCAGATGTTTAAGCATAAATTGTGTCAGTGCTGCTGCCCTGCGAATATCTTTTCCATATATATATACAGTTGTACACCCAAAGTCAGGGTGGCAAAGTGGCCTCACTGATGAGGTACTACGTATTTGATAGGCCTTGACGTTGTGTACAAGCTATTGTATATAAAATCGAGCTCAAATGGCAACAGTGTACACAAGCCACGGATGATGCACATACACCTGATCCCCACTATACACTGAGTATTGTTAGCAGCCAGTTTTCTGCTAAATCTCGTTACACACTATTGTCCCCAGCAGTGGGTTATGTAATAAACAAAGGGCGAATGCGTGGTTAGCATCCCAAGGCTTTTGTGAACCCCACGCAACTGCACCCCAGACATCTCCTTCAAGTAGGCAGGGCAACATCGCCTCCTGTGACCGCCAGCCCCCGTGGGCCTGGAACAACCGCTCCTCCACTCCTGCTGCCGCCATCATTGTGGCACCCCCAATCTAGAGACTATGCAGCCCAAAGCGCGCCTTGCCTGTTGCCTCGCTCTGGATGGCAAACCCAGCACATTTCCCACTAACTTTAGCACGACGTACCCGTCGCATTTCTCATATGAGACTGGGGCCTTGCTAAACATGATTGGGGCCCCCTGGCACTTCGCCTGATGTCCATTCCAGTCACGAAACAATAACAAGGGCATCTCCGAATGAACCCCACGCAGGCTGCCTCCTGAAGGAAACGGTGCAATAGCCGCACTGGGCAGGCCTCTGAGGTTCCTGCCACCAGTATGATTATATTGCCATCCTGAAATTGATCATTTTTACGCTTGCTCAAGAAAACCTCCACCCTGTCATCATACAGCGCAGCTGCACATCGCTAACCAGGAGGTGTTGCACGTCATCATATCGGAGGAACCCTGCAAAACAGTCCCTGCGGCTAAGACCTTTGCCAAGACGTTCCGCCTATCCTGAATGATAGACGCGAAGTCGTGTTTGGACGCGACACAGCAACGAGCGACAGAGTACTACATCAAGTCCAAGCGGGACGTGGTCTTTACAGAAGGACAAATGGTTCTGCTGAGCACTAAGAACCTTCATTCCTTTGCTGAAGGATCCCGTGAGCTTTTGCCCCGTTGGATTGGCCCGTACCCCGTTGTGCACATGGTAGGGAACGCAGCCGTCGTGCTGACGTTGCCCTCTGACATGAACATCCACCCAACATTCCATGTGTCACTTGTTCGTCCCTACCGTGGCATGGAGCCCGCACCCGATACCACTGATACCCCCACAGCAGTCGAACCAGGTCCTGAGACTTGGGTCACGGGAAAGCAGAAGGCGTACGATGTGGAGCGTGTCCTACGATGTGGAGCGTGGACTACCACGTCTGTATTTTGGGAGAGACGCTATAGTTGATCATAGTCGATTCAACTATAGTCAATCAATAGATGATTCAACTATAGACGATTCAACTTATAGACGGTTCAACTTAAGACGGTTTGACTTAAAGACAGTTCAACTATAGCTGATATCTATATCCGATACTGAAATAGTTGCTGGATCCAGGAGAATTAGGGGCAATTTATCGGTCGTATCCATCAGATCAGTTACATATAAGATGCTGTAATTGCCTCCATGAGTGCAGCTAACCTTGCCCTGATTTTGCTCTGGTATCACTGGCAACCATTCCTCAGGTCATGGGGCAACCAGAGTGTCAAGTATAAACTACTTCATGATCTCATAATCCCCACCTGTCTAGCACCTGTCCTTTTTGCTCTAGCAGAACCATGCTTTTCTCCAACCTGACTCAGATAAACAATACAGACACATTCAATGAATGTCTCCAAGTAAGGGGACACCCGGCGTGTGGGCATACACCGACGCAAGCGCACTGTGCATGAGTACTTGGTCAAGTGGACTGGCTCCAAGTGAGTATAACTCTTGGGAGCCTGCGCATAATTTCTCCCCAGAGATGTCGCCCATCCTTGAGGAAATTAGATTGCCACGCAGTCTCAGTGACCTGTGCAGTTCATGCTGCTTGCAGCACGGATGCTGCATAACGGGAGGAGGGATAGTTGTACCATGCTCCACTTCGCCTAAGCCTTGCCATGTTGCACCCACCACCACCGGGTGGCAAGCAGCACACGATGGTCCCTGTCGTACGTGGACAATGGCAACGTACGACATCCGTGTCGTACATGGACACTGGAGCAGTACGGCAGCCTGTGTCGTACATGGACACTGGAGCAGTACGGCAGCCAATGTGGCGCGACCGCTCCAATGCACGCATACCACTCGTGCCACACAGCATGTCGTGTCGCATGCATTATGAGCAACAGCTAAGGGCATAAGCAACGCACGAGCAGCACGATGTTGTACCACGCGTCATTTTGCCTAAGCTCTGCTAGAGTTGCACCCACCATCGCTCTATCGCGCACGACACCACGTCACCCTGTCGTACGTGGATGCGTGGAGCGATACGGCACTGTCGTACGCGGAATGGTATGGCACTGTCGTATGTGGACGCGCGGAGCGATACGGCACTGTCGTACGCGGAAGGGTACGGCACTGTCGTATGTGGACGCGCGGAGCGATACGGCACTGTCGTACGCGGAAGGGTACGGCACTGTCGTATGTGGACGCGCGGAGCGATACGGCACTGTCGTACGGTACGACGGCACGGTACGACGATACGGCACTATCGTATGGTACGACGGCACGGTACGACGATACGGCACTATCGTACGGTACGACGGCACGGTACAATGATACGGCACTATCGTACGGTACGACAGCACAGTACGACGGTACTGCACTATCGTATGGTACGGTAGCACAGTACGGCGGTACGGCACTGTTGTATGTGGACGCGCGGAGCGATACGGCACTATCGTACACGGAGCGGTAGTCGTACGCGGAAGGGTACGGCACTGTCGTATGTGGACGCGCGGAGCGATACGGCACTGTTGTACGGTACGACGGCACGGTACGACGATACGGCACTATCGTACGGTACGACGGCACGGTACAATGATACGGCACTATCGTACGGTACGACAGCACAGTACGACGGTACTGCACTATCGTATGGTACGGTAGCACAGTACGGCGGTACGGCACTGTTGTATGTGGACGCGCGGAGCGATACGGCACTATCGTACACGGAGCGGTAGTCGTACGCGGAAGGGTACGGCACTGTCGTATGTGGACGCGCGGAGCGATACGGCACTGTTGTACGGTACGACGGCACGGTACGACGATACGGCACTATCGTACGGTACGACGGCACGGTACGACGATACGGCACTATCGTACGGTACGACGGCACGGTACAACGATACGGCACTATCGTACGGTACGACAGCACAGTACGACGGTACTGCACTATCGTACGGTACGGTAGCACAGTACGGCGGTACGGCACTGTCGTACGGTAAGGCAGCACAGTACGGCGGTACGGCACTGTTGTATGTGGACGCGCGGAGCGATACGGCACTATCGTACACGGAGCAGTACGGCACTGTCGTATGTGGATGCGTGGAGCGATACGGCACTGATGACGTCACCCTTGTCGTACGTGGACGCTTGGAGTAGTACGGCAGCGGCGTGACGCGATCGCACGCATGTCACGCAGCACGTCGCACCACACACGTTAGGCGCACTAGCTAAGGGCACAAGCAACCCGCAAAGAGCATATCGCCTAATGCACTGTGCGCAACGCTGCAAGCATGCATCGCGTGACCGGTATCACGAATAGTGCGCATGGTCCAGCGACTTGGTCGCGGACGATCTAGAATGCATGAGGCACCGCATATCAACGCGCACTAACGATAACACGTGCATTATGCATACGCGCGCGCACGAGCATGATAAGGCGAGCGCACCTTGAGGTCGCGAGGCAATGGCTCGAGCGATGCGGCGCGTCGAATGCAACACTACGCGCGATGGCGTAGTCGGCACCTTTACGCGAGTAAAGAACATCGCATTATTGCTATGACGGCTTATATAGCAATATCCGCACGCGGGATCACGGTAGTACACTTACTACTTGCAGATCTCTTGTACCGCGAGCCGTCGCTGCGAGTATATCTGCTATGCTCATTGACGGCCTAAGAGAGAATCGCTATGCGAACATTTCGATTGACATTTTATATAAGCTAACCGCGTTTTGGTTGAGCTTCCACCTTATATCGCTTATGGTCGCATATCTTGGATAAGCCCGAGCACCGATTCGCATCGGTTAGATGATGATTGCCTCGGCTAGGCACTGATAGCCTATCACGTCATCTACGCCTGTCTTGGAATATAAGTTGTAACTCCTCGCATCGAAGACTTCCGCTGCCTCGATTGGTACGTCCCGATATAATCGAGCATGATGCCCTAAGCCTGGTTCTCCGCAGAATCAATGGGCGATTATGAGGAGTGATACAACACACGAGCAGCATTGTCATCGCAATCATGCATTGGCAATAAAGGCAATGGTTGCAATGGTTGTGCGCATTCCGGTGACTTGGTCACGGATGACCTAGAGTGCATAACGCATCAAGCATATGCGCACATCCTGCTGATGACATGCACACTGTCCTTACACGCACGCCCGAGTGTGATAAAGCTAGTGTATCTTGAGGTCACAAGGTGATGGCTTGAGCGGCGTGGCACGTCAATCGTGATACTACATGTGATGGTGTAGTCGGCACCTTTATGCAAGTAAACAACATTGCATTATTGCTGTGACAGCTTATACAGCAATATCTGCATGCAGGATCACGGTAGTACACTTACTACTTGCAGATCTCCTGTACCATGAACTGTCATTGCGAGTATATTAGCTATACTCATTGACAACCTGCCAAGCTAATCGAAGCTGAGATAAGCTAACCGCGCTTTGGTTAGGCTTACGGCCTTTATACTGTTTATGGTCGCATTTCTTGGATAAGCCCGAGCATTGAGTCAGATTGGTTAGATGATGATTGCCTTGGCTAGGCGCTGATAGCCTGTCACATCATCTGCACCTGTCTTGGATCATATGTTGTGTAATGTTGTATCTCTGTCATATCCGCCTAAAGCAAAGGCTCGATCGAAGGATGCCAGACAACTGGCCAACCTGGATATTAGCCATGAGATACCCCAGGATACTACATGTAACTCCCTGCATTTATGCGAAGACTTCCGCTGCCTCGATTGGTATGTTCTGATATAATCGAGCACTGCGCACTAAGCCTGGTTCTCCGCAGAATCAATGTGTGAATGGCAGGAGGTATACAACACACTATACACCAGTTCCAGTTGGCTCTCGTCCGGTTGCAGGATCGGGTTCCTGCCAACCGAAGGGCTTGACTTGTTGTCCTAAGCTCCAAACGTGGCTCGGAAGGGACTTGGTAGGTGTATGCATTACAGTAGTCCGTGCAAGAGAAAAGAAAGAAAATCTAGAGTAGGTCTTTTACGCTCAAGAAGTACTAAACGCTTCTAGAGCCAAGCGACAAAGTTCACTTGCTCTATCATTGCTAATTTACCTGTTCAACTACTTTTGCCGTACACCTCTGCCGTGACAGTTAAAAGGCCAAAACGCTCCATGATGGAATCCGAAAATAGCACTAGATAAAACACGCGGACTTAATTATTGCGACATAAATAGACAGGAGGGTGACAAACTTACAAACATTGTTGCCCTACCTATCACATCATGTTGCCGTACACTATAAAAGACTTGTTTCGGTCCGGCCATTCCAACAAATATCCTCAGTTCAGCTACTAGAAATGGGCCAATCATCTGGTTCCTTCTATTATTACTAGCTTGCTATGCTGTTTGCCCTTGCATTACCCTGAGCACCGCATGCTGTCGTCATGACTCGCACTACCTAATATGTGCGGTCACCCAATCCGTCGTGACAACCCATGGACCAAGCACGGGCCCATACAGTTGCTGACTTTATTTTGGACGCACTTTCATTCTTTTGCAGCGTTGGGTATCCCTCAATATGGCTGGGATCGGGTGGGACTACAACATCTTATCCTAGCCATGGTTGGAGTGCAAATGCAGTGTGTAATTCCAGCGGAAATCACCGGCCATGGAGCAGCGAGAGCAGAGCAGGGATTTTAGGACGAGAGTTTTGAGAAGGAGGTTTTGTGGGAGAAGAGGGGGAGAGAGGAGGGGAGATAGAGAGAAGGGGAAGGCAGTCTAGGTTTTGAGTTGGGGCAGGGAGAGGGTGAAGGGTATCGTGGCTAGATAGAGGTACCTGCGTCCAGGCTACAGGTCCTTAGGGTTTTGAGGGGGTCAGCGAGAGAGGTCTTTCCTTCTTGTGCAATGCAGGAGTTTGTGGGACCAGTTCTAGCTAGGGGGGCAGCAGTTTGGCTCGTCATCCCCCCCTCTGTTCTTCCTGCTCAGCTGTGTAAGAGTGAGCTTTCCTGCTGGCGTCTCTCCTCTGAGGGCTTCTGTGTGTCCTTTGTCAGGCTCTTGCCAGGTCAGTTTCGTGGTGGAGGAGAGTGTTTTTCTTCTTTTGAGCAGCTAGTTGTCCCCCGTTTTCCTTTGGTTCCTTCTGTGGTTTCTTGGTGCTCCTCTGTGCTCTGTTAGTGGCCAGGCTACAGCCCCTGAGTTTTTTCTTTGCTCTTGCTGGTCCGAGTGAGAGGGGGAGCACGTGGCATGTAGTAGTTGATTGCCACAAAGGCCTCTCGAGAAGTTGACAGGGTGCTTCTTGCACCTTATATTGTGATAGTGTGTTGCCGTACGTCTACGACTACTACACTCTCCCCCTTCTGGAGGGCACGTCTCGGGCACTAAGTCCCCTGTCACAAGTGCTTGCCATCTCCAACCCTGGCCATGGGGGTTTCGTGTCCGCCCAAGTCACGTCATGCCCCACGCTAGCATGCGTCATAGCACTCACAGGTTTTTCAAGCATCAGACGTCTTTCGGTAAATCAAGTGACATCCAGTCTCGCTACCAAATGTAGCAGTTGATTGCCGCAAAGGCCTCTCGAGAAGGAGACAATGCCTCTGGAATCTGGAATATTGTGATAGTTTGTTGCCGTACGTGTACGACTACTACATGGCAGGACAGAGCGACAAAGCCACGTACCCCTCCCCTGCACTGTGGCTCAGTCTGGTCAGGACCCCCGGTGCTTGTCTTTGCAGGGCAAGTCACCCACAGTGTAACACCCCTTATACTTCGTTGTAGTGCATGATGAGGACACCTTATATGTAACTGGATAAGGGATCTACTAGGCATCTCTGTGCGGCATACACTGTCACAATATAAGGTGCAATCAAGCGAGGAAGAAGCACCCTGTCAACATCTTGATGAGAGGCCTTCGTGGCACTCAACTACTACAAGGGATGTCTTTAATGATCTCCATCATATCACACAAAATATTTCATGCATGTGGCAGATAGATGAGCGTTTTTCCAAGTTCTACAATGCCACAGCAGCTCCTCGATCGCTCTGGTACAGACCTTTGTTTGGATGCTGCAGGGGCTCAATGTGGACATTGCAAATAAAGCTTGCGCGAGCAGGCTTATAAACAAAGCCGCTTGACCACCAGTATGTCAACTAACTGCATGACGGGAGCACTTACATACAATTATGATGCATGCGGGCTTAGTGTGCTAAGGCGGGTTAACTGGGGGTTTAGTTTCGTGGTGAAAATTGTGGTACGGCTTTTCACCACTCAGTCCGAGCTCTCAGGACTCTTTATAACTTCGCGTTTTTGTTTTATTTGGTATCTTGTTTTGTTGTTCCTTGTGGAACAACGGCCCGCCCATCCCTCCCGGTTTCATGGTTGTGGTAGCCCGCTTTGCCTTTCGTGGTCAGCAGTTTCTCTTCTCGTTCGTCGTTGTGATGACCACGCACGCCTTTGGAGTTGTCGTGTTCACAGTCGTGTAACAAAAAATGGCAGTCCGTCGTGCTTCCCAACTTCAGTTAATAAACGATTACACTTTATCCATGATATTAACGTATACAGGATTAGCAAGCGCCAGATGTACTGCACCGTTGACAGTTTAGTGTACTGCAATGTTGCTTGAAAACCTATCTATGCAAGCACGGGGAAGGGGTTGATCCAGTTCTTGAGCTTCTCTCAGGATTTAAAAAATATTAAATCTATTCATTATTAGATGGTAATGAGATTCAGAGGTCGGTTGGTTTTCTTTTTTACGTATGGTCGATATGCGTGTGGCAACCGTCCGACTACCGCAAGTGTGGACTTCCATACGCCATACGGCCATAGCCTTCCTGGGAGCACGAATAATATCCATAAATATGAAAAAACACTTTAAGCTACGGCAGAATGAAAAAGAGCCCACACTTATTCCATTTCCCTTTTCCTTTCTATTAACTCAGCTGCGGCTATCCGTGCGCATTTGCCAATTAATTGGTACAGAATCAATCTTTGTACACATGATGAAGGCATTGTCTGCAATTGGCTAACACGCAACTGTTGCGCCTGTAACAGGCGCACACGTGGGGCATTCTCAGGCCCGTCAGCCTTCCTAGGACTGATGATATCTAAGGGAAAAAAGATTCAAATGTCTGACTCCATGTGTCTGCCGCATCTGGTGGTCTAGCTTTGTCTTGCGTATCCCTAGGGACGCCCGCCATTATTTCTGCGGGCATTCATCGCAGTCTACCAAACGCGTCCTATTGTTCGCAGTATACCTATTGCACAGATAACAACAACACACCAGATAGATTTGAAGGTATGGCACTTACTCCCAGCCTTTTCCGTACCACATAATGTAGGGCCCGTACTAGGGGCTCAACGAAAGCGAGCAATCCTGAAGAAGCCCTTATTGCTATTGAATTTGTTGCACTTAACGTACCCTGACATCTGACGTGTCCCGTTCGCCTTAACGATCCTCTGGTCCAATATTTTGATTGATAGCGTTAGTATGAATGTATCCTTCTTTTACCAAGGGCTTAAATTTGACTTGATCATCAATAAATGACGTGGCTTAGCTTAATTTTCGTTATTTATTGCCTTTTCATGGCAGCATCTCCATCTAACGCACAATTTAGAAACGGTTGCTACAATGCGGCTAGTGGGCAAGAGCGTCGGCTTTGCCAAATAAAACGAAGCCTTGTGGAGCGAACGGCTGTAGCTCCGAGCTCTGGTAGCTGTCCAAAAGGCTGCCATAAACACGGTGTTTGCAACGAAGAAATAGGAAGGTAGGCAACTCAGAAAACGATACGTGCGTAGATTCCTGAGATTCCTGAGGTCACCATGTCCGACAGTCGTTCCCCTCTGAACGGAAGGCCACTAGGCTACAACCATCGACTGATTGCATAGGTTGCGCTTACTAGGTTAAGCTCAATGCAATTCAAGTATGAGGCCGCTGGCGGTGCCGACGAACGACACGCAGGACTTAACTTGCTTCATCAGGCTTGGCCTATTGCGTCCTGAACGGAGCCGATTAACGACTCGATTAATGTCAGATCGAGCGCCACTTGTCCGTTTTCCGCTTGCTTGCCGTTTGCCACGCTACTGCGCCCACCCGGCCCTTAATAATAATCCGCACCCAACCAGGTGCGACTGCCCGCGGCACTACACAGGGCCGTCTTGCTCCGATTTGGCCCCCAACATGGCCCAGCTATGTGCCCAGTACTCGCTGAGCCTCCGAGAATGTCGGAAGGAATCCGAATGCTTCAACAATTGCAACCAGCGGGGGAAATGCATCGGGGGCATGTGCCACTGCCAACCAGGTGAGAGCAGACACACCCTACTACAAGTACGCGATGCGCCACGAGCTCACGGGGGCTTCTAGCGATTGAGCCTACGCGGTCATTTCCCGGGGGGAACTGATGGCTGGGAATATGGGCCTTATATGTTGGGGTCAGGGGAGACAGAGGCTTCTGCCGGCATCCCTCCCTGCTGTATGTGTCGTTCACCTCTTTTCCGCCCCCCTATTTAACCGCCCCCCGCAGGGTACTGGGGCATGGACTGCTCCATTAGTTGGGGCCCCAACGGTAAAATGCAGCTGCTGGAGGGGAACTATGTGCCGAGGAAAACCGGGGTGAAGGTGTACATTTATGAACTGCCGCCCAACATGACCTCGTGGTACGGCCGTACGACAGGTTTCCTTATCTTTCGTTTCGAGTATTAGGGGAATAAAAATACCGAATACCGAAAGGCAATGAGCTAAAATGTGATACCGGTATAGGATTTTAGTTAAAACACACACACGCACATGCTGACGTGTATGGTCCTGGCCCCTTTTGCGCGGCCTCGAAAAATTGTATAGGTTTATCGTCTCGCACTTGGACCGACCGCTACAGTTCCTGTTCTGGCAACGCCTCATGTCCTCCGGAATGCGTACCCTGGATGGCAATGAGGCTGACTACTTCTTCATCCCAATCTTCACCCGCGGGGCATTGGTACGGGAGCAATTCAAATGGGTCCTGCCGTACATCCAAACTACTTTTCCTTGGTGGTCAAAGGACAACGGTCACCGCCACCTCATCATCCACACGGGCGATATGGGGTACGCCGTACATGTTTGTGTTCCTTTTTCCAAGCGTGTCGTACTTGCCGACGTGCGCCACTTATACACGTACACGTACTGTCATTTACAATGTGGATCCAAGTGCGCTGTACGGCAATGACTAATACAACAAAGATGCAAAGTTATAATATGTAAGCTGGACGGTTTTCTTCCTTCATTCTTCTCCCACCTGCAGCATTAATGACTTGGGATTGGTGGTCCAACGGCAATTCAACAGTTCGCTATCCAACATCACGTGGCTCAGCCACTGGGGCCTTCAAGAGTACCATCCGGTAGCCCGCTGGGATAGGGCGCACCGTCCGGGCAAGGTGGGGTTATGGTCGGGCTGATGCCGTTTGGGAAACGGCGAGGGAGAGGGGAAGGAGCAAAAGTGTAATCCACAAGCATCGGTGGAGAGGTCCAAAGTCGAAAGAGTTTGCGTGTGTTTAGAAACGGCTGAACCCCCAAGCGGAGTAAAGAAGCAAGCTCTTAACCGAAACTAAACCGTCGTCTTGTTCGTACGTCACTGCCATCAAGCACTCATCCGCCCCAATTTGCAGGACATTGTAATCCCCGTCATGATCATGACGCAAGGGTTCCACCAGTCGCCGATGAACCCGCGGATGGAGGCGGAGGCCAAGGCGAACGGGGGGCCCCTGGTGCGTAATGGCACGTTGTTTTTTGCGGTGAGTTTGGCGAGGGTATGGGCTGTCGCAGTGCGGGTGTGTATTAGCCTGGGGTCATGAACATAGAGGAATGGATGAGGGTAAGGGGAAAGGATTAATATACACATACACACACATACACATACGTATACATACACATACACATACACATGTACATATACACATATGGACATGTAATCAACACCACCACCACACACGTAGCGGATGGATGATCAAGAGGCCTCAATGTGTGGCCGTTGACTTTATGGCTTCTTGGAGTCGCTTTTCCCGCTCTTTAGTGGTTTTCCTTTCACTCACTTATACCGTGCGTGACCGAAGGATCCCACACCGCCATCACCACCTCAGGGTCGTATTTGTGGGGATGGCGAGCTGCCCGACCCCTCCACGGGGAAGTGCGGCCCTGGCCACGAAGCTTACAGCTTGGGCGTGCGGCAAGCGGTACGTGGTCTTATGTATGCAACGAGGACGACATGCTTATACGGACATTGGCTTGGTGCGTTGACCTCTTCTGTTTCTGTCGTGGACGTCAGGATGATTTCGCCACTCCTCGACACGTTTCGGGTGTGCGCAGACACCGGCTTCGGATATTCTTCATTCGGGTCGGATATGTACAGATGCCGCTCCCCCGTCGCTTCCCCATTGGACCTCGACAGTCTTCTTTCTCCCCCTTTCCTTGTTACCTTTGCGGCTTTGCATACCGAACACGGGCCCCGCCTGGTCCCGCCCCTGCATCTCCACCCTCCCCGTCAAAGGTGTATCTGCACCACCGAAAGACGAAGGGCTTTAAGATTGTTCCCTGGACGAATAGCTATTTGGAGGTGAGCCGACGATGTATCGGTAAGAGCTACTAGGCAACGGCACCAACAGCAGTGTACTACATCAGTAGGAATGTATCAGTACAGCAGAAGCAGAAGCACTGTCGCCACGCACCAGCACTGGTAGCAGTAGGGGGAGGATTACTAGCTGCAGGGTGGAGGGTAGAGGATGGAGGGTTAAGGTAGAGGTGTTTTCTTTTCACCTCGTTACGAAGATTTAATTCGTCCCTTGGAATGCATCTCAGGACAGTTTGCCCACACAGGGAAAGCGGTTATGCTCCTCCCTGTCGTATTGCCATCTAACCGTTAACCACAGGATATTTCAACGCACAAGTTTTGTCTGGCACCCGTGGGTGGAGGTTATGGCAAACGACAGGTGCTTGTGTCACTGATGGGCTGCTTGCCCGTCTTAATCGGCGACGGCGTGCTGCAGCCCTTCGAGCCGGAGATTGACTGGTCTAATTTCAGCATCAGAGTGCCTGAACAGGACATTCCCGACCTGCCGCGAATACTAAACAACGTCCCCGCATCTGATGTGGCTGTAAAGCAGGTGCGAGCACTCAGATACGTGGGCCGTGATTGGGTAGAAGCTTGACGGGAAGGTCGATGTCGTCAAAAACGGGCTTTTCGGAGGGTCGGGTGATCGTAGGCTACTGCTGTTGCGATCACTTGCTGCGACCACGACCTCCCCCCACCATTCCTCAAGATCCTCCTCCCCTCGCCTCTCCCGTCTTGATTCTCAACCATAACCGCCACCACAACCACAGAAGCGGCTGAAATGTGCCGCCCAACACATGTTTTACAGCAGCAGCCTCGGGGCTATCCTTGGGGAGGACGGAAGATACGGTGAGCGCATGGAAAGAGGGGGGTTGGGGCCATACATGGGTGGGCGGGTCGATATGAGGAACGGGTAATTGATGTGGAAACCTCTTTGCGGAGGACAAGGGGTGAAGGGCGATCTATCTTTTGGACCTGGCCACGCCCATATGCCAGGCGTTATGGGAGCTGAACGTGTATGCGTGCAGCGGGCAGCACAGAGCCTTGCATGGTGGGCTTATCTTTTCCCTTCCCTGGCCGTTATCGGTATCGTTTGCTGCCGTGCCCTGACAAACAGACGCTTTCGAGACCCTCATGGAAATCCTTCGAGTGCGGAAGGCACACCCCGATGTGCCGCCGGAGAAGTACCAAAAGGTCGACGAGCGCTTCCGCAAGTTTGTCAAATGCGAACTAGGTACGCATGCGGGCAGTTGCGTGTAGTGGTGTGCGCCGTGGGGTCGGTTGTACAACCCCTGTTAGCGAGGCGCCCTTATCCATTCACCCCAATCGACTTCAGCATGCACTTATTGGGTTCAGCGCTCACCACCAGCAGAATCTAGCGGTGGATCGGGGGCACTGTCAACTCTGTTCCTGGTCCAACATACCCACGTACTACACAATCCACCGACTAAGGGGTGCCCACTGTCTCATCAATCCCCTGGGAACTTGATTGGCGCTTGGTAGGAGGGTTGGAGCCCAGGACCTCTGGGGGTATTAGTCGCACCCTAACTTCTGCGTGCATCGACTCCTGCCATTAAAGATACACAACTGCATATGACTAAGACAAAAACATAGCATATATGACAAAAAAAGACATACATCTCTCTTCTTTAGCTCCCTCCTTGTTTTCGTGGTGCTCCTCAGTGCTCTGTTAGTGGCCAGGCTAAAGCCTCTTTGCTCTAGCTGGTCCGAGTGAGAGGGGGAGCACGTGGCAGGACAGACAGACAAAGCCACGTGCCCCTTCCCTGCGCTGTGGCTCGGTCCGGTCAGGGCCCCCGGTGCTCGTCTTTGCAGGGCGAGTCGCCCACAGTGTAACACCCCCTTTATCATACATCTATGGTTCATTTGCATATCATGTAAATGAAGCATGCCCATAATGTACATCATGTTTACAGAGGTTGGTATCCAAAGCTGCTAGACGGGACCTCTTAAAACCCCCTCGATCCGCGATGCCGTCCCGGGACGCCAACCCATGGTTCCATATCATCACGTGGGCCCTTCGGACCGGGTCGGCTGCTTTTCAAGCTTTGAGCTTCACGTGCCCGTGCGGAAATGTCGACTGATCCACCCACGGTTAATCGACCCCCGGTTCCAAACATACATACACCACCTGGTACGCCCAAATACACCTCCACGTCTGATGTGCATTTCGGTTTCACCCGACCCTCCCCCAGATGACTCCGAGGAAGTGCCCCTCTGCACTCAGGGCACGGAGTTGCAAGTGGAAGGCCGCAAATCGTGCAAGGACTGTCGACACAAATACGGCGTCGGGGCCAGTTTTTTCTCAACCGCGGGCGGCATGTTATGCTGTGAAAGCGACGACATGACCATGTGCCCTCGCGCGTGGGCATAACAATAAAAGTAGGTGTATGGCAGCCTCGTGCATGCACGTTGGGGGCCGGAGAGCACGGGGGCCAAGACGTGAAGGCCTCAGCTCTTCAGGCCTTACCTCCATCCCGCCGATTACTGCGACAGCCAAGTTGAAGACGAAGCTCGAGAACGACTGAAGCACAAACAAATGGAACATACCGAATGAACAGCGAGAGGAGCACTGCAGTTTGTTTGACCATGTCCCGCTGTCAAAATAAAGGTCACATGTGGGTGCGGGTTGGAGAGTTTGCGAAGGCGTGGGGTGGGAGCGGGACAGGAGACCCCGCCGGAGACGGGTTTGGCAGGGAATGCAAGGTAGCTGGATGGCTCGGAGGCGGAGAGGCCGCATTTAATGTGGCATTGCTGCACAGTGTAGGGTGGAACATCTGGGCGCTGTTGCTGTTACTTCGGGGTGGGGCGAGTTTTTCGTGCGGAGCTTTACGGCGGAGGCTTCAAACAGGAGCGAGCCGTGCAAAGGCAAAAGGCGAAAGCATAGTCTTGCATGGCTGGCCATGCCTTCTTCAGGCCAGCGGTGTTGCGGTCCGCGTATTGCTTCTTTTCAATGAACGCTGAGAGGTGTGAGCTGCCAAATACATGCGTGGTTGCCAGGCCCCTCGTACGTCCGTGCATCGTGAAGTCGTTCGAAACTGGTTCAGTTTGGAGGAGCCATGGCCGCTCGTTCGTTGGAAGAAATATTCATCGCCATGAAGCGGCGGGACTTGCACGTGCGTTGGGACTTTTTGTATTGACTGTGCGAGACGGTGTGAGACGGTGTGAGACGGAAAAGGCGAGCAAAGCACAGATATGCAGGGGATGCTCTTCGGGATTGGTATTCATCATGTTCCAGTTGGCAGGCGCTGTGCGCTGATAATGACGCAACCATGGCCACGGGCCCGTGAGCCATTCGTTTAAGAGATCTCGGGCCCCTGGCCCTGTTTCTACCTGAGTTTTTCAGCCATTTCCCATACCCCCGTCCCGCTGCCCCTGAGATCGCCCATCGTAAGTGGATTTGGTGTTGGTACTCACAACCGCTCCTTATCTCCATAGAGATGCCTTCTGCTGCTGCTTCAAGGAAATGCGGCAAGTATCTCCTGCAACCCAGCACTATCTCTCTTCCCTCGCCCTCCCATCCAAACGCACACACATACACATATACACATATACACGCATACACACACACTCTTGCCCTCGACGCTATCACCTCCCTCGCCCCCATACAAGGATCCCCCTCCGCCCCCGTCCGTCACCCCTTAGTCATGTCCACTCAGAGCACCACCAAATAAGCGGCGGGGCTCTCCCGGGCCCACCGACAATCCCTGGCAGCTTTCTCCAGATCTCCGTAAGCATCTTGCACCCGATGGACACCCCCTTCTATCGCCTGGGGCGCCAGGTGCCACCTCCCCCTTGCTAAGGCCTTCGACCTGCTGCAATCGGTGCCCATCACCACGGCATCCAGGTCCCCAGCTCCCACTACTCTCATGCATCATGCCCATACTCGGGGACATTTTGTCATATCCAACTCCGAGCAGCACACCATTCCCCCCGCCCAGGAGAAGAACGTGCCGCCTGTGCGTTGATCCGCCACACTGCGTTGGCACTCTCCGCATGTGGGCATGTCTTTGTACTGCCGATCTGGGCCCTGGTTGCAGAGGATGGCGGGGTCGGGACCACCTGCGGGAGGAGGAAGAGGAGCGTTTGCGTTTGCGAGGGTGGCAAGAGGGGGGGCTTGCGGGAGGGAGGCAGGAGGGGTAGCATGAAGGTTAGCTGCGTGATTTGAGACGAGATGGGAACACGGTGGACAAGCAGACACGCAAGGGAGCTCTTGGTTGAGGCTTGAATTGTTGAATCCCGAATCGTCATCGGAACCGGAAACCGAAACATGTCTTAAATCCCCCGGATACAACAAATAACGACTGAATCCAACCGACAACCTGCAACGTCCGGTGCACACAGCTTCCCGTACCTAGTTCGCAGTTGACAAACTTGCGGAAGCGCTCGTCGACCTTTTGGTACTTCTCCGGCGGCACATCGGGGTGCGCCTTCCGCACTCGAAGGATTTCAATGATGGTCTCGAAAGCGTCTGTAATTAAAGGGGGTATAAGGGGGCCCCGTGCAAGGGCCGCCAAATGGTCGCATGGGAACACCCCCCTTTAGGCAGAACGGCTAGATAGTGAGAGGCGATACGCTGGCAGTTGGGCCACCCTCAGTCGTCATCACGTGCGCTGCCTGCCGACGGGTTCACATCTCTTAATTTGGTTAGCAGCATCAACAGGTATGCGGCGGTATTGGGACGAAGAAGTACTGCGAAATGCGAAGGAGGAGGCCGCGGTGGTTGTGAAGGACAGAAGTTCCTGTGTATGTGGTAGGGTGAGGCCCGATGAGGTGGGTAAGTGCTGCCCATCGACTCTTCGACCCGCCCACCCATGTATGGCCCCAACCCCCCTCTTTCCACGCGCTCACCGTATCTTCCGTCCTCCCCAAGGATAGCCCCGAGGCTGCTGCTGTAAAACATGTGTTGGGCGGCACATTTCAGCCGCGCCTGTGGTTGTGGTGGCGGTCATGGCCGTTGTAACGATTGTGGTGGTGGGGTGGGGTGGGTGGTGGTGGTGGGGTAGTTATATGGGGGTAGTTTTGTGACGGTTGTGGCAGTTAAGAATGAAGGTGAGAGAGAAAGAAAGGATGGCTTTAAAGTTTGGTTGGGAAATGGTGGCTGAGGTAAAAGCGGCTAGACAGGTCGTACTTCAAGAACCCAGAGACAGAGACACGAAACTCCACCACGAATTAAACACAGTGCAGCTCTGCACTCCTGCAAGAGTAGGGCAGAAGACAGAGAGATGAGAGAGGGGAGGGGGTGAGAGTTAGGGGTAGAAAAGAGGAAGGGTGTCGTACCTGCATGTCCGCCAGCGTTTCCGATGAGACATTGTTTAGTATTTGCGGCAGTTCGGGAATGTCCTGTTCAGGCACGCTGATGCTGAACTTAGTCCAGTCAATTTCCGGCTCGAAGGGCTGCAGCACGCCGTCGCCGATTAAAACGGGCACGCAGCCCATGAACGACACAAGGATCTGTCGTTTGCCGTGACCACCACCTAGAGGTGCCAGGCAGAACTTGTGCGTCGAGATGTCCTAGGGATGTGAAAGCGGGGAACAGGTACAGGGATGGGAAGTGAGTGGAGGGAAAGGTGAGGGGACGGACGATGAAGGGGAGGACGATGAAGGGGAGGACGAGGAAGGGGAGGACGAGGAAGGGGAGGACGAGGAAGGGGAGGACGAGGAAGGGGAGGATGGGTAAGGGGAGGACGAGGAAGGGGAGGACGAGGAAGAGGAGGATGGGTAAGGGGACGACGAGGAAGGGGAGGACGAGGAAGGGGAGGACGAGGAAGGGGAGGACAAGGAAGGGGAGGACAAGGAAGGGGAGGACGAGGAAGAGGAGGATGGGTAAGGGGAGGACGAGGAAGGGGAGGACGAGGAAGAGGAGGATGGGTAAGGGGAGGACGAGGAAGGGGAGGACGAGGAAGGGGAGGACGAGGAAGGGGAGGATGGGTAAGGGGAGGACGAGGAAGGGGAGGACGAGGAAGGAGAGGGAGGCAAAGAGCACATGAGATTAATAAATGAAGCCCAAAACTGTGCACCAAAATACCATTCCCCTCTGGATAACATCTTTTTCGGTTTGAGGTTCCGTCAAGATGGTCCTGAGGATGATGTCCTTATTTCGAGCTCCTGCAACCCTCGCGTGCAGGTGAGGATCAGGTCTGAATGCACGAACCACACACACCACACGTGCCACGCCCCACCTGGAGGTAGGTTTTGGTGCCTGGTACCACTTTGAATCCCGTCGTGTTGCGGTGGTGCATGTACACCTGTGTAGGGTAGTGGTGTCGTCAGATCATTGGGGCGCGGATGCGGAGGGTAAAAAGGGGTTGACGTGTGTGGGGACCAGCGTTGAGTTGTGTTTCGTCCCCACCCGGGACCCTCTCGCCTCACCCCCATTTCCTAGGTCCCTGCCCCCTACCGCACCCCACCCACCCCACCCCACCCGATACTCCCGGTTTACAGCACTCACCAGCTGCCGCACACCGCCGCTGTAGTCAGGGCGCTTAGGGGAGCACGTCCCGTTGACCTGATCCGGCGGCTTGCGGTCGCCGCAGATACGGCCCTGCGCACAGACCGACAAACAGATCGTTGTGTTGGAATTCCATCCGGGGCCTGTCGGGGCCTATACCGGGCTCCTGTGTCCGTTCGTGTGATCTTGAGTAACGACGGAACGTGTTCATTGGTCAAGTTGATGAGTGCGAGGATAGGGACAAAGAAAGTAAAGGATAAGAAAACAAGGAACGAAAAGAAACAGGACATTTTGCGCGCGCGCGTGTATGTATGTGTATGTGTATGTGTGCGTACGTGCGACCGATATCTTGTTTTCTTATGGGTTGAGGCCTCCCGGTAACAAGATCCACAGATCCAAAGATCCATTACCGAGTGCAGGTCATGATGTACATTGCCACACGGCCCTAAACCGCACCGGGCTCTGTACGGGACCACCAACGGGCCACATTTTGTGCCCGTCGCAATCTATCTATCTATCTATCTATCTATCTATCTATCTATCTATCTATCTATCTATCTATCTATCTATCTATCCATCTTACTAGATAGATACCGGAAGGTCATGGCAAGTGTAACCCGGGGGGAAGGTCATAATGCCGGTAGCGGTTGCGACCCTCCATTCTGGTTTCCGTTCGTGGTTACCCACACGACGATGGCAACCACCCACACACCGCGAAGAAGAAGGTGCCGGTCCGCAGCTGTTTTTTCTTCCTCTTCGCCGCAATGGCCGCCACCCGGGGGTTCATCGGGGACAAGTGGAGTCCCTGAGTGGTCACCATTACAGGTATCACCACGTCCTGGAAACGAGGGGATTTCCATCATTTGCCAATCAAAGCCTAAATTTAATATTTTAGCCGTTATTATAAATTATTAGGTAACGAGACACTATTTCGCGAACAGCAAAATGTGGGGCTTCCCCCTCGTGCATCCCGGGTTTTGGGTTCAGAGCTTTGGATTTTGGATTTTGCATCCAAAGCCCTTTTGCATTTACAGCAACCGTAACCAACCCTCCTAGGGTCGTACGTGCCGAACATACCATTCGCAAAGTACACATGTGTGCCGTACTCATGCACACATACACAGACATGCTATATACGTACAGAATGCGTACAGATACGTACTCGTACAAACGAACAGACGCACATACACATACATACGCAGAGATGTCCATGCACAAACATACACATATAATTTACCTTTCCCGGGCGGTGTGCGGGGTACCACTTGGCGACCGGATGGTACCGATATATGCCCCAGTGAGTAAGCCATGTCATGTTGGAGAATGTGCTGTTCAGCCGCACTCGCATCTCCGCCGGCAGGTCGTGCAGCCTGCGGACGCAGGGGCCGAGCCGGGGGCCCAAGCAGGACCGCGCTGTGATCGCGATCATCATCGGGATAAAGCGGATGCTTGCTCCCTTCCTGCCACCCATTATCTCTGATACCGGTACGATATTGGTACTGATATTAGTCATAACACATTGCGCAACTCCGTGTGTGTTTCGACTGCCGCATGAACTGCTTGGGCCATAGCCCAATTCGACCAATTCGCCCTCCGCCCGCCTGTTTCCGCCACAGAACCCTTCCCGCTCCAGTTCCCGCTCCAGTTCCAGATCCAGGGCCCGATCCATATCCACGAACGACGTACCCCATATCCCCCGTGTGCATGATGAAGTGGCGGTGGCCCAGGTCCTTGGACCACCACGGCCAAGTCCTCTTGATGTACGACAGCGTCCACTCCACCATGCCTGGCGCCATTTCCGTACGGGTGTTGACCGGTATAAAGTAGTAATCGGCCTCATTTCCATCCGCCGTGCGCAAACCCGCAGACATCAGGCGCTGCCAAAACAGCAAGTGTAGCGGTCGGTCCAACCGGCGGATGTTGAACCTAGCCACGATGATTGGACGGTCAATGGAAACAGCGTACCGTGATCCCATCCCGGAAGACATGGAACTGGCGAGCGTGTATGTTAAACCAATCCTCCAGGAATTTGTATCGTATAAAAGTGTGGTGAAAATCGAAAAAATAAAGGATAAAATAGAAAAATAATAGGAAAAATAAAAATGATTTTTAAAAAGTACGTGTAGCGCAATGTAAAAACACTTTCTTATATTTCCTTTCTTAGAAAGCATGTTGTAAGGAAAATTAAGCAATAACTTTAGCTAGTTAATCGGAATAGGAATCGGCAGGAGTAGGGGTAGCAGTGGTTACACAAACTTGAACCTGGCGCGTCTTCACATACATGCATGGGTTGGGGAGAACCGTGGGATGGATTTCCTGTGTAATCCAAATGCACTGGATCGCGATGGATCGCGATGCTTGCAGGTGCCTCCATAGATCTGACGGCGGAATACGCTACGGGGTGAATGCGAGTGATGATGTTCAGATAACGGTGCAG
This sequence comes from Volvox reticuliferus, assembly GCA_019650235.1. Lineage (NCBI taxonomy): Eukaryota > Viridiplantae > Chlorophyta > Chlorophyceae > Chlamydomonadales > Volvocaceae > Volvox > Volvox reticuliferus. The sequence goes on from BNCP01000004.1 coordinate 854,561, forward strand.
CTCACAGCAAACATTTATGATTTTGAAGCCATAGTCCGTCGAATGGTGAAATGCGGCCCATCGCATAACATATAGATAGACAGATGTTTGCTTCTTCCACCCTCTCCTCCACCCTCTCCTCCACCCTCTCCTCCACCCTCTCCCCCACCCTCTCCCCCACCCTCTCCCCCACCCTCTCCCCCTGCCCCTGCCCCTGCCCCTGCCCCTGCCCCTGCCCCTGCCCCTGCCCCTGCCCCTGCCCTGCCCCTGCCCCTGCCCCTGCCCCTGCCCCTGCCCCTGCCCCTGCCCCTGCCCCTGCCCCTGCCCCTGCCCCTGCCCCTGCCCCTGCCCTGCCCCTGCCCCTGCCCCTGCCGCGAACACCGGTCATCGCCACCCTCGCCGCAACATACCAGGAGGTCAGGTTTGGCGGCAACTCGTACACGTAAATCTTCAATCCATCCTTCCTCGGCACATAATGTCCCTCCAGCAGCTGCATCTTGCCATCTGGGCCCCAGCTTAGGGAGCAGTCCATGCCCCAGTACCCTGAAGGAGAAGGGGAGGGAGGTGGGTCGTCTCGTCGTCGCCATCGTGGTACCAAATAGGCCTCCATCCAGTTGCTGGTGGGATCATCCATTGCCGCCTCCATTGGGCCTCCCTTTACTACGCAGCGCTTTGCCCGCCACCGGACCTGCTACTGGATCACACCGTAGAAGCCCACCTGGTTGGCAGTGGCATATCCCCGCGACGCATCTCCCTCGCTGGTTACAGGAGTTGAAGCAGGGGGAGGCCTTCCGGCACTGGCTGAGTGTGAAGCCGTAGTTGGCGCATATCACAGCGATATTGAGAGCCACATCGGAGCAGGAGGGACCCATGAAGTGGCGGGGGCAGTCACATCTGCGAAGCAGGATTGCGGGGAAGGAGTAAGAGAGAGAGGGGGTGGGGAGGCGCTGTTCTGCTCTCACGATGAACGGGCGGCGGCAGAGAGAGCGAGGGAGAGCTTGGGGATGCTAATAAGCGATGGCAGAACCTGGATTTTATCGATCTGGGCAGAGACTTCGATTTAAATTATGTTCTGTATGGATAATTTTTATGTGTCAAGTGAGCGGCGCGTGCGATTGCTAGTGCTGAATCGCATCCTTACAATACCTGGCCCCGGTCAGAAGTGTTTCGATGATTAATCTAGGCGATAAATTCAGTTCACATTTACATTATTCGTATGGAAGATGCAAACATCGATTATGGGCGTGCGGAAATGTTGCGCGCTGCGCGGTAACAGCGCACGCCAAGGAGTTCACCTAGCAAGCTCCTCATTGCACACTCCTTTAATGTTACATCCTGGAAGACAGCTGGTATTAATAGGCCTCTGCGGGGGGGGCGCGGCTACAGCCGCTTCTTCTGCAAGTCGACGCCGTAAGGGTCGTCCGCGCTGTCGCCAGTTTAATCTGCTGGAGTAATAGCCTTTCACATTTATTCCGGGACACGTGATAGCTAAGGCTAGGCCAGCAAGCAAAATCGAGGATACCCAGGACATTCACTTGCATAAAAAATGATGACCTCTACGGACGCACAACATGTAAGACATTGCTCAGCAAAAACTAATTATCGCAAGACAGAAAATGTGTTGCATTGGGCTGACAGCCTGCCGTCGGATGCTGGGGTAGGAATAAATGACAGATGAGCAGTATCGCGAAGCAATCTGCCTACTTAAAAATGGTGAGCTAACGAGATCACTATCTACAGAATTTAGCTCCCGGCGCGCTTACAATCGAGCGCCTGGCTTCGTACTTCCTGTCCCTTACTGACAACATCGGTCGTTAGTGTGGACATACGGCAATTGCAATCCGTCGGGCATCGCGCGCCCGCACCCGCGTTCCGTCCTGTCCCATCTTTCTATATCGATGCATCAAACAGCTTACTAGCTCACATCGCAAAGCTTAAAACGCCAATGAATATTTTATGAGTGCTTCTGCCTGGCCCTGCCTGGCGTACACGGGCGCACAAGATTGTGAGCTTCAGACGCAGCCGTCATCAACGCAGCCATTCACCCTGCACAACCGGTACTCCTTACGGCATACTAGCTCTCTCGGCCATCTGCCCAGGCTACACAATCAGCGACCCAATGGCCGGAGTCGGCAGCCGACTCACTGACCCACGACTCACCCACGGATCTGGCTGCAGGGGTTGCCACCGTCCCGCTTAGCTCAACCATACGGCATCAAAATGCCAAGCATTCTAGTAAGGGGCCCCCCTCCGGATCAGAACGACCTGAAAAGTGCGAATCGCAGGGCCCCATGTGTCGCAATTCGCATCCCGGCACCGCCTGGATGTCTGCCTGCCGTTTTGTGCAGTGTGGGCCCGTGAGTCTTCTTCCGCCATTTTCTCCCTCTCGCCCTTTTTGAGATCCAGTTCCGCACTCGCTTCCCCGTATGTACTCAGTTACCCAAGATTCCGGATCCGTCCCACTTCTCTTCTCATGTCATGCATGTGTTTGTACTGCGTCAGGAGGGCGAGTTGAAGACTTCCGTTGTTGTTGCCGATGATGTCGATGCACATATGCACTGCTGTCCCTTTTAATACCGTACCCGGCTACTACTTTTGACAACCCATGAGCCATGATCCAAAAATCTGTGTGTGACGTGCCACGCGTATGTGTGTGTATATATATTATGTAATTTTTGTGTGTGTATGTGTATGTGTGGATACAATAATCATACGACATGTGTTTTGGGTGTTGATAAAAACACACTTTCTTTCTTTCCTGACAACTGTACGGTCAAGAGTCTCTGTCATCCAAAACTGTGAGCTGCTCGCAACATAGCGCTCGCAACATAGCAGCAACGAGAACCTATATAATAAACCTCACCGCTGCAATGAACTGTTCAGGTGCCGCTATCATCACCTCCCTGCACTGTTTCAGTACGCTCTCCCCCCACCTCCCTGCCTGCTGACATAAGAAGCCTGGGTACCGTTCTCCCCGTTCGGTTCACACCATCGCTTTCCCCCAAACCGACCGACCGACCGAGAAAGGACCCCATGACGTGTCATATCTTACGCCTTCAACTGAGGACAGGGTGCTCCAACTACTAACCGAAACCCCCTCTATCCATCACAGGACACCACCTGCAACTCCAAGCTACCTCTCGCCTTTGTTTTTCTCATCTACCCATCTTCGTCACCCCTCCCTTTGGTGCATTGTCCCCTTGCTCCCCCATCTTAGTGGACTTCTGCCACCGCCACCGCCGCTGCGGGCCCCCCCTCACTCTCACACTCTCTCTCAACTATTCTATTCTACGAACCCACACTCATCCGAACTTCCCCAGGCCTTCACCCGCCCCCTGCCAGCTCCTCCAGCTCCATAAGTACATACACATACGCACACACGCGGGCATCTCGCTCTTCCAGCACTGGGCCCCAACCCCCGGGTCAAATCCTGACCAGGGACCTCCAAAAGCCCTCACTCCTGCGGCCCCACACCGTCCATGAGTCGGGTTCGGAAGTCGGAGAGCAGCGGCAGATCCTCCACCAGCTGGCGCCAGGGAGGAGTGCCGACACCGGACGACCGTACTGTACCATCTAACTGAACCTGAATGTAGCAGTTGGGTTCGTTGGCGGGCAGGCCGGCGAACTCCTTCTGTTCCAGAATCCACGCCTGCATTGATGGGAAAGACGAACATAGAAACGCTGGTGATAAGCCATTGATGGGGGGATAAGCCATTGGGAGTTGGGACCTGGAGGGGTGGATTGGGGAGGAGAATCCCGGTCGGGTGCCTACAGAACCAACCCATCAAAACACACCGCCGACGTACATCCACTTCATGCTGTTGGTGATGGTTGTAAAGTTACAAGCTTCATGACCTCCCTGGACCCTTGTCCCCCAGCAATTTCATGTGACTTCCAACTCACCCCTCCCCCCGCTTCTCCCCACCCCAACCCCACGGATTTCCCCCTCCGCCCCCGTGAAACGACACGGCACGACACGCACGCACCTTCCACTCGTCCACTGAATACGGTTCCAGCCGCCAGCGCTTGTCCGCATCCATGAGTCCACCCATCACTGTCATCTTGGCGCGTGCCTTCGCCTCCGCAGCCTCCGCAGCGGCCTTCTTTGCAGCTGCCGCCACGTCGTCGAAGCCCCGGCCCCTGTGTTGCCCGCCAGAGACAGACAGACATACATACAGACAGACAAGCACAACGGAAAAGGCACACGCAAATCACACACACACAGACCGTGGTAAGGGAATCAACTCCAGGGAGGCCAACAGAAGAGCAAGGGAAAAGGGGGACATCCCCGCTCTCCCAGAGAGGGTCGGAGGGAGGGGGAAAGGGGCACTGGGGGGAAGAGTGCGGGGGGAAGCCCTAAGCGGCTCCCTTTGCGTACGTTCCCCCGTGTTCCTCCTCTTGGAGAAGGACAAACATGTAATAGAGATAAAAACATATAGAGATAATAATAGAGATAAAAGCACACACGACACGGCCCCCACGTACCTCCGGCGCTCTGACGGCTTCCCCCGTAATCGCAAACATATGTGCATACAGATGTGCGCATCTAAACACATGAACACATACGCCGGCAACTCACTCCTTCTGGAACTCCTTCTTCAGCGCCCTCAGCTTCGCCTCTGGGTCGACCTCTCCTGGAGTGCTCTCAAAGATCACGGGGATCACTGCAGGGAGGGTGAATGCAACGACAGCAAGGAGCCAGCCCAGGGGAAGATACTGATGATAATCGACGGGGCGGGACGGGGGCGGGGAATACGATAAGGGGTAGGGGCCTGGGCGGGGAGGGTCCTATCGACATGTGTTCTAGGCGGACTGCCAATACTAATCAGTCTATGTGGTTCCGGAGCTCCCTCAACGGACTCCTCTTCCCGCGCGGCTATGTTCTTAACTGCCGTAAGAATATACACATACACATACACACACCTGACACGGCCCGATCCCGCAGGTTGATGTACTGGCTGTCCGCCTCCTTGATCGCCTTCTCCACGAACGTCCGATTGCCAGCCACGATGACCGGCCGTACCTGGCCCCGAAACTTCAAAAGCGGCAGCACCCGGTCATTGCCCAGGTCAACCTGTGTGTGTGTGTGTGTATGTGCATGGGGAGGGGTGGAAGGGGAGATGTGTGTGCGGGGCAAGGGTGACGGGTTAAATCAACAGCAGTTGAACAATACGGGCGGGAATGCAGTGCGGGGCAAAGGGGTGGTGATGGTGGTGAGAACCCCCGGTAAACTCCAGGGTATGTTCAGGTCATTTGAGCACGTTCTGCACTCGTATTGTAATATGGGGCTTAACCCTTATAATTACTCCTCCTTCCCCTCCCCCACCTGCAGTCGCCCCATGAGCTCCTCGCGAGTTGTAATCCTCACTGCCTCCTGCTTCTGATTCACATCCCGGTACAACAGGTACGACAGTACGGCAACGGCCAGGGAGTTGATCCCCAGGTTGGTCAATGACTCATTCAATTCGGGTGCCCCCGGGCCGCCTGGGAAGAGAGGGAGGGAGAGCCGGGGGGCGAGATGGGAGTGATACTGGGGAGAGAGACTGTGAAGGCCGCGTGGCGCTGATGTATCACCCCGCGGGTTTGGCGTTTGTGCCGTATGCAACCTCCTAAGTGCCGTACGCAGAGTGGGAGACCCAAACACACACACACACATATTTAAAGCTAAACAGGTAGTATATATAACAATTTAGTTGATAATAATTTAAATCAAAAATAAAAAGAATAATTTAAATCTTTAAATAAAGTTAAAATATGTTTCAACTGCAAAGATTTAACGTGTTTCTACGCAGACAAATTATCTTATTTTTTTCCACCTGGACACACAGACAGGCAGACAGACAGACAGATAGGCAGGTTTATTCCAACATGTATACAAGTGAGCTACATTACTGTTTTTTCATCGCTTCACACCATTCCTCCTACACTACGCAGCCAGATGGCACAAACCCATCGATCTTTAGCCCCCACTTTCACATCTCAGTGCGAGAAGTGACCCACCCTGGAGCGCCTTCACCAATCGGAATAGGATGATCACGAGGCCGATGGCGGCGCTGCCCAGCAAGCCGCTGAAGAGGATAATGCGGGGGAGCCGAAACGGGGCCTGTGGGGTAAAGGTGGTCGGGGTTTGGAGGCCACCCAAATGATCCAGGTGGAGGGGGTTTAAGGGGTCCAGGGAGGGAAGGCCATTGTACGATATCTGGTGCTGATGCTGTGACTAAACCTGGACTAACCAACCGTGAAGATCAAGCTGACGGTTGTCCTCCTCGTCCACTCAGGCAGCCGACACGGAGAAAAAAGAACCACTAGCTAGGTCGCCGCCACTTGGGCCGCGAATAGCAGCAGACAGAAAAGAAGCGATAGAAGCGTAATGATGTATACTGCTATCGGCCTCTTGCTGCTGGCGGCGAAAAAATACCGCGGAAAAAAGGATAACGCTGAGCTGACCCCTGGTCGCTGGGGGGGGGGAACTCCTTTCCTCTCTCCGCTGAATAGCTTGCGCGTGTATGTGTGTGTATGTGTGTGTACGTGTGAGCCCCACCTCTCCCCTTCTCCCCTCTTAAACCTACAGCTTCCATACCCCGGCCCCCCAACTGCCAAGCTGGTCCCAATCAGCCCCCAACGGCCGGGGCCGGGTACGTGGACCGCACCACGACAAGATGTGATACGGCGCTGCGGCCTAACCACATCCACACACCCGGGTGTGTCCCCGCTTCCGAAGTCCATCAACGGGGCCCCCCAAACATACATACATACATACATACATTTGCAGGGCGAGTCGCCCACAGGGTAACACCCCTTAAATACATACATACATACATACATACATACATACATACATACATACATACATACATACATACATACATGCTGCTCGTCTTTGCAGGGCGAGTCGCCCACATTGTAACACCCTTTCATACATACATACACACACACACGCAAACACCCTTTTCCCCCTCAGTCCTGTACCTTTGCTTCCGTACGCAAATCTACTTTCGTACTACGGGAGATTCCTCCCTTGACCTGCGTGAGCGCATCGATCCATTCTCGCCGCTCCCGAAGCTGCGTCAGGTCCTCGTCCTGGCGGCCATAAGTTGGCGGTGCAGTTGCCGCCGGTGCGGGGGGTGGTCCGAACGGTGGCGGGAATGAATGGCGGTGGGAAGAACAGCGGGACTGAGTTGTGGCTGGGTGGGTTAGAGGTCAGGAAAGCAGGGTCAAGGGCTTTCAAGGTTGCAAGGCTTAGGGTTTTGGGTGTTCACTCGGCCATCGCCTTAGAGGCCGCGGCCGCCTGGCGCCAGTATGGGGTTTGTGGCGCGTTATCTCAGGATCACTGTGTGCTTTGTATCCTCCAATATTGCACATGTACTTGCGGAGCACGTTTCGGAGCGCAAAGCTGACGGTAGAAGAGGGTACCGGCGCGCCCTCCTTCCATTACGGAAGTACGCGGTGGAACTGTGGGTAAGTGAAACCCCGGTGACCAAGTGTGCCGGTTGAAGGAGGACCTCCAGGGACAGCCTCCCCTGGAGTCAGTAGTAGAGTCCGCTGACCCATACGGACTTACGGAGTGAGCGACGGACGTCCCTAACCCGAACGCCCTGCGGAGTGCTGCCCCCTTCCTCCCAAGAAGCAAGAGCCTACGGCCACATATGGACGATACGATACAAAGCCCCTAACCTTGAGAGCCACCGATAGCTTGAGTCGATAATCGTTAATTGCTCTGACGATACTTTCGGACGCCTCCGCCCACTTCTTCTGCTTCGCCAATGCACAGCCCAGGTTATAAAGCGCCGCCCGTGCCTCGTCCTCATTTGGGTTCATTTCCAAACTGGTGCGGTATAAGCGGACGGCTTCATCGACGTCCTGTTGCTCTTTAAAGACTCGCGTGGCTGTCTCAATCGCATCTTTGGCACTGGTCGGTTGGTACTGTGGCTTGCTCGTTGGTGCTGGTTTAGATGCTCGCGCGACCACGAGGAGACCAGGTAGCCTAGGAGCGATGCGGCTTGCGATGAAGCATGGTTGACAGGCTTGCAAGAGTCGCTTTGCCGCCACCGCTCCACACGAATGCCGGTGACACAAAGTATTCATCTTGGTAACCAAGGGGCTAATGCCCCGTACAAGCGTTGATGTGTGTTATGTATGAGTAGTTTGCGAAAGGCTTGAACAAAAACTTCCACACCTTAGCACTGATCTGGGTGAGATCTCAAATTTACGCCACAAAAAACCTTTTTCACGCCAAAAGTCGTCGTGCGGACAGTGTAACGTTTGCCTGAAAAGAATTCGCAGAACGTACGGACGGCTTCGGAGGCAGGCTATCTAAGCTCGTCTATATTTCAGTCGCATTCTCAAAAAATTCTGTGATGTACCAATGTATTATTACTGCGCAATTTTTCTTGTACTGCGACTCCTTGCCCGGGCCGACACTTCCTTCGCAGAGCCTCTGTCCCTTACGTCGTGTGCACCAAAATGCTTTGAATACGGCACATGTAACCCAGAGACCCAAAGGTTTGTCTCTTACCTTACTTAAGGCGGAAGGGTAGGGCACCTTGAGTGGCGCCATCTAGCTAGAACACAATGGCTCCAGGATTCTTTCTGCACTCGAGTTGTTGTTGCCTTAACTTATTCACATCCTTAAAATTCAACCCATAATGAAATCTATTCAGCTCATGCCCAATCCAGCCGAGATCAAATGAGGAATGAGTACGCTTGGTAGTGTTAACGGTGTACCAGTTATAAACGGAAGTCACCAACGATCAACCAACCCCCACAGGTTTGGTTTTTAAATTCACTTTTTGGTAACAAACTCATAACCGGACACGTATGCCCGCTGCCAGGTGCGAATGCCCGCTGCTATGGTACGGCCTGGACTGCAGCGTCCCATTCCCGAAACCCAAGGAGCAGTGCGCTGCGTACGCGCATAGCTTTATGTCTTGTGGCAGCAACGACCGGAGTCAGTGCCTTAACAGCTGCAACGGCCGAGGCAGCTGCGATGGGGGCTTCTGCAATTGTTACCCAGGTGACCTACCTGCCTAGATAGGACACATGGTGGAGGGGGCCACGCAGTGACATGAAGTCACCAGTAAATGGCGTCACACACCCATTGCGGCGGGGGTTGAGGGGCGGCGTGCTTTTGACGTGTCCTGAGTTCCATGCCAGGTGGCGTCGGGCAGGTCACATGATGTCATCACGATCACCATCATCATCATCATCATCATCATCATCATCATCATCATCATCTTCATCATCATCATCATCATCATCATCATCATCATCATCATCATCATCATCATCATCATCATCATCATCATCATCATCACCACCACCACCACCACCATCCCCATCACCATCATCATCACCACCATCACCATCATCATCATCATCAATATTGTGGTGGTACCCACTACCTAGGATACTACGGGGCAGACTGTGCCCTAAGTCTGGGGCCAGATGGACGTCCGGAGCTACTGGCGGGACAAGGCTACGTGCCCAGGCAACACGGGATCAAAATCTACGTGTACGAGCTACCCCCGATGACTAATACCTGGTGAGAAGCTGAGAAGCCCTGAGTTGGGGGCTCCTGCATTGCCCACTTGGTCCGCGCCATGTTTTGCCGTACGTCAGTCCCATAAAACCAGCCGATATTTAAGCGATTTTTGACTGCTCTAGCTTTGCGTCAAAACCCCCCGCCCCCGCAGCAGTTCCACGCACACACATACACACATACCTTCCCCTTTTTGTCACTGGCCGCACGGCTCACACGCCCGGCCTTGTGTTCCTCTATGTAGCCCTCCCTCCCGCTTCCCTCCCCCACCCGCCAGCACGTCCGCACTTCCACACGAAGACCTAGGCCTGAATTTCGACCTCACTGCACTCATTGCGACACACACACACCCTACTTTGGATATCATCTGTTCAAGTGAGCTCCCTTAAATTTCGCTCGTCACGATCTGTTTGCCGACCCCTTCCCGAAGGAATCCTTTCTGACCCCTCCCTTCCCCTCCCCTCTCTGGTGGCCATCGGCGGTCGGAAACGCCAGGGTGTCGATCTCCCGCCTTGGTGCGTGGTTCGCCTTGGTGAGGGGATGTGGCCGCTACCTTCATACGAGTGTGGAAGGACGTGTGTGTATGTGTATGTGTGCAGGATAGGGTCTAGGGTGGCGCCGTTATTCCAGGTCGGTTGTCCTCCTCCTCCTCCTCCTCCTCCATGTCCGCCGCTCACCCCTTGCTTGCCAGATCGGCCCCTGGTGGCGGCGCTGATGCAGCGGCTGCTATCCTCGGGCGTCCGCACTGCCGACGGCGACTCGGCAGACTTCTTCTTCATCCCGCTGGTGATGCGGACGAAGGGCCAGGCCGCGACCCACCTCAAGGCAGTGGTGTACTACATTCGGCAGCACTGGCCCTGGTGGGACAGACTACAAGGCGGGCATCGACACTTGCTCGTGGTTCCTGGTGCGCCAATGGGACCTTTCTTTATCCTATCCCCTTATCGTTTCATTCCTCGGCCCATTTTTTACCTTGTTGTGTTGTTCGTTTTTATCCTCATTTTTATTCTAGGTGTTCACCCTCCCTGGACGTATCCTTCCCCAGCGGATTTAGGTCGAAGGTCATTGCCGGAGGAGCACCTGCAGATGACGGAGAACGTGACGTATCTCACCCACTGGGGGCTGCATAGTAACCACAGTGCGGGACGCTGGGTGGAGTCACACCGACCGGGCAGGGTGGGTGGAGGGCTTGCCGTACCGCACACAAATCCTACACAGACGCACACGAGTTGTTGTAGCACAGTACACAGAGGTATACAGCGGCCCGAAACTGCCTTGGTGGGGTAACTATTGAGATATTGAAAAGGTCCTGATGTTTAGATGCGTATATATCGCTGTGCTGATTTCGACCTTTGCAGAAAGTTTACAAAACGAAGCGTTTGTTTGCGAATAGAAGTACCTCGTGTCATTTTAACTGGCTTTGACAGCCAGCCAAGCGACGTCGACCCGCCCGCACAAACTCCACCCACCCGTAAATCGGAGAACCACTTGGATTGGATGTAACTAATGGCGTAAATTCACCTGCACACTGCGCTGCACAGGCGCGCCCCGGGGGGGGGATGTCCTCCGGAGGGAAAGGGAGGTGGAGGGCAGATCGGTAGGGGGGCTTGAGGGGGATCATCAAATTGCTGCCCGAATGCAGGCTACGCTGCTACTGCCTGCCGCGATATGAGATTTTGCTACTGCCACCGCCAAAACGTCATTGGCGTACTCCGTGACATGACATGATCGCGAACGTATCGTATCTCCGGCTCCCTGCCAACCTGACGCTGACGCCGCACTGTGACCGCCTCGTTGCTGGCGCCGCCGCTACCGCTACCGCTACCGCTACCGCTACCGCTACCGCTACCGCTACCGGGGTACAGGATATCGTGCTGCCGCCATTGCATAATGCGGACGAGCCCATCGTTTTCTCGCCGCTACACGTGCTCAACAGCAGGCATAAGGAGCGGACTCGCGGACTTTTCTTCGCAGGTAAGGGGGCGGGGGGGATACGGTCATGGATGGATGGATGGTGGATGGACGCCCATGATGGCGGGATGAGCTCATGGCGTCACGGTTGGGTACCTGCTGGTAATTCGTGGTGGGCTTTTGCGTACAAGCGGCAGTCACAAGAACGATAATGACTAGTACACCTGCTTTCACATCCAACGTACCGTTTCAGAGATTGCTAGGAATGCGCAAGTGTATGGATCGGAGCCCGGACCACCACCGAACGGACGGTGGGCGGTCTAAGGGAAGATTGCCCAAATGAGGCCCAAATCGAAACGAACTTTAAGATCGTACGGAGTTGCTAAGTTGCATATCCTGCTCGCTCTCGTTCTCTTTCTCTATCCCTCTCTCGCTCTTCCACTTCCCCCGTCCTTCCCCTGGTCTTCCCTCCGCCCATCCCGGGAGTGTCCTGCACTGTCCCCATGATGTGAGTGCTCAACTGCTAATGTGCTCTTTTTCTTCCCCTTACCCCCCGAGGCGCACCTGCTGAGACACCCTCCTCCACTCCTCCCTCTAGGACGTATTTGCGGAGACGGCAAAGCGCCGCATGAGGGCCGTTGTGATGACACGAAGAGCTCATTCAGTGGCAACATACGACAGAGGGTACGGATGTACGGATATAAGGATGTCATGGATGTACATTCCGGGATGTCGCCCCTGGCCCCTGACGCAGCATGCATCGCATCTCGATGATGATGATGTTGATGATGATGCATCATGATATACACACATATATGTATTATATAAATGGCAAAACGAAACCAAATAGCGTGACAGGTTTTCACGATATTGGTTGGCAGGTTTCGATGCACCACTGGAACCGCACCGGCTGGACGGTCGCCAACCACGTCAAGGCCTACACCTCAGCGCTTTCTTCCCACACCTTCTGCCTGTCCCCCAGTGGCGGCGGTTATGGTCGACGCAGCGTGCAGGCGCTAATAATGGGCTGTGTGCCCGTGCTACTGGGGGATGGCCTCCATCAGCCCTTCGAGCCCGAGGTTGACTGGTCACAGTTTGCGGTCCGGGTGCCTGAAGAGGACATCCCCCACCTGCATCATGTCCTGGAAGCTATCAATGAATCCAAGATCGAGGAGCTGCAGGTGAGCAAGGTTCTGGACTGGATTGCACCGTCGGGTACACACCCGACCTGGTAACGAACACTTCATGACCCATTCATCCTACAAGCGTGTGCGCTTTCTCCCGGGCGCCCATGCACAGGGACGGTTGTGGTGCGCGGCCCAGCACATGTACTACAGCACCACCTACGGCGAGGTGATGGGCGAGGACGGCCGTTTTGGTGAGGTTGCATTTTAACGGGTTTGGCGGTTATCGGGTAGCGAGGGAAGAGCAGCGACGTGAGCGGAACGAGCACCACCACCCGGAGGGGGAGGGTACCGCTCGATACTCACCGGTTCGTGCGTTCACCTCAGGCGCCTCGTGCGGCGAAGCCGACACGAATAGCGTTTGGTGTGATTTTTTGAGAGTCATTTCACGACTGCGGGTTGCGGGATAAAAACTGCGGGTGGTAGTAGCAAGGAGGGTGGGCCACGTGGGCCACCGGCACAAGGCGCCAATCTTTCTTGTACACGGCCTGAGGACTGCAGGAGACTATTCAGGCAATAATCCTTTCCCTGTGGGGTTGTGGTGGTGGTGGCGGTGCAATGCTGCAACGTTACAAACGTTTATCACCGGGTAACTTTACGTCGGTTTTACATGTCAGTGTATGTACCGGCATGCATGTCTGCATGTGGTGCCTGCATTGCACATAGACTGACGAGGGGCACTCGATATGATACTGATGATGGTGGCGCAGATGCGTTCGAAATGCTGATGGAGATCCTCCGTATGCGGCGGGACCACCCTGACCTAGACCCGCGGGAGTACACCCAAATGGACACCAGCTTCGCCGATTTCATAGACTGCAAGTTGGGTAAGATGGGGGCCGGGGGCAAGACGCCGGGGCCTGTGTGTGGTGCGCAGGGTATGAACCAAAAGTAAGATTTGACGACGGTCCTCCCCTCCAGTGTTACTTGAAATGAAGTAATATGTTCTACGGCAGATGCTCCGCAAGAGGAAAGAGTCATGGGTAGCGGGGGAGGGATATCGATGCTGATAGTACTCCAATTAGCCTGCGAGCCATGCACCTACCCACAGAGCCGTGCTGCGTGCGCCATCCGACCGTTTCGGTACAACCCATGCTTACCGGTGCCGCCGGTGACTTGCACATCGTGTTGCTCTTCCACGTGTGAGACTTGATTCCGCTCCTCTTTCCCTCACCTGTTTTGCTTTGGGGATAGCGCCCACGGGCGGGCGCGTGGCACTGTGTTCTCAGAACCGCCTGGTCAAGGCCTCTGGCGAGCCCAGACTGCGGCCCTGCCGGAACGAGCACCCCGGCCTGCAAATGCGGAGCATTCACATGTTCTACAGCTGGCCGGGGGGTGCCGTGTGCGGTCAGAACTGGACTATTGCGGCTTGCCCACGAAGCTGGATTTGATGGAGGATCCATGGCTGAATTCCAGGCGACGTATTCTTAACGATGGATGTTGTGGATTGCATAAACAGATGCGTAGTCGTGATATTTGTAGCCGAAATTTTGCAAAGTTGACACGCAGGATGAACTGTGGACTCGTGTGCCAAAACTGGTTCCCTGTACAGCAACTTGCTGCCGCACAACACCATATGCCAAATTTACACCGAAAAAGCCTAAGACATCTCCGCCATTGGTGATCATCGAAGAAAAAGAATTTGAGTACACACCGCGAAGCACATCATCTGCTACCTACCTCATCATCTTCCGAACCCAAAGATCCACTGCTTCATCAGCCATCCAACAGGATATTGTCTAGGGCGAAAACGCCTGTATGTACGGATAAGCCTAGTCTTGCAGTGACGTCCGTCGTCATACTACCAGCACACGTAAACAGCTGATCATGGGTACGATTGTCCGGAACGCAACATGCAGTTTCTAGCCTGCCATGCACTTCAGTAAATCCGTGTGAATGTGAAAATGCCTACACTGATCACTCCCGCACCATCTACACTGACGGCAACCCGTAAATCTGTTCCTTGTATGTAAAATGTTAGATACAGTTTAACGGTCTTATTCTTGAAATGGATAAAGTTATGTCCAAGAATGTGTGCCTCCAGCCAAGGTGCCAACCCCCCCTACAGCCCACCTGCCCCAAAGCCTGCATCTCAGAAGAGGCACAACGTTCCCCATAGTCCTGCCCGGTACTCCCACAGGCACTCACGGGCGCTTTCTGGGGGAAATGCTGCAACGTATTCGAGAAGGGCCTCACAAACGCTTGAGACCCTTCTTCACCTTTGCCATCGTGCTCGTCGCGCCACCAGCTGCAACGCTTTTGCTTTGATCCGATTTCGCTTTTTTTAACGTCGGTGAAGCGCCCTCCGTCCCTCCCTCCTTTTCCTTCTTCGACGTGTCTGAGCTGCTAGTCCCTCCCGCGTTCGCACCGCTTGTCGTGAGCGGCGTGGGCGTAGGCCTCTTCGCCATGCACATACCGTGGATGCTGGTCATCAGCCGCGCACGCTTATCATATTCGTCATAGTCCTCTAACAGAAGCTTGCCTGCCTCCTCGTTGAGGGCCGAATCGGGGAATGGCTGGATGAGGAGGCACCGAATGACCTGCAGGATAGGGGCCACAGGTCTGGTAAGCGAAATTTGGGAATGCATGCCATGCGTACGTTTGCAAAGCAGCAGCGACTTAAGGGATACTCATGCCTGCATCAATATGACAGAGAACATTTTTACTTTCATCGAAATATAGCACGTATGTATAGCCGAACACTTTCAAGTGTGGTCAAAGTCTTCAAAACCACAAACGTAACGTTTAACTCCAAACAGAATGCCCCAAATAAAGCGCAGGGCCTCCAAACCATGCCCGTAGCCGTCGTTAGGGCTCACCATAAAGACGTGTCGCAACGTTGTCTCACTTGTCCAGTCACGCTTCAGCACGTTCACACAAATGTCGCCAGTTGTGGAGACGTTCGGATGAAACACCTTGGTAACGAAGAAGCCTTTTGGCGGCGAGGCTGGAAAGTCTGCTGGCAGTGTAAGCCGCATCCGGAACACTCCGTTTTCAAAGGGCGTCCCTTGTGGGCCTTCAAGCTCTGCCTGGATATCTGTCAAGTTCTGCTCATTAATGAAGACCCTAATGCCTTCCGCAGGGTTAGCGACGAGGTCTTGCAACTCTCTGGTGAGCCGCTTCAGAACTTGCGCCGACAGCTCCATCCCTCCGGCTGAGGAAGTAACAACGCTAAACCTACACTGTAAAGGTCTGCCTAATGCCGTGAGAACACTTATAGCCCGTCTTCCGGGTCTGAAGATGCAGCTATCCTTTCAGAGAGCGAGAACAGAGGTGTATGCGCGTCTGGTGAGCAAATGTTATTAATTTCCTTGTGACCCAATCCAAATATAATTTATATCATTATAGTATTGGCAATTTGTTAGCTTTGACCTAATGGATCAACAGTTCCAAAGGAGTTGTACGTACAGGACAAGGACTCATAATAGGACAATCTTCTGCTGTGTATTTTGTGGCCGATCGACTGACGATTAGTAAGTTATACTTACTTACAAGACATATCTAAAATGCAGCTTCGCCACGCCCGAGCTTCCATCCAACCCCAACGGGCAAATGCTCGGAACATGATCGTTGCAAGGGCCTCAAAGCAGCAGAATGTCCCATTTCACGGTGCAGTAGCCGGCATTATGTTGGGCATGGTGAGTGGAGGCGGTTATCATGCGTTTCGGGGCTGAACACACAACGCAATCTCTGTGATCTCGATTTGTAATGCTGTTTTGATGTCGGATTTATCCTGGCTTTCGCTATGGATGGTCCCGATTCTCGGATGATCATGAATATCTTGAACCTTGAATCCAAATTGTGTTGGCCGCACTCGGCAGGGCCTATATGCAGCCCCGCTGTCCGCGGCAAGCGATTATTTGGACAGTGTTGCCCGTGAGCAGGAGCTGCTGTCTATCGTTCGAGCCCGCAGCTCACAAGTAAGAGAAGCCGGCAGGAACACGTGTCATGCATTTTCCTTGTTTCATACGGGCTTGTTCAGACAGATACACGTTATATGGTCTGACTAGAGGCACTGCATCTCAGTAGACCCCTCTCCTATGACTACGTAAACTGTGTCTGGACTACCACTCGCGGGCAAACTCTTGCCCTTCTACCTACGTTAGCCGTCTACTCTCCCGTAATATAGAGCGACTAGTTCAGAGGATTTTATTTTTCCCCTTTATCCCCCACAACAGGCCGCTGCCCCGGCCACCTTGGCCGCCCCGAAGCTTGACGAGGCCGCTCCTGTCGTTAAGCCGGCAACCCCTCCGCCCGCACCGCAGCCTGAGCCACTGGCCGTGGTGGAGGCGCCCCCGGCGCCGCCGCCAGCGGCACCTGAGCCGCTGGCGTCCGCTGTTGTGGAGGAGCTTACAGAGGCGAAGGCTGCGCCGGTGGCAGTGGAGGAGGCCGTTGTTGTCCCTGCAGCGGTTGAGGCGCCAGTTGTGGTGGAGGTGGTGGTAGTTCCTGAGATTGTCGCTGGCCCAGCTCCGACCGCGATTCCCATCGCGCCTGCTCCTACGGCCTCGACGCCAGCGCCAGCCCCCGCAGCACCCGCTTCAGGTGAGGTTGACCTTGCTGCAGTCCCCGTACACATGCCTGACATTTTCAGACCGTCCCCTCTCCTTGTCGCGCTTTCTTCGATAGCCCGTCCATTTGCTTATGAAGTTTATGATGGGTTCTTTTGCGAAATTATAACAACTTTTGATGGAGTCTTCCTACGTGTATCTTTATCCAGCTCCTGAACTCATTTGACTCTTCGCTGGGTTGCCTTGTGATTGTCTCGTAGGAAACACCTGGCTGCTGGCTGTGGGTGCTGCGGTTGTGGGCGTGGGGGCAATTGCCGTATTGGGCAGCAATAACGCTGTCAGCACTGAGGCGCCCGCGGCGCCAGTGGTGGCCTCCACGCCGTCTACTGACGTGCCGCCTGCGGCTTCTCCCGCCGCTGAGGCAGAGAACACAGGGACGCAATAGGCTCTTCATTGCTTGTGCTTGCGGTCGCGATTGGCTTGGCGGGAAGAAGGTGACCAGAATACTTGTGAGCCAGTTATGTTACAGTGAATCGTTGTCATGAATTATTGTCACCGGAATGGCTAGCCGTGGAAGAGTGATGCGCCGGTTTACCGCACTTAATTTAGCGTTTCATAATTCATTATGATCACTTTTGTCATCTGGATAGCCCCATTAGCATCATGTAGTGTGCTTCCCTCGCCGCAGAGAATCCTTCAGCGGCTAAGTCGATGTCCGGGGTGGGTCGAACCTCCTCCGATGATTGCGTCGTTGGGGCAACAGTCGTCCCTCGGTCTTCGCTCCGTTGCAGCTGATGCGAACAAGATGACGATGCAGTAGGTACTGTTTTAGTTGATGATTGCGTGTAGCTTGTTGGTGGTTTGAAGAAGTCGGGCCAGGCGTTGGACACGATGCGCAAACCGGCCGCGAGCCCTTTAGCGCAGCTGCAGGTTGGAATAGGGCTGAGGCTAATACCTTGTAAGACAGTAAAAGCCACCTTGTCCATGAAGTTAGATGTCGCGTCTTTGCAAATGTCAACTTACAGCTAGCTTATGGAGCTCAGCCTGCTCCCTTTCACTTGAGAGACTGTCAAGATAGTCGCAGAGCGCAACAAATACATGTTTCAAGGGCAGCTCAACCCCCATGCATACATTATAATGCGCCGAAACCATGGTCTCGAGTCCGTACGTTTCTCAACCGTCCGCCCGATCCTAAGCAGTATTGTTAGATGTTAGGGTTTCCAAACGCGATCTTGCAGCACTTGCATGAGCGTCCGGCCTCCTAAACAACAAGATTTAAACCCCACCTAATCAAGCGCCAGGCATTCCTGCCGTCCAGTGGCCTCCTATCTCCTTGCATCTTGCATCCCTGCCTAAGCCTGCAATACCAAAGAAAAAGACATTCCTCTCATCTGTTCCTCCCGCATTCGAACCCCGTTAAGGCCCTTCCCGTTTTCCTCCTCGTCCTCCTCACGCGGTCCGCTGCCGCTTCACTGCCTCACCCGCCTCCTGCTCCCGCGAGCACGATGGACAAACGTACACACGCCCCTGCCCCTGCGCGAAGTCCTTGAACGTCCCAATGCCGGGTCGCTTATCGCAGGAGAAGTGCGCCCAGTTCTCGCAGGCATCACAGCACACCCAGTCTGACGATACCGTGTCGCCGCCGTTGCATAAAACACATCGGTCCAGAGTCACATCCTCCGGGTGCGCCACCTCGTACTCCCACAGGTAGTTCTGGTAGTGCCGCTTGAGGGCGTTGCCAACTCCCGTCTGCTTATTGGTCTCCGTCCAGTTACGCATACGGGGAAAGACCTGGCGCCGGCGGGTGTTTCCGTGGGGTCGGCGGATGAGAAAGGGGGAAGCGTGGGGAAAGACGTCACACACACACATACACACACCCCCATAGACCTACTCATACATATACACACAGCTGTACGCGCACACACTCGCGCGCGCACATCTACACACACAGACATGCGCTCGCTAGCGTGTAAGCGTGTTTCTTACCCCCATCCGCACCTGGCCCTTCCAATTTATCCCGTTGCCCACTCGGAAGCCTCCCCGCGTCACCACTTCCCGGTACAGACTGAAGAGGTCCAGGGACACGCCGTTGAGCACCGCCTCGGGGAACCGAGCCCGGTCGATGGGCTTGCCGCGGAGCAGCGTCAAGAATTCCACCAGATCATCGTAAAACTGCGCCTCCGTACATGAAGACAGCGGAGGCCGTCGACACGTGTAGCCCTGCACGGCGTGTGTGTATATATATGTACACAGCATGGACGTGTGCTTGGGGCGGTGTGTATGGCGAAATGCTTGTGCGTGTGCATGTGTGAAGACATTTACAGGTTTACAGCCTTAATTAAATACCTCCGCGCAATAAACAGGAACAAAATAGTATAGGAAAAACGGCGTTCAAGTACAGAAGACATTTGGGGTGCAAAAAGGGAATGGTAATGAACGGCGTTCCGACGAACGTCGACTCGCGCGAGGAGCAAACCAACACTCACCGGCAGGTCTCCCGTTAAGTTCGGCCTTTTGTCTGATAGAGGTCCCGCGGGTCGTCCCGGACCTCTGACCCCTAGGTCAGTGGCGCTCACGAAGCCGTTCCCATCCGTTAAATCGTCAAGGGCCAAGCCGGCGGCGTCAGAAGCCGCTGGTCCCAGCCCCATCAATTCCTCCCTACCGGCGGCGCTGGCGCCGCCGTCAGGACTGTCCGGAGATGCGGCCGCCGCGGCGGTTGCCGTGCCGTCGCCGGTGGTGGCGCCAGCGGCCGCGGTGCCGCCTAGAAGCTGCAGGTGGCCGTTCAATGCATAACCCATAAGGGCGTCATTCCCGAAGTACGCGCCTCCGCTGGCAGCGGCGGTGGTCAGGTCCAGCGGCTCGCCGCCGCCCTGCGGCGGCGGTGCCGCCGGTGACGGTAGCGCCTCCGCTGTTGCGCCCGACAATGCGCCCGGTGCTGGACCTGAGGCTGTCATTGCAATAGGAGGGCGCGACGGCGCCGCTGCCGCCCAGCCACCGGGGACGAGGACCTCGAACCGCCGTATATCGGCGGCGGTATACGCCCCGTCCGCTAAATTGCCTGCGGCAGCCACCCCCAGCGCCGCTAGGCTACGGTAGCGGTGCTCCTGCGCATCCGGATGGAATATTGTGAGAATCTTTGTCCCGGGTGAGCAGGTGGGCGAGCCGCGTCTTTGGCAGTGCAGTCTGGCGGCGCAAAGCGCTCCCTGTCTTACCTACCCTTTCCAAACCTTCCCCCCAGCAGCCCTGTGGACCATCCGATAAACCCGATAACTCAACAGCCCAAATCCACATCCCACCCCTGCCTCTGCCCCGCAGCCTGTTTCCCGTCCACCCCATGCCCCCAGCACCCACCCTGCACAGCGACCGCAGCACTTCCACCGCCCAGACGCTGGTGACTGCCACCGTGTCCACAACAGGCAACCCCCCCGCTACGGCTTTAGAGCTGCGCGGTGCGGGAAGTGACAGCCCCGGCGGCGGCAGTCGGAACTGCAGACTCACGCTGTCCGTCACCAGCGTCATCCTGCGCCATTTCCACGTGCAAAAAGGGAAGAATGCGCGTCCAATACGACGCGATCAAAGTGGAAGTAAGAAACCGGAAAACGTGTGTAGCTGTGTACAGCTGTGTGTTTTGGAAGGCCCGCCGACCCCCGGGTAATGTAGCACCCGCTGGTAGCGAAAGATCTCAACCCCACCGCCACCCACGCACGCATGGAGTGGTTCAGTTTCCAGTACGGTAGAGGCAATTCGAAAACACATAAAAGTAGAAGCCTTGATATGACACTGCGAGCTCAAACCTAATACGTACCAAACCCATTTTATCGCACCACACCTGAGAGCATGTTGCACCAGCCCATCCTGCTCCAGCACTGAGGGCGGCGCCCCTAGCACCACTGACCCCTTGGCGCCACTACACGTCATGTACTGGCAGCGCACCGCCTGACAGCCACCCGGCAAAGTACGTGGGAGCTTCGCCAGGGGGGTCCGGGACACGAGCTGCGAACAAACCGAGGTGGAAGGGTGGGGAAAAGGGCAATTGGCCGTGAAGGTCAAGATGTCGTGTGAGATAACGGAGGCGCCCACCCCGTCCCCGTCCCCGTCTCCTAGCCGCTGCCAGCCCTCTCACCTTGAGCCCACGGACCTCCATCACCAGGAGCGCCCGCAGCGCCTCCCCTAGGAAGCTGAGTCGCGTGGAGTCAATGAGGGCCGAGGGGCCCACCAGCAACAGCCGCAACTCCGCACGGGGAGCCAGCAGCCGCACATCCGACCACCCTGTGGCGGCAGCAGAGAAAGGCGGTGGATGATCCGGGTCAGATAGGGTAGCAGGCGGAGCTGCGGCCTCATCGCTACCGCTTGTAGACGTGCATCTGCACCTGACAATGCCCCAGATAAAGGAACCCAAACCCACCTGACACCATGCCCCACCCAAACCCCCAACACACGGAACGCGAGGAATGTCAGACTGTCAGACATACCCTGCCGGCTTCCACGGTGTATGTTATGGGGCAAAAGTCACTGCCGAGGTACGTGGGGCGGGACGTGGTATGGGGCGGCCTGTCATTCTGTCGCGCCCGCCTCCCTTCACCCCACACCCTATGCCGCATACTTAACCTTGTACGATAGCCGCTTTGATATTTCCCCCGTGGGTTTTCACGGGTTTGATGGATTGCGGGATCCTTAGTTCGAGCGTCTCGCCGGTTCCCTATTGCTCTTCCGGCCCCTTCGATGAATCGCTACTAATGTGAGCAGCAAAACAAGTACCATGTTAAGTTAAGGACTACGGACTCCTAATAAAAGAAATAGAGCTATGAGGCACATCGCCGGACGCTGGCTCGATAATCGCCCTTCCCGTTGCACGGGTTGTCCCCCTCCCCCTCTCCCTCCCCCGCCTCTCCCGTCCCCAGGTCGTACCAGGGTACGACGGCAGCCGCAATGGATCTAATTGCTGCCCCGGAATCGAGAAAGTCGGTATGGACGAGCTGTCTGGCAGTCCTGGCCGTTCCGCCGACACGAATGCTGGCAGCGGCGGCGAGTTGTTGCCGACCCCTGTCCCCCTGGTGGCGGCGACAATGCTGGGGCTGCCAGAGTTGTTACCGCCGTTATGGTTGCTGCTATTACTGCTACAGCAACAATGAGCTTGTGCGCCGTGGCTGGCAGTGGCGAAAGCCTCTGGCGGTGAGGCGCCAGAGTTGATCAGGAAGGCGAGGAACGCCGCGGTGAAGTACGATGCGACGGCTGCGGGGATAGGGGTGTCCGCGGGCCAGACGACCACGTGCGGGATTCCGCGGAGGTGGAGGGAGGGGCCTGGGGGTTGTGGCCGGAAGAGCATGGGTTTGTTACGACTCTGGACGAGCGGATACAATAAAATATTCCGTACAAGGTGGACGACATTGGGGAGGAACGACATTGGGGAGAGTCATGGGGGAACATCAAGGGCTCAATCAAAAAAGGACGCGTGGGAAGGGAGACGAAAGTGCCAAACTGACCCATGGGTCAGCAATCCCAAGCATAAAACAAACCGTGTAAAGCTCAGCGACCAAGCATGAAGTGACCAATGGGTAAGTGTCGAGCAAGCATCCACCAACCCGTGGGCCAGTGGAGCTAGTGGAAAGGCCGACCGGCGGAGCGCTGTAACACCAGCGTCGAGCGGCGTAATGCGGAGGCGGCGCTGCAGCTAGCTGTATGGGGTTCTCGCAGGAAAGTACCAAGCCTAAGCCACCACCACGCACGCACGCTCTGTATCTGGTCCGCATATGCGGCGGAATCGCGGCTGCTAGGGCAGGCAGTAAGGCCGAGAGTGGGGCGCAGCCGCAGCACTGCAAAGGATGTGTTACGCCCAGCTCCACAGGACCGCCACCTTTGTCAGTGCGCAGCCGCTGAGGGACCTTCGCCCATCCGTCTGTCTGCCTGTTCGTCCATTGTCCGCCGGTCCGTAAGCGCTGCTGGGTAGCCACTGGGTAGCCACTGGGTAGCCGAACACTGTTTCTGCGCATATGGTTGTCGTTACTGCTCCTGCTGCTCTCCCCCTGCGCCTCCTCCCCCTGCTCCTCGCTCTTTCGCATTTGCACCTCCACTACGCTCGTCGCCAGAGCGAGCGAAACCCTCAGCTTTAGCCAGCTTCTCTTCCTCCTCTTTCCATCTTCTTCCCGTCATGCTCCCCCCTCACCGAAATGCGGCGATACCGCAGCATCCACATACACCACCTCCACCTGCGCCTCCGCTAAGGCCGTGAGAAGCCCCGACTCGCCAAATTCAAGCCCATCTGCAACAATAGGAACAGCAGTGTAATAACAGACACGCCATTTTTTCCAAACGATGCGAAGCACTTGAGAGACTGGAGCAGATATGCTTATGTGCATGACCATAGACATTAAGGGATAGGATTGGAGGGGGAAGGCCTGGGGGAAGTCTTGGAGGCACCGCCTCGAGGAAAGGAAGGTTGGTAGCAAGGGCCGGCGATATGAGAGTTTGATTGATTAGATCTGGGTCGTGGCGAGCTCCTCAAAGCAGCAGCCCAACAATCATGTACATACCGCGGAAGTGGAACGCTCCAACTGTGCCCGTCGGCGTGTCGTCCTGCTGCGATGCTGACCCGCAGCAGTAGATGAGGTTTGGTCGGCTGGCCAAGACTGCGTCCCTGAACTCCGCTAACGACGGGTTGAAGAGGGTCGACACCTACGACATGTTTGGGTCGTATAAACGGGTCTATGGTGCCTTCGATTCGGCGTCGAATGAGAGGGTCGGCGGCCTTAGTGCTATTACGAAGGGGAAACGAGCAACCACGTTAAAACTTTTTACCTGTACATTCGATGCTTGTGTTTCTGGATTCGCCAAATCCAATACGGCGGAGAAGACTTCCAAGCCTGCGCCCCCTCCCACTGGCGCATTGGAGCAAGCTAATATCCGCCAGCGCGGCACTGAGGCCATAATGATCTGTTAACTGATCAACATATTTCCCTCACAAAGCAATGGCCGGAGGTACGGTGCGCCTAATGATACAAATAAGAAAAAAATTTAGACAATAGTAATCCAGCAATGTAACTAAAAATTGAAAAAAGTAACTCGCAGAAACAAAGTCTAGGGCGGACCAACGGATGTCGGCTTCGGAGCTATGCAGTTTATATTTCATTTTTTGTCAACTGCTTCAACTAAAGCCAATCGCGATATGACCAAGCTCATAGCACTACATCGGTGGCGTTGAAGCTTCCGTCTCCGCGTATTTTATACGAGCAAATTCCCATTCGTCATTCTGTGTCGTTTGACGGCCGCGTTTCATAGAGTAGTAAAGCCCTTGCCAAACACCCACCTAAATCGACTTCAACTGGACCCATCTTGTAACAGTTTGCTTTTGAACTCGTGAGAAGAACCTGACGGCGCGTTCTGCTCGACACCATGGCGAGCAGCCAAGCGCCAGGAGCAATGAGCGGCGAAGAGGATGAGGCAGGCTCGCAAGCACTGATAGATGAGATCCTCGATTTGGTGAGGTGATAGGCAATACGCATTTGTTAATCGTGTGGTAATGTCGCTTGCGGACCCTTGCGCTCGGAGCCGCCTCCCCATGCCTGCCGCCCTTAGCCCCACCCGCCTCTCTGCTTCCTCCTCTCCGTACCTCAAGTTCTTGATTCTGATCCCTTCCTCTCCCGTGGGTCCCCCATTGGAACAGTACCGATTTCATTGGGTGCCCGAGTACCGCCTGAAGTTTAAAAAAGAGTGAGTTCACACGTTCAATATCACGCCTTCTTGCCGTGCGTGGGAGTGGGAGACTGTCATTTTCTCAGGGTGGTCTGGAATCAGGAAGGATGGGGACACGTTTCGGCTTTCGCTGGGCATGGGGCGACAGTGCGCGCCGTGCTAGCGTGACGGAAACGGAGCAAAAGATTCTTCGGTCGTACGGTGTATTTTCACGTCTGTCTAGTCCTTATTTCGTACCTTCCCTGCAGCGACCACCAGGATGGCCTGATAGAAAGCTCCCATCCACACCTACGACGATCACAATCACGAAGTTTTATTTTCCTGCCATGCTTCCACTTCAGTTCATCGCCTTACGTGTTTGCTTCATATCTATCTTACCTGCCGCGCCGGTCATGCTCGTCACGTCTGTCGTATTCATGTTCTTGAACATTGCAGCTGTGCTGCTTTTACAGAATGCCCTAGCGAAGCTAGACACCAAGTGTTTGTGTCCTCAAAGAGGTGCCACTTCCATCCCACATGGACTGTTAATCCTCGTTGTGCGCCGTACTATTACAGACGTACGGTAAACGACCATTGTGTATGTACGACCTTCCGTGATGCCGTGTCACGCAGGCTTGCGGGCTACACATTGGGTTTGGCGGTCTCAAAACCCCACGAGGCGTCCACGCGGCTGCGGGTGACGGTAAGTTGAGGCCGATGAGGCCCTTGTCGTGTAGAGCGCGTGCGTACGGTGTATGTACGTGTTTGCAGCACCCATGCTTCTCCATCTTCCCCCGCTTCGCCTTCTTGTCCATATGTCAAATCCTCGACTCCTCGGCACGCAGGATCAGGAATCGGAAGTGCCTGGCGTTCGTGCCTGGCGTGTTACATTGTTTCCTTGTTACCTTGAATGCTTTTTTGACCCTTTGTAATCTTTTTTAATCTTTCCTCACAAGCACATGCGGAGGCACCGAGTAGCCTTATCCGTAGTTCGAAGGTATACCTTTTATATATTAATTTTAGTTGTCTCTATTAAAAGGTTTGTAATCGGTTTATAATGTTTATTATGGAAAAAACACATAGACGCAGATACTTATACATGTAAATACATATATATACACCTAGAAAGCACCATACCGTATGTACCGGGGCAGAACATCTATCGCATTTAATCCCACGCTTGCGCATCACCTCGCCTGGTCTGCTGGCCATCATGTGCTCCTTTCTTTCTGCACATCACCTCCTCTGCAGCTGAAACCCGACCAAGTGGATCAGGGTTGGGGCCCGGGGAGGTTCGTACAGAAGATTCTGGTGATGCCGCAACAGCGCTTCACCGCCATGTACAGTCGCAAGTTGGCCCTGGGGTTCTTGCGGTTCCAATTCGTTGCCGGTTACTTCTGGGACACTCGCCGACCCAGTTTGGATTACAGGTGGATCACGTGGGCGTATTCTTCAGAGACACAGTTTTTGGGGGGGATTATGTACATATGTAACCCGGTCGGTTTACTTCCTTTTTTTATGACATCACTGTTGTACATTGAATTAATAGAAATGGAAAAAGGGGGGTTGCCAACATGACTGTTTCATCCTGTTTGGTGGACGAGCAAATTAGATGGACATGTCAGCTCACAAAATACTAAGACTAGTTTTCGACGGACCCTTTCTCCCCCGCCTCAGTCACTAAGCCTGAACTAACCCGGATTCGGATCCGGATCCTTGGGTTCAACGTTTTCCTTCTCTCCCACAGCACTGCACATCTGCTCCCAGGTCAAAATCTGTCACCATTCCCCTGATGTGTGTGTGTATATGTGTGTGTTTTAGGGGGGAAGAGGGGAAAGTACGGCTCCGGCCGTCATTTGCCGTCCCTACAACGTCACCTCTAATGAGCCTCCCGGGTTGTCCTGTGCGGATTTGCCTTCTCTCAGGCTAACCACCAAATGGAACGACGGTCTGACTTTCAAGCGGAAGGAATACGTAAGCCGAAAAATGTGGAGTTGTCGACGGCCGCATGTCTCTTTGCCGTAATGTTGACAGAGCCTGTGTTGCCGACCGCGCTCAAGCCGTATTCGATAGCGACTGACATGTCCTGACCAGGAGGTCCTGTTTTAAGAGGCACACGTGCGTGTAGATGTGTGCGCGGAATGCATATTTCATCATCTTCTCCATCATCAACATATCATCATCAGCGTTGGCCCCTCCCCAGCTCTCCCCCTCCGCCTCCTTCCCTTCCATCCTGCGCGCACTTTGTCACGTTCGCGCGTTCACTGAACCCCTGATCCCCGTTGACAGATCCAACCGACCACTAATTTGTTAGTCCGTACGTGCTGGTCTCTCGACCTACAGCTGCCGCAGGCTGAGGGGTAAGTGACGAAAGAAAAGAACGGCCTTTAGATCTTCGGGTGGTTCGAATAGTTATTAATGCATTTGCATTAATGCATGTTTTGATGGTACATTTCCCGCCACACACACACACACATCTTTTGAGTTTTTGTACAAAAAATGACATCACAACTATCGCAACTTTCATAACGGCCACCAACCAGTTCCAACGTAATAATAATGCCTTCCGCAGCCATCTGGGTGGCGGGCCGGGCAGTACCCAGATCCCCGTCGAGGTGGAGTACGGCAGCGTGGACTTCAGCGTCACGCAGGTCTGTTGACTATTTCTAACTTTCTAAGTATTTTTATGTAGCATTTTACGTTTTTACTAAAATTCTTTTCCGATTGACGCAGCTGCAAAATTTGACCATCATAGTGTGTGATAAATGACAAGGTGCGCATTTGTTTGCGGCCGTCTCCGCTGCAGATGGATTTCATCTGTGACTTTGACGGCTTCAAAAACCGTAATAAGGTGGACTCTCCAAAGAGCCTCTTTGCGGCGGCGCAGCCGCTGGAGTTATCGGCAACGGCCGCCGCCGCCGCTGCCAGCGGCTGCACCGGCTGCAGCTGCGGGTGCTGTGGCGGTGCCCGCAGCGGCCGCAGCGGCAACCTCTGCGGAAGGGGCTGCGGCGGGGGCTCCGGAACTCTTAGTCAGAGCCCCTTACTTCACGTTCAGATGCCCTCGTCGTGGCCCTGGCCCTGGCAGCACACGCAGCGTGGTGAAGGGAGCAGAGCTGGGTAGGGAGGGGAAGAGGACGTAACACGCGTGTTTCGAGGTCAAAAGCGGAAGAGGGTCACTTCAGCAACCGTAGCCCTGCAGTCCCAAGCATCAGTTGTATTGCATGAGGCTTGAAGGCCTCCTCCGAACAGATGTACTGCGCGCTACAATGAGTGATGAAATAACGGAAAGGAATTAAGCCGGGGCAAGCAGGATCGAGCTAGATGGGGCTGGATCGACCCAGGCCAAGTCAGCCGGGCCGGCCCGGGCCGAGCAGGAAAGGGACTTGCGTACGGTGAGAGGCAATGAAGGTTTGAGCTTCTGCAGGAAGTGGATCAAGGTAGAGTAGAGCTTGTTAGCGTAGGTAGACGCGGATCGCTTGTACATGTAGAGGAAGCCCACGGCATTCTGTGAGAGGCGGTGTAGGTTTTTCGATCATTCCGCACTTCAAGATCCCCGCACCGGTATAGCCTTGAAAGCGGCGGCGAAGCTGTGGAGAGGCGGGACGATGAGTGGTGCGTGAAGTACTGGTTTTGAAGGCTTCACTTCCCGTACGGTGTACGGCTTAGCAGGACGAGAGGGAACGCAACGGACGTGGACAAGAAGGCATCTACTAAATGTACGAGGCGCAATGTTCGGAGGCGCATCTTCGCACACTGCTTTCCTGTCGCCCAGCATCTCGGGAGCCGGTCGGAGCTGCTTGCCCGGACCTCCCTGGACGTGAAGGGTGCGATAGTAGGCGGTTTTCTTGGGGAACAAAAATACTGTTAGAGCCGTCACAGCGCACACAGCGCTCCGTTGTGGCACGTGCCGTTGTTCCGCGACTGCTCACGTGGGGGAAAAGGGGGGGGACACGTTCGTCGCCCTATGTCATGCGCATCTCCGACTATGTGGAGTGGTCGGCTCCATGTGGACGCTCCATGTGACCCGGGGAGGGGCGCAGCAAATGAACTGGATGCGATGGAAGGAGGCCGAAGAATGCCATTTTGTTACTGTCGGTGCCATCAGTGCAACTCCCCGCCCACCTTTTCCTCCCGGCCCCTCCCCGCCCACCTTTTCCGTTTGGTGAAATCATGTCATGTTGGAGAAAGGGGCAAGGTGGAGGGGGCGGGGGACGAGGAGGTGGTAGTTGGGGAGTTTTGTTGCGTTGCTTTGGGGCCGCTGTGGCTTATCTGGGTGTTGGGTTCGATTGGGCTGGTCGCAGAGCAAAGCAGAGTACTGGTCCCATTCTAGGTCAGATGTTTGCCATGCAGGGTTGCGGGTCCCCCCCGTCTGCCATATGACTGAGCAACCGGGCACAAAGGGGGGGGCTACGAAGAAGGGGTAAATGAACGTATAGAGGTGTTGTGAGAGGTGAAAGGGATGCAGTGATGGGGGGCGTCTAGGCGCAAGGGCGGGGGTTGGGGGGTGAGCAGTACGAAGCGCAAAGGTCCTCAGTACGAGAAAGAGTGTGAGGGGGGGGGGAATGAAGAGAGAGAGAAAGAAAACCTCCATTGGTGGCGAAGATGTCACATGTGGATTGAGGGGAGGGGGTTGGGTGCGAGGGGAAGAAATACCTAGAGCAACAACGTGCGGGTGGAAACAATGGCTGCATGTACTAAAGATATGATGATGGATACGTCCTGTGTGACATTGGATGTGGGCTCAGCCTGCCTGACCGAGACGTCTGTTAGATGGCAGTTGCAGTGGATCGTTATTGCTGATGGTGATGGTGATGGTGACAGAAGGGCTTTTTCTGCGGAAACAATTCATCTTCAGGCTTTTGAAGTCCTCGATGGAAACCTTCTTTTAAAAAAACGAAGCCGACCGGGAATGCTATCAAAGGCTTGGCACCAGTTGGTGAAGGTGGTCAACATCGCGACAGTGGCGGCGACCAGGGCCAGCATCAGCACCAGCACAGCTAATCCTTATAAACTGCTTTCAAGGGTATAAGTGAGATCCTTCATGCGTAAGGTCGCGGCTGCTCAAGCCACATAAGCTAAGCTGGAAAAGCACTGGTAGGCGAGGGGGAAATCATCAGGATATTATCAGGATACCCTAATTCTATACCCTAATATAATGGGAGTGATAAACCCTAATGATAATCCAGTACGATTCTAACAAAAGAGTGTGCGTGTGGAGGAGTGCCGAGGCGTGTGGCAGCTACATGCGCAACTATGGAACTCTCTCAACTGCGTCTACGTTATTGAGGAGTGTGGAGAAGGGTGCATGCCCGTATATGTGTTCCTGATGATAAAGCTCGTATAGCTCGTACCCGCCTTGCCGTGCTGCCGCAACCAGGACATAACAACCGAAATCTTAATGGGAATGGGAAAGGAAGGTAACTGGACGTAGCTGCGATTCTCCAATGGCATCATGTGCGCTTTTCCGATGAATTTATGTCGTCCATGTTAGAGTCAGGCAGCGAATCCGCAGGTGGGCATCTACCGGGATGTGTGTGAGTCTGGTGTGAACCAGTGCGAACTTCTTGGCTGTGGCTGTAGGCGTGCGGGAATGCGCTTGTAGCCAGTCGGGCTCAAACGTACCACAGATGAATACAGTACTACTGTTGGACTTTCAAATTCCTAGCCGGCCCTTTTTTATCGTAGAGTTGGCCCGGGCTCCTTCCGCTTCAGGTGGCATTCTATTGTACAGATAGTACATGATAACTTAATTGAATAATGAATGGCATGAATATCAAACAATCTTGCTTCCGGCATGCGTGCGTGCTGGCCTTGTTAACTCGGAATAAAGGCCCAGGAACGGTGCAAGGATGCAAGCCTCCTTTAGACAGGATGATGTGGAGATTTAGGATGATAAGAATTATATTTTAATAAAGCAAGACATCTGATATCCGGAGGTTCGGACGAGGCCCATCTGTCCTCCTGGTTACATTGCGTTATTTTTGTACGTACGGCAAGGTCGCTGATAGCGAACCGCTATCGGTGCTGGGACTGCGTGAAGCTGACTTATCTACATTAGCCTTACATACGAGATTAAATCACTGTTAAGATAAGGGGAGTCCTAATTCAGGAATACATGCAGGTCATCGTAGACAAAAGGCACCTCATCATACGACTAAAATTTCGAATTTATTAACTAGCATTTTACTTAACGGGAGGCAAATGCATAGGTAGTGCGTCATGATGCCGCAATGCGTCGAGGCCAGGTGTCCATTCTGTTGAAGCGGGCAAAGTTCGCCAGTACTCAGCAGGGCGAAGCTGTGAGCTGAGATGGCCATGTTTTCCAGCGCTGCAAGCACAAGCAGCCGCGGCTCGGCGTCGGAGGAGGGAACAACCGGGCCGAGGTAAGATCTGCGCAGCTCAGTTTTTCCACATGTAAGCAATGCAAAAGCATATTATATGCTATTCTTATTAAATGCAACCGTGAAACTCTGGCGTTGGGTCACACGTTGCGAACAGTCGGATAAAGAATGTCGGGAGCCCAGACGGGGATGAAGAAAGGAATGATTTTGAGGAGACGCACAAGATTCAGGTAACTAACATGCAGTCTGCGTCTTTCTTCGTGTGCAAGCTCGTCAGTTTCGAGACCCATCCTTGCATGTAGGCCGGCATCTTCTCTGTGCTATACATACTTTCAAAGGAGAAGATGAATGAGAACCTGAAATTCACCGTCATCAAACTAATGTTCGATTTCACGCAGGTAAGCCAGTCACACGGCTAATTGCGGTGGTACATTTCCGATTTCCCACTCGGCTACTGGTGTAGCCATGGGGCGATTGAACATCAGAAACAATAGTGATCTTAAATCAACTCTTAATCGTGACGGTTTTGACAGTTTGGCGCCCACCTGCTCTTGTGCGCCTAGGCGGGCAGGGACGGGTGGACGGGACCGATACGTCAGCCGTAACAAAGTTGATTTTTCTTCTGCTCGTTGAAATGGTATGTTAACCATGCCAATTTAACAAATCTCCAAACGTACATATTCAGCAACATTGCTCATCAAGACACCAACAGACAGGTAAAAGCGCTAGCAGCCCACCTAATCAGCGCCAAGCAGTTGCGATCATAACCTGTCTGCCGCGCCTGAAATCCTATCTTCACGTTCCCTTCACCCCAGGTTTCATCCTAAACCCCAGTCTCATCCTTTCCTCGTCATGGAGTACTTTCTCATCCGCTGTATTTTCGCACAGCCATGTTTTCCGCATTATCCCTTCCACTTTCACTTCCCGCAGCTGTTCGCGCTGGTGGTCAACCCGGCGCATGGATGGGCCGTGGACTCCACGAGCGTGTAAGCCCGGCGGCGCGGGGACGTGGGAATAGCAAAAGTTTTGAAGTGTGTGTCTTGAAGGGTGTGAGTCAAACCATCGACCAGGTTGCCCGGGCTATAGAGGAATGCAGCGTGAGAAAGGAGAAAGTGGCGGGGGAAGGCCATTTAGTCGGTTAACGCAGGCCCGCAGAGCAAGCGGGTCAGCCAAGTCCAGACAGATCAGGCAGGCAGGGTTATCAGCGCAGCAGTGCAGAGTGCGCAATGACTCCGCGGAGCAACCAGATCACGCACAGAGGTTACAGCCGGTGATGACTGCCGCTTTTGAAAAAGGGAGAGCGCTTTCGGAAGTTGGGAATATTGGAGCGATTGGGCCAGCAGCAGCGCCAGCAGCAGCGCCAGCAGCAGCGCCAGGGGCAGCGCCAGGGGCAACGGCAGCTGCGGGGGCGGTGGCAAGGGCACCGGCAGCAGCAGCGGCAGCGCAAATGGCAGGGACGGCGGCAGCAGCAGCGGCAGGGGCACCGGCAGCGGCGGGGGCAGTGGCAAGGGCACGGCAGCAGCAGCAGCAGCGCAAATGGCAGTGACGGCGGCAGCAGCAGCGGCAGCGCAAATGGCAGTGGCTGCGGCAGCGGCAGCGGCAGCGGCAGCGGCAGCGGCAGCGGCAGCGGCAGCGGCAGCGGCAGCGGCAGCGGCAGCGGCAGCGGCAGCGGCAGCGGCAGCGGCAGCGGCAGCGGCAGCGGCAGCGGCAGCGGCAGCGGCAGCGGCAGCGGCAGCGGCAGCGGCAGCGGCAGCGGCAGCGGCAGCGGCAGCGGCAGCGGCAGCGGCAGCGGCAGCGGCAGCGGCAGCGGCAGCGGCAGCGGCAGCGGCAGCGGCAGCGGCAGCGGCAGCGGCAGCGGCAGCGGCAGCGGCAGCGGCAGCGGCAGCGGCAGCGGCAGCGGCAGCGCCAAGGGCAGTGGCAGCGGCAGCGGCAGTGGCGGCGGCAGCAGCAGCAACAGCGGCAGGGACATGGCAGGGGCAGCAGCTGGACGGCCCATCATATACCCCCGCAGGATACGGCGAAGGGACACCCTGGCATCTGGATGTTCGGTAGCAGTTGGGCAGTGTAAAACCAACGGACGTGTGTGTGTGTATGCGTGCGTGCGGTGTGTGTTCCCTACGTGTAAGGAACGATGTAAACTCAAGGATGACAGCCAGTTTCATGGTTTCGTCGATTCGCACGAGGAGGGTCTTGGCCGGCGCCGCACGCCTTGCCTTGCCTTGCCTTGCCTTGCCGTGCTGTGCTGTGTTGTGCTGTGCCGCGCCGCACTTTGCCCCAGCATGCTACACGGTGTGTCCTTTCCAACACGTGTCTCTGCCACCGCTTCATCCACAGTTACTGGCAAGTCCTGACCTTCTCCCGCTGGAACTACATCGTGACAAACCTGTTGGTGAGTGGCTTGATCTCCTGGGCGGGAGGATCGGGTGCGGCAACTTTGGGCGTGGGGGGCGGGTGGGGAGAGGGTGTGTGCGCGTATGTGTATGTGTATATGTATCGTCATCCCTGCAGAAACGTGCCAACGCTGTGGTGAGGTGGTGGGATGTAGGGATGAAAGCTGGGGCCAGCGGAGTGACGCTGGTTTTCAGTTACGCGCATCACCTTTTGAAGTCCGGACCCCGTTCTAACCTGACCTAACATAGCATGATATTGAGCCCAGGGGCAGGGGCAGGGGCAGGGGCAGGGGCAGGGGCAGGGGCAGGGGCAGGGGCAGGGGCAGGGGCAGGGGCAGGGGCAGGGGCAGGGGCAGGGGCAGGGGCAGGGGCAGGGGCAGGGGCAGGGGCAGGGGCAGGGGCAGGGGCAGGGGCAGGGGCAGGGGCAGGGGCAGGGGCAGGGGCAGGGGCAGGGGCAGGGGCAGGGGCAGGGGCAGGGGCAGGGGCAGGGGCAGGGGCAGGGGCAGGGGCAGGGGCAGGGGCAGGGGCAGGGGCAGGGGCAGGGGCAGGGGCAGGGGCAGGGGCAGGGGCAGGGGCTTCGGAACTCCCACTTCAACCACCTGCGTCCCGGGCGCCCGGTCTGCAGTGACATTTGCGTATTTGCCCGCCTCACGCTATCCGCCGCCCTCATGTCCGTAGGGCTATAAAGCCTACGTGGCAATCTTGTACACCATGACGGGCATGCTGTGCTGTGCTCTGGCGCTTTGCATGTGGATCGCCTATGCATACAAGAACCGCAGCTTTGCTTACACCTGGTGAGTACGACACAACCGTACGTTGCCGCGACATTCATTCATCAGGCCGCGGCAAGTAGCTGTTATGGAGCTGTGTCTTTCATTGCTCCCATTCTCCTGTTTGTATATTGCGCCTGCTCTCCTGCTTTTAAGCCTTAGAACGGCTGTCCTGCACATCAAATACACATCTGTGGTCTTGTTCCCCCCCGCGTAAAGCCCCCCTCCTCCCAATGTAAGGATAAATATCCCCCTCCCCTTCCCCCTCCATCAGGCCAATATACGTTCTGAGACTGTACGCCACCATACACTTCGGACTATTCGACATCGCTACCCTAACCTTAATCCAGGTGTCGTACGATTGCCAATTTTTGGGCAGCGGCAAAAGCAACCGGGGGCACATGTACACCTTTCCCGATAAGGGTAAGCGACGGAAGGGAATGGGGATGGGAGTGGGGGAAGGGGGGAGAAGGACGTTGCACGGGTTTGGAGGTTTGGTTACTGTGTAACTGTGTGTGTAACTGAATTATAACTGAAACATTCCTCTCACCTCTGCCTCCGCAGTGTGCTACAAGCCTCCTCACATCATTCCCTTCGTTGTGGGTCTCACCACCCAAGTTGTGTTCGTCATCGCCGCCGTTATATTTTTCACGGGCGAGTTTGAGGTCAATCCCATCAGCCGGCGCTTTACATGCTGCGCACACTCCCACGTGGAAGTGAGGGCCTTCCTGCTTAAGGTCACCATGACGGTTGTGTACGTCATCATTGGGTGGTTACAAGTACAAACCGCTATTCAGGCCTTTCTGTGTTTGGCGCTCACCTGGGTCTTCTTTAAAAACGTAAGATTTCTTCGGGGAGGGGCTGGTGGGAAGAAGGGGCTGGTGGAAAGATGAGAATGAAATCCTTTTAATCTACCATTTCAAATGGGGACACATATAAACGGGCGTCTGCCTCAAACTCGTGCGTGAAAATGCTAACTTTGGTCGTTATGTTTTGCGTGTCGTACAGATGCCGTACATGTTCGCCGTTATAAACCACATTCGCGTCGGATCATATCTGGCCGTTACGTGGACTGCCGTGCTGGCGGTCGCAATCATGTTCAAACCCAAGGATCCTGATCAAGTTCCGATTTACGAGAAGCGCATCACAAATGTCATGTTGTACGGCCTGGCGCCCATAGGGCTGCTGGGTTTCGGAGCGTCATTTCTGCGGCTGTACACCTGGTCACAGTTTGTGCGGAAGCGTTTTAAGTAAGTATAGGCATTGTGTGTGTGTGTGTGTGTACGCACGTGCTTGCGTGCGTGTCTGTGTATTTGTGTATGTATGTGTGTATGTGTGCATGTGCTGGGGGGATTGGGTGTTTGAGTTGGTTTCTCGTCGGGGCCGGACGTGGGGATAGTGTGTGTATGTGCGTGTATTTGTCGGGACACGGGACTGTTCGGTCAACTTCGTTGCGTAATAAATAATAAATAATAAATAATAAATAATAAATAATAAATAATAAATAATAAATAATAAATAATAAATAATGAATATGAATATGAATATGAATATGAATGTGCGGTTTTGTGTAGATATGCGGTTACTGGTGGTGTATATCTACATGTATATGATTCACCAAGAGATAGCACGAGCATCCACAGCTTTGTCGTACCACTTTTGTTGTATCTCCCTGTTAGGTACTTCTTCTAAGGACTTCTCCTTATTCAATCCTTGCCCTTGCCCTTGCCCTTGTCGTACTTCCTCAATCCTCCAGGGAAGCTCCCTCCGGCTCCAAAGTGAAGGATATATACCGTTTCAAGGACCCCATAGAAGTGGAGATCATCAGCCGCGTCGCACGATACTGGATCGATGACGAGGTGTTGGATCTGGATCGAGTCAAGGAAGCGGAGGCCATCATCAAGGCGGGGCTGGTGCTGTTCCCAACCCGCGCGTTCATGATCATGTTGTACTCCAACTTCCTGTGGGATGTGCTGGACAATCCGCAGGTGGGGTTATTGACATCGTGTGTGCGTTGTGAGGATTTGTGTATGTGTGTGTGTGTGTGTGTGTGTGTCCCGTGGGTAGTGGGAACGGTCTCGGGGAAACATAAGCAGAGAGAAAGCTAAAAAACAAATAACATTACCTGATATATATCCTTAGCGGATGAACATGGCTTCAAAATAACCGAACACCTTGCAACAAAACGGTGGTGTATGTATATGTGTATGTGTGTGTGTGTATGTGTGCATGTGCGCGTTTGAAAGACCATGCCACGATGCATGGTAAGCCGAAGTGTGCCCGTGGGGAAAAGCAAGGGGGAGGCCCGTATAGGAATGAAGTTTGGGGTGCATGGGGTGCTTGGAGGCTGGGGGCTGGGGACGGGATGTGGAGAGATGAACTTGGCATAAGGAACTCAGAGCGGCTGCGGAAGCCGCATGCAGGAGTGTATCGTGGGTACTTCGTTAGCGGTTAGATCAGTGAGCCTCCCCCCTTTCCCCCCTCTCCCCATGACCCTCGCTTTCCCGCCTTCTCCCCCCTCCCCCTCCCCAACTTCGACAGGCGGGCTACAGCCAGCTCCAGGCGGCTAAAAAGGCAAACCCCAATTACATGGAACGATTCGCCATATACCGTCGGGAACAGGAGCATCTGGCGCGTACGGCACAGACCAAGGGCAATGGTGAATCCACACTGGATCTGGTGTCGTACGTCGAGTTTCAACGCAACTACAGGTGCGTACGACTCTAAAAGCTGAAACCCTCATCGTTTGTTATATTATTATATTTACCCTTCTCGCTGCCTGCTGTCCACCTCCCCATCTGCTGCACCTGTCTTGACCTCACTAGTGACTACCTCGATGCCGATTCGCCATTTCCCTCATTTCGAATGGTTTCGTCCTCCTGATCATTTCCTTCTTCACACTTGCTTAGTAAACCCAATAACCCCGCCACCGCTTTCCCCCCTTGTCTTTCCCCTCCCCCCCTGTCTTCCCCCTTCCCCGCCTCTTTTCCCCCTTCCGACCACCCCCAGGCTGGCCATGCGGGCCCATCGGGAGGCCCTTGTGGCCACTCGCAACTTCTGGCAGTACCTGCTGCAGCAGCACATCACCTTCACGCACCTATCCAAATCCCTCAAGGCCATTGAATCGGCCATTGTCAAGGTGGCGATTCTAAGGGTTAAAGAGGGCTCCGAAACCCTAAGTTGCTCACCACCAGGGCTCCCGATCCCCACCCCATCGCCCGCATTGACCTTAGCTGTGGCCATAATCACAACGGCGCAAGTCCTATCACACCCACGCTCCTTCCTAGTGGTTTTTTCTTCCCACGTTTGTAACAATCCAGCATGTGTACACATGCGGCATTGGTACATGCGTACAGCCGTAAAACCGTCCACAGGGGACAACCGTACACGGCGACAGCCCTAACGCTCAAGTAGTACCAAAACCCAACCCCCGACAACCGACTACTCTGAACCATCAGGTCACCAGTCAGATAAATACTTCTACACACACGCACACAACTTACCATCCAGACCCGGTATAACCCCTCACCTTTCCCCCCTTCCCCCCCTTCACCAACACAGGGCCCCCCGACCCACGCATAATCCTCAACCTCCCCCCAACTCCTCCCAGCATTGCTTTCTCACCGCATTCCCCCAACCCCCCAATACCTCGCTCACCGATAACACCCCAACCCCCAGGCCGACAAGGTGTACCGCACAGTGCTGGAGCGGTACCCATACTCAGCCAAAATGATCAAGGGCTACGCACGTTTCCTTGAGGGCGTCAAAAACGACCCCTGGCGTGCCTCTAAGTTCTACACGGAGGCGGAGAAGCTGGAGGCGGAGCGGGAAGAGGAGGCCGCAGCGTTGGAGCTGGAAGGTCTGGACGGTGACGACTCCAGACTCCTCAACAAGGTGCGCTGTTTGGTTCTGGTATGGGATGCCGGTACAGCAGCTGGACGGGGTGACCTTCTAGGATCGCTGATGGTGAAATCTCAAAACCTTCTTCGAACCACAAACCCACACACCTGGAACCTGGATAACATGATTCATACCTTCCTCACGTTCGCGGCCCATCCCACCATCACCCCATGACCCTCTCTAATGCACAAGTCCTGCGGACTCGCAAGTCCTGACCTCCTCCTGGCGACCGCCTCTCCTGCCCTTCAGCGTCCTCGCGTATTCTCCAGCCTCGAAAACCCCCGGACCTTGTGTAATACGGCACGCAGGTGGACGAGCGCGTCAATGCGGTTATCATTATTAACAGCAGGGGCCAAATCCAGATGGCCAATAAGCTGGCGTACGCAATGTTCGGATATAACAAAGGTACGTCACGGTGCGCGTAATTTAAAGCCTTCATGTCGTACAACATCACGTATAATACTTGGAGCATAGCCTTTTCTTTCTCGCATTTCGAAGCGTTCGGGGAGGTCAGGGGAGGGGAAAAGGGAATAAGTCGAAATAATGACCCCTCCTGTGCCCGGTCCGTTCCTTTCCCCCTTCCCCCTACCCTCATACCCGCCAGGTGAGCTGGAGGGTAAGAACGTGGCGATGCTGATGCCTCTCCCATTCAGCCAGCGCCACAACGGCTACATCAAGCGCCACATCACCACGGGGCGGGAGACCGTCATGAACCGTGTGACCGACCTGGTGGCGCTGCACAAGGACAGATACGTCTTCCCGTTCCGACTAGCAGTGTCCAAGGTGTCAGGAGCTGGAGACGAGTAAGAGGGAGAGAGAGCGTGCGTGTGTGTTTTTGGGGCCGCTTTGTATGTGTGAATGTGTGAATTTGTGTATGTATGTCGGGTTGGGGGGGGGAAGGCACAGAACTGGTTTCGGCGCAAGGTTTTGGCTCACATCTTCGGAAGCTGCAGCTGTGAATTCAACAAAGGGAACCTGACATACGGGACATTCATCTCATCTCCCTTATCTCCCTGCAGTGACACTACTGCATCTTTGCACACATATATACTTATATCTCATCCACTCCCTTCCCCCACAACCCCCTCTCCCGCACCCCCTTCTATTGCTTTCCTATCAAACCCATCCGTCCCGTACACCACTGTGCCCCGTTCTCCCCGAACGCAGCTCTCTCTTCATGGGAGTCATTATGGGCGTTGAGCCCCCCACAGACACCGCCAATGTGTACATCCTGTCAGGGGGGTCGGTGGCGGCGGTGGATCAGGTGAAGAGGGGGTTTGTAGAGGGTCGGGGGTGGGTGTGCCTCCATGCGGATGGCTGGTGAAGGACTCGAGTATAGCGACCTGCGAACTGTGGCTGACCAGGAGTGGAGTTGAGGCCGCCGTCGTTGATCCATCCAGCAGATTCCATTTGATGCTGGTGGCTGGTGGGTGGCCTGAACCCGGGGGGGAGAATCACTGATTTCGTATAAGTCAGCGGGTGAGGGTGAATGGATGGGGGTGCCCCGAAATACGGTACTGGGGAAGGTATGAAGGGACAGCCAAGTAGATAGTGGCCACCCACGGGTGAAGCAAAAGCCCCTTCCTTATCCCACAGAGGAGTAATATATAATATATATGTGCATAAAACTGTGTCAGCCCGGAGGATAGTTTACTGGATGCTGGTGGTGGGTGACTTGAGCGGAAACCGAAAATGACCATGAAACAAATTCAACGAGATTAGAAAAAGGGAGATGTGTGTAGCTACGTATTGAGTTGAATTAGGTACTCGATCACGTACTTCAAGTGACCCTATCTCCTTCCTCCTCTTACGACCCAGCCCTCCAACCCTCATTGGCGCAGAAACCATTAGCGCCAGAGAGCGCAAAGATATTGTGTACTAGGAGGGACCGGAACGCAGGGGCCGTATTTGACCACCCGGCTCTCCCCCCCCATCCTTTCGCTTCCACAACTTAACCGCGTCCACCTCGCATGATGTGATACCCAGGCATTCGTGGATTGGTTCGGTCACACGGTTGAGGACTATTTGGGCCACCCCGTCCACACCCTGGCTGTGGACCCCGTGCCCTTCAAGAGGCTGGTGGAGGAGGTGACTCGTCACGACCAGCCGAACGATGAAGGGGTGTGTCCAGTTTTCCTCGGGGCTAAACACGTGCTCATAAAACACAAATATACGGATCCGGTGGACGTCAGTTTGCGGCTCAAGGCCACGGGTGAGGAGGGCAAGGGGTTGAGGGGGATTGAGGGGAAAGAGGGAGGCGTGCTTCAGGGAGAGTGTGTGTATGTATGTGTGTATGTGTATATGTGTTTATGTGTTTATGTGTGTCTGTGTGTCTGTGTGTATGTGTGTGTGTGTGTCTGTGTGTGTGTGTGTGTGTGTGTGTGTGTGTCTGTGTCTGTGTCTGTGTCTGTGTCTGTGTCTGTGTCTGTGTCTGTGTCTGTGTCTGTGTTTGTATGTGTGTGTATGTGTATGTGTGCATTAAGCATCTAAACCACCCTACCCTTACGGAAATACTGCTGAAGCGGTCATGCGTGTATATGGGGTGTGTTAATTGAAGCAGCGGAGGACCAAAACATGCTGTGCAGGATATTCGCGGCATGGCGCACGTAATAAAATAAAAAACCTGTGTCGTCTTACAATACAACCCACGCAGGCCTCGGCACCGAAACCATCTACCGGGTGGAGATGCGCCGAAATCAGCCCCCTGTGGAGCTGGTGCTGACCAACCGCAAGGGCCGTATCGCCTTCATCACCTCGCCCCTGGCTCGAGCCCTGGGCCACACTCCTAGGTCGCTGAGGAAGGTGGACATCGGGGAGCTCCTGCCGCAACCCTTCGGTGCAATGCATGCCGCATGGATTCGGGTGAGGGAGTGTGGGGTGTGTGTATGTGTTCGTAGCTTGTTTGGACAATGGAGAATGGACGCGTAACTAATACTTCGTTGGTTAATGGGCGGTTGATCAATAATTAGTTGGCTGGTCTGTTGGTTGATCGGTGGGTGGATAGTGGTCGAGTTGGTGTTCGTGGGAAGCAGCCTCCAGCTCAACCACTTCTCTCTTTCCTATCCTGGGCAGGAAGCCGCCGAGTCCAAGCCCTCACCCCACAGCTGTCGCTCAGGCGTCACCATGGTGCTCGGCCCCACCCCAAAGACGCAACAAACTGTACGACTGTCCATCAAATCCACTGACGAATCGGGCGAACAGCAGCACGTCGTTAAGGTACGGTAATACACCTAGCCGTACAGTAAACCGTACACCATACGTGTCTCATTGCGCCATTGCCCTATACTGCATGTTGCATAACATTTTGTGCTTTTTTATCCCTGTGTATACGGCAGTGCCAACCCCAAATCCATTCCTATTTTCCCTTTTGTCCTCCCTTTCGTCCTCCCTTTTGTCCTCCCTTTTGTCCTCCCTTTCGTCCTCCCTTTTGTCCTCTTTCTTGAGTCCTCCCTTTTGTCCTCCCTTTTGTCCTCCCTTTTATCCTCTTTCTTGAGTCCAATACCCAAAACACACCTTGTATGAAAGTATACCCCTCCACACCTTCACACCTTCACACTGATACACCTACAAACGCATATTCAGATACGTACACATGCATGCACTTGCTTTCGCTTCCCCAGGTTTCCCCGTCCACGCTGGCGGAAGGCCTGGACGAACGCCGCCTCCGCCTCACCATCGACACCTCCGGCACCGTCACCGACGTGGGCCAGTCCCCCAACTCCCTTTTTGGTTTCAAGCCCTCCGCCCTGCTCGGCAGATCACTGGCGGACTGCGTCGACGTACTCCACGCCGCTGCGCGCTCCGCCTCCGCAGCCGCCGGCCTCGCACCCGGCAGCACCGGCCCATCCGCCGCCGACGCGTCGGCGGCGGCGGAGGTTCGCCGCATCATCACCCTTCTCATGGGTCGTGTCTTGGAGCGGCCAGGACTCTCTTGGCGCGTTGGCGTCATGCCGCCTTTGGAGAATATTCGCTCACTCGGCTCTATTGCGACGGCGTTGCTCGCCAAGCAGACCCGGCCTGCGGTCATGGAACTTGACGTCAAGGTGGATCTGGAGGACTTAGCGGCAGGAAGGGAGGTCGCGATTAACATCTCCTTGTGGCGCGCGGACTTACTTTGCGGTGTGCTAGAAGTGGATAAGGAAGGCGTCGTGTTGACATCTCAAGATCATCCATTTTACCCTTCCGGTTTGCTGTTCGGTCTGTCGTCACCGTCACTGCTACGGCAGCCGATGACGCGGTTCGTACAGCTTGGTGGTGGTCGTACAATTGAGTCACTGTTCTCGTCAGAACATAAAGGTGGCGGAAAAAAGGGTGCGTTAAAGAGCAGTACGGCAGCGTCGAAGAAGGTTGGGCCACTACGGAGCCTTACTGCGCATCACACTGATGGCGAGCCGCTGACATTGACCGTACAGACCGTACGGAAAGATGGTGCGAATAGTCGTCTATTCGTTGTTGTACACTTCAAAGAGCCGACCCGTGGGTCGCGGGATTTCCTGATGCTGCTACAGCGGGGCCCTGTGGAGCCGAGGTTGACCCAGGAGGGCGCGGAGACGTCGCCACCGGGAACGGCGACGGGAGCGGCGGCGGCGACGTCGACGCCGCCGGGCACGGCAACGGCGGCGCCGTCGGGTAAAGGCGGCGTGGTGGCGGCGGTGGCGGCGGTGATGGCGGCCGACGGCAGCGTAGGCGGCAGCAAGGGGTCCCGGAAGCGGCGGAGCGTGGATATGGGACCCAGTTCGGGGGTGGCGGTGGCTGCGGCGATGGTGGCGGTGTCGCCGCGTCGCTGCAGCAGCGACATGACCGCGTTAATGATGCAGGCGCAGCAGCAGCAATCTGGATCTCGCTCCCAATTGATGAGCCCCACACCGCCAGCGGTGGCGCAGAGACAGCCAGAGTCACCGCTGCCGGGGACGCCGATGTTGGCGGCAAACATAGGAACGCCGTCGCCAGCGGTGGCCGCGGCAGCGTCGCCGCATATGGCGCCGCTGAAGGCCTCTACTGGCAGCGGCAGCGGCAGCGGCGGCAGCAGCGGCGGTGCACCCAGTGTGTCGACGCCTCCAAAAGACGATAGCATCTCGCCAACGGCTTTGGCGTCACTGCCCCCGGAGACGGGGCTTCAGGCACTGTCACCGCCGCCGCCAGTGCCGCCGCCGCCGCCGCGAGTTGTGACCACACCGTCAATGGATCAGCCACGCGTCGTCGCCACCGGCCGTATGGCGTTGGCATTGCAAGGTGCAGCCGCTGCCACCGCCACCGTTGGCGGTGGTAACCGTTGGTCAATGGCACCGAATACGCCGTACAACTCTGGACCTCTGGAGGCCGTTGACTCAGCCATCGCTGCCGCCGCATCATCGGGCCTGCCGCCGGGCGTGGTGGGCCTTACACTTCAAGACTATTTGGTGGGCCCGTCGGAGAAGAGTGAAGACGATCTGGCGGCTTTGTTCGACAGGGCGGTATCGGGAAGCGGTTCTGGGGATGGGTCTGGTGGCGCAGGTGGGCAACCACGACTGCACCAGCGTCCCTCCGTACGGCGCTTGGCGCCCAACATGCGACCCGTGGGTCTCAGCAATCTAAGTTTTAACAGACGACTCCGGGAAAAGCTTGCGGCGGAAGCGGCGGCGCCGGCCGCAGGCGGAGCTGATACTTACATGGCTGGGGAAGAAACCGAAGACGCCGCCAGCACCAGCGCGGCGATGGGCGCCACGGCGTCGTTGTCGGCATTGGTGGCGCTGCGTCCCGGGTCGCCGGTGTCGCCGCCGCCGCTGCCGCCGCCGCTGCAAGCTGCGCCGTCGTATCCGCCGCGGGGTGTGCGCCATCTCGCGCAACAAGTGCCCGGTGCGGCGGCGGGGCTGAGCGCGCTGACGGCGGCGGTTGCACGGGCCACGACCCCACCGCTGCCGCCGACGTTACATCCACCGATTGCGCCGGCGTCGCCGCATTCACGACCGCCAATGCAGGTGCCGCTCTCTCTTCCCGCCAGCTCCACGGGCATGGCGTCGCCAGAGCTGGCGGCGGCGGCGGCAACAGCGGGGAGGGCGCACGTGATCAACGTCATGGCTACTAATACCGGCGGTGGTAGCGGTAGCGGCAGCGGCGGCAGTAGCCGAATGTCGGCGGTGTTGCCGCTGCCACTGCCGCCGCCACCACTGCAGCTGCCGCCGCCGCCACGTAATCCAAGCGATTTGCGGACGCTGACGATGCAGCGCTCCTTCAGCCGGGATTCGGTGACCAGCGGTTCGGGACTTAATAACCCGGGTAGGGCCACCGCGGGGGTTGACAGGGGGGCAGGGCAGGCGACAGTGGCTTTGCTCCAGCCCTCAGGCTCGATCGGTACGGCAGGTGAGTTTGGTCTCATGGTTTCAGAGCGGCCAATCTTTTTCATTCGAGATGCACAGCCATCAGGTGCTCGTTGCCAAGCAAAACTCCTGTTGGTACAACGACGCACCGCGCAGAACGGCTTGCCGACAATCGCTGCGACTGTGCA
This sequence comes from Volvox reticuliferus, assembly GCA_019650235.1. Lineage (NCBI taxonomy): Eukaryota > Viridiplantae > Chlorophyta > Chlorophyceae > Chlamydomonadales > Volvocaceae > Volvox > Volvox reticuliferus. The sequence continues at coordinate 899,234 of BNCP01000004.1, forward strand.
CTACGGCGGCATTTGTGACGGCGCAACGGTGCACCGGCTCCAATTGCCGTACAACCGCTCCAACTGCCGGGGTCTCACCTGGCGCAATGATGAAATATAAATATCACAATTAAAAAAACATATTATTTCGAAGCGCCGGGTGTCCCGGGGTCCCGGGGGGAGAGCGCGCGCCATATCTTAATCATATTATTCATACGTAACCGCATGTCACGCCCGATTACCGCCCAGCGAACATACTATATGCGAAACACTCACAAAGTTCACTTGCTCTGCTAGCCATAATATACCTATTCGACTGCTGATGCCGTACACGTCATCGCGACAGTCGAAAGGTCCAAAGCACATCATGACGAAATCCGAAAACTACATTGAGTAAATTACGCAAAATTGATCCACACCAAATAAACAATTGGGAAACAACAGCCAAATTGATACTGTCGTCCTACCTGCCATATCATCCTGTCGTACAACTAATTCGCTATAAAGACCAGGCCAGGTCCGGCCATTTCCCAAACATCCTTGATTCAGCCGTTCCGAATGGGCCAATTGTCTGGTCCCCTAAGCCCCAATCACTTCGTTATGCTGTATCATTCTTACTATGGCCTGAGCACCGCGTGCCGCCAGCCACGGTGTTACCTATCATGTTCGGTCACTTAATCCGTCGTGACACGCATGGACCATGCAACCTTAACTGTCAACCGGAAACTGAGAAACGGAATTTATTTACTGTTTAAATATGTGAGACACGGCAGGAAAAACATTTGTGTTTTATCTAGCTTGTGCCGGACACGGGCCACACACATGTCCGCCAACGGGGCTTGGCGGCGGGGAGGGTGGGGTGGGGTGGAGTGGGGTAGGGTGGGGTGGGGTGGGGGCGGGGTTCAAGGCCGAGGGAATTTAGAACCCCGTATTTATACACGGTCAAGAACACATAATTTGTTAAACGATTTGTGTTGCAAGATTGCAGCTTAAATGCGCATTCACAGGTCAAATTCACGTATTGCACGACATAGTCGTACGGGTACACCCGCGCTGTGCATCTTCCTGCATCTCTCTGCTGCTACTACCCCACTGTCTGATGCTTCGCATTTTCAAAGTTCGCATTTCGATTGTCGCCGTAGTGAAATCAAATTTGGTAATTTGGTATATATATTTCAATTAGTTTTCCTATATCCCGCAGGCCCAGGTTCGAGACGCAGCATCAGCACAAAGCAGGTCAGCTTTGCTCCCTCCCAGCTGCTCATTGACGAAACTGGAAAAATAGAGCGGCAGCCGTCCCTGCCTCAAATGGGGCTGCCCAGCCGTTCTAATTCCGGTCGCGAAGGCAATAGCGTGCCGCCGCTGCTTGAAGATGTGCCGTACGACGAGTACGGCGGCGGCGTAGACGGCATCCGCGGCGCGCAGTTCCTGACACAATCCGCTGCAGCGCCGATTCAGCAGCCGTACGCCGCCAATTCGCTTTTGCTACCGCAGCCGTACGGCGTTATGTACGGACTCCCGTACAGTGCTGTCAACGGGGTTGCCGGTGTTGAGGACGCATTTGGCGCAACGGGCAAAATCAAGAGCAACGTCAAGCTCGCGCGGATTCGCGAATGGGTGCTTACAGAGGTGAGAACTGACTGCCGTACAACATATGCCGTACAACTACGTACCTTTAAGCGACGGGTGAGCAGAAATCCGGAGCCCTCGGACAAACCCAGACGTAACCGCCCGTCGCTTGATGCTGTACATCATACGTCGTACATTGTACGACATTCCCCAGGGTGAGCGCTATTTCAGGCTCGAGGATGTCCAGGACATTGGCGATACGGTGTACCCTTTCGGACCGGACCTCCTGCAGCGGGATGACTCCAGGTTGGTTGGCGTGGGCTATGTGTACATGTGTGTATGTGTATGTGTACGTGTGTGTATGTCGAGTGTGTGTGTATAGTGGTGCATGTGTGTGTGTATGTTTGGGGGGGCCCCGGTGAAGAACTGAATGATTGTTAATGACGGTTTCCATGATAGGCCCTGACTTGGTAGGCAGCAGGGTACTTCACCCCGGACGGGGCCCGGAAATTTTTAGAATTTTGGGAAAACGCCCGTAAAAGTGTTGGGTCTGCTCCGTCCGGGGATCCCCGGGAATTTCATGACGTGTGAAGTGCTGCTTTCCGGGGGCAGACAAATAGTGCCCCGTGAAGAAAAAGGCTCTTTTCCGGGTGTACCCGGAGAACATTTTCTCAAAGCAAGGCCATGTTCCGGGGATTACTGATGCATGCTTGACAGCTTGATGCTTAGGAAAAGCAAAAACTACATTGCATTTTTATTAGCTAAGGAGAAATTATAAGCTAATTTGGGTAAAGCCAGCCAAGCAAATTCCTAAGTTTCTCAAGCCAACGAGCGTTAGCTTAAAGCAAGCAAAATACAAAGTATATCTCGGATGGAGAGGAAGAGAATGAAGCAGATTAAGAGAGCTAGGGAAGCTGGTATCTGTGTTAGTTCATAAGCTGCTGATGCCGGGTATTGCCGTGGGTACATGGGTAGCAAAAACCGACAGCTGTCAGAAAAACAATTTAATGTATTTCTTTATTTTACAACAGATGGTATGAAAATTGTCTTTGCTGGGAAAATATTAATATTTTTACATGGTAAATATTTACCATGTAATAAACACGAGTGTTTTGTGTCCCGAGAAATTTTTGTGCAGGTTCCGGGGCCCCCCGGAACGTTTTAGGGCCTAGCGAGGTAGAGTTCCAGAGGGGGGCCCCTCCCGGAAAAGAATTTTTAGGGCTCCGGGGAACCCCGGAACAAACAGCTACCCCCTTGAAGAACCCTGGTAGGCAGCTCCCCTTTTTGGAGCGGGGCCGCTCGCTGTGAGTTCGCGACTTTGCGAGACAGGGCAGGGAGACGTTGCGAGGCGAGAATTGCATAAGAAGAATTTGTAAATCAATATCGATATAAAAATAAAAATAATATAAGCATAAGGACATATTATGTATGTTATCATTTATTAGTAATGTTATCATCATGTTGCCGGTTTGGTGTCTCGTGTCGCGAGGCGATGGAGGTTGTGTAAGGGCGGCGAGGTGCCCGTGGGTTGTGAGCATTCAGGCAGGGGACGTTCGGAAACGGCGTTGAAGCCATCAACTTACAAACCATTAACAGAATAACCAACTTCCTAACGACTCGGTTGTAACAGAGCAAGTCACGCGCTGGTTCTCAACGGCGGTGCGGGTGAGGGTGAGGGCGACATCGATGGCGATGACGAGGCGGATGCAGCTCCAAGTCGGTGGGCGGAGGCGGACGGCGCCGATGACGCCAATGACATGGCGAGCCTGGACGACGAAATGGTGTACAGCGCCATGCTTCTAGACTCGACATCTCGAGATGTTATGCGGAGCGGCGGAAAGTAAGACTGGGTGGTCGGGTTGGTTGGGGGAGTTGGGTTGGTTGGGATGGTTGGAGGAGTTGGGGGAGTTGGGTTGGTTGTGTTGGTTGGGGGAGTTGCGTTGGTTGTGTTGGTTGGGGGAGTTGCGTTGTTTGGGATAGTTGGGGGAGTTGGGATGGTTGGGATGGTTGGGGGAGTTGGGATGGTTGGGAGTTGGAAAAAGGTTCCTTCACGTCCGTTGTGTAAGATGTTGGTGCAGCACAGAAAAACACACATAGACACACACGTTTTCCTTGACTTCATACGTCACGTGCTCGTGCAGGGAGGGCAAGTTCGGCGCCGGTGCCTCAAGTGGTGGCGGTGGCGGCGGAGGCGCCCAGGGCGGCAGCGACGGTGACGAGCACGGCGGCGGTAGCAGCCCTGGCGGCGGCGACGACGGTAGTGACGGCGGCGAAGACGACGACGGCAGTCGGTCTAATGTCTCCAACTCCACGGGGCAACAATCCAGCCCCGCCGCCGCCGCCGGCGTCGCGTCCAGCAGTGCGCAGGCGGATTTCCGGAGGGGGAAGCGATGCAGGAAGTTACTAAAAATGCTGTCGACGCCTGCCGTACAGCGGGCGACGCTGGCATTCCGATGGCAGGCTTTGTTGGCGATTGCGGTCCAGCTGCTTGCAAACCTGGCCTGCTTTGTGCTGCTGACGGTGCTGCTGGTTCGTCAGACCAGAGGGCTGACGGAGCTCAACGATGTGGGGCAGGCGCTGGTATCGTGCCATGATGCGATGCTGTCACTGCAGGTGTGTGTGTGTGTGTGTATGTGTATGTGTATATGTGTGTATGGGTGCATGTGTATGTGTGTGTGTCGTACATACATTTTAAGTTATCCTTCATTGCCCAATGTGGCTGAGACTCAACAAACGCTGACGTGTCCAGCAACACCCTCACAGCAACAACCTCACGCACATTTCTTTCGGCAGGTGATGGACAACATCTATTCGAAACGAGCCCAGGAGAAGTGGGGACTTTACAGCAGGCTGACGATCAGTCGACTGGAGACGGAACTGAAGAAAGCCCTGGATGTGAGTGCGCACGTGCGCGGCCGTACTGCATATTGGGTGTATCTGCATGCCTGCATGCATGTCTGCGTGTCTGCAAGTGTGTATGTCGTACGCTTTCTGTGCTTACTTGTCCTTTAAGGGTTGTCTTCACTTTTGAGATTTCCCGCCTCAAGCGACGAAACATACATAAGGCATTTATACATATGAAGTGTAAACATCATGCCGAAATAATTAAACCCATTTTATTAATAAGTTGACAATGACAACGAACGAGCCCCGACACTAGCACGCAAGAGACCAACCCCATTATTCAGAGCACCCTCGCTCATAGCACCCTCTCTCCCTCGCTCGCCCGAAGACCCCCCACAACTTCATTCCCCCACCCGCGACCCTTCCCCGGGTGAACGTCTCCCCCAATACCCCTCCCTGTATAGTCCTCCTGGTACAGCCACAACGACGTCTACCTGGGCCGCAACTCCCTCCAACACCTGCCCGCCGCCTACAACCTCTCCGCGCTGTGGAACGACTACAACCACCAGGAGCTGCTGTTCTACGGGCCCAACGCCACGGACCAACGGTCCACCACGCTCTGGCGGCTCGGGAACTCCTTCCTGCGCCAAGGCTTCGAGCTGCACCACAGACATCGAGAGCTGGTGGAACAGCTGGGGTCACTGGCGGCCAGCGATCAGTACAAGTGAGGATGCTAATATATATTATATATGTGCACGTTGCCGTTGTTAGTGGTGGTTGTGGTGGTGGTTGTAGTGGGGCGGGGGGAGGATGGGGGTGTTGTGTATTGGAAGGGGGGAAGGGGGCGGGGAAAGGGTCAGTGGGGGGGAGGTGGAGGCTTCAGTGTGTTTTTTGGATTTGACCGAATGGAAGGTTGAAAGGGTTTGGGTCAGGATGAAGCCTCCCCTCCGGGTGGAGGATTCCGGGCCCGGAGCCATGCATTCAATAATCAATGTTTGCATTTGGAAGGCGGGCCGTCATTGTCTTCTTAATACATATTCGATCTCAATATTTACTGTCTCTGCCAAAACACACACACACATACACACACACACACACACACACATATATATATATATATATATGTAATAGTCGCAGAGGATTTCGGTAGAAGGATGGATTAGGAGTAGGTTATGTATTTGTGTAAATTCGTACAACTACCCCTTCCCCCCACCATCCCTTCAACCCGCATATCCACAAACCAAAAGACCACCCGCGATCCACCACGTCGCCCGTTGATTGTCTTATAAAAATCCCACCCCATCCCTAACCTGCACCCCGCACTGTTGTACGGCAGATACATCCATAGCAACGGCCTATTTGAGCTGTTCAACGGGTATTCGCTCACCCTCAACGCGTTCGTCTACCAGGCAGTTGACACGTCCAACACCATAAACCGCCTGCAGCTCGTGTTGCTGGTCATTGAGGGATGCTGCATCTGCGCGCTGGTGGTGGCCTACATGGCTTGGCTGCTGAAGAAGGTGTGTACGTGTGTGCGCTCGTGTGTGCGCTCGTGTGTGTGTACGTGTGTGCGCTCGTGTATGTGTATGTGTGTGTGTATGTGTGTGTGTGTGTGTACGTGTGTGCGCTCGTGTGTGTTTTGTCAGCAGGTTGTTATTGGGTCTATGGGGAGGAGGGGGCTCGGTGAGTCTAGGGAGCGAGGAGACGAAGGAGCGAAAAAAGAGAAGCGTTTGTTTTTTTATGTTTTGCATCTCCGCTTCCCACAATCAGATGTGTGATCGACTGAGGCGTATTAAACCATATTAGAAATAATTTACATATAATATTATAAAAATCTGGTGGTTTTTAGGGTTTAGGGTTTGCAGGGCGTCTTTGCAGGGCGAGTCGCCCACAGTGTAACACCCTCGCATATTATAAAACATGTACGTGTACTATTTTTATTTAGCGGTACTCAAGGAAACCCGGGAGGAGCCTAGTGAAGTCGGTGTTTGTAACGTACACTGTAACCATCCCTCCTCGCGGCCCGACCGGGCCACAAAATGTCCAAAACACCGTGTCCCCCTCTCGCGCGCCATCCCCCGTACCCGTCCTCCGTGCAAAGGTCGACAACCAACGGTACGGCATGTACGGCGTCTTCCTGATCGTGCCAGTGGGCCTTGTGCGTGGGCTGGCGTCCAAGACCGTCGCGGTGGAGGAGGAGAACAGTGACGGGGAGGAAGAAAGCCCGGAGGACCAGGGTGGGGAGGATCTGGGTGGTGTGATGCCACCACCTCACCCTACGGCCAGTCACGGAGGGGACCACGGCGGGATGCGAATCAATCTGGACGCGGGAGGTGGCGGGCCAGGAGGTGGAGGCAGGTGCGTCTGTGTTTGTGTCCTTACGTGTTAGGTCGGTATGGTAAGGGCTGTGCGAGGCTAGTGGTTGGGAAAGAACGAGCAAGGTCCCTCTCACATCACCTTGTCGTATCGTTCGAAACACAGACAGACACGCGCACGGACACACGTAAACACGAACTCCTGTATGTTTCAATTCTGGCGCAATTAGTATTATCCATTTATTTATTTATTTATTTATTATCATTTTAACGTCTTTGTTGACCTTTTTATTTCCGTTTTCGTTAGCGCAGCTGTTTGCCATTCCAATCCATTCAGTTTTATTGCGGCACGTCGCAACACGATACCCGCGCCCGCGCCCCTCCGATATCCGCCAGGCGAAATAGCCGTACGCATACCAGCGGCCTGCGAAGTCTGTACGACCGCATGGCGTTCTGGCGACATGGATCCGTACGTCACGGCAAGCGTACGATGCTACGCAACAGCAAGGAGAGTTTGTGGCTGCTGGCGCCCTTCGTGGTCTGGGGCCTGGTGGTGGTCATCATGCACTCGCTGGGGTACGTCACCATGGAACAGGTGCGTGCCGGGTTCGGGTTTGGATCTGCCGGCTGGGAGGGGGAAGAGGAGGGGGAATGTGGGAAGAAGAAGATTCCAACAAACAGCGAACCAGATACAATTTGACCCCCTGCGTGGGAAATAGGGCTGCGAAGCGAACCGTGCGTGTAGGCGTATCTGTGTGTGTCTTTGTGTGTCTGTGTGTGTCTGTGTGTGTCTGTGTGTCTCTGTGTGTGTCTGTGTGTGTCTGTGTGTGTCTGTGTGTATGTCGGGAGCCCAACCAAGCCCCCCATCCGTCCCCGGCTTCCCCGGGCACCCAAATTCACGCTCCCCTCCGCTGGTCCCCCTCCCGCAACCCAGGCCAGTGCCCCCGTAGCCATGACCAACGTGGTCAACACAGTGCTCACCCGGGTCCATCGGGTGGTGTACTTCGCTCAGGAGCTGGCGATTGCGGACAGCGTGGAGGCACAGAAGGCCATATACCCCGTGCTGGAGGTGATGGGGGTGCTACCGCTCAGCGCACGAGGGCTTGTGTATGTGTATGTGTATGTGTATGTGTATGTGTATGTGTATGTGTATGTATAATTTACATGTATATTCACATATCCTTACATCGCATCTGACCGGGCCGTGTATGCGGCCCTGCTTGCCAGAAGCGTTACGGCTCTGTCTCATTAGCCAAAATCTCATTAGCCAACCCGGTCATTAAACTGCCTCCCCACAGAGCGAGGTGATGGCGCTGAAGTGGGAATGGGAGGTGATGCTGTACGGAGCCAACTCCACCCAAGCCACCGACCCTCACTTCACCCTGGCCCGTCGCGGTATCGCCTTCGAGATGGGTCCCGCCACCAACACACTCTTCTCGTCCGGAGTCACATGTTGGCTGCCGGACCCCGCGGACTGCTACCTGGCTAACCACAGCTACGCGGCGGTGAGAAGATGATAAATTGTGAATCGGGGACTTTTAAAGCGACCCGCGACCCGCGACCTACGATCCGCGATCCGCAATCCACGACCTGCGACCCGCGACCTGCAGCAAATGCTACAGAAACATGTACACAGACGATTAAATTGCTTTGGACCGCAAAGTTTAGGTTTGCATCGATGGGTCGGAACTGTAGTATCCTGATTAGGATATCTACGGGTAGTATCCGAGACGGCCATTTGTCTATCTGGCATCCTTTCGATCGAGCCTTTGCTGCATGTAGGCGGATATAACAGAGATACAACAGGAACGTAGATTGACGGTGCCCTGCATCGTTTTCCGTGGACGCCGCGCCCCCGCGTCACTTACTACCCCAACCTGCGGTTTCTATGTCTCTCCCCGCCTTCCCTTCCTTCTTTGGCCTCCGTCTTCTGTTCCCAAATCTTGCACCACATCTTGCACCACCCAACCTTTTTACCCTACCGCCATCTCTTATTACCCACCCGCCCCTCCCCTTCGCTCCCTCTTCTTCTTTGCAGGTGGTCTATCGAGGCTTGAACGCCATGATGCAGCGCTTCTTCCTGGAGGCTGACTTGATGCTCCGGGACTCTTCCGCTGCTTGGCACCTCAACTCCAGCCGCTTGGACTACCTCTTTCTTGAAGGCACAGGCAACCTGCACTGGGCCATGCTGCACCTAACCGACGTGCACCTGGCCTCGGTGGTTGCGTTGTATATGAGGGTAGAGGTTTTCCACGTGGTGGTGTTTGTGCTGTCGTGGCTGCTGGCGGGACTGTTCCTCTTCGGCATGCTGCGGCCGTTTATGGGCCATACACAGGTAGGTTGTGTTGGGTGAAGTGTGAAAGGGCCACAGGAGGACGGGAAGGGAAGCAGGAGGGGAAGCAGGAGTTCCGGGAGGGAGAGGCTGTGGCTCACAGAGGCTCACAGGAGCTGATTCGAAGAAATGAGAAATACCTCTTGACGCATCTTATCGCTGTTGTTTTGCTGCTTTGCACTGACTGGGGCCTGTTATCGCCCTTCCCACGCAGCGTGAGACTGAGCGGATTGCGGAGATGCTGAGTCAGCTCCCTGCCGACGTAGACGTTGAAGGGCTACTGAATAAGGCCCTGATCAGTATCAAGGGTGAGGCTGTCTTGGCGCATCGGGGTGAGGCTTGCGCTTCAGGCGGGGCGGGTGGAAAGTGGGGTGCAGGGCAGGGTGGAGGGCGGGATGGTAGACGGGGTGGCAGAAGAAGGTATGAGTGAGATAGGTTAGACGCTGAGGGAGAGAGGGTCATGATTTGTGGAAGAGAGAAAAATGGGGTTGATTGGAAAAAGACCGTTTATGGTTTTTTGCCTTCGCCTCTCTCCCTCCGTCGCTCCCGACCGCCGTGCTTTCTCCTCCACTTCTCCACCATTCACTCCTCATCCTGCCCCCTGCTACCAGCCCGCCCCGCATCTTCTTGTCACACCCACCCACCGTTTACACTGAACCCAACGAGTCCCCCTTCTTGGTTGCAGGATATCGAATATCCTCTTACACCAGCCCCCACCGCTGTGACGCTTGCATTCCCCCATTGCCTGCTCCATGAATTTCACTCCGGTGGTGCAGGCGCCGATCAAAGGACGGGACGAAACCGTGTCGTGCCCCTCTCTGTGCCGTTCGAAGCGGAGCCGGATGCCAAGGGCGGCACCAGGCCCATGGCTCGAGTACCGTCTTTTGCCAAGGGCGTCTGATTGCGTCCAGAGACGGTTGAGACGTCCACGCGTGAGATGAAGGTGTTTACGCGCGCGGCGGTCAGGGGGCCGAAACAGCCGGACGGGCGGAAGCACAAGAGGCGCAATAGACGTCCGTCAGGGGCAATGGCGGCTCTTGCCTCATCGGAAGAAAGATTCGTCGTACTGGACGATAAGCCCCCATATTGTGGTTTTATTTTTGGGGAAGGGTGGGATGTGAGATAAGCAGCGGGCTGGGGAAAGGGGGCCGCGAAGGACCTGTGGTTTCACTGCCGCCGAGGCCTGTATGTGTGTGTATGTATGTATGTATGTGTGTGTGTGTGTGTTGCGTGAAGTCTTTTGTACGGCGTGTGCTATGACGCAATTCCTAGAGATGAGGGTCATCGAGCATTGGGCTGTGTGCATTCGGAAGATTTTAAGGGGAAGGTTCATGCAGGAGGGAGGGGAGGCAGAGCGGTGAGGAGGGGAGGGGAGGGGAGCTGAGCTGAGCTGCTTTGAGGAGGGGAGAAGACGAAGTTAAGATAGGTGCTAACACACACAGCCTGTTGCAGCAAAGTGCAACAAAAGTTTCCATTTTGCGTTTGCAAGCTGGTTGGCATCGAACTCGACAGGAATGATACGACAGAGCAGGCGCGGTAATTTTAGCATTACATTGTCATCACCCTCTTCGCTTCGAGCGTTTAGCATTGCCGGCAATCTGAAGCCTACACTGAACCTCAGGCTGCCATCTGCAGAGCACTGCTAGTGCTGCTAGAGCTGTTCCGCTACGGCTGGTACTGCTCATTCATTCATGCATCCGCACGTGTTGTTGCGGCTGTTACAGCGAATGGGTAGCCGCTGATGCGTTCACACCTACATACCTACATACCTACACACACACACACATTCGTCTGATAATCCGTACATCGAAAGGGTGAGTGTGGTACCTGTCATTTTTGTGTCATTTTTTCCGTGGGACTGTTTAGGCAATCACCCCCATTACGGCCATCGCCTTCGTGCCTATGCGAATGCCCCGTACTTTGATTTATTGAAGGGGCTTAGAGCTCTGTTGCTGCGGAAGCTACATGTCCATTGAGGAGATACGCGTGGGGGAAGGGAGGGCGAGGGTGGGAGACACACACGCGTGTGCCTGTGCGTGTGTGTATGTGTATGTGTTTGTACTGTCGTGGACAGGACGGGTAAGCCTGGTACCGGAATTTGCGAAATCATTGAGGTCACACACGCGGTCACGCCTGCATGCGTGTTTGGACGTCTGCATGCTTTTATGTGCACTGCAATACGTAAATGTCTCGTTTCCGCGCGGCTCGGCTCGGCTTGGCTTGGCTGGGACTCTGTGGGGAATGGTTACGCTTCTTATAGTACGTACAACCCCTAGCCCAATTTTTGGCGGGCAGGGAGATGGCACGGTTGGTGTTCGTTATTGGGTGAATAGCGCTCTGATGGCATCCCATTAGACTAGCGTTATCGATGCTAGCGTAGCGTGGTGCCGCTATTTTGTTCGACAATGCGGCTGTGCCATGAATTTTGTCCAATGATGATGACACTACGCTCTTCCGCAACATTTATGAATGAAGCCAATGAAGCGTTCATGCTCTCTTCGGCTGAGTGCGTTTCATTGCCAAATTGATAAGAGTAAGAGAATGAAGCAGGTGATGGATGTGTATTTCACTTATTTTGAGAGGTCGGAAGGAAACCTCTGCTCCTGCTGTTGCTGCTGCTGCTTTTAATGGTGGTGGTGGCAAAATGGGGATCGGGATGACGAAAAAGCGCGAGGGGCGGTCCCGTTGGTGACCCCACAGCGCCAACCAACGACCAACGGTGGGGGCTTTAGTCGTTTTAGTCGTTCACCGTGAATGACACTGCTTCTCAACCTGAGCTTTCCAAGAAACTTCCCGCGATCATGAGAATTCCATCTATGGTTTATACACTGACGGTTGGCGGTAGGTTGGCCGTTGGTGATTTCTGTGCATAAGGAAGTTGTGGTACCTACCGTCGGCGTAAGTCGAGTCCGAATGTAACACACGCTGCAATTCACCGATGCGGATGGGTGTTGCTGTTTCATTTTCTATTTTCGCTGAGAGGATCGGAAGGAAGAGTTGAGGGAAGGAGGAAAGAATAGAGGGGAAATGGAGGAGGGATAGGGAGACGTGCGTGCGGGGCTTCCATTTGCAGCAAGCAATCGCGTATAATTGCAGCCGGTTGTTCACAGTTGACTTCTGCGTGTGAAACACTGCAACCTTTTTCAAAATCATTTTTATTGTTTCGCATGGTTTGCGCGATCCTGGGTTTCAGCAGCGTTCTTGACACGGCATGATGGGCGAGGCGTCGTGAGGGGTCGCGCGCATGGCCCCTCTGCCAGCCCTGCTGGCCAGCCGCCAACCACCCACCACTGAGGTGTGGGGTGGATTCGGGGGCCCGAACAAACACGACGCAGCTAAGACCCAAGACTCAGGAATCTCAACGAGGAGGGTACCGCATGATGTGCCACATGCATGTTGCAATAGTGCTGGCTGAGCAGACGAGGGTTTCGGACATATGCTTGCTTAGGATATGCAGGAGCTACATATTATGATGGCTGGACGGTATGCGTGTGCTCGCCTGCTCGGAGGTTTCCGTAATTGCGGACGTGAGCAGATTTTGGGCAGGTGGTGTCCTTTTAATGTTTTGTGGCCTTTTGATTTTTTCGTGAAAAGCCAATCGGAGCCACAAAATGAGAGATTATGCTCGCCTGAGGAGAGGAAAGGAAAGGGAAGGAGAGAAAAAGAGAGGAAAGGAAAGGCAGAAGAAAGGTTACGACTTAAACGTGCGCTCCTCCGAGTGTGTCGATGTCGGAGGACGTTCGACTCACCTTCCTGGTGAGGAGAGAAAAACCGCGGAGCACCTTGCTCCTCCTCAACCAACATCATTAGGCCACACCGCATGAGAGGGAGAGCGTGTGTGTATGTGTGTATGCGTGTGTGTGAGAGAGAGTGTGAGAGAGAGTGTGTGGGAGAGAGAAAGAGTGTGACAGCGGGACATATCATAGTGTGTGCAGTCTAGTACGAAGTTGAAAACCTCCACCCTTCGCCCTCTTTTCCTCTCGGAGCTGCAAAGGGTGAGTGGGTAGGATTTCGCTGGGTCGTGCTGGTCGTGGCGCTGGTGGTTTGGGTGAGAGAGGGGGTGAGAGGGGAAGGGAGGGACGTACGAAGGAATCCCTGGAGACGTTGCATTACTGGTTTCCCAGCTCCTGCCTAACCCGTCTCATGCTGCGTAAATGTTGATTTGTTTGCAAAGCTGTCGCTTACAATAATTCCCAAGGTGGCGATCTGCCCGAGTATTGCGACTGTGAGGCAGGTGTATTATGAGGTGCGACAGGTATTTTCAGTGCGCCTGCATCTATGGCATGTATGTCTATATCTATCTATATGTCTGTTTATCAATCTGCCTGCATACTGACCTGCTTAACTATTTTCCAATGCATAGCTCATGCTGCTTTTATGATTTGTGTTGCCCCGATGTATCGTATTGGTGGTGATGGTGGTGGTGGTGATGGTTGTGGTAGTGATGGTGGTGATGGTGGTGGTAGTGATGGTGGTGGTAGTGATGGTGGTGATGGTGGTTGTGGTGATGGTTGTGGTGGTGGTTGTGGTGGTGGAGGTGGCGACGGCAGGTTTGCAGCATTACATGCTGATGCATCACTTATGGCTCACTTGACCCATAGGTCCAAAGGTAACAGTAACCATATTCGTTGCCTCATCGGATGGCGTTGCTCTTCCCCTAGATAGCCGTAGGCAGCTCCAAGCTGCCGAAGTTCTGTTAAGGGGTGGGGCCCACTCCCAGCTTGAGATTTTGGTTCACCTGCCCCCTGTTGAGCACTCTCAGCACTTATAGCTGTGCGTAGGGTCAGCCGCCCCAACACACATTATCTAAATACCCACTGACAACAAGTTCATACACTCCACTTCATCTCTCTTCATCCCTGCTGCTGTAGTAGTTGATTGCCGCAAAGGCCTCTCGAGATGTTGACAGGGTGCTTCTTGCACCTTATATTGTGATAGTGTTTGTCGTACATCTACGACTACTACAGCTGCACGGCATCTCTCGCTGTACTTACAAGGCATTTCGCTTAAACAGCTCCGATGCACCCTGGTGCAGAGAAGCCAATTTCTTAAGCATTTCAGCCTTGGATTGTGCAAATTTCCCTGTACTGAAAAAACACAAAAGTTGCATGTAGATAGATAGATTGAACCGGTGAATGCATACCATAATGGCTTGACTGCCATGCTCCTTGAACCGCTCTTGAAATACATGTAGGGACTCCTTCAAAAAAGCTCTTGTTGTAGTAGTCGTAGATGTACGGCACACACTATCACAATATAAGGTGCAAGAAGCACCCTGTCAACATCTCGAGAGGCCTTTGCGGCAATCAACTACTACACTTGTAGTACCCTGGGGTATCTGTCTACAGGTAGTATCCGAGGTGACACCTGGTCATCTTTCGATCGAGCCTTTGCTGTAGGGTTGCTGACAGCCCCCGCATCATCATCAGTATTTTGTTGGTACTCACCCTGCCTTTTTCTCAAGAGAGCTTACAGCGCCCTTCAAATCACCAGGGAGGCATACTCAATGTATTTTGCACCAACCCGGGTTCCGGAGCTCTTCAATACAAAGGAAAGGCGGCACAAAGGATATTGCCAATCGGACGAGCTAGCTTCTGCTTGCTGCTTCGCTTGCTACACGCTATAGCTGCGCCTCCCTTCAAGACACATGATTTGCCCCCTCCCCCCTACAGCTCAGCTATACTGTACCCCCCCCCCGCCCCCTGCTCATCCCGCTGTTGCATCTCTGCGTTGGCCCCACTGCCTCCCGCTGCGGCATCATCTGCGGATCCGCCCCCGGATCCAAGCTTTCACCTCCTCCACATCAGGTCCTTGCCTGTCAGCTGCCGCTGCCGCAGCCGCCTCCCAGTCCACAGGGCACCCCGCTGCCAGAAACCACTGCAGCACCTCCAGCGGCGCACCGGTGCAGCCATTACCATACCCCACGGCACGTGCGAAAACCACGCCCCCTGGAATCCCCGGACCGCTCCAGGGGCAGCCCAGCCGCCGAAGGCACTCCAGGGTGGCGAAGTCGCCCTCGCATCCCGCCGCATAGTACGGCCATCCCGGCTGCGTTTAATAAAAAGAAAAGTGAGAGAAGTGATTGATGATAGTGAGAGGGATACCCCTCTGATGACCACGTTGGCTGCTTTTCGGATACGCGGCCAAGTCCCTGTGGCTAACCCCAGCACCGAGTGGGGAGCCAACAACACCCCCCTGTTCATAACCTTGGATTCATCTCCGAACCCTTCTTGGTATCGCCCCTCCCTCCCTCACACACACGCATACGACACACCGCCTCCGTATGCTGCATTACAGAACACACGGCACCCTCGCTCAACTAAGCAAGAAGCTTTTTGAGCGCGGCTTCGAATCCGTCACCTCGTGGAATCGAACCCAGGGCCTCGGGGCTGGCCCTCGGAATTTACCCAACTGCTCGCTGCCAACCAACCCACCGTGAGCGGGTAGCCCTGTACTCGTACGAGCCACTCCAGCAGCTCCACGCAACCGCTGCGAGCCGCGCTCGCCGCTACGTGCTCGTATCGAGGGCAGCCCCCTTCGAACAGCCACGTCACCATGTCCGTACGTCCCATTGACGCGGCAGCGTGGAGCACCTCGCCGTCCCATGGGCATCCTCGGCTCCGAAGCCACATCAGCAACTCCAGAGAAGGACCGTACGCGGCGTTCTCCAGCAAGGCCACGTCAAGTGGCGCGTAGATGTCCGGCTCGTCCACCAGCCACTGTACGACGTCTAAGAAGCCGCCGCGTGCTGCGCCACGCAACGCCGCCAGACCCATGGGACACTGGTGGCTGTACAGCAACTGCAACATCGCCAAGTGTCCATGGGACGCGGCAGTGGTGGCGGCCTCATCATCATCGAGTTTTAAGCCCGCCTCCGTCAGCAGGTACGACAGCACGCTTAGGTTACCCGTGCGCGCCGCCGCCACGGCCGAGGTAGCGGTGATCTTGTAGCCTCGTTGGTGTAGCCAGCGGAGGCGATCTTCGGCATCTGGCAACACTGCAGCTGCCGCAGCGGTAACAGTGCCACCCTCGTGGTCGTCAGCAGAAGATCCCAGAGCTTCGAGCCACAAGAACTTTTCTTTCCAGTCCTCGCTCTGGCTGGCAGCGGCAGCTTCCAGCATGCCCGGCGTGGTTGCCAGGACGGCGGCTGCGGTGGAGCCGCCGCCGCCGCCGCCGCCGCCGCCGCCGCCACCACTATCATCCGCATACCCAACATCGCGGCCGCTTCCGTTCTCACCGTCCTTAGCCGGCTTAAGTACGTTTAAATATGTGCTAGAGATCAGTTGCAGCACCTGCTGGCTGCATCCCCTCGCCAGGGACGGGAGGAAAGACTCCCGGACGGGGAGGGCCAGCCCGGTTGGCTTCCGTACCAACAGCCACTCAATGACCCGTAGGTCGCCGCCCTCGGCAGCAATCCGAAATACTTCATCACTCCAGGGGCAGCTGCAAGCCAGAGCCCACTCGCACATGGACAAGTTCCCCGAACGTGCGGCTGCTGGGAGGCAGGAGTGCAGCGGGTAGCCGCGCGCCTTGAGCCATCCGCATGCGTCCACCTGTGCTGCTCCGGCGGCAGCGGTGATGACGTTGGCTGCACGGGCTAGGCCCACGGCTGCCGCTGCAATAGCTAGGTTTGGGACGCTGCCGGTGGAGGCGGTCAGGGTGACAAGCTGCTGGCGCTGCTCGCGCGTCAGGGTGTGTGTCGCACCCGACCTGGCCCATCGACAACTGAACGCGTGGTGCGGAACGAGCTGGGATATGCGCACTATCTTGTACGACGGGTTGGAGAACTGCGTCGCAGCGGCGCGATTTAGAAGACGCACTGTACATGAAATTTCGTTTGGCGACAAAAAGGAGACAATTCGCACTGCTAGCTCGGGCGCCAGTTGTGGCCAGATGCGCAGTAATGGCTGGGCCGGCTGAAGCTGAGAGTCATTGTGCATAATTACAGATTTATGAAACGTGTTTATGTTGGACATTACGCCCAAGGCAAGTAAGAGACGACTAGACTACATTCGAATCCGGTACAATTTGAATAATCCATGTCGGCGCAGCCGTAACAATGTCGGCATGTGATACGCGCATGGTAAAATTTTCTCGATATGGACTAAGCATATCATTATACTACGCATTCCAGCTTAAATAAATAATAGTTTAAATAATGCACGCCGGAATCGTGGGTGATTTAATATTAGTAATGCGCTGATTCTAACATCCTATTATGTATACGTCCTTTATTCCCAGATATGTCCTTTAAATACCCATGTTATTGACAGATTATCGCTTTCATCTAAGTACGCCGAATGCATGAAATGGAGGCGCAAATTCTATCATCGTGCAAGCTTAGCCGCCCGACACAACTACCACCCCGGTAAACGCACTTCCTACTATCATGGTAGATAACACGCGCCAAGGGTCAATACCTATCATGCTTACATAAAGGAAATTGTCATATCCAGTCTTTGATGATTCGGATGGTCATCAGCCCGCCGGCCGTCAAAGTGATGGCTGAGGTGTGCGACTGCTTACCCTGCTCTGGCATTACGATGTCAATCAGGTATTTATTTATCAACAGCAATTTAGGAGTTGGACGACCTCTTCGACAACCATCGCAGTAGTTCCGATTACCGAGCTATCCGAGCCTAGGTCAACTTTCTACTCGCAGAAGCTCAAGCAAGACAAAATACTGCCAACCGTTTTACTTACAGCGGACAGTCTGAAGGACAAGGCAGGTAAGATGGCATTTGAACGCGTAGGTTTATTTGGACGCGCATGAAGTGTGAACTGATCTGCCGACAGCTGCCCTTGACCCGATTGGTGATTACTTCTCGGTAGACATTCAACAAGGAAAATCGCAGTTTACACGGAGCCCTCAAATGGTCGGTAAAATGAGGGGTGGCGAAGTTGGAGATGGAGCGTACGACTGTACATGTGGCACAAGTGGCAGCATCCTGTATTACCTAACATATGTAAAGCCTATCAGTGGGGCTAATTAGTGAGGACTGCAGCAACTTGGGTTGGATGGTTGCGTGCTCAAGAAGCATAAGCTTCTCACCAAAAGGTTCAAGTGGTGTAAGGACACGCTAAGCAAGGCAGTGCGTGAGAAACATGGCGCAACAGGAAGATGGGGGGACACATTGAGGATGAGGAAGTGCTCTGGGGACGCTTGGGTGGCGAACAGCAGTGATGAGCAACCCATCGACATGCATGGGCCCCGATCATGCAGTCACGGACACGAACATGTATGTAATATCATTACATACAACTAATCATATTAATTGAGTCAGCACACGCTATTTCTTTCCTGGGGCAGCTGCTCATTCGACCATGCACATGATCGGGGTCTGTGTTGATTCTTGGGGGGCGATCGGCTGATGCTCATCAGTCACTACCGCTGTCCGTCTCATCCGAGCTCCCTCCTTATGTCAAAGGCTGCCTTCCCGCCCCTCACCAGCGTTCCGCCTAACCTTGTCATGCTCCGTCACTTCTCACACACCGCTTTGCTTAGCACGTCCTTGCACCACCTAAACCTCTTAGTGAGAAGCTTCTGTTTGTTGAGCACGCAATTGCTGAAGATGCTGTAGTTCTCATTATTTAACCTCACTGACAGCTAGCTAGCAGGGTTGAAAGCAACTAAGCAGGTGATCTGGGACGTACGCCTGCCTCCATGCTTGCTAAATTTGTAGCCATCATTCATTCATCCTTTGACCTTCGACACCGCCCCATTCTGTCCTTTCGCTGCTGCCCACGCATACGGTGGTAGGTAAGTTGGTATGGGCGGTATGGCCCTGAGCGCATGACGAGCCATAAATATTTCGTCACATTATTTTCCCCCCTTTCCTTTTCTGCATGTCGTCCCATCTTTGCCGACCACCACGGCGAGACGCACGGCCAAGACCGGCAGTGAAGCTGCTGCCCATATCCGTATGTGCCGCCACCGCGGCCGCCCCCCCCGAGAGAGCTCCACGGCCGCTCCGTCCCGATGATGGTGGTGGAGGGTGGTGCGTGCCGCGGTGGGGCAGAATGGCGCCACCTTCATGGCGCCACGGCGTCTCCATCCCCAAGCAGGTCAATGCTCGAATTGAGAGCTTCGGCCACAACGTAGTGGCCGAGTTTTGGCAGTGGCTGTGCGCTGCTGATTGGTGCGCGGCGCTGGATGGATCGCTGCCTTGGCGATGGTCGCAGGAGGTCGCTCGGCAAGGCGGTGCGCTGTGTGTCCACGGTACATGATCGGCTGCCCCACATTCGCAAGATTGGGGGCGCGGAACACTGTCGTAACTACTCATTATCGTTATTGCTGCAGCTGCTGGCCTTAACTTTGTGGAAGGGTGGTGATTCCGTACCCGTAACTAATTGGCAACCCTAATAAATAAAAAAATAAATTTATTAATAATTTCTTGCTGCCTTACTGGCATCCGTATTTCACGCCTTGTGCTACGTACCTACCTATGCTACGTAAAAACTTCGGTTGTATTTTGTGTGCGGGCGAGACGCCGTGATGGGTTTCGCTAACCCGTTAGCTTGTCGTACGTCGTGTGTCACGGGGACTATTAACCTGTTGCTGTCGATATACATTTGGGGAGGGAATCCATTGCCTATATTGGCCATGCTTGGCCGGTGGCGAGAGTAGCTAGTGCGCGTGATCGTGCCACACCATGTTGTACCCAAAGAGCTGTAGGGGGTGTTCAGTTTTCAGAGTCAGCCAAAGCTGCTCGCCCCATATCGATGTGTGCCCACGCACGGAAAGAACGATCATATTGCTGGGTCAACCCTGAAATGTATGGCATTGCCCGTGCATTCGTCACGAAATGTGTGTGAGTGTAAGTGTCTGTTCGCGCCATGCATCTGGTGCAATGGATACAGTCAGGCCACCGCCCATGTGGGTCAGCCCCCTCCGTCTTCTGCAGAGTTTGAAAGTGCGCTCCAAAACACACACACACACACACACTCTCTCTCTCTCACGTACATCACCTGCCTCTAGAGCCTGCTTTCCCGCCGCGTGCCGTCCAGATGTTACAATCAGGGAGGACGCAGCCGGGAGATGCCCACATGCACAAACCCGATCCTTACATCCGCACTGCCGTACTGGCATAGAAAAATATAGCAGCGTCATACTTCTACCGCTTTCCGGCCGCCTTCGTACCCAATGAAGTTTACCCCCCAAAACGCTCAGAAGGGCAGCGCCTATTTAATTGCCGCCCCGAACTGAACCATCATCTATAAGCCATGATTGCTTACCACACGTCACATGAAAGAGGCACACTAGCTCGCTGAGGTTTGACTTCAAGCTTCGTACTTTTTTCAACGGTGCGTTAAAGGCTGAGACCTAGGCACTTGTGGTCGCAGCCCCTAATTCTCCACCCCGTCTGCTACTGCTATTGCTACCTGCAACTGCCGCACTTGCGCCTTCCAGCCGTGGTGGCACGAAGGGCCCCAGCTTTCCTTGATATGTACGGAAGAACATCTCCCGGCACGGCACCTGTACAGCAGCGAACGAAAGCTACAATCAGGGAGGGAAGGGACGAGGTAACCAACTACCCGAGGTTACCCACCCGCGCCTTGAGCTTCATGCACGCCAGGAACGCTCCGCTGAGTTTGCGGTGTAACGAGTAGGACTCTTGGGGAGGTGGCGTTAGGCGGTGTTTAAGCATCACTGAGCCGAGCTCCGAAACCCGGGCCGTCATGCCGCCATGCGAGCCGAAGTCGTACAGGCCGGCAGCAGCGAAGGGCACGCCCACCACGAATCCTGCCTGCGAGTGTGCCTCCATCATCACCTCCGACTCATCACCTTTGAGGGAGGGTAGGGGAAGGGATAGGAGGCGGAGCCATTCCGCACGTGAAGAGGAAAAGCGCTGGCGGCAGCGGAGATGCACCGGGGCTGGAGCAGACCAAGGGTTATTAACACGGGTTTGTGGAGCGGGTGGAGGTGGCAAGGTACGCGTGGAGGGACACGATTTGTAAGGAGAAGGCAGGGCCCAGGCAATAGAGCGATTTTACCCTTTTGCCATCTCTCTTATTTCATTATTTATATTTATTATTTTATTTTACATTTCTTATTATTACATTTATGCCTCTTCGTTTGCTTTTTCTCCATGCAGTACTCCGCATGCGCAGTACTGCAGATAAGCTCTGCAGTACTGCGCATGAGGAGTAGCAATGGATAATTCATGGGACCGTCGCACCTGTCAGGAAGCCGAGCTTGATGGACATATCGATGACTCCCTGACGGTCCCTCTCCGCACACGCCGCCACCATACGCAAGTAGTCTACCACGAAGCTCTGCGTGTACGAGCGTTGGCCGTGCGCGGAGGGGCCGGGGGAAGGGGCGGGGGGGGAGTACGAGCGTGATGGAGTGCGAGCAAAATCACACCCATCACCTGTCTAAAAAGACGTTTTTTAAAATAGGTGAGGCCCCCCTCTGCTCTAAACACACACAACACGCACCCCCACCTCCCTGCAAAGTGGAAAAGGATGTGAATGATGCGTCAAAGGTCATCATCGCCCATCCTCATCCCCCCATCACAGCCCGTACAATCGTACCTCCGGGTAGTCCTTGGATGCGCCGAAGTCAATGAGATTGAGCCGGTCGGCTTCCATGTCGTACAGAAAGTTGCCCCAGTTTGGATCGGTCTGCATGAAGCGCCACTCGAACAGCTCCTTCAGCGTCAACTGAAGCAACCGACTGCCCACCGTGTCGCGCACTGTTTGGGGCAGCTCTCGCACCTAGGAGCGCAGGGGGCAGGGGGAGTGGTGTTGAGGCGTGTGTGTGTATTATCTTCAGGAGGCGAGTGCATCATTGGGCTCACGCTAATTCATGGCGGTGCAGCAGTCTATCACAGCGGTTTATTATAGCAATGGAGCAGCAGTCTTGGGCGGACGGCTGAGGTCAGGGTTACAAGCCGGGAGAGAGGGGGAAGGCGAATAGACGCGACCTGGCACCAGTACTGGTTGTGCTGTCGAGGAGCCGAAGAGAGGGAGCAGGGGGGAAGGAGGGACGGAGGGGAGAAAAAGGGCAGGGATAAATAATAATAATAAAATAATAACAATAATAACAACAATAATAATAATAATAATATAACCCCCACGAAGGTGAGGCTGGGGCTAAAGAAATCCTCCTCTTCAATGCTGCCACAAATAAGCTCCCATCCCCCCTTACCCTTTCCCCCCTCCCATCCACAAAATAATCAAATTACCAAAAAAAGGAAATTTAAAGAATTTAAAAGAAATACAATTCCGATCCTGCCCAATGAGGAACGCCCCCGCCCTAAAACCGCTTCATGTCGGGGGGTTTTGAGGTCTGGGTTTGAGGGGTGGGGTGGAGCGGGTGTGACTACAGACCCCTACCTTGTCGATGGGCACACCCCGCACCCACTCGGAGGTCAGAATTCGCTGTGAAGACAGGGAAGGTACGACATCTGGTACGTGAAAGTGCGCCGACAGTTCGGCATCGGCGGCGATGAGGGCACGGTATCGTTGCTGGCAGGATAGCTCGTACGTGTAGTCACACTCGAGAGCCAGCTCCTGCTTGGCGACCTAGGGGTGGGGATACGGGGTTTGGTACGTAGGTTAGTACGGAGATTAGTACGGAGGCTAGTACGGAGGTTAGTACGAAGGTTTGTACGGGGGAGCCTCTCCCCCCTCTTTCCCTCTCCCCTTTTCCCACTCACCCGGGCCGCCTTCTCCACGAACATACCCCGCGGCAACACATTCGCCACCGAGATGAGCCGCATCAGGTTGTCCACGTCACTCTCGATGGAGCGGGCCACCCCGGGATACTGGATCTTCATGGCTACACGCCGCCCGTCGAGAAGTACGGCGGTGTGCACCTGCGTGCGTGTGTGTATGGGTTGGGTTGGAGTAATTTTTAAGTCGGGGGTAGATGAAGTGGGCCTGGAGTGAAGGAGGGGTCTCCCGCGCCCCGTGAAACCCTGAAAGGCACGCACAGGTACGCGAGCACTCGCGTGAGCGCCGGAGGTTATGGGTTTACATGTCCGTACGTGTCCGTACACGCACCTGCCCGATAGACGCCGCCGCTCTAGGCTCCCAGTCAAACTCCCGCAGCTGTTTGTGCCAGTCTGGTCCAAGCTCCGAAACCAACACGCTCTCCAGCTGCGACCGCGGCATCACGTCAGCCCCCGCACGCACTCTCTCAAGTGCCGCCTGGACCTGCAGTACACATACGACAATTAGTACGGCACGACCTCTTAAGGCATGTGAGGGGCATACATGGTCGGACATCAGCAACCGAACTCCCGTCAACACAGCCGGACAAATCGTGTTAATACACATTTAAGCTGCGCCCCATCGCCCCCTCCACTATTTCACGTTTCCCCTTCCAAACAAACGTTATCAACATACACACACACACACATACACATACACATACACATACACATACACATACACATACACATACACATACACATACACATACACATACACATACACATACACATACACATACACATACACACACATACACATACACATACACACACATACACATACACACACATACACATACACATACACATACACATACACATACACATACACATACACATACACATACACACATACACACATACACACATACACATACACATACACATACACATACACACATATACACATACGGCACAACACACCTGCGGCGGCAGCACGCTCTCGTCCTGTATGGACAGCATTTGGCCAATCTTGAGTGCTGCGCCGCGCATACGACACAACGCATTCGCCAACCGCTCCGCATTCGCCTCCGTCAAAAAGGAAGACGAACCGCCGGCGCCGCCGCTGCCGCCGCTGGGCGCACCGGCGCCTTTCTCGTCTCGCCCTCTGAAAGCCTTACCGATGTTGTCCGCCAGGCTGCCCACCAGCAGCGACGCACCAAGACCGGCAAAACCCAGCGCCCTGCCCAGTGGCGTCTCCGGAACCCTGTACGGAAGTACGACAACGAAGAAGGCGTGGAAAGAGCATATTTAGTACAGTGCTGTACAAAGGAGCCGACACGACTAAGAGAAAGTAGAAGCCGCCACGGCCCACAGTAGCAGCAGGGCAATAACCCAACTAACCCTAACGAACTATGTATTCAGAGAGCAGCTTAAAAGACACGACTAGTCGCCACCGCTCCTGCCGTACACCGTCCCCAGGCCACGTCGCCTCGCCTGCGTTCACGCAGCTTCCGTGCCGGGGCCGGCTGCGGGTCCGCTCTAGGGATGGCTGTTCCAGTGCTCCCTGCTGACGGCGGCGGTGGCGGCGGCGGTAACGGCTCCGTCGCCGCCGTCGCGGCCGACCCTCCGGCTGCCCCGTCCCCAGGCCTCAGAAACACCTCCTCTGGCGCCCTCGCAATGGCTGCCACCACCACGTCATCATGAACGGACGGCAAACGAGCGCTGGGATGTACGGCATCTGCTGGGGAGGCCCGCAGCGGCGAAGCCGCCGCTGTACTTGCCGCTGCGCCTCCCTGCGACTCCGTTTCCTCCGCAGCGACTAGGCGGGTAGGGGCCATGGACCTGTACGATGTTATGTCCACCTCCGCCGGCGCTGACATCGCTTCTGTCGTACTCAGTGAACTTGTAGTAGGTCCGGCTGACGGCACGGCCGCGCCGGGGTTGCCGAATGACGAGTCGCTGCCGCCAAGGAGTTGATCCCTGCTGCTACTGCTGCTGCTACTGCTGCTACTGCTACTGCTGCTACTGGCGAGTGTTGAAGTTGCTACCGGCACTGCTGTTGTGGGGGTTTCGTCCCGTGGGGGCTCCGTCAGCGCCTGCTCCAGGACAATCGGAGAGAGGCCCTGCGTCGCAAACGTAGGGGCGGGGGACGGAGGCGACAGCGGCGGCGGCGGCCCCGCCGCCGCTGCGGTGACGACAGCGGGATAGCTGTACCGGGTTGAGCTGCTGCCGGTGCTACGAGCGTCACTGTCAAGTGTGGACCAGCCAGATGACATCATGGGAACAACAGTGTGAGCACCCTGCAGCGGTGCCGACGCAGCTTCTGGGCCCGCCGATACATCAGCGGCGCCGCTGGTGCCGGTCACGGCGGTGGTGCTGGTGGCGGAGGCTCTGTGAGCCGCGAGGGGGTCATCAGATGCCGACGATGTCGGCGCTGTTTCTGGACCCGACGCCGACGCCGACGCCGACGCGTCCGCAGCTTGTCGTTCCCCCTCGGCTGCTGCTTGCCGCGCAGCATCCGCAGAATACTGGAGGAGATCGGATGCGTACTGAATGGCTTTTTGATAGTCGGAAGCAGCGGCCCGCCGCGCTAGCTTGCTGTTTTCCAGGGGGTCGAGAGAGAGGGGGGACCAACGCGGTGGGGATTGAGCTTAGTTGCTGCAAGACTTCATTCCATTAGAGGATGGTTCAGCGGAGCCTGAAATGCATCGCAACTTGACACACACGTGCGCGCTAACACGCCGCGCATGCAACCACCTGTCCGACGCCATCTTCGCAGCGACAACCGCCAAACCCTGCAAGATGCGCGAAGCATCCTCTAAATTCTTGGGATTAAGCCACGACATCTGAGTTAGCCAAGTGAATGTCTTCCTCTTTGCAGGATGCGGTTCGTTTCTACGCAATCATTGCCGCACTTTACCCTACAATTACATTTGATAGATTTCCAAATTGTCAATGTAAAGAGTTGCTCCGCAAGTATGTTTGAACCCTAAGGCGACTGAGGGCTGCTGTTCTGCTACTTCGTTTCTGGGCCACTCGTACAATCCTTTGGTAAAAGGATTTATTAATCACGATAAAATAGCTGATTTTACGATATAAAGCAGACAGAAGGTTCGGCAGCATCGTTTGAGCCTCAGGGGTCTGCGAGCTGCGAAGTTCTGGTAAAGAGCAGCGACGGCATCGTACACTAACGTGCAACCACCATGCATGTGCTTCAATCATCCAACAACTTAGACGCTGCAATGTGTCAATCGAAATTGGCACGGTCTAAAACCACCAAGCCAGTAATCTTTTCTATTTTCATATTTCTCATATCTGCTGTGTACGCACCTGTACAGGGATACAGGAACGTACCGCTCATCTCCCAGATGACTCTCTCTTAATGAAATTGTGCTACCGGCGCTTTTACAGGAACGAGGCAACAAAGCAAGCACGATTCCACATATATGTATGTATGTATTTATAATATGTGTACGCTGTGGTTGGGCTGTCTGATGTGTGCAGAATCAGGACCCAAGACGACACAATAACAAGCGCCTAACTATAGTTTTCGTCAGCTCAGCATCATCGTGGCATGCACGCTGTGTATTAAGATCCAGATCTGACGAGACCAACATATCCCCCGACGGTTACATCAATTACATCGACACCACATAAGCACAAACGAAGCCATTTCATATGTGTCGCACGAGGGCTTTTTATTCATGTTCCTCCATAACACGGCCGCGTGCGTCCATTTCCGACGTGTACCACTGCCTGTCTCGGAATGTACGGACCAACAAATGAAACGAATGAAGCTCTACTCGGCGACGTCGCTCGTGCAGAGACTCGATCAAACGCATGTTACCGTCACTGCTGTTATCCAATTTAATAGTACGGCAGATAGGCCAACCCAAAACGCAAGACTTCGGACCAAGCAAAAGTAAGATTAACAGGTCTGGGCCAACTGACAATAACAGAAGCTGAGAGTCGAGTTATTACTGGAGGCCCTTACAGCAGGTACGAGATTATTGATGCCGCGGTGGTCGTCAGCAGGTTCGGAAAATTTGATGAGACCCCTAGGGATCACCACCTCGCACGCAGCATTAACGCACACGCAGCAGGAAGCCATCGGTGTGCTGCGAGTAGAGGAACACCTCCCTGGACTTGTCGATCACGAAATTTGTGTTGTTGACCAAGCAGTCGTACACGGCCTGGCGGGGCCCGGGCTTGTTGAAGATGCGGTCCAGCTTAGTATCTTGTACGATCATGTACGAACCAACGGTGACGTACTGTGTACGGAAAGGAAAGAGGACAGGAGTTAGACAACGTGGCCAGCGAGTATGAGCAGGCGAAGATTAATAATGTGCGTCAAAGAAAGCACAAACGGATCTTCCCATGATTACCGATAGATAGATAGATAGATAGATAGATAGATAGATAGATAGATAGATAGATAGATAGATAGATAGATAGATAGATAGATAGATATAGATGTGTATGAATGTTTTTATATTCAGTCGATCTTGATTAAAGGATCAGGTCCGGTGAATGGATTTTCTCGAGACACTGGCTGGGTTAAAGACCACGTCGTTGTCGAAGGAGTATGGCCTTGCCGCACAGCGGACAGGTGCCGTGTGGAGGCTACAAGTGTGCAGCATGGAGCGACGGCATTGGCAGCCGTGACCCACGCAAACCATGGCGCGGCACGATACACGCACCACCCTATGTGCTTTCTGCCAACTGTCAACAACCACCAAACAAGTAACCGCCACCGGCCTAGGTTTAGATCCGCCACCAGCGAAATCGATTTTTTCTTGTTCGAAATCCAAATCCAAATCTAAACACCCCTAACAGTAGCCCACCTTGGCAAACGTGACACACTCCTCGTACACCTCCGGATAATCGTGCCAACTGCGCGGAGTTGCACCACCAGCAGCAGCAGCAAGTGTAAGTGCAGGGAGGGAGGGAGGGAGGGAGGGAGACGGGGAGGGGAGCAAGATATTAAAGAGGGGGCAAGAAAGGCAAGAGTGCACTAAACAGATTTCCTTAGTCGTGAAGCGATAAAAGCGAACTGGCGCTCCACTGCGTTATGCATGCATAGTATACGGGGGCGAGCAGTGGGGGCTGAAGAGCCGAGAGGGGATACCTCTCAATGACCACAGACCCTCAATGACCTGTGCGTTACACACCAAGATCCACAAAACCAACGACAAACGGTTGCAGGCTCCGAAACGTACGGCACAACTTCTCAACTCCTTCTGGTTCCCCCTAAATACGCAAACACATTGAGGAGCCGTCCCCACACATACACGACGGCATGGAAGGGAAGGAAGATAGAAAGAGCGAGAGCGAGAGCGAGAGCGAGAGCGAGAGCGAGAGCCTGAGTTCGAGGCTTCCTAACCTCCCGCGCACCTAACAGAAATGCCACAAGTAACATGCACGGACGGGCCAACCCCGTCAACGTACCCGTCAACGCTGATGATAACGGGTCCGCCGTACTTCGCAATCGCCGCTTCCAGTGCCGCGATAGCCTGCGGCTCCACTGAACGCGCCTGCACGAACTGCACGTAGTCGTTCCAGAGCGGGTTCTCGTCCACAGCCGTGCACTTGGGGCATAGCTGCTTAGCCGCATCGTCCCAATTGATGGAGTAGTGTTTGGGGTCTGCAAGAAACATGCAACAGCTCCAGGGGTTGCTTTACCGGATACAAGGAGCTGCGGCTTATTGGAAGAGGAAGGATCGTTTCCCGAGTAGGCTTCACCACACACATGCATACGCTCCAGGGAGGTCTACCGTGTGACCTAAGCGGCGTTGGGGGTCATGTGGATGGGGATGGGGATGGGGTTGGCAGCCCCCTGCATGGTTTGCACTGCACTGCAATGCAATGCCGTGCGGGGGGAGGTAGGGTTTGTGCATGTGCCCTAGAATTGCTAATGAGGGAATGAACCCACAGCCTACCAGAGCACTCGTTTAGATGCCGTCGAGGCCTATAAGGCCCGTAACGCACCTACCCACTGAGACGATGATGGCCTCCCCGGGCTTGGCGTACTGGCTCATGATGTGTGCGAAGATGATCGCGGAACCGCCCACGTTAGTGCCTACGTGAAAGGTGATGTGGAGGATGATTATGTGGAGGATTATGTGGAGGAGGTGGAGGGCAATGAAAAGTGGAAGGGGGAGGGTAAGCGGCGAGCATTGCACCCGGGGGTATCAGATGGGGTCAGAAGGGACGAAGCCGAACCATTGGCGTTGTAGCCACAGCTCGGGGGGGGTTGAGTGCAATATGGCGGAGCAAGGCAGGGAGCCCGAGCTACGCGCTATACAGCGCCGGAAGGAGTGAGAGTAGATGCGAGCCGGAAGAGGAGGAAGCCCCAGAGGAGATAGGCCCAAGTGCGGATTGGGGGGTGGGGTGGGGGGTAAAGGCTGAAGCCAACGGCCGAGTCCACTAACAGGGAGCAATAACAGAGGTTTGGAAAACGGCCGGTTTGAAGCGGGCGGAGGGTTAAGGGACCCCGCTCCCTGCTCTTCCCTCATCCCCACCCACCCACCTTTCCCCCACCCCCTACCAAGCATAGACAGACAGACAGACATAGCCCCCGGTCCAAAGGGATGCACAGACAAGGGCCAGGGCCAGGGAAGGATACCGAACAAAGGATCTTCCATTGCCTCCGGAGAGTGTGATAACCTCCGAAGACAGTCCTGAGTCCGCACTTGGGAGCGAACTGTGCGGGAGGATGTGAGATGTGAAGTCCAGAGGGGACCCCCGCGCGTGCGTGTGTCTGTGCGTGTGTCTGTGTGTGTAAGTGAGAAAGCCTTAAGTGCGTTATGCTGACGCTGGCTTTTTTCTTGAGCACTCTTCTTTGCGCCCCTCTCGTTTTGCCCCCCTGTACGGCCGTTGCACCTCACCAATATCATAGATGACCTTCGGCTTGATGTCCCACAGGAGCTGTTGGATGACGACCAAGTCCGCAGGATCCTGTGCATATGTGCACACACACACATACACACACACATACACACACACACACATATATATATGTATATATACACATGCCCACACAACGGAAGGCAAATGGCCGCGAGGTGAGGAGTTCGTAGTCTGGCTGCCCCGCATTCCGATCACCGGGTAGGGTGACGGACGCATGCCGGATGACTGCAGCACACATGAGCACTACACCCCCCCTCACCCAACTGCACTGCGCCGCTTCACAGAGTGGCGTGCAGTGCATAGAGCTGCACAGAGCTGAATGGCACAGCACGGCACAGCGGCGCATGAGGCCAGTTCCGGGTGGGACGCTAACGCGCAGACGTGCGGTTCAAGGGTTTCTAATGGGTTTATAATATATATATATATATATATATAATGCTACGATAGTGAGGGAAAGGCACACGCGACCCGGTGGAAAACTGGGGGAGGGGAGGAGAGAATTAACGATGCAGCAATGGGCGAGTAACTGAAGTCCGCAGAACGAAATGATTCATCAGTACGAAATAATTTGTTGTACTACATAACGTGCAACAGGTTCTCTAACCCCCCTGATCTTGCGTCTCGCCAGCTGTCTGTAAGACGTCCATGAGTTTGTCACTTGGAACCCAGTCCAGGACCTGTTTGAATGTGGAAAGCTGCCATCATCGCTCTTTGCTGTGGGACGGAAGCACACATGGCACCCCGCGCTGCCACTCTCGAAAAGGGATGGATGACAGCGGGTGTGTGTGACGTGCTGGATGACTTACGTACCCAGTACTTCGTCCTGTCAGTACGCGCCCTCCATAGACGGTTACGACCCGAACACGGATCCAATCTACACATCTTGGGCCTACCTGCTGGCTCTGCACGCCAAGCCAAGATCCCACCGAGAAGAGCCTCCTCGACTCAAATACCCAGTCGTAACCATACCTGCAAACAAATCGTGTGCGACATATTTTGATGAGCATGCGTATGACTGTGAATACGAACATGGCGAGTACCCCTGCTTCCTTGCATCGCCCAGCCATACATGTAGGCGGCGATGCAAAATCGGTTTGTGCGATTATGTGAGCTATCGTTTACTTACAGGATGTCGTCCATACGGATACTGTGCCCGTTGTTCATCGTTACAATCTCGTCTTTCATTACAAAGGAGCTTTGCGTATCTAGTGAATATGTATTTCCCACGCATGCAGCTTGTTGAGTAGTGTGGCTATTGCTTTGAACCGCGTGAACCTCTTCGAGCTTCTTCTTGATACTCTCCTGAAGGGTTTGAACGGCCTCTAGCTGGCGCTGGACCTTCATCATAAGGGTCGAAACATGATGATGGGGTTCGTGTGATTCCATCGCGATCGCTGTGTGCACCCATACTGAAACAAATAGCAAGGGACCAAGTAGCAATAGTTTCATCATTTCGATATTTCGGGAGATTCCGGCAGAGGCTTCATGATGTAGCTACTTGTGTGTACTAATATTATACATTCTCGTACTGATAACACAGATCATTGAAAATTAATAATTGTAGCTTTTATCATAACAAATTGCCGATCGCAGCATGATTCCGCAGTCGCAAATTGCCGATAACGAATCCGTCCTTTTGTGTAAGGACGTTAAGCCCGCTGAGCCGCTCGTCCTCTTGTCCAACGGACAAGGCCTTATGGACCCTTTCAAAAAGACTGCACCAAATCTAATGACGGTATTATTTAATACCACCTACTTTATGATTTGGCTTTCGAGAGCGTACGAGGTGTGCAGTGCAAGTGCTTGAACTTGAGCCTTGCATTTTCTAGGCGAAATCCTTCGAGAGCCCGATTTACCGTGACCTTAGTCCGCTGGTCCGGCCGCCGCGGCTGACAATGCCGCTGGTCAGCTTAACAGGCGACGACATCCTTCTCGTTGTGCGTGGAATGTTAGCGGTAGACAGATACGTGACGAGCGGAAGCGTTGACCGTTAGAGCTCCCGAGTCGTGTGGTCTAAGTGTGGTCCTCAGTGTTCAGGCGGGCAGCAGGGGTTGCAGCCACTCCTTTTCCAGCCGCCAGCACTCTTGCTGCTAAGTAACAGGAAAACTGGGGAAGTCAAAGGCTGGGGGCACGCAACCCCCACGAAACTCCACAGGAACCCCCTGCTTAAGAACATGGAGAGTACGGGAGTCCGCCCCGATTGCCTGCCACGCTGCTAACCGCCCAGACACCCTCTCATGGAGCGGGATGTCGGGCATGTCACGGACCGACTAAGAGCCCTGCCCCGAGCCGCCACTCGGGGTGATTGACGAGACCCCAGCAGCAGCAGAGGCAAAACGGATGCCTGTCCACCGAACCGCCAGCCACTGACGCCTCGCCCACCACGACCCCCCCCCCCCGAAACTGACTGCCAAACTCGCAGCCTCGGACCTCCTTCTCATCACCATTCCACAGAAATTATGCATGATACGCCGGAAATCTCCCGACATACCTGTGCTTCCAGCACCACCGTAAAAAGCTTGCGTTCCTGGACACCTGCCAGCACGATCTCCGCAGCACCAAAAACAGTCATCAAGATCATCAATTCATAGAGACCACTACTCGCCTCGGCAGCCTGCTGTGCCGCCAATTGCTGAGCCGCCGCTGCAGCCTGTTATTGTTGAAGTTA
Source organism: Volvox reticuliferus (assembly GCA_019650235.1). Taxonomy (NCBI): domain Eukaryota; kingdom Viridiplantae; phylum Chlorophyta; class Chlorophyceae; order Chlamydomonadales; family Volvocaceae; genus Volvox; species Volvox reticuliferus. The sequence goes on from BNCP01000004.1 coordinate 931,514, forward strand.
TTGTTCATATTGTACTTGTTGTTGTTGTAGTTGATGCAAGGCCCTGGCCTGATGTTGAGGAGAGAGAAAGGGCCATGGGAGGGAAAACTGCAAGTTCCACCCTTCGCAGGCAAGGAAGCAGTGGTTAGTTGTAAAGCAGCCTGAACGGCTACCAGTGTGAACACAACAGGACTGCCTTGAAGGCATGCAAACTAGACCCAGAAAGGTACTGTAGCCCGTGAAGCCCACACTAACCACGGACGAGTCCATAACTTTAATACCCCTGCACCCACGTTGAAATGCATCGACCCCTGCATATGACACTACGATGTACCGATTCATTAGTGAACGCCCCGTGCCGTTCCGTATGCATGTGTTACGTCATCTATCTTAGGGTTAAGTAAAGAGGTGGCGTGTGACGGCAACGCCGGGATAGGGTTGTGCCCGCGACTGCCGTAATAGGTATCGTCCTGTGTGTTTGTCTGTTTTCGGTGCCGAGTATTTAAGTGGTCGCCAAAACAAGGCGCAAACTGGACGCCCAAACAAAGGTATGCTGCTAGTGAGAAATGTGCATTTTGGTCGAAATATCATATATTAATAGAAATGAAGGGACGACTTACTTGAGCAACTTCCTTGTGTGGAATCTAATTTATATTTCGCACTGGCAGGTCTCACGCACGCTGGATGAAATCACCATGCGGGATTTGCCGCATAGATTTGATTCCTGTCGATTGCAATTCTACCCTGTGGGACAGTCGTGCGCGATATATCGAAGGTGGGCTGTTTGTCGTAGGTATCCTGCCTGTCGTTCCGGACTAATTCAATGATATGATGGCAGCGACTTGCTAGGGAACACGTAGGGCCACGACACACAAAGTTCATCAACCATAGGCTTCCGGTATTTTCCGGTTGAACACGATCGCCTCAAGCCCGCATAAGGCCGTGTGCTGTCCTTATTCTGTTGCTTTATTTACAACGTGCCGGCAGGGTATTGCAGCAGGGGTACCACCCTACCCAACACAGCGTTGCTACATCTCAATACCGGCTCGTTGACGCCTCTGGTAGCTTCACCTGCTTCACTGGGAGCAGACTGAGAGATTGCCGATCGACGGGGAGGCACGCTTGCTTTTGGCAGTCAACATAATTGCGGGCTTTTAATAGTTGTGGTCTAAGACGCCGCCTTCCTAGGAAGGCAAAATTTGGCTGCATTCCGCTGCCAGGGTGCGTGGTGCGCCTATCTCCGGTTGTGAGGCGGGTGTATCGGGTACTTCGGCACCTGTCTTAGGACTCATTAATTGCATGCACTCTTCGTGAGGAGCTCCATGTAACCCTGGGTGAGGGCGATAACCAGCTGATTTGCTGTGCAGCGACACCGCTGAGAACTTTCGGGCAAGACTCGTGTCCTTCGTGGCTCTGGGCCTTTCACCTCTCAAGATGCCTTTCACCCCTGCGTTACGATGCGGAGCCCCGGAAGTGGCCGCAACCTAACCGATTCCGAAGTCAAAACTGTGCCGACTACTGTAGTTGCAATTTGCTTGTATTGCGCTGCAATGCCAACGCAGGGCGCACGGATTAAGCCGCGTTCCCCCAAGTACGCGAAGCACGAGCGGTGCCGGCTGTGTTATTCATATGAACTAATAAGTGTCAGGATATTACATTGTGCATATGAAAGGCCTTGCGTAAAACATGACACAGCGTAACGCGTCTCCATGAGTGCGAGTGTTCCGCGCTTGGCAGTTTACAGCTATCTGTGGTACGGATTGCACACAGATTTAAGACTGTGATAATTATATAGTCCACATCAAGCGTCCACCATCGTATAGCGTGCCAGTCCCCTTTCGTCCGTTCGATGCCACCATGTCCCCATCGATGCGATTTCGGCATTCAAACTTTACGCGACTAAGTAAATCTATGTAAGAGAGTCAGAGACAAGGAGCGATGGTCAAAGACTAACAATGTAACGCCTGCATGTAGCTGATAGTACGATGCGGAGCTGTGTTCGTATACTGACTGGCAGACTCCGGGTTCCTGAACGCTTCGGGCAGCGTGCGGTATTAATGTGCAATTCAATGCAATCTTTGTTTGCTTAGATTGTTTTTTTCAATAACGCTTATGTACAAATCTCCGAAGCGTTGACGCAGCGTCTAACGCGTATAAATCGGTGGCATTCTCCACTTTGAGTTTTAGAACCAAAAATGAACGATGCTGAAAAGCAGAAGAAGGAGCAAGAGGTTAATGAAAAGCAGCCGTTGCTGTCGCAACCTAGCCTACTAAACTATGAGAGCTTGGGTTTCGCGAATGCTGTCATTATTGTTTATTATGCCTTCTGTTCATCGCTTATGTTAGTCATAAACAAGGTCGCGGTCCATTACATTCCGGCTCCAACATTCATTCTCTGTACCCAGCTCCTTGTCTCGGTTCTCGTCGTGCTGTTGGGGCACAAAGCCGGATGGATGGTGGCCGATAAACTGGATTGGGAGAAAATGAAGAAGTTCGTGTGGGTCGTAGTCGGGTGAGTCGGGTGACTAAGCGAGGTGAGGTGCGCGACAAGACTGCCCTTTTCATGGCCCGTTCATGGGCACCGCTCGCACCCATACCCGTTCATTCACTTTGAGACGCATACTATATGCAATCTGCATGCGCTTTCTCAAATCTCCATAAGTCCTTCCTTCCAGACGCCCGCACTTCCGCACTTCCGAACGTTTCACCCACATCAGGGGGCAGGGGATTTGGACGCTGCATCTACCTCCAACAGGATCTATATCTTATGAGCATTTTAAAGGTATCCGATCGCACAAGGATGCTGCCCCCATACGCATAACTGAACACGTCCCGCTGATACCGCTTGTCCCATACGCACATCCACCTCATCACCCTCTGGCATATCGTGAATTGACCGTCGGCTTCAACTTGCACACGACGACACAGCTCTCTGACCAGCACCCGCACTACGCTTCCCTGCGAGCAGGTTTCTGGGCACCCTCATCGCGAACATAAAGGTGCTCCAGAATGCGAACGTGGAGACCTTCATCACCTTCCGCTCGTCCACACCTCTGGTATGACCCCCAACACCTTGTTGCCGTACGATAGGACTACCAGCTAACACGCACACACGTACACTTCTTGGACCTCCATTACGTTGGGGGGTCCTGGCATCACGAGTGGGCATATAATATATCATTATATTATATTATATAATTCAATATATAATATAATATAATATTATATTATATAATATGCACCTGCATCTGCCTGTGCTTTCTAACCGTCGGCCCCCTTGGCCTCTGTACAACCAACTCCTCCCTCCACCTAAGTAGTCGCGACGTGAACCGAAAAGGACTGCTCGGTTGCGAGTACCTTCAATCTCGTCTCTTTGTCCTTCCACCTCCAGCTTTATCCTGCTGCTGCTGCTGCTGCTGCCTGCGTGCCTGCGTGCGCGTTGCCCCTCGCAGGTCTTGTCTATCTGTGACTACATGTGGTTGGGCCGTGCACTGCCTAGCGCACGCTCCTGGATCTGCTTAGTGGTGCTCCTAGTGGGCTCAATCGGCTACGTGCGGGTGGACGCAGATTTCCGGATAGACGCTTACTACTGGCTGTTGCTCTGGTGGGCTGTGGGCTGAGGGCCCGGGATCCGGGTTGGGGCGTTGGGCCCGTGTGCTGAGACACACGGAGGATGAACGGGGTAGAGCCTTACGAGCGGTGGGTAATTATCGTAGGTTGACTTCCGTTGTGTACAACACAAACGCACCCTTCCAGGTGTGCGTGTGGGTGTGTGGGTGGGGAGATGGGGGGGAAGGAGAAGGATAGATGCGGGAGAAAGCTCTCCCTCGCCTACTGCTGTTTTTGCTGTAATTTAAGGGTTCGGGTTTAACTGTTGGTTGGTTGATAGGTTGAGTTGGCACGACGGTGACGCGTACGAATGCGTACCTAATGCAGGTACGCATTTTTCACGTTTGACACGGTGTACGTCAAACACATTTGCGATACCGTAAAGATGACCAACTGGAGCCGGGTGTACTACGCCAACCTGATGGCCTCAGTGCCGTTGCTGGTGGTGCTGCCAGTGCTGGGCGAGCACGCCAGGGTGTGGACTCTGAAGTGGAGTCTCCCAGGGGGAGCGGCGCTGGCGCTGTCGTGTGTTTTAGGGGTCGCCATGTCGCACGCGTCGTACCTCCTGCGAGAAGCGGTTTCGGCGACACTGTTTACAATAGTGGGCATCATCTGCAAGGTAAGGTTTGCCGAACGGATTAAGCCGGGGCGTTGTTGAACCGGGGCCTGTAGGCTGCTGCAAATCTCTTTGCACTCTAAATTCTAGGTAGGACGAAGTGCGAGTAGCGCAATGCGGGGGGGGCTTAAAAGGGGTTCCTGCAGCCGCCCCCTCATCTTGTGCCGCCGCAACCCGCGCAGGTGGTTACCGTCATCATCAATGTCATGATTTGGGACAAGCACGCGTCGCCGGCGGGCATTGGGTTCCTCCTGCTTTGGTGAGCTCTCTCCGACTGGCTTTGGTTGCTTTGGTACATGTGAAGCTCTGGTACATGTGAAAGGGAGGAAGGGAGAAAGGGAAGGAGGGAGGGACTTACACGTACATACACATACATCTGCACACATACACACGTACGCACACACACACACACACACACACAAACACACAAACACAAATACACACACAACCTCTCGGAATTCCCCCTGTCCTATTTCAGGGCGCCAGCTTCCGGCCTCCACCCGTCTCATTTCCCCCTCCCACGCGGCCCCCTCCCCCGGGCCCTCCTGTAGTGTCTTGGCGGGCACCTTTTACGAGCAAGCGCCCAAGCGGGCGAACAGCAGCGCACAACACGGGTCGTTGCCGCAGTAGGTTTGGGGTTGGAACGCTGGCGCTGGGCTCATGGGCACGAAATGGGTTTTCGTTGTACCATTTATCGGGCGCCATCTGCTCGCAGCATCTCCGGGTGTACTGAGAATACGGCGGCAGGGAGCTGGGGGGTTGGTCGCGTGGTCGCGTGGTCGCGTGTGGTCGGTTTGAGATACGTGAGCCCGCGCTCATGATGGGGCCTGCGCAGACTTCTAGCATCTTGCCCTTTGCTCGTGTGTGCTTCTGTGTGAAAATGTTGACGACTGTTCCTCCTCTTTCCACCGCTCAGCACCGTACCTTTGTTGCTGCTCGCCCTGGCTCCCCCTGGCTCCAGACAGGGAATGAACAGCCCCGGGATGCATCGTTGGTTGTATCCCCCCGGAGGGTTCACACTCGTGTGTTCCCGCTGCCCTCTCTTCCGCTTGGGGATCCGCTTTCACCTGCACTTGCTTAGTCAGCACCAGCACCGGGTTTCGTATATTCGGCCCCCCAAAACAACCCCCCCCCGCACACACACACACACACACACACACACACACACACACACTCTTCCCGCTCCCCTTCTCCTGATGTTGTTGTTTGTTGTTGCTACGGAGGTTTCCTCTATAGCACTCCCAAACCCCTGCAATCACCCGCCCCCCCTTCACGTCTCCCCGCAGGTCCCCTCGACCCTGGCTTAACCTGGGGGGCTACGGAGCCTATTGGCAACGCCGTTTCCAACCGAACGGACGGGAGGAATAACAAGTACAAGTGACGCCATGCCCCGGTAGCATTTCATGGGGTGATCAGCAAACGCACCACGGAGCCACGCACGGTGGTGGGGAAGGTTAGGAGCGGGTAGTAGCGTTTCCAGTTGGATGTGACAGCAAAAGCAGTGTACATAAGCCATCCCGGGGACCGCAGCGGGCGATCAGCGATCCCTCTTGGGCGGGGACTTGAAACCCTCTGGGGGGTCCTCTGGGGGGATCTGCTGCAGTGAGATGTAGGTGCGCCGGGGGTCCTGCGACACAGACGACGAGTACAGTCTCGTGCTCGTGCCATCCGCGTAACTTTACTGCCTCATCCTGAAACTGCCGGGTGGAAGTCTCACGGAGCAAGATATCTTATGTGAATTTCTAAGCTAGTGGGGGGGGTCTGGGTGCGTGTGCATGTGCGTTAATGTCTGTGGGCGTGTATGTAATCGTATGAATGTACATGACGGAGCATCTCGGTTTGGGTTTTGGGCCGCACGGCACGTGGTGGATGGGGATCGCGGGGCGAGCAGGGCGGGGGGAGGGATAAGTTCTTCGGTGTGTGTAGGAGAAGAGGAGGATACGCGGACAAGGAGGCAGGTGGATGGCCAGTGCCGCCCGTCGTTGTCGCACACTGAACGGGGAGGTGGAGGGGGGGATGGCAACGGATGGCAGCAGTCACGTAACGAACGCACGCCACACGGGCGCGGCGCACGTGGGGAAGTTGAGCGAGGGGAGGTGGTGGGATATGGCACTGGTGCTAGCTGCTGCTGCTGCTGCTGTTGTTGTTTGTTGTGATGCAGACCCATGGGACGGAGGAAGGGAGGGAGTCAGAAGGGCCTAAATCTATAATGGTTTGCCGCGAGGAAAATGGGAGGGAGGTGGCGTTTAGGAGGCCGGTTCTTCTCCTTTTGGTTGCGTCCACGATCCGTGACGTATCGCTGGGCGGCTTGGCTTGGAGCGTGCAGGCTGTTGCGATAGCAGGCATCGTATGGTCAGTCGCCCGGGGGCCAGCCATCAGTCCAGAGCGGCGCGCAGCCGCTAAGAGCGAATAAACAGGTATAGACCCTCATGGCGAGAGCGGTAGAAGCGCAAATTTGGGGCCTAGACCCAAAGCGTATGCATTTGCTAGTATGCTCGATTCAGCGCTGTTAGTGGTAGTTGTTGTGGCAGTGAGCCCAGTGGCAGCTAATGTCTCTCCCAGGGTGGACTATAGCGCCGCAATGTTGCTATTTGTTTTCCTTCTTCTGGTGTAGATTTAAATTTTAGATTTGGATTTGGATTTGCTAGATATGGCTGTGTAGCCTTGTGGACGAGCCCTCGAATTGTTTTTTGTTTTTCATCGGGAACAGGAAAGCGATTATATTATATATATCAGCCATTCTGTGGCCCTGCCGCGTTTCTGGAAATTTCCCATATGACACAAGAAAGCTGCTGGAGCAGTTAAGGGTGAGTCATGTCGAATGACGTAACACTAGGGATTTTGCCATGGTCGTAACACAAGCAACGCACAGGGAGGTGTATTATTGCTATCGCTGTGTATGGCTTTTTGCTGTGGCTAGAAGGACACAACGGAGGATGGAACACAATGGCGAGCCCATTTAAGACCAATCAGATGACTGACTGTGGGGGGGGAGGGGGAGGGAGAGAAAGGGGGCCGTAGAACGTGTGTGTATGCTCTCTCCTTCTTCCCCCATCTCGTCACCATCCTGATGGTGACCTTATATAAGTACAGTAACCTGCCTTACTGAGCATTGCACATTGCCTACTGCTACTGCTATCGATCGATCGTTGCCTCTGGCGCAGCACTGGCCCCCATGGACACAAGATGTGTGTGTGTGTATATATATATATATATATATATATAAGAGTATATGGTGGTCTGTTGGTTGGTTCGAGCGTGGGATGTGAATGATGTCGGGGTTCCTTCCCACACGGCGATTCCATCTTGAGCGTCGTCGATTCCATCTGATGTCGAATAGCTGAATACCCCTTCTGTGTGAGTTCCGTATGGTGCCGGACTATCCGCCAGGCAGGGGAAGGACTATACGGCTGCTTTGAGCCCCAACCAAATCAAGATTTTAGGGTTGCGAGGTCCCTTCCCCAGCAGGGTGCCATGAATGGGGTATGAAGGAGGCCAGGTATCTTCCTGAAAAGGGGCCCCAGGTTGAGGTGTGCACAAGCTTTTTGATGTTTCGAGGCCGTTCCAGCAACAATCGATGATTTGCGGGGACGATAGGGGGATGTTGCATAAACTTGCTCATAATGGTTCACGCTGGCAGCGTGTGACTTTGAAGGGCCCCTGGAGACTGCCAATCACATGCGATATGGCGACCGTAGGGGGGCGGGTAATACACAGTGTGCATGTGTATTGGGACATGCCTGGACTGGGACGTGTTCGTATCGTCAGCGGCAGTGGTGAAGTAGTGGTGGCTTCACGCTCTATCGGTGTTCATCGGAACCACATCGCCGCGTTACATCTATACATGTGTTTGACAGCGCCGGACAGCGCTTTGCTTTTGCGAAGCTGCGACCCCATGGGGAGGATGGAGTTGGGTGGCGGTGGTCGCTGCTCTTACGAGTACGCATTCTAAATAATATTTCCGTTCTCCTCGATTTATATGCGTCATCAGCCTGCCGTCATGCTGCCGAGGCCGCTGTCCCCATCACTGTGCATTATCAATATATTATGTACATGTACACATCAACAGCTGGTGTGTGTCGACAGTCAGCGCATACTTGTGTAATCAGAGCGACCTGGATGATGCACAGCGCCAGGGAGCTCCGAAACCAAATCGTTCAGATTGTGAATCCTTACTTTACCTGAACTAACCTGAGGTAGCCAACACCCCAATCCCTACTGAAAAAGCGGGGAGGAGGGCCAGGCCCGGCAAAAACACCCGTCCTCGGTCATTGGAGTTCGTGGTCAGACCACACACACGCACACATACACATACACATGTACAGTCCTCGTCTCAACTCGCGGCTCCAGCTCCCTCTCTCCTCCCGCTCTCCTGCTAATAAGGGGTGGCGGGAACTGACCACACGGTATCAACGGACGCCACCGTCACCATGGTGGTGCACCATGGCCAGCCCCTGCCCCGGCTGCGCCCGGGGCGGCGTCCGGCGGCTCGCTGACGTCTAGACGTTCCAACCGTTCGCCAAACGCCGCCAAACGCCGCGCCGCACCCAATCGCGCGAACAGAACGCCGCACTCGCCGTTCTCACAAAGCACAGGCCCGAACCGGCCGCCCGAATGGCAGCGCATGCAGCTGCTCAACGCCGACGCGAGCTGCACAGCGGCCGTGTTGTCGTCCTCCAAGAGGCGGAGGTACGTAGTTGCCAGCCTGGGGTGGTGTTGAGCCGCACAACGGTTGAGCGCCGTTACATCCCAATATATTCTTTGAATAACAATAATAATACTACTTATATTTTTTTTATATTTTATTTGGTATGTTATATAATTGTTACGATTGGAACGAATGTAACAATAATATACATACGAATATAACGACATCCGAACCGCTCCGAAACCATGATGGAACCCAAATGCCAGAAAACTGGAGCATTGGGAGCAGTGAAAGGACCATACGGGGGACCGTGAGGACCGATGCCCTGTTCCTGCGTTTGCCACCTTATCCCAGCATCCGTTATGCCTTTGCTTTGCGGGCGAGCTCTACCGTACGTCATCTACGTCATCACCTTTACCTTTCTTTGCCTGGTGCCGAGTGCGTGTCACTCGGGCAGTCGCGGCGTGGTCACTTGCCTAGGGTAAGCAGCTACCAGATACGTGGTGCATTTACGGATGTACGGCGCTTGGCAAGTAAGAGGCATTGCGCGCACGAGGGAGATGATTTCTGTGACCCGTGGGTCCGTGGTTCGTCCTCCTCCTCCCAGAAACAGCGGGGCCCGGGGAACGCTGACAATAAAGGAAACCCTACCGTGCTTGTGCACTACATGCGCACATGCAAGGGCACGGGCGGACGGATGGACGGATGGACAGACTACTGGCTCAACGCTCCTGTTGCGGTTTGGGCTCCTTCGTTGCGTGCACTTACGTGTCGGGTTCCCGGCAACACGCCGCGCAGAGCCCGGGAGCCCGACCCGCGGCCCATCCAGCCCCAACCTGCTGCTGCTGCTGTTGTTGTGGCAGCATGGGTAAGGCCTGCAATACAACAGACGGAAACTCTAGCTGACCACCGCGGGTGGACAGACGGACGGACGGACGGACGGATGGATGGAGGGAGGGTGACAACGAGAAGACCCTTACCACGAAGTTTGAAATCCGCAACGAAATCCGAATATGGATCCAACCGAGATTCAAGTCGAGGTCTAGCCAAACTCGAGATCCAAGTCTGGACCCAAATTTAGACACATGCAAGAAGCCCGTACACGCCATCCATCACCTGTTTGCATGCGAGGCACTTGGCCGCCTGCCGAAAGAAAGACGATAAACCTGACTGAAGTCCGCCGCCACCGCCACCACTGTGTTTGCCGCTTCTGCCGCCGCCGCCGCCACCTCGCGTCTGCCAGTCCCACCAGGCCAAATCATTTCGTAACGATACGTACGGCAAACCATGGCATGTACGGAAACGACAACTTTCCTCTGCCCGGCCGCGCCGCGGCAGCAGTCGCACAGCAGCTATGCAGCTATACACAGGTTCACGTCTTCGCAGATGCTCCGAAAACCGGGGAAAATATACCTTATGGGCGCTGGGCGGCGACCGCGGCACCATCCCCAGCCCGAAACCGCCGCCGCCCGCAGTTCTGCGAGCTTGGGGGCTGCCGGGACCGGCAAGCAGTCCACCGCCATTGGCGGCGCCGCCACCGCCGATGCCGCTGCTCAAATCGCCACCGCCGCCGCCGGGCATGGACTCCAGGGAAGCGTCCACACGGACCAGAGTATGTGGCCCTGACAAAAATCCCTGTGTATGTGTGTGTGCGCGCGAGTGTGTGTATGTGTGCATGTATGTGTATGTGTGTGCAGAATGTTTGCGAGACCGTGCCATGAGGTAAGAACGAGGACACGGAGTTACTGGGGTGTGTGCGTGTGTGTGTGTTTGTCTGCAGGGGGAGAAGGAGAAGGGGAAGAGATGCGCGGAAACTTAGATACGGGGGGGGATGGGTGGGAGGTAGAGTGCGCGTGGCGCGTAGGGGATTGCATGCATGCACAACTGTGTACGGTGTACGGCGTGTTAGGGTTTAGCACTTTAAACCGACAAGTGGGGACCATGAGTCATGACGACCACACCGACGACCCAACCTGCAGCGCCGCGGGTGACAGGCACGTAGAGAAGAGCTCCCTTAGAGGGGGCTGATCGGGTGGGGGTTGGGGGAGTGGAATCGGGGAGGGGGAGGGTAAGCGAGAGGGTTCGGGGTGACGTAAAAAAAGGGGGTGAGGCCAGGGTGATGGGAGAGGTTGAGCGGGCTGCGTGATGCGGGAAAGAAAGAGGCAGGAGACGGGGGAGAGGCGGTGGGCAACACAACAGGAGAGGAGAGAGGAAGGGGAAAACTCGGGGGGGGAGAAGGGGAAATGCATGTACGGGTCACGTGCAACACCGTGCCGTACCCACTTAAGCCACCTAAGCCACATCACAATATCGCACATATACACACGTACACACCTACCGTGCACGTTTGTACGGAAAGATGTGCGTATACAAACGGCGCCGTACCTGCAATTTGTTGCGCCAGTACAGCTCCAGGGCCGGCGCTGCGCCCCGCTGCGCCGCTGCCAGGGGGTCCTCGGCTGCCTCATCCTGCACCGGGCCCCGCAGCGTGTGGGTTGGTATCCATCCAAAGTACGACAATATGTCGTACCAGCCGACAAGTAGTCAGCGGCGGCCGGTGGAGACGCACCCAACGTAACACCGATCCTCCCCTCTACCCTCTACCCCTCTGAACCCTAAGAACCCCCCCAACACCCACCCCGTGGCCTCCACGTGTTGGTAAAGCATATGCCGCCCCTCCCCCCCTCCCCCCCCCTTTGCCCCCGTCAGCCGGGTCTGTCGCAAACCCCCACATCCTCTCCCCCCTCTCCGCATCCACCTCCTCCGAGCCTTCTTAGAAGACCCCCCACGCCACCTGTGTTCGCGGCCCCGCCAACAGCACGTAGCTCAAGCGCTCCCCCAGCAAGAAACGCCGGCCCGGGTCGCGGTGGCTCAGCCGTACTGCCAGCGCCGCGTGGGGCCCACGAACATCCTCCGCCGAGGCCGCGCCGCCGCCGCCACCGTTGCCGCCGCCGCCGTTGCCGCCGCCGCCGCCTCCTTCACCCTCAGCTGAGTTTGGTTTTAGGGATAGAGGAGATGGAGTCAGTCATGTCATGAGCCCATCACGGTTCACAACGGCTAACAACTAACCGCCAACGACCAACCACCCAAGTATAAGATTACGTCCTTCCGGTCGTGGTGGCCCTCCGTACAGTTGGTTCCTCAGCCGGCATCCCTTTCATCCGTCATCCGATATGACGTCATGATCATGTTGGGCGGATCACGGAAGGGGAAGTCCGTACATATGCCGCAGTACAATTATTACATATTCCGCGGCTTATCGCTCCGAAACTGCTCTAGATCCGAGTGGCGCCATCTGAAAACCGAAACTTAAAATAAAACCGATAAAGCTGCATCACTCCCCCGCCTCCACCGCTCACCTGCCGCCGCAGCCGCCGCGACCTGCTGTCCCGTGATGCGCCAGAGACCTGTACGGCACCAGAGAAGTGTGAGGGGGTGACGGGGTAAAGGGGTTTGGAGGATGAGAGCGGGGACGTACGGATGAGGCCGAGCAACAGTACGAAGCAAAACCGCAATCCACCCGGAATGCTTACATACAGACCTAACCACACATATGTACGACATACAAATACAAAACACATGTGACACCTTTTCGGGCTTAAAAATACATCACCGGGGCCCAACTACTCGCCCACCAGCAATCTGGCAACACCCGTCACCATGAAGGCAATTCCCTAGCCCAGCTAATTAAACACGCACACAACATACACATACACACGCCCTCACCCCCGGTCATCGCTAGCTCCCCGAGCTCCACTCGCCCCGATAGCAGCCGCCAGATTTGGCCCTCAGCGTACGACACCGCCGCCTCCACGTCATCCTTCATCAAGATGCGCTCCAGGGAGCCCTGCAGCACCTCCGTCACGAAAGGCGCAGACTGGCGCCACATGCTGCGGACACCCTTCACCTGCGAGACACTTAATATCCAGTTACGGGCATTCAATGGTGTACGACAAATGATGTACGGTGTACGGCGGCCGATTTCAAACCTACCAGCAGTGACCCACGGGTCTCTGGGCTTGCTGCGTCCTCCTCCGCTTCCATTGCCCGTCCAGCATATCGGTTGACGTGAAGCAGCAGAAAGGGCGCCATCACCTTTTCGTACTTGAGCTCCATCGGGTACGGCAGCGATGATGTCACCAGCGCCGCGGCCTAACGACATGGTCGTGGAAGCCGTTCGGGTAAGGGGCATTCCATTAGGGACATCATGGGTGTGTTTTGTGGACCCGGCACATTTTGGATTCCCCCCCATTTTGTCCCCCACACATACAAATGCGTTGTGATGTATTCGATTCGGGTTTGATTGGGGCAAGTTTATAAGTAATAGCTCGGTTATATATCCCTAGGGTTCCGGGTCGTCGTACATATGGTTTGTCGTACAAGGAGTTACGTAATCCCTGACCACATTTTTGGGGCCTCCCACCCGCACGGCTCAGTTATTAAGCGCACAAAAAACACACGCACACGCATGTACAGGCTCCCCACACCCGGGCGAGTATGGGCTATGGTACCTTGTTATGTCGTACTGGGACCGTACCTTCTTCCCAAGCCGTACAGCTTCTTCCGGAGAAGCCCTTGGCCATGCGAAGGCGCATGTGTACGCACGCGGGGAAAGGAAGGGGACGCGGTGTTTCGTGGTAAGCACAGGCCGGACGCGGAACCCATCACCGACAAGGAGAGGGGGGAGGGGACAGACATCTCCACGGGCTCGACATCCTTTTAAAGGGCCACTCCAGGGAGGAAGGCGCTTCGAAACCACTGATCGGACAGGGTAGGGACTGCAGCAGCAGCAAGTTGGCCATAGGGCCCACTCGGAGTAGCCCCGCTCCGCCCAGTACCCAATTCTGCCGCGCCGGGCATCTCCACGATCCTACCTACCTACCTACCTACCTGGGAAAGTGTACGAACACGCTGTCGGTCTGTGCGTAGATCACCCGCCCGCCGGCCGCGGCCGGTCCCAAAGGTGGCGGCTCCGCACCGCCGAGCTCGCGGCCTGAAGAGGGGGCTGGTACGACACCTGGCGCCGAGGTCGATGTCGACGTCGATGTGGCAGCGCCCTCCGCCGGGCCTGCCTTGGCTGCCGTCGCCGGCGGTGGTGTCGTAGCGGCGGCGGCGGCGGCGGCCGTTGCCTCCTCCAACGCTTTGGTGATGGTTTGAATGGCAGCCCGGCACGCCGTCGCTCCGTACGCCAAACAGCTGTCCGCCAGAGGTAGGCATTGCAGGGGGGAGGCCGCCGCGCCTGCGTGTGTGTATGTACGTATGTGTGTGTTTGGAGCGGGGTTGTTGCGGTTTGGGTGCGGGGGTGAGGTCGGGTGGGAGGATGCGAGCAGCAGACGTAAGGGGCAGGCACTCCGGGTCAGGTCGGGAGGGACTTAAAAGAGGGCTACCCAATGTCGATGGCACGGTACGACGTACGTATTGTCGTGGTACGGCACCCAGCCAATTCAGGCCCTGCTTAGGTAGGTAGGTACGCACCCGTGAAACCGTATAGCGCGTTGGCTGTGATCTTGAGAGCCCTTTGGCGGGAATCCAGTACGGCAGAAGCAGCGGCGTCGTACTTGACGGCTTTGAGCTTGGCGCGCGTGGTGGCGCGTGCAGCCATCAGGGCTGCCAGGATGGTGGGGAGAATGCCTTGGCGCACCTAAACATAAATCATACACACACAGCGTACAATTTCGCACAAATGTACGGAGTACGGATAAACGGACGGAAAAGAGGCCGATAAAAAGAGGCAGGAGGTTACAGGATGAGTAACCGACTGAAGGACAGGGGCGTACGAAAAGAGGGTGGAACCGAAGGGAGGAGTACGAATGCCTTCCGGTCAAACCGCCTTCCGGAGCTCTGGATTTTAAAGTGTGTAAATTCAAAAATTCATCACGGGTTTGATTAGTAATAGTGTCCCGCAAACAAGCGAGTGAAAGCATTAACTGGCGACCTATGTCTATGATGTATTCGCGTACCTAAGAGCTTCATGGATCAAATATTTTTGTTAAATGCTCTAGGCATTCTGTCAAAAGAAGATGATAACGCGAAAAGCAACACTTTTGTAATCGCCTCTGGAGTTGAGGCACCCAATATACCATGACGTGCCGTACTGCCGAAAGACACACGTCATCCACATGACGCCGTACCACGGGTTTCACAAACGCGTGCCCAGTGGGGGTAAACCCGCACCGCTCCCGGCCGACGGCGTCCACGTCATCCGGATGTACGAGTGTCGTATAGCACAGGTTGTACGCGCGATACAGGGAGGGGTATAAAGATGCGAAATCCAACGTGGCCACCGGGCTGCGGTACAGACCTGAAAGCGATAACAGATACGACATGTACTTATGTGTATTGGGTTCAGGTGGGCCTTATACCGTACATTCGCTCCTTCCCAGCTACCTTCGTTTTCACTGTCCTCCCTTTCGTCCCCAGCTGACCCCCCACCCAGCCCTCCCGTGCCTGCAAGTTGTCGTACTCACCCGCCGTATGGTTCTCAATAGGGTGCATCAGAAAGGGGCTCTCAATCAGATTTCCCGCCTCCTGCCGGCCCCCAATAATGTAGCTGTGTGTGTTTGTGTATGTGTGTGTTTGTGGGTTCGGGGAAGGGCGGGTATTTGGCACCGAGGGGAGGGAGAGGGGGAAGGGGAGGGGACATCAAACCGTGGAGTGATAAACATCCAAGTGGAATCCCCCCCCCGGGCCAGTGGCGCTTCCGCCGTACTGCTTGCTTCTTCGCCAACCCTTTCCCTCTTCCTCTTCCCTCCCCCCTCTTTATCTCCCTCCCTCTCTCCCTCCCTCTCTCCCTCCCTCTCGCCCGCCCAAGTGGGCATCGCAGCTCTCACTTTTGTCGGTGCGCATTGCGGTGCAGAAGGCTCCATGTACGAATCATCTGGGCGTTGTACATTACCTGTACGGCAAGGTCATTGAGAAAAAGACATGCACCCCCAATGAGCAGGCATCAAAGTGTGTGTCTACGGCAACGGTACGGAATGAAACAACCGACGGATGCATCATTAATAATTGGAAGATCTGCGGAACACGCTAAGCTTCGGAATGTGCCTAATGATGTACGACACGCATGGGTCCGTATACGATCTTGCGTTGTACGATCTTGTGGACATTCTCTTCCTCTGTAACTTATGTGCCGTACCTACGCTGTCGCACCTGTGGTATCGTCAGCCCCGTAACACGAGCCATCTCGAACGCCTCAGGCAGCGTCGCCAGCCGGGAAGTCAGCCGTACAATCACATCCACTCGCCGTACAACGTACGACGCAATGCGGGCCGCCGCCGCGGCGGCGACCTGCCGCGGCGATGCTGGTGGCGGCGCCGGCAGTGCCTGGCGGCCCTGCGCCTCCGCCGCAAGCCTCGCCAAATGAAAGGGCCCCAGCACCTCCAAGGTCTCCCCCAACAGCGACTTGAGCACGCCGGTACGACAATACCCGCACGGGGAGGGGATTCGCAGAACAGTAAACAGTAAATGGGGTACTACTAGGGCCTTACGTCCAATCGAGCAGCTCAAGAATGAGGGAAGCGGAAGGCTGGATATGCGCTGACGTAACTGCCACTATCGGAGTCATTCGCCTGGAAGGCCTTATCCGATATGCCCCAAACACTCTCTTTCCTCATCGTCGCATTATTCCCTCCCCCCGTCTGCCCCCCCCCCCTTCCCCAAATACCGTACCTGGCAGCAGTCCACCAAACTGAATGTGGCCAGAGTCTGAGACGTTAAGACCTGTCAGAAAGGCACCAACCATCAACCGAAAGGCAATTACGTCACGAGATTTATAAGATTGAAGTTTAGGTTACCTATTTGATGGATGAAGAAATGGCCGACAACGGACCCGCGGGTCGGTCAGTGGTATGTATCACAGTGACACACACACACAAGTATTTTAGGAACACGCAGCTTAGCCTGATAAAATTTCTAATGATTTTCAACAATAGAACAATAATACAATATTATTATTATAATATATATTATTATTATATTATATATTATTATATTATTATATTATCTTCAACTTGTGCCTTTCTATTTCACAGCCCCCCATTCTCCTCAGCCCTCCCTCCTCCTCTTCCCCTTCCCCCAATAAATTTCCCCCATGCAACCCCCCCCCACCCCACCCCACACACACACACCTGTCGGAGTACATCCACCACAACCCGGCCGCGAATGTCCGCCTGGAAGGTCTCCTGCAATATGATACGGTACGGCATGTCATACGGTACGGCATACGCTGTCGTTGTATGTCAGGCAAATACGGCGAAACAGACACATGCACCCACGTTCCTGTACCTCCATCCCTCTTGACCCCACCTGGTTGCTATTGGACGACATCCGGCCCTGCCGCTTCACCCACGCCACGCTGTACATCACCACGCTCCTAACCGTCATGGGTGAGGCGGTGGCGGCGGTGCCGCCACTGCCACATACCGGCGCCAGCCGCGACACCAGCAGGCCCCCTCCCTCGAGTCGCAGCCGCTCGAAGCGGTCTCGGATTGCGCCGAGCGTGTCTCGAACCTTTGTAGGACGCGGGGGCAGTCGGTTTCGGAGCAGGAGGATGTGGTGTTCTGTGTTCCTGAGTTGATTCCCCATATATCACGATTTGGGGTTGGGGGGGACGGTACGGGGAACGATGAAAGTACGACATCTGAAGCTGAAGGCTAGAGTAGTAAACCACCAGGTTAAGTCGACGACCCCCACACATACCCCCTTCATCCCCTCCCCTCCCTGGACCTGGAAGGTGGTGATGATGTCCGGATCTGCTTGAAGTACCCACTCCTTCCACGCCTGGTGCAAGAGGCGGGGGAGGTGGAGGGGGAGGGGGAGGCGGAAGGCATGTGTATTTATTGATACGGGGGTAGATACGGCCTCCTCACTGTTACAAACGTAGGTTTCTCACAATGAGAAGGCGGGTTCTCGGACGAGAGTACGGCAGTTCGTACTAAAGGGAATTCTACTTAAGGAGTGGGATATCACTAAACGGCCACTAGTTTATCGTATCGTGTCGTACACATCGTTTCACGTTCAGCTGCCCTCACTCCTAGCGACCCCACCACCTGCCGACTTGAGCATTCGTCTGCGCCGACACACGAGAGGCAGGTGGTGGCCGCGAGCGCAATAATGTGCCCACTGGGTGGGGGCCACTGGGTGGGGGCCGGCCACTGGTCCAACTTCGAACATGTTCGAGCTGTTCGCATAAGGCCCTCAGACGAGGAGTCATGGGTTTCCGCAGGCGGGCGGGATCCGCGGGGTGGGGGGACTACTCGTACGTGGTGGGTGGTGGGTGGGGCCAAACTGCTCAGTGGGCGGCACCGAGTCGTGGAGAGAGCCACCAGAGCGGAGCATCGCTGCCGCGGTTTGTCCACGTCATCATTGACGTACTGGGGACAAGAAGCGCCCGCATGCGCCGGAGCAGCGCCGGAGCAGCTTCAGGTGAAAAGTTACCGCCTCATCATCACCGCCACCACCGCCACCACCGCCAACACCGCCACCACCGCCAACACCGCCACCACCGCCAACACCGCCAACACCGCCACCACCGCCACCACCGCCACAACCCACACTGACCCATCGGCCGCTCACCCACCAGCAACATCTCCCGTTCGCTGTCGAAGCACCGCAGCTCCGAACCCCCCAGCGCCACACGTGGAAGGGGAGGCCCCGCACGGGTGAGGTCCGGACCTGCATCGTACGATACAAATTATTGTGGGTACGGTGTGAGGCGACCGGCATGTACGGCCCCGGCGGGAGTGGGACCCAAGGGGCGAGCGGGACGGCACGAAACCCAAACTTCGCTTTTTACGGGGGAGCGGGAGGGACCTGTCCAGATCAGCGTTTAACCAACCGCACAAATCTCGTACATAATGGTGTACGACACGATATGCATATTCTGACCGTGAGGGGAAGCATACACACAGAATCTCAGCCAACTGCTGCCGCCACCTACCCCCGTTCACCGTCGCTCCACATCGTACACAATTTCGGCCGCAGCCCCTGTTTTTCCCCGGGCTTCTCCCCTCCTCCCCCTCACCAAACACACACATGGCCACCCGCTCGGAGTTTCTCCCCCCAACCCCCCAACCTTCTTCTCAACCCCGCCCGGCCCCCGGGGCCGCCCCCTCCCTCCCCTCCCGACACACACCGGCCAACAAGAACACGACCCCGTAAGGCCCAACTGCATCGTGGTCACCAAGTGCCCTTGCACCGTCGCCATCAGCGCGTGCAGCTGCCGCCTGCTGTCCCGCTGGGGTGCCGTACATCCGTACATCACAGCCGATGCAAATCACGGGATCGTCCTTTGCGGTCACCGGCACTCGGTTGGTCGTATCGTACGGCACTGCCAGTACGTCCACCGTCATGATGTTCAAGGCCGCGATCCGGCCGTCATGGGCCGCGAGTATTGCAGCCGCCAGCGGCGCCCCTGCCGCCGCGTCTGCCGCACCAGATGTAGCAACTGCCCCAGCTCGCCGTACGACCTGCCCGGGGTGGCAGACATTCCGCGGTTCACATACACACACGCATACATGCACACAAACACACGCAACTCTCCTCGACCAGCTCACATAACCCCGTTTCCTTGAGCGCTTTGGCCCACCTACCTCTCCCCCCGCAGCCCCACAGCCTCTTAAGCCTCCTTCCCAACAAAGGGCAAACCCGGTATCGCCATACAGGCAGGAAGCCTTCTGGTGGTGCCTGTGCTCCTGCGCCCGTGTCGGTTGTTAACCCAATTTCCCCCGCCTCCATCATACACACACACACACACACACACACCTCGGGGCACCAGTCCGGGTCCGACAGCTGAGTGGCGTCCGGAGTGAGCGATTGCAGAGCTCTCCAGGGAGCCTCTACCTGTGTACGAGATAAAAACGGATTCTCAGGGCCCGACAACGGAATAGAAACCGCCACATATTTTACAACACATATCTATATGTATACTTATCATATTTCATATAATATTATATATACATTGTAATTTGAATTTTTATAGTTCATGTCCAAATAACAGTGAAGTAAGTTTTTAAAATTTAAATATAATCTTAACTTCAGATTTTTCGAACGTGTGAGATTGAAATGTTTTATTTATTTTCATTCTAAAAGACGCCCCACCTCACCTCACCTCAACCTCACACGTAGAAATACGTGCGGAGGAAATCACCACGGGGGTGTAGTACAGCCGGGGGGAATGCCCCGATGAAGAAGCGGGGGGCACACGGTCGCAGCCCTCACCCCCCGGCGAGGTTGGGTTGGGGGTGGGGATGCAGCTGGGGGCTCCAGGGAGGTAGAACCAGGCGCCCGCTGACAGCGCAGAGTCGCAGAGGAAGCGCGTCAGCAGCTTGACCTACAGGGAGGGCGAGGAGGAGGAGAAATAGGGCCCCGCGGGGGGTGCGGATCGAGCAAACCAACTTTCGGAACTTTGCTACCCTGGAGTTCCGACACACATAAGAAACCTAACCAATATTCGGTTGATTCCAAACATAATACAAAAAATTGAAATTCCCGCACAGCGCAGATCACAACTTCTCTCCCGAAGGAAAGGAAACAAAAGGACGATGCAGTACAGCGTGACACGAATCTGTACCTCAAATGCTGAAAAGGCTACAGACTTACAAATATGCTACAGCTCATATCACACCCTAGCACCATGCCGTACCTCCGCCTCGTGCACTGCCTTGTCCACGAAGCGCATACCCAGCTGGCGCTCCAGGAGGGCCCCTTCCCGCCCCGACATAAGGCCCTCGAGAGCAGCGCCCGCCCGTTTGGACGAGCCACCCGGGCGGAGCGTGAGGCGGAGGTAGGGGGCGCCCCCGGGGGCAGCGGGTCGGAAGTACATGATGGGGCGAGTGGTGAGGGACGAGATGGACACCAGTCGGGACTCATGGGGCAGCCTGCGTGGGCAGCGGTCGTCCGGCGGTTGTTAGTTGGTTGCAACCGAATTATTGGACAGAAGTATTTTGGCAGTTAATCCAGCAACATAGGTTGTCATCTCCAGGATTATGGATTTTGTGCTGTTGGGTTATGCAGGTTGTGAGAGGGGGTTGGCGGTTAGTGGTTGGTCGTTGGCGGTTATTGGACGGGGGTAATGGGTGGGTCTGTACCCCACAACCAGCTTCGACGTACAGAGCCGGAGCAGAAAGAACTTCCGTGCCTGTGTCATGCTGGGGGGCCAAGGCCTTGCTGAAAATACCGTACACTAGTGTACGAAGTTCTGTGGCGTACAAAGAAGGGCAGTACGACAGCGGAGGGGAATATACCTGCAATTCCAGTGTGAACGAAGGGCGTCAAGCTCGCCGATGCTCCACTCCGCCCGAAGAGCAGTAGCGCCCGGGCCGCCTCCATCGCTATTGCCGCCGTGGCCGCCACCCGGATTCACCCGTACGGGTGCAGGCACATACAAGTACGGACAATAGTCATGGACCTGCGCGGGTGAAGCGCAGCGGCGAGTGGCCACGCATGACTCATTCTGGCATGAAAAGACACAGGTGTGGTGGACTGCAAGGGCGGGACGTATTAGTAATTGGTTAGTTCGCTAATTGGTTAGTTCAACGAAATACTGTTATTAAAGCTCCCTGGTCGCAAAGCCGCGTTCTGAGGAAACAAGAGGTTAAGGCAAGTCGTATTTCGCTGTTCGGTGGATGGACACATCGAAATTTTTATATATATTTTTTAGCTTTCTTAATCTTTTTGTTTTTTCATCCAGCCCGTCTCCCCAGCGTCACCTCGTTTTATCTCACGCACAGCTTACCCGCAGGGGCCTGCAGCGATGTGCAAATCTAGTTTTCGAATGGGTTTAGGGTTTAATGAAATCTTTCTGATACGGAAATATATTTTACCCGGTGCGCTCCCGTTCGCTGGGGGTTGCAAAGAGGCGTCTGAGGGACGGTCCCAAGGGTCGGTACCGCATCTGGATCGGTCGTGCAGCGGGGATGTGCGTGGCGCTCACGTCGTCGTCACCTCACCCGCACTAAAGCCGTGGCCCCCTCAGACGTTCTTGCCCAGATGTGGAAGCTGCCAGCCGGGCCTTCGTCCACGTCGAGCACCATCGCGACAATTGGTTCAGCATCGACCACGTCGATCACGCCGGTGATTCCTTCGCTACACGCATCCGATTTGGAACCAACAGGGGAATCTGGGTCGTCCAATATTTGCGATGATAGGTCGTCAAAGGTCGTCAAACGTGCGCGTTTTGGGTCTCGCGAGGCCATTGTGATGGGCGCTGGCAATTGCGTTGCGTTTTTCACCAAAATCTTTCCATGACCAAAGTTATGGTTAAATTATAAAAGCTCCAAGTTTTAAAATAGACGATGTTGTGCTCCCCAACCCCAAACTCATGAAAGGATTTGAGCAGTTAAAGCTTAAAGACAGTACTTGTCGCACCGATCGCATGCACCATTTCTGTAAGCCATTTATGAACAAAGACATTTACAAAAATACTTTTTCAAGTTTAGGGTTGGACTTTCATGCTGGCAAATCATTTCCTTTTCGGCTTCGTCTAGACGTCTAATAATTATAAGAAGTATTATCAATACAAAGAAAGCCTCTCCAAGAATTTCCGTTACAGTTAACCGTTTGGACTTTGACTCACTCCGAGTGGTCCGGTCTCTGGAAGTCTAAACGTCCAATAGAACACACCTAAAAGACGAAAGTCAAAATCGAGCTGAAGGAAACACGGAGGAATGGCCTTCACGGAATTCTTTATCGGCGCCAAGCCCCGACCACGTGGGTCCTCCTCCGGTCCTCATTTCGCGCCGCTCCGCGCCCGCCTCTTCCCTAATACCTCCTCCCCGCTGCAGGGCGGCTGTGGCTTCCTGTCCGTTGTTCACCCACCCCAGCCCCGCTCCCCGCCGCTTGCGGGTGCGAGTGCGAGCGCGGGTGTTTCTTGCCTTGCGGGCATGCCTAGTATTTTAAAGACATCTGTCGATTGCTGCCGCTCCATTACCGGACCACACTCCGCCTTTCATGGTTCCCGTTTATCCGGCGTTATCCGTTATCCGTTATCCGGTTATCTGAGAGCATCACTTGTTCTAACCCCTAAGGGAACTCCCAAACGGCTCCGGCTCCGCTGCCCCCTCTTCCACCTCCGCCGTCATCGTCGCGTCCGCCGTGGCGGCCACTCCCGCCTCCACCGCCAGCTCCGGCCGCCGGATGAAGTACGCCAGGAATTCTGTGTTGCCGCTCTTATCCCCCTTGATTGGCGACTCAGTGGTCCCCACCAGCTCGTACCCGTACGCCCGGATGCCTCTTGTCACCCGGTCCAGCACATCCGCATGAACCTGGACGACAGGCACAGAGGGTGATCGCCGAGCGGGGTGTGTGTCTGTGTGTGTATGTGTGTCTGTGTGTGTATGTCTGTGTGTATGTGTATGTATGTGTGTATGTGTGTCCGTGTGTGTATGTGTGTGTATGTGTGTATGTGTGTATGTGTGTCCGTGTGTGTATGTGTGTGTATGTGTGTATGTGTGTATGTGTGTATGTGTGTATGTGTGTGTATGTGTGTATGTGTGTATGTGTGTATGTGTGTGTATGTGTGTATGTGTGTATGTGTGTATGTGTGTATGTGTGTGTATGTGTGTATGTGTGTATGTGTGTATGTGTGTATGTGTGTATGTGTGTATGTGTGT
The DNA here is from genome assembly GCA_019650235.1 of Volvox reticuliferus. Lineage (NCBI taxonomy): Eukaryota > Viridiplantae > Chlorophyta > Chlorophyceae > Chlamydomonadales > Volvocaceae > Volvox > Volvox reticuliferus. Next base: position 954,978 of record BNCP01000004.1, read on the forward strand.
ATGTGTGTATGTGTGTGTATGTGTGTATGTGTGTATGTGTGTGTGTGTCAGGTTGGGGGGGGGGGGAATCGGAAAGCGAACATATGGGAACTGGAGCTGAAGGCCGGAGGGCGGATGTGCAGGGGGGGAGAGGGGAGGGAATAGCCCCCAGTGGTTATAGAAGTAGAGGCTGCTGATGCTGATGCTGATGATGCAAAGCCCACACGCCGAGTCGCACCTTGGGGTCCCGTACGACACCTCCCGCGCGGACATGTTTTTTCCCCGCCTCAAATTGCGGTTTGATGAGTACGACAAGGCGGCCGCCGTCAGGGCGCAGCACGCGAGTCACGGCAGCAATAACTAGCAATACAGAGATGAAGGATAAGTCCAGGGTGGCGATGTCCACCTAAAACAAAGGACCAAGGGCGCGGCAGAGAGGCGAAGATGAACATTTCGGATGAAACCACAGATTCCGTTGTTGGTTAGGAAAAAACGGACCCATCCGCATCGTCTTTCGGTTATACCTTGCAGGGCAGATGCTGCGGACCAAGGTGACGCAAATTGAACTTCTCCATTACAACCACCCTCTCGTCCTGCCGGATCTTGTCGGAGAGCTGGTTAAAACCAACATCGATGCCGTACACCTGCCGTACAAAACCAAAGTGGAGATACAGGACGGGTAACCCAAGGGAGTGGGGTGTGACCACGTGAGGAAGGCCCTTCCATTACAGCAAAACATCAGGCCGTGGTGGTCATAGAGGTTGTTGCGGTTGGTTGCGTGCAATTGTGCTGGTGTTTTCTATGTTGGCGTTAGTTAGTGTTAGTTGGGGGAGGGTTAAAAGGGGAGAGGTACAATCCCTCAATTTTGGAAAGGGCATCGGATTTGGTGCAGTAATAACAAAACATTGGTTATAACTACTTCGTTTGTTATCTCGTTATTTCGTTAAAAACCTTGTTCCAAATTCTCGCTTACTTTGGCGGCGCCGTGCTGAAGCAGGCAGTCCGTGAATCCCCCGGTCGACTGCCCCGAGTCCAGAGCTGTCAGACCCCTGCGGGTGGGCAGAGGGGTGTTGTGGGATGGCCAGTGGGACATGGGGATCATTGTGGTGTGAGGTGCCCTCCGTTGCGGGGGTGGAGCGCCACCGAGACGATAGGAGAGCAGGGTTACACGGGTTACGAAACCCCCCGGCCACCCCCCCACCCCCTCGCTACTCCCGCGCCTTTCCTACGTTTCAGTTTAGGTGAGCTTTCTTTTCTTGGCTTTCGCGGGCGAGCTCTACGTAGCGGCCACCGCTGAGGTCTTAAATCGTACGTCATCTACGTCATCACCTTTACCTTTCTTTGACTCGTGCCGAGTGCGTGTCACTCGGGCAGTCGCGGCGTGGTCACTTGCCTAGGGTAAGCAGCTACCAGATACGTGGTGCATTTACGGATGTACGGCGCTTGGCAAGTAAGAGGCATTGCGCGCAGGAGGGGGATGATTTCTGTGACCCGTGGGTCCGTGGTTTATCATGCACGTGGTCCATACAAATACACACCCTAATCGCTGCCACCATCCAACCCCCCAGTTGCATCACAGCTGGATGTAACCGGTCTCATCTATTCGCTTTCGTCCCCACCCCACCCCACCCCATTCCCCTACACACACCTCACGTCGATGCCCCAGTACGACAGGGCCTTCTCGAGCTTGTAACCCGCGCGACACACGTACTTGGGCTCCTCCGCATCAATGACTACCCCCGGGTCCTCCGAGCCCAGCACCACCACGGGGGTGCCCGCCTTCGTCACCACCTTATCACCTACACGGACCTGCGGGGTGGGGATGGGGGCGCCGGGAACAGGCATAGACACGGGCACGGACAGGGGGACGAGGGCGGAGCGGCGCAGGGCGAGGGAATGGGGTTGGGTGCGTATGGGATGTGCGTATTGCACTTGTACCCATGGGTAAACCGCTGGACGGACACAGCGATGTGAGTGCCCATACACACGTGTGTGAGGGGGGAAGTAGGTAGGGCGAACACAGAGGGCCGGCTTTATCTCAGGACCGTGGCATTCTTTCTCGTTCCCGCCCCTGGAGCGCGGCGCAGAACGCACCTTGCCTTGCAGGATGAAGGACTGGATCACGTTGCGGCTGTACTGAGGAGCCAGCTGCAAGCAGTACTCGTCCAACCGCAAGCGCTGCTTGGGACCACGCTTTGTGCTGGCGGGGCTGGCGAGGGCGCAGACGGCGGAGGCGGCGGCTGCCGGTGAGGTAGGAAGTTCCAGCTCGGGGCTGGAGCTGGGGCGGGGGCCTGCCCCGCGTTGGCTTTCATCGCTATGGTCATAAGGATCCTGAGATCCTGTCGCGCGATAGCAATGCTCGACGCGGCGTTTGCGGGTCCTCCAAAGAAGTGGATGCGTTAGGAACAAAGTCCCCGTCTCCGCAGTGGACAAAGCGGCAGGATGATGGCCGGAGGAAAGGCACGGTGCATTTGCATTCTTCACTTGGGCATTTAATTTTACAAACTGATTTGCAAGGAAACTGCTTGGTGCATAAAGCGCAGACCATGCTCGACAATGTCCACCTCGGTCCAAGCCTCGAGCCGTTCTTAACATGTTCGTAACATACACGTTGGTAATCGGGTTAGTTGGCTTTAAGCCTCCAGATACTAAATCATCGACTGCGTTAAACGTAACTTAAGACGACACTCCGTCGGCGTTCTGCAAATTCGCTAAGATTGTGCTGCAAAAATTGCAGCGTTAACTCATGTAAGAATGGCGTCAAAAAATCCATTCTCATCACGCGAAGACAAGCCAACGGAACCGATACGCCAACCGCTTCCCGTATCTCGCACCCAACAATACACCATACGTCCACACTAATCCATGTTACGGTTAGCCCCTCCAGTTGACTGGAATCCCACGTCTAATGCCATGTCGTAATCCGAATATTTATGCACTTGGAATTACATGGCAGCTGCCTAAATGCAGCCCTTGGGTCAACCCAACGCCTCACTTAATTATTGCCAGCTCCAGCCCAACCCGGTGGCAAGAGACCCCATGCTGATCAGCTGCAATACACGGTCATAAACTTCCGCTTATGACCTTTTAATTCAAACTGCAAGCCAGTACACCGTCACCAGGACGATCATGGTGTTGTTCTCCCACTGCACCGTTAGTTTTCCGTCCGTCTTTTCATTCCATCTTGCACAGCTAGCAGCATGCAGCCCAGCTCCTGCTTTTTGCATGAGGTTGCACGTCAGGATATACTTGAACGGCTTGTTCATTGCCGCGAGCCGCTTAAGGCAGCCCTCCACGATATTATTGCACCACGAGTCGATTTTATTATGAATAAATTGGTTGTCTCCAATAGCCGCGTTGATAGATTCGCGCACCATGGTGTCCACCTCCGCATCGTCCATTAAGTCATCCTCAGCAAGACCATCAAAAGCCGCATCGTCTTCCATTATTGGTAATTGAGCTTACTGTGGGTCGGTGATTTCGTCAGTGCCGAAAGGTTACAATAAAAGTCAAACGAGAGCCCCAATACCTGTAGCTTCTAATGCACCGTGTTAAATAAAATCCTAGACTTAATACGTAACTATAGCGTTGAGTTTGCAATGCTCTTTTGCTGGATGATTCCTTAGAGTACGGCGGCCTGGCGTTCTTCGTTGTCTTTTCGGTCTATATTGTTTGTTGCATTATATGTTCAAGTGTTTTGGGACAGATGTTTTTAACTGAGACTGCGATTGTTAGCATGATGATGAGGACGATGATTACAAACTCGTTAGAGCTCGTAAGGCCCATACGACCCAGGAGGCTCAAAGGACCGCAAAACAAACAGAAACAAGAAAAAGGAAATCAAATAGGTAGAATGAAGAAAGACCAAACAAAAAAGAAAGGAAATTACGAAAACGTTAGGTCCTACCCACCGCTTTAGGCGGATGCTATGAATAATTCGGGCAAGACCTACTTGATCCTTCACCGACATTATTTGGAGCATAGTAGCACCCTGCACAAACCATTACCTAAAAAAATTTGCACGCGCTTCAGCATAACCGGGGCATTCCATTGTTAGCATGGTGTCCAGGAAGCAGGTACGGTGAACACGAGGCTCTCCTGCAAATGCCTATCCTGTTTTCCTTACCTGGGCCCTAGAATCAATAAACATTCATGGACACGTGCAAATTTACTTGTGAGTTCACGTGTATTGTTGTCGACCAAATCAGACCATAAGCATGGGAAGGCATGGGGCGGAAGCCATCAGGATACACAGGTTATAGAACAGTATACTCTAAACACTGTCTTGAACGGCGCTTGGTGCACATCTTGATGTGGCAATAAGCCGAGTCTGAGCAATTGACGAGGGTACCGGATGCAGGAGGTCGTAACTAGTGCAAGCGCGCACGTGCCATGACACGAATACAGGAGCGAAGATTACAGCGAACAAAATAATTCCGAAGCTATGACAGTATGCTCTAATAAGCAACATGTCATGTATTACAACGCAGCTTGGGGGAAGTCCGACGCATGAATACCTTTTGAACACCTAAAGCCCCGATCCGACTTAGGCGGCACAGTGGAAGAATCGTTTTAAACTCACTGCCGCGTCATCACATCCTAAGCACAGCAAAACCCACAGTGCGAATGAGGCCGCTAAATCGTCCATAACCCAAACCTTCATAGGGAAGAGATACATACAGCCGCCGCCGCCGCGTTTTCTACACTTCATGCTGTGCTCTTCTATGCCGGAGGTCGACCGCTACTGTCGACCACGACGTGAAGGGCCATACGAAGCAGACAATATCGCGCTACGCGGACCTCTCTTTCAACAATCGCAAACAATACCCAGTTATGAAGCAAAGAAGATGCATTCTAGGTTGGCTATGATGTTAATTGTAGCATGCTGTGGCGACACTACCTTCGGGATAAGTATTCGACGTCGGAAACCATCTCACGTATTGCGCTACAGGCCACAGCTGCAGCTGCGACCGCATTCTCACAACTAAAGCAATACTTGCAGTAAAGAGCCGGCACGCCACGCCTACAGGCAGCATAGCCCCCCAACATGACATTTTCACTGGCATACACAAGGCGATTGAGGACGGAACTTAGCTGTCTGCGGCCCATGCCTTTGAGTTGCACTCTGCGGAATCCCCAGCTTGATGATGCACACAAGCAAGACACGCCAACACATCACATATTTGAAGAGCATGGCGTCAAAATTTATTATTCAACGCACGATTCTGTACAAGATCTGTACTCATGAGATAACTGACCATCATTGAAATCTTTACACACGCCACACCGCACCACGAACATGCCCTCTTCGCTCGCTTTGGGTCTTCCTTGCCACAAACGAAAAGATGAAAATGCCACCACTCTTGTGTGTTTTGTTTATCTTTTCTGTTAGGGACGGCACTCAAAGCACCTTGATGTTGCGGATCTGCATCCGCTGACTTCATGGCTGACTGATGCTTTGACAACTCGACCCCGCAGACCGCACCGGGACACACACCATAGTTATCACTCGGAAGGCTGTCACGCGGCGAGATTGCAGCGAGACAAGGGGTGGCGGGATGAAGGGTTTGAGCTGGGGCTACTGCAGTACCCTACCTTTCCGTCACCCATCACGTCCTCAGGGTCACAGTCACATCACATCACGTTAACTCCCGACCGCAAACCTCTTTTCATTTGTGCAGAGCTTTCGCAACGCTCTCGTTCTCTACCTTTGTAGACACGTACTGCGAAGCGTCCTCCACCGTCGACGCCCTAACCGGTGTGGACATCCAGCATACCGCGCCTTGGATATCATCTGGGTGCAACAGCAGCTGTACGGCCTTTCCACCCTTCCCGCTAAGATCGGGCCAACCACCGCAGTTCCCCCAGCCGCTGCAGCCCTGCTGTTTACCAGCCAGGCGCGGCGGCACGTACACCAAGGCATGCGACAATAACGCCATACTGCGCCGCAGCGATATATAGCTCGCCACGAACCCCACCAGCATCGCCAGTGTTCCCGCTATCAAGATCAGCATCGTCACCAGGCCCCAGTTCACACTGCCGTCGGGGAAGACCAGTTGCATGCTCATGACGTTAACGAACTCCAGGGGGGCTTGCTGCTGAGGCTCCGCAAGCAGCAGCTGCCCCGAACCCACCTCGTCCGGAACATGTCCGTATATCGTGGCCGTATAGCCGATGTCACCGTCATCGCTGTACGGATTCCGTGCGACTAAGAAAACAGAATTCGAATCCACGATTGCCCCGTTTTCCTCGAGGAAGTGTGAAGTGGTAAATCCAGGTCGTACTTCCAATACGATGTCACCTGTATGGGCCCACAGGACGAGCTCCGCAATATTGGCCAGTGCCGCCAGTGCATTGGGAGCATCCCAAATCGAGGGGTCGTACATGCCGTCCAACTTATACCAGTCGATGTCGTTATCGTAGGCGAAGAACTCGTAAGCCTGCTCCAAATAGTCAGCCCAGGCATCCTTGTCCGAATCAAGATCAAGCCGGGAGAGCATCGTGTCGGCCAGGGATATAGCCTGCGAAGGAAAGGAGGGAAATGTGAATTGGTGACAACTCCATTCTTTCATTCTTCCGCCCTTGAGGTCTGCCAAGGGGTACAACAAGGGGTATAACGTTCCTAGCATCTCGCCAGTCGGATCCCGATTCACTGCTTCCCCGCCCCAGGGGACTGACCCACCATCCATCCGCTTTAGTTCAAGCCAACGACCTACCTGGTAGTAATCGTCGTAAATCTCGTGCTCGTACTGATCAGCATCAGTATCGTAGCTGCCGAAGTCAAACATCATGTCGGATTTGTCCAACACGTTCGAGTCGTACATGAAACCTCCCGCCATCGTCTTGCCGGCAACGGTGGAAATCGTCTGTTCGGACGTATCCGCATCCACTGCCGTCGTTGTCAAGGCAGCTGCGGTCGCCGCCAAGCCATTTACGTCCTTAGTGGCAATGTCAGTGAACCGTTCCCGGCTCGCCTGGCTTTGGAGATGCTCGTTATCACCACCGCCAAACGTCAGCGTGTGAGCGCCCCCTAACAGCTTCAATAGCCGGCCCTCCAGATTATATTGCTTCAGCAGCGCTGAGTCATGATCCTGCCTCTTCCGGGCCTGCGTATCTGGCATTGGCTCCTCGTCCTCTTCTCCATTCCACTCCTCCTCTTCTTCACCCCCATCTTCGTACTCTTCTCCGTACTCTGATCCGTACCCTTGAAATCCATAATCATAAAACTCGTACACCATCATACCCGGTTCAAGGGAAGAGTCAGAATAAACAGCACCTTGCAGGGCCCGTGACTTCCTAAAGCCACCCGTTACCGCCTTGTCGCCGCTGTCTCCAGCGGCCACACCTTCAGCGTTCTCACCCTCACCCCGAAGGCGTGATGAGTCTCTAGATCCCGTATACGCTACGCGACTGGACACGCTGCCCTTCTCATAAACCTCCCCATTGTCAGTCATGACGTTGGTAATGGAGCTGCTGCTAGTGCTACTGCGTCCCGTAGTGCTGCCGCTGGACGATGACGTGGTCCCCGCGGATAAGTCACTGACGCTAGTCCCTGACAGTATCTCCGAACCCTACGCATGGAAAGGCAGCGATATGGGTGGAATCCCGTTAGAAAGAGGTCACAATAAACCGCGACGCCGTAAGGGAGTGTCCGACCCCCTACTACCTAATCCATTACTTGCTGAGCTGCCTCTGTAAATGTAAATAAGGCTGGGGCCAACATGGGCTTTTAAGGTCAAGCCATCTTCTGTGGAGTGACGTCGGGAGATTCCCCGCACAACAAGAACCCGCCATCAACCAGAAACCAAGGTAACCGTGGTGGGTGAAAAATCCCTCGCCCAGAAAATACCCAGCGTCTGCATGGGCGGAACTTAGCCTTTTTTTACTGGATTCCCGCTGCCCAAGATATACCGGCCGAACCTGCTGTGCAACCTTGTTCAGTAGGGCTGCGCGCATGCGAGCGCAGCCTACGTGACGGAGGAGGTCCTCCTGAGGGCTTAAGCTGCGTGCTGCATCATTTGGCACCATGCCTTCATGGAGATGCTGCTTCATAGCCCGCTCCAGGGCTGCAAAAACGGCCAATTGTTGTTGGAACCTACAAAGACATCACGATACGTTAAGGATATTCCTTTCTCGGGCCCGGCGCGCGAGCAAAGCGTTATGTTACAGTTAACTGTAAGACGAACCCGAAAGAGAGAGTGAAAATTAACCACGCACACAGCGCACCAGTAAAATGGCGATATATTGTCCGGGCCCACACCCAGAAAAGGTGTGGCCTCGGTCTGACTTTTCTCGGCGGTGGTTTCCGTCGCGCTTGAAGATACCTCTGAAGGTCCCAGAGACTCAACCTACATACCAAAATGTTATAAAAACGTTAGGTATGAAAACTTTAGATGCTGTGTCTTCAAGAGTAGGAGGTCGCAGGAATCTTCGCTCACGTTTTGCTTGACTAAGAACCTCGCTTGCCCTTGCTCATGCAGAATGCAGACGATAAGAACAGCACACCATATCGCCCATGGACGCTGACGCTGATGCGGAATACGCGCCATACCCTTGCTTGGTCCAATCGTGCTAACAGTTAGCAAGGTACACTAATCAAATACAAGAACACGTCTAAAGAATTGTGTTCGCGAAGCTCAAAAACTCAAGGTTGTATAACGTGCTTCAAGTTGACGTATATGTCCTGGAGTCGCGCAGGCCATAAACTTAGTCAGCCCGAAAATGTATGTATTCTTAGGGTTGGTCTCAGACAATTCCAACACGAAAATCTTCTTTAAATCGGTTGACTCGACAGAAAGCGCACACGTATTTTCCTCAGCCTGTAGTCTGCCCATATTGGCCTGCCGTATTGCCTGCGCGCCTGTACGTCTCAGGCCATGTTTGCAGGCCAGATCTTCGGGCCTTGTGGTCTTCAGGCCCTCGTAAACCCTCGTATAGTTTTTTTGATTTTTCGAGGTCATACTTGGTGTTACGTATACCTTATTTCCTGAATCGCTTGTTTCTAGAAATGCCGGTACGGTACTCTCTTTGCCAGAAGTTAGGCATGTAATGCCGCAGAGAGAGAAAGACCCTTTTCACAGCATCTGAAGGTCATGGGTCACGCATGGGTGCACCTGCCAAAAATATGTAGCACATCATACACAGGATTTCCGCAATCCGTTGGTAGGTCCCAAGCCCCACACCTTCGCCAGGAAAGGTATACCATGGTAGAAGACTGTTAATCCCAACCATTAAAAACAAACAGCCGTGGCACAGGAAGCCAGGTGCGTGCTTCCCTGCATCCCAACCCCATCCAGCCACGCGGATTCACCCTAAGGGACATGTTCTTGCTTCCTGTGCCACGACTGTTCGTTTTTAATGGTTGGGTTTAACAGTCTTCCGCGATAATCTGCCTTCTTCCAAGTCCGGAATTATTCGTCGGTCCATAGCCAAACTCCCGAGCCAAACCTTCTCCTTTTTAAGCAGCCCTCAGGTAGAGAATTGTGTCCGGGCCGCGGCCCGTATAGTTGTACATGCAAAGTCAGGGCGGTGGATTGGCCTAGTTGAGGCAGCGTTCGAGAGGCCTTGACGTCTTGTACAAATGTATACGAAATTGAGCGTGAATGGTAATGGTGTACATGGGTTGCGAATGTACATACACCTGATCGCCACTATGTACACTGATTAATACCAGAAACGTTACAAAGGCATATATGGAAAAATGGTGGGCCGCTTAATAAGGAAATGGTGCACGATTTTGAAAAAAATGGACGGGCAGGCCAGCAGCACCATTGGGGCAAAGCGAGCGACATTACTGGAAGACAGATGGACCTATCCTAGTGCGGCACATTTAGCCGTCAATAAATATTAAGATTCCTGAACATAAATGCTGATTAACTTGTTCATATTTCATATAGTCAATAATTATTAATTTAGTAGTAGAATGGAACCATATCCTGAACTCCACTACGGTACTGTTATCCCATGCATGGCTGAAGAGGTTGCACGATAGTATTCGTATATTTTAAAATCGTATAATTGCTACACCTTCATGTAATACCGCTTTATTTAGCTGGACTAGAAATCCTGTATTTTCAATCCTATATAATATTAATTATCATTTGGGTATTGTTGCTATATTGCGTTATCTTCATGTATCATGCCGTAGATCCACTTTTACTGTAAGGAGTCCTAGTCATGTAAGGCCCCGGGGAATTTTCACCGTCAACAAAACGCACTGACTAGTTCGTTAAAATGAAAATGCACTATTTCTATTAGGCGATTTCTAGGCTATTAAAAGCATTTCCTGACCTCTTTAGCTAGGTTTTTCCAGTCTTTTGTTTCATGTAGTAGCTATGTATCCTGCCGGGCACTGGCCAGCCCTGCAGGATTCATGCTCTAAGGTTTTAATTGTGGTTTAGAAAATTAAGTGCTTCTAGTCAACGGCCTGCTAACAGGTCTAACAAGAAATATCCTTACAACTTTGGTTGACAGTTAATCTTAATCGTACAGCAATAATCTGCTATTATAGCCTGCAGATTATACAGGCACGCACCTTTTCAGAGCTAATGTTAATCATTGGAGCTCCACTAAAGAGGGTAGTCAAGATCTCCTTTGCCAACCTGCCCACTAAAGGGAAGCATTGCGGCCAACATAGTCCAAGTCCACATAACTGCTTTCGTAATCGAATTTTGTTCTTTACAGGTAATGCAATTGATGAATAGGTACTTCCTGTTATTTTCGGCCAGACTTTCTTTCGTTGATATGGAAACGTGGTCCCTAGCAAGGCACCGGGCATTACCATTGAGGGCGTCTTTTACGTTCCTGGCTTCAAGCACAACCTTATCTCCGTCTCTTTTCTGACGGAAAAGGGTTATAGCGTCGTTTTTGAAACAAATGGGGCACGGGTGGCACGGAATGGCGTCTGCATTCGTGCGTCCAAGTGCACCACAGGCCTCTACAAGCTGCTGAGCAGTGCCTATTGTTCTGAGGAATTTGCCAAGCCTAGCCCTCCCCCCGAGCTCAACGTTCCTGCCTTCACAGCGATTCCTCACTCCGAAGTGGCAGGCTTATGGCACCGACGTTTCGGACACTTGGGTGTGTTGAACTTGAAAAGGTTAGTTCACGAAGGGATGGTGAAGGGCATTGATCTGTCCAACGCCCAGCTACGTGAGTTTGAAGGGCAGGACTGTGAGCCGTGCATTTTGGGCAAGCAGACCCGCGATCCTTTCCCCACGTCAGAATCTGTCACTTCTTGTCCGTTGGAGCTTGTGCATCTGGACGTTTGTGGGCCATTACCTGTCTCTAGTAAGGGGCATAGATTCTTTGTCACTATGCTCGACGACTTCACAGGCATTTCGGTTGTTCAGCCCATCAAGCATAAGTCTGATGTTTTCGATTTCATTGAGAGAGGTCTTACTCTGCTTGAAGTGCAGTGCGACCATAAGCTTAAGTGCCTTCGTACGGACAATGGTGGTGAGTTCGTCAATTCACGGCTTAAATCCTTCTGTATGCAGCGTGGGGTGAGGCATGAGTTATCAGCACCTTACTCGCCCCAACAGAATGGGAAAGCTGAGCGTCTTAACCGCACCCTCCTGGATAAGGTTCGTGCGATGCTCGCAGAGTCAGGTGTTTCGAAGTCTTTATGGCACGAGGCCCTTAGCACAGCTTGCTACCTTCGTAACCGCTCTCCTGTTGTTGGTAAGTCGAAGACTCCCTATGAGTCGTTTACTGGCGATGTCCCTGATGTCTCTCATCTGCGGGTTTTTGGTTGTGTGGCCTATGCTCATGTGCCAAAGGGACAGTCTGATAAATTAAGCCCCCGTGCACGGAAAGGGATCTTCCTGGGCTATGAGCCGAACACTAAGGCTTATCGTATTCTGGTTGATGGAAGCATCATGGTGTCTCGGGATGTTGATTTCCGTGAGTCTGTTTTTTTGGCTAATGGGGATGACGTGGAAGAGCAGAGTGTCGACGAAGAAATAGCATTAGGCGAATTAGGTATCAGCCACAATCGTGCAAGCGAGGACACTGGTCCTGCTCATGTTCCCGCTGCTGGTGCCCCCGTTGCTTTCACGGATGAGGCCGGCGGTGTTGTGCCTGATCCCGCTGCTGGAGCCCCCACAATCCTCGTGGATGAGGCCGGCGGAGTTGATCCCATGCCTGCCCCTGCTGCTGGTGCCCCTACTAATTTGGTGGGTGAGGCCGGCGGGATTGGCCGGTGAGGCTGTGGTTGAGGACGATGACCTCCCCCCTCTCCTTGATGATGTTGATCTTGGTGGTGAAGATGAGGAGAGCAGTTCAGAAGAGGACAGTACCCCTCCAATTCGGACATCGGCGAGAGAGAAGAGGCCAAATACGATGCTTAGGGATTACGTGTTGTTTGCAGAAGGAAAGGAGTCATCAGAGCCAAATACCTTAGCTGAGGCTCAGGCTAGGTCTGACTGGCCACATTGGAAAGCGGCTATGGATGAGGAAATGAAATCTCTTCTGGAGAATCGTACTTGGGACCTCGAGGAGTTACCAAAGAGTGCCAAGAAAATCGGCCTCAAGTGGGTTTAAGCTGAAACGCGATGCTAATGGGAATATCGAGCGTTATAAGGCCCGACTTGTCGCTAAGGGCTTCACTCAGAAGGAAGGGGTTGATTTTGGTGAAGTTTTTGCCCCTGTTGGTAAGTATACCAGCCTTCGAGCACTTCTTGCAGTGGTTGCAGCGCAAAACCTGGAACTTCACCAACTTGACATAAAAACGGCGTTTCTTAATGGAGTGTTGGAGGAGGAAGTGTTTACTGAGCAACCTGCCGGGTATGAGCAGGGAGGTGCAAATGTGGCCTGTCACCTGCGTCGTGCCTTATATGGTCTTCGTCAGGCTCCTCGCACCTGGTACGTCAGGCTTCGTTCCACCTTAGAGCAGATGGGTTTCAAGCCCTCCACTGCAGATCCAGGTCTCTTTATCAAAGGTGAAGGCGAGAACCGTGTCTACATCCTTGTTTATGTTGATGATCTTCTTATTGCCTGCAAGTCGCGTGCCCTAGCTGAGGAAATAAAGTCCCAGTTGCGAAGTGTGTTTGAAATGCGAGACCTAGGGGAGTCTAACTTTTACTTGGGTTTTGAGATTCGGCGTGATCGGTCGGCAAAAACCCTGCACATCTCACAGAAGCGTTTTGTTAAGGAATTGTTGTCTAAGTTTGGCATGGATGGAGCTAATGGACGGTCAATTCCCATGGATGCCAATGTTCGCTTAAGTTCAGATGGAGAGTCACTCGATACATCACTTTTTCCATACAGTGAGTTAGTTGGCAGTCTTTTGTACCTCTCTGTTTGCAGTCGCCCGGACATATCATTTGCCGTGGGAGCGCTGGCAAGGCACATGTCCAAGCCCACAACTGATCACTGGTGTGCAGCAACATGTGTGCTAAGGTACCTGGTGTCAACACCGGACGTAGGTATTAAATATGGCGGAAATCTGAGCTTAGTTGGTTACTGTGACTCGGATCTAGCTGGTTCTGCGGGTAGGCGTTCAACCACCGGTTATGTTTTCGTGTTAGGTGGAGGAGCTATTAGCTGGTCTTCGAAGTTACAAAGCACGGTTGCAACGTCAACAGCGGAGGCTGAGTACATGGCGGCTGCTTCCACCATCAAGGAGGCACTCTGGCTACGTCATTTGCTTCACGACCTGGGATTAGAAGTGACGAGCGTTCCTATCAAATGTGACAACCGTGCCTGTATTTCTATGTTGGAGAGTCCAATTTCGTCTGCGCGCACCAAGCACATTGATGTGTGCCACCACTTTGCCCGAGAGAGAGTTGAGAGGGGTGAAGTCAGAATGGTGCAGTGTAGCACACTGGATCAAATGTCAGATTTTTTGACGAAGGCCCTTCCCAAGCAGAAAATTCAGTTGTGCATGCACGGACTGGGTCTGGGTTAGTCTCATGTGCGTGGGAGCTTTGTCTCTAGCCACCACCGCTGCCTTTTCAGTCTGACCTCCTTAGTCCAAGTCTGTCCACGTGGGAGTGTTATTTTCGGCCAGACTTTCTTTCGTTAGTTTGTTCGAAACTCTGCAAACGTTCAGTGGTCGTTAGCTTGGCTCCAGGAGTGGTTTCTGTCTCCCCTGGAGTTAGTTGTTTTGGCGCGCTCTTTCTGTACGGCCTTCCTTGGCGCCAGTATAACTTGCGAGGTTCTCTTCAGCTAATTTGTAAGGTTCATTATGATTTATGGCTTGAGACTTCTTCCTTGTCTCTTGAGGCTTTCGTGTGACTGTTAGCTCAACTTATGGAGATCAGACTTGCAGCGAAGGCAGTCGCTGTTTAATACTTCCATGGATCTGCCTTCACCGCAACATCAGCCCAAGTTTGCCTGTGGTGATGCGCTGACTTCTCTTTTGAGAGAAGGCTAGTTCTTGGACGAAAGTACGATAATGTCGTACTAGTGAGTAGTTATGCAAGTCTATGGGTGCTTCCAACGGCATCCACCGTTGAAGAGCATCACTAATTAGTAGGATTAACTTTATAGTCATTACGTATTTAGAGGCATGGACGGTGTGGACCCGCCAGCCCACCCACAGACATTCCTCGGCCTCATTGTGTGCACGCTACGGCCTGAGTGAATAATTGTTCCGGACTGGCTCCGGGTCTATTGGTGTAATGCATCAACCGGTCACTATATGCAACTTAAAACGTCGGTTACTAACACGTTGCTGTCGCAGGTTTATAGTCGCTAAGTTTGTTAAAGCCATTCGTGTACAGCAGGTCCCGTCGCTAGAAGCTGATCAGAATGTAACGTACTGAGGACAAGAACCTTCTGGTTCTTGTCCTTAAATTTGGCGTTACATTTAATGACGCTACTGGCCAATTAGTTACGGTAAATCAATCATGCAATTTGATGATTAATTCGTAGGATGCTTGCGTGTGGTTCTCAGCCTTGCGGTGCCTCAGGAGTGTGGTGCCGCAGCCGTGCAGTGTCGCAGCCACGTGCTGCCTCATCCGCGTGGTGGAGCAGCTGCATGATGCCACAGCTGCGCGGTGCCACAGCCGTGTGTGGGTACAGCTGCGTGCTGGTGCAGCTGAGCGCTGGTGCAGCCAGGCAGTGCCTCAGCCACACGTTGCCTTAGCCGCATGGTGCTGCAGCTGCGTTGTGCAGCAGCTGCACAGTGCAGCAGCCACATGGTGCAGCAGCCATATGGTGTAGCAGCCATACGGTGCTGTAGCCCAAGGTGCCACAGCCATGGGGTGCCTTACATGCCTTACACCTGGTGCTCTGCCTCAGGTGAGCAGTTCCACAGCTGTGTGGTGCCACAGCGGTGCAATATCTGAACCAGGTGGTGCCACATACAGCTGCAGGGTGCTGCAGCTGTGCACTGTTGCTGCCGTGCACTGGCACTGCCACATGCTGGTGCAGCCATGTGGAGCCACAGCTGTGCACTGGCACAGTCATGTAGAGCCGCAGCCATGCAGAGCCACAGCTGCAGGGTGCTGCAGCCATGTGGTGCCGCAGCCGTGTGGTGCCGCAGCCATCAGGTGCCTTCGCCGCATGGTGTCTCAGCCACATGGTGCCATGGCTGGCGGCACCGCCACCATGTAAAGGTTTTTTAACCGTAAAGGTTTTTAAATGTCCTTTTAAAGTTCAATTGCCAGTTAATCTGTATCTTTTATAATGCAATTTTATGATGAAATTATAGGATGCAACTTTAGGATGCTATCTTGTGCCGCTGCTGCATGTTGCTGCTGCTATGCAGTGCCACTGACGTGCTGCTAGCGCATGGTGCCGTGCAGTGGTGCTGGCAAGTGGTGCCACTGGTGTGTGGTGCCGCTCGCTGGCTCGCAGTGCCCTATTGTATAATATAATACATCCTTTCAATATATCAGGATAACATGCTATACTGATGGGTTGGCCATCATACACATCATAAGTAAAATGAATTAATTGCTAGCTAGCTGATGAATAAGATGCTTGAGGTGACCCAAATTATTAACTACGGTACATACAGATGGCTGCAAATACCTAAGAGAAAAATCGGGGGAATACCTAGCAGGAAATATCTAGACAGAACTTAATAATACTAAATATATTAGAACAGATCTCTCTTTACTTACATCATTGAATTTTTAACCTTATAATGCAACAAATAATACACTCTTCTGCCTTTACTTGTCTCAACGAGCATCTACTTGAGACCCCAGTACACCAAAAAACAAGTTGCTGTGGAAGTGCGGGGAACTGGGGCGACAGGCCCCAGTCCCCGCCACACAACGGCCGTACCCTTCTGGGTGTTAACAGCATTGAAAGCGGTAGACAAACGAATATTTAAAAGCACGATTCAATGTTTATGCATTCTTATACTTTTTGATATTTACAGTGGAAGTGCAATAAACTGGACCAGCAGCGGAAGTACTGGAAAGATTTAAAATAATAAATAATAAAAATAGTAATAATAATAATAACTAAGATTAATAATAGCACAAATGCATGTTCAGTGTACGATTTTCAATACTATGTAGTGACACCCATGCAGCCCATACCCGAAGACCTTATATAAGCCTAGGGACTGAATATGTCGCTGAATAAAAGGCACTTTTTACCATGGCTTCTATTTGAGAAGCATACAAGGGGCCCGTATGAAATACTAGAGATCACCCTTACAGGTTGGGCAGAAATCGCGGGATTCGGAGATCTGGGTTTGAACAAAAGTCTTCACCCCTGCATGTCAAGTTGTTAACGCCTATTTCTTACGACAAAATACAGAAGTTATCCCTCCGTACACCATCTATGCCGGTGAGGGAGCTCTAGCTCCTTGCCAAGCGGATTACAGGTTGTTTGTGGTTGCCAACGGAACTTCCCTTTCTCTCACGGACAGCTCTCCCGCCCCCACACAGTCATATATATAGAGGCATACATACATTCACACACATGCACATAATACAAACTAGCACCTGCCTTGCGGTTGTGGTTGCACGGTCAAATTTTCCCAACTGGGTACCACGGTTGTTACATGCTGCATGTGAGAACGCATGTACAGGACGCATGCACATACGCCAGCCCCCCTGCTTTGCACTCATTGCCCCCCCGCACACATACACATGACATGTCGTGTCCTTACGAGCCTTACACCTCTTGGCCCAAGAACGATGGCCCTGCAGGGCGCCTACCCCTCATTATTGCCGCAGTGGTTACGCATGTACATTGCGCATCGCATTGTGCACACATCACACAGTCCGCATACAGATAAAGGTTTGGCTGACAATTAGGTGTCTTTTTAGAATGCTAATGTAGCAATTTCCGAATGTTCTTTGCTACCAGACCGCCCTACTGGTCTGTCTGGTAGCTTTGACAAACTTGGACAATTTGTAGTAAATGGGCAAATGTATGGTCCTGAGCAATTTCCGTGCAAGCCAACCTACTGCCCACCCAGCCTACCAAATCTAAGAGAACCATTAAACGAAATAAGCTGACTTCTGACTGAGATCCAAATGCCAATGAAGTCAGCAAGTCAGCCCTAAGCCCTCCCATTCCAGTATGCGTCCATCGCGCCCGCAGAAGCATACACATACACATACACACACACAAATACACACGTGTGATGTCCCTAGACCTCCCCCCCGGAGGTATGGTCCAGGACTGGGGGCTATCACGCGGTAAGCGACTTTTCCACAAAGTCCATGGCAAGGCGCTTCACGTGCTCCACCGAAGCCGCATCACCTTCCAACTTCTCATACTCCAGGTAGCGGCGGAACAGGAATTTCATCTTTTTGGGCGGCAGTGGCAAGTGGGTGGCTCTCTCGAATAGCGCCCGGATGCGCTGCTGTTCGCCGGTCTGCGGTGTTCAATGGGCGTCCAGCGGTCAGCGGGGAATCAGGGCGAGGTGGGAGTGGGGGCTACATGTGCCAATGCGACGGGGCAAGGAAAGGTGGAGTTGGAGATGGGATGTGCAGGAGCGAGGTGAGGTGGGAGTATGGAGGGAGGTAAGCACAAGATAACCCACACGTAAGCAGGGTTCTATGAAACAGGAAGAGCGGAAGAGAAGCCCAAGGACCCAAATCCCTCCTCCCCCCCTCCCTCCCTCTTTCCGGGGCCCCACCAACCTCCGACCCGATCATCGTCTTGCCAATTGGCAGCGCACCTTGAGCTCCTGGTCTATGTAGACGTTCCAGAGGTCCAGACGCTTGGGGTAGTTACGAAGCACACCTTCCAGGATACCCCGACCCCGCTCCGCACTGCCCAGACGGAACTCCGCCAGCGCCGCCCGCACCAGCGCCTTGATGTGCTTGCGAGCGGGAAGGGACTGGAGGGCGCGCTCCAAGAGCTTGCGGGCGGACTGCAGAACCGGGAGGGGATGCACATTGATGCAAATTGATTTGCGTTGCAGTACGGTGCGCGGGAAAATAAACGTCAGGAGAGGGTGGCGGACATGGGGACAGCACCGAACGTTCGACGATGGGAAATTGGAAGGCTATTTGGTAAAGCTATTGGCGTTGTCCCCAGCCGGCCTTCCCCCAGACCTCTGATCGTCATGGCCCAGATCGTCCATCCGCCCTCTCTCTCTTTGCCTTACCATAACCCTTTCCCTCCCTCCCCTCTCCCGCTCCGTCCGCCTCCCTCACCTCTCCATCGTTCTTCTGCAGCGCTCGCTCGATGGCTCGCGCCCAGACCTTGGAGCTGCCGCCAAACTTCTTCGTCAGCGCTCGCTCCACTTGCTCCGCCAACTCCTCACGGCCGCTGCGTTCGAAGATGCCTGCGGGGTGGAGGGGGAGGCCACGTGAGAGTATGTGCACAGTCAGGCGATTAGGCAAAGAATCAACAACACCCAGAAGGGGGGGGGATGAAGGGGGTTCACATGAAGGAGGCAACGCAATTAAATACCTGCCTCAGCATACAATGCAAGAAGTGACTCCCAAGAAAACTTGCGGAGGGGGCGAAGGCGGAAGTTTTGAGGGCGGACGGGCGGAGGACGAATCGGCGAACCGGCGACTATCCTTACGATGGAAAGATGAGCCGACGAAGCAAACGCTGAGGTTCAAAGCGCGGTTAGGAACCGATGCGTATGTCCCTCAGTGCTCATTCGTACACCCCGCCCATCCGCACACCGAACCGCCGTGGCTCCTGCCAACCTAACCCACCAACCCGCCCCTCCCCGTCCAGGCATCCCGAGCCCCCGCGCACACCCGCTCCGAAACCCCGACTCCTTCCCCCAAGGGAATGCGTTGGTCGCCACACGGGCATGCCACACTCACCGAGCGCTGCCACGTACATCTTCTTCTGGTCGGTGTACTGCAGCGCCTTCCTTAGCAAGTCCATTACGGCCTCCTCCGGGCTGGGCGTGGTGCCGTACGCATTCTCAAGATTGAGCCATGCAACCCACACGTTGAACTTCTCGTTCTCCTCCCTGCGGAAATAACATCAACAGCATGATTGGGGATCCTTAAAAATCATCAAGTAGCAATCAGGGATCAATGACACTCATATCTTTAGGGTTTGGCGCGCGGTGCAAATGATTAAAAAGATATACCTTTAGCTTTATGTATATGTATATGTATATATATAGCTGTTGGCCTCCTTGTTTAAGACGTTGAAATTTCGGTCGGGGACAATGACCACCAGGTCGTCGTGCAGGTTTCTAATTAAGCTTTTTTTTCCTCTTTTCCCAAACCCTCCTCCTCCTCCCGGGCTCAGATGGACGGCGGGAGGGTGAGATGCTCCTTTTGGGCGGAGAACTCGAGAAAAGAAGAGCGGCCTTGCGGCGCAATACATTTTAGGCATTCAGACAAGATAACATCAATGGTATGCGCACAAACATTCACAAACATTTACACACACACAAGCTATGCATGAGAAGTCAGCTGGTTATGCAGTACGTGAGAAAAGAAAACATCTCGCACGCCGTTTTAGCCCCGAGGTGGTGGTGGATGAATGAATGGCCACACATGGGGCAGATAAATCGTGCATGTTGCTTTGCGGCGGGAATCAGCCAGGCTGCGCCATATGGGTTACGCGCTGGATAGTGCCCGCCGCGCGCGATAGATTGTTAGGTAGATAGGTAGATGGATAAATAGATAGGCGAGGTGGATAGGTTTCGTCCCCCTGGTAGTGGCCGGGGTCCGCCCACCAAAGAGAGAGGGAGAGAGAGAGAGAGGACCCAAAGGCTTCAATGGCATCATGGAATGTCATGACACCAACACATCGCCCGCTCCGCTCCTTTAGGAACTGCTTCTTCGCAAACAGAAATACATGAAGGACAGGTAACATTACTCATCTGTGTACATCGCGTAGCTCCAAACTCACAACCCACAGAAGTCACCAACTTCCCCTACAAATCTGCAGCCTCTGGTGCTTTGGATGTCGACATTATGAAGTATGTGCAAAGCAAATGAATGAATAACTTATGTATAAATTTATAATTTTAGTTGTTAGTTATTATCAAGTGATTTTATGTCGTTAATTTTATACAAAATTTTCTCCGTCTATTTCACCGCTCTTCTCTTCGCTTGTCGTTGCGTCATCGCTTGCAGCGCCACAGCAATAAGAACACACCTATAGTTGATGGTATCCAGGGCTCGCTGCGCCACCTTGCGAGCCGAGTCCGCATCACCCAGGCTGAGGTACAGCGCCATGTACTTGATCCAGACGAAGGAGCTGTTTGGTGAGGCCAGCACCAGCCGCTCATAGTCGGCCGGTGTGGTGGGGGCCGTGGGACCAGATAGCCGGGCCAGCTCAGCAGCCCTGTTGGACGGTGTATGGCGGAAAATGGACGGGTGGCGGTGCGTGAGTGTGGGGGTGCTGATGGGTGCATGTGCGTGTGTGTTGTGCATGTGCGCTCCTTCACATGCAGGGTTATGTAGGACTCATCTTAAGGGTCTTTGAGTGGGACCACATAATCCAGAGTTCGAATCCACCCGCCAGCAGTTGCGAAGGTAAGGGTGACAACTGATTGACTGGTCAGCATCCAATCAGTTGCCCAAGACAAACGCGACTGCGTTAGAGAGCAGTAAAGTGCCGACACCGATAACGATTTACGGGAATCCTGAGGCTCATCTTACCGCCATCAGGTATTACGTTGACATAGAAGCACACAATGCAGGTGAACCTCGAACCCGCCCGCCAACCCCTACCCGCAACCCCCCCACACCTGATCTCCTGCTCCCGTTGCTCCTTGAGTCGCTTCTTCTGCCCCTTGGAAAGCTTCCGCTCCTCGCCGCTGCCATCAGCCGCCAATGCGTCACCGGTCCCGACGCCACCACTGAGTCGGGGATCATCCGCCAGCAGCATCTCACCCCAAGGCGCCATGAGGTCCAGGTTGGCGGCGTTTGTGGTGCCTGGCGGTGCGGTGCGGTGCGGAGAGATGACCGCAGGATTGCCGGATCGTGCATATATCGTGCTGTCCCAAGCCGTGCCGTCCCCTCCCCACTGGCGGCTTACCTCGGTCCAGAGGGTCGTGTACTTTGAGAACGCGGAGTAATGCAGCGATGTGCGGTTGCGGTCGTGATCGGAATGGTTGCAATTGGTTGGGGGCAGGGTTGAGCGCCCTGTGCCACATCGCTTTATGGAGAAAAGCATCTCCCGGAAGCATCAATTCCACACCTGGTGGTGATCGCTGGACCAGTCGACCCGCCTCCTCGTCCTCCTCCTCATCTTCTTCATCATCATCTTCTTCTTCTCCCCCAGCCCCTTCAGAGCCATCTTCATGGCCGCCCGCCTCTTCGTCCTCGTCCTCATCATCAGCCGCAGCGTCCTCACTGTCACTCAGCCCACCACCACCAACAACATCATCGTTGTCCTCCTCCTCCTCCTCCGAGACGTCCACGTCGTCCACATCCTGATCTGAGTCCACCGCAGCCGCAGCCGCAGCCGCAGCCGCAGCCGCGGCCAACCCATCGTCGTCACCTTCATCTTCGTCCTCTCCCACCGCCGCGCCTTCACCATCCGCTCCATCTCCAAGCTGGCCCTGCAGCTACCACGCCACATCGCGGCGCGTAAAAAAAGCGCGAACTCAAAAACTGAATCCGAATCCAAATTCAAGTAGTTTATAATTAAATCCAAAATTGGCGATCTGATCAGCTGCGCCGCGTTACCAGGAGGGTTCAAGCCCCTTCCGTCTCCCCCACCGGTACAGGCAAAGGCAACAGACTCCTGTGTCCTGTATGTGGTGATCACCGGCGGACCCACCCCGCCTTGAGCAGCGCACCTGATCCCGTCTGCCGTCCTCCGCGTCCTCCTCGTCCCCTCCCGCAGCGGCAATCTCCTCATCTATATCCACAGTTCGCGGCCGCTTGGAGCCTTTGCCCTTGGCCTTCCTCTCCGCCGCCTCTTCCGCCTCCGCCTCCGCCGCCTCCGCCTTCTTAACCTTAGCGGGCTTGAGCGACAATGACAGCCTCCTCCTCTCCGCATCGACTTTGACAACCACCGCCCGGATCATCTGAACGGTCAAACACAGCCATCGCACGTGTCGGAGTACGAAGTGCACTTCATCCCCGGGCAGAGAAGCAGCGTGGGCCGAGCGGCAGGATGTAGAGGATAGCAGATGATGCTGATTTATTAGATGGAACCTAAAAGAATGCCGCCGATCCTCCTCCAAAAATTACCAATAATAAGCTACTGTTCGCTACGGGATTCGATCCCTGCTGCTCTACAGCCACAGGTTCAGGGAACATAAAAATCACCTGGAATTCCTTGAAGGCGGTGCTGGGGTCCTTCATGGCATGTTCCGGTAAATCATTCTTATGGGCAAGACCGACAATGGCGGGGTTGTCATCCAGCGCCACAAACAGACCAAAATCGCACACGGAACGTACGACGCCCGTTATCAACTGCCCCGGCCGGAGGTCCGAAAGGGATGGGACGACGGGCTGCGAGGAGCCTCCGGGGGCCTTCCTGAGGAACGTCCTGACGGCAGCAACAGCGGGGGAGGGGGGAAGTGGGAGCCAGGTTAAGGAGATGGTGGGCACGGGACGGGGTGGGGCGCCCTTACCGGGGTTTAAAATATACGAGGCCTTCCCTGGCCTCCTGCCCCTCTCACCTCCCTCCCCTCGGGTTTTAAGCGCCTTCCCTACCCCTACCCCTACCCCTGCCCGCTTCCCCTTCTCCCCTTCACCCACCCGCCCTTGTTTCTTACCGCAAAGAGAGCTCCACCCGGCCGTTCTCATCCACTTTGATGACCCGAGCCTGCAGCCGCATGCCGACGGGGAAAGCGGCCGCAGGGTCCTCGATCACACCGTCCGACACGTTGGACAAACGGACCAGGCCGTCCCGGAACCTGTCGTGACAGGGGTTTGTACGTCCGTGAAGGGGGGAGAGGGAAAGGAAGGTGAAGCAGGGTGAGGTGGACACAAATCACAGCCACACCTCCCCCCTTTCCCACATACACACCCGAACCACACCCCAACCCGACCAACCGCAACTACCCCGACCAACGGACCCCACCCCCCTTAACCCCCTCCTGGAGCTAACCCCTCCTGGATAACGGCCCAAACCTCACCTGTCCAGCGCCAAAAACAGTCCCTTAGCGTCGCATTTTTTCACATATCCAGTAACCGATTTTCCAACTGTCAACGAACTAGCATCCACCAGCTCAGGAGCTGTCGCCTCCTCAGGTGCCTCGCCAGCAGTATTGGAGCCCCCACCTCCGCCTCCGGCCACAGCGGCTCCATGTGACGGCCGCAACGACAGTACCGCAAATTCGCCCTTCTGTCCGAGCACCCGCACTCGCACGTACACGCCTTCCTTCAACCCCTCCAGCGCGTCGGGCACCCAACGGTCGTGGATGTCCGTCAGTGCGACGCTGCCGACCGGCCCATGGGCCCCGAGCTTGACCCGCACGCCAAAGCCATCGATGGCGCGAATTCGGCCCATAGCGAGTGTGCCCGTCCTCGACGCGATATCAGTCACTGACCCATGGGTCGTTGCACCGTCCAGATCCACTAACGACAGATCCAGTTTCTTGCCCTTGCGATCAACGGCCAAGACACGCGCCGTGACGGGTGTGCCAACGGGGAAGGCGGTGGGGAGGTTGGCGAGGACGTTGGGGTCGGTAGACGCGTCGTATATGGAGACGCGGCCTCGTGCGACAGGTCCAGCGCTGAGCCACACGGCATCCTCCGCCACTTCAACGACGAAGCAAGGAATCTTCTGTCCTGGAGCCATGCTGGCCAGTGTCACGGGACGAGCCAGACGCTCGCCCTGCGGTGAAATCAGCCGGGGGACGTGGATGGGCTGCCCTCGTTGACATTCGGCGCATTCGGTTAGGCAAAAGGGATTTGCAGTTTTTGGTTTCGGTTGCTTAGTTGGATCGCGGAGGGTTAATTAAGAGCGGACGTGGACACATGAAGGGTCCACAGGGTGGGGTGTGGAGGCTGGTTGGGGAGGATGGGGATGATAATGGGAAGGGGGGGTAAGGCTGCAAACTCAATGGGTACTCTTGAACCCGGAACTGCTGCACTGGGGTGCGCGTTTTGGGGGCTGTTCTGAAAATGCGGTAAATGCTGCCATAACGCCCCCCCTGGATGTGCGCTCTGCACGCGTTCGTACATCGGATAGCTAGCAAGAGAGTACAGGTGTCTAGTGACCGTGTCGTACATCATATGGACGTCTGTTTTCTTATATGAACAATGATAACAACAATAACACTAAATGTCCGCAGCACCAGGAGGACACGCGCATCGGCCGTGCTGTGCACGTGGATAAACTGGCGCCGAGAGGGGGATGGAAAAGGGATAAGCGCCCGGCAGGAAGCCGGCGAACGTTTACCTCAGTCTTCCCTTTTTCCTTTGGTGCGGTGAGAAACTCCGCCACGACCCATGGGTCATTCTGCCGGCCGGGCGGGAAGACTCGCACGAAGGACTGATATCTATCTATCTATGTAAATAGGTAGATAGATTGTGTGTGTGTATGCGCACAAACATTCACAAACATTCACAAACATTCACAAACATTTACACACACACAAGCTATGCATGAGAAGTCAGCTGGTTATGCAGTACGTGAGAAAAGAAAACATCTCGCACGCCGTTTTAGCCCCGAGGTGGTGGTGGATGAATGAATGGCCACACATGGGGCAGATAAATCGTGCATGTTGCTTTGCGGCGGGAATCAGCCAGGCTGCGCCATATGGGTTACGCGCTGGATAGTGCCCGCCGCGCGCGATAGATTGTTAGGTAGATAGGTAGATGGATAAATAGATAGGCGAGGTGGATAGGTTTCGTCCCCCTGGTAGTGGCCGGGGTCCGCCCACCGATGTGTGCATGCGTTCATGCGTGTGTGTGTGAAAAGGGAAAAGAGAGGGGGAAGAGAGAGAGAGAGAGAGAGAGCAAAAGAGAGGGAGAGAGAGAGAGAGAAGAGTCCACAATGCCCTGGTGAGTTGACCAGCTCGTGACGTCCACTTAAACCAGAGCGAGTGGTGACGAGCAACGGCAATGTATCGCGATGACTGTAAAGCGATGAGAAGCAACATTAAGAACCCATGATGATGATAATGGTGATGGTGTTCATCGTGAGATGTCCAGGATGATGGAAGAGGGAAGAGAGAAACAGAAAAAGGGGGGGGGAAGGCAAACGGACGAGTACTGGATTGAAGGTGGTGGTGGCAGCGCCCCCTCTCAAACCACATCCTCCTCCGGGATCCTCCCTCCGCCCTCTTCTCAACAGGCCCCGCCTCGAAGGGGCCGAAACAATACCGAAAAGGATAAATAATGACCCCCTCTCACACACATGTATATATTTACACACACACACACACACACACACACACACACACACACACACGCTCGCCCTCGTCACCTTCTTCGCCGCCTCCAGCCTCGAAGGTCGCAATGATAACTCCAACGGCCCGCGCTGACTGCGTCCCCGCTGCTCCTTCAGCCGACCCAACACCACCGCCTCCACCTCCTGATGCAGCCGGAAACCATCCAAGGGGTTGACGCCAAGGGGGGCGGGTGTACTCGCCACCGCCGCCGCCGCCGCCGCCGGCTCTGCCTTCCGCGGCTTCTTCGCTACAGGCGGCGCGTCTGCCGCCTCCGCCGCCGCCGCCGCGACATCACGATCGACCACCTCCGTTATGTGCACTCGGCCCACCGATTTCCCGCTGCCGATCCGGACGTCCAAGTGATCTTGTTGGATGCCCGTCACGACAGCTCGCACCACAGACCCGGGGGTCGTTGCCACCTTGGTGCCGCCGCTGCCGGCACCGACATGCGTCAGTGGCACGTGACACAAGATCCGCCCCCCCGGTGCTTCCGGCGGCAGCACTGCCACTGTGGCAGTGACGCGCTGGCCGAGTGTGAAGGTGCGCGGTACGAGTTCCGGCCTAGCGATGTTGAAGTCGGTGAGGGCGGCGTAGGCGAGTAGGGACGCGTGTTCGGGAAGCGAGAGTATGAGGTACTCCCCGGGTCGCATGCCCTCCACCACCCCCTCAACAGCATCTCCAACCTGCATTGAGGGCCGAGGCGAGGAACCACCCAGGTGTGTTTTTCGTACAGATAACAAGGGAGCGTTCGCAACAACAGCGCACACACAGATGGCATGTATGTATGTGTGCATGTGTCCATTGTACGACGCACCGGGTGGAGTGGAAAGGGGGGTAAAGGGGGAACGCAGGTAGGTAGGTGTGTATGCCTGTACGGGCAGCAGAGGCTAAATGGTGGGGGAATAGGGGACCGTATCCGGATCATCGGGTTAACACCGTTAGCTAAAAGACAGCTATACATCCCCCCACCTATACACCCCCCCACACACACAACGCCACGCACCTTGAGCATCTTGAGCGCCTTCTTGGCTGCCGCCTTGTTCTTGGCTGCCTCCAGCATGTCTGGCTTGAGGCTGATCTCCACCAGGCCTTGATGATCCACCACGTCCAGCACCCGGCCACGCAGCTGGCTGCCCAGGGCGAGGGCGCTCCCCACCTCGCCCACCTGGCTGGAGGGGACCAAACCCACAACATCCTGGGGAGGGGGGGAAACGGGGGGAACGGGGGGAGAAGGGACGGAGAGTTTGCTTAAGTCGTACGGAAGGCGAATACACGGGACCTGGTACTCCTGCTGGAGATGGGGTTTCGGAGCAGTGCCAAGGGGACTTCCTATGGGGACCAGGAGGGGGGGAGGGAAATTCGGGCTATGCATGGCAACGCTTTGCGGCGATAGGCAGTACGGGCATGGGCGAAGCCACCTTAGGAGGAAGGTGGAAAAAGGAAGATGGGGAGAAGTACGACAACAACGAACCCTATCGCGGGAGGAAAGCACGTTCTTGGATGTGTATGTGACTCACACTCCCGCCCGCCGAAACTTCATACCGGGTGGTCGTCAATGTCGCACAGGATGCCGTACTCCTTGATCTCGTGCACCCTCGCCGCGACCTGACCGCCCACGGGGAACAACTTCGATAGGTCCGTGTCCGTGTCCGTGCTAGGGACGTCACCGCCAGAGCCCGCCGCTGCAGCTTCCGCCTCCGCACGCAGGGTCTGCACCTGCTGCATCTCCCTATCGAAGATGTACGGGGGTTGCGCAGTCGGCGAAGGGAGGGGCGAGGGGAGGCATGGCTCGTCAGTATTCGCAATTCTCTTTGTCGTACTTCGTGCCAATACCCAGCTGTATCTGTTTTAATACCACCTCCTTGGTCGGAGTCCTCGCCATGCAAAACACACACACAGACACAGACACAGACACGGACACAAACACACACGCCACCGCCCCCCTCACCTGAAAAAACCCAGCAGGTACGATGCATCTGTGGAGGCGGTGATGGAGGGCTTCATCATTAGCGTGAAGCGCTGGCGGGCTGCGTCGCAGGTGCCCACTTGACACCGCACACTTTGACCCTCAGTGAAGATCTGGCCGGGGTCCGACACGAACACGTCGGAGAGCTGCGGGAGGCCGGCGCGGCCTGTGGGGAGGGGGCAGGTGAGGAGGGGCAAAAGACAGGGACTTTTTTTATTCCCTTTAAGCCCTTTGGAAGATGCAGGGGGGTCTTCTGTAGAAATAGGAAGGAACACATACACACACAGGCGCGTGTGCCCGGTCGGTACTGTCGGCACAGCACCCGCTCCCGCACCCACCCTGGAGACGGGCCAGGAAGCGGACGTACACCGCATCGGAGTGTACGAGCGCCACGTAGCCCGGCAGTACAGCCGCCTCGTGCACATCCGCAATGGTCCTCGGCATCGTCCCGGCTGCCGCCGCCGCCACCAGCGACGGTTTGCGGCTCACCCGCACTCTGCGCTGGTGCTCCAGCCGCTCCAGAACCACAACCCTGCCTTTGTTATTCAGGGGAGATGTGGGGCGGGGCGGTGGGGGGCGGGGCGGTGACATGCAGCGGGTCAGGGGAAGCAGAGACCTATGGGGGAATCATGCATGGGAAGGTAGAACGGCGGGGACACGAACGCATCGAATGCATCGTTCACATTTTTGTAAACACAGGTCGTGTACGAAAGCTAGCTTGGTACTTACCTAGCTTGGTACTTACCTAGCTTGGTACCCGGCCTAACCACCGCACGCAGGGCCTCCACTGCCGCGGGATGGTCGGACAAGTGAGCCGCGTCCATCTTGGCCCGGACCTTCCTGCCGCCGGAGGCCGCCTGCACGTGGCATACGTAGTACGGCGATGTCGCAGACGCGGCGGTGCCCCCGGCATCGGCATCAGCATCGGCCGCCGCGGCGGCGGCAGTGGCAGTGGCAGCGCCGCTGGGAACTTCGAGAACGACCGCCTCCACAATGTCACCCGGCTGCAGTCCGTCAAGTGGGTCGCTGCTGCTACCATTGGCTGCCGCCGCCGCCGCCGCCGCCTCCGCCGCCGCCACTGCCGCCGCCGCCGCTTCGGCCTTTGTTGCCAACGACAGCCTGATGCGGCCGCGAACCACAGAGAGAATGGTTGCCTTCACCACCTGCAGGGGACCCGACAACCGAATGATAACGAATTCATCAACTAAAAACCAACAATACGAACGAAAACAACAACAAATCATGGGGTTCCGTGGTCGGTTGTGGTCGGTTAGCAGGCGGCCATAATACACAGCCGTACACGAATACAGAGGTTTCTGTCTTTTCTGACATGGCCGCACGAAGGCTCAGTTTCTATAAGCTTCACGGGATGTACGGCGTACCTGCCCGACCGCGAAAGCGTCCTTGGCCGTTTGGCCCTGCTCCAACCCCAGCTGGTTGTGTGCGGCCAACCCGGTGATACCCGAAAAGAACGACACGTACACGCCGTGGCTGTCGTGGATGCCTGGCGGGTAGACATACGGGGACGGGGGTAAGAGGGGGTAAGGGCAAGAAAACACAGATCCGGTTTAGTTCATCAGATCCGAAACAAGTCATCGTAACACCCGTAAACCACCCGTTAGGGGTTTACATTTAAACTTAGTTGGCTAATTATAATTAGAAGGAATTTATCAACAAAAATAAAAAATGATAAATATGATTATCACGAGCCCGCATATGCATTTATTCATTCATTAAAAAGCTCCCTCCGGATGACATGAACTCCTTTCGGGCTTCCGGCCCCTTGCCGGGTGCGAAAGGAACGAGAAACACAATCAGGGGCACTCCCCCCCCTTTTCCGCCACCCCTCCAAAACCCCAACCACCCACCGTTCACGACGCCATAAAATCGCGCCCCCGGCACCGCCTGAGCCATCGACACCAGTGGCGCCGCCTTCGCCTTCAGCAGCGTCTTCCGTAACGTCACCACCAGCCTTCGATCGGCCGGGTCCACGTCCAACACACGGACGTCCACGCGATCGCCCACCTTGACCTTGACCCTCCCCGCCTTCGGGCCGGTGTGTGCAGCCGGACCCGATATCTCGCTCGCGTGTAACTTCGGCACGATCCCGACGACGCCCCTCGCCACCTCAACGCGCAATGCCCCGTCTCCGTCGCGGTCGGGTACACACAGTACGGTACCGGAGATGAACATGCCGGGAGCGAGGTCAGCGTGCGATAGCACGGGGGCATTGACCTGGCTAGGCCGTACGGTGAGGTTTGCCATGCCATCAAGAAGGCGGTATCCGATAACGCGGGCGGGGAGCTTCGTGCCGACCTGGGGTTAGGGTTACGGGAGGGGTGGTTGGGGTGGTGGAGGAAGCCAACGGGATACACACAGGGAAAGCCGTATACACATGCACAGCTGCCCTTTACGCTATCTCACCAACCCCCGTCCACTCCCTCGCCTCTTCTCCCCCCCTCCCCCTGCATGCGCCCGCATAGAACCAAGAAGAGCAACGGCCTCTTGGGTTTTCCCTACCTTGAATGCCGTATTCATTTCCTTGGCGAGCTCCTCCTCCGAAACCCTCTCCTCCAGCGCATTCACCACGTTGCAGTACCCCGCCGTCGTACCCTCCGGAAGCCCCGCCAGCCTCAACATCATCCCCAAGGCGCCATCCACCCGCGCCACCTCCGCCTCTTGAAACACGCTTCCCAGCACGGGCACAGGGCTGGGCAGGGCCAGGGCCAAAAGGTGCGGCAGCAGCGACAGCACGGCGCGTTTTTTTGCGGGGTCCACATAAAGAAGCCGCGCACGCAGCTTGGCGCCTTGTGTGTACGTCGTCTTCAAATCACCCCCCCCTTTGGTGATGTCCGGCAGATGGTAGAGGTGGACGGTGCCGTGGAAGAAGGTCAGGAAGGACACCAGCAGGCCGTTTCGGAGCACCTGAGCAGCGGCAGATGAATGCGAGACCAGATGGTAAAATTCACAATGATGGTGATGATGATGGTGATGATGGTGATGGTGATGGTGATGATGGTGATGGTGATGGTGATGGTGGTGATGGTGATGGTGATGGTGATGGTGATGGTGATGGTGATGGTGATGGTGATGGTGATGGTGATGGTGATGGTGATGGTGGTGATGGTGATGGTGATGGTGATGGTGATGGTGATGGTGATGATGGTGATGATGGTGATGGTGGTGATGATGGTGGTGATGGTGGTGATGGTGGTGATGGTGATGGTGGTGATGGTGGTGATGGTGGTGATGGTGGTGATGGTGGTGATGGTGGTGATGGTGGTGATGGTGGTGATGGTGGTGATGGTGGTGATGGTGATGATGATGGTGATGATGGTGATGGTGATGGTGATGGTGATGGTGGTGATGATGGTGATGGTGATGGTGATGATGGTGATGGTGATGAAGTTTTATGACATGTCGTCAGTGAGTCATAGCTGCTTTCATTTAACACCCACATGTGTGTCTGAATGACGCACGAGTGGTAGTTAAGACGTAGCTCAAGGCGTTTGTAAGCTTGGGAGGCCGGAGCCAACCAACCAACCAACCAACCGATGAAGACCGGCAAAATGCTTGTGCCGTGTTGTGGGAGTTCTAAGGGTCTTATTGTTTTGCATGCGGGTCCGGAAGCATGCCAGGAGAGAGCCATGAGGGGAGGATGAGGACAGGGCCATGACGCTTTCTGTATGCGGCAGCCCCGCGACCAGCTGTGTCAGCTACGGCTGCCGCTGCCGCCCCCCTGCCGCACCTTTCGGACTTTGACGTTGAGCAGCGCCCCGGGCAGCAGCCCATCTAGTCCGGTGAGGCCGTCGCTGTCGCGCGTCACCGCCGCTGCTACATCCCCCGGCGCGCAGCTGACGATCACATTCCGCTTGTCCGCCGCGTTGCGCACCACCACGTCAATCAGGCCGCCAACCTTAAGAGCACCAAAATCGATAACCATATGGCGTGGGGGTGGTGTGGGCATGAAAGGGGGAGTACGGGTCAAAGATGCCATATGTGTATGAGTCAATAATCATATGAGTCAAAGACGTCAGGAGTGTATATATATATATATATATATATATTGTGATGGGGGCACGGATATGGTGTTAAACAAACCCTAACAAACTGGAGGTGGGTGTGTTGCGAGGGAAGGGAAGGCACGGGAGGGGAGAGGAGGGGAAGGCGAAAATACGAAGACAGCAACTGAAGGCCCATGAGCTGTAAGAGGCTTCTGAACCTGATTGCGGACTGCGGGTGGGTTCGTATCCGGCTTGTTGAGGGGTCTACATTCGCCCGAGGTTGCCTGCCTTGTCAACGAGTGGCAGTCCCTTTGAGAATGTCAGCACCCTCGTTTGTTTGCGGCTACACACAGCAGCGGCAACCCCCCCAACAGGGTGCATATCACCACCCAGGGAATCACACTCACCCTCTCCCCCAACCCTCCCCTCAGTTACATACACGTATCCGTCGCGAGCTACCACGGTCACCTTCGGGGGCCCCTTGACGCACGCCCAGGTTTACCTCCCCCTCCCCTCTCCCAAATCCTGCCTCCTCCCTTCCCCCCGCCGCTTTCCCCCGGAAGGAATCCGTCGTAGCTTCTTCTTCCAGACCCCTCCGCCCAGGCGTCGGCTTCTTCCTTCCCCCACCTGCAACGTCAGCCCCTCTCCGAACTGCGCCTCGTAGTCCCGCTTCCGAAGGAAGCCACTGGTCCCCTGTGAGGATGGGGGTAGCGCGGGGGGAAAAAGGGAGGGGGGGAAGGGACTCGGCGCACCGCGCCCCCCGGTAGGGGAGAAATTGAGGTGTGGAAGGATAGCCGAGCATGAGGATAGCAGCGGCAAACTCAGTGCAGTTCAAACACACACACACACACACATGCGCACACATACACACACACACACATGCGCACACATACACACACACACACAAACATCCGCTATCCATGTGCAACACACACATGTACTCCCTCTTCTGAGCATTCTATCCCCCTGCCCCTCCCCTCCCCTCCTTATCTAGTCAGCGCCGTTACCTTTACTCGCCCTCTCCTCCCCAATCATGGGAGGCTCATCTCACAACTCGGTGCGCCATACCAACCGGCGGGCACTTTAATTCCTTTCCCATCAAATTCTAACTCTTCAGCCGTACAGTCGTACGTCTTTCCCACCCTGTACGGAGCCGCACCTTAATTCCGAAGCTGAGGGTATATCCATGGTCCTCCACGCTCCGTATGACAGCTCCCAACACAAGGCCCTCCTGGAGCGCCTCGCTTCCTAATCCCCCCTGCACGTCTCGCAGCAGCAGGCTCAGCGTCACGTGCTTTCTCCGTCGTGCGCCTCCGCCGTCAGCGTCGCCTGTTGACGGCGGAGGCGGTGGCGTTTCCGCCACAACACAGCGAACGAACTGCCCAACGGCGAAGAGATCCGTCAGCGTGGGTACGGCACCATCGACGGCCTCCAGCAGCGCTGCGCCTTTTTTCGGACGAGCCGCGCTGCCGTCGCCGCTGTCCTTCTTGCCTGCGGCCTGAGCTTTGAGCATCAGCGCTAGCACGTCCGAAGCCTGTTTTTAAAGTCACGGCGCGTGGTACGACACGGCACGGCGGATATCGACGATCAGATGAAAGTGAATTTACTGCTGATACAGCAGGATGGAAGATGGTGGGGTAAATAGAGAAGATGCTGGTGATCTACTGATGACCATGCACGTATGTTTGGTTCATAGTTTTCACAACACGGGTTTGCTTCCCTATTCCCTATTCCCATTCACCAAGCCCTTACGAAAACGCATATTCTTAGCTCCGGAACCTGCCAGATCGGATCCGGATCCAATCTGTCTTCACGCTCACCTTGCTGGGGGCGACACGTCCCCTCAGGCCGTGCGGAAGACTAATCTCCAGGCAGGAGGGAGTCACTCCCAACACCATGCCCCATACACGTGTGCCCGCGCGGAGGTCCTTCGGGGGAGGTACACGTACAGACGGAGGAACCGACAGGAGGCAAAGGGACACGGGGGAAGTATCCTTACATGCCTATGCTTGCGTGTGAGCGGACCAGCAACCAACTTAGGGAGGTTGCCAAATAAGGATCAGGATGTGCAAGAAATGTGCACGGAAAAACCAGGCAGGTACGGCGGTTAAGCGGTACGGCCGAATATCCACCACGATATCCCTTTTCCTTTCCTCTCCACCTCCCTGTCCCTCCCTCAACTTTCTTCCTGGCCAGGAAACCTTCGGAACGCACCTTGACACGCAGCAAGTCAGCTTGGGTCGCCATGTTGCCCTCCAGTGCTGTGGCTTGCTTGTTGAAGAAAGCATCTTCAGCATCCTCCTAGAGACGAACTCGCACGAGAACACGTACGGCAGGGGGGAAACGAAACGAGGTAGAAAAATCAAAGATTAGGAACGAAGGGAGGCGGGAAATCCCCTTGCGGTAATAGGCACGACTTTGACGTCGAATATGTGTTTGCGCGAGCGTGTGCGTTTGCCCGTGCACCACACTGCTGTAAGCATAAGTGAGTTGCTGTAAGGAAGAGGGGACAGAGGCCGCACGGGTTGGGCCAAGGGATGTGGTCGGGCATGTACGCGAAAAAGTGTGAGGTCACCAAAGAAATGCTTCTCATGCCAGCACGAATGTCGTGAGGGTAGTCCTTAGTCCCAAGAGAGGACGGGGCAGGAGGCTTGAAGGATAGTCACTGAGCAATCCGGGTATTGCTTTGCGGGCAAAATGGCCGCGACAGGTGCCGTAATAAGAAACAGCCTGCCTGGATGAACGGACAAAATGACTTTTCCCATGCACAATTTCAAGCATTCCCTACCCAGGAGGAGTTGGATTGCTCCAAGTGGTCAAGAATATTATAATCCGCGACAATCTGACCAAGACGGCTCCGAGATGCGGCGGCCTTTGGCGGCGGCGCCCTAGCGATGCCTTGTGTCGCGCCTCATGCACTGATATTTTCTCACCGATTTTGTTACGCGAGGTTTCTTCGCCTTAGGTGGTTTCCCGTCGGCGAGCTCCTGCTCGACTTCCTTAAGTGCTGCCGCGGTGAGCTCACGACGTTCCAACGCTGTAAGGGTGTCTGCACCACCGCGAGGAAAATCTTCTTCTCCGATCGCTATGGTTTTGCTCGCTGGCGCCGCTGACTGCGTTGGGGGCCGTTCGCGCCGATGCCCATTTTCCTCCTTTGGGTCTGCAGGCCGCCGCCTCTTTTGCGGCTGGGATTTAGCCATGCCACTTACGTTTGTTACAGTAATCTAAAAATGATGAGTGCGTTTCGACATGCTTTCACTTGCAGCTGCGAGTTGGGAAAGTTTCCAAGAGAGAAAGCTCAAACCTCGACACGGAGAACCACAGTGCAACGGACTGCCTATTGATTATGCGACCTATGAGTTGAATGTCCTGAGCATGGACTATTGTGTCGATAGGGAAGGTCTTGCTCCAGAGCCTAACGGCAGCAACGGCCTAGGTAACCACCTCGGCGTCTGGCATGCGGCATCGATAGCTCGCAATCGCTGATCGCTGCACGCCCTCGCTTCGTATGGAGCTATAATGCACATACAATTATACATTCTACATCTCAAAGTACAAAGGAAAAAACAGGTCGCACCACCTTCGTCCGCGCGCGGGAGTGTGGGCCAAAATTACTGTTACATGCTTGGGCCAAAATGTATTGTCCCCATGGCGCAGCTAGCTTCTCTGCTAGGCAAATCATGCACGCAGCAGTACTCTTCACGTTCTGGGCGCCTTGAATCATTGCATCCAAGTCAACCGTTCTTCGGCGTTCATGTCCGTTTTCATGATGAGATGGCTGAAGAAGGTCGTTATAAATTACTGTCCTTATGGTCGCACCGATTCACTCACGGCGTGTATCCCGCGACATCTGAACGTTCGAATCAGAAATTTGCAAAATAAATCCCAAGCGTATCATTATAAGGCTCGAAATCTACGATAAAGTTCATCGCTTTCGTTCAGCACGGCAATATGTCCAACTGACACATAGCCAGATATTAGGTGTTGGTGCAACCAAAACCGTTGTAGCCACTAAATTTCGTCTTTTCGTGTCATGCTAGACATTGGTCTGCAAAATAACTGGACACGGCCTTGCCTGCCCATTCAATGAATTCAAGAGATCCAGCGGCTTATCTGCGATTATGCATTAGGTGAACAGGAGCAGACATAGCCATCTCTCGCGTGTATGAGCATTTAGGGCAAACCGCACAACTTGGACAAAGGTGATACCCATAGCCGCTGTAC
Organism: Volvox reticuliferus; assembly: GCA_019650235.1. NCBI lineage: Eukaryota > Viridiplantae > Chlorophyta > Chlorophyceae > Chlamydomonadales > Volvocaceae > Volvox > Volvox reticuliferus. The sequence goes on from BNCP01000004.1 coordinate 990,856, forward strand.
AGAAAATGATCCAGGGTGGCCTTCATGCATGCCGCCCACAGATGCTTACTGGGCACCTGAGTGCTCGTTCTGCGGCCCCTGGATGTCGACAGTGCGTGTTTGTGCTCGGCGCTATGCCACGTGATCGTCAGGCAGGATGGTCCACATCTCAACATCCAGGCTCCTCCAGCCCAACCAGATCGCAGAGTCGATAATGACAAAAATTTCAGCCGAAGCAGAGAATCGGCCCATCACCCCGCCCAACCTAATTTCGAGTTGTTCATCACCCGCACAACCCAGGTTGAGCCCTCAGCAGTTGGGACCTCGTGATAGCGCGATTACTTCTGAACGCATAGGAAAGGCCGAGGACTTCAACTAAGCTTAGAACAGAAGGATCAGAACTCACAGTTTAGTACAAGAAAACAACACCGACTAGGACAAAAGAGAGATGGCTACATGGTTGCTAAGCACTCCAAGCTTCGGAGTGATTGACTTGTTCAACCTAGGATAGGTCTAAATCATAGTGAAGGTCCGTCGGCTGACAGACGGAGGAGGAACACGTGCTCTGCACGGAGAGCGGCGCAAACCAACAATGAAAGACAATAATCTCTAATGCATCAACGATGGCATCCTATCCGTCCCACCATGGGCGCAGGCATATGTGTAGTTAAACGCAGAAAACATCGACGCACCTCGAAGAAGTACAGGTTTAGCAATGTGGATACCGTGGCATTAGCCATACGGAACCACGATGGAAACAAGAAAGATATGCCGTACGCCACATTACCCACACGCATGCACTCCTCGCGCATTGGTCCTCCGTAGGTTCTCGTAACGCACTTTTAAATCAGACACACAAACAGTACGCAGAAAATGACTCCCCGAAAAGTTCATACACAAAATTGCAACCTGTGAGAGGCGTCTGCCCAGAGCGCGCGCGACCACCACACTTTGGAAACGCAACTCCTAGCTATTATGCAGTACCAACCATGTTGATTGCGAGGTTTGGCTTTTTCTGCATCCTATGCAACTAGACGGACCAGCTTAGCCGCATCTGTGGAGCCCGTCGACACTGCTCCGAGATCTGTCCTGCTCTCCTGATAGCCTACCTGTGACAGCTACAACTGGCGAAGTGGCCTAAATCTCTGGAATAAATAGACTACACTTCGCTATTTGCGCGTCGTGGGTGTCCCCATTCACGACGCGAATACGAAAAAAGATGTCCGTGACATCGAAGTACTGGCAAGGGCATGAGAGGCAAAAGATCGCCTTCCTGAACTACCGAGCAAGGTCACGACACGCACGCTTCCGGGACCACGCTCACCTCGCCGGCGTTCAATCCATACAACCACAAAAAGCCGCATTTGCCCTATCTTAACCTGCATTCGCGTCCCCACAGGGGCACAGCCTGCGCAGCATTCCCAGCGCCATAGATACTGTGCCCCGCATATCCCATTTTCCTTTGCCCAAGCGCTGCCAGCTCGTCTCTCACGAGCAGCCAGCGCACCCCAGTTGGCTCAGGGCGCCCAAACTGATGGCGTCTGGGCGTTTAGGCGAAAGAGCTTCCACACCTTCTGCCGCAAACATCAATTTTCAACTGCCTAACGAGTCTAAATCGATCAGGCTAGGGAGACAATACACAGCAATTCGGGGCGCCCAGCCTCGCGAAATAAAGCAGGTAGGCATCTCGAGCCTTGGAAGGTTTCCCCCTACTCATACCCAGTCCATAGACTTATAATTCAGGTTTCATCCACAAGCAGCGCACGGTGCATTCATTGCGGCCACGATGTCAGGCTGTGCGCTCCCAATTCTGTCACTGTCAACTTAAACTGTAAAACAAAAGACGTTCTTGTCTATATGACGCTTCTGAAGCACATTAATACGGGTATGGCGGACGAAAAGGAGGTCCCACGGCCCCGTATGACGGACCGGACCCGTACTTGGAGGGTGTTCGCTGCTGCGCCTGCTGCTGTTGGTGTTGGTGCTCTACCCGGTGGTACGGGCCGTGTCCCATCAATTGGTCGGGATAGTGCTGCTGTGACGGAAGTGTCGCACAGGGATGGTACGGGCCATGCGCCGCGTAGTAATGGGCCTCCGGCACCATGGTTGGCATCATATGGTGGTGCATCTCCGCGTATGGCTGCCTCATTGGTTGCTGAACCTCCGCGTACTGAACCTCCGCGTAAGGCGGGATGATGGGCTGCGGCTGCGGCTGCATCTGCTTTTGCTGGGGCGGAATAGCAGGATATCGCCACATCTGCGAGCCAACCACTCCCGGACCAGGCATGACCCCCTGCGCAACCGCCGGCGGCCCCGTAGCCATGACGTAGGCCTGCAATGGCGCTGAAGCCTGCATCACCCCACTAATGTCGCTCTCGGTGGACTCTCCGCTATCTTGGCTATCGCTCTGCTGCTTCAAGAATTGAGCCGCCATTGTCTCCACCGGTGTACTGGGGATCGTGTAAGGTGATGCGGTTGGGCATGGAAGCCGTACCCCGAAGCCACCCACACCGCAACGCATGGCCGCCAGCTGTGCCTCGTACGCTTTCCGCACATGCGGGTGATATTGCAGCGCCTCCCAATAAATCAGATGCCGCACATCTATCTCCGATAGCCGCTTTTCCCTATTTTCGAACCCGAAATTGGCAGCCACCGGCACACTCTCCTGCCGAACCTCCGGCAAGCCGCTGAAATACTGGTGTGACAAGGCTTCCGCTGCACTGGGACGGTCCGCGGGGTCGAATGCCAACAGCCGCGATAGAAGTTCGAGAGCCAGAGGGTCCGCGGAAGGAAACTTGCTGGTGAGGCGCTTCGGCTCCTGCTGGTGCAGCGGCATTGGTGGCAGCACATGCGTGTGTATCTTCATCCCGCTGGTAGGCACGCGACAAGGCTGCGTGGCAAACGGTCAGGACACCAAATAATGCGCACCTCCCGCCAACCCGACGAACTGCCAGCCTACTTGTCGCTGCCGCGATAGGACTTAAACCGTAAAGATCATTGCGGCGAGATAATGTGACATTGGCTGTGCAACAGACCGGTCGGCAAGCAGCCACATGAGTATCAGGGATGCCCCGGCAGGCGGCGCTTCACACCCACACTCGCGCACACTCGAACCTTGTGTGGCATGCCCTGCAGGAAGTTGCGCGCTCGGGAGTTCGTGATTCCTTCAATCACTGACGATGGCGGCTTGCCTAGCAGGTCCGTGATGAGCTGCAGCTGAGAGACAGCGTCTCGGCCTGTAATCGCGGTGTCCAAACAAGTCCCTAATATTACGTGTCATGGCAGCCGACATGAGGTAAGGGATGCTTTCGGTTGACTATCACGGTTAAGCTGCAGAAGTGCACAGCTTCCGTGAAGCGCCAGCTACATGGCGTTGGGATCAGTCGTATTGGATTTCCCGGTAAGCTTGGAGCAGTCCTAACGGTAAGCTTGGAGCAGTCCTCGCATATTCAACAGCTCAGTAGATGGTGCATTTCTCCTGCTACGAGGTCCCAAGCACTGATGTGATCGCTCATAACCTACCTGGGAAGAGGGGCTTGCCCAAGAGCACCTCCGCAAAAATGCATCCTATGCTCCACATATCTGTCGGCGCACCGAAAGAGTTTAATGAGAAGAGAGGCGGTAAATCAAAAACAGAAATGTTTCATACGAACGAGGGCGAAAATTAGCTGCATAACCATTGGGGATTGATCTAAGAACAGTTTGTCGAATGGCGCTCACCAACTGCGCTTGTGTACCGGCCGTAGAAGCAGCCGCACAATTCCGGGGCGCGATACCATCGTGTCGCCACGTAATCCGTCCAGAGCACGGGCGTCAACGCGGTCATGTTGCCCATGATTGGACGCGCCAAGCCGAAGTCACAAATCTTCAACTTGCAGTTCGAATTTGCCAGAATGTTCTTCGGCTGCAAAGAGATCAGACAAGGGGAAAAGGAGGAAATCCAGGGTCATAACGTGGGTAGGCACATTTAGCAGCCAGGGCTGCACGCCGCGATGATGCACGAATTCACCCTAAACCTTAAGTCGGTCACCGTTGCGGTCGGCTGCCGGCGAACGTGTCACAGGGTGGGTTATACCTTGAGGTCACGGTGTAGTACATTATTGGTGTGCATGAAGTTAAGACCTCGCAGCAGCTGATAGAGGAATACTTTATGATGGTCGCGGGTGAGGTCATCATTCGCGCCGATCACCGTGTGAAGGTCGGACTGCAACCGGGAGGCAAAGCAGCAACAACAGTTGTTGCAGGACGCCAAGGACGGAATCCAAGTGTGACAGATAATCATTCAAAGGCGAATCAGAGTTGAGTCTTCATCGACCAATCTTAAGAGACCAACGCCGCGCTGACAGTCAAGGCCTACGTACGCATTTCGCAACGCGCCGTCCAACTACATGTGCGGGGAACACAAGCTAGCATTAACGTTGATGCTTCGCACCTCCATAAGCTCGAAGACCACGTACAGGTCCTTGAAGGTGTTCGGGTCAGCCGGCAACATGATATGTTTGATCTCGACGATATCAGGATGCTTCAAAAGCCGCAACAAGGTAATTTCCCGAAGGATGCGATGCGCGTCCGCCACGTTATCGAATACGTTCTGCATGGGTTAGATAAAGTGCATAGAGTTGGGTTGGTTTCCGGCGACACGGTCGCGACCACACCCACCCCAGCCAATTGCGCACCGTTACCTGTATCTTCTTGATTGCAACAACTTCCCCGGTCAGGTTGTCCTTTGCAGAGCATACGACCCCGTAGCTTCCCTTCCCGATGAGATTCATCACGGTGTACCTAACGGAATTATAGAACAGAGCGGCAGCAGCCATGCAAATGATGTTCGGCTTCAAAATTATGTATGAGCAAAACAACTCCAGCGAAAAGCTGAATTAGGGGGGGTTGCCACAAGCGCAACGATTTGGAGTTGCTACTACTCCGTTGGACGGGGGAACAGGGGGAAGACCGCAACCTGTGCCTACCATGGACCGATGACAAATTAATGTTACCTTTTAGTCTCATTATAACCATTTAAGAACGAGCAATGATCCGTGGGGGCTTGTTGCGTGGGCAATTGCCGCTGTCCGTTCTGGGACTGGTGCGCCAATCCTTGCACACTCTGGTGGTGCATTGCATCCCGTTGCGCTTGCTCTTGCGTGAACGATATCATAGACCCTGCGCGCGCCGACCAAATTGCCATGACCGTTCCCGCCAGGTTGGACATCCAAGGTACGCCGTTCCACGAACACAGAATGTCAGCATCACTTTCATGTATTTAGATACACTAAATAGCTTCGTATCTACCTATAGAAAGCAAGCCCAAGTAGATCGTTCACCGCGCTCTGTGGCGTGCTCATAAAATAAGCGTGAACGATCATTGATGGCGCCAGAGCATCTCCTGAGTTATGATAAGCATATCTTCTTAGGCTGAGAAATGATGCGTGCTATTACACCCCCGAACGCCGATACAGTCCCCGAGGCGTTTACGCGCCAAAAAACGAGCGACTGCAGCTAGAGAAGGAATTGTTCAATGAACAGAACGTGCTGAGCAATGCAGCTGAACGCTATGTCTGTAGCAGGAACTATCAGGGAGAATGGCCATCTTTTAGTGTCCCGCTCAGCACAATATATGCCGTACGTTTACCGTATAAGGTCGCTTCGCAACGATAGTCATGCTCTGCCAGGGTTCAAGTTTAAACATGCCGTTCAACATTACACCCCCAACATGTTGACTGTATGTGCCGCTGACATCAGACAGCACATTTCCCTGGTTGCGATAAGCGGCGATAGAGCCACAGGATATTCGTTCAGTTTTGTTTTTGCAAAAAAATGTCCATGATATTTAAAGTATGAATTACTCACGCTTTTGCCATGCCTGAAACGCTATGGTAATGCAGAGCGTAAAGCGTGCCAGTAGGCGTCCTTACGGCAGGATGCCACCCTGGGAAACAGCAAACCCCGCGTACGCAATCCTTTACTGTATCATTTATTTATGATCAATTCTGGTATTTTTTGCCAATGCACCACCAGGAGGTATGCAGGTATAAGCCTGATGCTAACAGTGCACCCCCTGACCCGCCCAGAGCGTCTTCATAGGGTACATATTTCGCCTCAAACACATCCTGGACTCATTTCATAACGATGTGAACGAAAACTATTCAGGTTTCCTGTCCTACTGCAGCGCACCACCCATCGCCAGGCTTTAGCCACGTTGGACTGGCCCTATGCAGTTAGGTTCGAAATGTATTTGCATATCTACAGATTGCCGAGGAGACGGCGGCAACTCCGCCCATGCCACCGTCCTACCCTCGACCAAGCCTCGAACCGCGATCCCTTCATGCCGAGTTGCCATTGCAAAACGTCCTCCTGTTCAGGCCAAGGTAGGGCGGGTGCACCTTACAAGCTGTGCTTGGAGATAAGCTAAACACCGCCTTCACAGGCAAAATGTATGGGGAGACCACGCGCAGCCCCTGCGCAGCCCTTTGCCTCTGCGAGTTATATGTTCGGATCCGTTGAGGGTGTTCCTTTATTTGTAGCGATCTTCCGCTGATACGCAAACGATAACAGCAGTGGGGTAATACTGCCTACTGCCGGTGGGGTTTTCCGGGGATTGCTGTGCCTAATGCGGTGCACCTTTGACCCATTCCACGCCGCGACGGGATTGCCATTAATGTTTTGATACCGTAAGAGATCAGACGGACGGAATGTGACGGAATATGTCTCTTTGGATCGAGAGTTCAATTTCATACAATACCTGACTTGGCGGATATGAAACGTGCAATACCTCTGAAAACAATTGGAACCTGGAACCGGTTATGTGAATTCACTAATTGAGCCCCTAGTATACTAATTCTGCCATCCGTTCTGTTGGTCTTCGGCATTCACGGTTGATAGGGTTCGTTGTTCAGGCGGTTCGCGGGCAGGTTGTCACGTGATGGTAAGGTCCTGCAAGGTCAGATTACTGCGGCATGGTCATTTCGTAGCCATGATACAGAGTATATACACGCCTTGCAGCGCAGGTTCAATGATTCAAAACGTAGTCACCAGTCAAACACAGGATGTCGCGATCTAGTAGGTTTTAGTTGAGGATTTTTGAAGCCGCTGAGAACGACGGGATGGTGCAGCCATTTTTTTCTATAACAGCTATTACCACTTGCAGCAGATGAAAAGAGTGCTTGTGAGACACCAAAATAGCCCAACTTGTATGAAAGCCACGGTAAAGCTGCAAAAAGATCCTTATACATCGCTCAAAACGCCGATCGCCTCTGCCAAGTTAGTTTACTGGGAAAGCGTACCCACTCGCATAGCTATCTCGCATGAACCACGGGAGCATTCACTTTAACATCTCCTACAGCAGGAACGTTAGGAGAGAAACCCTAGGTGTTCCTGGGGACAGCTATTCTAATGCTGCAATTGTCATGTTTTGCTGAAGACACCTTCGGTGCCGTTTCTCTGGCTTTCGCCGTTCCCTTGGAGGCTGCGTGACGACCGTAGAAGGGAAGGTGGGAGTCCCAGTAACGCCGTAAGGCAATATCCAACCTTACCTCGATATGTTGGCAAATTAGCAGAAACATCAGGCAGTAAAGCTGCAACGGGTGCTTTGCGCTGCGGAGCGCTGCGGTATGTACCTGGCGAGCCACAATTCCAGGGGAAGCTCAGCATCCTTCCCGATCGCAGAGGCAAGACGAGGCAATGCAACAACCGTCCTTTACACTGCAACACTTCTGTGCAATTGTATTCTTCGGTCTCATTTACTACGAAATTACATCAGCCAGGAGCAGCACATACAGCATTTAGCAGCTTGATAACATGAATAGGCATGAATTAGCTGAAGCTTTGGTGGATGCTGCGACACGTTACCGCATGCTGCGAAACGAAGTTCGCGATAGTTACAGGGTAGTACGCATGGCATAGGAACAGCGCATCGGGTGCATCGGGCGGGCCACTGCACTGCTGCTTCATTCAAAACTCACTTTTCATGCTCGTGTGATTGTAGATCGGTGACACACCTCTCCTCTGCAGACCCGATACTTATCTGTACGGCCAGGTAACTTCCTATCAAACTTACGGCATATGGGCTAACTTGTCAGGTAACAAGTGAGGCAGGAAACAAATACAATCGTCTTATATAATATTTAAAGCACTCCATCATCACTGTATGCATTTATGACTGAAGAGCGTACTACAAACATTGTCATAGCTGCGTCGCATTTGCAGAGCTGCGATGAATATATAATATTGTAACCATGCATTTGCATTGCAAGTTAGTATGGTCGAAACCTCCAAAGGAGGGAAGAAAGAGCAAAATACGGCAACGGAGTTGCGTACATGGGATCAGCTTTTGAACCGCACTCTTCATCTTTGCCAAACAAAATTGCTTAACGCTTAAACATCAATAAAAAACCGGGTCCATATGTAAGCATCAATGGATATCAAGTTCTTGCCGCTGCCCAACTGGGAACTTCTGACCGGAACTGTGAATAGCATCGTCCGATTGGCTGTAATGTATTTGCATAGTTTAGAGCACATTTTTTCGGGATTGGACGAAACAGTTCACCTCAGTTCCGCCACATAGGATGGGACTCGAGTGGCTGCTTAATTCTTGCTTCCAAAGCGAAACCAAAGGATATCAGACTGGTATTTGTGGAGATGCGCAGAGGGAACGGAGTAGGTATGGCCAATCAACCGGAAATACCGAGTTGGTGCGGTCCCCAGGTGCTGAGGACAACGCAGGGCGGCAAAATGCGGCGTTCACAACGGACGAGTGGATCTTTACTCCAGGTACATCTTCAATAGTTTCTATATATTACTACCGTACCTTTCCGCCGCTCGATTTCGCAGGTCCGGTCGTGTTCTTCTTAACTCCAAAGCCTTTCTGCAAACCGAGATCAATATATAAACCAATCTGAGACCCCAGCCTCCCAATCAGCTTTCGCTCCGACACGTTTGTGACCCTGTTTTCCACTGTTTACTTGCTAGGCGGCAAAGGCGATGGCTGCGAAAATCCCGAGCCTGCGAATCCTGCGACCACATCACCAGGAGGCTGGGTGTCAAAATGCTGCGTTCCCCGGCCAATGAAGACCCACCGCGCAAGGGCGAGCTCCGGCTCCCCAGCCGATACATCAGCTGCGCGCAGTTTGACGGGCCCGGAAATTACGGCAACAGGTTCGCGGCAATGCGACGCAGCAGGCGTCCCTTCCCTCACAAAAGACGGGGAATACGGATTCGCTGCGTACCCTTCACCCAGCAGCCCCCCAGTACTGCAGGAGCTGGTGCGGCAGCAGAAGACGGATCACTCACATCTATACCATGACGCATTTTCAAACCTACATGAGCAGCAGCAGCAGCAACAGCTCCGCCCGCAGGTCTACATGGCCGACGAAGGCGTGGGTGTGCCGACTGCCAGAACCAGCACAGGCGGTGGCAGTGACGGCCGCGTCACCACCAGCAACCTAGCATCCCGCATCCGCGCCGTGCTTCATTCTTCTACCCCCATAGCGAAACGGGAAGTGGTTTACGCGTTCGAAGGAAGGTCTCAGCTTGAAGGCAAATCGTTTGCGCCGCTGCCACCGCGCACGCTGGTGCCACCACACCAGCATCTGCCAGCTCAGGCCCAGGCTCGGCAGAAACTGACCTCTATGCGGCCACGCACCGCGCCCACTGGGAGCGTCTGTAATAGAGATTGCATCCCGTTGATGACGCGGCTTGGTGGCGACAGCGAAAGCCCACAGGCCGGCTCTGGGACTGGCGCCGCCCATTCACCGAAGATGCCCGTGGACGTCGCCTTAACCACCACGTGCACACTTGCCAATCGCAGCTTCGGAACTAATGACCTCCAGCTCGCTTCGAGTCCGTTGCCCGGGTCTTCCGTACGCGTTGGCAGTGGCGGACAGGGCATGATGTGTCTCCGGACTGGGTTCGGGCCTGACGAGCGGACCCTAAGCGATATGCCCGGCCTGGACCGTCGGACAGCAGCACACTTCACAGTGCTCTGCAACTTAGACCCCACTCCACAGCCCCTATCTTCTAACCTTCCCAGCCACGTAACAGGCGCTGGCGTCAGCAGTTGCAGTGGTGGGCCGGTCCGAGAGGGTAGTAGCAGCACGGGGCTGACGGCGGCGGCTGCAGCCATGGCAGCTGCGGAGCGGGAGCTGGGGCTTATTCGCGCCAGTAGCCTGAAAGAACTCTCAGGACAGCTGGATGGGTTGCGGTGGCTGGTCAACGGTAGCAGTGGGCGCGTCTTCACGGGGCTATGGAAAGGCAGTCCGGTGGCGGTTAAGGTGGTCCTGAGCGATACTCCGGATCAGTTGCTGGAGAGCTCCAGGGAGGCGCTGCTCAGTCGGGTGGTTAGCCATCCGGCCATATGCCAGGTTAGACACTGCAGGCCCCGGTTCTTGTGCTCGGGACTGTTGTCTAGTTGTCCTGCTGTTGCGGATGCAACCCCCCAAAAGATCAGCTTGACATTCCTTAGCAATTAAGTCTCAGGACGGGTACGACCCGCCAAGCGCAAGCTTTCAGGACAGAGTTCCATCTTAGGTCTATATTCGTATAGCTCAGTCTGCCTGACTCCCCGTCTTGTATCCCGTGTTCTTGTAAACCCTGTTCCTCACCATGTGGATTACCCACATCCACAACCACCACGGTCACCACCACACTGCACACTGTCCCGCTGTGTATCAGTGCTACACCGTCTGCTCGGAAGCCATCGCTCCGGAGCACCTTCAACTGCCACGGTTGCAACCTCGCCTCAATGCTGTGGGAAACCACCGCTTGGGGTCCTCGCTGTCGGCGGTGGACACTCAAGGCTGCATGCTACCGACCCCTTCGCCCATCCATATGCGTATAAGTGTCTCGAGCCGCACGGCAGGAGCCGCTGACAACTGCAACAGCAATATGGCGCGCGGCATCGCGAGTGTACGCCCAGCACCGACAGTCGCTGCCATGGCTGCGGCGGGCGGCAGTAGTGCTGCCGCGGCTGCTTCTATCGCTGGCGGCGAAGCTACAGCCAGCGATAGAAGCAGCCGCGGCAGCACTACTGCCGCGGCAGCTCTCTCAGCTGTCGGCGAGAGATTGCGTTTTCTGAACGAATTCGGGAACGTAGGCGTGGCTGCGGCAGAGGACGACCTGATGCTGCAGCCGGCAACGTTGACAAAGCCGCGGCTGAGAGAAGAGAGAGAAGCGTCCGGCCGCGGAAGGTTGCGGAAGGAGGTAGCGCGCCCTGCACCTTCAACCGACATATGCTGTAGTAACAAAAACAAAGACATACAGTCGCAGAGGACTGCGATGAGCTGCGGTGGCGACGGTGGCGGCAGCCAACACGGGAGTGGGAACGGCGCCGCCGCCATGCCAAGTTCCATCGACCACAGCTCCCGCGGCGGCGCCATCAATAGCGGCGCCATCGGTATGGTCTCCTCCCTTATCGGATGGGGATGCGAACCCACGTCCCCGGTCAGTGATAGCTCCCTGCTGTCCGGCGCCAGCCACGGCTCGGCGGTGTTGGTCGGGGAGAACCGGCGTTGTGTGAGGGACGTACAGTCGGTGGTGGCGGCGGAGGCGACCACCACGTTGTCACTGTCAGAATTACTCAGGTGGGTGACATCAAGCTGGAAACACCAGAGAACGCAGGATCCTGGTGCGTGAGTTACGGGGGGATGACACTCGGCGCCATAGACGTCCCCCTTACAGGTTCCACCATTGGTAAATCTTCTTCGCCTTTTTCACCACATAAGGCAAGGCCCCACTATTCACTAATCTGGGGAGGGGGGAAACCTGAGTGCTTCTACCTGCTGCTAGAGCGACGCCCTCGTCGCGCCCCGTTGAAGCCGGGATAATTGCACTGCGCCTACAGCAAGTCCTGCCCCAGTGCTGGTTTGGAGCCACCGGCAGCTCAGTAGCTCGAGTAAACTTGCTGTCCTGTTACCCGGCCCGGAATGAGGCGCCGAATGCGGCAACGTTGGGCTCTCGGTCTATTTAAGGAGTAAGGAGGCCAGCGGGACAGACAGGGACTGGACAGGGTCGTCCAACGGTGCAGCTGAGAGGATCTTTCTTCCCCGCGGTTTACATAATGCACCCATGCAAGGTGCTCGGTGGCGATAGAGGCGGAATTCAGTTTGGATCTGAAAGTGTGTCCTGTGTCCTGACGTACGTATATGTCCGCGTGTGTGCGTGTGTGTGTACACACATGATACGTCGTACAGGTCGTATACACTGGCGGAGGAGGACAGCAATCACACGACGCAGTCACTACCCGCCATACTGCTATCTATGGGTGCCGTACCGGGGAAGCACTGCACGATTGTCATACTGGAATGGTGTAACCAAGGTAGCGTACCCTATATTAAAATGTACTTCATACTTTTATATTATAGCATATAATATATATTTCAAAATGTATTTTACTCAATAAATTTATTGGAAAAAGGGTTTTTATCGCAGTGTGGTTTAGTATCTTGTCTCGTTAAAAGATCAGTCGGATTAGATCGGTTGTGCATCACGGTAGTTAGGGACACTGAATTTGCCATATCTAACAACCGAATCAGCCGGCCTTTCCCCTTGCCGGGGGAAGGGCCACAGCTCGCCGCCTGACTAACGCATTTGCTACATGTTACGTTCTAAGCGCGAAACCCACACGGGAATGACAGGGGAATAGCAATGGCCGCACGAACCCACGGACTCCGCAGGCAATCTTCTGCAAGCCATTCGCAACCGGCCCTTCAATGCGGAGCGCTCACCTGATAATCACGCAGGACTACTCATGCTTCTGCGCACAGCTTTGGAAATCGCGCAGGGTCTCAGGTACCTCCATTTCCTGGACATCGTGCACGGTGGGTGTAGAGGTGAAGATGAATAAATGATTTGTTGGAGAATGGACCCATGCGGCATAGGAACTGTCTCACACGGACGGGGAGGGGCCTCGTGATGAAGTCGCCATCTTTCTGTGCAGCGCTGCCCCGCCAGCCCCGTGTACGATGAGTCAGCCTGGCGCCTGCGTGTCCGGCCTAGTAGAGCGGATTGCCAACGGGTACCGTAGTGCTTACGCGGTTACATAATAGCGTTGCTGCGAGTTGATAATCATGTATGACCAACCCACGAGTTCTACACTTAACAGGATGATATAGTCCAGCAGCCACGCGGTTACCAGCCCCACTGAAAATATGACAAACGATGGAAACTAACGTCAGAAACCGAAACACTCCTGATGACAAAACAAAACCAGAAACTCTGATACAATAGTACCGCGATGGTTCATGCAACAATAACGGATGGGTCGGATAACCGGATACGATAATATGACAAGGTTAGTTATTAGTCCTAACCGCATAACTGCAGTACAAAAACTTAGTACTAACCGCAAGACTAATGACTATTTGCCACCATCAGTCAAATACCAGAAAATACAAACTGCGCCTGAATAAAGTATCCGGCAAATTTATTTTCGAGTTTTAATATTTATCGTTAAATCTGGAGATCAGGACACTATGCCGCCATTAACGTAGCAAAATTCTCAAAAGCAGATGCTATGTGGCTCGCGTACGAACCGGGATAAAACCCAAATTCCTAACACGGCCTCGCGCTGTCACCCAAATCCTCTTTATTGGCCTCCCCCTTGCCTCTGGACCGCGTACCCCCGTATTCGCCTCCCCCCGACGACGGGGTACATGCAACTCCTGCAACACACCCTCCTCCGCCCTGTGTATGCCGTTGTTGATCATGGACTCGTCAGGCGACCTGAAACCGAGGTGGGGAGAGTGGGGATGTGGGCGGGGCGGGGGAATGGGGTTTAGAGGAGGGCGAAAGGCTGGTCGGGTGGGGCGGGTGGAAACAGCAAATATAGGGGGCGCTTGACTCAAGAAAACTGCCAAAAGAGCAACTGTGCGGGCTCTGGGGGAGGGGTTCTACATAAACCGACAGTACGGTTTCTTCCATGAACATCCGAGTGTATCCACTCTTGCTCCATTTTTTACCCTTTCGTCTGCTCGTTACTATTCCGACTTCGTTGGCTTCAAGCAAAAGAACAGATGACGCAGAACCAAATAATATTGAAAATGACGGCATATCTACAGAAATGATACCGCAGCTTGTAATGATTCACTGATTGAACGATTTTAAAGTTAGCAGCTTTGCGCGCTTCACCACATGGGGTGGCATCATGGTGAGATTGGTTGAGGAGTGAGGATTTTGGGAAGTGTTAGATGCATAACCCAAACATGATGAGGCAAAGGCTGCTTCTTTAAACGTGTGGCGTCCACACGGGAGGTGCCGGTGGTAATCGTGCTCTGTACTCATCCGCCCTCCCTGCAGTAACGTGCTGCTCCAGTCACACGCACCTGCAGCGGGCGCCTCCACGATGTCCGCCGCGGATGTTCGGGGCTACGTGGCCAAGGTACGTGCCCGTGAACCAACCTTACAAGATATCTAAACCATCAGTACATATTTAAAGCAATTATATATACGTGTGTGTATCTTGCTGTCGGCCCTAACTAGGCAATCATTTCCGCCCGCTTAAGCTCACTGTCCAGCCGCTGTGCGCGTACGTGCAGGTCGCGGACTTTGGCTTGTCTATGCCGGCCCAACACAACAGCACGGGCGCAGTGCTGGGTGTAGAGGGCGGTTGCGAGTGCAACTGGGGCGCCTTGGCGTACCTGGCACCCGAAGTCCCGCAGTTGGGGGCCAGCAAGAAGTCCGACGTGTACTCGTTCGGTTGTGTGCTGTACCACATGTGTACGGGCAAACAACCTTTTCAGGTAGAACTTCAGGATGGGATGGGCTGTGTTAGGTCGTCGTGCCTCGTCAGGGAATGGAGCCAGAGGTTGATACTATAATAGCGGAGCGGCGGAGGAGAAATGGAGGGGGGTTGTGGGGACACAGCCCGGGGTGGTGGTGTCAGGCTTGGCGGCATCTGTTGCAGGGTGATCAACACATGACACGATATGCCTAATCAGGAATATGAGAGAGAAAATATAATAATAATATAATAATGATAATGATGATGATAATAATAATAATGATAATAATAATGGGTGTCTCCCGACTGGTGGTGGGTTCAACAGCATTTTATTTATTGGCCGTATTTTTTATCTTACCGCCCGTGATTGTCTTCCACTTGGTAGGGCATCCGTCAGGGTCGTCTGCTTCTGGGCCTGGCCACGGGCGCGCTGGTCCTTGAATGGCCTGACAACATCTACAAAGTGCTCCGGAAGCTGGGGGAGGCTTGCTGCGCCCAAAATCCACGCGATCGGCCGTCTTTTGACAAAGTCGTGGCCGCGCTGCAGCGCACCATCAGTTACGTGGCGCGTGCTCCCAGCCCGTCAGGATTCAAGTAAGGCTTGCACGCATGTGTATGCTCGTGTGTATGTTCGTTTGTGCTTATATTGTGTATTGCAGCAGATTTGCGGCTATAGGATGTGCGCGGCCAACAGCTCTTGTCCCCTCCGTCCGCCCATACCCCCACTTTCCCCTCCTCCTCTCCTCCTCTCCACGTCGCCCTAGGCATGGGATGTTGGGTTTCAGTTCCAGCACCGAGGCGGAGGCGGCAGCGGAGGCGGAGGCAGCCGCGGCCGCGGCGGCCTGGCGGTCGGCTATTGTGGGCAATGCGCAACTCGGGGCCCAACCCCCCTGGGCGGCCTCACTACCCCGTTCGGAGCAGCTGACCTAGGGCTGCGGCACGCAGTTGATTATTATTTGAGAGACCTGACATCGGTATGATGGCCATTCTTTCTGTATGGCGGTATGAGAGGGTGTTAGGGGTTGTGTTGTTATAATGGGGCAATGGGGTTTTATGTATAAATGCATATTCCACCTATCAAAGACATGCCGGTATGTTTGTGTATGATGATGATGGAGCACGTATGAATGTGTGTATGCGGAAACCATTTATGGATCCAAATAGATTCATGTGCGTCGTTGCGAGCCCCGAAACAGAAACGAAAGAAGTTATTGTTTGGTGCGGAGGGGAGTCCTCGGCTCGGTGGGTTGTCGATCTGATTTACACCTGTCTGGTCAGAGTCAACCCCAACCGAGGACTCAGGAGCCGAGGAACTCACCCAAAGGAGCTTCCCTGTCGTGATTGCCTGACGTGTATGTGCGGGGAAGGGACAGGAAATGGGCAAGAGCGGTCCGTGAAGGAAGGCGGCGGAGCGTGCAGGGCGCCATGAAGGGCCCGTCATACACTTGTGCACACGCTTACACCACTCACAAACACAAACCTGCCAGGCGAGCCGGCCGGTCTATGTGTTTGTGTGTGTGTGTGTGTGTGTGTGTGTGTTGCGCTCGAAGGAGCAGCAGCATTTTGACGAATCTACATGAGTTGATTGGTGCGACGCCTGATTACGTACTAGCAAGGCGGAGGAGGTTTGTCTCTTCATAATCGAGGGTATCGGCCAAGCAGGATCATGCAAGCCCTTAGGCGCCGAACTAAAAGGGCGATGCCGAGGAGTTGATGAGAAATAAATGCTTCATATTTTCCAAATTGGGCGGAGAATCAGAGCAAGTGAGAAGAGGGCATTTCGCTAACTTTGGGGAGCTTTCAGCAGGCTTGTTCTTGTTCTTGGTCTTGTTCTTGTTCTTGGCTTTGTTACTGGGATCGGCCAAAATATCACCAACAATGCTAGATGGACTGATAGTGTATGAAGTAATTTGGTAACGAGTGAGCTAACGATTCGATAAATGCGGAAACACAAAAAATTCAATCGGGATGCGGGAAATTTGTTTTACCATTTGCTGTGCATGTACGACATTGCCTGATGGTCATATTGCTTTCGACAGGGACCTGGATGAACAATCGTTTTTGCGATTCATCAATACCGCAAAACTAATGAACACCGCAAGGATACATCATGGCGCGTAAATTTTATAAGGCGGGATTTTTTACGTTGTGAATTGGCGGGAAGGAACGATCTGACGATGCGCCAGCGGTTATTGACTGATGATAGTTACAGGTCCTTTTCGTACGTAACCTCCCGACCGTTCGATGGGCCGCGCCCACGACCAGGCTCAACAGCTGGGCTGCTGGCTGCTGGCTGTGCAGTTCCTCATATACTGTATGTGCCCCGCTACGGGTGAAGGGTGCGAATACGAAAATCATTTCATCACACCGCATATTATAATAAGCCTCATAGAACAACGGCATAAGCATAGCCCATGTGAGCTCGCCGGTTTTGTAGTCAGGTATGTGGTTTGCGCTGTTGGGTGATTATTTACATTTAGACACACGTTCAGTCTTAGGGTTTACGCCGCCTCATCGCAGGCATTGGCCGCTAGTGCCTTTAGACACCAGGGCGCAGGCGCAAGGACGGAAAAGAATGACTGGGATGATGTTATTGATGGCAGAGGGGTACCCGGGGACTGCGGTAGCGTTACTGGGGGGAATTTGGCAGCGTACGAGAAGCAACAGAGGCGATGGCAGCGGCGGTGGCAGCAGCGGCGGCGCGCGTGGTGGTGATGATGGCGCTGGCTCTGGCGGCATGTACCTCGCATGAGATATTCGTGCCAATCTTATATGTCCGTCTGTCTGTCTGTCTGTACACGCCCCTTGGGATGTGATTTTTTAAATGAGAGCGCTGCATCCTAGCAGAGCCTGTTGTTGGTGGCGTTTGTGGGTTTCGGAGCCGTCTTCGGGAGAGGGCGTCGGCGAAGCGCGCAGCTTTTTTGGTTGCTACATGCAGCGCGAGATTGGGACATTTGCACCACAATTTCTGTTGTGTTTGCAATACTGTGTAATCCTGATATAGCAGTAACAACAATATATATTACTAAGCATTTCTCTTTCGGAAAGAAGCAGTGTTCGTCTCCCGCCTCATCATTTAAAGCAGGCTCATGGGGCGCAGAGGCGACTGCGCAGTTGACTGTGTTGTGAACTCAACGCGCGTCATTTACGCTCAGAAATGCAAGGCGATGTGTTTGCCCTGTCGTACTGGACTACGGGCACATATTGGATTTATTTACGGGATCTGTGAAATGTACGGATGACCGGACGCCGTTCTTCCTTGCTTGTTGGGGGAGTCCTATGCTGGCTCAGTGGTAATCCGCACTTCGTTCTGTCTTTTACCATTCAATTCCTGAAGCCGTTTCATTTTCCGCATGGAGTTTGACCACTTTTGCTGCGCCATTGCTGGTGGTCTTCTGTGTCAATGGCTGTATATGTGTCGAGGATCCCTATCGTCGATGTCGATGGTGATGCTGGTATCTGCACATCGTCCGTTGGAGGAGGAGGACGGGCGAGCGGCATGTGAGCACTTTCCGGCGGTGTAAGGCAGCGTGCCGCGGTGCATGGAGAAAGCACAGGCATGGAGGGGGGAACAAGCGGCGCAATGGTGGCGTGGAAGCCATGGAGGCTGTTAACTCTTCCGTTGTTTGCCGGGTGATTTCGCATCTCTTGGCGATCAACCCCCCTCCTTCTCACACTTTGTATTTCCTTTTGTTCATATCGGGTTAGCGATGGCAAATAGAAGGACTGGCCGACGTGGTCAAAGTTTTCGTTTTTCAGCCGCTTCTCCCTCAGCCGTGTGTCCTCGTCGTCGTTGCCAAGTTTCAAATACGGCATGGGTGGTTGAACGGATCATGGACAGAACGTCAACATGGCGCCTGCGTCCAATCGGTTCCGGGACCCGAGGGGGTTTTGGGTAACGTGTTCGCACATAGTGTGTACGATTTCCGGTGCTATGTCGTGACATGAGGCGCTGGGTGTTGACAAAACCTATGGGGGTCGACCGGAGGGTTACAACCCCCCACACGTTATGTCGTTAGCGAATCTCCGTCATCTCTGCTTACTCATCTCCGCACAAACCTCGAAACCTGCATTTCACGGTCTGTCAGGGCCAACCGATGCACACCACATGAGCACGGGAGGTGCACTGGTCTGGTCAGGGGGATAGTAGCACGCCCTCAGGGTTTGACTTGACCGACTTCAAAGGCCTGGATTGGATGGGAACGCTTGCATCTGGGCCATCTTCACATCCCCTCCTTTTATCCTAGTTAGTTTACAAGTACGGCACGACACGGCCGTGCATAAATAGGTCGGCCCAAACCCACAACAATCAACCGACTGTGGGACGATTGCGAACAGAACCGCCTTCTCTTTCCTCACTTTCCTAGTCGGCTTTCGGTTCCGGACTTTGTTTCCGTACCTCAGCATCTTGATCCGAAAAAGGACAGACATCACCCCCGATGGCGCACCCCGTCGTCGCATGCCGTACGTGGGCTGGTCAGGTGATCGAGAGCCCCCTAACTGCACTTAAACAACTAATGGACACGAGGGTCCTCCCCGGGGAGACGGAAGAAGGCAGCATTCCAATAGCTGATGCCAATAGCCTGTCGGGCCAACCCAATTCTTCACGGAACCCGGCGGCTCGCTAATGTCCGGAGGAGCTCCTAGCACACACATACCGCACGAGAGTGGGGAACGTCGCTTCCAAACGCGCAAGTTCGCGTATCCGCCTTTCCGCTGCTAGGCACACCTCCTCTCCCCTGTCCTGCACCTCAACCTTTTTAAGACCACAAAACGCCCCGCCCCACGTAAATCCGTTGGTGTGTAGGTAGAACACACCACGCCCCGCCCCGCCCTCGTTGCAGTGGGGTATAGGGTGCGGAGGGACCTCTACCGATCGACTCATGCACTATCTATCGCACGCCGGGCCACCCTGACTGACAGGACGGCGCTGGCCACCAGTCCCTATCCAGATGAGTTCTAGGTGTGCTTGCGGCGCACTCCTCTCCTCCTCAGAGCTCACCCCTCACCCGCGGTATGCAGGTCCCATTTGATCTCCCTAGAGCACCAGCAAGTCATGGCTGAAGCCCCCCATCTAATGGACACATAGGGGCTAGGGGCTAGAGGCTTGGGGCAGGCAGCCGGCCACCCCGCACCAGTACCGCTGACGCCTCCAAACTGCTTCCGCGGCCGGCGCTCTCTTCGAAAGCCTCGAAGCAGCAAGATTTAGCGTCCCTTTCACGCCGGTGCGCGCGCCCAGCTGCCTGGCGCCGGCGTGGAATTGCCGCCGCCGCCACCACTACGGAGCGTGGAAGCACGGACCGAAGCTGCGCAGCGAAAGCAACCATGTCGTCGCCCTTGTGACCGATGCTGCCAGAGCTAATATTGGTGCGACACTTGCTCTTGCCGTCAGCTTGTAACGCGTCTAGTACGCGCCGCCAAGCTCGTACGACCCGGGCTCTGTGTATGGGCAACATTACCCGCCATGATGTATTGGTTGCTGTAGCCAACCATAACAACGATTTCCGCCCGGATTGCAAGTCGTGAAGGGGTTCTGTTGTCGTCACTAAGTCGGCGGCAGCGGCGGCGGCGACGCCAGCACGGGTGCTGCAGAGTCCCGCCGACAGCTCCGCTGCTGCCTCCGGGCCGGCGGCCAGGAGCTGTGCGGCGTGCTCAGAAGCCAGTTGGACTAGTTGCATTACCAGGACCGGCGACCCATCAGCCATCCGGGCCGCCACTGTACGGCGCGCACGCCGCCAGATCCACAAACGCTGATTCTCACCGATCGGCGGCACTCTGCGACTTCGCCGTCCACCGTCAACACTGCCTTCACTGCCAGCGTCATCATCGTCAAAGTCCTGCTCCGGTGCCGCCTTTGCCGCCACCGCCACCGCGGCAGCGGCCACTGCAGCCCGAATGTCCGCCGTCGCCGCCGCGAGTGGCTCAGCCGCGTTATCTTGGGCGGCGGCAGCAGCGGAGGAAAGACCAGACGCCTGGGCCGCGGCTATCCGCCGAAGCACAAGGGCGGCCAGCGCGCTGCCCCCACCCGACTCGCCAACCAGTCCCAGCTTCCGCAACCGCACCCGCGCCTTCAGCAGCTCTACGTGCAAGCGAAGCAGCGGCTCCGCTGCCTCACTGGAGCGACGCAACACCCTCAGGCCGGCAGCCAACACATAACCCACCGGAGACCTTCCTCCTTCTCCTGCCGCCGTCGCCGCCGCCGCCACCGCCACCGCCGCTGCCGCTTTTGCTGCTGCCGTCTGTGGCCCGCCACCACCGGAACGGGGTCCGACGACCCTCATGCGGCACAGCCGCAATAGCAAGGATACTTTGTATGATGCTGGCAGCTGCTGCGCGACAAGATGTGGCAGAGCGGCGGCGGCGCACTGCATCGCCTCCTCGGCCCCGATCGTCAGCCGCAATGACGCCAGGCCACTAAATACCTGTAGCAACCCGTTCGGCGGAAGCTCTCGAAGCCGCGGAAGGGCGGCCGCCAGCACTGCCCGCCGCCAGACGGGTCGAGTTGCCGCGGCGCGGCGTGCCGCGCACGGCAGCCGCTGCACCACCGCCAGCAACAGGGATACGTCCTGGGGCGAGCCATGCCCGGCTGCGAGCGCCGCCGCAGTGGCGTCCATCGCTGGACCGAGCACTTGATCCGCGATGTGGCGACGGAGCTCGGCGGCGGCGCGGGCATCACCTCCTAGCGCGGTGACTGTGTTGCCTGATTTTGCAGCCCGCCGCCGGCGCAGCATCCGTGCACTGACACGACAACAGTGCTGCCGTGGCGTCATCGCCGCTCCTGGCACTGCTGTTGCCGCTGCTGCTGCCTGTCCTAATCCTGCCCGCGACATCGCATCTAAGAGCGGCGGCGCCGACGATGTCGACCCTGCGGTATCAACTCCACCGGTGCTACAGATCGGCCTCAGCTCCGAAGCCTGTTCATGGGCCCTATCACCTGCCACGACTAAAGACAATCCGCCTCTCCCACGACGTGTCACAGCCCTCACAGCGCCCCCCTCAACACGCCATCGTCGCCTCCGCTGCCGCTGCTGCTGCTGTGGACCGATCCACATCGACATGACCCACAACATTAGAACGGTATTCCGCAGCTCCTGCCTGAGGCTGCTGCGGATACCTCCTCCTTCCCCTTCCCTTACCACTCTTCCCCCTTCCCTTCGCCATCTCCGCTTCAGCTCCGGAACCAAAGCCAGCAGCCACTCCGCGGGCGGCTGTACTCGCAACCGGTACAATGCCCAGGCGGTCTGGGAAAGGGACCGGTCATCCAGCTGCGCTAGCTTCCTCTGCAGGACGCCGAGCAGCGCGGTGCCCCAGGAAACCCGCGGCCGACACCCTA
This sequence comes from Volvox reticuliferus, assembly GCA_019650235.1. Taxonomy (NCBI): domain Eukaryota; kingdom Viridiplantae; phylum Chlorophyta; class Chlorophyceae; order Chlamydomonadales; family Volvocaceae; genus Volvox; species Volvox reticuliferus. Next base: position 1,012,878 of record BNCP01000004.1, read on the forward strand.
GCCGTACAAGAGCTGACGTCAGCATGGCGTAGTCCTGCCCCGTCATGGCGCCCAGCACCGACTCGCTCGCGTCCACCAAATCTGCCACATAGGACCAGGTGGGTCGGAAGCCCAGCGCCGCTAACGACCATGCGAGGACCGCCAGATCCCCCGGCGGCGCGGCGGCCAGGCCGCCACGGCAGGCGACTAAGAGGCGCTGTAGCCATGCCGATGACGGCCGCTCACCTAGCGCGGCCAACGCCCACAAGCTGTGCGCAGCGTCGATTGCATTGAAGCGGGGAATGGCCGTGGTGGCTATAAGGTGCCAGGTAGTGAGCAATGAGCGTGGCGGACGAAAGGCCGCTAGGCCGTCTGCTTCCAACTTACCGCCGCCGTGGACGGCAACGGCCGCATTGGCGGGTCCTTCCTCCGATGGTTGTTGCCATGGCTGCGTCGCCGCCGCCATCCTGTACAGCTGCGCCACTGCATGCAGAGCCTGCGCAAGCTGGCGCGGGCTGGCGCGGGGCAGAAGCTGCTCCATCGACGAGTACAGCCGCGCCACCCACCATCGTGGCAGCGGCAGTGTCAGTTGCGCTGCAGCCGACGCTATGTGGATCAGATCGTCGATGTTACATAGGGCTATCCTGCTTACGCGGCCGCCACCGCCGTCGCCGCTGTTCCCATTTCCGGCTGAGCTTGCGGCCGCGGCCGCAGCCGCTCCCTCAACTTCACCTACAGCCCCAAACGGGGCCCTGTCCGCAGGCATACGCGCAAGGCTCTCCAGCAGAAAACGTTCCACCCAGCCCTCTTCCGGAACAAACCCTGCTGCCGCCAGTGCCGACAGCACATTGGATAGCGCCTGCGGGTTACACTCCGGCAACTTGCCGTACAACGCGGCGCACAGGTCGCCCAGCAGCCAGTCTGGCACAGTCATCCCCGACCGTACGACGCCGTGGAGCAGATTGGCAAGTGCTTGTGACCCGCACTCCGGCAGCACAGCCGAGCAACGCGCCAGGAAGCGCTCCTGCCAGACGGCGCTGGGCAGGAGTAGCGGCGGCGCAGTACCCGCTGCCGCCCCCGCGTAGCCGCTGTTCCGGTGGGCTTGCAGCGCCGCCAGTGCCAGCGCTACGAGTGACAGATCCTGTCCTTTGAACCGCTGCAAATGCGGCTCCGCAGCCGCCAGCAGCAGCTGCAGCGCTGCCAGCGGCAACCGCATTTGCAGGCGGCTCACGGCCCACAGACTCAGACTCACGTCTTTAGGCTGGAAGCTGCACTGCAGGAGGTAGGGCTGTGCCGCCGCAAACCACGCTGCCGTCCAGGCCGGCGGCGGCCCCGGTAAGGCGCGAGAGAGCTTCGCCAGGGAGTGGAGGCAGAGACTGAGTTGCGCCGGTCCCATGAGCCGTAGCACTCCCGTGTGTTGGAGCAACCATCGCTCCAGGAAGGCTCCCAGGTCCGCAGCCTCTGGTGGCCGCATACTGTAGGCTGTGACGGCGGCCAAGCACCGCAGCACCGTCAACACAGCGTCAGGGCTGGCGGCAAACACCGCTGCGTCTGCACCGCCGCCGCCGCCGCCGCCAGTGACCAGTACGGCACGGAGCTCATACCAGTTGGTGGCCGCGAGGACGCGAGCCAGCAGCGCGTCATGCCGCCGATAATCAACGGCTCCGCCACCATCAGCAATGCGGCCCCGTCCGCGGAATCGGTCTCCGCTTGTTCGCATCGCGGCAGCACGCGGCGGCGCCGACACGGAGGGTGCTGAGGGCGGAAGGTAAAGCTGCTCCGGAGAGCGAAGGCTCCACTCAATTGCGGCTGGGGGTCCCGCTGCATCTAACATTGGAATCCCACCATCCGAAGGCCGCGCGGAGGACGCTGCAGTGGAGGCAGGTTGTGTGGAGCGGACTCCGGGGCGGGGGGGCGGCTGTAGCTGCAGTGCTGGTGCACGGCGTTGGTCATCGCCGGGGCCCGGTGGCTGTTGCGGCGCCTCCTTGCTGTGCGCCAGCGTCCAGCTAGGCCGCGCTTCTGCAGCGCCGATGCCCACCTGCCTCTGCGCCCCTGCTGCTACCGCCGTTGATGGCCCACAACTGCAGAAATCAGCACTGCTCGTCGTAACACAGACCGCGCCTTCATCAGTGTTTCCAGGACATCCGGTCTGGAGGTGTGGCGGTGGTGAAATTTAGGTAGCAGATCGGGGGGATGAGACGAAGGAATGTGCACGAGGGGCTGGCGAGAACGAACTGGGGTGGCGCACCTGACGGATGGTAACACCCTCAGTCGGCACGGGCAGAAGTGCTGTGTCCAGAACGACTTCTCCAGATCTTCGTAGGCGCAGGGGCGATTCTGGCCCCAGCCGTGGTAACGATGTTGAGCGCGGCTGCGGCAAAAGGATAAGGCGATGGTGCTTTTTTGTCATACAAAAGAAACGGGCCCGCATGGCGCGCATGTAGCTTCGTAATGTTCGTACCAAGGCATTGCCGTTGCGAAAAGGAACACCTGGCTCGTTGCTGTGCTCTCGTCTGCAAGCGAGGACCACAAACAGTCAGCAACCCTGAAGCGACCACGTCATAAAAGATCAACATACCTTATTAAGGCAGATCCAACAGCTGAATGATGTTTACGCTGTAGGGAATTGGCTGTCGCCAGCCGGGCTGGAAATGCCATGTAAATTCTGCCCCTGCCGCCGCCGCATCACGCTACCTGGACATATGAATAACTTAATAGGAACCAAGCTAACCGTCGAACTGGGTAAGATTTTATCTATTCCAAGCCACAATTTCGCTGTGAGCTTGCTGTAGGAGGCTATTGTTACGATGGAACCCTCACTAAAAACGCATTAGCTCTGCAACTAACGTTCCTACGTTTTCCAAATTCCTAATTTTCCTAACTCAATGGGTAAAACGTGGGTCAAATGTTGTACAATACGGCATCATGGCCAACCGTTTAAACGAACTGGAGCAACCGCGAGTCCGCGAGACTGCGGCCTGCTTTAGTTGTTGCTCTATACTCACAAGTCCTTTTGATCCACTAATTGCTACAAGTTCCAATCAAGGATTCCGTAACCTCACAGCTCAACCCTCGCATTCTGGCTAACCTGAAACTCGTGGCGTGCCAGGCCAATGCCCTGCCAGGCATGTGCGAAGGCTTAGGTCCGTTGGGTCCTTGGGTCCCACGCTGCACAGCGACACTCCACACCTCGCTGACAACATTTCAGGGTGACCAGAACCGCATGTTCTGCCAAAATCATAACGATATGGGAATGCAAACAGCTCTCTCAGGCAACCACCGGCGAAACATCCCATGATCCCAATAATCCAAACGTTTTCAGATGGTCCAGACTGAAAGCAAAGACATGTTATTTGCCGGATTATCAGTACCTTGTGTAATTTTCAATCGCAATTTGGAGCAAAGTCGACAACATGAATGAAATTATATGGAATATTACAACTAACGGTCTCCACGCAAGGGTCGCAACTCCTCTTGCACGCTTATGCAAGGTAAGCACCACTCTCAGCAACGCATTCATCGGATCCCTCTTCGCTATGCTCCATACCGGTAAAAGCCTGAAGCCATTTTGCTGCCAGTACCCAGTAGGCCGTTGGCATTTACGTTACTCGTTACCGGAAATCGCCGTACCTGCCGCGTCTTTGCAGAATTTCATTGCCTCAAGCTCAATGTCAATCCGCCATTGAGGAAAATGCACGCGATGGCGAGTCGATATTGTGCTCGGGGACAGATCGCCATATTTGATAGACGCCTCCCTCCACCATCTATTTCCTTGCATACATCCAGCCGGCATTTTATAGCTATTCAGCATGTACAATTCACTTCGATGAAATGTTTAAACTCCAACTTTTTTAACATCTCAGGGAAAAGCGATCGCGGTGCCATTCCACGCACAGCACTCCAGTCCGCGACAGCAGAAGCGCCTACGTCGCCAGTGAGGGAAGATTCCAATGACGATGAATCAGACCTCCAAAATTTTTTATCCTGGCTTGTAGCAAACGGTACGTCGTTCAGGATCATTCTCTTTGTGCCGTACGCCTTCAAAGTCTGGAAAAGACCTCGATACTTTCCGTACCCGGCACCCGCGAGTTTGCAATCGTTCCCCATGCCTCTTGCGCCCCCCCCCTTCTTCAGGCGTTCAGGGCATCGGGCAAGAGGGGAGCAAATTGGCTCTGTTCCAATCTGAAAACGGAGAGCGAGGCTTGATGTGTGAGGAGGTGCGCTCGGTGTGCTGCTCAACGGGCAGGGCAGCTTGCTTTTTGCGTCAAACCCTGCCCCGTCCTCCCTCAGTCTATGGTATCGGGCCTTAAGGGGCCTTATCTGTTTTTGCTTATCTATTCTGATATTGTTTTTTCTTAGGGTTGCGACTTCATGTTTTCACTTCCCCGGCAGCCCGTCTCCAAGGGCGACGTGGTTTTGGAAGTGCCCTTGCGGCTGGCGTTAACGGATCATTCCGAGGATGCGGAATCCAACCAGCTGCTGTATCCGGTGGGAAATGGGAAGATGGGGGAAAGGGGGAAGATTTGCCACTATTTTCACTGGAGCAGTAGCCTTACGGCCCGGTGGGTCGATGGAGCAGTACGGCCAGCGGGTCGGTGGGCCAAAGCTGTCAAAACACACACGCCGCATCCCAGCATGTAGCACTCGAAGAACGTCAAACGACCAGTTAAACTGTTCCCCAGTCCTCTCCCTACCCTGCCCTGAATCCCAAAGGGGGCTCCCTGGAGCGTCCGATTGGCATGCAAGCTACTGCGCCACCTGGCGGCCGGGAAGCGCTCCCCTTGGGCGCCGTACATCAAGGTGGGCATGTTGAAACCCGTGGATCTCCGACTGTGATCCTGTGGGTGTGCCAAACCCCCCCCCCCCCCCACACACACACACACACACACCCCTACGGATGGACATTGATTGCAGCACCATTGGCGGCGCTTATGGGCCGGCTGACCACACCATACCAAAGGTCTGCACCATCGCCACTATACCCCTGCTGGTCTTCCCCTCCCCCTCCCCCTCCCCCTCCCCCTGCTCCTCCCCCTCCGCATGACAGGTACTTCCCCGCCATGTGCCGGCCCCTCTGGAGAGCTTCACCTGGGAGGACATCTCCGCACTGCGCTACCCCTCCGCGCAGGAGGCGCTCCACTCCGCAGACTGGCTGAGAGCGGACGCATTCATGGCGACCAGCGAGGAGGCGCGAGGGGGACTGGGGGAGGAGGCCTTCCGCTGGGCGTTGTCGGTGCGTTGGTCAGCCCGCGCCATGAATCCGCGCGCAAAATGGATTCGTTACTCAGCGGGTCGGTGGGCCGATGGTGGGTCAAAACTAAGGTGTGGCCGTGATTGGATGTGGCTTAAAGGCGACGGTGGGTTCTTTTCTTGGGAGCCGTGAGACTGTGAGGGTGGTTGTGAGGCTTTGCGCCACCTGCGGATTTGCGCTTTGAGCGGGACCAGGGGTGGCCATCTAGGAGTTGTATCGATCTTGCCCGGGCCACTAGCCGCCAGTGTCCAGCTGCCAGCCTGTCCACAGTATGTGGTTCCTGGCATTCCGTTCCATTGCAGCATACAGTGTCATTCGCGCCCTCCCGGCCCTTCAGGTGGTTCACTCGCGTACCTTCGCCAATGCGGCACCCGGCGGGGGTGTGGGTGTGCGCATGCTCGTGCCCTTGGTGGACATGCTCAACCACGGGGGGGATGAGGTGGTGGCGGGGAGTCTCGGGCTGGGCGGTAACAAGGTGGTGGCGACGGACACCGTACGGTGCGCAACACGGGGGGGGGGGAAGAGGGAGAGGGAGCGAGGGAGAGGGAGAGGGAGGGGAAGTAGGACGGGTGGGTGAGTTCCCCCCCTCTAACCTTTTTCCTTACGCTCTCTTGCTCTGCCGCTCCTGCCGCGCCCTCCCATCTCTACGCCAGCTGGGATCTGCTTCCCCCGGCCCGCTCCTCCTCAGGGGGTTGGTCCATGGCCGTAAGTGCCACAAAGGATCTACAGCCCGGACAGGAAGTACTGCTGTCGTACGGCGAGAGGCCCAACGATGATTTCTTTCTGCACTACGGTAGGTAAGGCACCGACTTCTCGGGATTTATCCGAACCCGGCGTGTGTGTGCGTGTATTTTTGTGTGTGTGTGTCTATGCGTGTGTATGTATTTGTGTGTGTGTGTGTGTGCCTGTGTGCCTGTGTGTCTGTGTGTATTTGCGGTTCAGCTTGTGTTGTGATCTTGGCCAGACCTTATGGCAGCTCCTGTTGCGCGTGTCATGCGGTAGGGTGACACCTGCGTCGCCCACCCGCGGGAAAGTGTTGTACCTAATCCTGGTATGTATATACGAGGTGACCATTTGCGATTCTTTTTCCCTGCCTCGGGAAAGGCATATAAATAGTGTACATGCAGCCATGTTCACATACACACATGCACACACACGTACAACAGGAAAGCAGCGCGCACTCCCTGTCGAGTATTTTAAAAGTGTGCCGCATTTCAAATGCCTTTGCTTCATTAAATGCCTGATGAGATTGCACACGCGCACCCGTCCCCAAAGGTTTCGTGCCCCGGGCCAACCCCCATGATGATGCGGTGCTGTGGCCGGATTTGGAATCCTCCCTGGAGTGGCATTACGAGAGGATTGGCGCAGTCAAGGTACGAAACGTTTCCGAGGGGGAGGGGTGTGGAACACACAACGGACCTGGCCACACCTACCCACGAAGGTTGAAGGAAGGGTTCAGGCGCCGGTGCTCGGGAGGGGGCCCAGAGGGGCCCCGGTGAGGGTGAGGGTGAGGGTGAGGGTGTCAGCGAAAGTTTTGACAGGTTGCTCTTTGCCCTCTGTGCACGTTTCCCTTGAACCCGCTGTTGGCTTTTGTTCCATGATGAGTCCATGATGGGTCCGTGATAGCCCGCACTGCAACGCCCCGCGCCACTGTGCCCCGACTGCTCCATTGCAGCTGCCCCGAGAGGAGGCTCAGGAGCTGTACCTGGCCGCGCTGGAGGAGGGTCGGAGGGAGCAGGTCGCCGAGATGCGGCAGATGCGGCAGCAGCAACAAAAAAGCGGTGCTGACTCCGTGGGTGGAGAGGAGGAGGAGCAGCAGGCGGGGGATGTGCCACCGGAGATTGCACGCCAGCTGGCGCAGATTAAGGTGTGTTTATGTGCTAGCGTACGTCTGTGCCTGTGTGTGTCTGTCTGTGTGCATGTATGTGTCTGTGTGCCGCCGTTTATGGATGAAGTTTGCCGCAAGGGCCGCACTTTACCGGCTTTGACCCAAATACTGATCCACCCAAACCCACAGCCCCACAGCCCCACAGCCCCACAGCCCCACAGCCCCACAGCCCCACACACCTAACTTAAATTCAATGAAGGGTGTTTGTTGTTTCCCGCTGCGCTTTCCATTATTAACAAACAACCGAACTTCAGGTGCTAGCTGGGGGCCAAGTAACCGCCGCTGTGATGCGGGCCTTCACAGCCGTCAGCGGCGGCGATCTGGCCGCAGCAGAACGCGCCGTGGCCTTCCGCTGCGCCGAGGTGCTCTGGAACATGGCGCCGCCGTCGACAAGCCCTTTTGTCGTCACCGGCGCCGATGAGGCGCCGTCGGGCACAACCAGGCCTCCTGTCGCCGACGGCGCCGCGGACGGCGACATGCGCGGAGGCGCTGCGCAGCATATTGAATCATATCGCAGTGGGGAGGATGTAGCAGATGAAGAGGTCGTCACGAATGCCACCACCGGCGGCGGCGGCGGGGGGCTTCTGATGGAGCTGGCGATGCTGCTTGCGGATGATGACCCACGGCTCGTGACGGCGGCGGCGGCGGAGGAGGAGGCGGAAAAGGTGGAGCCTGATAGTGACGAGGCACGCTTCTGGGCGGAACAGCTACGAGGCTATCATCAGGTGTACATCTGCGGAAGCGAGCGACTGTGTGGAGCGGCGGGCCTGGATAGGGAGCGAGTTAGGGCCTTTAAGCTGCATGACTTGTGGAACGGAAACGGGGGGGAAAGGGAATGGGCTTATGCCTCGGGGGGGGAACCGTCCGCCACAGCAACGTCGTACCGTTTGAGGGCCGCCACGTTGCCTGCCGCCAGTGATGACAGTTACAGTTACATGACGTCATCATAGCATTTCAGTTTAATAACAAATCGTACAGTCTCGATCAGGGCACGAAGAAAGCGGATGTGAGATGTGGAAGGACTGAATGTGAGTGTCGGAGATGTGAGGCCGCCGCCGCGCTGACGTGAGAAAAGAAGCCAGATCGCCCAGTGCGCCCGGGATCGCTCTGCCTGCAGGTCCTCCTCCCTAGGTTCGTGGAGCTGCTACCTGAGGGGGCTGCGGTGGCGGCGGGGCTGGGGGCGGCCCCGTCAGCATCGGAGCCTACTTCCCCTGCTGCCACCGTCACGTCTATCACCGACACCACGGCTGCAGCATCCACCACGGGGGCACGCGGCAGTCCGGCAACAATCGACCGTACACCTGCCGGGGCCGGCATCGGCATCAAGTCCCGCTACGGCCTGCCGCCACCGTCGAAAGCTACGGTGGCGGCTGCTCAGGACGCTACCATCGCCATATCTGGCGGCGCCAGGGGTAATGCGCGGGGTAATGCAGTTCCCTTGAGGGAGCTGGTCCGGGCGTTGCTGCTGGGCCCTGGGACAGAAGATGCGGCAAAAAGAGAGCTGAGGCTGACGGGACCCCAGCGTCTCTCAATGGCGTTTAGATGCTACAAGCAGATGGTGTTGTGGGATGTGCTGCTCGGTAGTCCGGTAGTCGAGCCCAAGGACCTGGTAGATTTCCTGCGCCGTGGCGGTGGCGGTGGAAAATGAGATGGCGTGCGGAAGGGCCCCATGTCGCCCGGCACGTTCGCCTTTTGGGGGTAACTTATTGAATGCAGCGCGCTAAAACACTTGCGTGGCGAAAGGCGGGCGGCGGGTGAAGAGCGGGCAGGGGCGGGTACGTTGTTGATCTGCGCGACGAGACGAGGCGAGACGGGGCGGAAGTAGCTGTACACGGCCTGCGACTGCGTCAAATGATGATAGGCGCGGCTCTATTTAAAGCACAAGTTGCGCCTGTTTTTTGGGCCTGTTGTGAAATTTGTCGTCCTGGTATTTGCCGACACCAGCTCCGGAGTACAGCAACAACATTGTACAGTCGGTACAACGTAGTTACATGGTGCAAAACATCGTGCAATTCGACTTGAGCACAAGTTGTACATTTACCGCGTTGTAGAATAAGTATATTATGTACCTAAACAGGCTGAAGTAGGGTGTGCAAAGACGATCGAGCCTCAGTGTCGCGAGGTGATACGGCACGGCCACGATGAGCAAACCCACGGGACAGTTCCCGCGCAAGGCGAACCTACCAGACCCATATTCTCCATGCCCAAATGAAAAATGTCACGCAAGCACACGGAACATTCGAAATCTTTCAGAGCTAGAGTACTGGGCCGCCATTTGCCCGCATTTATCAGTCGGCGGGAGGCTTGAAATCAACAAGAAAAAGCGGAGCAAGCAAAATGATGAGGATTTTCGACGTCAGATGCATGATGAGGGCGTCTTCCAGGTATGGCGTCGGGCCCATGCCACGTGCATCAATATCGGAGGTAACGGCGTTTTCGTCCATTATCAGGGGCTGTAACACAACTGAGTGGGAACAGGTAGTTATAAGGGAAAGTGTCCATGGAGGTATGAATTTTGATGGACGTGTCTCTTTCGTAACAGGAACGCAAACCAGCACAACCGACCGTAACCGACAGTGTTGCTTTCCGAAGAGTACTGCTGCCTGTTTTATCGCATCTGATTGTAATTGGATGGATCTATTTTAGGATTTAACACGCTCACCTGTTTTAACTGAAAAAATGATTATAGGTTTATCCGTCTGAGATGCAATGGCCTGTGGACATTCATCGCCTAGCCTTGAACATGGTGACTCTAATGCAGCACGGCTGGCCTGCTACCTTCCTCCTAATGTTCGATGAGGTACGCTCAGCTGCTGTCAGCCCCTCCTTCCGCCACATCCCTGATTCTTGTTTGATGGGATCAAATTGTCGGGTCCTCCGCTCCGAAACCGCCTCCCAGCCGCCTCTCCGCCACCCAGCCCAGCCCAGCCCAGCCCAGCCCAGCCCAGCCCAGCCCAGCCCAGCCCAGCCCAGCCCAGCCCAGCCTCTATCCATTCACTGCCCCTACTTCTCCGTACCTCTGCAGGTGTGGGCACTGATCGAGCGAGCCAGCGGACTGATGGTGGCCACCACAGGAAACACCTGCAACATGGACGTATTATGCTGGTGGGTGAATGGACGCACTATGCAGGTGGCCTGGGGGGGTGACCTAGTGCCCGGAAAACACACGAGCTCAACCACCAGGGTCGGGGGGTGGGTATAATCCCTCAATTTAGGACAAGGGCAACCCCGCTTAGAGAGCACCTGAAAAGTACGTGCGTCTCCCCCCGAAGGTCCATCAGCTCGAACTTACCGTTGTTGTTTTCCTCATGGGTGTACTCATCAAAATAAAGCTCGCTCGTGTCTGCAAGCTCCCCACCTTCCCTCACACCCGCGCAGGTATGTGGATCCGAACGGGGGTGCAGCGGGCTTCTCCCCTCATCGTGATCGGCAGCCAGACGACTCCCCCGCCACCTTTCGCCCGGGGGACTCATCTCCCATGTACAGCACTTGCTGGGTGCCCCTGACGGATGCATGCCCCGAAAACAGCTGCCTCTACATGGTGCCTCGGTGAGTACGCGCAAGTTAGGGGGATGATGAAGCGGACAGCGGACCCGCCTGCACAGGACTTCCTGAGTTCGCGTTCGTTCGATGTCGATTAGGAGGCGTGTACGCCTTTTGCGGGAAATGTGTTTTCCACCGGGCGGAGGTTCGATGATGCTTACGGGTCGCGTCGTGGTTCGTGCGGCAGGCTTTTTTTCTGTCTGGCCTCAGCTCAATGCGCAGTAACGGATATTCGAATAAACGACATCTGCTTTGGCAACTGTCACTCGCTGTCACTCATGCACCGCGCGGTCCCGGATCTCCCCACCCTTCCCCCCCACCGCTTTCCACATCCACTCACCCCTCCCTCCCTCCCTCCCTCCCTCTCTTTTCCCTACACATACATACACAATCACACACAGGTGGGCGGACCCCGGCTACTACCATGGGGACGACGATGACGGTCCTGACCCCCTGAGCGTGGCACTGTCCAGCAAGGAGTCCTTCCAGTCCATCCGGGCCTTCCCCGCCGAGGCCGGCAGCGCCATCATCTTCTCGCACCGGTAGGGCTAGGGGATGGAGAGACGAGTGACGATACACAGCAGATGGGGGACGAAGAAGATATCCAGGAGAACTGGAATGATGGTATGGGATGTGGCCAGCTGACACGGTTTTAATTCGTACAACATCTTAACTTCCGCGTTATCCGCGGCCTTTAGGAAGTGGAATCAGGTCGGTGTAATCCTCGCTTTCGGATGACTTGTTGGCCAATGGCACAAACATTTCCGTCTTCCAAGTCATGCAACGGTTTATGACGATGATATCGATGACGTCGTTGAAACCGTTTAACCAAAAACTAACTTAATCCTTCCATTAACCTCTATTTTTCCGCGGAGGATCATACACTGGGGGAGTCGCGGTCGCAAGGGCTTCCACACGCCGCGACTGGCCATCTCCTGGGGCTGTGCCGATGACGCGTACGAACCTCCGTACTTTAGCCGGCAGTACTTGCCGTACCCGCCCATGGAGTTGCGTGCGGCGCTGGCGTGTGGGCAAATGCTGGTATACCACGAGCGCTTCCCCATGGCAGCACGGCAACTGTCGTTGTACTACAAGTTCTTCAACCTGCACGCCGACAAGTTTCAAGAGTCGTACAGGGCCAAGGTGGCGTCGGAGTTTGTGGCGGCGACGAAGGAGCTGGTGATGGCGGGGGCGGCGCCAGGGCCCGGCCGCGGCATGGCGTCGAATGGCGCCACTCACGGCGGCGGCGATGAGAGTCGAGTCCCGATGAACAGCAACAAAGTTGGCACTGGGGAGAAGAAAAAGAAGAAGCGCTCTGCGGGGGAAGGATCTGGCCACGCCGACGCCGACACCTTTCCTGACGTCAAGGGCGGCGGGTCCAATGCGGCAGCACCGCTTGGGGGTAAGGGCCTCAAGAAGGCAAAGAAGGCAGCTGTTCCCGGCTGTGACAAGGACCTAGCGGCAGCTCACCTAGCTATCGGTGGCGCCCAGGTGGCGGCAACGCTGACGGCTGTATCGCTGGCCGCCAAGAAGGCCCGCAAGGACAAGAAGGTGGCGGGGAAGACGGCGGCGGTGCCGGTGACTGCATTGGGGAAGGAAGGCGCACTCCAGGGGCAGCCGGCGGCGGCGGAAAGCCGGAAAAAAGGTGGCAGGAAGGCTGTGAACACTCGGTGGTCCCAAGATGGCGACGACGACGATGACGACGACGAGGAGGAGGGCCCCGGGTGGGAGGGGTTGCTAGTCGCTGGCGGCGGCGGCGGCGGCGACTCAGACGACGAGGTGATGGAGGATGCGCTGGATGCGATGTTGGATGCGAAGCTAGCTGGGCGGGAAGACGGGCTGGTGGACGACTTCGACGACTTCTAAGACAAGTACGTGTGAGGAGCGAAAGAATAAGCAGCGGTGGACTAGCAGAAATGGACCTTAGCGGTTTTGGAGGAAGGCGGCGTAAAGGAGGAAGAGAGGGGACGGTTCGTCCTAGGGGTTGGGATAAGTCCTGTGGGGGGCTGTTTTGTGCCATGAGAGGTTCGCAGGGTGGAGGCCGAGAGGGAGGAGGTTGCTGAGGTTGATGGAGGGGATGTCGCGTCTCTTCAGTGGGAACGCAGCGCAAACGATGGGATGGCATCATCGCAACCTGAGGGCACGTGGAGGATGAACGAGTTCGGCCGTTCATGGGCTCCGCTGGGGTGATGCTTTATACATCCGGACGGTGATGTTATTACGTACCAAGTCGTACACTACAAGATCGTACTCTACAAGGTCGTACACAGAGTTGCAAAGAGGCTCTACGTGTACGGGATGAGTGGTGATCTCTTAGATATCGAGGACATTGAACGAGGCGGAACTAGAAACGAAGGGTAGATGGGGGCGTATTGGATGAAGTATTGTATGCCGTTGGTCGTTGGGAGTGTTGGAAGTGTGCGACATGTCCTCTGGCTTTTGATATTGGGCAAATCGCCATAATGGGAAGTTGGGAACGATATCGTTGCAAAATGCTTGAAATCAATCTTCTACTGAAGAAGTATCTGTTAGTGTTTCACAGTCGATAACTGCTAACGGAGACTGATTGTTTGTCCACAGCCTCCGCGCGTACACGTATGCATGATGCCAATCGACTGGAGCTTTTAATCCTCAAGTGCTATTCAGAAGCTGCCGCCAAAAGGTTGCTTGCATTTTTCCGAACGCGGTCCCTCACCGATACCATCATCAGTGCAATCATATACCGTTCATTGATACAACATTTAATAAGTGAAAGCGCCAAAAGCTCTGATGGTTGGCGGCTTGCGGATTAAGCTCGTGCGATGGGGCTTCAACGTGAGAGATGCTGTGCTCTTACTACTGCAATTCATCCTTTATAGCAAATTTGGGTGTCTTGCTTGCAGCTTCGACCATTTTATGTGCTTTCGGTGATGCAAAGGCGTCAGGCGCGCAACTCTGGCTCACGAAAGGAAGACATCGGTTGGTGGGACCCCAATCCGGGTAAGAATCCGTCCAGGCTGAGGTGTCATTACTGGATCGACGGGTCATTCACAATGCTTCCTATCGCGCAGCTGCCGACGGTAACATGCACTTAGGCTTGAAGATGGACCGATTGAAGTGAGTACCCTCAATTCCATGAGACCAGCACTTGCGCCGTGCCAGCCAACTAAATGTGGGGGCTGCCGATGCAGGTATTGGTTAACCATTGGCGCGAAGCCAACTGACAAGGTGGCTGATCTTCTCGGGTACGTGGGTGTTCTTCCTCGGGTACCAAAACCCCCCATCTACAAACCTCGGGATCCGAACGACGACACGAAGTGGAGACCTGAGAAAGCAAACAAATAATGTCAAAGAACTGCTTTCAAACGTCGGGCCAAATCGGATTGTTGGGAATTTTGACAGGTTGCGGTCCTTCGATTCGTTTTGATCTGGGTTCCAATGCTTGATAATCTGCACCGAATGGCAGCGAACTTACAATAAGCATGGAGGATTGGCTGGCTGTCAGCTAGCACACGCGTACTCAGCTGTAGTCTGCATGAGGGCCCGGGCTGGCATGCTGGGGTGCGGTATTGAGCATAGTCATTGCATAGGAAAAAGTGCCTGGAGCTGCCTCCGCTTTACCTGAGAATGATGCATCGTGCTTGGCTCATGGAGGTGGCTCTGACGAGTCGGGCGGAATGGAACGGACAATGGGGAGAGGTGAGGTGAGCCATGCAATGTCGCAGGCTGGCTCTGGAGTGGGGATATTTGTAATCGCGGTAATATTCCCGTCTTCCACAGTCGCATTCCGAAAAGCATGCAGCTGATGTTTGTGGTGCCAGCTGCCAGGGTAATGACGAATAGTATAATAAAGACAAAAGATAAAGGAATAGCAGTATAGACAGATTAGCTAAGGCTGAAGAGCGGCTTGAGCACACGGATGGAAAGGGATGCCGGAGGCGTCTCTGCGTGCGAAGTGGTTGCCAGGACCGGTCATGCAATGGCCCCCTGTTTTGCGAAGTTGAGATGCTGAGAAGGAAACTCCATCCGCTCTTTTCGTTTGGTTTCGCTGCCAGGTGGCAGCGCCACGGATCATGATAGCCAGTCCGCCATTTTTATAGTTAACGCAGATGATTGTACAGCACTGGTAAAGACTTCCGATCATTAGCCTGACAGGAGCAAGAAGGAGGCTGCGCACAATCGATTCAATCTTTCCAATTGAGTGTACCGGTATAACAGGAGTGCAGGCAACCTAGCTGATTGGCCTCTGTGGCGGTTGGGTTTATCGAGTTAAGGCTTACACACAAATAGGTTACGAGATAACATAAATGTTTACGATTTCTGCAGAAATTTATAGGAGTGAAACGCAGGCGATGGTCGCAGAAAGTTGGCTGGTTATGGTGCGTACGGGTTATCAACGTCCCACCTCCCACGCTACACGTAAAGAACGTCGGACAATTAAAAGTCACAGAAACCGCATACGCAATACAATTTTACTTCCAAGAGCAAAGCCGTTCTGGCCTGGCATAGGAGTTCTCTGAAGACCTGGTGCTCTTATACTCAGCTAAGTTTTGAAGTTATCTATTACAAACTATAATGGACTTCATTATTACTTTATGTCATACTACATAGCCATCAGAATGCTATCTCTTAGGGAAATCCGAGCGGTATGCAGAACCAGTTTTGTTTTCTTCTAACCTGGGATTTCCTGGTTTGAACATGCGCCGTCATGGCCTCCAAATGCCGCTGGACCCCCACCAGGTCTGGTATAATTCCGTCGCGCGGCAAGGCACTCCATGGTTTCGACCCACTCACAGCTTGCCTGCCTTTGCAGCTGGCATCATGGCTTGTATTTTTTGCATTGGCCAGTGGAGTTTACGCATTCTACATGCCTTTCGTGGAGGACGCGGGCGTTCGCTGGTTTCTTGTGGCTTTATATTCGGTTCTAGTTGTGGCCATCGTCGCGTTGGACCTTTACACAAGGTATGTGAGAACGGAATCTTTGCTTTCTCCTAGGTAACTGTAGGCTGACTGAACCCTTGCTCCCTCCAGCTATTTGGACCCTTCAGACCCGGGCCTGACAGGAGCGACAGATGGAGAATTTTTTTGTGGTTTATGTCAGGTGCGTTTGCCTGTGTAGTAAGTGAACCTGTCGCACCTGGTACTGAAGTCTGCATACTTTCATTTCCCGCAGGCAAGCGTCGCGCGAAGCAGCAAGCACTGTCGCGCCTGCGATCGCTGCGTTGAGGGTTTTGATCATCATTGTAAATGGCTAAATAACTGCGTGGGTGCGCGCAACTACTGGCATTTCTTCGTGTTAATAAGCAGCACGGTCAGCTTGCTTGTACTGCAGCTCGCGTGGGGACTGTGGCTATTTATTCGAAGCTTCACAGAGAAAAGCGAGATGCGGGTCCTGGTGGCGGACAAGTATGGAAAAAGCGTTGTATATGGGGGATGGCAGGCAGCCTTAGCTATCTACATGGTACTCCTCGTGGCAGCGGTGGTAATGTTGGGCGAGCTATTATTCTTCCACATGGTCCTTATCAGTAAGGGCCTCACGACCTATGACTACATTATCGCGCAGCGCGACGCCAAACTCGCAGCACCGCCCAAAAGCAGCAGCAATAACATTAAAGCCTGCCGCTCCACCAAGGTCGCCGACACCACCACTGCCAAACGCAAAGTAAGGGTTGGACTCAACCCGTGCGCCGCCATGCGGACCTCAAAACCCCTAGGCAGCAACGCGTCATACGACGCGGCCAAGGGTGGCAAGGCCAACTCTGGCCATGGCGTGTCTGCGGACGCTACGGCACCCACCACCTCCATAGTCTCCCTTGGCAAGCCGGCGCTGAACGGAGTCGGGAGTGGCTCCTTAGACAGCACCTCATTCGATGGCAAGGATGGTTTGGGGGTCTCAGGAAAGGCAATCGCTGCCAGGGACGTTCAGGACATCGTGGCGCGCGCGGTAGCGGAGCAGACGGTATGCAAGCAGCCAAGCCTGCGGCAGGCCGCGGTGCTTCGCGGCTTGCCGGGAGCTGGCGGCGGTCCGGCCTTCGGCGGCCCGGGGGTTTGTGTGCCGGAATGCAGCAATACTGCATCGGAGGGGGGCGCGCCCAGCTGCGACAGAGCATCTTCATCGCCCATGCAGGCGGAATTCACGGCGTTGGAAATGGCGAAGGAGCTGTACAGTAACACGGGGAGGTTACCGGTGGCGTCCGCCGCTGTGGGGCCCTCCGGTTTCACTCATGGCCGCGCTCGGAGCCTTCGACGGGGCCCGGCGGCGCCCAACGGGCTGGCATCAGGACGAGGTAGCGCTGATGGGACGCAGCCGTCGGGGAGACACCTGGGGGGGCATCCGTCTTCGTCTCCTGGCGTCCTGAGCCCGACGGCCGCCCGGCCGGCACCAGCAATGCTGTCGGTCCCACTTGCGCGTGCCGTGTCATTGCCACCGCTGACCTCGGCACCTAGCTTACCTGGGCCAGCAGTGCCTGGTGGGCCGGGGTCGCGAAGTTTGTTGTTCCCGACCAAGTCCAAGTCGCCAGGGGGTTCAGGGACGGGCTCTCGTGGTCAGCTGCCAATGACCCCCGAGTGAAGGCTGCATATATGTCTTGGTGTTGTGTGATCATGGATCCAAATTCGTGATAAAGTGGTAGGAGGGGCGCGTGATTCAGGCATTCCTAGATAGGAGGGTAACCGTAGCTGTACCAATGATGAATGAATTAGTGGCACAGGCCAGAGTCACAAATGGATACGCGCAGATTGTGCGATCATGCATCCCGTATGGCTGGAATGGATCGGGATGACAGCAGCGCGGTATGACGGGCCGAGTTGGGCTGCATGCCTTTCGCTGCGTACGACGGTTGGCGGCGTTTTTCATCCTATTATCGGTTGATTATGTATGTACAGCCTGGGCATTGAAAAATATGTCCTCCCTTCGTCGTAAACGGCATCGTTTCGATGACTTCTGTGAATAGCTGAAGACAATGTGTGAATGACGCTGTTTGAGTAATTCAAGCAGGAGAGTGCTAGGTCATAGAGTAATTGAGGCACATTCTGCTAGTGTACATATGAACAATGGGCGGGTTTGGGGCGCCGGACCGTGGCGGCAGTCGCGAGGTGAGATGCCCGGAATTCTCAGGCTTGGTTGCGAGACTGATGGTTCTTATCCAATCAATTATAGGGTAAAAAATCTCTTCGCGGTAATAAGCAAGCATTACAAAAGCTCGTAAAAGATGAACAGAAAGGCCATGTCAAGGCAGCACCCCGCCCAACGCTTTCTGAAAAGCCACTTCCAGCTTTGCCTCCTGCTGAGGGTGAGGTTGCTCTTGTCGACGCAGCTGCACAGCTTGCAAGCCGCCAATTTGACCGGGACCAGTTCAAGGTAATGTGAGTTCCCTTTTACGGAACAGTTCCCAGTCGGCGCCAATCGTTGTAACCGCTGCAAATACAACTACTTGCGAGCCTATTAGAACCAGTTAATTTACTCAGATTCGGTTATCACGAAAGCGATTGGCGGATAGGGTCAGTGCTTATGAAGGATGTCGTTATACTGTCGTGCACAGGGTGACGGGGAAGACGGTAGCCCTCGTCCCGCCCGCAATATGACAGCAATGCACCGAGGAATCCAACCATGTCACTCAAGTGATGGCACAGGCGTTTGTTTTGCTCCCCATGGCAGCGGCTAACCATGCATGTGGGCCGCCCAGTAGTGTGCTCAAGCACCCCACCTCATAACAAAAGCTCAGATCCGTTATCTCCCCACTCACAAATCATATCATCCACATCCGGGGTCCAGGAGACATTGGAATGTTATCAGGCAAAGTAAGCAGGAGACTTCATCAGCGGCTCCATTGCTGCTGTGCCCCGTGCACGCCTGAATGTCTCCCCAGGTTCTGCAGCGCGCTGCCTCCTCGGGTGTTGGACCCATCATCACCTACACCACCGACGACTCCAAGCTGGAGGCGCTGGTCCGTACTGCTAAGGAGAACGCGGGCCAGGTGTATTGCATGGTGGGCGTGCACTCGGACAATATCAAACGAGCCAACGATAGGTGAGTTGCCCGCCTCACCCAAACCCACCCACGGATGCGTTTTGGGGAGTGGGGTCTCCAAGGCCGGTGCGAGGACAGCAGAAGAGCAGCGTTCGATACGGTCCACCGTCGATACCGATACATCAAAGAGAGGGGAGGGACATACAGGAGAAGAGAGGCATGTGAGAATACTCAAGGATTGTGTTAAGGTCAGGTTCTCAGGAAATGCGTACGGTTATCAAATTGACAATGGGCAGGCGTGGCGTTCGAACTGGCCTTAAGTCCGGCCCTAGCCAAATGGAATGAAATGCAATCCATCGCCGTTGTCCCGCTGGGATTGTATGGGCAGCCACACGCCATTAATTAACCCAACTAACGGGCATATCCTCCCCTGTGCTTCTTCAGACTATCCCCTGCGCGGCTCGAACAGCTGAAGGACTTGGCGCTGGAGGCGGGCTGTGTGGCGGTGCTGTCGGGTCTGGCATTTCGTGATGTGGGCATTAGATACGCGCAGGAGCGGGCACTCAGTGAGCAGATGGAGCTGGCGGCAGGGGTGGGCCTGCCGCTGGTGCTGTACGAGGTAGGGAAGCGGCTACCCGCCTTAGCACCGCTCGGGACGGGTGGCTCGGACTGCGTACCGCTCCCCCGCCACCACCCGGGTGGATCTTGGCCCCTACATCCTTCCCACCAGGGACAGTTTTGGCTTCGTCCCTTCTCATCTCGTTCCGGTATTCCGCCTCCTCTGTCCTCCCCGGGATGGTGGCCGTGTGCAGGTCCGCGCGTCTGAGGCTCTAGTAGAGCGCATCACCGAATTCCGGAGCAGCGGTGCGGGGGAGGGCCGGGCTGCTGTCGTCCCCATCGCCATCTTCAATTTCGCAGGCAGCAGGGAGGAGCTGGCGGCATACCTTGCCTTGGATTGTTACATCATCCTCACGGGTAGGCGAGGTCGGAGGGAGATGTATGTGTATGTGTGTGGTGAGTAAAGTGGGTAAATTATCGGGTATGGATTATTGTGGCCCACTATAATGTTTTTGTACCCAGCCCCCCGTCCGCCTCCTCGTCCGCCTCCTCCTCCTCCTCCTCCTCATCATCATCATCATCATCATCATCATCCACCGTCGCCACCACCACCACCTTCAGGACGCGTGTGTGACTCTACAGAACGCGGTGGACAGCTAAGGGACCTGGCAACCGCCATTCCTCCGGACCGCCTGATGTTGGCGTCGGACTCACCCTTCACGACGCCACAGAACATCCCAGATGTCTTTATGCGGGAGGGGCGCAACGAGCCGTCCAATCTACCGTATGTGCTCGAGGCCCTGGCGCCAGTGCTGGGCCTGCCGGCGGTGGAGCTAGCGGCATCGACGCGCAGAAATACGTTGGCGTTCTTCGGGATACAGGAAGCAGCGGAGGCGGCAGCAGCAGCGACGGCAGAGGCAGCGGCAGCAGCGGAGGCGATGGCGACGGCGACTGCGACAGCAGTTGCTGCGCCATCCGCTGGCGGCCCGACGTCAGCGGGGATCAGCAAGGCCGGCAGGCCGGGCACTGCACCGTCACCATCGCCGCCTCCGCTGCAGCAACAGCAACCGCAGGCGTCTCCGATATCTGCTCATCGAAAGGCAAAGGCGAAGGGACATGATCTTTCGCCGGTTGGTGCCGGCGGACAGGGACCATCCCTGGAGCTGGCGGGAGACCGTGACCAGGATGAGGATGACGATGAGGATGGGGAAGGGAGTGAAGGAGGAGATGATGAAAGGGACGGAGGTGGCACGAGTAACAGTACCCGCGCGGCCTGTTTGTTCGCCCTCATGCAGCTAAGAGAGGACGAAGACTGCGATGGCGACGGGGAAGATGCGAAAGCAGGAGCGGAGGCGGAAGAAGATGAGGAGGGGGATGATGGTACCGAACGCGCTGGCGCGGGCGCCTCCACCTCTCAGCCCGGAGGCGGTGACGCAGTGAAGCGTGGCGGGACGGCAGGTGGCAAGGGTGGTCCGCACCCGCCGCCGCGTAACTTCGTGGCGGAGTACGCCGCTGCGGCAGCGGCCAAGGGGCCAGTGACGGGGCCACGGGTCAGTTACTCGTGCCGCGGTTGTCGATCCGTGCTGTTCACTGAAGCGGACACAGAAGGTCACCAAGATGAGGAGCGGGCGCTGTTTGCTGCGAATAAGTGGGTCTCTTGGGGAGCTGAGCTGCGAGGACGAAGCGTCCTTGGAAGCGGTGCTGAGAAACGTGAATGCCGAATTGCCAAAGATTTAAAACCGATACGAAACAGCTGCGAGATCTGCCTCCCTCTCATGTAGTTAAAACAATCAGTGATGTGATGTTATTACGAGCAGCTTTATGGTTAGCTTGCGGTTAGTTGAAAGCCTAAAGGCTTCGTTTCTGAGGTGGACAGTGCGGTTTCTGAACATGGTCGTGGCTGCAGCACCTCCCTCCTTCCTTTTATACTCCGGAGTATTTTATCTGCTCTGCGTTCAAAAACCCAAACTAACTGCTCTTCCTTGGGCAGATTGTCTGCCCTTCGTCCCTAGGAGTGTCCACCTATGGATTCCCCCGATCCTCCGCCCTGTCGTCCTCCAGGGCCCGCAAGAAGGGGCGAGGCCGGCACGGCAACGATCTGGAAGCATCGCTATGCAGCATGCACTTCCTCAGAAAGCCACTGGCGTGGATGGAGGTGAGGTGTTATGGGGGTGTTAGGATAAACAAGGGATCTGGGCGGTGGGGGAGAAACGGACACACACTAAGGCGACTGCGGCTGCAGTGGGCTACGCCAGGAGTATTATGAGCTTGACAACCCTTGAGAATCATTCGCTCGGTCTCTCTGCACTGTAAAAGCTGAGCTTGTAGACAACCTCCCATTCTTTTGCGCAACAAATTGTGTTGAGACGGACGTAACGTACATATACACTTATCATGTTTGGTGTTTTTCGGTGAAGGCCTACTCCCACCCTCTCCCCCGTCCTCGTAATGCTTGCTGTTGACTTTCCTTCCGCTGCTGCTGCGGCTGCTCATGCTGCGACTGCATTTGATACACCCATCCTCGCGATGTGGGTTCCAGATGTGCCTACAGACGGAAGGTCCACGAGTGGGTGAAGGCAAGCTGGTGTGCCCCACCTGCGCCGCAAAGCTGGGCAAGTGGGCAGCGGGCGCCGGGGCGACCGGGGTGCAATGCTCCTGTGGTGTGACCATGCCGCCACCCGCGTATGCCATACTGCGTGCGCGGCTGGACATCCTGGATGCGCAGGTGGGGCGGGCGCTACGTGTATGTGTGTTTGCTGTGAGCAAGAAACAGACCAGGGCGAGACGAAGAAAATATAATGAAGTTAAATATATGGAAATATGGTCAAATATAATGATTTTAGTTAAATAGATTATTGAATTATGTTATTTAAAGGAAGAGCATGAAAAGAAGGGGTAAAAGGTATACGGCCGAAATCGGGGCGTCGTGAGGGCATGGCGCGCACGAGGGGACACATGTGTTGCAGACGAGGCGGGGCGCCTGCGGGAAGGAATTGCGAATGTAAATACAGGGATGTAGATGTAAGCCGAGCTCAGCTGTAAACGAATGCACTATCCTCCTGAAGCAGCTGCCCTAAGTACTGTAGAGAGCTGGCACTCTTCTCCTTCGCCCTTCCCCGCTGCTCTTCTGACCCTGCCCTGCATCTTCTCCAGCTGGACATTGCGTCGGCGGTGCAGAGCACCCTTAAGGCCTATGCGGAGGAAGAGGGCGCGGTGGACAGCAGCAGCACCGGGGATGAGGGCGCCGGCACGCGCAAGAAGCGACAAAAGCAGAGGCGCAACAAGACGGCCAACTTTAGTTCCTTCCGCAACAAGAACTTTGGTTTTAGCCTTAAGCAGCAGCGGCAGCTGGCGGAGAGCATTACGTCGGCAACGGCGGAGGGAGATAGGGGGGGCAGTGACGCGGGTGGGCTAGGCGCGGTCCGCGAGGAGTCGGATTAGCTGCGTGGAACGAGCCCGGTTTTGGCGCAAGGAAGCTATATATTTAATTATAACATGTCCATGACCCGTTATTTTAAGTAGTTGGTAACCTGCGGTGCTATGTGCGGACCTTCCTTAGGTTGTTTGGTGAACAGTCCCACCTTCACAAGTAGTGGGCCATAGCACATCATTTGTCATCTTATGAACTTTTGTCTTATGTTATAACCTTCCTTCACCATTTCCAAAACCATTAATATCTATGAAACAGGAAGAAGGCCATGAAACTCTTTAAACTTACAAAAAGTAACATATTCCTGCACTTAGTTCAGCAAATCTATGTGTATGTATCCAGCCGCAGCAAACCTCCGCAAGGTAGTTCCTCGCTGCCATCTACGTGAACAGGAGGACCCTGCCAACGTGGGCCATGCACTGACACGCCTGCATAAACAGAATGGGAATGACGAAGATCATAGACCCACCATAATTCACAAGGGCATGCGAAGGTATGAAACACATCACAAAAAAGAACGAGACCCAAAATTACGGTTAAGACTGTTCATCATTACCACTGCTAATAATAATAATAACACTCCCCCCTAGTGCCTACCTTCGAATCTAGCCAACGAAACATGAGGCTGCATACTGTGTGAAGACTTGTGGGGCGTGCGCAGTTGAGGGCTTCGAATCATTAAGCATGGCAGAGCTTGGATACTGTTGATGGGCGCCTTGCCGGTAATCGTGATAACCTGGGCAAAGATTTTCCAAAACCAACGGAGGGGGTGATGTGCAGAAGCTAGTGTACAAGAACATCCTATGTCAAGTCCACCGTTCCCCACCAAGAAAGATCTCTGCCAAGTAATGCAATTAAGCCGCTTGCAATAAACCCGAGACGGCCCTACCCGCACGGCTTGACGGCTGTACAAGTCCCACACACGCACGGTGCCATCTTCAGAGCCGGACACGAGCACCTCGCCATGCTTGAAGTGCGCCTCGTCGCCGCTGCAGCCCAATTCAGGATCGAGCGATGCCAAGGCTAAGCACGTCACCGGGCGATTATGGCCCACAAAGACCTGGTAGCTGCCACCGTCCTGCGCGTCCAGAAATCGTTTCGTCTCCGACCCGCCCATAACTGCATTGGCGGTGGCGTTCTGTGCGTCTGCATCTGTTGCCAATGCCACGGCGTACACAACACCATCGGCACCCGCTGCATATAGGGTCTCTTCGCCTGGGTGCAGCGTGATATGGCAGGCGGAACCATGAGGTAAAATTGGTACCTCGGCCCATCGTCCAGCAAAGCAATACATCGTGACCTCCTCCAATATGCACCAACGTTCTTTATACAAGCCAACCATCAGTGCGATCCGTACCAGAACACGAGAAGAACAGTGGAAGTTAGCACCAGCCTTTCACCGTTCCTTGGATCCTTCCCCGCCCCAACCATTCAACGTTACAGCCAACTGCTACACGCACCGGCGCTAAGTACAATGTCATTAATTGAAGCTGGCAGCGCGTGGGAGCGCAGCTGGCAGCCGTCTCCCAGCCTTCGCAACTTCACCGTGTGGTCCAAGGAGGCGCTGGCGAGCACTGACGCTGCATTTCCAACTCCTGCTGCCAGTGCGGTAACCTGCATTGTATGGTCACACCAAGTGTGAAGTGGTTTGGGGTTGACCACCGTGGGGGCCCTCAGATTTAGGTCTTGAGCGGGGTCCAGTAAATCAGCCAGAAGCCATGCGTGCAGCATCGTATCGTCGCCACCAGATAACAGCAAGGAGGCGCCGCCAGCGAAAAGCAGCGCGGTGACGCCCTGCGAAAGAGTACGGGAAAGGGATCACCTGAAGGGGACCATCTAGGAATCATGTAGGGAAATGTGCAGTTTGCACGTAGGACACAACATGTTTGCATGTATTCATTCATGTCCAATATCTTCTGGGTTGGAATTAACTTCATCACCATCACGACGTAGCATCCAGTTGAATACACAGCGGGCACAGCACAGGTCAGGCAACGAGCAGAAAACAAACCTTGAAATGTGCAGGCCATGCTCGAAGAAGACGACCCGAGCACAATTCCCAGAGATAGATTGTGCCGCTATTTCCTCCGCCGGCAAGGTACTTTCCGTCCGCAGTTGCTGTCAGTACTGAAAGAATTTCCGGAACGAGAGCCCGGTTTTGAGCATGATTCTACGATGGCCAAAATACAGGATTGGCGTCGAATTTATATTGGGCAAGCTAGACGACACGGGACCCACCGGAAGGGAGAAGAACTGAACATTCTGTTTGTCGGCTTGCGCCGCCGCAAAAGAGTCCGATCCAAGCACACAAACTCCTTTCTGCGAAACGTTACCCTTCCAGCTTGTTGTGATCTCTCCTGTTTTCAAGTCACTGCGTGCCCAACAGAAATTTTACTGGAATACAGCTCAAAGCCTTAGTGGCAACGCTAGGATAACCCACCATACACATATGCTGCCATCCGAAATACCAGATGCAATGATAAACTTAGAAGTTCTCATTCCAGGCGAAAATACAAAGCAAACAACTGTGATATTTCATTCACAGAAATCTATACGCATCTTTGTATTCCAGGTGAAAATAATAAGCACACATGTGCTATATTAGAGGCTTAAGAAAAGCATTTTTCTCAGGTTAGGAATTATATAACAAATGCGCGAGTATGAGAACACTGCATTTTTGTAACATACCTTTCCTTAAAGGTGCGATTAAATTTTTATACGAACTTTATTAAGAAATTTTGACAGATGGTAGAGGCAACAGTACTGATAAATTTTGCTGTTTTGCGCCATAGTGTTATAGGACGACGATACTGACACAGAATGGGCACTCGTCGCTTTTTGTGCTATCGCAGCTTACACTAATCCTCATCCTAATCCAACAAGAACTTAGCCTTAAGCAGCAGCAACTGGCAGAGAGCATCGGTGGCGGGGGATAGGGGAGGCAGTGACGCGGATGGGCTAGGCGCGGTCCGCGAGGAGTCGGATTAGCTGCGTGGAACGAGCTCGATTTTGGCGCAAGGTGTCCCTTGTGAAGAGCGGGTGGGCAGGTTGGGATGAAGTGCTTACGACAGTAGGGAAGCATCTTCACCGAGGACCATGGCAGTGTAGGTTGCTTCGAGTTCAGGATGTCAGTAGTCCGAATGTGCTCTACCTGTCGGCCTGTCACTAAGGAGGCTGAGGGAACTGTTCAGTCCGCGCCTGGTCTGTTTGAAGCCTTTTGGATCAAAGGGCTGTCCCCGCCGATTTGTTATATTGTTTGGAAGCTACATAATTAGTTATAACATGTTCATGACCCGTTACCTATAATTATTGGTAACCTGTGCCGCTATGTGCGGACCTTCCTAAATCTTGGCATCCTTAATGCATTTCAACCAGAGGTTAGCATTCATAGAACTTTTCTGGTTGCTCTGCTGATACGAGTACTCACAATAAAGTAAGATAGCAAACATAGGAATGCGTACTAGTGGGCTGTACGTCAAGGAGATTTTGGCGCGATCCTATCGAGGCGAACATGCAGCGTTATATGCAATACACAGTTTATGACAAGCGAACTATTTCCGTCACTTCTATGATCATGACTCCTGAGGATTACGATCGGATGCAGGCTATCGTTAGCCTGCCCTTCGGGGCATGTCCATCTGTAACTGCTTTGCGGCGTAACTTCCCAAAGTGAGAGGAAAATAATCAGTTCTTCAGATTGCGTCGGATACCTACGAGGTTTTTGTGAATTCAGGGTCAAGACTGAGACGTGGCTGGCAATTTATGGGCAAGAGCAACAATATAAAGTCATTAGGAGCCATCATCTTCATAAGGCAAATGTCGTCAATTACATAGCTAGGTCAGTGCGGTCCTTGTCAGGTGACGATGACATTTCCCCCCCGCCTGTGCGAGGGAGCTTGCAGGTTGCAGCAGCACGCCATCATAGCATTATATGAGGCCTTGACGTTGATTTCCCATGGCATGCAGTGGGATTGTCTCATACATTGGAGGGGGCCAGCGAGCCCGTACGTGGGCGCATTAACATTCGCCGTTGCCCTCCCGTCCCGTTTTCGGGCACAGGTATGCCAACGGTGAGGACGTGCTGCAGCTCAGCGCTGACGTGGACTTCCCTCCATGCATGCTGCTAAGGCGGATGCTGGAGAAAATTATCGATGCGCCCAAACAGGCACGTTATTCGCCCACTGGCTTGCATGGCCCAGACGACCATCACGATGCCACCGCACTGCACCTTTTATCCCCCCAACCGTCGCACTTCTCCATTATCTGCCTTGCTGAACAGTGTCGGTGGACATGCCCCGTTCTCCCCACATATCGGCAACCCTCAGCCGCTCTACCTATTTGCCTTAACCCAGAACCCCACATCTCTGAATCCCAACCCGTTGCCTCTTCAGTACTCATTCCTGCTGACTGTCCCTCTGTGCGCGTGTGTGTTTCCGTTCCCCTACCTCCTTCCCTATCTTCCCCCTTGAGCCTAGGCTGTCGGCGAGATTCTGCGCCACCCTGACCGTCTGGACAGCTCTCTGTGTCCCGGAGTGCCCGCCCCGCTGTTGGCCCGCCTGCGTGTAGACGTGGTTCGCTGCGTGCACGCTGACTGCTGCTACTCGCCACTCAGCGACGTAGCGAAGCAGGTGTGGTATGGCGGATCACGGGCGCTGGTCTAGCTGCCTTGATTAATACAGTATTCGCACCAAGGATCCTGTCCTCTCAACTTCCCAGGTGACGGGACTGGAGTATGAGCTGTACCTGCAGCATCGCCTGGCGGAGGCGGGGCTATCATTCTGGAGCGAGGGTGAGCTGCGACAGCTCGGCTTTCATAAGACACCTGATTGCAAGCTCAAGGTGGGCAACCCTCACTATTACTAACGTTTTTTCCGCAGGAGCTGTTTGGTGCACAATTGCACTTATCTTTGTGTGCAGCACAGTGCAGCACTGTCCGTTAACCCAATTAACACCTCCGGCTCAAGGAGCAAGATTCAAGTTCGCAGATTCTAGCTAAGCCCTTTGATGGCGAAACCGTACTAGGGTTTTGCGGGATGGGGACGCATCTGTGCACCTCTCGTAACCCATGCCGTGCCTTGTATGTTGACGAACATTTGATAAACGGCATCTGTCCATGCGCCCTCAGGTCCCGGTTGCCGTCCGCACGCGTTCCGGCAGCGAGCATCTCGTGTGCTGGGTGGACAGCAAGGCCACATTCGGGGACCATCGTACCCACCTCAAACAGGTGGAGGAGCAGTACTGCACCTACGTCAACAGGTCAGAGCTATGGCGTAAAGTGAAGTAGGGGGTGTTTTTAAGGTGCGATGTGTTGCTCTGTGTTCTGAATTGAAATGGGGTTGGGTAGAGCAGGGTAGAGTGAGGCCCGGCGCAGCGCTTGCCCCGGCCCCCAGGTGTGTGTCCAGTCCGGCTGGACATCCTTACAGCCCGGGAGGCCTTGGCTCGGCCTGGCCAGGCTTGGGTATTCTTTGCTTACCCAAACTGGAAACCTGGAGTCATAACAGGGAGGCCTGAGAGCGCCACCCTTCTGGCCTGTTCCTAACCCTGACGGGGCTGCCTCCCGCTGGCTCGCAGGTACGGACCCGGCATGGTGATCTATTGGTTCGGGTTTGTGGAGGACCTTAACACAGACCCACATGTACTGCTCTGCGATGACTTTCCAGACTCCGCCAGCATCATCAAAATTACGGACCCGGCCTCGCAGCAACAGCAACCAAAGCAGCCTTCGGCACGCGGCCGCGGCGCCGTCACGCCCGGCACGCTAGCGGCCGCAGCAACCACTGATGGTAAAAGCGACGGCAGTAATAGCATTACTCGCAATAAAAGCAACCAAGGGGGCCGTGTCCCCTGGTCCCCGGCCCTCACGGCTAAGGCAGTAACCGGTGCTGCAACAGCCGCGGCGGCGGCGGCGACGGGAGCGTCTGCTCTTTCACGAGAAACTGTTAATGATGTTGGAGCGGTCAGCTTGCAAGGCTCTACCTCTGCGGTTGCGGCGGCGGCTGGCAAAGATGCTTCAGCGCCGCCGCTGGAGAAGAAAGCGGCTGCGGTGGATGGCGAACTAGAGCCTGCAGCGGACAATGACAGTTCGGCTGCGGAGCGTGCTGGATGGTGAGAGCGGCGGACTTGCGTATCAGGGAAATATTTTACGTAACGTGCCAGCTAGGAGTCTCATCCAGCTGCTAACTGCATCATGCCCTCGTGCTATCGTGCTGCCCGCAGAGCTGCACACGTCCACGTCGTTGACCGAATTCTCCATCAACCAAAGCCGTGAGGTATACTGCTGGCATTATGCGGCAGGCCGCCAAGGCAGTTTCTCACCACCAACATCAACACCATCTGCATATCCATCCGCAGTACAAGTAATAGCAGCAGCAGCAGCCGATTATGATTGACGGCAAACATCACCGATCGTGCAGGTTGCAGCAGCCATCTTCGAGCGTGCACATCATCCGATTGTCCTTATCAGGCGGGCAGCCGGCTTCTTGCTGGGAAGACGGGATGTGTGTGCATCGCTCCAACACGTTGATGAGATCTGTAAGCGCTACCGCACTGGGCTTTGCACTTAGGGGGCTGAATTCCTCCTTAGTCCAGGTACGCCTCCTCGATTGCGCAACCAGCGACAAGCTGCAGAGCTACTTGCCTTCTGTACCAGCGAGCAAACGGACTCGTCAAATGATGAGTGCATTAGCGGCAGCACACGTCCCGCCTGCCAGGTGGGTCCGTGCAGGGCCCAGTGGTGCCGAACTCGCCGGGGCCATCCCTACGGGATGTGCCGCACAGCAAGCTTGAAGTCCGCCGGCCTCCTTCAGTGTTGTACCACACCTGAGTGGTACCACATCTTGTTTCCAGTAAGAAATTCTGATGCACCATCAGGCAAGTTAATATGGATGTTCAAATACGGCGTTGAACCTTACGATGCCGGAAGATGCGTGAGAGATCAAACCCTACGATCTGCCCTACATCGGATGGTCTATTATTCGCCTGCATTGGAGCCGTGATGCTGCGCCAAGCTTGCATGTGCCATCGGGTCTGCGACGGAGATGAATGGATGGGACGGAATGCACCACGGGTGTGCTACCTCACTTTTCTCTGAGTTGTATTCTGTCGGCGATGCCACCTTGGGCTGTCAAGTGTCCAATAGATCAGTGAACAGCGGCATTCTGGGGCGGGAAGCCTCCTGGATCCTGGATCTTGGATGCCGTTAAGGAAATTATCTATCGTTTATACGGCTGCGTACACGTTCTGTACACGTTCTGCGTACACGTTCTGCGTACACGTTCTGTACACGTTCTGCGTACACGTTCTGTCTTCTTCTCACGTCGAACCTACTCGACGACCCGAATACGGATTACCACTAGCATCACGGAGACATTGAACATTGGGCAAGTGGTCGCAAAATGACGCGCCTCTGCTAACGTTTGTCCCTTTCTTATCCCTGCCAACCACACTGGCAGCCGTGTAAGAGCCTGTTATGGTGACGACATGCACCAGCTCTCCAGTGGCTCTCTCTGCTCACGCCTACTCCCTCCCATGCAGCTAGCATGCCAGAGACACGCATAACCATCCCACTTCATATCATACATGGCGAATGGCAAGCCATTTCTCTGCCGATCAATCCATGCGATTTCGACGGCCCACACCAAGCCTCAGAAGGTGCTTCACCTCCCGGCTCATTATATATTCCAGATACAGCGGTAACGGGCACAAGCTCTTGCCACTTAACAGCAGACGTGCGGCAGAGGGGTACCTGTGTGCCGTCAGTGTCCTCCAAAGTGTCCGCTGCACGCCACATGTACAATGCACATACACAGCCTATACGTCGCAGAGTGGTGTCTGTTGGAGGAGAAGTACGCCCCGGATAGCGGGAATGCCAGGTTCCGCCACCGGCTACAGCTAATCTTGTCCTCTCAGTCTCAGCCCTTCACCCCTTCGCTGCAGCCGGAAACCTGCACCTCATAACGGACCCCCGCTTCGCGCAGTTGCTCCTCGTACAGTCGCTCTAGAGCATTACTACTGCTACAACTAACACCTCTGCGCCCCGTTTTGCTACTGCCACCGCTTTCCGCGGGCGGAAGCGGACCTGCCGTCGCCATGACTGGTCCCCCCCCAGCAACTTTGTGAATGAACGCGGCGGCCAGCCTGCCACTGACGGCCGCTACGCGGCTGTTGCTGAGGCCGCGGCCCACAGCACAGATGGACTGCTGAAGGCTGTCGGACTGGTCCAGGAATTGCAGGTGCCCTGCGTCTTGGAGGGTAACCTGCGTGCGCATGGAGATAGACTGGTAGAAATAACCCACACAAGATTAGGAGCAGATAACACGTGGTGCTGTTACAGACAAACTCCTGCATGGTGAGCTCATTATACTCCCGATTGTGAAGTCATTTAGGATGTACAAGTCACAAGTACGGCCAAGAAGTAGCGAAGTAGTTACTCAATGGCCCGAAAACAGGTGACATGTCGCAAATAAGAAATTCCAAAGTGTGTGTTACTCCAGAGGTTTACGGGAGGAGTGAACTGCGTTGTGCCTATTACGGACTGAGCAGCTGCCACATCCTTGCGATCAACCATAAAGAGAATTCCAACAATCTTTATTCAACGCTTACAGGAATGCTTACCACTCACCCGTGTGCACTGCCCCCGGCACGCCTTGAAGAAGGCCTCGTAGTTCTTGGCCCTGGGGACGCAGTCACCCCCTCGGCGCGCTCCCACAATCAGCACCGGTACGTCCGCGAGGCTGGGGTGGTTCTGCAGCGCTGCCAGCGCGGAGGGGTATTGATTTGGATCCTGTGGCTCGAAGGATCCATCCGCTGGATCTAAAAGGATAATGCCGGACACGAAGCTGAGCTGCTGCTCTTGCTCCTGCTGTTGTTGAAAATCGGTACCTGTTGCTACAGCCACGGGCTCGGCTGGAAGCCAGATGGGAGATCCGGCAGGTATCGTGGATGCGGCGCTGAAGGCGGCTGCGGCGAGCACGCTGAGCTGAGAGGACCAAAGTTGGCAGTTAGAAGGCAGCTCGGAGCCGTGATAGCAGGTCACGAGAAGCCGAGAACTCAGGACAAATGCGATACAAGTCACGGAGGAAATTACTCTTGTACTGTACATTGTGTACCAGGGTAACGCGGTGGTAGATTTTATGGGAATAAAGGAGAGGGGGAGCATCCCATCTTGCTGATGAGCATTCCCATCTTGCTGATTCCTGGGGGGTGCGTGCGAGCAGGCTTTGGTGTGGGCCTGAGACCCTCCATGTAGCGACAGCCTCTTCACCGCCGGTACCCCATCACCCCTACCTTGCCGCCCCGAGAATGCCCCGCCAAGAAGAGGGGGCCAATCGCCAGGGTGCCCATTCCCACCGCCACCTTCTCCGCCACGCGCTGAAGCAGCACCACGCTGTCCACGTCGTCCACCAGTGCGGATAGCGTCTCGAACGACTTGTCGTATGTTACAACAGCGATGCCTGCCATGATGTGCGATATGGGGCGCGAGGGGAGGGAGCCGCAAATACACACACGGACAGTCGCTATCTTCCACCCCCCAACCCCCAAAAAGGATTCATCCTGTCACGCCGAATGAAAATGTTCCCCTGACCTACAACATGCAAGTTCCTTACCACCCCCTGTCATTGGTTTGCAGTTTCGCAGCAAGTTGCTGCGCCGGTTTCCGCTCATGCGAGGTCATCCAGCTCTGGATGCAGCCCGACTCTTATAACTACGACAACACCGAGATCCGCCGCAATCCGCAACCTTAGCTGGAGCCCGCCTATCACCTAACCACCTCATCGCATTCCATCGACTGGCTTAATTAACAACCAACGGAAAGCGTTGGCAACCGTTAGGTTTTGTTTGCTTGCTTGGCCCAGCCAAACCACCGGAGAAGTGAAGTTCTCCCCTGGAGTCTTCTCCCGGGGAAGAAGGCTCCCCAAAAAGCGTCCCAGCTTCAACAAAAGCTGAGTTGAAACCGTCCTTCCCTTCTCCGTCTCTCTGTCTCACCTTCACCCCGGGACGCCTTACCTGCGTCATGCAGCGTTGTGAGGACGGTGCCGTACGATGCGGCCGACTGCAGAAAGCCGGGGCTGAAGATGACGACCGGTACCTCTGCAGCCGTTGTGGCGCAACCGGCGGCGGCGGGGTGTTGTCCTTGATTCGTTGCAATAGGAAATGGATGGCCCCATGAGATGTGGGGTTAAGAAGGATAAGTGAGGAGCGAGCACAAGTAAGTCACGGTGAGGTGGTTGTGCAATTGGGCCCCCCCCCGCCCAGTTGTAGATGACATCCCGGCTGCTGCTGCTGCCAGGTGAATCTTGCCTGCCACAGCGCCCTCGCGTGTTGCGGGCATCCGGACCTCGACGGGAAGTTGCACCTGAGGCATGGTGGGGACAGGGGGCCACCCGCGCGCCGCCGGTAAAGATGGGAGATGTGAGAGACCGCGCAGAGCCAAGGAAGGAGGAGGTGGGGGATGTCCGAGGAGGAATTCGAGGCTTTACTGGGAGCCGAACCAGGAAGCACTGAGTAATATGGCATCTGTGTAACAGGTATTGCAGAAGGCGCTCTCTTGGGAAGTTACTGCAAGCGGGTTGCAGAAGGAGACCGGCAGCGCGCAGTCACCCAGAATAAGACGTCTGCGGCTGTACGGACGAGAAATTACCCAAGTCAGCGAGTGAGTTATGGTCTGTTATAGTCGTACGCACCCGACGGGTCTCTTTGAGGCCATTCTGAGAAGGGGGCAAGTAATCGAAGTCCAGGGCAAATCGGAAAGTCCGTGGGGCTGATGTCTGGGATGTCCGGTACAGCGGCTCCAACGATGCGCTAGCGGGCTGCTGGGGGATGAGAGAGTTAAATGGCGCGATTATTACTGCGTTAAGAAGGGCACGCCTGCTGAGGATTTGTGGGTTGGTGCTGATAGCGCGCGAGGCCGCAGACGCGAAAATTGATTGCCGCATGCAAAGCAGAGTCACACTCTTCCACAGATGCAAGTGGCACGCAAACCAGGTAAATTTATTAAGATATAACTGATGAGCTATTATGTTATCTTAACGCGTTAAGTGTTAGCCGCGGCAGCTTCTGATTGTTCTGGAAGAGACCTCTATCGGTCGGCAACGGTTTCTGATACCGTCGTACTACAATCACTTCCCTTTTTTCGCGGCCTGAGCACAAGATGCAGGAGTATTTCACACCAAAACATACCGGGATCAAGCCAAGCAAAAGCGTCATCAGCACCGTTGTTTCAGTACAGTCTTTGGTACGGCAAATAAACCTGCTGTCGTGAAATCCCGTTGCAAAATACCTCCCGAGTCTGAGCCTCAGGGAATTACGGGGAGCAAGCAGACTGCAGCGGGCATCACGGATCTCCACGCCGCACTAGGGATACCAATTGAGATAACGCTGATAACGGCACCTCAAATGGTCAAAGCTCGACATGACCGAGTAGCTGTTCTGCCAGCCGTGCGCCGGCAGTGCTGTTCTTAAGGCTGTCCAGTGCTTGAGCCCGATATCATCCAGCGCCACATCCGCGCCGCCCAAGCACTCTAACTTGCTAGCAAATGGGCCGTTCCGCGATGTAACGACCGCCTGTACCGTTTCTGGCGGCGCAGGGCCGAAACGAAGTCAGAGCTGGCGGCGGCGAGTGAACGCCTGTGCCAAGCAAAATGGGAAGTTAAAGCACGAATGTTTGGTCTGCACGGCAAACCCCAATGCGCAGCGCCAGTTATTTTTTTACATTGATAAACATTGGGGAGGTTGTGTGTATGCGAACCCTGTGAAAAATTTGCCGGTATTACGGTGCCCTGTGCGTTATCAACCGTCGGTTGGGCACCGTACACCGTTTGTTGAAACTGGGTTATCGTCCGGCGAAACGGTAGTGATTTGGGGGGAAAAGTGGCTTTTGATTTTAACTTATCGTTTTTTCCAATCTGATTCTAATGTATCTAACGCTTACAAAACATTTCAGGCGCCGACGCTGGACGCGGTCACCTCCGGAACCAATGGACGACTGAAACTGTCCTCGCAGGCTGGAACGCACTGTCATGCAAAGCTTGTTATTGGTGCCCTAGCTTTTGTGATACGAGGGTAATCAACGTTATGGTACAAATATACATAGGTTTTGGGACTACCTCAGCACGATGACATTGAGGCTTTTGTCAGGATTCTTTTTAACGCTGAGTATACTGATAGGGCCAAAAATCTTTGTATCGTCTTACCTAGGTTGTACACAGCCCTCGTTGAACACCACGGTCTTTGAAAACATTAAGAATAATGGTGCTTGCACTCTGTTACGAAAAGTCTGTGCGGACGATGGAATGCTAGTAACTTTTGATGAAACATTCCTTGCGGACAACTTAACACGGGCAAGCCCCTATGGCGAGCTAGAGCAGCAAACAGGGTTATGGTGCGTGCGCGCTTCTGTAAGGATCTTGAACTGTGAAAGCGGCGCTGGCTGTAACACATCCGGATATACATGCAGGAATTTCCCCGCTCTTGGAGGGTCAAACAGTGATGCACTCGTCGGTCATCAGGTACGGCAGCCACATGTGGGCACTGTACAACATGCTGGAAGGCCGCGTACGCACCACGATAATCAGTCATCAGAGACGCCTCCATGAACTCAGCTAGACACGCATCCGGGCCACGACTCTGGAGATTTTAAACGCGGGGTTGTTCTGTGGCCTCTTCAACCTCTTCCCGGCGACCGCTTGCGTGTGCATAAGTGTGTGCCTGAAAGGGTTGCTATCGGTCTTGCTGGCGCTAGCCTAGGGACGTTGGAACCTCGTTTGCTGCATGGGACTGCGGCCTCATAGAAATGGCCAACACGTAGATGGTAGCTGATAATCGGATTTCCCTCCCTGGACTGAGAGTTAACTAAACTGCGAGTTAACTAAACCTGAGCAGATCCATTAAGTCTTTCACCATGCTCCACACCTTACGGTGTCATCATCATCACCACCACTAGCACCATCGTACGAACATAGTTGTACGTTGGTGTTGAAGTGACGTTTGCCACATCATTCGCGCATCACGAGATGGAAAATGGAATACATGGCGCTGCTTATCTATCTATCTGTCTATCTGTCTGTCTATCTGTCTGTCTGTCTGTCGATCTGTCTGTCTGTCTGTCTACCTATTTATTTATCTATCTTGATGGTGGATCAAATCCCCCTTGCCATGTAGGCGCGCAGCTTTGTCCCCATTCGTCCTGCCACTCGAATGGAGGCATCTCCGCACCTGCAGCGCCCCGTCTTCTCGGTATGCACCCTGCCAGTGATAATGACCACAGATTGGTAAGATTCTGGATGGGGGGTACGGGGGTTCTTGGATTCCTTGATCTTCGTGTCTCTTTGGACATCTCGGAGATTCTAAAACTGGAATTGTAAAAAGGCGGTTTCTTAAATATCATTGGTCTTGTATCCGACGATTCTTATATTTACGATCGTGGCTCTATGGGTCCATCGTTCGGTCCTTCATCTCCTCCATTATTGTACGGCGGTTGAGTAACCCGGGAAATGTTTGGTTTAGTTTGCGGATGTTCTGTACGATTGAAATCGTACGGGTATATGGCATGTGCCGCACTGGGTGGTAGTTGCTAACGCCCTCAAGGGAGGGACGCGTGCTGCATCCGATCCATCAGGCGCACGTTCATCGAACCAGGCTGTGATGGCTAGGTGCCGGCGGGCATCAGTGAATGGATTTTTCCCAGCGGACGGCCACCCTGGAGGGTCCTTTACAGGGAGACGGGCGGGGGGGGGGAAGAACGGAGGGAGAGAATTAAACCCTTGACACGCACCCAGACGCTGCTACTTGTATCCCCCGTATCTCGTCCACTTCACTGCCACAGGCCGTACAATATGTGGGAGGTATTCGCACAACTGGCCTCCATAGCGGACGTGTATTTCCGGCAAAAAGGAATGATAGGTCGGTGGTTTTCCGTTTATGGTTTTCCGTTTATGGTTTTCCGTTTATGGTTTTCCGTTTATGGTTGCGTGCACCGCGTCTTTTCACTTCTCCCCAGATACACATACGCTCGTTCCCTTCCTCCTGCCGATCACGTTGTAACCAACAATTCCTGAATTATCAATTTATTTAAAAGCCATGCGATTCATTTTTTCATCTGCTTTTGACTGGGGGCCACCCGCTGGCCCTGTCAGACAAACTCGCCACGTTGGTTTTGGCGACACCTGATGACCTGGGAACCACCGCCTTCCATCACGTCCTGTTGTCGCCCTACTCCAAGTACCCGATTATCTCGTTCGGCGAGCTCTCGTCCCGGCCCTTTCGGGATCAGCGGGTGCAGTGGTCCAGGGAGGGGTACCACGTCAGCTGTTTTGATCAGGTGGGAGTGGGATGTGTTCTGAACGAAAACGGGACAGGCCTAATGATAAGGCATGTAAAAATCATTAAAATGTTTAATCGAATCAAGTTTTTTATTAAACGATTTTAAATCGAATGATCTTTTATATAAAATTTTTAAAAAAGTTAATTTAATAGGTGAAGCCACTTACCACTCCCTGGAATTTACTTCCCCCCCGGGACCCCCCCTCGCCTCTACCTGCTCTTCCCGGAACCGTATGCTGCCACCCGCGCACCTGCCTGCCTAATCGCATGTACGGTATCCAGGCCGTATTGTGCAAGCTGCACGGCTTCCCTCAGGGCGTGATGCCCACCGTACAGACGATTTTAGATCAAATTTCGCCGTACCTGCCCGAGGATCCCATGGAATTCGGTCGTAGCGCTCCTGGAACGGATTCGGTGCCGGTGAGCTCAGACACCACCCTGCGGGTGCTGGTGGAGGCCCGGGCGGGGCCGGCACGTAATATAAAGAACCTGGCTGAGATCATGGACGCCTGTGAAGAAGCCAACCGGAGAGGTGGGTGACGATGCGCGCGCACGGGCGGACTTCTGTTATCCCTTGGCGGAGCTCACGTACCATGTGTATTTGTGATGTTTGATGTGATAAACAACCCGTGTGCGCCCGTGTGTCGCTGGGACGTATTTGATTGCTGGTGGGCAGGGACATTGCCCGTTTGGGAGGGGTGTAGTATGCTGGGGTAAGAGGAGGTGGGGAATCTATGGAATGGGGAGGGGGGAGGGGGGAGGGGGGTTTTAGGGGGACTGGTGCCTAGGACTGCTGCTGTGGTCGCATTAAAAAGCTAGCATTGGATCTAGCCGCATCACAGGCCAACGGGATTTGTATGCTAGATGGGATCTGTGTGTATGAGACACGGTAAGGTACGGTTCGCTGGTATCCTGGACGTGTCAGCGTGACCGTGTGTGTTTTGTCGTCTATTTTAACACCTGGCTCTGCGTGTCCGCAGGTTTCCATGCCGGTGTGTTCCAGCGAGTCTCTTGCAAGGTCCTCAACACGGGCGACACACCCACGTTGCATGGCCCGGAGCGTTTCTATACGACAGTAGCTTCCGTGCGGTCTGCGCATGTGCTGGTGGCCGTCCATGGAGCAGGTGAGATGGGCCGGGGTTGGGTGATAGCCAGCGAGACATAGAGGGGGAGTTTGAGAGAGAGGGGGAGATGATTGAGAGAGGGGGGAAGAGGCCTGCATGTGTGAGAAGCGACCACGCTTTCGCACGGAACGCCGAATGGAGCTCTGCAATTCCAACGAAAACGTCTCTTGCTGTTCCGTTCTTTGCATTTAAAAGTACTCTTTTGTTATGCACTTTTGTACTACATTTCCTGCGCTGGATCTGGTGCCCCGTCCCCACCAGAGCTTTGGGATGTGTCTTACCGATCCCCCTCACCTGCGTCTAAATACCAAAATATCCCTTTGGACGCCATCATCTTTCCGTCCGTCCGTCCGTCCGTCCGCCCGCCTGCTTCTCTCCGCTGCCAGGGGCCACCAACTGCTTCTTCATGGAGGCGGAGAACGGCGGTACTGCATTACTGGAAATTCGCCCATGTACGTTACGTTCATTTTCGTATTCACCCATGTGTACGGCAACTGAGAAAAATCTATACCACTACTACGCGTGGCTGTGCTTTGCTGGCCATCTGTGAAAGGGACTAGCGCCAAACTTATGTGCGGTGCTTTTTCGCACCAACCGGACCAACTTCACGTAACCAAAAGGGATGGCTGGCTGATTTACTTAGGGTTCTGAACGCATTGCCGCTTGCCTTACGCCGCTGGGACCCCGACTCTGGATCCACTCTTAAGCTTCTTTCTGCGGACCCTTCGGCTCTTCCAGAACACAATCTTCTCCCCCGCCCCCTCCCTCCCACATGCCTGGCCCGTTCTTACACCTTCCGGACCCTGGTTCGCGGCCCCCTGCCCTCTTCCTCCTCCTCGTCAGGCGGATTCGGCACCAAGTATTGCGGTTGGCCGGACGCCTACATGCAAGCAAGACTGCGGGATGCAGGTGGGTCGGTGGCGGAGATGGTGGTGGAGATATTGGGGGAGGTGAAGTGTTGGCAGTAGCAGTAGCAGTAGCAGTAGCAGTAGCAGTGGCAGTAGCAGTGGCAGTGGTGGCAGTCATCACATCCCGAGTACCAGCGACATAAGTCCTCCGGAGACACCTGCGAGGGACCTTTTCCCTTTTCCTCGTGACGCTCCCAGGTTTACTCGGATATACCTTCCATGCATGTAGTCTACTGCAGGTGTATCCTATCTTTAAGTTAATCAGCTTCCACCGCCCACCGCCCTTCGCCGGTCCAAAATGGACCACCTTCTCTCCGGCCGTGTGTGTTCATGGCCTGCGCTGTCCTTCTCCTCCCATTCCCTCGTTTCCGCTCCCCCACCCCATCCCACATGGCCGGGCACGTTACCGCCCCCAACCCTCCATCGGCCATGTTGGCATCTTAACCCGGGCTAACGAACCCGCATCCCGAGGTTCGCAATACGGTTGGTAATTATTCTATTTTTTGCCGGTATTTATTTTACAAAAATATATATTAAAGATATTAAGGAACATTACAGCTCACTGCGCTTCAGCTGCAGTTCCCGCATTTTCCGCCTTCCCTTTCCCGCCGTGCGCCCAGGCTACCCGATCCGCGCCTTCGTCTACAATGTAGAGGATCCCCAGCAGTGTCACCCCAGCGACTACGAGGCACAGGCGCGCAGCTCGCCGGGCGGTCGACCCCTGGCTGCTGGCGACGACATGCTCGCGCGCGACCAGCACATAACTCTGAAACCGGGGCCCTTCATGGCCATGTTGGCGCATGTGGGGTCGCTGTTGCGTAACACTTCGGCGTGGGACGATGCGCAGCGCAGGGGCCGCACTCACGGGTACGCAGTGCCGGAGGGGTTGGTACTGGGACCGCTGTGCGTGAAGGACATGCAGGCGCATTTAGCACAGGGGGCAACACTCATTCGCGCGTAAGACGGGCAGGACGCCAATGGCAGCAGGGGCCCCCCTGAGTAGCAGCGCTTTCATGCAGCGGTTTTCGGTGTTGTTTGAAGCAGAAGTAGGAACAAGAAAGATTATGGACCGGGATTATTTAGTGGTGTGTGGAAACGAGCTGCTGATACAGGCGCTGATCTGGTGGGATGATGATGCAGTGGACGACGTAGTAGGACGGCGTAGCGGGTAGGAGGCTCATGAACAGGGAGATATGGCGCCTGTCGAGTCGCACAGCACACGCGATGATTGAACATAAGTCAGAGCAAGTATACAAGTAACTGCAGCCTGAAGACTGAAGAATGCCGGACCTGGGGAGCGACATTGGCTGTTCCAATTGCAAGCGTCCCCCCCCATGGTCCCAAACTGCTGAGAGACGGTCAGTAGCTGCCGCCTGGCGCATGGAACAGAACTAGCCAACATGCCCAGTTGCAGGTTATCATCAAGAGCCGGTTAGGGTGAGAGGTCAGGAGGAATGGGATAGGGCCTGTTCCCGTTCCCACCGTCCTCTCCGACCGCGTGCTGCTCCTCTTTGTCGTTTCCTTCAATAACCTAATGGTAGCGCTTCTCTCCCCGGCTGCATACTCCTAGAGGTTCTATTGTGTACTCGTGACGTTCTGTGTATTGCACATTCGAGAAGCTGGTGTTCAACTGGTGCTCAATCCGCGTCTGGCAAGGGGATGAAGAACGCGCACACACACTGTGTAGTCGAGAGAAAGGCGCTACCTCCACCCGCCTCCCGGGTGGCAGTTTTGGACGTCGAGACCTCCCCTTATTCACACAAAAGAAAAAAACGTCACACCAGAAAGGTTTCTTTGGGGCCTTGGAGACTTCAACTATATGGGTATAGCTTTTAATTCCGCTCCCCTCCTACCTGGAAGGATGTAAGGGACCCCGCCCCGCGCAAGAATGTACACATCACCTCCCTCGGCGCCTTCACTCACCCTCCCGCATCTTTTATGACCGTAGTGTCATTTCCTGCACCCATTTGCAGCAACGCATTTCCACTCACCCGAATATCGAAACACACACGCATCCTGACTGTACAGCACACAGCCGCCAGATCCAAAAACCCGAACCCCGTCCGTCCAGCTGATAGACGCTCAAAATTAAGCCAGGAGATACTACCACGCAAAATTCGGAAGCATCAAACCGGCACTGCCGCCGCCGCCGCAGCCGCGCTCTCGTGCGCCGCGCACTGCTGGCTGACCGCCGCCCAGCGATCCAGCACGCGAACGGCGTCGCCCCGCCGCTGCACCTCCTGAGCCAGCGCCACACCTTCCGCGGGATTGGCCGCCACCTGAGCGGCCGCCAACGCATAGCCAGCGTTGAGCACCAGTGCGTCTGCGACCGGACCTGTGTGCATTGTATGCATGTTGTGTTAAGAGCGGCGAGGGGAAAACGAGCAAGTAAATACGGCCGCGGATAAGAAGAGCCTCAAAATCGTGCAAGTGCACACGCGGCTGACCCTGCTCTTACGCCTCGGTCACATCCGCCCTTGGACCCTTCTACAGCTCCCTCCCTCCCACCCACCCCAGCCTTTCCACCCTCACCCCGCACATCCCTCTGCCGCACCTCTTTGCCCCGCCAGCACGTCTCGCAATATCGCCGCATTCAAAGCCGCATCACCGCCCTTCAGGTCCTCCACCTCGCAGCGGGGGATGCCCACGTCCTTCGGGTCCAGAGTGTAGCGCTTCAGGGGGCCCCCCTCAGTCACCTCCACCACATCCGCAGGGCCCATCGGAGTCAGCTCGTCCAATCCCATGGAGTGAACCACAAGGGCCTTGCGTACGCCCATGCGCTGAGGGAAGTTGATGGCGCACAAATCCCAGACCAAGGATTCGGAGAGCGGCATGTGAGAGCGACAGAATGAGCAAACGGAAGAAAGCGGGAATGGGGTCCAGGTCAACCGTACGGCGCTACATTCGCAGATCTTTGAGAAATTTGATGAACGTATGATGTCAGTTGGCAGTAAAAGTCCGTTGAAGATAACCAAATCCGTTAAAACCCGACCGGTGGACCAACGGGACCACTGGTGACCAGATGCGAGATGTTGCGCGGCAAAACGAAAAGTGGTACTGTGTGGTGCGATATTAGCAGAGGACCCACCAGCAGCGAGCCAGCCATAAGCTCGGAGATGGACGTGTCGTACACGCCAACGAGGCCGTACGCCGCGTGGGCAGGGTTGAGCAGCGGGCCGAGCATGTTGAGTGCCGTACGCACCTAAGCCGGCGGGTCAAGAAGGCAAACCCTAGCTCAGACTAATCGTTATTTCTGGTGCTGTGGCAATAATCTCCGAGATCGGGACGTGATGGCCAATACTCGAATTTGCTACGAGCACGATAAGGCGCTAACCGGCACGACATCCTGACATATGCAATCAGCGTGTGAGGTTTTGAAGTTGTCAGTCGTTGTCCCCCGGCAAGGGGCAATATGGCCGCAGTGAAGATGGTGCATGTCCCATCTGGCCCCCCTAAAGATTTCCACGTCCAAGGTGGACGTGGCCGACGAAAATCCCCCTGGACGCACACAAGCACAATCCCTACCTTCAGCGCTGACCGCACCGGCCGCACCGCCCTCATGGCCGGGTGGTAGCGGTTAGCGAACATGAAGGCGATCCCAGCCTCGTCCAGGCACCGAGTCACGCCGGCGGGGCCCAGGTCGATGGCCACACCGAGGGCCTAATCCCGGGAAACCGAGAGGTACGGGGAATCGAAAGGGGAGTCCAGAAAGGGAAGGAACGAGGTGGCGCGGTGGGGGCTGTTAGAGAAGACATGACGGACCCGGTGAATGGACAAGTCATGGACAAGTCATGAAGGATTGGGTAGTCGCTGGGCCCTCCGCCTCACTCTTCAAACCCCCCCTCTCTCACCTCTAGTACGTCAGCGCTGCCGCACAAGCTCGACACGGAGCGGTTGCCGTGCTTCGCCACACGCGCCCCCGCCGCCGCCGCCAGGATGGAAGCACCCGTGGATATGTTGACGGAGCCGATGCCATCCCCGCCCGTGCCCACAATGTCCACGACTGATGCCAGTTGAAGGCAGTACGGCACACGTGGGGAGCAAGAGAGGAAACCCGCGGGTTGGGGAAATGCATTCGTGTGCTCCCAACCCAGCTTCACAACCACCGGCCTTCTGACTGGCGCCGGTCCGAAATGGCAACATCCTTCCCTCCTGCCTATCCTCCTCTCCCTCGTCATGCCCTCTTAATATAGTATCAGCTTTCTCTTTCTCTTTCTGTTGACTCTTTGAGACCGCATTCCCTTGCCTTGCCTTGTTGTGCGGTATGCACGGGCACGGCCTTGTCCAGCATAGCCTTTGCCAGGCCCGCTATCTCATCGGCCGTCTCTCCCTGCAGTGCAGTGCAGTGCAGTGGCAGGTGGTGGGTTGCGACCGAAGAAGGCAGCAAATGCCCCCCCCCCATGTTTCGGAAAACCGCATCTGTCTTTGCCTCCACACCCTCCACCCGTCGGTGTCTGAGACCGCATATCTGCTGTTTTCCTGTGGTCGTGTCTTCCATCCGTTCCCCGAGAGAGCGCTTGCCTTTGCGCGCAGAAGCACCAGGAATGCTGCCGCTTGCTCCGAAACGAAGTCATCTAAAAGCGCCTGTGGGCCAGCCACATTGATGAGGTAAGAGCTAAAAGGGATGAAACG
This sequence comes from Volvox reticuliferus, assembly GCA_019650235.1. Lineage (NCBI taxonomy): Eukaryota > Viridiplantae > Chlorophyta > Chlorophyceae > Chlamydomonadales > Volvocaceae > Volvox > Volvox reticuliferus. The sequence goes on from BNCP01000004.1 coordinate 1,056,458, forward strand.
TTCGCATGAAATGGGGGAGGGGAAGGGGGTATCGAGCTATGGACATTGAGGGATGCAATGGACCACCAAACTTAAAGAGTTTTGAAAGGGGACGGAGACGAGGGAAAGGCGTGAGCTGCAGAGGTACGTGGCGAGTCCGCACCTAGCTTCACCTCACGGGATCTGGGGGAACACGCACAGCCCCGATAAGGTGGCTCCACAAAATTTATGGAGGACCTAAGAAACGAATGTTAAGGATATGTAGACAAGGAGAATGGGAATGTAATGGCACCCAGCGCCTTCAGCACTGGCCATAGGCACATGATGGTGTACTGGATTGCAGAACCCAACCCTAGCGGGGTGGTCCCAAAGCTGCCGACAAACCCTCCCCTCACCGCCAAGCTCTCCGCGGCTTGCTCCTTTGTCAGATCCTCCCTACGAATAAGTTTCTCAATTACCTACAGCGCGGCTGGAATGGCCGGTGTTAGCTGCAGCCATCCGGATCTGAACTTGCCTCGCTTAAGTATGATGCTGACCTCTCGCATCTGCATTTTCGCCTGGCAGCAAACGGAGCAGGCACGCGTCGTCGGTGACCTGGGGGCGATTCCCACCGTCGGCCGACAGCGTTGCGCCGTGAAAGGCCGTCCAGTCTTCCTTTCCACAAGCATTTGCATTTCGCACGTAGGCGCAGATAAGAGTTCGTCCTAAAGGTGGTCCTTATGTTGTCCTTTAAATGTCTAAAACTTGCCAACCTTTCTTCGTGGAGTAACGTTAATGATCTGATTTTTGAAGGCTTATAACGTATAAATTATTGCAGCGATAATGCAGCACATTTGGCTGCATGACGACGACAGTCAGGGCACCCGATCGCGGAGTCGCCGCCCGATTCCGTTTCCGTTCACCCAATTGCACGATCAGTCCTAAACCTTCATTCTGATTTATATTTTAACGTAACGTAAAACGACTATCATTGTATCTGGGTAGGGCGAATTGCAACTTATCGACGCGGCGCTTGATCGCTGTGCATGCTGACACGCCTTTGTCAGCTTAGTTGCAAGCGGTTCTTTGCAGCTTACCTACCTATAGCTGCGGTTACAGGCCTAGGTTCCGTCGCGATTAACAACTTTGAGCTTCGCCGCATAGGCCTGACTGTTGCCTTCTCAGAGGTACAGAAACTCAAAACGATGGTGCGTCTTTTGGCTGATCATGAAATTTTATGACTGATTGTATAGGCCGTAGCATATAAAATCAGTGGCAACGTGGATTGAACAGAATACCGCAGAATTCGACGGTGGACCCAAAGTGTCGCCTGCTGCCGTTGCCAATCTATAACAACTTTATAGGAGTCTGACGCAAGCCTTCATCTATCTTCTAACTTCCAGGCCAGCGTTGAGGAAACCGTCATAGTAGCGGAGGCGGCGGAGGCCGCTCCCGCGCCGGAAGCCGCCCCTGTGGAGGCCGCAGCAGCTCCTAAGGAGAAGAAAGAGAGGGCCCCCAAGGAGAAGAAAGAGAAGCCCAAGAAGGAGCCTAAGCCGGAGCAGGGAGACGGTGGGTGGCGGAATGGAAATGGGTGCTAGCGAGGAGAGTTTTGGGTTTGGGAGAAAACTGAAACATGGGCTGTTGACTCTGCGGGCAAAAGGGGGTTATGGGCTATGAGCTATGAAACCATTAAAGCATGGTCCTATTGCGGAACATCGTACAAGGATTAGAAAATTGGCTTCTGATGTCCCCTTATCCATTCTTTTCTACAATTCTCCTTCATCCACGCGCCTGACCCAGATGGCGTCCACCGACCTCACTCGCCAAGCCCCACTTTCCGTACCGCGCGGACGTTTCATCTTACCTCTCTTCAACAGTAATCCTTCGTGGACGCGTCTTATTACCTCTTTAGTGTATGCACTGCTTGTGTCTCAGTTTGGGCGAATAATTGTCCCGCCTCGTATCCAACACCTCATCCGCCGTTTCCCCGCATGCCTGGGGTTTTATGATGTGCGCCTTTGCGTTCAACTCGTGCTAGCCCAGTAACAAGGTCCGTTGACTGTGACCACATTGGCATTCCCGTCCACGCCACCACGTATAGGCAAGAAGGCCGCTGGCGGTGACGCGAAGGGCCTGGGTCTGAAGAACGGCAAGAAGGATAACTTTGGCGAATGGTACAGCGAGCTGGTGGTGGCGTCGGAGCTGATCAGCTACTACGATGTGTCAGGTTGCTATATCCTCCGCCCTTGGGCCTATGCCATGTGGGAGGTCGTGCAGGCGTGGTGAGTGGGCCTGATGATCCTTTGGGGGGATCGCTGCATTGCTACAGGCCTATCTTCTCTTTGTCCTGGTCAACGGCAGCCCGCATCAGTTGACTCGTGTTCAGCAGTTGTGGCACTCACGTTTTTTTGCATTGTAAAATCGTTCCAAGATCTGATGCCTGTTAACTGTAGAGTTGCACTCCCATGCTTAACTTGGCAACTCGAGCTCTCGTACCTATCGCGCTCCTTAGACAGCCTCAGCGGTGCCGTGTGCGTACTTACCAAAATTTCGATGTTTCAATTATTTAATGAACTGGCTGGCTCCACTCAACATGGCTACACCCCTCGTTAGGTTCGACAAGCGCATCAAGCAGCTGGGTGTGCAGAACTCTTACTTCCCTCTGTTCATCACGGAGGACGTGCTGAACACTGAGAAGGATCACGTGGAGGGCTTCGCGCCCGAGGTGGCCTGGGTCACCAAGTGCGGCAACACCACCATGGAGAAGCCCATTGCTATCCGCCCCACCAGCGAGACGGTGAGGACAGGAAAGGCGGTGCTGTTGGCCCCTCAGCAGCAACAGGAGCGGTGCGCCTCCTGAAGACGCATTGGGTTGGGCCAAGCGATTTGAACCTGCGGTGTTGGCATGGAGAGGGGAAGGCCGGGCCCCATCTGGGCCTCCGATCCCACCGACCCGTGGGTCCTCTGCAACCCCGGCTTTGGTGTGTGGAACAGGGGGGTTCGCTTCACCCGTGGCCACTACCTGGCAGTCGTCCCTCCCTTCCCTAAGAGTTCGGGGCACCCTCATCCATTCACCCACGCTGACTTTTCCGAAATCAGACATTCTCTCCGCCGGGTTCAGCACCCACCAGCCACCAGCATCCAATGGAATCTGCCAGATAAACGGCGGCGTCAACTCCAATTCTAGTCAGCTCGCAGGTCACTATGACCGGGGTCTGTCACCGTCCATCTTTGTGGGGGCACATCACCTCTCAACCGATGGAGGGACTTTTATTGTGTTCTTAGTCGGGATTGACCCTGGAATCTCCAGGGAGACACTGGCTGTCTCGCATTTCCGGTTTGACTCCGGCGCGGCTGCATCTCCATTGCACTTTCACGCGCAGCTTTGGCTTCCATTTTAATTTTCGCCTCACCCTCCTCACCCTCCTCACCCTCCTCACCTGACCCCATCACCGACGCAGGTGATGTACCCGTACTTCGCCCAATGGATTCGCAGCCATCGCGACCTGCCCCTGCGGCTTAACCAATGGACCAACGTCGTGCGCTGGGAGTTCAAGTACCCGACGCCTTTCATCCGCAGCCGTGAGTTCCTGTGGCAGGAGGGCCACACGGCGTTTGCTACCCAGGAGGAAGCGGAGCGTGAGGTGCTGGACATCCTGGAGCTTTACAGGTGGCCCCGATCCGAGCGCTTGGGATGGGGCAGCGCGGGGAGGGGTTGTAGCGAGGCGGGTCGAGGCTGAGTAAGCTGAAGTTCCCTAGAGACACAACTCTCTAGCGGCAGGATGCTGTGCTGGGGATTATTGCGGGGGCCCGGTAAATGGGGGGCCGGCGAGGGAGGGGAAGCTAATAATTGTTGCTGTGTAGCCAGGGCGAATAGCGGCAGTGAAGGACGAGGGATCTTTGCAATGGAGGTTAGGATGCAGTGCAACATAATGCAGAGAAAGTACTGTGGCTTGGCAGCACCCGCTCAGCCCCTTGAAGCTACGGCCGGGGGACGAGATGGCTCTTTCCCGCAGTCAATCCTTTTCCGGCTCTGCAACTCCGCCGCTCTGTCGCTGTAGGGGTGTATACGAGGACTTGCTGGCGGTGCCAGTGACCAAGGGCAAGAAGTCAAAGAAGGAGCAATTCGCCGGCGCCTTCTACACCACCACCGTAGAGGCCTACATCCCGGAGACGGGTCGCGGCATTCAAGTGAGCTGCAACCCGGTCGCGCCAAGTCTCGGCTGCTTTGAAGTGCTGCGCCTATCGTTGTTAAATACCATGTTACTTTGAAGGCTTGAAGGGCACTCGGTTCTCACCTTCCTTTGGGAAAGGAGTCAGGATGCGGCGTTGGGGTGTACTGATATGTCTGCAGGACGGCACGTAGGACCGCTTCGTGCATTCCTCTTCGTGCATCCCTCTCGTATCCTCTTCGTATAACCTGCCTAAGGGGTTCAGTCGCAGCCGCAGTCGCAGCCGCAGCCACTGCAGCCGCAGAGGCGGACGCGGCAGGGCCTAGGGAACCTCTCCGTTACCGTATCTTTCGCTACCCTTACTACCTCGCTGATTGAGTGTCCGTCGGTGCGCTCCGCCCCCATGCACCTTCTGTTCTCGCCACCGTCGTTAGGGCGCCACCAGCCACTGCCTGGGTCAGAATTTCTCCAAGATGTTCAACATCCAGTTCGAGGACGATGACCGCCAGAAGCAGTACGCGTGGCAGAATAGCTGGGGTCTGACTACTCGTTCGCTGGGCGTCATGATCATGACGCACGCGGACGATAAGGGCCTGGTGCTGCCGCCCCGCATGGCGCCGAAGCAGGTACGTGTATGTATGTATGTATGTTTGTATACCCTCTTGACGGCCCCAGGTCAGAATTAAATGGAAGGAAGTCCACAAGGTTTGAGGGCGCTGGGTTGCCATAGCTTGGCAGGCAAGGGGAACAGTGCTGGCAAAGGAAGAGGTGGGGGATGGAACGAAATACCAACTCAGGATACAAGTGGCCCAGAAAAGGCGGAGGGGTTAGGATGAGCATGGGGCTTCGCTGAGCTGACCCATCATGAGCTTCCTGGATGGGTTTGGGAAATTAGGGATGAGGGGAACATGCCGGGGTGGAATGTATCCGATAAGTGAGGACGGCTTCTTGCGTAAGATGGGTAAGATGGGTCGGTGAGGACAAATGCATTGGACGGCTGGGACATCGAGCACAAGCGGAAAATGGGTGTGACAGTATACAGTTGTCATCGTGGCGGCCAAATGCGGCAACATGGGTTCAAATGGGTACACATGGGTTTGCGTGCCCTCATTATACGGCATTTATTAATAATATCTGGCGCCTGTTCCATTTTCCCGGCAGGTCGTCATCATCCCCATTCCGAAGGCCAACACTGCCCCGGAGATGGTGCAAGCGATGATGGACAAGGTAGGGCTCTTCTTGGCTCGTGCGCTGCAAGTATCAAGAGCGCTCGTTAGATTTCACCAACATCGGGCTGGAGTTGTGCCTTTGGTGCAGCACAGCACTTCAAGCTCTGCCGTCGACATCTCAGGGCTCTCTTCGCAGCTATCTTTGGGACCCGCCGGACTCAACGTCCCCTCGACGGAATACGAGGCCCCTCCTCGACGGAGTACTTCTCTAGCACCTACTATGCTATCGACTGCCTGCTACCATGTCAATAAAATAAACAAACCATTAGATTAACTATTTTTGCTTCATACTCCGTCACTGCGTTCATTTCACACTGAACTGACGCCTTCACAATCTGGACGTCAAGACCACCAGATAAGCAATGACGTCCGTGGTGAACCTATCCACCTCCCCTCCCTAGGTCGCTGAGCTGAAAGAGGCCCTGGAGAAGCAAGACGTGCGTGTGGTGACGGACACGCGCAACAACTACACCCCGGGCTGGAAATACAACCACTGGGAACTCAAGGGTCTGCCGCTGCGCATGGAGCTGGGGCCCAAGGACATGGACAACGGCGTGGTGGTTCTGGCGCGCCGCGATACCGGTGAGGGTGATGCTCTGCTCTGGGGTAATAACCCTTCTGGTTCAAGACTAGACCAAAAAGACAGGGTAGGAGAGAGGGGAAAGAGGGGGCAATGCATAGAGGAGAGCAATGGATTGTGGGTTTTGGGGGGCCGACACGGAAAAATGGGCCGGTCGAAAAGTATCGAATGGTGATAGGAGGGCGAAGGGAAATGCTGCACCATCCCAGCACCTGCGTTATCAGTATACGCACCAGTGGCCTCCCCGATCCGGAGTCCGAGAGTTGCACGGTGATTGGTACTCTCGACTCCTCGGTAAGGCGCAACCTATAGGGCGCCCTCCGGTTTGATCTGGTACCTCCTCTGGTACCTCTTGACCCTTGACGCCACTTACCACGTCTTTTTCCCTTTCGCTGCGATTATTCTCTACACGCACGTGTGGTCCCCGGCTCCCCAGGTGCCAAGGAGACGGTGGCGTGGGCCGACGTGGCCGCTCGCGTCCCGGTGCTGCTGGAGACCATCCAGGCGGATATGTTCGCTGCCGCTAAGGCACGCACCGCGACCTGCACCGAAGTCTGCCACAGCTTTGAGGAATTCATGACGGCGCTAAACAACAAGCACATGGCGCTGACGCCCTGGTGAGTGTCGCTTTTTTTTAGTCCTCCCGTCCCGTCTTGGCGCGCATCGTGAGAGCGCTTATTGGATTTAGGACCCTTAAGGTTCAAAAGAGTTAATTATGTTTCAGGAAAGCCCTACAAAGATAGGCGGTGGCAGTAGAAAGCGACGTGGGGGCCCGTGGGCCACGGGCAGGGCTGAGGCTTGGCTGACTATTGCGCACGCGCCCATTGAATTCTGAGGACCCTGGCGGGAGGAAACAACCAATATCTGTAGTTCTTGTGGACATGCTGACAGACATCGTAAACCGGGGCCTTGTGCTCTCATGCGGTTTCTTTGACTATGTACTATATAAGTCCACATCGTACGGAGTGCGGTTGTGCTCAACCGTCTCGCCGGTACGAAAGAATATGCCCACCGGCACGCCGATCTCCGTGTTTTGCGCTGCTGCTGGCCGCTGGCTGCTGGGCTCATTTGCTTACGTTGTTAGATGACGAGTCTTGTGCATGTTGATCAAAGCAATTGGTGTTGAGCGCTCGGGAGTTAAGGGTGTGTAGTTGAGGCCGAAAGTCGTGAAATGTGCGGCTTGTTCTGCCGCTGCTGCTGCAGGGCTGACGAGGAGGCGATTGAGGAGGAGGTCAAGAAGAAGAGCACCACGCCGGACGCTATGGGCGCCAAGACGCTCTGCCTACCCTTCGAGGCGCCGGAGCTGCCGGAGGGCACCAAGTGCTTCTATAGCGGCAAGCCCGCGAAGAACTGGGCGCTTTGGGGCCGGAGCTACTGAGTGTGCGGAGCGGTGTACTCTGTCACAGCTTCGGAACGCTCTCGGTGCTTGGGTCATAAAACGGGGCGCATGCGACTGTCGGGGTGCCGGCACCGGTGCCGGTGCGGGCGCTGGGTAGAAGGGGTATATGCCTTCGGCGCCCGTGATGTGTAAATCCATGCCGGTTTTGTGGGTATGGGTTGCCAGCAACGGGAAGATGATGGAGGAATACGAGGTCGCGGTGCGACCTGCCGAAGCTTAAGGAGGCAGGAAGTGGGAAACGGCCTTATGGTCCTTATTGCGACGTCGCGATGTGTGCCTGAGGACATGTGGATTGCGGAGGCGTGCAGCGTTCGGAAGAATCCTTGAGTTATTCGCAAGGATGTGGGTGGTCATTGTTCCGTTTATGATCAACTCGTGACTACCGTGCGCGCGAGGGGAGTCCTCAGTGCGTCGCGAACACACTTGCGTAGCCACAAGATTTGTAAGCCAAAGTACGACCGCAGCACGCTCAGCAGCTAGGCAGCTGTTAAAGTTATACTAGTGAACTAGCTCAAAGCCTTACCTGAAACGAATGAAAACTCACTTGTCCATATTGAATAACTTAGCGCTTGTTAAGCGTTCCTTTGCAACTAGCTGGTTACTCGTGACTTGTTTGCAATGATGAGTAATAGATTAAACACAAAGTGAATGTCGGATCGTTTGCGGAATAAGTTTGTGATCGATGGGTGTCAAAGGTCTGTGGAATCTGCTCGAGCCTGTTGGCCGGCGAGTGAACATCGAGGCAATCGCAAACAAGCGGCTTGCTATCGGTAAGCAGACCTGATATAATATTCCCGAATCGCCGGTCGACGCTGCAAGGCATATGTGCGGATGGCAGTCGCCGACGGACTGAGCTATCGGATGCAGTTCAATGCCATAATAACATTGAGGTTCACTCACTGATCAATTACGGGGCTCTTAAGGTTTTGGCTTATGTCCATCCGTTAAGCTTGCGAGGGTTTTCGTAAGTCTCCCGCCATCGGGATAACGTGTAACGTTTTCCACCTGCAGATGCCTCTATATGGCTCTTTCAGTTCATGAAAGCCATGCGGGATGACCGGGGCGACATGATGCGTAACGCACACTTGCTGGGCTTTTTCCGGCGCATCTGCAGGTGTGTTCCGGAGCGGCCATCAGAAGAGCCGCGCCATTATTGCCATCCTAGCACCTACGGGTGCTCGTGCACAGCGCTCCTCAACTAGCGCAATATAATGCATTCGTAAAAATAGTTCATTTGAATATCTACACATTGCTCAGAAACCTAAAATCCAAGATCCGTATCAGTTCAAACCTATACCAATGCTAGCCCGTATACATGGCTCACGGGGCTCCAGGCCGGAACAGTAGCGCCAAGGGGCCAGGGGGCTAGTCTTCGCACTAAGGTTATTGAGGGGGATAGCAGTCCTGCGGCTGCCCCGCGTGCAGGCATCCTGACACGCCATCGCACACCCCTCCCGGCTCCCAGGCTGCTCTTCCACCGCGTTCGCCCCGTGTTTGTGTTCGACGGCGCCACACCCGCGCTAAAGCGCCACACCAATATCGCCCGCCGTCGCCGGCGTGAGGCCCAGCAGGGCGTGCTGCGAAAGACCGCCGAGAAGCTCCTTATCGCACAGCTAAAGAAGCAGGTCAGGTCCCTGGGCCGCCGGGAGATGCTCGGGAGGACAGGAGGTACGGATTAGGACTATTAGTAACAACGACGTGGTTACCCGGGGGGGAAAGGGAGAGAAACGGGGGCAGGGAAGCAACGGACCAGGTTGCTGGCACTGGCGGGCGCGGAGCGCTTAACTAGGTCTTTCGAATGTGCTTGAATGGCAGGTAGGCGGTGTCATGAGGTCCTCGGCCGTGAATGAACACCGGGCTTCTGCCCTCAGCTCAAACAAACAGCCTCCCCCCCCGCCTTCGTATTCAACAGGCTCTTCAGGCGGCAAAAGCGCAGCAGCAGGCACAAGGACGGCAGGCGGCAAACAAGGCGGCGGCCGGGGGGCCGAGAAGGCCCCTTCACCAACCGAATGCAGCAGCAGGGCCAGCGGCGGTGGATGTGGCAGCAGCAGCGGCGGCGGCGGCGGTGGCGGCGACGGGAGCAGCCGCAAGGGGACCGGCCCGTGGCGTGGGTAGAGGGGCTGCTTCTGGAAAGGTCACGGCGGGCGCAGGCAATGCCCCCGAGGGCGTTTCCGGCGCAGGTGTAAGTATCTCTGGTTCCGGAGCAGGTCCTTCTGGTTCCTCACATCCCGGTGGCGGTGGCGATGGATCCGGTCGTTGGGGTGGCGGCGGAGAGGCGGTCGACGTGGAGGACGAGGCGGTGATGCGGCGGCTCGAGAAAGGCAAGACGCCGATGACGCGGGCGGAGGAAGAAGCCTGGCTAGGTGAGAGGCCTTCGGATTGGCCCGTGGAGAGCGGGTGCAGGTGCAGAGAGCTGCAACCTGCAAAGTGCACCTGGGCCTTACGTGAAACCCATATTTGAATGATGTATGTTGTGTGGTGTGTGTATGGTGTGTATGGTGTGTGACGCAGCTCGCAAGACCGCTCGAGAGCGGCAGCAGCCTCCGGTTGTGGCTGCTGGGGCCGCCGTCCCCGCCGCCTCCCGAGTCGATGAGGGCCATTACGGTGATGACGAAGAGATGATGGAGGCAGACGAGGCGCTGGCGCGGGAGCTGGATCGGGAGCTGAACGGACCGCATCCGTCCCTGCCGCAGCAGCAAAGTCAGCCCGCTGGTGGTGTTGGAGGAAGCGGCAAATCTGCGCCGGTGCGATACGCCGGCGGTGGCGGCTTCAGTGGGGGGAGCAGAGAGGCTGGCGTGGTGGCTTCAACAGGCGCGTACGGCAGTGCGAAGGATTGGGCGGTTTCGGAGTCGGATGCAGCGGCCATTGCGGCGGCGCTCGCAGAGGACCCGGATGTGGATGAGGGGTTGGATGCGGAGCTGTTGGATCCAACTGCCGGCATGAGATATGACCCAAATGGTGAGTGTTCCGTCTAAGAACCATACGGACGCCGATGCCGGAGTCACTGAGAACTCACTAAGAATCACTGTTGGGCATCGGGGGAAAGTATTTGGGCGGGAAGTGGTTGGAAGTTGGAAGTGGTTGGGAGTTGGGATTCAGAAGCGAGTAAATCGCGACGCATGATCATGTGTACGTCACCGATATCGGTTGGGTTCGTACGGCTCAAGCTGTAAAGAGCAGACGGAGCTGGAGAGGAGGGGGTGATGTGGGTTAATGAAGGAGGGTGGAAGGGGGGGACATAAGAAATGGAGGTGGCTGTCTTCGCTGGCGCCGTGAGCGCCCCCTCCTCTGCCAACATGCAGCGGACGAATACGTGCCGAGTGATCATCGTCGACCGGTGGGCGCTGCTGTAGCCGCCGCGGCACGGCATGCAGCCGCGCCCCGCGGCGGCAGTGGCGGCAGCGGCGGCGGTACTTTGGGTGCGGTGCCCGCAGCTACCCCAGGCGGTGGCGTTGATGACGTTGAGGAGGAGGGCGAGGACGACGACGCGGATGCTGACCTGGCGGCTTCCATGCTGGCGTTGCCGGATGATCTGAGCTCCATCGACCCCGCAGTGCTGTCCACACTGCCCACATCTCTACAGCTGGACATCCTGGAAAAGCTGCGCGATGCGCAGATGGCAGGTATGCATGTGTGGGGTGGGGGGATGGGGGGGTGTTGGGGGGATGGGGTGTGTGTGGGGGGGGAGGCGTCTGGGCGAGTGGGGTGGAGGGAGCAAGCCAAGGAGCCGAGTGGGTGGTTGTCGCATCGACAGAGATTCCCTCGTGGCTGTATTTTTAAAACTCAGGCCCATGTACGACACATATTTAGGATCCATGTAAGGCCCAAAGCTGGCCTCTCAGTCAGGTTCAAGTTGTGTGGCCCGGTCTCCGGTGGCTCTGCCGCGTGGCCCCCACCGCCCCTCCGCCCAACCTGCCGTGATCGCCCCTCGGCAGCCAACCGCGAGAGGTTCCAGGTGGCGGCCCGAGTGCGTCCGGAGAGCTTCTGCGAGGTGCAGATGGCGACCTATTTGAAGGCCAGCGCCTTCCGGCAGCAGCTGGAAGAGTACAAGCAGATCCTGGGGGGAGGGGGGCAGGGGACCGACGGCGCACAGGTGCGCGAGTGTGTATTTGCTTATATGTGTTTTTGGTGCTTTTTGGGCTGTGTGTGTGTGTCTGCGGGAGATTGAGCGGGGGAAGGAGCTGCTGTTGGGGTGGGGTTGGGGGGGGTTGCGCTGGCTCGTGAACGAAACCGTAAGGGTAGCGTGGAGGAGGGACGCGTGGGTGTTTAGATTGCTCCCTCCCCCAACCGAAAAACCGGAAAACTACTCAGCGCGCTGTTAGGATATGATGAGACGTAACGGAAATAACGGATTTCGTCCAAATGGCTGAGGACCGGCGGGGAAACCAGTGCGTGCAGCAGCTCCGAACCCACAGCGGCGTACCCGGGGGTAGCAGCGGGGGCCTCTGTTTGATAGCGCCGCGCCACCTGCGTGCGGCGATGCCTCAGGTCCGCAAGATCATGAGCGAAGAGGGCCGTGAGTTCATCCTGGCGAGAGAGTCTGAAAAGCCCGACAAGCAGCGACAGCAGCGCGGCGGCGGCGGCCTTTTTGGCGGTGGCGGTGACAGCGGCGGCGGCGGTCGGCGTGGCGGCGGCAATAAGCACGATCAGTTGGCGGTAGCGGCGGCGGCGGCAAGCGCAGCGCGGCGGAACGCGGGCACGCAGCCAAAACTGGCTGCCGTTATACCCCTGGCGGCTTTCAAAGGCTTCTCGACGGCGGCGGCGGGTGCGCCAGCGGCAAGCGCCAACAGTACGGCGCCGGCGCCACCGGCGACCGTGGCGGCGGCAGCATTGGACAAGCATGGACCGATGGATGCAAATCGCGGCGATAGCCAGCCCATGGAAGGAACGGTGGCACGTGGTGCCGTACTGGAACTTAATTTGTCTGATGCAGAGACTGGCAGTAGCGGCAGCGCGGGGGGCATGTTTGGCAGTAGCAGTAGCGATGATGATGCGGAGGGCGCGAGAGCGGGCGGCGCGCCCAGGGTCACCGCCAACATGGTCTCAATTGGTAGTGGCGCCGCCGCCGCTGTCCCAAGCGTTGGTGTGCCGGCAGGGGCGTCGTCGTCGGCTCCAAGCTTGGATGATGTGGAGTGGGAGGATGTAGAGATGGAGGCGGCGGCACCCTCTGTGGCGGGTGAGCTGCGGGCAGAACCGCACTCTCTTTCTCTCCCCCTCACACATATACATACACATACATATACACACACATACACGCACACATACACGCACGTACGCTCGCCTCTCACGCACTTAAACCTCACTTCAAACTTCCCGCTCCCCGGCGGGTGCTCGCAGCTTTGCTCCCACATCTTGCCGGACTAATGGAAGGCTGTATCTGCCGTTCCGGGTATTGGCTTCTCCTTCTCCTCACCCACAGCCTTACCAAATTACCCTCTCTGCCCTCGCGCGCTGGTTGGGTTGCCCTCGCGCGCTTGATTCAGCTGCGACTGTTGCCCGCACGAACGCCCGACCGCGTGATTGGCGTGAGCGTATGGCCGCCAGACAGAAGCTGTGGAGCACAAGCCACGGCTTCCGCATGGGTCGCAAGCTGGCGGATTGGGGCAGTGCCGACGACGCGGAGCAGCGGACACCGGAGGGGGGTGGCGCGGGTGGGGGGGACGGAGTGAGCCATGGATCATCCGGCCAGAGGCGGCGTAAAGGTCAGGTGCGCGGCGGTGTGCGGCGGAGTGGCAGCGGAGGAGGGGGGGGTGCTGACGATGGCGAGGTACACAAGGCGGCTGCGTCGGCAGGTGAAGGTGAGGAGGATTGTTATTATGAGGAGGAGGAAGATGCGTCGCTTCAAGAGGCAATTCGGCAGAGTCTACAGCAGCAGCAGCAGCAGCAGGAGCAGCAGGAGCAGAAGACTGAGAAGCCAAATTTGCAAGAGGAAGGAGCTGCGAAGGAGTTGGGGGCGGGCAGCCGGAAAAGGGAGGCTGGCGGCTCGGCGCCCCGGGCGAGTTTCACGGCGGCTGAGAAGGCGGCCGAGGTAGTGGCGGTGGAAGCAGCGGCAGGGTCAAAGCCGCGAGTAAATCAACCCTCGCGGGGATCCCAGCCGCCTGCCCCAGCCGCGCAGCTTACGACTGGCTGCCTCAGCGATGAGGATTTTGAATGGGAGGATGTCAATGCCGCACCGGAGCCGAAGCCGGAGCCGGCAGCAAACAATAAGGCCTCGACGGCGACGGCGACGGCGACGGCGACGGCGGCAATATCGACGGGGGCTGCTTTCGTTCCTCCGCAGCTGCCGCCGACCCATGGATCTCCCAGTAAGGCAGCCAGGATTTCCCGCTTTGTACGACACCTGGCCACTAATCCTGCTGATGGCTCCGGCAACCATCAGCCGCTCGTTCCTCGGCGGGGTCCACTCGCTGCGGCGATGGCTAGGGCGACAGGACAGCTCAGCGGCGGCGGTAGCGGCGGCGCTGCCGCCGCGACCATGACCCCGCCATCTGATGTATACAGAATGACCTCAGATGCCGCCGTTGGACCTGCCGCCGGTGTGACGGCGGCGAATCCTGATGCAGGGCCAGGGGTGGCGGCGGCGCCGCTGCAGCGAGAAGCAAGTTCCGACAGCGTCAGCGACGGGGATGTTATCTGGGAAGCCGCTGATGCCGACGTTGAGGCACTGGCGGAGGCCATGCCGGCGGTGCCTGACGGTGATGTCCGCAGATGCAGCGCCGGCGCCGTCGGTGCGGTGGCGGCGGCAGCCAAGCACGCGCCAGGAATAGCTTCTTCCCCCGCTGAGTGCAAGCCATGTCCAGTGGGGGTTGCGAGTGCGCGGGAGATCTGGTCAAGCGTCAACGCAAGCAGCCCTCGCCACGTGGGCCTTTTGGCACGTTATCGACAGTCTGCTACTGCTACTGCTACTGCTACCGTTGCTGCTACTGCCGCCGAGCCGGTAGCGACAGACGTTGCCACGCAGCAGACTGCAGATGGAAAAGCGGAACCATCGCATCCGGCAGTAGCAGCAGGCACAGGGCAACAGCGTGGGGCCGGTGGCGGGCCAGGGTCCAGTGCTGCTACAGCCGCCGTCGCCGCTACTGCCAGGTGTAGCAGCAGCTTGATTTCTCAGATTAACAGCAGTAGCACCAGGCGGCTGCTGGAGCTCAGCTCTGGCGGAGGTGGCGCAGGGTGCGTTGCTGCAGCTGCCATTAGCGGGGCCGCCAAGGCTGCGCCGCTGGCAGGTGCTGGCAGCGGTGCGCGCGGAGGAGTTGCCACTGGTTTTGGCGACGATGACGATGACGATGACGATGTGGGCGATGGTGAATTCGATGTCGATTTTAGCTTTGTCATGAAACCTCAAGGGGCGGCGAACGTCCCATGGGTCAGTGGCGTGCCCACCGCACCATCCACGGTTGCAGCACCCGCGGCAGAAGCGCTCATAGCAGCGGCAGCTGCTGCTACTTCGCCAGAAGCCGTAGGGACCGGAAATTCAGCTGGCGGAGCCGCGGTAGCAGCAGCAGCAGTAGCAGCTACCGCTACTGTTGGCGATACGGAAGCATCCGACGACTTCGACATTGACTTCAGCTTTGTAGCCGAAGCTCCAGGGGCGGTAGCAACCGTTTCACGAATCGGATCCGAACCCGCGGCAGTTGTGGCACCCGCAACAGACACGCAGCACACAGACGCACCCATAGCAGCAACCACCCCGGCAGTAGCAGTTGCAGTTGCAGTTGCAGCGACGGCCACAGCCACCGCAGTAGCTGCTACTATTGCCGCGGCATCACATGCGCCGATTGCCAATGCGGACGCATCCGAAGATTTTGACTTTGATTTTGACTTTGACTTTGTGAAGGTGCCGCCAGTGGCGCAGCCCCCTCCCAGTGTGCTGCCTGCTGCAGTTCCGGCGAACGTTACATCGGACTCTAAGACCCATGGGTCATCCGTTCCCTCCGCACCGGGCCCCCGTGGGTTCCTTGATGGATATCAGCCTCACGACCAGCGGCTGGAAGACCCAGTACGGCAGCAGCAACAGCAGGAGCTGCAGCAGGAGCCGGCGGCGGCGCCCGCGCCGGCGGGTGCCTCAGCGGTGCCGTCATCAAGCTTTTCGCGGCAGGTCCTATGTTCAGGTGCGGGCGCGCTGGGTGATGTCGACGAAGATGTGGATGCCGGGGAGGAAGCCGCCGATGACGCGGACTGGTTCGACGAAGACCCCGACTACGTACCGGATAGAGATCGTCATCCCGCCGGAGGGCAAGTCAGTCAGCCGCCAGCGGCGACGGCAGCGACGGCGGCGGCGGCAGCGACGATGATGACGACGGCGACGGCGACGGCAAGGATGGTACCGCCTGGCAAGCCGCCATCGCAACCTTTCCAAAGTAATACGGCCGCTGCGGCCACGGCTTCGAGACAAGCTCCAGCAGAGATTCCGTACGGTGCATTCCTGCCGCCGCCGCTGCCGCCAGGGACATGGATCGCGCCGATGCCGGCGGCGATGCCCAAGCCGCACCCGATGCCGTCGCCGCCTCCCCCACTACCTCCTGGGCCGTACGGCACAGCTGTAGCGGCGGCGGTAGCGGCGGGGACGGCGCCTCCGTCGGAGTCGGGCACCGCTGCTGGCGGTGGCGGCGGCGGCGGCGGCGCTGCCGCTGCGGAAGGTCCCTCCCTGGATGAATTGCTCGAGGAGGTAGAAGCCGAGGAGCAGGAGCTTAAGTCCGCGCAGGTGAATGCTTGTGCTGCGGTTGAATGTAGTTGCCTATCTAGGCTTACGGATGTCGTTAGTCAGTTTTATAAATCCGGATTCAGATTTTAGCCCCAATTCCGTTTGTTAGGGGTGTCTCGCTGAACTCATTACGGCCCGCATCTATATGTTGATTACTACTAACTTTAATTTGGGCAGTTTCGTTACCTCTTCAGTTTGGTTCCGTTATGTTGGTTTTCTGTTGTACCCTCTAAACCCTAACATGTAGCATCTACTTAAGGCGCCTGATACCTGATCCGCGCCAACACGTAGTCTGGCCCCGACACGGCATCTTCGCCTGCAGGCCCGCGCCAGTCGGAATCTTGAGGCCCCAACTCCCGAGATGTACCAGGAGTGCCAGGAGCTGCTGCAGATGTTCGGACTGCCGTTTATCGTGGCGCCCATGGAGGTGCGGAGGGGCGGGGGGGGGCGGGCCCGGAGAGGCGAGGGGAAGAGGGAGAGGGCGCCCCCCTTTTCCCGTTGTGTGACAGTGTGCCGTTTCCGCCGCCCTTCTCCCTCCCATTCCCATGTGTGCACATCTGGCTGCTGGCGCACTGCTGCCCCCCCCCTTTTCCTTGCATTCCGCTTGGGTAATCCACACGCGGTACAGGCGGAGGCCCAGTGTGCGTACCTGGAGTTGGCAGGGCTTGTGGACGGGGTGGTAACGGACGACAATGACGTCTTCTTGTTCGGAGGACGCCACGTGTACCGTCACATCTTTGAGAACAAGAAGTGAGAGAAAGGAACGAGCAGAAACGGGGTTGACTACCGGGGTTACGGGTGTCCACACGTGTGTAAGTATTCGTGTGTATGTGTGCGTGTTTGTGTGTGTGTGTGTGTGCTTCCGCCAACGCAGCCTCCCCCTCCCCGTACTGCGTCGCGACATTTCTCCTTCACTGAATTTTGAACCCCAAAGAAGTACGGCATTATCTTGCCGTACATTAAAAAATAGATTTGTCTGTGTATCATTACTTCTTTCTTGCCACCACCCTCGCTTGTAGGTATGTGGAGGAGTACAAGATGGACGACGTGGAGCGCGAGTTGGGCCTTACGCGGGAGCGGCTGGCGGAGATGGCTCTGCTGTTGGGCAGTGACTACACAGAGGGCTGTAGCGGCATCGGCATTGTGAACGCGGTGGAGGTGGTGCAGGCTTTCCCGGGACAGGCGGGGCTGGAGAGGTTTCGCACCTGGGTGGAGTCTCCAGATGTTGGTATATTAGTGGCGGCTCGACAGCTGGCGGGGGAGGAGGCGGGAGAAGGTGCGTGCGTGCGTGTATGTGTGTGTATGTGTGACTGTGCACGTGTGTATGTGTGTAGCCCGCGGCAAAAAGGTACCGCCCACCAGCACCGTACAGATCCATCAATGCAGTGGATCCAGATCGGTAACCTGGATCCTGGATTCTCTCTGCACCGCAGGGGATGTGCAACCTGATGACACTGCGGCGCAGCGAGAGTTCAAGAGGCACCACCGGGCAGTGCGCAAGAACTGGCAGCTGCCCGCGTCCTTCCCCTCCCCCTCCGTCCTGGAGGCCTACCTGCAGCCGCGTCTGGACCCGAACAAGACGCGCTTCTCCTTCGGCCGCCCCGACATCGAGCTGCTTCGGCAGTTCTGCAGGTGGGTGCTCCTCTCTCCTCTTCCCCCCCTCCCCCGCGCGATCTGTCTTGGCGTCCAGTAAAATGTACCCATCGTGTGCCCCGGTCTGAACACGAACCAGCTCCCCTCCCTTCCCCTTTACCCCCTTCCTGACATGCTCTCTTGGGTCTTATGTTGGATCCATTTCACGAATACCCTTAGATCCCCTTCCCTGGCCTCCTCCGTTTCGCTCACAGCGACAATTTTGGCTGGACACCTGATAAGGTGGACGAGCTGCTGGTGCCCGTACTTAAGGAGTACGACAATCGCCAGGCGCAGTTGCGCATGGAGCAGTTCCTCTCCTTCAGCACCCGTTTCGCGAAGATTCGATCCAAGCGGCTCCAGAACGCAGTTGCGGGGATCCGGGGGCAGGAGCTAGGGGAAGGTGGGTGGGTTAGGGCGGGTGTATCAAGCCCAGTCCCGTGCACCCATGGCCCCAAGCCGCAGGGGGCCATCTCTAGTCGGTCCTCTTATCCTTAGAATGCATGTACGGTGATGATTTGGGGACAATCCCCGCCACGTGTGTCTCCCTGACCTTCTGGGGTAGATGTTCAGGCCATGCGAAGATAAGGCCCCACGGACCTGCCTCCTGTCTTAAAACCCTAAGACCTCTTAGACCCAAACCCTAAGATGTGCCAAGGCACTGCGGCGGCGTCCTTAATGCCTGACTCCTAGAGTAGTATAGGTCAGTGCGCTGGGAGGTGTTAACCGTCAGCCGTAATTTAGGTCGCTGACGTATTTGATGCCGTTACCTTCAGTGGTCCCAGACAGGCTGGCTAACGCTCGCTGACACGCTCCGTCTTTCTCTCGACCCCACAGAGCTAGTCCTGGGAGATACGATACAGCTGACGCCCAGTCGCCGGAAACGTAGCGGCGGGGCCGCCAGCACAGCAGCCGCCGCCGCCGCCGCCGCCGCCCCGGGCAACGGTGACGGCACCGGAGAAGGGAAGGAAGGGAAGGTTGATGCGGGTACCTTGGGCGCTGGTGCCGCCGAGGATGTGGTGGCGGCAGCGGCAGCTGGGGAGCAAGGGGGAGGCGGCGTGCGGGGCCGCAATGGCAGGGGTGGGGTCAAGCGGGCCAGGACTGCCGCCGGTGCTGCTGGTGCTGAAGGCGGTGCTGCTGGTGATTGGTGAGATTAGTGATAATCTCGAAAACGGGGTGGGGCCGTGTCGTGCAAAAACAAAATCAACGAGAAAACAGGTGTTAGAGCAGATTTGGAAAACAGAAAAACAGGTTAAAACGAAAGGAAGACGGGTGGACTAGAAAAAGGCTAGGTACGAACCAAGAGGATTCGGAAAAAGAAAAAACAGGCAAAGGCAAGCTAGGAAAGAGGAGAAGCTAAAGCTAGAAGAAACCCAAGAGCAAAAGAGCAAGGCACGTCACGACGCGTTTCGGCCTTGCCAGGGCCTCATCAGGTGACTTTAGCTGCGAGAGTTCTAAAGCAAAAGCAACCCCCCAGACCCAGTGCCTTTGACAGCCGTTGTTTACTCAGCGGCAAGCTTACATGATAGACTTCGCAGGGACGGAAATGTATACTTGTGCGATGTGGGTGACCTGGGTTGCCCTCAGACTGCGGAACGGGTGGAGATTCGCACGGTTTGAGTTTCAGCCAGGCAGATTTGATGCCGAAAGAATTTTTTATGAAAGATGTAGATGCAAACAAGAGTTCGATACAGGACAGGACGAAGGCGGTATGATCCCGAAAGCGAGAAAACATACAGAACAGATTCACCAAGCCATATTGCGGCTAAGGGTATCATTGGAGTGCGGAGAAGCGGTTGAGAAAACGATTGTCTAGCAATCTTACTTGTGCGCTTGGCGCCTTGGAACATAGTTGGTGATGGCGCAGCGATTTGGCGGATAGCGCCGTGAGTGGCCGTGCCAGGTAGAGGTCGTTGATGGCCTTGATCGGTTTTTTTGCTGCATAACAATAGCAAATTTGTGGGCGTAAAAATTAAAGGTTTGATCGGATATGACAACATCAAAGAGCAAGAATAGCGCGGTGTACGGTCAAGGCGGGGCGCCGTCAGGAACTGGCGTGGTGTTTTTGGGTGCGCGAGGATGGTACCAAGTAGGGATACGGTATCATTTTACCAGCGTAATGTTGCCTTTGAGGGAAAGTTCTAAAATCGGTACATTTACCTTATAAGGACCGAGCCGCGGTAACGATGTGAGTCAACTTACGTGAAAACAGGGGTTTGGTGTTCTCAAAAGGTAGCTTAACCGCCGGCACCGTAGGGGTGCCTCCAAGTACGTAGACAAAATGAAGGTGGCGGCGGAGTGGTCTATAAGGGAATGATAAACCGTTGGTAGCCCAGACGCTGGTGAGCCACAGCATGGCAGTTTGTTCTGGGAGGACTTCGGCGGCTTACCCTGAACGATCCGAGGCCCTGGGAGCAAGGCACGGAAAGATTTCGAGTTTCGAAAAAAACTTTTGCATTTAATGGAGAATTGGGTGTACGGAAGACTGGGTGTCGGAGCATGATTTTTTGCCGCGTTTATGCGCGTTTAATGGACTTAAAGTTTGCGTGTTT
The DNA here is from genome assembly GCA_019650235.1 of Volvox reticuliferus. Taxonomy (NCBI): domain Eukaryota; kingdom Viridiplantae; phylum Chlorophyta; class Chlorophyceae; order Chlamydomonadales; family Volvocaceae; genus Volvox; species Volvox reticuliferus. The sequence continues at coordinate 1,076,681 of BNCP01000004.1, forward strand.
TTAGGAACATAAAAATTATCCTGGGAACTCAAGGAAATCGTTTTGGGCATCGAATTTGATTTGGGTGGGAGCACGGATAACGGAAAGTTAGAGAGGCGGGTCAGACCAGGTCAACATCAAGTTACAAAATTTGCGCATCGATGTGCGATTTGAAGTAACGATTGCTGCTGCTGCTGCTGCTGCTGCGCTACCCCGCCATAGCACAGAGGTCCCGTGGTGCGTTGCAACGGACGGTGGCCACATACCCAACACGTGTAGGGGTGGTACCACCGTCCGTTGCGGACGGTACCACCCACTACCGTGAGTCATTTAGGCGTGTTGATAAAGAAGGTGCAGAAAATGGCCAGAATGGGTGCGGGATTTTGCATATCATCAAACTGGAAAAGAGAGAAGATTTGATCGACAGTTGTTTCGTTGTTGCCAAGTCTTGAGGAACTTCGATCTCATCTTCAGAATCGTGTGGATAGTCGTGGAGAAGTAAATCCATAAGACCAGATGTGACGACCATTTGCGGGTTGATATCCGAAGGTAGGATGCAGGGAAAACATAGGTCCAGATGATCTCGGGGTGCGCTCCATGCAATCAGGAATAATATGGTTGTACGGTGTGAAATGAGGGAAGGCCGCCCTGAGTAGGCAGAATAATACAAACGGAAGTGAGAAACTTTAAACAGAAATTTTATGCCAGGGATGCAGCCCTTCGCAAGCGGAGTACGGGGTGGCAAACCGGGTGCATGATGCCACAGAAGTGAAGTACTCTGCATAGTACTGCGAAAGAAGTCTGGTACCCCTTTTAGCTGGTACCTAACAGCTTAATTAGGGCCGCACGCATAAAAACGAAAACAGGATAAAACGGAAGCACACCAACAACATTCAATGCCTTTTCAAAAGCGGGTTTTGCAGTTCAAGACAGAAATCTGCAAGACCCTCGAATGGCAAAGAAAAAAGGCACAACAGGATAACGGGAAGCACCAGAACAATAACGGATTGTGAGTTCATCTGAAACTCATAAATCCTCGTAGGGTGCTGTGCAAGAGTACAGTGTACAGATAAAACGTAAAAGTTGCACCCGATTGGTATGTGGAATAAATGCCCCATGCGATATAAACCCGTTCGGACCCGGACGGCCGGTATCCTACGCCGCTAGTCAGCAATTCTGACTGCGAAAGGGTATTGCTGCTGGTGATTGGTGAGATTAGTGATAATCTCGAAAACGGGGTGGGGCCGTGTCGTGCAAAAACAAAATCAACGAGAAAACAGGTGTTAGAGCAGATTTGGAAAACAGAAAAACAGGTTAAAACGAAAGGAAGACGGGTGGACTAGAAAAAGGCTAGGTACGAACCAAGAGGATTCGGAAAAAGAAAAAACAGGCAAAGGCAAGCTAGGAAAGAGGAGAAGCTAAAGCTAGAAGAAACCCAAGAGCAAAAGAGCAAGGCACGTCACGACGCGTTTCGGCCTTGCCAGGGCCTCATCAGGTGACTTTAGCTGCGAGAGTTCTAAAGCAAAAGCAACCCCCCAGACCCAGTGCCTTTGACAGCCGTTGTTTACTCAGCGGCAAGCTTACATGATAGACTTCGCAGGGACGGAAATGTATACTTGTGCGATGTGGGTGACCTGGGTTGCCCTCAGACTGCGGAACGGGTGGAGATTCGCACGGTTTGAGTTTCAGCCAGGCAGATTTGATGCCGAAAGAATTTTTTATGAAAGATGTAGATGCAAACAAGAGTTCGATACAGGACAGGACGAAGGCGGTATGATCCCGAAAGCGAGAAAACATACAGAACAGATTCACCAAGCCATATTGCGGCTAAGGGTATCATTGGAGTGCGGAGAAGCGGTTGAGAAAACGATTGTCTAGCAATCTTACTTGTGCGCTTGGCGCCTTGGAACATAGTTGGTGATGGCGCAGCGATTTGGCGGATAGCGCCGTGAGTGGCCGTGCCAGGTAGAGGTCGTTGATGGCCTTGATCGGTTTTTTTGCTGCATAACAATAGCAAATTTGTGGGCGTAAAAATTAAAGGTTTGATCGGATATGACAACATCAAAGAGCAAGAATAGCGCGGTGTACGGTCAAGGCGGGGCGCCGTCAGGAACTGGCGTGGTGTTTTTGGGTGCGCGAGGATGGTACCAAGTAGGGATACGGTATCATTTTACCAGCGTAATGTTGCCTTTGAGGGAAAGTTCTAAAATCGGTACATTTACCTTATAAGGACCGAGCCGCGGTAACGATGTGAGTCAACTTACGTGAAAACAGGGGTTTGGTGTTCTCAAAAGGTAGCTTAACCGCCGGCACCGTAGGGGTGCCTCCAAGTACGTAGACAAAATGAAGGTGGCGGCGGAGTGGTCTATAAGGGAATGATAAACCGTTGGTAGCCCAGACGCTGGTGAGCCACAGCATGGCAGTTTGTTCTGGGAGGACTTCGGCGGCTTACCCTGAACGATCCGAGGCCCTGGGAGCAAGGCACGGAAAGATTTCGAGTTTCGAAAAAACTTTTGCATTTAATGGAGAATTGGGTGTACGGAAGACTGGGTGTCGGAGCATGATTTTTTGCCGCGTTTATGCGCGTTTAATGGACTTAAAGTTTGCGTGTTTTTAGGAACATAAAAATTATCCTGGGAACTCAAGGAAATCGTTTTGGGCATCGAATTTGATTTGGGTGGGAGCACGGATAACGGAAAGTTAGAGAGGCGGGTCAGACCAGGTCAACATCAAGTTACAAAATTTGCGCATCGATGTGCGATTTGAAGTAACGATTGCTGCTGCTGCTGCTGCTGCTGCGCTACCCCGCCATAGCACAGAGGTCCCGTGGTGCGTTGCAACGGACGGTGGCCACATACCCAACACGTGTAGGGGTGGTACCACCGTCCGTTGCGGACGGTACCACCCACTACCGTGAGTCATTTAGGCGTGTTGATAAAGAAGGTGCAGAAAATGGCCAGAATGGGTGCGGGATTTTGCATATCATCAAACTGGAAAAGAGAGAAGATTTGATCGACAGTTGTTTCGTTGTTGCCAAGTCTTGAGGAACTTCGATCTCATCTTCAGAATCGTGTGGATAGTCGTGGAGAAGTAAATCCATAAGACCAGATGTGACGACCATTTGCGGGTTGATATCCGAAGGTAGGATGCAGGGAAAACATAGGTCCAGATGATCTCGGGGTGCGCTCCATGCAATCAGGAATAATATGGTTGTACGGTGTGAAATGAGGGAAGGCCGCCCTGAGTAGGCAGAATAATACAAACGGAAGTGAGAAACTTTAAACAGAAATTTTATGCCAGGGATGCAGCCCTTCGCAAGCGGAGTACGGGGTGGCAAACCGGGTGCATGATGCCACAGAAGTGAAGTACTCTGCATAGTACTGCGAAAGAAGTCTGGTACCCCTTTTAGCTGGTACCTAACAGCTTAATTAGGGCCGCACGCATAAAAACGAAAACAGGATAAAACGGAAGCACACCAACAACATTCAATGCCTTTTCAAAAGCGGGTTTTGCAGTTCAAGACAGAAATCTGCAAGACCCTCGAATGGCAAAGAAAAAAGGCACAACAGGATAACGGGAAGCACCAGAACAATAACGGATTGTGAGTTCATCTGAAACTCATAAATCCTCGTAGGGTGCTGTGCAAGAGTACAGTGTACAGATAAAACGTAAAAGTTGCACCCGATTGGTATGTGGAATAAATGCCCCATGCGATATAAACCCGTTCGGACCCGGACGGCCGGTATCCTACGCCGCTAGTCAGCAATTCTGACTGCGAAAGGGTATTGCTGCTGGTGATTGGTGAGATTAGTGATAATCTCGAAAACGGGGTGGGGCCGTGTCGTGCAAAAACAAAATCAACGAGAAAACAGGTGTTAGAGCAGATTTGGAAAACAGAAAAACAGGTTAAAACGAAAGGAAGACGGGTGGACTAGAAAAAGGCTAGGTACGAACCAAGAGGATTCGGAAAAAGAAAAAACAGGCAAAGGCAAGCTAGGAAAGAGGAGAAGCTAAAGCTAGAAGAAACCCAAGAGCAAAAGAGCAAGGCACGTCACGACGCGTTTCGGCCTTGCCAGGGCCTCATCAGGTGACTTTAGCTGCGAGAGTTCTAAAGCAAAAGCAACCCCCCAGACCCAGTGCCTTTGACAGCCGTTGTTTACTCAGCGGCAAGCTTACATGATAGACTTCGCAGGGACGGAAATGTATACTTGTGCGATGTGGGTGACCTGGGTTGCCCTCAGACTGCGGAACGGGTGGAGATTCGCACGGTTTGAGTTTCAGCCAGGCAGATTTGATGCCGAAAGAATTTTTTATGAAAGATGTAGATGCAAACAAGAGTTCGATACAGGACAGGACGAAGGCGGTATGATCCCGAAAGCGAGAAAACATACAGAACAGATTCACCAAGCCATATTGCGGCTAAGGGTATCATTGGAGTGCGGAGAAGCGGTTGAGAAAACGATTGTCTAGCAATCTTACTTGTGCGCTTGGCGCCTTGGAACATAGTTGGTGATGGCGCAGCGATTTGGCGGATAGCGCCGTGAGTGGCCGTGCCAGGTAGAGGTCGTTGATGGCCTTGATCGGTTTTTTTGCTGCATAACAATAGCAAATTTGTGGGCGTAAAAATTAAAGGTTTGATCGGATATGACAACATCAAAGAGCAAGAATAGCGCGGTGTACGGTCAAGGCGGGGCGCCGTCAGGAACTGGCGTGGTGTTTTTGGGTGCGCGAGGATGGTACCAAGTAGGGATACGGTATCATTTTACCAGCGTAATGTTGCCTTTGAGGGAAAGTTCTAAAATCGGTACATTTACCTTATAAGGACCGAGCCGCGGTAACGATGTGAGTCAACTTACGTGAAAACAGGGGTTTGGTGTTCTCAAAAGGTAGCTTAACCGCCGGCACCGTAGGGGTGCCTCCAAGTACGTAGACAAAATGAAGGTGGCGGCGGAGTGGTCTATAAGGGAATGATAAACCGTTGGTAGCCCAGACGCTGGTGAGCCACAGCATGGCAGTTTGTTCTGGGAGGACTTCGGCGGCTTACCCTGAACGATCCGAGGCCCTGGGAGCAAGGCACGGAAAGATTTCGAGTTTCGAAAAAACTTTTGCATTTAATGGAGAATTGGGTGTACGGAAGACTGGGTGTCGGAGCATGATTTTTTGCCGCGTTTATGCGCGTTTAATGGACTTAAAGTTTGCGTGTTTTTAGGAACATAAAAATTACCTGGGAACTCAAGGAAATCGTTTTGGGCATCGAATTTGATTTGGGTGGGAGCACGGATAACGGAAAGTTAGAGAGGCGGGTCAGACCAGGTCAACATCAAGTTACAAAATTTGCGCATCGATGTGCGATTTGAAGTAACGATTGCTGCTGCTGCTGCTGCTGCTGCTGCGGAAGATGGCACATTGGGTGAAGAAGGCGGACCGGTCATGGAAGTCCGCGGCGTGGCTGAGGGCTGTGGTGATGGTGACCGGACTAGTGGTCAGGGCCGAGGACGAAGAAGGGGAGGCCCGAGGTCCGGGGCTCGTGACCATGAAGGGGGGAGGGGAGGGGACAAAGCCGGGTCGGTACCCGCAGAAGAGCAACGCGCCCCTAAGCGGCAGCGAAGGGCGCCTTCTGCGGCTGCGGTGGGCGGTGTCACCGAGAACGGCCAGAGCTTGTTGGTGCACACCAGGGCTGGTGGGGGGAAGGTTAAGACGGCGGCGGCTGACGCAGCAGGAGCATCCTCAAAAGGGGCTGCTAAAGCGCGCAAGCACACGCGGGCGCAAGCTCAGGCTCAAGTTCAGGTTGAAGCTAAGACTCATTCGGCACGCAGAAGAGGAGATGAGGGCCCGCGAAAGCGGGGCGGTCCTGCCTCAACCGCAGCTGCCGCAGTCCAAGGAAGTCAGCCGCCCGTCGTCGTCGTCCTGGATTCTGAAGATGAACGACCGGGATGTGGTGCGGAGGAGGAAGGGGAGGGTAAGCGGAGGGAAGAGGTGAAGGTGGGGGACCCGAACGACGCCGCGTCCGGTCGCCGGTTGCGGTCCCGGGTTGTGAGGCACAATGGGGATGGTGGCGAACTTGGCGGTGGCGCCAGTGGAGCTAATGATAGAAGTGATGACATCGATACACCGACGAGCAGTGAGTGGGAGGGGGGCAGCGAAGGTGAGGAGGATGGATCGGAGTGAGGTCGAGCAACTGGACCGGGGGGGAGAGACACGCAGAGATCGCATCAGAAGGTTCGAGTAGAAGGTTCTAAGCACTGTCGGCCGTAGGAAAGCATTAAGAATGTTTATATATGAACTTCAACAACAACAAGAACAACAGAGAACACGAGTGGATGATAAGTTAGGGCCTCTTTTAAACGCGTCTCCAGTAAACGGAAAATCTGAAGTTTTGGATTGTCCAAAATGATTGGAGAGCGCGCGTCGTGTGTTAAATAGTGTGATTGGGTGAAGTGAGATCAGATGGATTACGAAATACGATTAGCTTATGGACTTATGGACTTATGGACTTATGGACTTATGGACTTATAGCTATCTTCACCGAAGAGGTGTGAAATGGGATTCTGTACCGGGCGCGGATGGGTTGGTGGAGTCGTTGGTAGTTTACATTGGCCGTTGGGTGGGTTAATATACTTGCGGGCGCACTACTTGCTGGTGATGTTCGAACATACACCGATGAGTGTCTCTGATGCATTTTTTACTTTATCCGTGTGCTATGGACCACGGTCGCCACGCCGTGGTGTGGACGTGTGGCAGCAACGCGTGGTTGTGGAGTTTTGCCAACGACTTGTTGGTTGGGAGGCCAGGTTCGGTGTATTATTGCAGGCAGGAGCAGGAGAAGCATCGGAAGGAGAGGGGGGGGCATCTTCAGAAAACACAATCCGGCAGTGGAGGAGGGTGGAAGGAACTGTTTCTGTGGTTTACGCGATCTTCGGTTTGGGTCGCCAACGAATGAACGAACGCACGACCGAACAAACGGCTTTCTATCTTCTTCTTGGTGCAGTGTTTCGTTGGGGCTGTTGTGGACTGCCGATGGCTCTTGGCAGCAGAGCAGCTAGCAGGTCGCTGTGTGCAGTATCGCAGGGCCCTATGGTTTACAATACAACTGTGGTAGGTGTCAGCAGATATTAACAAATGCCTACCGGCGGGTTCTACTCCTCCGCAAACCAGGACTCTAATCTACTTGCTTAGCAGGTCGTCCTGATTCCTCTCCAAAGACCTCCTTGGATCCTTGTTGCCGAGAGCGCTAAACGAGCTCTGTGTTCTGTTTATCTATGTTATCTGACTTTTGTACGGGGATCTTTCTGTCTGAACGAGACTCGTGGTTTAAAATAGCTTTGTTCTTAAGTAACCACGTCACCGACGTCACCAACGTCACCAGACATAACTGAGTGTTCTGTAAGGGTGTAACCCTTTTTCACAGCAACACCCTTCTGTTAGGTTGGAGGAATGTGTTCGTTAAGTCAGTAACGACCTTTTTTCCTTTTAAGTCCCATTCACATATCACGATAACCGCGATACTTATACTATGACCTTAATTATTTGATCCGCATGTGGTGTAGCATCGCTCGACAACACAACTGATGAGCTCTGGTTAGGGGGGTTCCGCCTGCAGAGTTGGCGTGGGCGATAGTGACAAAGTGGTGGTGCCGTGAGGATGCATTTGAGGACAGCACCTTGTGCCCCTGACCACCACCACCACCATCACCACCACCACCATCACCACCATCACCACCACACGCGGTCCGTGTAGCAGACATCAGATGGCACTTGTGGTGTCTGGAAATCCTTCGCGGTCATTTTGCTGAGTGGTAAAAGCATCAAGCATCAACTGAGCCCATTTAATTTTAACCTCCAATCCTTTTCTGTCTAAACATGTACAAACACATGCACTCTGTACATGACTGCTGTACGTCTCTTTACATATATCGTACATTGTACGTGATGTTGATCAGTAGTTCTACATTGGAAGCGTTCGTAGCTACCGACCCGGACACACCCATCAGGACTACTGCTGCTGCGCCTCACATGCTACCGCTTACAATGCTGGGTCGCACTCGATTGACTATATCAGCATCTCCAGCACACCTGCCTCCTCACTCCCCACCTTCACGACCCCCAAACTGTCCACGCAAACCTTCCTGTGGCCGGGTCCTTTGTGTTTACCCATCAGCTTTATACTAAGTTTCATCGGTATACGGCATCTGCTACCCTCACAGCGTCCTGAGCCTTCCGAACCGCGTGCACCCGCACCATGTCGGCACCTCCACACACACAGATCACACATGCTGCAGCGGTGGCTGCGTCTCGGTCCTCGGGCTGCTGCCGGCCCGTCAGGTTGCCGAGAAAACGCTTTCGGGAAGGACCCACCAGCATAGGGCCCCCGAACCTGGATCTGAAGCCCCCCTCCTCTCCGCCTCCGCCACTTCCACTTCTGTCACTGTTGTATGGCCCTCTGGTGGCATACGGCCCGTCCAGTGCCTCCCGCCGCAGTGATGCCAGGTTTCGGAGCAAGTCCAGATTGCCCTCCGCTGTCTTGGAGAAACCGATTCCTGAAAGTGCGGGGGACGATTCCATCCGTCCATCAGATGTGATGTGATGTGATGTGATGTGATGTGATGTGATAGGGAAAGGGGGAAAAGTACGATGGTAGGGATATAGAAGTACGAGGTCTAGGCGACCAGTGCACAGCAATTTTCCAAAATTCCAACATTGCTAGTAATTGGGAAATGAAAGGAGAGGGGGGTCAAACGGGATCTCAGGAAATGCAACGCGGAGGCGGGAGCTCCCTCATGGCGGTGGTTCCGGAGCACCTGTTGCACAAAGCGTACCCCATACCCAATCTTGGTGCAGGATTATCACCTGTGAGTCCCGGAATCGCTGTGAGCGGTGACGCAGCGCGGTCATGTAATCCGTGAAAGAATACATCATGTAATAATCCTGCATGATAATCCCATATAACATTCATGTATAATATAATAATAATAATAATAATAATAATAATAATAATAATAATAATAATAATAATAATAATAATAATAATAATAATAATAATAATAATAATAATAATAATAATATACCCTATAATGCTTCCCCACCCGCGCCCATAGGCGCACCTGGGTCCAGAATGATGTTCCAGGCGGGCACTCCCGCCGCCTCCGCCGCCTCCGCGCTACGTTGCATCTCCGCCCCCACGGTCCGCCACACACCATTAGTGCCGTACGAAGTGTGCTCGGGGCGAGTCATGGTGACGGGATCGCCGCGCATATGCATCAGGATGTATGGCACACCCAGCTCCGCCACCTGATCGCCATCCCGGCAAAATGGTGAGCGGCGGGGACCGCGCGAGCGCAACGCGATTTGGAAATGACTAAGAGGATGCCTAATATAGCTATGGCCATGAGGAATATTTGTTATTAATAGAACATTTTATTACTCGGACAATTTACATATAACCAGAGCTGCTGTGAATGATCAGCGTACGGCGCAAGCACGCCAAGGGCGGATTCGGCAAGCAGTCCGGAAGCCCGAGTCCCGGTCCCAGCTTTCCTCGCTCCCTACGATGAACCCACCGTTGGCAGCATGGCGGAGTCCGCTGCGCCTCCAGACACGTCGTTGATTATGTTGGCCCCTCCCGCCCGGACCGCCTCGCGAGCCACCTCTGAGAAGAAAGTGTCCACGCTGACTGGTACAGAGCGCAGCATGGGGGACTCGCGGAGGGCCCTATGGGTCTCGATCCGGAAGCGGGAGCAGGAAAGGGACGGACCCAGCCACCGGACATCAGGAGAGGGACGACGGGGACGGGGACGGGAATAAGACGTGTGTGTGTGTGTGTGTGTGTGTGTATTTTTGAAATATCAGCGTAGGGTGAGGGAGCGGGTCCACAAGCACACAGTATGCAACCCTGTCAGCAGCAGCAGCAGCAGCCGCAGCCGCAGCCGCAGCAGCCGCAGCAGCAGGACCACGACTGCAAGAGTGGCGGTGGTCGTCGGTCGCTGCAACAGCGGCGATAGATAGCCCAGCCTAGCAAGGCAAGCCGTCAACGGCGGGTTTGGTTTGGGTGGGGGCAAAAGTGCAGCTCTCTCCTGCGCCCTCCACACAGGAAAGAGCCCTACGCAGAGGCAATGCTGCCATGACGCCCATGATGAAGTCCTGGTGACTTCAAGAGCAGCAATGAGCTCTTTTTATTTTGTACCTTTTACTCACCTCTGTTTATTGACATCCTGGTAGCACTGCCAAGATGTCCCAGTTCGGCCAAACAGCACTGAATGACACCTACTGCTGATAGTTGGATGTTCGGCACCCACCTCAGCACCCACCTCAGCACCCACCTCAGCACCGGCATCACCCGGCCCAGCTCTTCCTGTGGAGTAAGTTTGCTGGCGCCGGGTCGGGTGGACTGGCCGCCGACGTCGAGGATATCGGCGCCCTCCGAAACCATAGCCTCCGCCGCTGCCACCGCCGCCGCCACGCTGCCGGAATGCCGTCCGCCATCCGAGAAGCTGTCCGGCGTCACATTGAGAATACCCATCAGGTGTGTACGGCGACCCCATGATAACAGCGCGCCGCCGCTGCCGCCGGCGGAGCCGACATTCACCAGCGGTGTGACGCGCCGCATAACACCCCCTCCAGCGCCACCGCTACTGGTGCTGCTGTTGTCGTCGCCGTGCTCGTTGCCGTTCCGGCGCAGCGACTCCCACCAAACATCCCGTACCGCGCGCAGGTGGTTGATAACCGACCGTGGGTTATCAGTCGGAAGCGGTTGGCTGCAACTGTCAATGAAATCAGTACTGTTGACTCCACCGCTAGTGCTACTGCTGTTCGCGCCGTCCTGGGCGCCGCTGGCCCAGATGCTGCCACTCCAAGTACTGCCCCTGCTACTGCTACTGCTACTGCTATCAATCCTTTGCGCTTCAAATTGGGGTTTGATCTGAGATCCACCAATACCCGCGGTAGTGTCCCTCCGATACAGCAGGTCTGACACAGGGGCCTGTACGAACGGCCGCTCCCGCCACCTATACGACATAGATATCCCATGTGACAGTTTGTACGGCCATCATACACTAACACAAAAGACCTTCAGATGTTAATATTTTAAACGAAATATCGAAAGGTCTAGAACCTTCCCTGGATTCGAACAGCGAGGGCCCATATCGTCCACCTGTTAAAAATGACGTACACAATACTATCACCATAGCTGGATGGCTTTAGTCATCAGCCGTACCTGGGATGCGGCACCGTCAGCTTCTCGTCTTGGTACGACCCGGCGCCGAAAAATATGATATCAAGATCCAGGGGTCGCGGTCCGAAGCGCTGCCCGCCCGCCAGGTCGCGACCAGCCTCCGCCTCCACCTGCTTCAAGGCCTGCGGCGATGAGGCAGCCGAAGGCCAAGACGGTCCATGGGGCAAGAGGCCGTGAGGAGGTCAGGAACTTGCCTAATCAGGCATAGGCCTGAGGTTGCATGACCTCGCCTTGGGGTCCTTTGCGACCGTGTGACAGCACCCTCCCATTATCTGCGGCGACCTCACCCGCAGCAGCTCGCCAGGTGATAGATGGGTCCTCGCCAACACGGCCGCGTTGAGGAAGGAGGGCTGGTCGGTGACGTACGCGGCGGCGGTCTCGTACAGTGCGGAGTGGCGGAGCACCTACGCCCCGAATGTTACGCGCAACAGCGAGGCGAAAAGTGGAGGCATAATTCATACACGCGCGGGGATACACACAAGCTTTTTGGCGGGAAAAAGGGGCCGTCTGCCAAAGTTGGCGGTTCCTTCCTCGGCGACCATCCCGGCCCACAACCTCACCATCCATCAACAAGCATACCTGCACGCCAAGCTCACGGAGGCGTCTGAGGCCTTGGTGAAGTTTCAATCCTCTGTTACCCTGAGGGTTGGGTTTGAGGTGGGATAGGAGGTAGGGTTGGGAGCTTCGGCTGAGGTCGCTGTACGGTGCATGACGAGTACAGCCGTACCGCACTCACCATATTGGTGCCTAGGGCAATAACGACATCAGTGCCGTGATTTATTGCGCCCGTCGAGTAGCAACGCTCACCCACGGATGCGATTACCGCCAACTTTGCCATGGCCGCCGAATATGATAGAGATATTGTTTTAGTCATACCTAACTAAGAATTATTAAAGGATCGTACAGAAGTTAACCGTAGGGTAGAAAAGTCTAGTCTGAGGAGCACTGTCCTCCGAAACCAGTCCAAAGCAAAACTACCTTTTATCGATGATTGTTTCATAAGAGTAAAGTTTAACTCAATTACAATTAAGCATCATTTCCATACAGATTTATCTTAATAGCTGCCAAGCAGCAAACCGCCAGGATGCCCGGCAGTCAGGCACAGTCATTTACAGTTGAATCCGTTCGATTCGTATCAACCACTTTTTGGAAAGCATTCGGCCCGGCACCCGAGCACACAACGATTGATTCGTTTTATCCCTTTTTGTGTGCTTGGAAGTGTTTGTATAATAAATGCAAGTCTATGAAAGGGACAACAACCAACGTGTCAACGGGTAGTCTGGGCCAGGTTCTCGCAAAGTCTTTTTGGAGCTCACCATTAAGAGAATTTTGTATATATCCAGTGAAAATCTCTTGTTGATATGGCAATTGCAGAAATTCTGAGGCTCGGCACGGACACTCTTTTGCTCGTGCTCCAGCACCTGGATGCAGAGAGCCTCGCAAAGTTCTGTTGCACCTGCCGCAACCTCAAAAGTGCTGCTGAAACGCCAGCTCTATGGAGAGCGCTTGCGAACGAACGGTGGTACCGTGTCCATGCAGCAAGCTTTCCCCAACCTCGCGTGGAGCCCAGCGGACCGGCTAACACCAAGGCAAACTCACAACCAAGCTCGGATAATGTCACAGATTGGAAATCCCTGTTCGCTTCGGGAAACGGCTGGGAACCACCCCGCTTGCACCACACGGGGAAGCTGTACCGATCAGGCATCCGGGCACTTCAAGCATTGTATCATGAACCCGACGACATTTCCGGCGACAATCCTACCACCGAAAACAGTGGCGCCGACGGATGGCTGCTCGCCCTGGGACGGGATGCCGGGCTGGACGTATGGCACTTCAGCCCGGCTGCGTTCTCCGATGGTGGCGGCGACACCGGGGGAGCTCCTCCCGGATCGTCTGGGCCGGCTAACGGCGTCGGCGGCCGCAACAACACCGCCAGCACCACCATCGGTCATTACGCCCAACCTCCCGACAGCAACCCTCCTGGGTTCGCGGGAAGTATCAGCGACCGGCGACCACCGCGCGGTGGTGGCAACGAGAGCAGCAATGAGGACGAGGGAGATGCCGGCCAACCCCCGGACCGGGCATGCCGCAGCAATATTAGGCTAACGGATAGCAGTTCCAGATCCAACGGAGGAGGAGGAGGGGGAGGAGGAGGAGGAGGAGGAGGAGGAGGCACACCGGCGCCTGCATCAGCGCCAGCAGCTTCACTTGTGCTTCTCGATAGCCTTCAGATCCCCCATGGCGTTCGCTCCATCGCCTGGATAGTGTCCATTGACGGAGAGTGCCACCCGTGCCCTGATGAGCTGGGGCATCTGCCGCTTTTGGGAGGCCCAAAAGAAGCTGGAAGTGTGAAGCCTTCCGTACAGGGATACGCCTCAAACGCCGGAGGCAAGTTTGCTACAAATGGGACTGCAAAACCAGCGATAAGTGCCGGGCCGTCAACATCCACCTCACCCAAGCCATCGATGGAGTCGGGCGTGGCAGGAAGGACGTCGACTCTGGCGATTGGAACCAGCCGAGGTGAGATTCAATGGTACAAGTACGACCCAATTCGAGGCAGTGGCAACAACTGGAGCCGTGGGGGCAGGTCTAGTGCATCTGGCCCCGTTGGGGCGTTGCGGCTTTTGAGTACGACAACCTGCGGCAGCTCTGTGCCGCTGGCGGAGCTGCACCTGTTACCTGCGTCAGGTGAGCTTGCCAGGGGGATGACGGTCGCATCGACGGCATTGGCAGCAGCGGCGGCAGCAGCACCGCCGCCAGGTACCACCCTCATAGTTGGTGGCGCTGGTGGGCTGCTGGCGGCGCTGCAGCGGGCAGATTCCGCACTGGATTGGGCCACATCCCGAAACGCCGTACAGATTTATGACGTGGCGACACAGCGACTTCTGTCAACCGTGCGGGATCCGTAAGTCTTCAAAGACGTCCTATCTAAAGGCCCTTGCACTGCTGCACTGCTGCATATGCTTTTATGTACGAAATTACGACCTGGCTGGCATGACGAGTCTCAGACGTAAAAGCAAAAGTGCACCTGGATAAGGAAAGCGGTTAGTAAAAGCGGTTAGTTAAAAGCGGTCATGTCAAGTAACGAGAAAGGATACAAGGAAAAAAGGACATGCCTAACATGTCGTTTTCCCGCTACCTTGTCCACCCCAGGTTTGAGTCCCATCAGTTGGTCTGCTGCAGCCCCGCCCATGGCACGTGCGGCGGTGGCGATGGCATCGGCGGCACTACGGTCATGGACGCTGACCCGCATGTGCTGTTGGTAGGCTCGGTACACGGCGCCATTTGCTCGCATGTAAGCTCTTTATGGGTATTAGGATGTGCGCGAATGGGGCAGGGTCAGGGCGGTAGGAGAGAAACGGGCCGGCGCCTTGCTGTTACACACATGACACGTCCGGAGCAGAAAGAAGAAGGGTTTCATATATAAGGGCCCTCTGCTGTCAATTTACCACAAGCACCCGGTGGCCCTCTCCAGCAAAATGGTCGAGCTTCGTAGCGAACACAGAATGACCCTTTTTCCTGCCGCCTTATGGCAAGGCTTAAAGCTAGCTCACCCGGGGTTGAGCCGTTGAGCTTGTAACTGAATTTGGCTCAGAGGTCACACCACAGCGACCTGCCGCCAATCATGGTAATATGTTTGTTTAGGTTTGTCGTCTCTCTGGTCTTGTCTTGATGCATGGTTGATTGGTTTGCACAGTGCGCGAGGTGCAACCTACCGACCTTGTGCAGCCACAAGCCCCGGTCCGCCACCGCTGCTCTGTACACACTGGATGTGCGGTGCGGCCTCACGCAGCGGTTTGGTGTTCAGCACTGCAGCATGTACCCCCGGCTCGCCACCGCTCGGGAACACTATGTCTTCACTAGCCATGCTGCTACCGCGCTGGAGGTGTACGACAGACGCGCCATGTCTGTGCCGCTGTATACGCGGTCCCGCATGCCGTGGCCGCCGTCTGGCGAGTTGCTGGTGGCCGAGATGGAGGGCGAGGAGGCGAGGGCAGAGGAAGAGGCGGAGCACAAAGAGGCAGTGGAGAGTGAGGAAGACGGGGGTGAAGATGGTCATTACAACGCTGCGGAGGCCGGGCGAATGTACTCACATTTCGCGAAGTCCAAGTTCCCCGCCTGGAGCAATCGCCCGTCAGCAGCGCAAAACAGGCATCAGGCGCTTTGGCTGGAGTCCGACGGCGACGTGCTCCTTGGCCGTTCCGATAACGGTTAGTACGTTAGAACGCAACAGAACGGAAGATCCAAACTTGGCACCTGGTTCAGGTTTCCATCTCCCCCTTCTAATTTGTGCATATTCATCGACACTGTGCATATGCGTGATATGCTCCACTGCGATTCCAAAGCACGAACGGACGAACGGACGCACGGACGCACGGACGGCGGCACGCAGCTTCATGCACCAATCCGCGAACGCGGCAGTCCACGTTCCATGTTTGGTTTAGGATGTGAGGCGTACTCCCTGCTGCGATGTCCACAATTGTTGAAGATGTATTTCTTGGCGTCAAAGCCTTTTCCGCGTCCGCGTTTGGCGCACTGTCAGTCATTCATTGTAACGCATCCTCCTCCGGGGTATTATGTCATCTGTCCGCAGGTACACTGTGGTCGTGGGATCTCTCAACCACGCTCGGTTGGGCGAGAGGCCCCGACCGCAGCGGATTGTGGCACTGGATATACGAGAACGGACCGTTGGAGATGGCGGACGAGGAGCTGAATGAGGCTGGCTCACGGTGTGCGGACACCTGGCCCCGCCGTCTCCCCTCGCAAAGTCAGGAATGGGGTGTCACGGGCTTGGAAGCAGCGGCGGAAGATAGAGCAGACATGGCATTCAAGGAAAACGGTTCGGCGGAAGATAGTGCGGGTCGACAGGTGCCCGCAGCGCGGGTGCTAGGGGAGCCTATCTGCCTGGGCTCGGTGGTGTGCACTGGTGGAACGCCTGTTTGCAGTTTGGCGACCGCGTCGGCTGGCGCGTCTACCGCTTTCTTTAGCCTGGGAATGTGGGAGGAGCATTGGTCCTACGTCGTAGGTTCGGTGGTGGCGTGATGAGGGAAATGAGGGTGGGGTTTTAGGACAGGCGGCTACTGAGGGAAGGAAAAAGGGCTTGGAGGAGGAGGCGAGCACCTGTCAAGGGTTAAACTGTAGTGGCGTGCCGGAATGCGCTTGCTTATTGGTAGGGAGCTTTATGTTCTTCCTAGGGGAGATGTCAAGCACTTCGGTCGCATCCGGACTATTTTTTCATTTACGGACTTGGAACGTGTGGCTAGGCAGACTGGACCTGCAGAAGTGCCAGAGCCAAAGCCAGTGGATTCGGGACAATTTAGGAGTTTACAAAAAAGTCATCCTGATAATAGAAGACTGCAAATACCAACGTGGTGGCGGTCCTTTAAATAAGCTAAGCTCAGTCCCAACAGCCCTTTCCGAAACAGACCATCACAGGTTTTATAGTCCAGAATAGGGTGGTTAACGTCTATAAACGCCCCCCTAAGACCGGTGGGGCATTCCACCCCATTCGCTCGTCTACCAGCTTAGTCCGTGTGCGCAAAAACGCCGCCGAGCACCACACTCCAGAACGGAGCCAACAAAAGCGCGGACAGTATTATGTTCCCCCTCCTGTACGACATGAATACAATGCAGGAGGCACCTGCACAAACTCCCCAACGCGCTCCATGCTATCGACACGCTGAAACAGGCGCGCAAGGCAGCCCTCCGGGCATGCACCCCGACAAAGATTAAGTTCATACACAGGACATAGACAGCTCGAGCGAGTTGCCAGCGAGGGATCGATTAAGGGCTTAAGGCAGGCAGCATCCGAATGGGGGTTGGCCGCTATCCGCTACTTGGTGCGATCTGCGGCCATTCCTTGTTGGCTCACTGGCAATTTGCCCGCGACGCTACAACCTGATTCCGGTGTCGCGACCGTCCAGTGTTGGGACGCGCTTGACAATCCCGACCAACACACAATAATATTGACCAGAAGCCTCACATCCATGTAAAGCCAGATGGCAGCAAACGCAGTTTCGTCGTTGCTCCCACCTGCAGCTAGGATACGCAACACCGGCAGCTACAACACCAGCGGTAACGTGAGCGTCAGACGGCCTTGCATTGAGGATTCCCAAGCATGAGAAATATTGCGGGACGGCCCCAGCAAATGCATGCCCATTAACATCAGCTATTCAACCACCAGCGAGTGTTGTCTATCACAATTCCCCAAGGCGGCGGGACTGCCCGTTGCATTAGACCAGCCGTGTAACGGACATAGCCTAATGCTCAATATGAGTCCTGACGCCCTATGCCATTATGGCTTGTCGTCCCTCGCAGTCGATTAACATTCATAGCGGTTGTGTTCACAGGATGGCGGTAATAGCCATCAGCATCCTATTGCAGCTACCACCAGAAAAGGCGAACGAGATGTACACGGAGCTTACCAGGAGGACGACGCACCGATAAAGCTGTGTTCATGCTCACAGCCAACCTATGCGCAAGTCTTGCGCAACTCAAGAGCTACGATGGGCCATTTTTTCCCGTTGCACCGAGGTGGGCCGTGACAACTTAAGGATGAATTTCCCTGCAATGCGGCTCGATTACGGACTTGTGTATGTAGACAGCCTTCCAGACAATACCAAGCAGTAAACATACAACCCCAAGCCTCACCAAAACCGCTTAATGATAGATGACAGGTCGCGCACAAATGATGAAGAGGGCGCTTAGGGTGTATAATAGCCTTCGTTGGCCCCATCCCATACCTTTCCGCCCAGAATACTACATTTTAGGGCAAACCTGCTCATGTAATGTACGCTTCAAGCGCCGCACGCAGACTTAACTTGACCTGGCGCTCCTTGATCTCTTCACAACGTTGCTCCCAGGCAAGCAATGTCCCACACGTCAGTCCCACACGCACGAATTAAGCTGCCCACCCAGCCTACAACTGTACCACAGCCGCAGCAACCTGGACCTGCCTCCTCTTTCTGAAAAGCTCGAACAAATTAATAAACTAATTTGCAAGGGCAACATGATCTTTCCCTCTTGGACATGCTACCCTGCCCACATGGACGGATTACACCTATGCCCGTTTTCCTGTTGTGAAAAACGGACAGATTGAGCGCGCATTGATATAGGAAAAGGACCAGTCCCCATGAAAGCCTTCCTATAGACAGGGAATCGAAGCATGTTATCTCGGAGCGCAATCTGGAGTGCCCAAGCATGAGTAGCCCCTCCCCCGCCCACGCAGTAAGTACCATATCGCAAATCAAAACAGCGGCGCCTGCTCCAAGGACGCTGCAATGACATCCTGAACGTTGGTCAGCTTTACTAGCGCCTCCACCATCGTGATCTCACTCTCTTTTTTCCAGATGACCTCTCGCACTTGATGTTTAGCCAGTGGATTAGCAATCAGATATTCCACCTGTTGCGACGCAGCAGGGACGGAGGGCAGGGCACGTGGACGGCCCGGCATGAAACCAGGTTTGGGCTCCGTACCAATTAAGAACATGCCATGCGCGAAGTTCCCCGGCCCGTGAATAAAGGAGGACAAGCCCCCCCTTACAGTGGCGCCATATGCACAGGCAAGTGCAGTCGTTCCCAACCTGGAGGTTGGCGAGGATTTGACCTTGGAGGAATGCCGGTTGGCTTGTTGTCATCGGTCTTACCAGTTGTTCATGCGTGATGAGCCGAGTGTGGACCTTGGTAGCGCAACGGACGGAGGCGGTGCGCAACAGGCTCTTGCTGAACAGAGCCATCTCGCCCACAAGCTCGCCTGGACCCCGCTGTGCAATCAGCAGCTCACGTGATGTACCTGCATATCGCAGTAAGGCGGTTGCGTCAAGAACAACACGAGCTATCTGTATCACGGCTTCCACGGAGCCGTAAAAACAATCCGTGAACGGTATGAAGTGCAGGCGCGATATTACATCACGCGGTCATGGGCTAGTTTCCGATGTGAACATGCAACCCAAGTCAACACCCTCCAATCACGTCGACTATTTGTAATGTCCCTATTTCGTGTCCATAGGTCTTGGTCGAACGCGCCAACGCCCTGCGTCATAATGGCTGAGTTTCTCCTTTGCCTTGCCTGCTTATGTACCTGCGTTCGCCTGCAGCGAGCGGACAAACGCGCCGGCCTTGTCGCTTGCGCGCATGAGGTTGACGCGGTGCTGGCGGCTCTCCTCGTCCACGATGGGCGACATCGTATCGCTGTCATCCATCATCTCGTCCACGTGTGCACCTGGCCGTGACCCCGCAGGCCGCGCAGCTGAGCTGGACGCTCCCTGACCTGCTTGCTGGGCAGTGGCCTGAGCGTTGTTTGCCCGACGTGGCAGTGTGGCCCACTTGACCAAGATGTCCACTGTGCCACTGACGATATATAGTAGGTAGGCGCCTGCCGCCGCGATAAGAAAGAACACGGGTAATCCAGCCAGACCCGTATGAAAAAATAGAACATCGTAGGAAGGAAACACAAATCCGTCACGCAACTCAAGCCTCACATGTACAGTTGAGGTCAGGCTCTTACGCAAAAGACAAATGGCAACATCTGCAAAGCACATGCCACAACATGCGGCTCTGAGCTTCCGAGAAGGCGATGGGGCGCCTGCAAACCCGCCTCGCCATATTTGGGACCTTCACATGACGCGGCTCCGGCTCACCCGTCTCGCCCTGGCGCATGATGATATCGCCTTCCTGGTATTTCCGCTCGTGCAGGCTGACATTAGCCAGACCCATTAGGAAGTCAGGCTTGGGGTTTGCATCCGCGAACGTCATGCCACATGTCACACCGTTGTGCATCTCCTGAGTCTCGCCTTCGCGCAGCTCGCGATATGGCTTGAGAGGGAACTTCTTGTTCATAGTTACCCAGTCGTGCTTCATGAGCTCCAACATGGTGATGCGCTCACGAGGATTCTGCGTGCATATATTATCCAACCAGAGGTTCTGCATGCTAGCCCCGGCTTAGAAGAGGCGCGGAAAGAAATGCGGATTAAAAAGCCATTCACGCGGCCTGGAGAACCGCAGTGGCTGCATAACAGCAACCGGCATGACCATATCACAACGTATCATCACCGGGCGCCCATCCCGAGCTCCCAACGAAGGAGTAAACCTTAGGTCCTGTAACATGCTCTTCATTCTTAGCTTCAGATGTAGAGGGACGAAAGCTAGCCTCAACACTGCCCCGTCCCTAACGGCAGAGCCACCCAATCCTCATGCCTACCTTAGTGAGCATGCCCTTCAGCAGGTCCTTCAGCTCCTCTGAAATCGGCACGTCCGGTGGATACCTGACGGGTTCGTTCTGCACCACCTGGAACAGCTTGTAAAGATTGGGTGCCGAGAAGGGAATACGCCCGAACAGCAGCGTGTAGAGGCAAGCGCCCAGCGCATAGACGTCCGTTGGTCGACCGCTGCAATTACATAAAGGGCAATCGTGGAAAAGCACCTTACATGGGTACAGTTGTCAAAACGTGAAGGCAGGTAGCACAACCTGCCGATCCCTTAACCTGACTTCAGGTGAAGGGAGCGGCAAGTCTCTCATATGTGCTGATGCACGCGTGCATGCTGTTGACATGTCCATACATATGCCCCGCCCTATCCATGAATTGCGAGCCCCACCGGTAACGTGTGTTTGGCTTCATCATCTCCGGGGCCAGGAACGCGGGCGTCCCATTGCAGCGCTCCAGGTATTCATTTCCAGTTGCAAATACTTTTGAGCAACCGAAGTCTGACAGCTTCACCTCGCCACTTGCTGCCATCAGCACGTTTTCAGGCTTCAGGTCTCCGTGGACCACCTTGTTGCCATGCAGGTAGTCAAGCGCCTGGGGTTGTTAAGAACAAAGTGACCGACGAACCAATTTCCGCAATTGCGGGTATGCGACATAAGTGTCATAAGTACGCCATAGGTACGCGGTGATTCGTTCAACACCACCTCGCGCCCATAAGGCGGGTTCAAGTACATTACTACATCACCACCCTATGGCCGAATGGATCCGGAATGGGACAATACCTATTATACCTGTCCACGAAAGTAAAGGCGGTCAGTGGGGATTTATTGCTGGAGATTTTCGCTGCTGCAAGCTAAGTGCGTGAAGAAAATGTGATGCCCGACAAAAATCGCCACAAAGCCCACTTCATGAACCTGCAGGGCCCACCCCATTGATTGACCTTGTAGAGGCACTGTGCAAGGAATAATTAAGGAGTGCGTGCAAGTGCAGGTGCACGAGGCAACATCAGCAGTATAAACCGCACAAGGCGCATCAATGTCATCATGTCATGTTAGAGAGCCCCACTCAACGTTGCCCGCCATGCCGCCCCAATACAAGAAAATTTTATGCCTCGACTATTTTCCACACCCCTGCCTTTCCAAGAAGGGGTATACTGGCAGTGTAATATGGAGAACATTCGGAGAGGATTGACCTTGATTCTTCAGCTCCCGCTCTATGACATGCCGCTGCCGCAATCCGTTCTCCAAAGAAACACGTCCCTGATGTCCCTATTTGCTTTTGTTGCTGCGATCACTCATTAGAGGTATAAACCTTTCAGCTTCGAACATCAGTGACGACCTACCTTGACCATGTCCCTGAAGTACTGCAGCGCTAGGCTTTCTGGCAGCCGCTCGCGCTTCTCCAGCGCTTCCCGTGTCAGCACCGGCCCACCCTCCATAAATTCCATGACCAGCAACAATTTCGAGCCCGCAGGGTCGTCAATAACCTCACTGAGAGTGACAATATTGTTATGCTTCATTTTCTTCATAATCATAATCTCTCGCTTCAAATCCTCCATGGGGTTCCGCTTCTTTGCACCCTGCTGCTGCGGCTGCGAGCTTTCCAGGTCCACCTTTCGAACGGCCTGAGTATGCAGGGGAGGCCACCACAAAAGCAATAATGCTCTTCATTGCGAGGAGCCCGCGTTCCGTGAGGTGGTTTCTCGCAAGACAACCGCACCACGGCCGGTTGTCTTGCCACGCGGTTTTACACGAACACACCCGGCATGCTCCTGTACACATCCATGTTCTCATGACTGACCCCCGGGCCACATCTTCTGTTCATTATAAAGTCCCTTACCTTCATGGCGTACAATCGAAGGTCGTACGTGTTGAGGCACAAGAACACTTTGCCACATGCGCCACGACCAAGAAACTTGACCACCAAGTACTGATTTACAAACATGTTTCCTTTAACTTTGTCGATCCTCAATGTCGTCGTTTCCCTGCACAGCCGGTATTCATCAGCAGCGTGTACACACCGAACTTACCACAGACCACAGGCAACTCACTTATATTCGTTATCAGGCCCCGGTACATGCTTCTCCTGTGCGAAAAGCGAGTTGTGAAGCGCCTTCTCCATGACGCTAGCACCCACTACCGGGACATCGCAATCTGCAAAGAACCGTTAGTGTTTTTAGTTGGGTCAGTGTTTTCTAAGCGAACAAAGCGCATAAACCCTCTAATTACCTCTCTGTTGTGCTTCCTCTTCAACGTTGAAGTTCGCCGTGGAACATTGGTCCCAATCTGAGCCTTCTTCATGCTCATACTCCGTTCCATGCCGCTTGCTGAGTTCGGACCGCTCACGCCTCGGCGGTGCGATGATAAGAGCTACATAACAAGAGATGTAGGTCGGTAACTTTTATGTCCGTCCTGCTTTCTTTCCAGAGCTGCCGCACCTTGCCCAGTCAGAGGGGTCTGCGGTTGTACATCCGGCCTCGTGTACAAAGGCTGTGGTGCAGCAGACTGCTGCGGAGGACTGGGGCCTGGTAGCGCTTGGGTTGCTGCAGCTTGCACCAGTGCAGGTGCTTCTGGTGGCGGTGGGGCGGGTGCAGGCGCAGCGGCCTGCTTTACTTGCTGTTGCTGCTCAAATGTTGAGGCCGCCTTTGCAGATGCTGCATGGCCATTCAGACCGTTGGATTCGGGCCTGCGTAAACGACCGCCAAACGCTTCAGAGCGAGAAGCATTCACCACAACGACCGTTCTGCTCACCGCGCAACCGTTGCGACGCTAGCTAAGTCATCTTTTGATGAACAACAGCCCATTTTACGCTCAAGGGGCTGGTGCGCCCCGTGTGCGATGTGCTCAGAATACTAACAGCGTTTTACGCACTATTAGAAGACGGTAGCCCAATCACACCCGTAACATTTCTTATGGCCTGTAGAATGAAAGCAAAGCACGCAAATTATCGCCAAGCGGAATGAAAACGCGAGGAGTACGGCATATCGGGTATCCATGCACAATCATCCTTGTTTGCCGTTTCCATAGTATCAATAAATCGTTGCCACGAACTGCTGAGCCGTCAAATTTTATGTACATGAGCTTATATCGTTTTAAACAACTTGCGCAGCACGGCTTCGCCACAGGGTGGTCCCTAAACTTAGTCGCATGGACTAATTAGGTAGGCAGCAATTAAGTCTTTTCTCGCGCCTTGACTTTGACACCTTTGCTAGCGCTTTTGGCAGCCTGAGCTGTATCGTTAGCAGGACTCGGTCTGTTAGACACGCTGTTGAGCGGGTCCGTGTTCTCTTGGACAATCTCCTCGAGAGTACGCAGCTCATTCTCCCCGGGCGTGCACTGATTCTTTGTTAGCAGGTTGACGTCCAGCAAGCCATCGTCGTAACCGACGCAGAACGCAGGGGCGCCTTCGGACTTGTCGCCCTGATTCACCAAAGCGATGTCGAAGTACGTGGGCAAGGACGCCACTTGCTTGCTCTGCACGAAGGAAACATGAGCCAAGATGGGTTTGGGTTTGGGGTTTCCTTCCTACGTACCATGCGCTTGCAATGCGTCCCAACGATACGAACGGCCTTTTCCCTACCTTAAGCATGAAGGACTGCGCCGCGACAGGCGCGGTCCGCGACGCTAGCACGTCAAACGTAAAGAGCGTGCACAGCGAGTCCAGCGCGAAGAACACTGCAGGCCGCAGCGGCGACCAGCGCACAACCAGCATCTTGCCGCGCGAGACGTCCGGCCACACCGACACTGCCGGGGACATGTGCACGCTGTGCAATGTCACAGTTCCATTGCTGTGCCCGGAAACAAACAACTGTGGGATAAACGGTGACACAGCCATGCACGTGACGCAGGAAGGCTGGGGGTCCGCATTGGAACGGTTGGCCATCGGGGACCTATAATCATCTGGTACGTATTCCTTGGGTGCGGGCGGTGCGCCCACAAGCGATCCACGGAGGACCTTGCCCGCGTCGCTACCCGCCAGCAGCTGCATGTCCGCACCGGGCAACACCTGAAGCGAGAAGGTCTGTACCAACTGCGGGACCATAGGGAACAGCGACGAAATAGACGAGTACGCGGCGCGTGGCAGGGTGAGTCGGCAACAGGCGTCTAGAAAATGCAGGGATGGGGCAGGCAGGGCGATCGACGGGACTTGCGGATCTGGGTCGGCACCGCAGGACGAAGCCCAAAATACACCAACAACAAAATGCAGCCTCAGCTGTGTAACTGCGCATATGAATCAGGCGGGCACGGCCTCGTCTTTCTTGACCATCGCTCCACTTAGCTGTTCGCAGGCTACACCCGATCGGCCGCCAGCCTTTTCGCCTAGGCTGCGCAAAAAGTGCTGCTTTCCGTCTGGAAAACCGCACAGCCCGCAAAGCCATCCTCACCTGATCCAGCCGCACAGGATCGCCTGGTGCCGCTGCCATCCCAAAACCCTTTGGTCCCAGCATCCGAAGCGTGTGCCTGCCAAGCCGCGATATCTGCGTGGTGCGCACCAGCTTAAGACGGCTGCCTGGCCGCAGCCCGATGTCGGAGTCAGCAGCATTGCGCTCCGCGGGCGACATGAGCACGGCGGTGTACACCGTCACCGTGCCCCAGCCGTTAAGGCTGATCACCTGGCACGGCCGGGTGCGGCTCTCGGCTGCAATACGGCAACACAGCGCAAGGAGAGGCGATGGGGGCAAGGCAAGGTGCAATTTGCGGGTGGGAAATGGATGGTCAAAGATGATTGACCACGTCCAGGAAACGTGGACAGAATCCATGAAGTGATTAGCCCGGGGCTAGTCACTCCTATGTTCCAATTTTATATGCATTCCCACCAGGCAGGAACCTTCGATTAGCATGGTTCATGAGCGTACAGGCGCCTTACTGCGTGGCGTGGTGGCGATGCCGACGATGGGGGCAGCAGTAGTGGCGACATCCGCCAGGTACTCCGTAGTGTAGGATGGCCGCCGCAAATACATATTGGCGCCGTCCACCCGTTCCATAGGGTGGTGCGACTCCGGCTCATCTAGGTCCCAAGCACACACACCGCCCTCCTCCATGCCTGCACGCGTTCAACAACCGGTCTTAATGGGTGCAGGCCATAACAGCCATAGTGCGCGATAGTTTCGGAGAAACGGTACAGGCGTCGGTGGAATGCCTGTACCGTCCAAAAAAGGAAGGACGCGAAGAAAGCAGGGGGACGGGTTAGGGGTCGAGGGTAGGCACTGGACGCGAGTGCATCTGGGACATGGAATCTCCAGACCATGCTAGACAACACAGCTAACGCCTTGCATGCACATCTCTTCGTAAACAGACACATATCCAGGCGAGCATCGCCCAACCTGCAAAGACGAGCGAAATTGACGGCGCAGGTGCCCAGCAGCAGCAGGACGGGCTGCCCTCGCTGACCAGCACTGAAGCGGGCGCGTTGGGAGTGCTGAGGTCCCACACGCACAGCATCCCCTTGGATCCCACCGTGTGGTCCTACAACGCCGAGAAGTTGAATGCAACAAGGCACATGTTCGTTGGCAGGTGCAAGCGAGGGTTCGAGGACACACATGCAGTGCTCAAATCCTCCCTTCTTTCACAGGTACCCAGGCATATAATTCCGCGGCTCCTTAAAACTGTTCCATTTCGGCCGGACACGAGAAAGCTTAGCCAGTCCAGAAGCAATCGTCTTACGCACCGTTACCGCCATATGGCTTCCAAGGAGGATTGCCTGTCTAAGCACAAGCCAGATCCGATGATCCGAATAAGGACCGGCAAATACCAGGATACCCCCGGTATTCCCCCCTCGGCCCCACCCCTTCTAACAGCCCAGGGGGCCTTCAGCCCACAACATGCCGAAAATGCCCTGCACAAGCATCGCATCCCATCCTAGATAACCGCGAAGTCATTAGGAAAGCAGGTATGGGAAAAGCACCGGGCATCCCTGAACCAGACGAATCGAAGCCCCGCATCGCTCACCTGTAACAGCGCCGCGGCACCCAATTGAGCGCCCACCGGAGCATAAGCAGCCAACAGCAATGGGCTGGGGCCTGGGCAAAATGCCATGCCTGTGACAGGCCTCTGCGCCAACAATCCTTCTTGCTGCCGACCGAGCTTTACGGTCCCCGCTGACAGGCCATTGTCCGTGCCGCTTAAGGGCGTGATGACCATCTTCTTGGCAGCTGAGAAGGGGTAGTGTTTTGGGGGAACAACAATACAACGGAATTAAAAAGATCAAGGGAAACGGTAACACATGCAGGTATACAGGTCTGCTGACTTCAGTCGCGGGGCACACAAGCTGCTTACATCAAGGAGCATGCATATGTGCAGGCCATTGCGTGTACGTGCGATGCCAGCAGGCCGCTGTCATGAGGGCCCCGACACACTTCTAACCCCTCGCCTGATACCGTTCTTCAGCCTGCTGTCAACTAAACCAAACTGCCTTACAACCTAACTGACTGTGGCCTAAAGCCCCAGCGCCATTGCTCTGAGCTCATACTCAACTGGGATTCATGCCAAGTGCCGCTAACATGATGGGTCCTGCCCAGCGCATGAACGCCAGCAGTTTGTTTTCCTGGTCAGGCGCCATGGCCGCGATCCGCATCACTGCGCGGTTGGCAGTGTTCATCGTCAGTGCAGCGGCAGCATTCGAGCTAGCGCCGCCGCCTGCCGACAATGTGTGCTCGCCCTCAAACACGGTGTTCCGATCCTCGGGCACTTGGCAGCTGTAAGTGCGGCAGTATATCTGCAAAAAAAGACGTTCGGGAGGACGGCAGTGCTATCACAGCAGGACGGGTGAATTATTGACGCTCCGCGTAATTCTATATTTGAGACACTCATGAATCCAGAATACCATCATGAGGGACCTGGATCACTGCGTCATTCGACACTCGGTCGTGCCAGTGAGTCGCTTGTCAAGACCAAAACGGAAACATAATACACCTAAACCTGTGCACACTGCAACGTCTCCTAGCGCATTACACGCATGTCCCCCAACGACCCTGGGGTCTCCTGTCGCTGCTTCATTGCAGAAACGATCCCATCCTGTCCGGCATCACGCGCTGCCAGCCGACCTCGTCCGTTTGCTGCTCCTCCTCCTTGTCGTCCTCGTGCGTCTGCGCTGAGGCCACTTTCAAGCCGGCATACTGTGACCTCGCCATGTTATACAGCTCGAACTTTGAGAGGGACTGCAACTGCGGAAAGTCGTCCATCACCACGACCGCCAGCTTCAGCTGCAGGGTTACGGAGCAACAAACGGAACCGAGGCGGGTCACACATGGTCGGACAGAAGCGGCCATTCAGCACGCGTGGGTGGCTTTAGAGAAGCATGGCGCAAAGCAGCCTCCTACATTTCAAACAACAATTAACCTAGCTTAATGCGCAAAGCGCAGGGACGCAAATGCCTTTATAGCCAGCATTGATGAGGATGCCAACCGTTTGCTGAAAGACTTGAGCAGCGCTTGTCGCTAGTCACAGATCCCAACATAGTGAGCCCTAGCACATGCGACAAGGATATCTCTGAGAAGGCGATGGTTGCGGATGGCTGGCTGGCGTGAAAGAGATGGGATCGTTTTTTGCGAACTCCTGACACAAATGTTCAGCCATCCGAACCCAAGGCACTTCTCCACTTTTCCATCTGCCAATTGGCACGTTTCTCTCTCTTCCTATGAATGGATAGTTTGCTCCTTGCTGTGAGCTGTCATCCCCCTTACCATTTTCTTTCGCTTGATGGCGCCAGCCAACTTCCTCATTGCTGTCTTCCGCTGGGCATCCGTGAGGCCGGTGAACGCCGGGAGATCGACTGCAGTGGGAGTTAAAAGAGCGGGAACTTGGTTAGCACGGCAAACCTCAAGGGCATGGTATAGGATGGCCTACATCCTTGGGACGTGCTGTGCCCTGGGAAGGGTATTTCGTGTGTAGGGTGGCCCACACAGCGCGGTACCTAACGTATGCGGAGCGTGTGATGCATTCTCTTAGTATCCATCTCATTCCGCGGGGAATATAAAGCGGGGATAGATCGCAGCAGTAGTGCACCCGTCGCCCATCCAAAGGTCCTCACCGTTCCGGGATACCATCTTGGTTGCTAAATGCGTCGCGCCTGCGGACGGTGGCCGTGCATTCCCAGTGTAGGACATTCTAACACCGCCAACCCGCTGAGGCGATGGTAGATCTTTTGGTGTGGAGGGGGCCGGCGTCGTAGCCTTCGACATGTTCTTGGGCAAAACATCGTAGTCGTCCTCATCTTCATCCTCCCCCTACGTGATAACTGAAATGTGTACAATGTGCTCCAATTTAAGCGTACTAGTCTTTGCAGCTGGGGCGAAGCTGAGGCACGACATGCCGGTCCGTCCGCCACAAAGCAAGGTGAGCTTTTACTGCCTACCTCAAAGCCATCATCATCATAGTTCTCAAATTCTTCGTCTTCGTAGTCCGACATGGCTCAGTCTGCCCACGAAAGACAGCAACTGGACAGGCCAGGCTACGAAGTCCTCTGCTTACAGGTATATAAATTTAATACATATAACCTATATAAAATATGATGCTAGCTAATGAACTATTCCGATCAAATGCACTGTTCCTCAGAAGCACGGATGACTTCCCTGATAGACCTTAACTGTTTCAGAAAAAGGCAGCCCTGACGTACTGCGCCAACATTTTGCGGGGTGAATCGTGGAATTGTTCCCTTGGAACCTGAAGGCGTTGCCGCAGTCGTACAAACGGTGCTGAAAAAGAAACTCGGCGTTCACCAACATACGCCGCTGTGCCGTAAAGGGGATTTATACAATTCGTCAGTTATCATCACTGACAAAATTTATTGTGACCAGAGCTTGTCAGGCTTTAGGACCTGTTGGGGACAGCTTACGTGTGCCTTTGCTTCTACGCCGATGGCATCCCGTACCCTGCAAACGATTCTCCGAGCACCAGCCGGAGTACCACAACTTTTAGCTCCGGTGGCATCGGCGCTGGTTGGAGTCCACATACCAACCGGGTGGCGGCCATCCGTTCGACCGTCCAGCACCAGGCGACGAAGCTGCAAGGTGGGATTTCCTAATCTAACTTATAAAAAACCTGTCAGCACATGTTTGACAAATAATCTGTACTTTGGTTTTGCGAAAACCTCGACTATGACCGACCCATGGAGTTGACTGTCTCCCATGAAATTCGTGAGTCTTCACGTCGCGGAGATTCGTAATGAAAGGATCTCACGTGATGCGTGCCAGTCCTTTTGGCGCACAACGTAGGCAATTGTGCGTGTTCCTACATACACTCACAAATGGTGGTTGAGCCCTTGATCATCGCTCGCTCTTTCCGTTCTCCCCGCATCGGCTAATTCACATGAACACCCTGTCGTTAACCTCACCACCCTGCTCGACTTCATACCCCTGCAGGCCCCTGCTTTGGTCGGGGCGGATTCGGCCAGTGGGTTGGGGCTGTCCGTCCCTGCACCTCCCTCCCATATCAGCCAAAGCTCCAGCGTACCCAGTAGCAGCAGCAGTAAGCGTGTCATCAGCAGCTGGTATGCAGAGGAGGACTATGACGTGATCGTGGTTGGCGCGGGCCACGCCGGATGTGAAGCTGCGCTGGCGGCGGCGCGCCTGGGCTGTCGAACTCTTTTGCTGACGCTTAACCTGGACCGCATCGGCTGGCAGGTGAGCCGGGTGCAAAGCCGCTAACGTTGAGCGCGTGCTGATCAGTCTAGATGGGATAGAGGACATGGGCGCTTGGGGGCGGGCCGGGAAGAACATTTTGGGCCCACGGCGGAGCATCGGAAATTTGTTTCATAGAATAGAAGCATAAAATGATTCACGGCCGTCATAGGGGCTGTATAGGACCGTGACGATGATTTTAGAGCTGCGTCTGCCGCTGCCTGTGCCCTGGCTGTTTCCCGCCCCAGCGAGTGCTCAGACTAAATACTTACTGCGTTTACACAAATTCACGGGACTACTTTTGCTGCCTTTGTTGTTACTGGCGTGGCGATGATTGTGGTGATCGTGGTGGTGGTGCTGCTTCTGCTGCTGTCGTTCCGCAGCCATGCAACCCCGCAGTAGGCGGCCCAGCCAAATCGCAGCTGGTTCACGAGGTGGACGCGCTCGGCGGGGAGATAGGCCGCTTAGCGGACCGCTGCTATCTGCAGCGCCGCGTGCTCAACCGCTCCAAAGGGCCGGCGGTGTGGGCGCTGCGTGCACAGACGGACAAGCAGGAGTACGCGCGGACCATGCGGCGGGTGCTGGAGGAGCAACAGGGCTTAGAGATACGGGAGGTGCGCCTTTTGGAGAGGGAGGGAGTCATCACTCACTGACGATGCCTGCATTTTACAACAACTTAGCTGGGCCTCCTGAGAAGTAGGAAATCTATAGTGAACAGCAACATGGTGGAAGACCGAAGAATTGGCGTAGGAAACGTCCAGTCGAAACAACTTGTGTGCGTTAGGCGTATGGACGTGTGGAAACGACCATAGGCTATCAACAACAGGGGATGGGGAGGTATAGGTTTTGCGCAGAAATGCAAAGGAAGCCCTTTGCATTACTATCAGAACGGTGCTTTTAGGGCTTGGTGGACGGGTTGAGCACTCTAATTATCTGGGTGGCAGGGAGGTGCAGGAGATCCTCTTGCGGAAGCCTTTTCCCCCACAACATAAGTCCAGGATTTCAGGGTTTCAGGGTTAAGGATTTTGGTGTTTGAAAAGGCTCATAAGTGTGTTGTGCCTCTGTCGTTGCCGTTGCCGTGCCAGGTTAGGGTTTTAGGGATTAGGGTTTTAGGGTAAACCCTAAAACCCTCCCAAGTCCCTGGAAAACCCCAGCTCACCCCAAGCGAGTTACCAGGCACATTGGTCATCTGCTTTTCTCATAACCCAACCCGGTTCACAAGCCGCTTTGTCCTGCCCTAAAGCTCTGATGACTGGTTTCAGTGTTCCAGCTCAATCTAGCTACTCATTCACCCCTTGCTGCTGAAATTGCTGCCGCCTTCGCTCCTTCAGGCCATGGTGGTGGGTCTGGACGTAGGCCCCAACGATGAGGTTCGCGGCGTTAAAACGTACTTCGGAATTACCTTCCGCTCCCGCGCGGTGGTGCTTACCACGGGCACCTTCATGAACGGAACTATCTGGGTCGGCCGCCAGTCCATGTCGGCCGGCAGGTGGGAGGGAAAGGGCAGAGCCGGGGCGGGGTACGGGGGTGGAGGGAGGGCTTTCTGAGGGCAGTTGGTACTAGGGGCATGACCCTGGGCAGGGGACCTGGGGCGGGTTCTTGGACAGGTTGGAATTGCCGTCTCATGTCCCGAGTCCCGTGTGGGCCTAGCTTTGCAAAAGTTCCCATAGCCATGTGACAGGCTAGGGATGAAGCATGGTCCGGGGGTTAAGGCAGGGAGCAGGCGCTGGAGCAGCTGGGATGATCTGGCTGGGTTGATGTGCCCAAGTGGCAAACATAGACAGCCCTCCACGTGTCCCCACTTGTTCTCAATGGCGACATGCCACTGGTAATGTCCAGGGCTGGCGAGGCGGCGAGCGTAGGCCTTACGGAGGCGCTCCAGGCGCTGGGCTTTGAGACAGACCGTCTCAAGACAGGCACGCCGGCGCGCATCGACTCTCGCACAGTCAACTTTTCGGTTCTGGAGCTGCAACCTGGGGAGGAGGAGGTAAGGCTTCGGGGGAAGGGGTATTTCTCCTCGGGACACGTCGCCATCACGGGAGGGGTTAGTGACGGAGAGGCGGAATCCTGATGGAGCATGTTGTACGACGGTTTCGTGGCATGTGGTTTGAAAAGGTTGATTTGGTCTAACCTAGCTCGTCGACACCAACACCAACATCGATATCGATATCAATATTCATGCCAATGCAAACTCCTGCCCATGTTTTAACCCCTTCTTGTTTCCTCGGGGTTGGGGTCGGGTTCGGCCACTGCAGGATCGCTGGTTTAGCTTTGACCCCGAGGTTCACGTGCCGCGGCCTCAAATGAGCTGCTATCTTACCCGCACTACGGCGGAGACGCACCGGCTGATCCGGGAGAACCTGAAGGAAACGCCCATTTACGGAGGTTGGGTCGATAGCAAGGTACGATGAGAGCAAGAGGAGCAGGAAAAGGGACTAATGTGCGAAACCACCCCATCTTCGGCTGCGGGAAATGAACTATTTTGTTTTCCTCCTGGCTTGACTGAGACTTCTATATCATCGACATCGCGCCTGTCGGCTCCTGGGTGCTCAGGGGCCCCGGTACTGCCCTTCCATCGAGGACAAGATTGTGCGTTTTGCGGATAAGGAGAGCCATCAGATCTTTTTGGAGCCGGAGGGCCGGAACACACCAGAGATGTATGTGCAGGTAGGTGGGTGGGAAGATATGTGTGTTTGGGGGGGGGGGAAATAGGAGGACATGGGGGAAGACGAACATAGAAACGCTGGTGGTGGTCGCTGACGAAGCAAGGACTAACCGTCAAGGTTGGCTGACTGTTGTCCTCGTCCAAGGCTGCCGACGTTGAGACCCAAAAACGTAAACTAGGTTGCCGCCAAGGCCGTGAATAAACGCAGAAAAAAACGCGATAGAAACTGTCATGAAGTACACTATCGGCCTTGCTGTTGGTCAGCGAAGAAAACCGCGTAAAAACGGAAGCAGCTGAGCTGACCGCTGGTCACTGACATGCGCGTGCTCCTCCCGAACCCCCTGTATTGCATCCAAACTAACGCGTCCTGACCCGACCAACCCACCAACCCAACCCGGGCTAGCTCGACGACCGCGCGCGCGAACCAATGAAACGAAGAGAGGACCCACGCGAACTCACCTAAGGTGGCGGTGGCGGCGGAACCAAAGCAAGCAGCAAAGATGTGCCCATGCAGTCAGCAGGAAAGCGCGTTAGTATCAGAAATGCAAGGCTGCGCATGGCTGCACGAGCGCGAGGCAGGAAGAAATCATGCACCCCAGGAAACCGTGCAGCTGAAGTTAAGAGGAAAAGCAAAAAAGAAGAAAGCGAAGCACATTACTAATCTATAAAAGGAGGGAATGATTTATAAAAGTACGGCATAATAAAGCAGAATGAAAAAAGGGAAAGAAGTACGACGCAAGCATGCCGGAAGGGGCGGCAACGTTCCCATGGGAACCGAGCAACTCAAGATAGGGGCAGGGGGACATATGGGGCTCCGTCACAGGAAACTCAACAGCTGGTAATATATTGGGGTAACTATACCATCGAATAAAAAAGGTATTGAAAAGTTAAAATTATTCCATTACGTACATTTACCAGAATGTACATTAAGTCAGTGAACGGGAAAATGGTGTGTAACGCAAGGAGAGATATGGTTATGGAGTTTTTGGGCCTTTCCCATCCCCGGATGGTTCGGTTTTGCAGGGCTTCAGCACAGGCCTGCCGGAGCGACTGCAGCTGGCGCTGTTGCAGACACTACCGGGGCTCGAGCGAGTCAAGATGCTGCGGCCCGCTTATGCGGTCGAATATGACTACCTGCCCGCACACCAGTGTCATGCCTCCCTGGAAACCAAGCGGATACAGGGGCTCTTCTTCAGCGGTCAGCTCAATGGAACCACGGGTCAGTGTATGGGTCATTATAAGACCCATACCTTTCTATACTTGAAAGAAAATATAGTCGTGTCTGCTCTCTGCCCAACCCGCTGTCGTCGAGATATTAATTCCGCTTTCGACTGAATCGTTGCTTTGGCCACCTGTCTCCCATTATCTCCTGGGGGACCGCTTACAGGTGCCCGTCTGGATAGCGGGTTCCGGTTATTGTTGGTTTGGTTTTAATCGTTAACCAGTTCGTTGGATTCCGCTATCCGGCTGGTTGCGCGTTTGGTTGCGCATCTATTATTAAGGCTTCCATCCCGTGATGCATTCCGGACTTATGCGCTTCCACAGGCTATGAAGAGGCTGCAGCGCAAGGTCTCGTGGCGGGCGTCAATGCCGCGATGCGCGCCCTGGAGCGATCTCCCGTCACACTGTCACGGGACTCCTCGTACTTGGGCACCCTGATTGACGACCTAGTTACTAAGGACCTTCGGGAGCCGTACAGGATGCTAACCAGCAGGTGCGAGGCGATGGGGATGCGCACAGTCAGTGGCGTAAAGGAAGAGGGGCATTGCAGACGATGGGAGAGTTTAGATACAAGCACCTATATTGTGTCGTGATGTGTGTGTTGGGGGGGGGGACTTTGCGCGTGTTGTTTGTGATCCGCTGCTGCGCTGCCCCTTGCTTCTTCTTCACCCTCATGTACTTATCTGTTACCCCGGCCATGGGCTGTTACCCCGGCTCCGTTTCTGTCCCCGTCGTCCCCAACTCGATCCTGCATGGCATGACAGGTCCGAATATCGCTTGCTGCTACGATCCGACAATGCCGACCGCCGCCTCACCCCGCTGGGACGCCAGATTGGCCTTGTTGACGATCGCAGGTGGGTTTGCGGGCCCACTGGGCGACGAGGCACCTGCGACGGGGTAGTTCGATAACCCAACTTAAGAACTGTAGATTGCTAGTTGCGATTGCCCGGTGTTTGGATTGTGAGAGCTTCCTGATAAAATCCGAACCTGTGCTCTGGCATTCGTCGAGTGCTATTGCGTTCGCTCGTCAAGCGTTCACTGCTCTCCTGGAAGGTACCCTTCGCATTCTTATTCTCATGTCAAAACACACTCGTGTTTTTGCTTCGCGTCCTTATGCAACAAGGAGGGCGCACGTTCCTAGCTGGTCTTATCGTGCCCCATTGATCCATGCCGTCCACCACATCTCTCATAATAAGAATTCCCATCACCGCTCTCCCCTTCATTGCATACTCCGAAACATGTATGAATGACCCAAGGTGGCGGATATTCAGTGAAAAGCAGGCGCGCATCGAGGCGGAAAAATCCCGCCTAGCCACCTGCCGTATCCGAGCCGACAGTGATGCCGCGCGCGATGCCGCGGAGCTTTCCGGTCATGCTGTGCCCGCCAGCCTGACGCTCGAGGAGTTGTTGCGGCGGCCGCATGTTCACTACTCGGTGTTGGAGCGGCATGGGCTGGACGGTGGTCCAGAGCTGGGCTTTTCGGAGCGGGAAGCAGTGGAAATCGACATCAAGTATGCGGGTTTCATCGCCCGCCAGGTGAGGAGGCAGAGAAGGGTGCACGTTTGTGGAGGCAAGCTTTAGTACCCATTACGGAGGGGAGGATTGATGGGGATGGCCAAATTACTTTAGGTCCTCATCGGTTGAAATGATTGCACTTATGTATACAGACGACCGTATTCCATTCTGCGAAACGCTCTGAAGTGCTGCTCCTGTTTCTGTTTCTGCTCCAAATGCTGCTGGCAACGGAGTACCGCAGGAGAAGCAGCTGGCAGCGTTATCATCTAAATCCTCAAAGCCGCTACCGTCTGACCTGGACTACAGCGCCATTTCTACTCTGTCGTTGGAGGCTCGTGAAAAGCTGAGCAAGGTATGCGGGTGGTTCAATAAGACGTGGGATAGAGGAGGGACATGGGGTAATTGGGGCGCATTGATGAGGGCGAGGGTTGGATCCGAAACGTCACCCCTATGTGCGTGAGGCCAGTGCGATAAGATGGGGCTTAGGAGCACATGTTGAATCATCCATAGGAGTGGGCGCCTTGGTGTGGGGAGAGTCATCGCTCGGGGAGAGAAATAGCGGCTGAAGTTGCAAACCCGACCTCTGTATTGCCATGTAAGGACTGAGCAAATACAGCGCGTAAGGGTGCATGACCAGGTAAAGGTATCAGAGTGCATTTCATGAATACAATTGATTGAATACGATTGATTGAATACTGTGTGTGCGAGATTCCGTTCTGGCATAAGCACAATGACACAATGGATACTTGGGGCCGCACTGCTACAGATCCGGCCTCGCGACATCGGTCAGGCCTCGCGCATCGGTGGCGTCAATCCGGCCGACATATCAGCTTTGCTTGTGCATCTGGAGGTAGTCCGGAGGCGGACGGCGGCAGCGGCCAGTGCGGCAGCATCGGAATCGGAGACGCCGGAGACCTCCGCGCGTCAAGCGGTGGTTGCATGATGTTTGGGAGCTCGTCAGGACATAGCAACGGGGAGGGTCTAGTTTTGTAGCCATGGCCGCTGCCTGCCTGTATTCAATCGGGTTTGCTCATCGATATTACGATTGAATAGAGTGGCATGCAGCGCCGTACACGTTATCGATATATTATGAACGTAATCTTCTTTAAGAACTCGACTCGACGGCACATTGCATCGGAGGAGCTAGCAAAACGTGTGGTGACATTAGCTGCAGGAGTGCACCAGGGGAGAGTGCGCGTTTGGCTTTGTGTATATTCGGATGCGTCGCGTAGCTGTGACTGTTTGTCTAGGAATAACGATGGGTAACGATGGCCATCAGCGCGTTGCAGGATGGATGCCGACTTGGTCTTTTCATTCCAGGCATCAGGGAAGCCTAAACTTGCTTCTCCCCTCTCCTTCGACTGCTGCTACTCATGCAGCAGATCTTAAACCATGGCCCCAAAAGCCACGCTGAAATTAAAACACCTAAAATGAAAATTGACCGAGACATGGAAACATCGCAAAAGGTATCATAACATTATGGTGGTGTGTAATGATCATGAGGACCATGAGGAAGAGCCAGAGGTCATGCGTCCCCGAATTCCCGAAGTTTACATTTTTGCCCAAGCAGTTATGGGATCACTTCCCCTGGTTTTCCCCTGCAGTTACAGCCGCTACCTCTATATCACCCAAGTTACCAGCTGGCGTCAGCTTGCAACTGATCCTGCAGCAAAATTAAATTGGTCGCAATGTCCCAAAGCGAATATATGTGCTACAACGACAGTTGAAACACAACCTGACAATCTAGCAACTGCCCGGTCACAACACGGTACGTGCTGCGCAGAGTCCGTGTGTAGCTCACTCCAGGTTTGTTGCTCGTGGGGTGTTGTGATCCCTCCATAAATCAACCACGTCCCCAACCGTTGCTGCTGCTGGCTGCCGCCACCCCCCACGCATTCCCTCAGGAATCTTTGTCTTTCGCTGCCCTCGTGACTGGATTCGCTTTCTTGCTTTAAGCTAACTTCCTTAAAGCCGTAAGTACCTGTTTGCTTCTTTCATCTCAGCCCAAGAGTCTCATGGGCATAAATGCGCCCCGCCTCATGCCCTAAAGTAGCCTGTCAATACGTTGCATCTAAAGTAAACAACACAGGGCTCACCAGATCCGACGCCTTGCACTTTATTCCTTTCGCTCCCCCCCCGTCCACGAGTCCGTTTCGTCATCTGGAGCTGCTTATTCTCGCATACGGCTCAGTTAATAAAAAACGCACACAAGAGACACAAAACACCCACGCGCGCGCCTGGACAACGAACAGTGGAGGAACGCTTTCCTTGTTCTTGTTCTTCTCGATCCTGTATCGAGAAATGGCGCTATTCTCTTCCTACCAGTACATACATGCAAACAAGCATATGCATTTCGCCGCGCAGCCGGCAACGGCAACGGCAGCCCCCTACTCCCTCCAGTCAAGCCCCGCCTCCACCGCCCGCCCGCTGATGAGCTCCTCCGGGTGGTACACGAGGTAACCTTGCCGATCTCGGTTGCGGTTATAGCAGGCCCGGTCCCCGAGCTCACAGTCCTCACACACGCCACAGGTACGGCGGCAGGACCCCACCTGATTCGCGTCTCCCCTCATGTAGTTGGCATTGCGCTCGCATTCGCCAGACTTGGCCCAGCGGGGGCACTCCGAGTGGCGATCCGTGCACAGTCCTGGTGAGGTCCGGGAGAGGGGTAAGGACGAAAAAGAGAGAGAGAGAGAGAGAGGGCAAGGGAAATCTCAAAACAGGCCGCTGTGCAGCGTAGTTTTGGACCTCGTTCCTCAATCCACCCACCTCATGTAGACTTCATCCTCCCATCCCTCCCTTCCCCTCACCTGGGTCCTCCTCCTGGTCATGGCGGGTGAAGGTCCTGCGCCTCTCATCGAACTCTTCGGGCCGGAAGGGCAGTGTGTGGACCCACACAGTGGCCGTCCACTTGACACCACGGATGACCGGACAGCCCTCGTGCTCTGACATGAGGTCCTCAGTGCGGCCATCGGGCTGGACGGACCAAAACAGCAGCGCGTCGCCGCGGCGGGGCTTGAAGGCCACGTTATCCTATCGAGAGAATAGAAGGCGCAGTAGTCGGCGGCGGTAGAACCAAAAGAAGTAGCAGTTCAGGTTTTCATCACAATGGGTGATGAAAACCCAGTCGGGTTTTCAAACTCATCCTCCCACCATGTCCCCTTGCCGCCGCATCCCAACGCCTCCCCACCTCCAGCTGCCCCCGAACGCGCACCTTGACGCAGTCGGAAAACGGCCCAAACACATTCGGCATGGCGGGGTCAGACCACGTGGTGGCCTGAGGGAACGCCGTCTCCCCGCCTAGCTCCGGATCCGACAAATATAACAACACCGTAGCCATACGGGGCGAGTCGTTCTCCAGACTGTCCGTGTGGCGGTGGTAGTACTGACCCAGACCGTAACGGAGCACCTGGGGACAACGACGGCGGGATTACGTACAGTTGGAAAGTTGGGTCGGGGTTTGCTTGAGTGTAGATGATGCGGTACGGGGGGCAATGGCGGGTTAGCGGGTGCAGAAAAGAATATGAGACGCGGGGAGGAGGGGATTTAGGGTTAATTAATTTTTTCAATTTTAAACACCTGCAAAATATTCAAAATCACTCTCCCCTTCACGCTCTACCTTTATGAGTACTTGTATTTATTTCCTTTTGCATTCCATGCTTTTGTCAGTCTCCACATAAACGCACCTGCATATCTTCTTGGTATACTACGGGAGTGCGGGTAAGCAGGGCCACTCGGTCCTCAATGGCCGCTATGACGGGGGTCTGGTAGCTGCTCATCGCGGGGAGATGGGATGAAGCGGCGAGAGGGATGCGGCATAGTCAGGAGGAGAAAAAAGGCTAGTGGATCATTTGGACGGAAGAGGAGGAGGAGGAGGAGGAGGAGGAGGAAAAGAAACGATAACGCAAGGTAAGAAAACCTTCCGAAGCCAGAGTCCTTCCCTACGTCCCCCCTTTGCCTCCCGCGCACAGGTACGTGCGTATCTGTTTGGGTACGTGTACGTCTTCATCTCGCACTAACCCATCCGGGGTCCCGACTGTGCCCCCGATCGCTTGACTATTCTTACCGGTTAATGAATGTGCCGTATGATGTACGATAGTCGTCCAATACACTGGATCCGTTTTCGGCCACTACCGTCGAGCGGCGCATGTGGACCTATCCAGGGCCGGCGTAAGGGTTCAAAAGTACGGGACGTGGAATGAAAGGCCTTTCCCGACCCCAACCCGCCCCTCCACAATACCCTGGTACCCGCCTCTCCTGCTTTCCTCTCACCCCCCTCTCCTGCTTTCCTCTCACCCGGCTCTCCTGCTTTCCTCTCACCCCCCTCTCCTGCTTCCCTCTCACCCCCCTCTCCTGCTTTCCTCTCACCCGCCTCTCCTGCTTTCCTCTCACCCCCCTCTCCTGCTTTCCTCTCACCCGCCTCTCCTGCTTTCCTCTCACCCGCCTCTCCTGCTTCCCTGTCCAGTTTCCCTTAAAGTGAGTTTGATGTGAATTTAGAAGCCTTCCCTCGGGTCCCCTGCTTCCTGAGAGTTCAAGTGTGGGTGCACCTTCTTCTGGAGCTATGGCAGTCTGGGCTTAGCTATGGACATCCAGTAAGTCTGACATCTAGCTTTTTTGGATGTGCTACCGCGAAAATTTGGGTAACTCTTGGGTGGCTGAATATTACCGCATCGGAAATTCTCATCACCCCTCCTCCCTCGGTTTAGCCTCTTCTCTCACGTTCCCATTCAAGCGAAGGGAGGAGGGGACAGGGCAACCTCCCAATCCTTGCCATCCCTGCTCCTTCTAAATCAACCTCCAGCCTCGCTCCGCACAGAACTCTTCATCCCCCCACCCGGATTGCCCTGTAACAAGGCCCCTAGGTATCCACATCGACTGTTTCGCTCACCTGCGCCAGGTCCGCTACGTGGGTGCACTCGTGCTCGGTTAGGAAGTTATGAATCACGAAAGCGCGGGGTCGCCACGAGATTACTGACACGAATGGCTCCTAAGGCGGGAGATGGGTTTTGGGAAAACGGAGAATCCGGAATCGGGGCCTGACCGGAAGAATATGGGAAGCCAGTTTCGCAGCATATGCAGTAATATAGCAAATTCACTGAATGGGTTTCATGGTAACACTCCGTGCCGGGATTTCGGAGATGGTAAGGTAGGTTTTGTCGCAGCTCAATTCGGGCTCATTGGAGAGCGTGCTTATTGGAGGCCCCAAAGACACGAGGGGCGTTGTATTAGTGAGATATCCGTTCGCCAGTATGGTGGGTGTATCTACTCAGCGTCGGACCATGTTTCGTACAGGCCCTGTAAGCTCATAGGCATTCA
Source organism: Volvox reticuliferus (assembly GCA_019650235.1). Taxonomy (NCBI): domain Eukaryota; kingdom Viridiplantae; phylum Chlorophyta; class Chlorophyceae; order Chlamydomonadales; family Volvocaceae; genus Volvox; species Volvox reticuliferus. The sequence goes on from BNCP01000004.1 coordinate 1,117,420, forward strand.
CCCTTGCACACAGTTAAGACTACAAATAGTATAAGGAAAGCTAACACTGAAGTTATGTGCTTACTCGTGACTTGGTATCCTTCGGCTTGTACGTGTCGCCTCTCCATCCAATTAAGCGTTCCTCGCCGACACCAATGCCGCCAATCAGCGCTGCAGACGTTAGCTGAGTGAAGCCGAACAAAGTTATTACAAATAGGGCGGCCGTCGCGGCTAGGAGCTGGGGCTTTCGCCCCATGGTGTTTGGACGCTGCAACTGCCAAGCTTTCGCGAAATGTGTGCTGAAAAGCTAGGAGTGTCGAATTAAACAGTTATTTGTCTCACGTCCCGTACTATATCTTTGGTGGCCCTCTTAAAAATGAAACAACCAGTCGACAGACTCAGTCGGAAACTCCTTATCAAGGACTGCACTCACACGTCCAGCTTATCGGGCTGTTATAATTGTTGATTACATGTAACCATTTTGACAATTTACTGTACAGAATCCATGGTTGTGGCAGTTGGAACCACGCTCGTTTCGGAGCGGTTAACCTTGCATCCAGCTTTTCCATCAATGCCATAGACTTGCAAATACTTATTTTATTGTCTTGTACGTGAAGGAAAGCTCATTTAAAGAATATAAAATATCAGATACCTTTTCTGCTATCGTGCGGAGTTACCTTGTTACCTTGACGCCGACGCCAATACCGCATTCAGCGCTTGCCCTAATCCAGCCATGCCAGAGCTACCAGAGGTAGAAGCGGCGAAGAGACTTCTGGAGCGTGGCTGCGTGGGCAAGCGGATTGAAAAAGCTGTGGTCGCAAGCGACGATAGTGAGCGCCAACCACGGGTTTGGGCCAGCAGCCAAGTCCAACCCTATGGGATGTTGGAGGACAACGGACACACAACGGACACATGCCCACAGGCACTTCACACTTACCATGTGTAGCCGGCCTATAGTGTCTGCAAACGGCGGGTCTGTGCATGTCCCAACGCAGAGTCGCGGCCCTCTCGCCATGATTATTACAACGCACGCCGTCTTTTGCCCCAAATTCCGAGAGCTGATAGTGATGCCCACTAGAGCGTCTCCCCGTCCTTGTTACCCCGCACTCCCTCGACCTCCTATGTTAATATTATCGTGGAAAGAGGTTTTCGAGGGCGCCTCTCCCGATGATGTTCGAGGGGCGCTCGAGGGCAGGCGGGTGGTTGCGGCCCACCGCAAGGGAAAGTACCTGTGGCTGGAGCTTGACAATCCGGAGGGACCGTGGCCGCTGCTGCACTTCGGTAGGAGCGGAACACAGGACTCCTTCTGCCCTGCAGATTCTGCATTGCCTTACCCGTGTCCAGCTAATCAAGTAACGATTATGAGGTCGAAACCAATCAGTAGCCGTTCCTCATGGGCGCTGGGACGCGCGCGCTTTATGAACCCCACATCGAGCATGCTAGCACGTGGCACGTTAGGTACACTTCTACTAAACCAAAATCGCGTGTCGTAATCTCAGGAGCGATTCTAAATCCCGCGGGTGATAGCGCCAAAGTCCCGAAGTGGCTGGCCACCGGCCCAGCTTCTCCAATCCAGCTTCTGGACAGAGCGGGCTTCCTTGGGACGGCGGTCTCTGCCCTAGTGCAGCCCTTGCCATGTTCTAGTGCATAAGGGCATGTCACCGTTTTCATGATCTTGCATCTAGTGGGCATGTTTCGCAGTACTGTGTTCGTTATTTAAATTATTAGTTTCCTACGGCATGGCACCTGGCACACCCTCGTATAATGGCAGGAATGACTGGCGGGATTGTCGTACAAAAGATGGGGGTCACCAAGTATAAGCGGTGAGCGAGGTCTAGGGGTTGGCGAGAGGGGAAAGGAAGGGCGGACTGAACGCACGGAAGCGCGGGGCATGCTAATCGGGATCATCAGTGAGGAGTTTCTGGAAGGCTGAGAGGACACGGACCGTAGAGAGGCCGGCGACGGCCGGATCCTGGTACGATGGGCTGCTTCGTGGTGTGTGCCCAATGATAAATGAGCCACAATATTACATTACATGGGATCTCATCTCGATCTGTTGCGACTGAGTGGCCAAAACAGGCAATAGGATATTACACCGTTGCAGCAGTCTTTTAGGCATGTTTTGGTAACGCTGCTGAAGTTACTGCGGGGTTATCTTGTTTTCGTCAGGTGGTTCGCATCAGGGTTAACGTGGCGAGCTGGTGTACTCTGCGAAGGATAGACCCTGCTGCGTTCCGATTATTAAACATGCAGGATCCATTTAGAGTCGGATCCGGAGGAGTGGCCCCCGCGTTTTACCAAGCTGGAGCTGGACTTGGAAGGGGGCGCCAAGCTGGCGTTTGTGGACGCAAGGAGGTGAGCTGGTGGGAGAGAGTGGATAGCATCCCGCAGGGTAGCAGATTCTGCAGGGTAGCAGCTCGATTATTCAACGGGCATGCGGCAAAATTAGCGTGGATGAAGGTTGGAGGGCGCCGGCTTGATGAAGAAGGGATTTCATATGAGGGCATCAGATCTTTTAATCTCATCCCAGCGACAGTAGGAAGGCAGGCCAAAGGAAACGAAACCACCTATGGCGCATCATTTACGAGGATAAAATACTGCGGCAAAGCATTTTCTCGGGCAGTCGTTAAGTGGCCTCCACCAAAGGGGGAAGAATTCTCCCTACATTAAACTAACCTAGGAAGTTTAGGGGGAGGAGTAGGAATGGTTGCGCGTCTTGCAAATGCTGGCATGTGCGCGGGAAGTTTTATTGGGTATCATATGAATATGGAGAACGGAGCGGTAATTTTCTGGCACATTCGTATGTTGTTAAATCTGTGCAAATGGGGCAATCCAATTAATCAAATAAGCAACAGTAGAAAATACGCTCCCATACAGGTTCGAACTGTAGACCTTGCGGTTAACAGCCGCACGCTCTACCGGCTGAGCTATAGGAGCCATAGAGCGTAATCTCGGCTAAGCCGAGAAGGTCATATAAAATTGAAATTTTTTTATTATAGATTAATTCCTGATTATACAGGAGGTGCAAAGCGTAAATTTCCTACTATACACACCGGCAACTTGCTCCTACACACCCACACATGTTGAAACTGTAAACCTTGCGGTTAACAACCACACGTTCTAAAAGCTGAGCTATAGGAGCACATATCCGTGGCCATCATTGGTTTTCCTGTCAAAAGCGCCACATTGTGCCCACTAGCGATCCTTGCTGAATCCTCAGCAGGTCCTTGCGCACAGGCGATACGGCAACAGAGCCCAAATTCCAATATCCTTGTGAAATGCTACGTTTCGCAGTCCCGTGTTAGGAAGTCCGCGGTCCACACGACCTCTCTACCCTTTTCGGGTCGGGGCTGCACCCTATGGCGTCTCCTACTGTGCACCTGTCTGCGCTGCCACGCTTTGCCATGTGCGTTCCTAATAGTGCACCTATACCTGGCAACAATGCCGGTCCTCTGCACTGCGGACAAGGACATACCCACTCCACACCTTTCATGTCATACAACTGAAAAAGAGTTCGTAGGCTTCCCTCTCGCTGTTGGCCGAGAACCTAAACCCTGTCTATCATCAGGTCGAGCAAGCATGCACAATCCTCCCCCTACCGTCTAATCGCCAACCGTCCGAGCCTGTTTAACAAGGTCCAACTTCGGACAACAACCGTTACGTGTCTACACATGTTGAAGAAATCCATCCAACGCTTTCTTGAATTTACGGCTATCTATTCCTGACTGCCACGTCCTCCGGACCCCTGCCAGGTTTGCCCGTGTGAAGTTGCTTGTGGACCCACCGAGTCAGGAGCCGTTATCCAAGCTAGGGTTCGACGTACTCGATGAGCTGCCGTCCGTTGAGCAGTTCGCGGCGGCTGTGCGGAAGCGTGTGGCCCGGGCGCCCGGGCTGAAGATCAAGGCACTGCTGCTGGAACAGGTGCGCAGGCTTTGCGCGGATTCTTAGGAAGCTTCCGCTGCTACGTTCCTTTGGAGCAGCGCATGATGAAATGCGCCAGCCGAGCTTTTGATGTGATTTGCTTTATACGTAAGCCTTTTTTACTTGCTTTATCCGTAAGCTTGAAACTCGTGGCGGATTGTGTAATCCTGACTGTTTGCAACTAAGTGCACGAGCGGCACGTAGGAAGGCATATGTACTGGAAACCAATCACCGCCGCATGCTATGTCCCCCCGCTGGAACGCACCAACGTTTCTTCACTGGTCCTTGCTCACGCCCCCATTCCTTCGCGTGGGCTCAAGGTTCCTTCCTTAGCACTCCGCGCATATGGTTGGCCCGTGTTGCCGACAGGAGTTTTGCAGCGGGATCGGCAACTGGGTGGGAGATGAGGTGGGTCCAACTGAGGCGGGCCCGACGGAGGTGGGAGCCTTTTAGTTGTTTTCCACCTTGATATTTTATCGGCACCAGTAAAGGCAGACAGACAGACAGACAGACAGACAGACAGACAGGTGGCACCCCATCGCTCCCTGGGCATTAACCACCGTCTATCGTACAGTGTCCTCAGCAGCCAGAAACCTAAAGACCTAGCCGTCCCTGCTGATTCACGCGGACCCCCTTAGCTTGTCCCATAAGGTCCCACTCGCTCACTCTGTTCGTGAAAAAAACAGCATTCCTCATCATGGCCTACTGCCAGGTGCTGTACCACGCCCGTATCCATCCGGAACAAACGGTGGCCTCACTAGATGATACAGCGCTGGCGGCCCTCCACAGCGCCATCCGCTCCGTGGTGGGACTTGCGGTGGAGGTGGAGGCAGACTCCGATCGCTTTCCCCGGGACTGGATCTTCCACTACAGGCAGGTGCCAGCTGAGGCTGTTCCAGTGCCCGCGTACCGTAGTGGCACCCATTTCACATCGTCATGTGGGTAGCGGCGTGTGGTGGCCCAAGTATCATGGGACGCGATCTTCCAGGATCGAGTTATTTCGGGTTCATTGTTCGGCTGCGTTTTCTCTTTACCTGGCGTTGAGCTCAAACACAACTGATGCAGTGGGGTGGTGCCACAGCAGGCATCACGTTTGCCATACGCCCCAAAGGCAGGTTTAATGCCTTCATGAGAGTCCCATAGGTTGCGGCCCGTGACCCGGTTTCTTGCAGGTGGACGAACAAGAAGCCGAGCTCCGTTAACGGCCATAGGATCGAATTCGTGACGGTGGGCTCGCGCACCTCCGCCTTCGTCCCGGCGCTACAGAAGCTAACGGCTAATGGTGTTATCAGCAGCGGCGGCGGCGATGGTGGTGGTGGCAAGGCCAGGGCCAAGACCAAGGCTGGAGGGTAAGAATTGATGCAGCGGTCAGTATCACATCTTATGCCCTCGGGACGTTGGGCCAATCTGACGTACCCCTTAAATACGTATGATGCATGCAAGAGATATGTATATATATGTGTGTGTGTGTGTCATCAACACCCGCGTATACCTTTGGATAAATGTGCGGCAATGCTTCATATGCGCATGTGGTCTTCCTAAACCCACAGGGCATCTGGGCGAAGCAAGCGGGGCCGGGGCCCGTCTAAGAAGGCGGCAAGCAGCGAAAGCGAGGAGGAAGAGGAGGAGGAGGAGGAAGAGGAAGAGGAGGAGGAGCAGGAGGAGGAGGAGGAAGAAGAAGAGGAAGGAGGTGCGGCTTACGATGCGGCTAGGTGGCACTCCAGCTCGTGGATCCACGCACCGTACCAAAGGATACACCGCCCAGTTTGTTGACTGTCCGCCTGCTCCCCAATCACAGATTTCGGTGAAGTCAAGGTGGCGGCTGCCAAGCGCTCCAGGAAGGCGGCCACCAAGCCACCTGGCGTTGAGAAGGCAAACGGACCCAAGACCGGCAAGAGGGGAAGCAAGAAGGGAGGAGGGAACAAAGCCGCCGACTCGGAAACAGATGACGAGGAGGACGACGAGGAGGACAGTGAGACCGAGGAGGCCCCGAAGAAGAAGCGGCCACGGTCAACCAAAGCGGTTGCACCGGCGGCGAAAAAGGCCTCCGAGGGTGCTGCAGCAAAGGGAGGAGGCCAAAAGCGGTCCGCAGCAGCACGTGGTCGCAAGGCCAAGGCCTAGGCATTCGGCAATAGGCACCTGGTTCCTAACCCATTCATCGATGCAACGGCGGCTAAAGAATATAGCCCCCGACCTGACGCGGGCATATGGGAAGTACAATAACTTTATAACAGCAATCCGAACACGTTGTGTACCCATCTTAACCAGTGCGCATGAGTTTGATCCAGATATAGATTTTGATCTGAGGTGTTGATTCCAATGGGAGGGCGTTTGCGTTTTATCTGTTGAGCAACTTGGGAGTGTGCTAGCGCCACCGCGCGCCGTTCATTATGAATTCTGGGCTTTAGGTACGGATGCAGTTGGGGTTCGAGCCGATGCGATAGGCAGCTGGCAACCTGATTTTGCGCTGGTTTTGCTGCCTTAAAACGTTTGCCCGCGGGTCCTTTTCGGCCTCTTGACAGTCGCCCCGAGCAGGTACCCAGGGCACCACGCTTTCGCACGTAGTGGTCCAGCTCAACCCCATGTAGTGGTGCAGCCCATGGAATGTAGACTGCTATAGACATGCATCATTTCAGACGACAGCACCTTTGCCCCTTCACGACAGCGACATAATGTATATAAAATGTGTATGCATTTAATAAGTACAGGCAACACATCTACCTACAGAAGTACCACAACCGTCACCCGCCGCCGCCACCATCACTATCAAGGGATCGCAGCAATCGCCACAGGCGTCCGTTTCCGCCAGAGCAGTGTCTTCGATCCGGTGAACTGAGCCCCTCCCAACCAACGATGCAAGGGTAGGGGCAGCACACAGCACTTGTGAGAGACATGAACAGATATGGGCATACTGTGCAAGTCTGCATCGCGCGAAGCCAAGTGCCAGACCATGTGACCCCATCCTTTGTCAGTTGGTCCATCTGTCCGTCCGTAAGTTGGGCCCCAGTCATCCTACACTCGGCACCGGCCAGCCTGCCGCCTCAATCAGTTGCCGAATATACCGCGGCAGCGGCGCCACCGCCGCGACTGCCGCCTTTCCCGGCCGCTTTACGACAAGCTCCCGTGAGTGCAGCAGCACGGGCGGCGGTAGCGGGTCCACTTCGCCTGCGGCTTCGTGGCTGCGCCGAACGACCCGCGGGTCATCGCCCAGCAGCGCCCACCATTCAGGGGGCAGACGATCTCGTAGCATCAGCCGTGGTGGCAAGCCACGGTAGCCGTAGCGTTCATCGCCGATGATGGGCGCTCCCAACTTACGGGCGCAATGGACACGAAGCTGATGGCGACGGCCTGAGAGGGAAGGGATGGTGGAAACGAGATGGGCACATGTGGCGGTGGCGGTACGTGCCGGCTTCGGAGGCGCCGGATGGAAGCGGAAGAAAACCACGGCTTTCTCCGCGGCTTTCCATTCGCCTGTCAATCGCGCTGGAGATGAAAGGCACAATGGCATGCACAGATAAAGATAAAGAGAGAGAGAGAGAGAGAGAGAGAGAGATATCTACTCCCCCGATCCATTCACATTGGGTCAGCTACCCTAGGAAAGCCCTGCCCATCCCACCACGCAGGCTCCCTGGACTCGTCCTACCCGTTTCCGGCGTGAGCTCCACCCAGCTGATGCCGCAGCCTGTTGCCTTGACCCGGTAGGCGGTCACCGCGGGACAGGCAACACCATCCACCACCACCGGCAGGCTGGGAGTGAAGGGCGGGGAGCATTGTATAGGATGAAGTATGGAATGGGCGTAGCAGGTCGTGTTGTAAACGAAGACTTTGGAGAAAATGGAGGCGTCTGGCGGAATGTCGTGGCATACGGGCGCAGTGGAATGAGGAAGAGTCTTAACTAGGCTGCTGCTGCACAACACCGGAGTTCAGCATCCAATAAATTTAACTAATAATAGAAAGAGCTTCGCGATCGCTATCCGTGGATGTGACAAGAGGCGGGGGGACAAAGGGGGCAAAGGCCTCCCCCTTCACCATCGCAAATGCAGACTAGCGCCCTTCATGCCATGCGGCAATGACATCACACCCCAGCCAGTCCAATCACAGCATACGACCCCACGATTCGGAGAGGCCCCTCATTTAAGAAGAAAGCCAGCAGAAGCCCTAACAGATACACACACACCTGATGCGGCCGCTCTGCCGCGGTTGTAACTCTCCGGCCAAAAAGGCCCAATATGTACGATGGATGGAAGGGCGCTCCTCGGTACGGAGATGGACTTCTCGCCGCCTGGCACGTGCACCGCCTCGACGGCCACCTCCAAACTCTTTATCGCTGCCGTCATCTTCTTCTCCGTTCCCCTCCTCTTCATCCTTCTCCTCCTCCTCCTCGCCCTTCTTCCCGTCTGCCAGGGCCTGAGGCAGGGCGGCAGGGAGGCGCGTGAATAAAATCAAAATCACACTTCAATACTCATTCTCTGAATGTTATGTGCTCCTCATAACCACGTCGTTCCATTTCCGCATGTTCCTTGTATCACCGAAGTCGAATACCCAGCGGTCCCAGCGTGCGTGACGAAATATGATACCGGGCAGACAGGGAGCCCGTCTCTAATCTGGGATGGGCAAAGTAAGGAGTATAAAAATGGGTTTTAGGGTTTTAGGGTTTTAGGGATACGACCGTAGGCTTGTGGGCTGGCTTGCCCGGTTACCGGCACATCCTCTGTCGCGTGGTCGCGGTCTCACGAAACCCTACTTGAGCTCGTCTCAACACTCGTAAATCCTCCGGCAGCGCGTATTTTGACCCGCGAGGAGATATGGCGAGAGTGACTCGCTCAGCCCGCAACAAATGTCCTGTGTAATGCAATATCTTCTCAATATTACTGACACAAAAAAGCGGTGCCATTAGTTTGGGTTTCACTTCCACTTCCGCTTTCCTTGCCTGTTCCGCTTTGCCTCTGAAGGCCGCGCACAGCCAGGTGGCTGCGTCCGCATTTCGAGCCACCACCATGACCCCACTGGCCGCTTGATCCAGTCTGTGGACCAGCCTGCGGAAACAGATTATGGGACCCGGACAGTCGGAGCTCAGCCCATTCACCCAAATGCCGTATCGGACGGCATTGGGAGAAGAAAAACGTGGGTGATGCAAGCGGGGGTGGCAAAACGTCCACCTGAAACCAATACTTGAACTTTTCAAATGCAAACTTAACGGACGTCAGGAGCCGAACGTGGTGAGAGAATGCGATGCAAAGGCGGGACGAAACACATCACGCCGCATGTGGTAGTGTAAGTGCGAGGCGGGCACCGTGGGCGTAGCGGCGTACCCACGCAGATCAACTACCCGGCCGCCTGTCGCACAGTCATAGACCCGCTCACTCCTACCTTGGCTCGTCCGCCTCGCCGTAACGCAGCGCTTGGTGCATCATGTCGTCCAGCGTCACGGGCACCGGCGGCCGCATTCCGCCGCCGGCCGGACGCCCGCGATGTCCCCAGCCCCGGTTCGGCTCGTCACCCGCAGCCCTGCCGTGCACTCGCACTCCGGCGGGCTTGTTCAGGAACAACAGGCCGGGATGAACCGCTAGCACCCACCGCCGCACTCGTTCGGGCGTTAATACCAGAGCTAGCTGCTGTGGTTGCCCCTGCGGGTTCCGCAGCTGTGACGACATTGCGGATTGCGCTGTGACGCCGGCGCCGGCAGCGAGTGCGGCTGGTGCCATCCATCTCGCCGCTTCTCCTGTTTCTGCCTCCACATCCCTGCAACTGCCCGGTCCTGGTCCAGCCGCGTCATGCGACAGCTGCCGGACGCTGTCCCCTGTGTTCCGCTCATGTACTCGAGCCCCAGAAGTAGCAGCAGCAACACCGTCGTGGCCGGCAGGACCCCCTGCATCATCGCGCATGCCATCGTATTGGTCGGATTGGTGGATGGCGGCGGCTGCGGTTACGGCTGCCGTTGCCCGCGCTCCTGGGTCCAGCTTCCTCACAAACTGCTGCTTCTGCTGCTGTTGGTTCCGGAGCTGTTTGCCCGATACGAGCCAGTTAGGGAATAGCAACAAGTCGCCATTCTCTAAGGGCCTTGACGCACTCACTCGTCGAACCTTATCGCCGTCAAATAGTCGAATCTGGAGCAGCAGAGACCACCGCGGCAAAGAAGGGTTGGGGCGTCCGGGTTGGGGCCGGGTTGCGCGAGGGTTGTGAAATCACGCAACGTAAAATGCTGTCGTATGCTGCTCCGAAGCAGGGAGTGGACATGGGGCGATGCGATGCGGCGCGATGAGATGGGACGACGTCATAGACGACATGCATGTCTGTCTCTTGAGAACAGCCGACAAGGTCACAGGAACACGTGGGCCGCTAGCAGTTTGGAGTGAGTGCAAGTAGAATGACGACGTGATCGTCGAATCAACCGCAGGGGTTCAGTTCAGGGGCGCTGCACAACAACATAGGCCCGGGAAAGTGAGCGCATAAGTGCCGTCACCTCCGTACTGGGGCTTCAACCTTCCCACCTGACGTTGCCTAAACAGGCGGTACAACACCGCATGGGGCACATCGGGGCCGCGGCGCCGCATCCAAGACATCGCTGGGGAATGGGGAACGGATTGGGTTGTGAGTCGAGTTGGACGAGCAGAGATCCGGGAATCTGGGCTTTGGGCTTTCGACTAAATCGCCAGGAAAACTTTGGGCCGGGATTCCGCAATGAGACAATGACAGCAGCTTGATGCGTGCATTTATTCATTCATGGCGATTGTTAAAAAATTGCTGTGCTTGAACAGGCAACGTCGTCATGTACCTGTAGGAACACCCACGCTCCGTATGAAGGATACAGGTGTTGTTGTTTCAAAGTCGTCTAGGAAGCGCTCTAGCAGTGTCACAGCGCGCACTACGAGGCGAGAGGGAGTGGGTGTGGGAGGTAGGAGGTAAGGGTACAATGCTACATGAGGTTTGGTGATGGAGGGATGTCAAATTTCTCCGTAGGAAATGGGGGATAAGAATAAAAAACCGGCAGACAAGGAGTCCTGGGCGCATCGTGCAAGCGTGTCTGCAATAGTCCAGGGCCACATGTGGGTTGTAGCGGGATGTGCTGCTACGGATTGAGTTATCGGGAGGGAAGCAGGGAAGGGCGCGAAATGGCCTTTGGACTCCCCGCGACCCACCGTCACATCCACGGCCGGGCCTATACTGGTTGTGCATGAATAATAGCCATGAGGGGGATGAAAGGATTTGGTAAGCTCAGTAACGTTGCGATAGTTGCGCGCCCACGTAACTCCGGACATACGCGCTTTTTCTTGGTAACGGGCAGCTGATGTCACCGCAGCCCCCGGTGTTGCCTGTTGGCCTCCTGCCTTGCAAGATTCCGCCTGATTGGCGGTCGTAGTGCGCCGAGGCGGAGATTCCTTGGCCAGTCCGGACATGGCTCGCCAGTTGTCAGGATGCGAAGCCCAGGCGCTCAACCAGCCGCTGCCGCTGCAACTTGGCGTCCCCCGGGACGTCACAAACATTTGCAGCCATGGCCGAAGGATCCACCGCCTCATCTTTGATCTCCCAGCTTACGGCTTGATCTTATGTGGAATTAAGCCATGTTACGGGTGTTTGGCAGGCGGCCCAAACGGCTGCCCCGTAGGGCGTATGTTCTTGTAGATTTGATAACGGATAATTTTGTTGTAAAACTTCGCTATATTGCAACGCCTAAGGAGAACTCCCACGGGTGAGTTTGACAGCGGACATCGTGACGACAGGACGAGATAGTACAATAGTAAGCAGCTGGATTCATATTACTAGGTACCCATCAGATTGTTGCAGGTTTACGCGTAAGCTATCGATAGACCATCTACAGCGTATCAACCTTGCCGTTTACGGTGCGCCGGTTTTCAATCAACTTGCTTGCGCACGCGACCGATTCGATCGCGCAATTGAGATACATGGCGTCAATGAACCTATGTTCTAGAATGCTTTTGCTTGCCCGGATGGCGAGCCATAGCCAAACCTGTTGCTCGACGTCGGTCGTTCTTACGGCATCAGCTGCTCGCGTGGCGGACCAAATGCGCTGCCAAGCTACTTCCGCCAAAGCAGGTGGCGATGCATCGAAGCAAAAGACAAAATCAGGACCACGCGAAGGCCCAATCGAAGGCAACTCTCGCTTACAAGCACTCGTGGACCTGCTCTCATCACCTACGCGACAGCAGATTCCCCTCACGAAGAAGGAACAGGACGCCCTGGCCGCCCATCAGCAGCAGGTGGCAGCCGAGGCCAACGCCTGGAGCTATGACATGGGGGTCAAGTTCTACCTGCAGCAGGCTGCTCTAAAGGCCCTTCCGCCGCGCCTGCGCGAGCTGGCCATGCAGACCGACCACTCCCCGTTTCCCATGAACCGCACTTGCTTGTTCGACAACCCCCCGGAATCATACAGAGATCCAGTGCCCGGAACGAACCTGGCCGCCAAGGCTGGAAAGGGGCGAGCTGCACGGAGTTAGATTAGGCAGGCGCAATCTCGGCGGCTGTGCGTGGTGCGTGGTGAGCAGAATACCGCAAAGCATATTAGATTATTTGTAGGGTGGGTATCGTGCACTTGGTGGAAAACACTGACACGGGTAGGGCAGCCAGGTAGGGACGCAGGCTGTATTGTACGTTCTGCATTACAGCGTGCATGATGCGCGTTGTATTATATTTCAGACATGAGGTATCGTTCCCGGGGCGAGCACGTCTACAGGGACGTGCAACACGTTGTGAATATATAACCAGAGAGGGGGACTAAGGGGAGATTAAAAGGAAAGGAATATGTAAGAGCAATCCGGGCTCGTTTGTTTACCCATGTGTCAACGACCAACTGACTTTCCAAGAATCTCGCGAAGTGGATAAACATATAAAAAAGACACACCAGCAGCAGGGTACTCACGCCTACCTCCCGTAGACACACCACGGATGGTCTCCCCCATCGATTCCCGCCTAGACTGCGATGAATAGCCCCCGCTGTTTTAATCGATGAGTTTTGAATGAATTCAACGGTGTTTTCACCGAGTATTTGCGAAGGTGTTAAGACACACTGAGGGACACTGAATGATACAAGCGTCAATCGATTTATTCACGAATGCTGCAATGAATCTGTCGATCGTTACTGTAACACTGAGAGAAACGACATCGTCCGACTGCTTTCAAGGGCTTTTCCAAATTCCTCGCTCCTACCCTGCAATACAGCTTTATGTGAAGCATGTGGGATTTATCGTTCAATGGAATGCGACTTCTGTTTCGGCCTGCGACATCCCAAGTCTCCAGGTGGCGAAGCTCGGGCTAGCAGCCATTGGAAATCTTAATTTAGCATACGCATATACAAATGGGACAAACACAGCTTGGCGCCAGACAGCACATGAACAACTCCTCAGCGCGCGCTCTAGCTCCAAATCTAATCGCTCCTAATAAAAGGAACAACGTAAAAAAGAATGCACAGAAGAAAAATAGCTTGTCAGTTCGGCTGATTTCCGCTCAGTTCTCGGCCGACACGAACTCAGCCCAACTGAGCCCCAGCCAGCTCACCCCGTCCAGCAAACGTGGTCCGCTCCCCTCTCCCGTCACCCACGCTTCTTAAGCCTCCTCTAAAGCTCGCTGAAAGCGTCAGGGGTCAGGTCTTCTGCAAGTTGCTTGGCAGGAATCCAGTACAGCTTTTGTCTCCCTTGAATCTTACTTGCAACTCTAGCTTGCCTGACTTGTCAAACCTGCTTGTCTCAAGTTTGCTCACTTCCACATGCTCCTCCCCGTCTATTACTTCACGTTTTGCCTTCCTGCTGCGCTTACCCTTCTTGGCTTTGGCTTTTGGGGCCCTACCCTCCGCTTACTTTCTCTATCTCAGCCTCTGCATCCCCGTGTGCCTTCCCCAGGGCCCTGCCTACCCTCACCACCTTCTTGTGTTTTGCTTCATCCTCCCGCTTCTTGCTGCCCTCTAACCTCCCCTCCACATCTCTGGGATCAATCTTGCTTAACTCAAAGTACTAATAGCGCCATGGCAGGGTGGAGCCGTCAGCATCCATCAGCACAAACTTTCTGCCCTCCACATCATCCACCACACATACATATATCTCCCTCGAAAATTTAGCGTCATCCTTATCGAATCTACCCCTGTCAATTCGCCGCCTAACGTAATCCCCTACCCCTATCTCCACCAGTGACTCTAGTTTATAATTGTGCTGGTTTAGCTCCTCGTATATCTCTCTCTGTGTGTCTAGATCGCTCTATACTTCGTTAATCCGCTACCAGGGTTTGCAGGTGGTCTATAAATCGTGTGGTGTTGTTGGCTAGCATGTAATTGCGATTAATCATGTGGTGTTGTTGGCTAGCATGTAATTGTAATTAATGGTCTTGGTTGCCACGTCTAATATGCCTAGCTTGTTGCCCCTGGACATATGGTTGTCCTTAGCCACTTTGTAATATCTCTGTTATATCCACCTACAGCAAAGCTAGATCGAAAGATGACCAGGTGCCACCTTGGATACTACCCATAGATACCCCAGGATACTACAATTATCCCCCCTTCAGGCAGGCGTGTCCCCGCGCCAGAGGGGCCAGACTTAGCCAGTACATGGGCCGGGAGATGGGGTTCGAACTGTTGTATCACGGTTCGCCTCATGCCCATGCACCGGACCCTACCTATGACCCGGTAAGATGCCTGGCAACCCACAATTAAGTGGATTGTCATGTTGCATCACGCTCTATATTTATGCACCATATAATAGATCGGTCTTACGCATGTGTTCTGGCAATGTGACCGACAATGCAACAACCAACATTGTGCGAGCGATGCGAGCACATAAGGGATTTAGCATTCTATTGGCATAAAATTATAAGATTAATATCCCGCTCATTATTATGCAAAAGGTCTGACTGCACGACGCACAAGTGTGAGAATGTGGCCCGTGGAAGCTTTAGTCATGCGACCAGAGCAAGTCCGCGTACGCGCACTAGAATAATTATCTGAGAGCGTGCATTCACGTATGATGAATTATCATGCAATATCCACCACGTGTACTCATGCAGAATGCGACCGTATGGGATCTTCTCACATCGATTGATGTGGCGGTTGGGCAGCATAACGAACATGGCCAAGCATTGCATTTGCACTGCTTTAACCCTCTGATAGCTTAAGTACGATAAGATATCGTCTGCACCACAATTACGAACATGTCACACATGCGGATCAGGGATCTGTGTGATATGTACCGCAGACCGACGTCGCGAGTATAAGATGTGTGATGATGGCCTTGTTTGTATCGAACACAACTTGCTTGCCTTCGATCTCCTTTGATCGGACTATCCTGAACATTGATATTCTGAGCCTGGATGTGCTCTATCTGGCCTGAGCTAAGCCTGAGTATTGCTAGGAGCGGCTAGATGATGAAGGACCATCTTCGACTCTGATAGCCTTCATCTGATACTCTGCACTCTGGATCGTACATTGTAACCCCTGCCTCTGAAGACTTCCGCTGTCCCTGACTCTCATCATGGTACGCTTGGCTTGCTGTGCTTGTGCCTTAGCACTTAACGCCAACGTGTGCAGAATCATGCTTGAAAGGCAGGAGGGGTACAACACGAACCAGGTGCAAGAGGTATGGTGTGATCCACGGGCCACATGGGAGGTTTGCCGGGGACCTCCTGGAATATATCTGCATATTCCTGTAACAGGGCCTCAAGCTCAGGCTCAGTAGTATCAGATGGGATGGAAGTTGCATTCAGGTGCAACTTGGGCCGTACTAATAAGGCATGGGCCCCCTTGCGGATCATGCGTACCTCAGCTTTTCGACCAATGGCTTCAGGTTCAGCATGTTGGTGTTGTATCTCGCTAGTTCCTGGGGTTGACCAGGACGGGTCAACTGTCCCAACGATCTTCATTGGGATCCCCAACGGTCTAGCGGATGGTGTGCGCGGCGTGGCACGACAGGACGGTCGTGACGCGACGCTGCATATCGCTGTACTCATGGATGGTGGTGGATTGGTCGTGACTCTGGTCACTGGTCGCGAGTCGGGACGAGTGGCAATACTTGTCTTGACTGGCGGAGCCACAAGGGTCAGAAGGGTCAGAAGGGTCAGAAGCCAGGCTAATGGTTGGTAAATGGAGTCATGAACCGTGGCGGCTAGCGAGGCGGGCCCGTGGACAAGACTCCCGCAGGTCCTACCCTCCCTTGAGTCCGATCAAGTGCTGCTCTGGGCTTATTAACTCGCTCATAAACCAACCAGTAGTTCTTACTACCACCTATCTTGAGTTTATAACTAACTTCCCTATCATATATAAGTCTTTCCGTTTAAATGTCGCTTCGGCATATCAATAATATAACAATTTGGTAGCGAGACGGCCTTCCAGCCTCTCACCCTAGTATCTTTCGTTGCCACAACAGTTTTTTATCGCCGGAAAATGGACTTCTCGTGATTGGCGGATTGGAGGCTCGCTTCGGAGTTTGGTTGGTGCTCGCCATCTCGCAAGAGCACGACTTGGAGAGATCTCGCTTGCTTTTTCACTGTTTTTTAGTAGCGTTTATTGCCTGATGTTGTATCCTTAATCATTTCCGTGCATGCTTAAGAGATATTTAGCACTCTGTTAACCGTTGTTAATACCTGTTTAACTTAACTAACATACTAACCAACGGTAACCAAAAATCAGGATTACGGGTTAGTTAACCGCCGCCCGTCATTTGCTAACCAACCCTTCCAAGATTCCGTACCTGACGGAAGTCCAGAACCTGTCTGGATTGGGCTATTTACCGACTGAATGGTAAATAGTGGAACACCTGGTTCCTGGTTCACTGATTTTCCAGTTGTCGGAGTGACCTCTGGTAGTCACGCCTGATTCGAGACTCTACGACATCACCCAAGTACGACTTGGATCTCCGGCTCTGTGATGCTATATAATCGGGCTCTGTCCCAACAACCGGTATCTTTCGATACCACCATCAATTGGTTTCTAATACAACAAGCTGGTATCGAGACTGTTCCTCCCTGGGACGTCTCGAAAGCCTTCAGTTCAAGTCTTCCGCTCCAGTCTCCCTGATTGCCTACCATTATCTGTCTGATATAGCCTAGTAAGTCTTTGAAGCAATGGACGTGGACCAAGACCTCCCACCGCCCGAACTTTGGACGATGAGTTGGGAGCCGCTATCCTTGCTGCTGCTGCCAATACTGGTCTGTAAAATTTGGCAATCAATAGGTGATATTTAGAACCTGTGAGTTCGGTTTTGCTTCTTGCTAGGTCGCACTTATTTGTTGTTGCGACAACCGGAACTCGTTTTGCAGACACTTTGATTTTCCTGCTCCAGAATAATTGTCTGCAATATAGGTTTATATTTAGAACTTGTTTTGCAGTTCGCTTTGCAGTTCCGTGAGGTCGCAGCTTGAATGTACCATTTTGATTGCCCGACCGGACTCAGGAGCCAACCTCACAGATTTACTTCGCGTTTTTGCCATTATAATACCTATAATTGTCTTGAAAGGTATTGCGCCTGCTTCGCTTGCTGCAAGTGCGTTTGCAGGTTCGACCAGCCAGAGCGATGTTTGTGCATAGTCGCTCCGAGCTCTTGTCAGCAAACTCCGCTTGCGGACTGCTGAATATCTTTGTTTCGTTGAAGGCGTCGATGTTTTGGGTAGGCCCTGCTGGTCCTAGCATTCGCCTTCAATTTTAGCAGCTCGTTTGCTGTTCGCTCTGTTAGGCTTCCAGGCATAAACTATGCAAGCCGCGAACTTTGCAAATGCTGTATCTGCTGCTGTCGCCAACGCATTCCAGTATGTTGGCTGGGTTGCTACGAATGTTAGCCAGACTAATAGGTGGGAACGCTTGCTTCTCCTGGTTGGCACATCCATCAAGTGCTACTGCGGCAGGCTGTCCAACTCTGCAGGCTAGAGCCCCACCACCTTTGGCATCAGGCGGCATAGCAACCCCTGAGGCACCAACATCTCTGGCTTATGTCCCATCTCATTATGCTCGTGGCCCTATAGTGCAAAATTACCTGGTGCCTAATGCCACTGAAGCTGCTGGGATGGCTGCTGCTGCTGCTACCACTGATGCTGCTGCTGTGGGCACCTCTGCTGGGCTATCTGTGCACCCTCATACTGGACATGAGGACGAGGTGATGAAAATGATGATTCCGGTGCCTAAGCTTAATATATATTGCTGCAGATATTAAGCTGTCTGACTTGACTGCACTGCGCACCAGGTCCTTTGTCCGTGACATTAGGAAGTACTTCACCTTAGTCTGTGGGGGTCACCAGGACTCTATGCGTTGTCTTTTCCTGGCCAATGCCCTTGAGGCAAAACCTTGATCAAAACCACCATGTGCCTTACACTCATGCACCGCAGTGCGTCCGCGACATACAGGAGCCTCAGGCAACGCCGCCACAAGCCCCATGTGTGGCTACCATTATTATGCCTGTGCCTTAATTAGCGCCATCAGCTGGGACAGCCAGCCCCGCCTGGTCAGCAGCACGAGAAGAGCCTGCGGTTGAGCAAAAGCAGGCGTTGGCCAGTGCAGGCACGTGTGCATCAGTCAGCACACTCTTCAGGCAGGCACCTTTGGCGACGTCTGCGCATTCCTATGCAAGCCCGTCCTTGTCCCTAACATACTGCATGCAGGAGACCTCGGCGTCGTGGTGCCTGCTGCGCGGCTTGCAGCGCCTCAATATCCTGTTGCATGCAGCTGCGCGATAGTCTGCGCCTGCTGCGCGATAGTCTGCGCCTGCGCCTCTTCACGCTGCCGCGCCTCAATATCCCATTGCAGCTGCGCATTGAGGCGCGGCAGCATGAAGAGGCGCAGGCGCAGACTATCGCGCAGCAGGCGCAGATCATTGCGCAGCTGCATGCAACAGGATATTGAGGCGCTGCAAGCCGCGCAGCAGGCACCACGACGCCGAGGCCTCCTGTGGTATGTTAGGGACAAGGACGGGCTTGCATATGCGCAGACGTCGCCAAAGGTGCCTGCCTGAAGAGTGTGCTGACTGATGCACACGTGCCTGCACTGGCCAACGCCTGCTTTTGCTCAACCGCAGGCTCTTCTCGTGCTGCTGATCAGGCGGGGCTGGCTGTCCCAGCTAATTAAGGCACAGGCATAATAATGATAGCCGCACGTGGGGCTTGTGGTGGTGTTGCCTGATGAGGCTCCTGTCGCAGACGCACTGCGGTGCATGAGTGTAAGGTGCATGGTGGTTTTGATCTTCGCACCTCCTGTTTGCCTCTTGAGGAGAGGTCCATCAGACATGCAGCTGCTACACGGCCGTGAACGTCATTATTGCACGCGTGGGTTACAGTTGGCCGGTTCTTCATCATGCACAAGGCTGGACAAGCCAGGCACGCAGCACTGAGCACTGACAGAGGAACTCGTGGAAGCAGTTGTGGCCAAGATGCGGGTAGGCAGCCTCAGCATTGTTACTGAGGTGGCTGGGACCCTACTTGTTTTGCGGGTGATTGAGACTTTTGCAGACATATTACAGCTACTACAGTTACAATGTCCCATGAATCATGGGGTGTACCTTGCAAGCCGGGGGGCAATGGATACGAGTTGGACTCCTAGCTACATGGGAGTAGGGCCTCCCTGCGTGCCATCAGTGCACATTCAGCTACCGTGTTTGGATCCTCCTTCTCAAAACACTATCGCATGGAGTGTTGGGACAATTCAAGTCTGTCCTCAAACTCATTTCTAGGTGGGACATTCGAGAAAAAATGTGTAGTTCATCCTCTACGGCTCCAGGCACGTGGCATGCTCGACATGCATGTGCCTCATCGATGCATGCGCTTGCTTCTCCTGGTTGGCACATCCATCAAGTGCTACTGCGGCAGGCTGTCCAACTCTGCAGGCTAGAGCCCCACCACCTTTGGCATCAGGCGGCATAGCAACCCCTGAGGCACCAACATCTCTGGCTTATGTCCCATCTCATTATGCTCGTGGCCCTATAGTGCAAAATTACCTGGTGCCTAATGCCACTGAAGCTGCTGGGATGGCTGCTGCTGCTGCTACCACTGATGCTGCTGCTGTGGGCACCTCTGCTGGGCTATCTGTGCACCCTCATACTGGACATGAGGACGAGGTGATGAAAATGATGATTCCGGTGCCTAAGCTTAATATATATTGCTGCAGATATTAAGCTGTCTGACTTGACTGCACTGCGCACCAGGTCCTTTGTCCGTGACATTAGGAAGTACTTCACCTTAGTCTGTGGGGGTCACCAGGACTCTATGCGTTGTCTTTTCCTGGCCAATGCCCTTGAGGCAAAACCTTGATCAAAACCACCATGTGCCTTACACTCATGCACCGCAGTGCGTCCGCGACATACAGGAGCCTCAGGCAACGCCGCCACAAGCCCCATGTGTGGCTACCATTATTATGCCTGTGCCTTAATTAGCGCCATCAGCTGGGACAGCCAGCCCCGCCTGGTCAGCAGCACGAGAAGAGCCTGCGGTTGAGCAAAAGCAGGCGTTGGCCAGTGCAGGCACGTGTGCATCAGTCAGCACACTCTTCAGGCAGGCACCTTTGGCGACGTCTGCGCATTCCTATGCAAGCCCGTCCTTGTCCCTAACATACTGCATGCAGGAGACCTCGGCGTCGTGGTGCCTGCTGCGCGGCTTGCAGCGCCTCAATATCCTGTTGCATGCAGCTGCGCGATAGTCTGCGCCTGCTGCGCGATAGTCTGCGCCTGCGCCTCTTCACGCTGCCGCGCCTCAATATCCCGTTGCAGCTGCGCATTGAGGCGCGGCAGCATGAAGAGGCGCAGGCGCAGACTATCGCGCAGCAGGCGCAGATCATTGCGCAGCTGCATGCAACAGGATATTGAGGCGCTGCAAGCCGCGCAGCAGGCACCACGACGCCGAGGCCTCCTGTGGTATGTTAGGGACAAGGACGGGCTTGCATATGCGCAGACGTCGCCAAAGGTGCCTGCCTGAAGAGTGTGCTGACTGATGCACACGTGCCTGCACTGGCCAACGCCTGCTTTTGCTCAACCGCAGGCTCTTCTCGTGCTGCTGATCAGGCGGGGCTGGCTGTCCCAGCTAATTAAGGCACAGGCATAATAATGATAGCCGCACGTGGGGCTTGTGGTGGTGTTGCCTGATGAGGCTCCTGTCGCAGACGCACTGCGGTGCATGAGTGTAAGGTGCATGGTGGTTTTGATCTTCGCACCTCCTGTTTGCCTCTTGAGGAGAGGTCCATCAGACATGCAGCTGCTACACGGCCGTGAACGTCATTATTGCACGTGTGGGTTACAGTTGGCCGGTTCTTCATCATGCACAAGGCTGGACAAGCCAGGCACGCAGCACTGAGCACTGACAGAGGAACTCGTGGAAGCAGTTGTGGCCAAGATGTGGGTAGGCAGCCTCAGCATTGTTACTGAGGTGGCTGGGACCCTACTTGTTTTGCGGGTGATTGAGACTTTTGCAGACATATTACAGCTACTACAGTTACAATGTCCCATGAATCATGGGGTGTACCTTGCAAGCCGGGGGGCAATGGATACGAGTTGGACTCCTAGCTACATGGGAGTAGGGCCTCCCTGCGTGCCATCAGTGCACATTCAGCTACCGTGTTTGGATCCTCCTTCTCAAAACACTATCGCATGGAGTGTTGGGACAATTCAAGTCTGTCCTCAAACTCATTTCTAGGTGGGACATTCGAGAAAAAATGTGTAGTTCATCCTCTACGGCTCCAGGCACGTGGCATGCTCGACATGCATGTGCCTCACATGTGTGGCCCTTCCGCTGATTCACCTCTGAATTAAAGCATCCTAGTCGGAAGCGCAGCATATTCTGGTGCAATTTCTCAGAAATGAACACACTGCAATGATCTGGTCATCGCTGGTTGCCATGCATCCAATTGTGGTATTGGACCGGCTTGACCCCACTTCCCTCATAAGTTCATGGGTCAGGGGCCTCAGCCAAAATGGTATTGAGCATACTGATGTATTAGCAATAATGCTAGCTTTGGGGACCCTTAGCTTAGCGTAATGATCAACCGCCT
This sequence comes from Volvox reticuliferus, assembly GCA_019650235.1. Classification (NCBI taxonomy): domain Eukaryota; kingdom Viridiplantae; phylum Chlorophyta; class Chlorophyceae; order Chlamydomonadales; family Volvocaceae; genus Volvox; species Volvox reticuliferus. The sequence goes on from BNCP01000004.1 coordinate 1,139,277, forward strand.
CACTTGCAGGCACCCTGTCCGCTGCGTGCATTCCCAGGAAAGATAGCACATGCTTAGCCCAGCATTCCTTCCCCTCAAGCGCAAGTGCCAGGTCAGCTCTAAACACTCAATGGTAAAGGTTATGCACGTTGCAAACCAGCCTGTTCCAAAAGCAGACAGCCAACGTGGCCCAGTGTACTTGCAGGGGGTGTTGCCCCAACTCACGCATGGTACAGGCACGTCATGGTAGGGTTCTTGGCACTATCCACCCTTCTCATGTATGCACGCTGCTCCTCAACCATGGGATTGCTCATGGGAGCATCAAACGTTAACACCAGTTCATCTGGGCTCAATACCTGAGCCCCATATGAGTAGACTGGTCTAATCATAAAATGATAAAGATCCATGAGGAGTCCAACTGCTGCGCGATAGTCTGCGCCTGCGTCTCTTCACGCTGCCGTGCCTCTTCTAGGGCATGCAGCAGCTGCTGACCAGCGGCCGAATTCAGAGAAGGGTTGCTACTTGCATCTGAGCCCGACGCGGCAGACATATTTCGAGGTCGTCTTGGCAGCCGATGCCGCAGTGTCGTCTAGCGCGCGTAATACTTGTCGATATGTTGGTGAAGTCGCGCGCCTCGTTCTCAGGCACTTGAGCAAGCACAGAGCAGCCCTTTGACGCAACATTGCGGGCAGGGCTGTGGTGCATCATTGCACGCTATGTTTATAATAGAGATATGCACGAGCTTGCAAACGGAGACACCATGCCGGGCGTGCCTGGCCTTGATGCGCTAGCGCCAGTCCCCAGTTAGATACGGCCGGCATGGCGCGCAAAATTCCCAAGCCAAACAGCTCGCTCAATTGCTTCCTTATACTAAAGTTACCTATTAGCTCACGCAGAACAAGGCCCTGCAGCTACAGGCCCCGTCCCGAATTTCTCGCTCGCACGCCCTAAAACTGAGGTGAATCAGACTGTGATAGATGGTTACTGAATGCGTACTGAATACCTCATGTATAGCTAACTTGAGCCTGCAAAAGTTTCTGGGCGCGTGACGTTCAATCTGCTTGCAGCTGGCTAGAAGTATGTTAGGGACAAGGACGGGCTTGCATAGGAGTGCGCAGACGTCGCCAAGTTTGCCTGCCTGACGAGTGCGCTGACTGATGCACACGTGCCTGCCAATGGCCAACGCCTGCTTTTGCTCAACCGCAGGCTCTTCTCGTGCTGCAAGCACACCCGTGTGGGTTCTGCACCCCTCATCATTGTCCAGATTGATTTTGAGAAAGCGTTCGATAAAGTACCAAGTTCACTATTGTGGGCACGGTTGGAGGAGCGCGGAGTGAGGGGTGAGATGCTGGCGGCCTTGAAAAAAGCATACCAGCGTGTAATGATGGTGGTGAAGGCAGGGGGTCAACTCAGCACACCATTTACAACCACGCAAGGGGTGAAGCAGGGCTGCCCACTTAGCACCGAGCTGTTCGATCTTTTCATTGAAACATTAGCTGGGTACATTGAGCGGCATGACTCAGATGAAGCAGATGGGGCGCCGGAGATGAACGGCAACAAGGTATCACTGCTGATGTACACCGACAATGTGTCACTACTGGCAACCACCCCTGAGCGGATGCGTCACCTGCTTGCACTAGTCGATTCGTTTTGTTTGGCGTTTGGTATGAAGCAAGGCAAACGTCGCAAAGTGTGAGAGGCTGGTCTTTGCGGCCACCGAGGACTTAGCAAACGCAGTGGGCAGCGGATGTCTGGGGCTGTCGCTAGCAGGACAGCCCATCCCCGCAATGGAAAGGGCGCGCTATCTGGGCCCGGTCTACGGTCCAGGCAGAGCGTTCGTCAGCTGCAGGGAGACACTGTGCGAGTCGGCAAGGCGGGTAATGTGCGCGCTGAATACTAGGTGGACTGGACTTCGTGTGTTTGCACCAGACATTCACATGCGCTGTTTTGGGGTGCAGGTTCGTTCCATACTCACATACGGCTGCGAGGTATGGGGACCTGATGTGCTAGCGGAAATGCTAGACGGTGGGCCACCACCACGAAGGAACGACGGGAATAATCTGGCACAAGGACCATTTGAGGCATGCTTGCGGGACGAGGCTGTGAAGCTGCAGATTCAGTTTATGCGTCAGCCGGTCGGTGCAGCGCAACCATCCCATAGACTCCTGTTTGCGGAGCTAGCACAGGTACCGCTCCATTTTGCCATTGCAAAGCAAGTTCTGGGTTTCTATAATCGGATTACGACGCAAAGCGATAGCCTGGCTTTTGACGCACTAGTGGATGAGGTGCGTGATGCGTGGATGAACTCAGCGGGAGATGGGTGGTGCACGGGACTGTTTTGTTTCGTTGGCGCGCAGGGCAATGTGGTTTGGGACTGGCTAGGCACACACAACACGAGGGAGGAGTGGAGGGCAAGCAAGCCTATCCCCGAGGGGCCCACCCTATCCACCTTCAGCGCCTGATGAAGGCGTGGGAGCATGAGAGGCTAGAAGTAGAGCCAAACGCTTTCCCTTCAGACGGCAAGCAACCCGGTACAGGCACTGGATGGGGCTGATCGGAAGAGGGGCGGTGCCGCTGACCATGCATACCCATAGCAGTGCGTTCATACCAGTAGCGCAACACAAAGTGCTGATGCGTTTTCGACTATGCTGTTGGCCAATTACTGCTAATCGTGCTTGGGAGCGGCCTAGGGAGGTGAGGACATGCCCGCTGTGTACGGCCAATGTGGTAGAAGATGAACACCAGGTCCTAATGCAATGTGCTGCCTATTCTGGTCTGCGCGCAGGTAGTGGCTTAGACTTTAGCGCACACATGCAAGAAGTGATGACGAAATCCGAACCAAGCAAGTTGGCTTGTCACTGGACTCCATTTGGGAGCATAGAAGCAGGCATGCCCCTCTACAGAGGGGAGAATAAACTTAGCGGACCACACTTGTTTTCTTTGGCGTTATAAGGGTCACCCCGGCCCGGGCCACGGTATGAGGCAGGAAGGCACAGAAAGTGCGCACCACCTTGTACCCCCCCCCCCACACACACACACATATGCTGTCGGCATGGGCACGTGAGCGGTTGCAGACGCCCCCGGAGACCTTTTCATCTCATGGTTTACAACCTGGTCTGTATAATGTAGTATCCTGTGGTATCTCACTGGGTTGGCCAGTTGACTGGCATCCTTTCGATCGAGCCTTTGGTGTAGGCGGATATAACAGAGATACAACAGATAAGACTAAATACAAGCATTGGACGGTGTGTGGCAAGCAGAGAAACGCATGCCCATCCTAAGAACCATGCCAATAATTCCGAAATTCCACTAGATTGTTTTCTGACGTTACTATAAATATCTATAATGTCTGAAGCCACTGAAATGTCTGAGCCTGAAGCCCAAACCGTTGCCAAGCCCAAAAAACGATTGATGGCAGAGAAGATTGCCCAGCTGCAGAAGGCACAAGAGAAGGCGCTAGAGAAACGTCGGCTATCAAGAGAGCTCTCCAAGAAAGAGAAAGAAACAAAGGAAGAATTTCCGAGGGAGATATATGTGTGGTGGATGATGTGGAGGGCAGGAAGTTTGTGCTGATGGATGCTGACGGCTCCACCCTGCCATGGCGCTATGAGTACTTTGAGCTAAGCAAGATTGATCCCAGAGATGTGGAGGGGAGGTTAGAGGGCAGCAAGAAGCGGGAGGATGAAGCAAAACACAAGAAGGTGGTGAGGGTAGGCAGGGCCCTGGGGAAGGCACACGGGGATGCAGAGGCTGAGATAGAGAAAGTAAGCGGAGGGTAGGGCCCCAAAAGCCAAAGCCAAGAAGGGTAAGCGCAGCAGGAAGGCAAAACGTGAAGTAATAGACGGGGAGGAGCATGTGGAAGTGAGCAAACTTGAGACAAGCAGGTTTGACAAGTCAGGCAAGCTAGAGTTGCAAGTAAGATTCAAGGGAGACAAAAGCTGTACTGGATTCCTGCCAAGCAACTTGCAGAAGACCTGACCCCTGACGCTTTCAGCGAGCTTTAGAGGAGGCTTAAGAAGCGTGGGTGACGGGAGAGGGGAGCGGACCACGTTTGCTGGACGGGGTGAGCTGGCTGGGGCTCAGTTGGGCTGAGTTCGTGTCGGCCGAGAACTGAGCGGAAATCAGCCGAACTGACAAGCTATTTTTCTTCTGTGCATTCTTTTTTACGTTGTTCCTTTTATTAGGAGCGATTAGATTTGGAGCTAGAGCGCGCGCTGAGGAGTTGTTCATGTGCTGTCTGGCGCCAAGCTGTGTTTGTCCCATTTGTATATGCGTATGCTAAATTAAGATTTCCAATGGCTGCTAGCCCGAGCTTCGCCACCTGGAGACTTGGGATGTCGCAGGCCGAAACAGAAGTCGCATTCCATCGAACGATAAATCCCACATGCTTCACATAAAGCTGTATTGCAGGGTAGGAGCGAGGAATTTGGAAAAGCCCTTGAAAGCAGTCGGACGATGTCGTTTCTCTCAGTGTTACAGTAACGATCGACAGATTCATTGCAGCATTCGTGAATAAATCGATTGATGCTTGCATCATTCAGTGTCCCTCGGTGTGTCTTAACACCTTCGCAAATACTCGGTGAAAACACGATTGAATTCATTCAAAACTCATCGATTAAAACAGCGGGGGCTATTCATCGCAGTCTAGGCGGGAATCGATGGGGGAGACCATCCGTGGTGTGTCTACGGGAGGTAGGCGTGAGTACCCTGCTGCTCACACCTCTTAAAACAGGATTAGCAGTTAAGCCACCACCTGGCACGCAAGTACGTCATCCGGTATGACCATTTTAGCAAGCAGCAGCAGATCCCTAGTAGGCTCCCGTTTAGCAACCCCCTACGCTATCATTCGTTTTTTCTCAACCGCTTAACCGCTGGCTATAACTTCCTCGACAACACGGTAACGACCCCCGTGACACCCCGCCCACACACAAGGGTGGAGAATAATCACCAGAGGAGATCGGGCAGTCCCTATGACCTAGCATAGTGAGGCCGCCTCCATTCCATGCCTCCTAGGTACGTTCTGAGATCTTGGGAATGCTCCCTGGGACATGTAACTAAAGTCTGAAGTCTTGAATCCAGTATGCGAGAGTCATGGGTACAAGATGTCTATGGACACGATATGGGGGAGAGGGCTGATGCGCCCACAGGGGGACGTGTTCATTCGTACCGACAGGAGGGGGGAAGAAGAACTATGCACTGAGAGTCGAGTACACTACAACAGCCTATATAGTTCGATATGCTCTAGTAGATTATGATATTATCACCATATTCCTGGTCCTACGTACCATGGCAAATGCACGTGACAGAGGGAGGGGCGGACAGGGCTCCCGTTATGAGCACATCACATCATCTTGGCCCCCTCAGCCGCCCTTCACCCGTTATTGGGATATCTCTATCGTCACCTCTCCCCAAAAACGATCTAACATTTGCTCGGCAGTCCCCGCTAATCATACACCTGATTATGTAAATGGGCCCTATTTGCTATACTCAACCTGAACTGCACATATGACAGCGACACGAATAAGACAGGCACATATCCCAGGAGCACTTAGCAAAAGGCTGAGTCCATCCGGTTTTGAAGCCACTGGTAAATTCTACATTGGCGACCGGAATCTGCGTACCAATTGTTCGCACCGGAAACGGGAAGGCTCACAACACAGGTACCTTTAGTAGACCTGTGGCCAGACCGGTGCTCTGCATTCGGCCTATAGCTGAACTGCTCTCCGTCGCCTCAGCTTTCGCCTCTTCGTCATGCACTCCGTCAGTACGGCCATCAAGCGTAGTAGCGCCAATTGTTGTGCCAGCGGCGGGGGAGGGGCTTAGGGAAACGAAGCAGCTTGATCGGGGGGCGCTAGCCGTCATCCAACGGTGGTGGTACCCATCGGATGGGAGTATTAAGCGACCTAGAAGAAACAAATCAAAGTGAGACAGGGCAAGGTCGACAATAGGGTTAGCTGGGGCAACCGCCTGCATCGCAGCTTCCCCTTCGGCATCATTAAGCATCCCATAGCCAAGCCCCAGAGATCCAGATTACATCGCTCATTGTCAGTATTTCTTCCGGAATACTAGGGCTCTGCGAAAATAGGTCAACTGAGGCCATGCCATGGTGAATATCCTGAGGGTACCCCCGGGCCCACCAGCGACACGACGTTAGGACAGCAGAGACCACTCCAAGAACTCCATGCACGTTCATTCCTTGTGCTCTCCCCGCTAAATAGGCACGCCGGATAGCCGTGCCAAAGGGCAAGGCCGCGGCTTCGTCTCGCATGAGGAACAGGAGGTGGAAGCCTTACCGCGTCTTCATGTGTATAAGGGCCGACAATACACATCGCACCCCTTGGCTGAAGAGCCTCTCTTCAGCTCTTGCCCCCGCGCATACGGGTCAAAATGCCGAGCCTACCCAGATGCCTCACCATGTACATAGCCGGTCGCCATCCTCCCCTGTGGGTAAGCTCTTGGAAAGCACGGCCCGCAGGCAGCGGACCGGGCCTTGTCCGCCTGCAGCCATAGCCGGCCCGACCGCTCCCGGCATTGCTGCGGCGGTCTCGCCTCCAGATGCCGGTGTGACGTGCAAAGTGGCGGTGGCGTGGCGCAGGATGGCCCGACGGGCCCAACGGTTGCGGCCGCTGCCGCTGCCACCATCGATACTCAGGCCGGCGGCTGAGGCGGCCTGCGAGTCAGGTGGCGCACACACGACAGAAAGGCACGGCACCGATGGGGCTAGGTCATCCTAAGAGTTGCAGCGGCGGAGGGCCCGAAGAGGGAACCCTAAGCCCTAAAACCCTGTACACGAGCGCGCACCCGCTCCGCGTAACGGGGTGCTTCGGTAGCTGCCCGAGGCCCTCTTGCCTTTTCTGCGGGGGGAAGCCTTACCTGGCCGTTAGTGCTTACCTGCTCACGATGAATCTATTGCGCCTTCTCCAAATCGCAAAAACTTGCATGTCCCACCCCACAGCGTCCGCTGGCTTTTCACGTATTGCCACACACGCCCCTTGCATAGTAAATTATTGAGGGCATGCATTTACTATAGATACTTCTCTGTTAAGACACGATGTAATAATGAAAACTAGTAAACTTTGTATAACCTTGTCGAAAAAGGTGACAAGTTAGGCCGTTTGCCCAAATCAGGAATTAGGAGGAATTGTTACAGCGACCACAGTTTCCTTTTCGCAACGCCCCACCGTAATGACCGCCGTACCTTTCCACCCGACAGGGCCTACGGCCGAGTCCACTATTTCTCCTATCCCGTAGCCGTACCCGGTCTCGCTCTCGCCACGAGTAGGAGTTCAGCAACAGGGTGGTGGTCCGTAGGTCGGGCCCGCAACTTGCCGCCAGCTCCCGGAGGGTCTCCTCCATCAGCAGCGGCAGCACGTTGTGAAGGAACTGCGGAAGATTGGTAGGACATACAAGAACGCCGTGCAATGAAAATAGCAAACGCGTAAGCAGTATGTAAGTATGAGTAGGCAGGACACGGGATTGGTAGAGAAATGTGCTTAAGCGCTTCACCTTGAGGTTGAGGACAGCGGAGGCGCCGTCGGGTGATGGTGCAGCTGGATGGTAAAAGCCGGCATCCGTGGGAACCCCGGCTAAGCCCTGATGGTGATAATAATGGTGGCGGTGGTGGTAATGGTGATGATGGCCCCGCATTGATGATACTGCCGCAGCAGTGCGCGCTAATGCAACTGCTCCCAGCTTCCCAGCGAACTCCGCAGCCGCGACTGTATCGGAACCTGTCCCTGTCGCCTCTGATCCTGCAAGTGCTGCAGCAGCTGCAGGTGAGGACACTTGCGCCAGGGCATGAGCCGCAGGTTCCGGCGGTGTGGCCCAACTGGTCGGCGGTGGCGCCAGCCCCGCGACGTGATCCAGCACTACCATGGTGTATGTCTGCCGCCGCACCAGCCGAAGAAGCTCCTGAAGAGCCGCTTTTGAGTCTGCGGGAATGCTGATTGCTCGCTGCTGAAGAGTCATGTTGGATACCTGTTTCAACAAGCAGAATGGCGCCAGGAGGAAGTCAAAAAGAGGAATATGAGTTGACCCTTGAGTTCATGCGGCTGATTGATACCGTGCCTAGCGCGTCCTACGTCACACGCGCATTGCAACAGCAATAGCAACGCGTGTACTTAAAAGACCTTCCGTTGGACACAGCATACATGCCTTAACCCTCCCAAAGTCCCACCTCGCGTAGAACGGCGCTGCTGAAGCCAACCGCCTGTGGGCCAACTGCCATCCACAGAACCGACCCGGTCCTGGCCTCCGCGATCGCCATTTGTGCAGCTACGTCGCGGCAAAGTTGGCCAGGACTGCAAATCTGGAGGAGAGAAGCGCAAGTGGCTGCCTTGGCGCGGAGGATGCCCCTTCATCTTTGAACTTAGACATCCGCACGGCCATACAATTTGCAGACTAGGGCTCGGGGGTTCCATACCTCTATAATTCCGCCGCGCCATAACCCCGCCGGCGAGAGGGCAGGTAGACCCGGCCACGCCATTTGACTCCCCGGGAAAGCACTGCACAAGATAATGAATGTGCGGATGCCTTGAACCTTGCCCTTTACCAGATTCCGCATAAATTCAGTCGAGCACCCTTACCGGTCTTTGCCGCTTAACGATGCATGAGCTGCTAGTGTATGTCCAAGTTGCATAGCATTTGGAATTCCATGTTTCCGATAAATTAACTTGTTTGCCTGCTCCCGCCTTTTCTCCCAGTCGGTTGACGGAGCATGGCCCTTGCCAGTCAGCGGTATCAACCTCCGTGCAATTTGAATCAAGCGCCGCTGCCGGGCCATGACCTGCTCTGCCTGCCGGTAGCAGCGAGGCGCACGGCAGCCGCAAGAAGTGGTAAGTTCGGCTCATGCTGCCGCCTCCGGCAGAGGCGGGTCGACGACTTAAAACAAAATTTCATGTAACGTAAAGGAGCATGCTTCTGGTTCGTCACTGGCATCGCGGCTGTTTCGTTTTCGACAACTGATATAACGTACGCCGAATACGGAAGAACGCAACGCCCGCAGGAGACGACGTACGCCAAAAACAGGGACAAGGTACCATCTCATATCTTTTAAATACAATGGCGATGACAAAAATTTTGCAATGTATTCCGAAAGTAATCATTCCGAGATTTCGAACAGCTTATCATTCCTTGGGCATGCATCCTTCCGGCAGTAAGGCGCTTGACGTACTCACAAGAGGGGGTTATCCGCCTGGATCAATAATCGAGGCAAGCGAGGGCCCTATCTGCTAATCACACGCCAGCTTCGCTGTGCCAGTTCGAAAGCAAGGGGTTTTACTTTCCGCTCCCAGCCCATTGTATGTCTATGCGGCTTGCAGATTCAGGGATCTGACCTCAAGCCATGCTGGCAGCTAGCTTGGCTGGCTGCGGCAGCAGCTTATAAACGAGGTTGGAGAATTACGGCGTGCAGCGGGACCGCATGCCTTGACTTTGGCGCGGTGGGTTTGCAAATTTGCAACCCCTGAAGAATATACTCAAAACACAAAAGATTAAATCAACTCATGCGCTACGTTCTTTTGACGTCCGTGGCCAACTGCTAAAGCAGTCCTCTGGGCGTCGGCCGACTGAAAAGCCCGAATTGCCGATGATATCTAAAACGTCGCCTGCCGCCGGGTCTAGGTGGTCTTGGAAATTCCCATGTACTTGATGCATGTTGAGGTCCCCAAAAGCTATCAACCTTTCCCAACCACATGGCGTACCGCCGTTCTTGCGGGCAGCAGGCACGTGGCTTGACCGGGCGTGACAAGTTTGCGCGTACATCTGTGGCACAGCCTCAGGCTCTCCTTGATGTAGTGCGCTGTGTGGAGCGCGACTGCAGCCTCATAATGGTAGATTCATGGGGGCGCATTGCAGAGGCGGCGGCACCGGCTGGATCTGACCCGAGCACAATCAGGGCGATGCGCAACCGCCGCCTGGCGGGCTTCTTACGACAGCTGTCCAGCAGGCTGCTCTTGCACAAGGCGCAGGACGGCAGAGGCGATAGTGACAACGGCTGTATCGGCGGCTCCAGGAGCCAAGACCACGCCGCAAGGCAGTGGCCGGCCCCTTCAGTGATCGTGTGCAACATAGGACAGGCAAGGCCAGGAGTGTCGGGCGCCCAGGACTCAATCCGCAGAGGAATGTCACGCCACGTAACCTCCAAGATCTAGGCAAGGTGGCTTGCCGTTGGCCAAGGGACATTACGTCTTAGGTCTTGAGTATGGGGCCACCAAGACTGAAAGCCAATTGTGATCAGCATACACCCGATGGTGGGAACAGTCGCTGCATTCCGAGATGATGAGATGCAGGCAACCTGAAGCTGCATGAATGGCTACACAAAAAACGAGAGGTTATATCACCCACCGCCTGCCACATCCCGACTTCCGCTGCCTGTGCCGCAGACAGGGCATGGGTCTGTGTTGCAGCAATACGCTGCACTGCGCCTGCGGGTTTCGGAGTGTCAGGAAGATGAAGCTGGTGAGGACGGATACGAGCATATGGCCGTTGAGATGCTCAAAGGACCCGCTGTCAACACGAGGTACGGAAGCGCATTAAATAGATGAACACTACATAGCCGCAGGAAAAGGTCCTTGCTTGCATTGCCCTGCTGCACGCTGGCCCCTACGACAAACGGCCCAACCTTGCTGTACTCGCCATTTAGTGGATGCGATCCAACCGGAATGCGTGCAGGATGCCAATCACTCGGACGCGTGTGTATCTGCCCAGCCGCACCACTGACGTTCTGCCCTTCATGGAGCTTCAAGACCCATGCGCAGCTATGGACATATTGGTGGCAGCACAGGGGTTGGGTCTTGTGCGGCAAGCACCGAATGACGAGTTTATTTCTACAATGAGCGTGGGCGAGCAAGATGTATTGGCTAATAACGTTAGGGTTGGCCAGGGATTCCGATATGGGAAAGTTTTGGGCGGATCGGAGCAGGTCCTAGCGTCAAAGCTCCTGGAAACGGGACAATTGATGCTGCTGCACAGACAGGTCAATGAGACGTTACAGCAGTTGTCAACGCAGAACCCGCTCTAAAGAGCAATTTTGAAGAGCTTAGCTTCAGCACATGTAAAGTACACATTTTTTTAGGTAAACGGGAGCGGCTGTGTAATCTGTATGGTAGAAGTCCGAAGATTGAAAGAACGTGTTACCTTATGCCTCTCCATTGCTGACTGCCAACTTAGTCTTAGTCATTGCAGCACGCATTGCAAAGGGTCACCCTAGGCCGGAAAACATTCATGCAGTCACAGTGCACATTCTGAACCAGTCAGCCGGTCCGAGTAATTATGCGTCTTATGCAATCTATCACACTTGCGACTGGTCATGGAGCGACGCCAAATGCCGAATCTGCTGAAGCGGCAACCCATATCTGCAAGCAAACACATACGCACACCCAGCACTGTGCCCCATTGCCATGCTTCGCAAGCATGGAGTCAAGATGAACTTCGCACAACATCAAGCAGCATCAGGCGTCATGTCGCCAAACGTCAGCCCACAGCTAAGTAACAACCGAGCGTCGTAAGTTTGCGAGGTGCTCACAACCCGACATTGACCAACCGCACAAAGCGTATGCAAGCAACCTTACGCACACGCCTGACATGAAAAAAACAGGGAAGACCACGGGGCCCAACATGATGTCTCAATATGGTCGGAAGCGCTGCTGGCCTACACTGTTGCGCGCCATCGTTTGGCGCCCATAGCCACCATACCCCATCACACCGTACGCCATTGGGTAGCCTCCATAACCACCATACGCCATAGCAGGGGCATATGCCATGCCCGCCATTCCGCCATAACCTGTCAGACGGGGCATGCCCACAACGAGCGGCAATGGGCAACTTCAGCTGGCATGCATGACGCAAGATGTACGCGCAATAACTGACGCCAGTCGATAAACTCTACGTTTGAATAAGCGACTGTCTGAGATATGTCGGGGGTTCGAGGAGAGGTCCGATACACCTCAACCGGCCACTTACCGCCCATGCCATAATTGCCCATGCCATCACTCATGCCCTCCTCGTAGCCACTAGCAGTGCCGGTCCCAGCGCTGCCGCGACCGTAACTGCCACTGCCGCGGCCGCCACCATAGCCGCCACTGTAGCCGCCACCATAGAACCCACGGTCGCCACGGCCACCGCCGCGGCCACCGCCACCCCCGGCACTTGGGGTTATTTCTCGAGGAGTTGCGCGCTTGCAGTCCACTGTCTTATCGCGGATGATCTGGCGCATAACGAGCACCTTCTCCACACTGATAGGATCAGCAAATGTAACGAACCCGAATCCACGTGTGACGCCGTCCTTGCGCATGATCTGGGTCACAGATTTAGGGGAAGGCGAATGACGTCGAAAAAAGCCACTGTGATGGGTAGATGCATTGTTAACCGAATCGCGACGATGGCGGCAACGTAGCGTCCGAAAGTTTCCAACAATCACCTAAGAACGGAGGTCAGAGCTATAGTACGCACCACGGAGTCCTGAATCTCGCCATACTGGGAGAAATGGTTGCGAAGCTCCTCATCCGTGATGTCGCCCTGCGTGAAGAAACATAGTTGGTCGGGACGCGGTTAGTTTTGCCTACCCTGACCCTGCAGCGAAAGACCACATAATTTGAAGAGTGCATGGCATGATTGCTCTAAAATGGAAGATCACGTCAATAATTTGATCCCAACTTGGATTACTTGGCCTGAAGCGCCGGCCAACAGTGTTGGGAAGATCAAGTTTGCACATCCCTTATCCGAGCTACCCTACTTACGGTTCCCCCAACAAAAATCTTTTGACATCTCTCTCCTGTCCCAGCCTTGTCGCGCGGCAGCGCTGCCCGCGGTTCGACTTTAGCACCGTCAATTACATGTTCCGAGTCCAAGAGGCTCTGTGCGCACGTTGGGTCCGAGAACCTAACTACGCCTTCCCCGCCTGCTACGATGCACTCCTCGACCTGTCCCCTAAAGAAAGGCAAGGACATATAAGCGGTGTGTTAGGGCCTAGCGCCTGGAGAAAGGCTAGGACTAGAGGCGCGACTAAGGCCGTTAGGACTACTGCCTAGCAACCCCGCAAAAGGCGGAGCAGGAAACATTCTTCTTACCACTGTGAGCAATATTGCTCAAGGCCCTCCTTGGTAGTGTGCTCCGAAAGGCCTGGGAAGATGAGCTTTCCCTCCTGATACGCATCGTCACCGCCACCTTCAGAACGCGGGCCACCAGCACCTCCATAACCACGGCCGCCTCCGCTACCGTAGCCGCGGCCGCCACCTCCGCCATAGCCGCGGCCGCCTCCGCCATAGCCACCCCCGCCCCCATATCCGCCACCACCTCCTCCATAACCGCCTGCCCCGTAGCCGTAGCCTGTTGCGTACCCGTACATAGCTGGTCTTAAAAGGAAATTTAAAGCTGAGAGGTCAGATACGTTTTCTGGTATCGAGGTGGGTTAGATCGCCGGACCCTCAAAAGGCAGTTCTACGTTTACGGCGAGCATTAACGGCCTTTGTCAAAAATGGCTTGGTGTAAGCGGCTCTATTATTTTTTACGTTCACGCGGGCAATAGTAACATGTCACGGTACGACATGATAGTCTGCTTATTGGCTGTCTTGTTTACTTGTGAGCTATCGACAATCATGCGGTAATATTTAAGCACAAGTTTAATCCAAGCTTACTACCTTTCGGTTTCAAGGGGAGCCAACATAAGGCTCATCACGTCTGCGACCTAAAGTCGAATATTACACTTATGAGTGTGAGCTCCAGAACGCGACACTGTCACAAGCTCTGAAATGTTAGGCCGCCTGGGGAGGCTGGTCCCACCAAGCTTACGTTGCCTCACGTACAGCACAAACCATACAGCTGCTGGCAACCCTTCCCGTCGGTCTGCGTGGCGATGGAGTGCGGTGGTGGGGACCAGCCTGATGGCAGGCGTCGGGGGGGGCCTGCTTGTGTACCAGCCCACGGCTGAGGACTTGCGGGCTGCCTATCTGACCCCAGTTCGCCTGGGCCGCGACGTTTATACCGCCGCTACAACCGTCATCGGTACGCCGGAACCCTTTTGCATCCGACTTTTTTTTGAAAATCTACAGCTTCCTACAAGGGGTCTATAGCCATGCGAATAACAGTGCAAAGCTGCGTTGCTTATACAGTTATGCTAGCGTTCCAATTAGCTCTATCCCGCTCCTGTGTAGCTAGGTCATCGTGCTACCGTGCTTCTCAACCACTTGTGCAGTCCTCGGGCGAAAACGCATTTTGGGGCAATATTTTTGCCACGAGTGTTGTTTGCGTCAGGGCAGGCGGGCCCGGCTCTTCCCGAACCATGGTTCGCGTACTGGGACACCTTTGGTGGGGACTGGAGAACTGTGCCAGTGGCCTCTGTGCGTTTACGGGACAGCATGCACGGCTCGGGTTAAGATTTTCGTAGACCCGAGCCTTCCATGCTGCCATGTAAACACACGGAGGCCACTGGCACCTAAGCCCCATGATGCGGCTACCGTATGATGCGGTCCCTTGTGTTGGTATGGGCTGGACGCATATGGGCGCCGCTTTCCGACTGGTGCGCACTCCACAAGGGAACATGCGGCAGGATATGGGCTTGCAGCACAGCCCGAAGTGCAAGGGCGCGTCCAGCAGCGGCATTCCGGGACGTATCAACTCCGGCACTGTGTCCCTAAAATGGTAAATTTCAAACTCTCATACGTGCTGCGTCCGACTCCGATTGTGCAGACTACAAGCTGTCCCTCGGGTCGCTGACGGGTGCGGCCCGTGAGGTGGCTCTGCGGGAGTGCCACCAGCGTGGGGCAAACCGCCTGCTAGCGCTCTGCTTCGCCAATGGCGGGGTGTATACCAAGCTGGGGCAACACATTGGACAGCTGGTGAGTGAACGGGGACAAGGGCATAGGGAACCCGAGGGCGAGGGGCGAGGGTCAAGAGGGCGGTTTGGAGTTGGGGGAGTTTAACGAGCGGCAGCAGGTTGCAGAGCCTTGAAAGGGGAAGTGGCAGGAGCTCACGATGGTGGGGGAAATGCGAGCGGGGGACCTGGGCCACCCGCACCGGGGTTTCTGATCGACAGAGGCGGTGATATGAACCGTGGGAATGACCTGCCATGCTGTGATGAACAGCCATCAACAGATAAGAAGGGCTGGACAGATCGGGAGGGGGGACATCTTCCCACCACCCCGTCCAGCCTTTCTTTTTCGCATTCCGAAGGGAGAGGCTTTCAGCGCCGTGCCTGCTCCCAATTCACTACCTCTTTACCCACCCTATTTTCTTCCCTTCACCCTCATAAACCATCCATTGCGTGTTTCACATTGGCAAAGCGAATAAGATCCGTACCGCGACCCTGTTGCGTTGTACCCCATCATCACTGCGCAGCCTTCCAGTAAAATCCCTGTACAGTAATCTTCCGTCCCCACGCGTCAGGAGCTCGATCGGGGTAATTGCCCTCCGGCACTGCCCTCCTGTCCCGCCCTCCTCCGCACCCGCACCCGCGCGGCGCCCCTGCCCTCTGCCCGCCGCCCCGCCCAGGACCATCTGCTCCCCGAGGAGTACGTTCTGACGATGAGAGAGCACTTGCTCGACCGCTGCCCGGTTTCCCCGCCGGAGGAGGTCCGCAGGACGTTCGAGCAGGACCTGGGCGCGCCGCCCGAGAAGCACTTCGCGTACTTCTCCCCGGAGCCCATCGCCAGCGCGTCGCTGGCGCAGGTGAGGAAAGGCCCGGAGGCCGAATGGGCCGGTCCGAGCCAGGAACGGAAATGGGCATTATTGGGAAATTGGGGGAAGAGGAGGAGGTGGTCAAAAGGACGGAGAGAAACGGAATGTGAACGGCTTACAGGATTATTTGCTTCTCCTTTGCCCCGGGAAGGGTGTGGAATCGGAAGAGGGATCGGGGGGAGAAGGGGAGGCAGGAGTTGCGCTGAATGTTGAATGGGGCCGGATCTGGAGCCCCGGCGTTCGAGGTAAGGAAAGGAATGGCGGTGGGTGAGCCCAGAGGGTTTCGAATACAGCCCCATCGGTCTTGGTCTCGGAGTTGTCAAAGTCTTCCCTTTCCCCCACATCACATCACACGAGGACAAAGGCACCATTAAGGATGCCAGCGAACCGGATGCATATGTGCTTTTCTCTCTGGTCAGGTTCACGAAGCTCGCGATCACACGGGCCGGCGGCTGGCAGTCAAGGTGCAGCACGCAGGTCTCCGGGAAAGCTGCGCTGCTGACGTGGCCACCATCTCGGCGCTGGTGGCGGCGGTGCGCTGGATCTTCCCGGACTTTGACTACGGCTGGCTGGTGGACGAGATTAAGGAGAACCTGCCGCGGGTGGGTGGTTGGAAGGGTGGGTGTCTGTCGGAAGGTAAGGGAGTTCTTATCGCCTACGGCGGGCGGTGTTGTCCAACCAACGGCCTGTGAGGTGCTTAAGGGGGTGGCGTTTGGACCGGGAAGGGGACTGACTCGTGGGTTTCACGAGCACCTAACACATGGCTCGTGCCGTGTCTGTCTGTATGTCCGGCGGGGAACTCTGAAGGCACACACGTGAATGCGCACGTGTTTCCTTCTCATTAATACACATGCACACACGGGGGATGCTTCAGCGGTCTTTCGGTCTGGGAAGGATTAGCTGCCGCTGGCCGGAGCCAGACCAGGTTGGCTATAGAACTCATACACACGCACATACACGCACCTGGTTCCCTGCATTCCGCAGGAGCTGGACTTCCGCCACGAGGCCAGCAACGCGGAGCGGTGTCGGGCCAACCTTCAGCGGTCTGCACAACATGGCGCCTGGCATGCGGGCAGGTAGGCACGGGAAAGAGCGGGTGTGCCGAGTATGCGGACCAGAATGTGGGAGGCGGTGGAGAGAGATAACAACCAGTCTTCTTGCCTCTCTGCATGTGTCAGAGAGAGAGAGAGAGAGAGAGAGAGAGAGAGAGAGAGAGATCCCTCATCTGTCTCGCACTCGCCTGCCTTCGTCACCCGTTTCCAAAAATCCTTTTCAGCAGTCGCCGCTCCATCGCGTCACTCCTTTCGCTTCGGGAAGTGCACTGCCCCCTCCCCCAAACTATTTCCAGTAGTAAAAATAGTAGTATTACGGGTTATTTGATTTCCGGGTACTGCATATTCACGACTCCCAAACTCTCGTGCAGCTTCAACTCACTGGCCCTTGCAACCCCTTTCTTGGGGGGCATACTGGAACTCTTCAGGGTACATGTGCCCCAAATCGACTACCGCACCAGCTCCAACCGTATCCTCACGATGGAGTTCATCGACGGTGTCGGCGTCACCGACACCACCGCGCTGGCGCGCCTGGGGTTATCCCGCCGGGAGGTTATGATGCTGGTGGCGGAGACCTTCAATGAGATGATTTTCGCACATGGATATGTGCACTGCGACCCGCACGCTGCTAATATGTTGGTCCGAAAAGTGGTGAGTGGTGCACCGGAAAACGCATTTGGAAGGAGTGGATACAGGGTAAGGTAAATTCGCAGGGCGAAGGGGCCCTGGACAGGAGAGGAAAGGAAAGGGAAGGAAAGGAGCCTGGTCACAGGTCACGGAAGCTGTCGCGGAAGGGATCGCGAAGAACAAGGAATGAAGGGCTGGGGCGACAAAGGGACCTCAGAATTGACTGGGTTTGGAATTCCAGAAGGCCCTCGAGGGCGCGGAGGTATTGGAAGCACAGGAACTCGAAGCGTCAGTGGGTCAGTTGGTGACGTCGGTGAGTGGCCTGGATAGATGATGTGGCAAGTGCTCAGAGTGCGAGGGTCCCAAGGGAGCCGCACCTATCGCTCGCTGTACGTGAACAGATGATTCCCAGCGACGTGGATGGGGCCCGTCAGGTGCCATCAGGTCAGTCTCGCAGTCACGCCCCGTTCTTCCTTCCTTGACACCCAAACCTATGTGCAACGTCTGGACGAAAAAACATTCTTCATTCGGCTCCACTCCAGGACGGCCATGCGCAACTCGTACTGCTGGACCACGGGCTGTACAAATCGTATACGGATTCCTTCCGGCTGGCGTACGCAGCGCTCTGGCGCAGCCTCATCTTTGCGGATGAGGCCGGAATCCGGCGATACAGCGCGTCTATGAACGCAGGCGATGCATACGATATATTTGCGTCCATTCTGACGCAACGGTCCTGGGATCAGGTGCGACGGGGTCAGGCTGCTGCCCCCTCGCCGTGCCAGAGCGGAAGGCGTGGGATACGGTCATATGTATGGGCCGCTCTCTGGGCCTCACAAACAGCTCTTTAATCTATACACCTGTACATCCCTGAGCGTCTTCCTTTCGAATAACCCTTGTTCCTTGTCGCATTACGATGCGCCGCGCAGTTCAATGATTGTCGCTGGTGGTCTCTCGGTGACATCTATATATTGTGATATATTTCATCTTCTGAACCGGAGTATCGATTTCCTTACCCCGTGCCCGGCCCCGTTAGATCCTGGAGGCCCGCTCCGACCACTTGGCAGTTCAGCGCACCCCGCAGACAAGGCAGGTGGCCCAACAGTACATGGCCACATATAGCCGGGAAATCACGGGGCTGCTGCAGCGCATGCCCAGGCCGCTGCTGCTGCTGCTCAAGACCAACGACTGTCTGCGCTCCATTGACTTCGCGCTTGGGGAGCCGGTGAATACATTCGTGATCACGGCACGTGAATGCTCGGCAGCGTTGGCGCGAGAGCGGCTGCGCGGCGCACCCGGGCCGTTGGTGCGGTTGGCAGTGGCATGGGAGCGCTTGCAGGTGGGTTATGTGTGGGCAAAGAGAGGGGTGTGGAGGTTTTTCGCAAGAGGAGGGGGGATAGCGCGAACATCGCGAAGTCAAGAGGCAGTTTATAATAAGGGTTAAAAATGGGAGGGGATGCACGGACGGCATTTCTGGCGCAGTTACTTCATGACATCCTCGTGCATAAAACCTTGGATCATCATTAGAACAGAACCATAAGTGGGGTGTGGCGCGGGTGTATGTGCTCGCTTGGCTCAAGTCGTTGTAAGATCCTGAAAACGGCCTCTGTCGCAGCTGCCCTTGTTCGTTTCAGGTCCCTTACGTCGCCTGGTAGTTTCTCCGTGTGTATGTGCGCGTGTATTAAGTAACTGAGCCGCAAAGCCGTGCGTTTGTGTGTATCTATGTCTCTGCCTGTGCAGGTGGAGGGCCGCATGCTGGGCTTCGAGCTGCTGCTTTGGTATCGTGGTTTTAGGGCGAGACTGCGCCTTGGATCACGGATCAAAGATGCGGCTCCGATCATGGCCACTGAGCTTCCACCACGGCCACAACATCGCGCCGGTGGGCCCGCTGATGCATGAAGGAAGTAACATCTGCCGGTTGTGACACCGACCAGTTAAGAACGCGGCGTGAGCAGACAACGTTGTTGGGTGCCGGAGCATGGCGCATGTGGTGCCTTCCGAGCCCATCTTAAGTGAAAGGGTTTAATCGTAGTTTAGCAGTCATTCGAACACGAAAGATGTGGGTCCAAGAGGGTCCGAGAGGGAGCTGCTGCAGAACAGCTGGTCGCGTGCTTACTTTGGGCCATGCGAGATGTGAAAGGAGAGGAGAGCTTCATGAGGGGGATAAAACTGATGGGGTTGCAGCTGTCCGTTGAAGGAAGGCTCAAGGGGGGAGTGGTGCCTGCTCCTTTGCCTGATGTTTCTACCGCAGCCGAGTGCTGGAGGCGTTTGCATGGGTGTGTAGAGGCTTCGCGGGCGCGTTGCTTTCTGCTGCAAGAGAAACTAGGCACGATATCAATGTGCCCGCAGGCGTTCCTGCGAGTGTGACTCAAGCGAGTAGTGAGTGTAGTCATGGATAAAACTAAACCACACGTGCATTAGTTACGTGGAGCCTAACTGTTACGGTACCGTGTGCAGATTTATGGTGGCGGAACTTCCATTCTTTTCTGTATCAGTTTTTAAATCCCCGAAGATTTCCATTATGGGACGCTGTGATTGCCAGGGTTTGCAGATGGGGCTGTGTAAGTGCACTCATGCCCTGTGAACTAGAGGCAGGTTGCAGCTCGTGAAATGGTATTTTACTCGGCAGTATTTTACATGCTCCCAGAGAGCTCATTCTCCCTCGCAGGGCAGGAATACCGATATTGGGGTGGGGCATGAGTTTCGAGGGCGCCCTCCTCCGCGCCGCCGCCTCCTTCGGGGGCTGTCCAGGGTGATGGTCTGAATCCCTGGCGCCTTTGCGGTGTATGATTTAAGGGTCCCTTCAGTGTCTGGCCGAATCATCTTTGGTCTAGCAAGCCACCGCTGCAACGACCCAGTCCAATGCTATGTCGTTATATATGTGCATAGGTGCGTGTGCCCTTACAGTACCCCACCAAGCTGATGAATGGACTTGCCCAAGACGATTGGTGCAGCAGCGGTACCAATGGTCGCTGTATCCAGGCTCCCTGGAACTCCCGAGGACGGCACGGTGGCTAGACTGCGTCATCATCACAAAAGAGCCACTTCCCAAGCACCTCGCGGCAGTGGCACATACATGTGCAGCTCCTGTGCTGGTGTTTACGTGCACGTCCGCTGAAATGGCTCTAGCCTGTCGGCCACCGCTCATAGCATCCACTGGGGCCATGGGGGAGGATGGGGGCGGGAGTGCGGCCAATGGGCAGATGCAGATGCCCACTCGTCACGTTGGATTCATTACATTTCAAGAGGCATGGTCTCATAACCGGATAGGTGTGATAGAACTGGGCAGATATCGGGATAAGGCAGGGAGGGGGCGACCCGAGCGGACTGTGAAGGAAGGAAAATTGGGAGACGCGGCAAGTGACATAGAGGAGGGAAGGCCGCCTTGTTGGTGATACAGGAATCAAACCTAGAAAGCCATAAAATACAGAATATTAAACTCCCTCAGCTGGGTAAATGCCTTCGGTTCCAAACGGCTGAGCGCATATGCTGTGTGTAGCCTAGTTAAGATTGTAGGTCGAACTCAGAACTCCCTGAGCCTATGGATCATGTGGTGATAGTGTGTATCGTGTCGCATGCTTTAAGCACGCGTTAATGCCATTCTTGCAGGATGAAATAGAGCGTTGGGAATGGCTAGGCGATATAAAATAAGAAGTTTATTTCTTCGGACAAATACCTAGGTCTGGTTGTAAACTGTCTGCAACGGTTTATAAAACCAAAAGGTTATCGTCCCGTAACCTTGGTGGTTGTGCTTGATGAAATCTCAACTGCTGCAGCGTTCAAATCGACGGAGCTTTGCACACGCGCCTCCCAGGCAATAGATACATAATAATATTGCATTTCTGTTCTGCAATGGCGCATGCGCATTCTCGATCCGGTCCGTTGCACGCCATGCGCATTCGGCTTGGCTCAATCTTGACTGGCTTCACCTTGCTGCTCGCGGGTGTGACACTAGTGCTATTATATAAGACAACATCTATACACCGTTCACCTCTTCAGGGTTCAAAGTTGTCGGAGCTAGAGAAAGCAGGGTCTACCGCCTTGCTCAACACGTTAGCAGTTGCAGGGATACAATGCCGCGTGCAATGGGGCGTTGAACTATGGGGTGACGCAATGGTCTGGGGAGATCTGCATCATACAGAGAGGTATGGACATGCGTATTCCGAGCATCACGTTATGGAGCTTCCCGCGACGAGTCTTGTAGTGTGCCATGGCCAGGCAGTTGCCGCCGTATTGCATCGGGCCCCCTGCGTCTCATGGTGTCCGTGACGCCATCAGTAGGCATAAGTGGTGACAACAAGCGGCTTATTCACCAGCCCTAAATGCACCCACGTCTCTCATGGCATTCCCATGAACTGCCCAACCCGCCGCCGTCCCTAATCCCTAATCTGCCATCCCGTTATGGGCCGTCATATGTCTCCTTGGATCGCGTTGTCCCTCTTCCCGCTCTCCCCTCTCCACCCCCTGCTGCCTTTACCCACTCCCCCTGCCGCTCCACCCCTACCCACCACCTTTATCAGCGAGGGCGAGTGCTGCGCAGCATGCTATGAACATCGCAGCACGGCGGCCCGTGGCGGCCTGGACAAAGGCACCAACAGCAGCGCCTGCAACACCTGGGTGTTCTGTGGTGACCCCCAGCGTTGCGGGTCGCGCTACGGAGAATGCTGGCTCAAACATCATCCGGCACTGCCACCCGCCGATGCACCACAGGCGAACGGGAACACCATGTGGAACTCTGGCATCGTGTACGATGATACTGCAGTTGCCCAAGCTTATGAAAAGTACCTCAAGCTCACGATGCATACTGTACTTGGCGATCTCATTGTGACGCTGCTGCCCGAGCTGGCACCGAACGTTGTGCGTGAGATACGACGAGAGGTGCTGGTGCTATCCCAGCGAGGGAAAGGCTGTGGCAACTGCAAGTTCTACCGTGCTGAGGATTTCGGAATACAAGGGGTGATTTTGAACCCTGGTGGGTATGAGGGGCTTTCCCGCGGCCTTTTATGGTGGGTATGTCCTCATGGTATTTTCCGGGAAGCGGTCCCACACTTGATGTGGCCATTCTGGTGCGGGCCCAGCCTCTGCGGCGCGCCACAAGAGAGAGACGAGGCGGGCATAAGGGCGTGCCTGGGTTTGGACAGCTGAGCTCTGGAGTCAGTTGCGGAGTGGGGGCGCTGTGGCGGGGCGGAGGGCATGGAGTCGGTACGGTCAGCTGGAAAGCAATTGCGCCGTGATGGATATGGAGGCCATAAACTTCTTCATATTGCACCATGTCCGAACCGGGAAACAGAAAAACCCCACCGCAGGAATGACGCAACCCATATACCGTTGATCGATAGTTTCTAGCAATCTCGAGACTTTCCTCCAGCTACGGAGGTTTTCTACGTCTTGACCGTTTGCGTTCTCCACCCTTCCCTTGCCTCGGGGTGTATTGTTGACGGATGCATCGCGTAGGCTGCTACATCGGCACCCCGGACAAGGGTCACCCAAACGGCACCGACCCCAAACGGAAGATCCCACCCGGATATGTGTGTCGAGCAGGCATGGCAGGTGGGCAGTATAGCTGAGGAAAGACGAGGCAAGAAGTCGCGATGAGGTAGTGGCCAGCTCCCAAAACGAAAATTGATCCGAGTGAAGCGCTATCAGGGCCTAAGATGATAAGTTGCGGCGGTGTGCACGCAAGGCTTGCACGGGGAAATGGAAATGAATTTTTGGGCCTCATGCCTGGCTGGCGTCTGCGTTGGAGGCCACCTATAAGTGCATCCGCGCACCCTCGCGTGTGCTGCTCGGTGCTGTGTCCCTCAAGCCTTGCCCGCTTACCACCTCCCCACAAATCATGGAGAGGTAGGTCTCAATCCGCATGAAGTGCCTAATCAAGCACGTACGGAAGGCCCCCTCCTCTTCCTCCACACCTCACCCACTCATCGCCCCATTCCCGTCCGTGCCCTGAAGGTTCTCCGCACTTTTTCATCAACTTCTTTGATGCCGACTGGGGCGACGCGCTGTGCTGGGGCCGCGTGGATGACCTCTCCCTAGCCAAGATTATCTCCAAGCGACCCATAAAGGTCAAGGCCACTCCCAACGAGCTTTCGATGCTGGTCGATGAACTGAGCTTCAACATGACGCTATCCCAATGACCTTGACATCCGTCGGTGAGCACTCGTTACGGTGCGGTCCCAGGCATACCGTACGAAACTGCATACGAAACCTGCATACCGTACGAAATTGTACAATGTCGTTCCCTGAGTCGCAAGAATATTGGGTGCTTATGGATTCGCTGTCTGCACGCAATTAGAGTTGGCACATGGAGGTAGCAGAAGCGGGCTGAGGCCATGGTTACTGCATGGGGGTGCTGCCGCTCCTGTTGTTCAGGAGGTCTTCAGGACCAAGTACTGGAGCAGGCCCTGTCGCTGCTGTCGCACCACACAGACAGGGTTTTGGTGGCTAGGTAAGTCGATGTAGGTTGATGTTTAGGTCAGTATTTGTCCGGTATGGTGGTGGAGGCGGTTGCAGGGCGACAACGCACTGAAGTGGATCATTGGGAGCCCATGTGAACCCCGTGCGGTGGATGCCATGACCCGGTTGACGTTACTTGTCCGCCGCTTCACTCTCGATTCACTCTCGCGCATCCTGCATTGGGTCCTGGCACTAA
Source organism: Volvox reticuliferus (assembly GCA_019650235.1). NCBI lineage: Eukaryota > Viridiplantae > Chlorophyta > Chlorophyceae > Chlamydomonadales > Volvocaceae > Volvox > Volvox reticuliferus. The sequence goes on from BNCP01000004.1 coordinate 1,163,256, forward strand.
GAGTGTAACAGTGCGCTGTGCGACAGTGGCAGTGTCAGAACGTGCGGCAGATGCGGTGCAGGTTGCGAAGACAGGATCCAACGCGGTTTTGCCAGGACCTTCTGTAACATAGCGCACTCTTCCGGACCGGCACGATGGTACCCAGCTAACTCGCACATGGTACGTCAACACGGCAGCTGAGCCCATCAGGAGGCGCGGTGGCGACCCCGATGTTGAAATGCTGCGTACGAATCCGTCACTTCCACCAGCTCACTGCCGACAGCTCATAACCAACAGCGAGTTGCGCTGTGGCGATGGCTGCAGCCCACAATGACCGCGCTATTGGCGCCACCAAAACGTTCAGCAATGATATAGTCGAGGTAAAGCAACCTTGTACGCAGTAGGATAATCGTACCTTTCTGTGCCCGGCAGTCTCATATGGTTAGAACCTGTGCCGAAAGTCATCTTCAGCATACTCGCAACACATCAACAGATAGAACCCAAGAAAAAATAACAAACCGTGCAATTTAAAGCCCTGCCATGGACTGCATGCAGCTAAGGCAAGCGGCCGGCTGCTGCCGCGAAAAACGGAAAGCGGAAACCCCAGCCTTAGCTTCAGGTCCCCAGGCTGTGCCGAGCTCACACCCAAACCGCACCTCAGCCGACCATACCGGGAACCGAGACTACACCAGCGCAATGAGTCAGCAACCGTCTGCCGCCCGCCCCTTCCTTTCACCAACAGCAGGTCGATACGGCAGAAGAACCAAAGTGCAGTACTGCCGGATCCCGAAGGCCGTGCTCCAAACCACCAGCCAGCTGGTATCCAGATAACCGATCAATAATCGTCATAAAAGTTCATCTACCAACGACAGCTCTGTCTTGCTGACATATTTCAGCGTCCGTTTTCAGTCCGCGCTAACATCATATATATTACACTCAGACACTCGTCAGCTCCTATCGCACTCAACGTTTCGCATAACAACCAACCCGTTTAATATACCTAGCCTTACGGTAAAGCCTCCCCTCCAACCTGTGCGTGTTGATTTACCTTGCACGCCGGCATGACACAGCTAGGTGGCGCACGTCGATCAAATGTGCCTGCGCCTGCGCCTGGCTCAGTTGACATGCCATGCGTACACAGCACCCACTCGTATTCGCGCGGTTAAGCAACAGACGCTGCGAAATGACGCAGCAATGCCCAAGCACACCCTCCTGTGCATGCTATGAAAAAAGTGACACATCGTCTGGCCATCATGTATCAGCCTGCCCGCCCATCATGGCTGATTTCAAAAGCCGCATTGTGCGAGGCTGAGTAACTCAGGACCGACCTCACAGGACCTCGCACGTGCACGCTAATTACACATGTCACTTAAAACTCACTGCATCTCAGCTTATGGCCGATACCGTAAATCCAACAAACAAACACTGACGTTAACATCATGGCTGCAGTCTTGAGCAAGCTGTAGGATTGCGCTCCAAGCTATGTTGCAAACCGACAACGCACCCACCGTCCAAACTATGCCACGAATCCCGTCCCCACAGCCACAAACGCACGAAGTCGCCGACAAACGACCGAGGAGCCACAACCCAACAGCCCGCCTATCACGATTGCCGCCAGCCCATCCCTGCAAGAATCCCAACGCAGCACCAGTGCGCCGGATAACTTAAACAGTTGCAAATGAGTTGGTGAAAAAGCAGCAACGCGAGATGGAAATTTTTCTCATCTTGGTCATTCATGCATCACGGTGTTTGTATACGTGCCACTCATCGTCCACGCACCTACGACAGCCACAAAGCATACATAAAAGAAATGGAATGGGTAAAAGTCGGCAATGGTGGCGAAACATGAAGATGTTCCCAGCATCCGCGGTGGCGGCGGGGCACCTATTTGAAGCACCAGGTTCGCAAGTTTAGGAAGGTCACTCTTCGCCGGGCCGAAGCGAGGACGCAATGCAAAACCTCATGGCGCGGTTCCACTTCGATAAGGTTCTCCTTTTTTCGGTTCTCTTGGGACTAGTTGTCCTCTCTGGCTGACAACTGTCGCCAGGCGCATCAAGATATTGACACAACCTGCCGCAGAGTGGCGGCTTTCAACGTGCAGCCCAAGTGCTGTGTCACAACTCATCGGAACTTCATCCCGGCCAATTCATTATCATGCAGATCATGACCAGAACAGCTGTAATACCTGCTAATGAACATCTTATAAGCAGTTCCCCCATGCTTCAGTTTAGTTTTCCTGCGGGTTTTCCAGCCTTGTATTTCACGCGCCCACGACTTAACAGTTAAAAAATTAATTAACAGCCCCAACCGCCAACTTCCATACAGCAACACAGCACGGAGCAGCCCTAATCTGGTTGCATATCCCTCCAGATGTGCAGCACGACGTTTCCAATGCCGAACGCACTCCCATGTCACCTTGCGAAGTGACCCTGATTGAACACCCCAACCTGCAGGCACGCCTCAAAGAACCCCTCCAGTACTTCCCCCATCCAAAGTATTGCTAGCATGCTGTGCTGATCCTTGTCCTCCACCCCCTCCGCCGCCGCCCCCACCCCCCCCACTCCCCCCACCCCCACCGCCTCCACCCCCATCGCGTAACAACACACGCGCAACGATGCCCTCGATATCAACCTCCGGAGGCAACTCGCTAAGCATCCGCGCGATTCGTTGAGTCTCTACACGGTTGGCATGGACGAAGGGCCGCAGCTGCATGAAGATAAAGGCCACCGCCAGCAGCCAGCTGAGGACCAGGCTGAAGATCTGGAGGTAACTAACTTCCTTGTACAGGGAATGGATGTCGGAGATCAGGTTCTCTGAAACCGCGTTCACGCCCATCTCGATGTTCTCTGGACGAGTAGAATGCAGCGGGAGAGAAAGAGCGCGATGCCAAGGAGAAATCAGTGCAAGATATAGGAACCTTCACGCCCTTGCATTTGCAAAGATCAAGAATCCAGAGGCACAGGAACGAACAGAGAAAGGTGGACCGGCGACACGTTAGGGATTCAGGAATTTCGACTCCAGCGAACTGGATTGTGGTCAGAAGGTAGTACCGAGGTAGTACCTAAGTACCACAGGCGGCCCCATTCGAAACGAGCCCCCAGCTAGTCACAGAAATACTTTTCAACTAAGGCATGACGTATCCGTTGAAAATTACTCTACCTTGCTTTCATCTGAGCGTCTCGCCAGCGCTGTCTTCCCCCCCATATACCGCCTAATCGAGGACCAATGCGTTTGGACAACGCCCCTTCATTGGGCTCCCCACGTGCCTAGCCTTTGAGGATCTGTTCGCGCCAACTACTACTACTGCACACATACATGCACACATTTACACACGCACGCTCAGGTCCCCGGGTTTCACGAGGGCGTCGACACCTCTCCCGCTGTGTCCCTCACCTTCGCCTTCTAGCATGATGTAGTCCAGGTGGGTATTGTTAATGGACAGCGCGTCAATAGGAAGACGGGTCAGGTACGCAATGTCCTCTTTGAAACGCTCCACCATCATGTTTACACCGTGGGCCGTAGCCTGAGGTTCAGTTGGTCAGGTAGCCACTAGCCAGTTAAAAAGTGCTTACCACCAGGACTCCTTGTCAGGACCTATGCAGAAGTTCCGCCACGCACGTTTGACCCACAGCGAGTCGAGAGGCGGGAACTCGCCCGAACAAGTGCTGACAAGATGTCAGAGGAGGGTCTGTTGGGGCGTTGCTGCCCAACCTTGCATGGTTCCACGTTCTTCTCAATTTCCCCAATTTGTGCAACTTCAATACACGCATCCACACGTGTCAGCACCGCCTAGTCTGCCCACACAGTCCCGGCAACCCCCCCAAGCTCACCGCGTAGAAGCTGTCGTCCTCCGTAGGGCAGTGGACACTCATTCCTGTTGAAGTTGGCAAACGGGTGACGAGGTTGCGACGGGGATGAGGGAGCAGTAATGGACGTCGTGACCCCGGGAGGGCACGACACGATCTAGGCTCCGGAAAAAGAAGCTGACTGCGAAAAGGGAAAGCTGGAGGTCCAAGACTAGGAAGGACGCAGAAGCCAGGAAACGAGGGTGCCACAGTAACTAAACACACAATCCACTGCGACTATGCTGCGACACCGTAATAACGAGGGTGGAGGGGCCAGCTACGTTAGGTTATAGGTGTAGATACACGTGAGATACGATCGAACGGCAGATAGGAGGAAGACCAAACACACATACGCACGAGCTCGTTGTTATGACCGCGTGTGACGGCACACGTACCCACCTCCCAGCGAAGTGGGCAGGCAGCCGTACAAACGGAAGGTCTCGTCTGACACCTTTTTGTTGCTGAAGGCTGCGCTGGAGTCGCACAACCGAAAGCGCCGCTCCTCACGTAAAGTGTCGTTGGCACCGTACAGCACCACATCCCACTCAGTCTGCGGACATTGTGGTTTTGGAGAGAATCTTGAAGATATCCGGAGGCCTTTCGTGACCGCGTACACACATGCGCACGCGAACTCATCCATTACATCACCACTACCAGCGCCATACACCCAAGTCTACCCAAGCTCCTATGATTCCGCATACTGTGCACACGCTGTGGCACGAGCCAGGCGGTCTTCGGCGGCCTTTGATTCGGGACATACGAGCTGCCCTCTGCCTACTCTCGATGCTTGGTTGACCTCCGCCCCTCCCTTTCCCGCACAAACCCCTCCCCGCGTAGAGGGCACGCGGGTACCCACCGTGAAGGCCCTCAGCTCGTGGTCCAATATAGGCTGCATCATGCTCTTGCTCTCGTTACTGGACTGGCTGTTCACCTGCAGGCTGTAGAGGATTAGTCGATGCTGGGGGAGGGCAGGGAAAGGGGAATATTATCAGGAATTAGGTAATCCGGTGGAGCAGGGAATAGCTGCAAGAAGGTTGCCTCAAGCTACACAGGCCTCCAGCGGTTGTCTCCTTTTACCTCCGAACCGAGACAGGGACCTTCATCAGCGAGGGTATCCCCGTTTAGCACACCTACCATGCGCACGACCGCGATATTGTGCGCGCTGAGAAGCGCGAGCGGGCCTTGGGCATTCTGGAGAAGCAGGAAGCCTGCGCGGGCAATGGCAAAAGCACGCTGATGACGATCAGCAGCGTACAATCTTTAGGGAGATGATCGAGACTTGTGCAATGCATATTTGAGGCCCACGTGGTCGTATTGCACACCGCCGTGCCGCCAACATGTGCGCTGCAGGGCCGCAACGCCCAGTCCAAGCAACTACCATTGCCCAACAACCCACCCCAAGCTACGCCAGCCACGCAACCACACCCCAACGCCCCGCACTTACCCACGGCATAAAGGACGCAAATGAGCACACCCCACACGACGAAGGGCGCCAGAAGCGACACAGAGTCATGGTTGGAAGGCACCAGGTTCCGCCGCTTATGCGAGGAGCTGCCGCCGCCACCGCCGCTATGACCGTGATGGCTGCTGCCACGGCTGTCAGTGCCCGGCACCGGCGGCTTCTGCGAACTCCGGTTGTTTACAGAGCCCCGGCTTGCCCAGCTGAAAAGGCGGCTGAGCGCGCCTGGACCTAAGGGGGGAAGTTGGGTGCAGCAGCGTAAACTTGGAAAGGCTTTGTGGGATTGGGAGCGCTGTTTGCCTAGAAGCTGAGCTGGGCAAATCGAACAGGGTGATGTGCGCATCTGGCAATGCAAGCGATCCATATTCACACGCGCACTAACATACACACTGCAACCGCAACCGCAATCCTCCAGAGGGAGATGCATGATCCGAGCACTATCCACCACTCGCAATCAGAGCGGGGCGAGGCAACTGCCCACTCCCTTTCCATTTCCCTCATTGGATTGCGCCCGGTTGCCCACCCTCTAGCCCCGCTTCCCGGCGCACGTGCACCTGCGTTGCTGCCCGCGGAACCCCCATGTGCGCCATTCCTAAGGCTGCTCTTGGCCAGGAGGTTGAATGCAGGAACGGGACGAGCGCCAGCATCCATTGCCATCTGGTCCGCATGTTCATCGTCGGAGGAAGCCTAAGGGCAAAAGATGGCAAGAGGAAACGGTGCCGCAGCGGCAGCGAGGACTTATGGCACCTGGAGGGGGGTTCACACAATGCAGTGATGGCAGCTAAGGTAGCAGCTAAGGTAGCTTACCCTCCTCTTTACCATTTACAGATACGGGGAATCAGTTTCAAGGCAGGACGTTTTCGCCGCCGCACATAGGGGTGGATGTGGTGCCGCCGCGGGGCCCAGTAGCACACCTCGGCGTGCAGACAAGCACAGACGCTGATGCTTCCAAAGCGGGCCAAAGGAGGGGAACCTCGCGTGCCAAGATTGGCATCTCACCTCCGCATCTGAATTGTCGTTGACGGCCACAGACTTGGACGCCAGGGCGCGCAGAAGGCCCACGGGAACCAGCCTGGGAATATAGAAGAAGGGAATATAGAAGGGATGGCGGTCGGGGTTGAGGCGCAGGTTCGGAGGTCGACACTGTAAGAGACGTGTGCCACAGGGATGATTAGGTGTACGAACGAAGCCTCACAGTAATGTGGGCTAGCCCCAGCCACATAATAGCTCACATGACGGCCAAGGTGCTTTGAAGCGTTGACAGATCGCTTACTCTCCTCCACCCTGACCACAACAACCGACGCCATGCATTCTCCCGGAAACATCGGCACAGTGACAGGGTTGCCGTAGCGTGCAAAACCTGCAATCCAGGCACCCTGCCATGTGCAACGCTCCGCTGGCTACCTTTTCGTAAACCCGTTCCGAAATCCCCGGGACACAGGGCCAAATCCCCTTCGCTCACATGAACAGGGAGTAGAGACTATAGCGCTGCTGCGACACACGCCGCTGCAGCCACCACATATAGATCAGCAGCAGCACGCACACCACGCAGCCCTGCAGCACCAGCAGCACCAGCTGCAGCTGGTTGACCTTGTTCGCGGCGCCAATGGCCGCATGCGTCAGCTGCAGCAGGGCGTCGCTGTATCCATTGTAAAGCGGACCCAGACCATTAGTCATGGACCAGCGGTACGCGTCGAAATCGGACAGCGTGCTGTGGTTGGAACCCCAGGAGCCGTGCATGTGCTGCACCTCAGACGCGCGCTCGATAAAGGAGGAGCTCATGTCCCACAGGGAGGCATTGCGGTATTCGATGCGGTAAGGCGTCGTGGTGTAGAAGAGCGTCTCGTTGTGGAGCTTCATGTTCCAGATGTACTACACGACACAAAAAGCGGCAAAACAACGGAAGAGGAGCGCAACGGCGTTGAGATCATGCAACGCCGGGCGGCCATGTTGGGTTTCCGTTGAAGGAACGGAAAACGATCATCGGCGGAGAAAATACGGCGTGCTGGCTAAAGGACACATTCCGGTGATAGAACTGCGCCCCCGCACCCGACACCATAACGTATACGATATGGTACCGGCACATGGCATGTTGTCCCACAGCCAGGCCGTTTTATCGCACTTTCTGGTGCCTCTACTCGCCAGCCCGCGTAAGGGGCGTAGGTCCCTGGGTTCCTCAAGATTGCCAGTCCGCATGCCATACCATCCTTCCTCCTTCCTAAGTGCCTGGCGCATATCCAAAGCTGGAGGGTGCTTGCTACAAGGCAACAGCAGAGCACTGCACAGCGTAAGAAGCGAGTATCATAGGCGGCGTCCCCACCTACCTGCGGATTATTTGGATCGTATGGATGTGGATATTCATGTTGTCGGTTGCCGATGCCTGCAGGGAGGGAGCGAACGTCCCAGAAGTTAAGGAGCCGCGGGCTAACCATGCGAATCAGAGAGGACACGGGAGGAATCGATTGCAGAAGAGCGGACGTTAGGAGAATCAATTGCTCATCGCGTCGATCAGAAATCGATAAGAAAAAGCAAATTAAAGCAAAGGTCCGGACCCGGTCGTAAGTGGGGTCTGGACACACGCCGATGGGTGAAAGGCCTTGGACAGAAATCTTTCCGGCACTGCACCGCCACATTCAACGTAATGACAGGCGACTTCCTGCAGCGACATAAGGATCATACCGCAGCTTTACATGCGGCACCGCAGATGTCCAAGTCCCCAGCCCTGATCTGCAGGAGCAAACACTCGACGACCATTACCTGAGTAAATGTCCGTGACGAGGCTAGCGAACTTGTCCAGGTGGATCTTCAGGTCGTCGGAGAGGCCGAGTACTGTGTCGGATGTGTAGTACTGAGTGCGAGGGTAGATCCCCTCGTAATGGTTGTTAAGTTTCTGTGGGTGTGTGGGTATGTGGGTGTGCAGCAATGAACCCGAGCACGCGGACGTGTAGTACCTTAGCGAAAGCTGTGTGGATGTGCGACAAGATGAAATTAAAAACGCCATATTTAAAATTGTATTGTTTATTATTTCCGGCTAAAGACAATGGTGCAGCCGAAGCCGAGGCTTCCTAGACACAGGTGAGCGCACGCACGCACCTGCATAATAATTAAGGACTCGTGCATGAGACGGCTGATAGAGGTGGCCGAATCCAAAGTCTCCACCTGTCGAGCCTGACGGTGCAGCAGCACAGTGAGCAGTATAAACGCCAGCAGGTTGGTCACCAGCTGCGCTACGTTAGCCAACAACGCCTGCCATTGAAAGTCCCGAGCTGCGCGCTGAACAGCTGGGGACTCAAGAACCTGGAGTCATCGGTGGCAAAGGGTAAGCGGGTGGATGGGACAGGACCGCAAGGAACCGAGGCCAACACAAGTCGCATGCTCGGGGTAGTGGGTTCGAGGAAGCTGCGCTCGCAAACCACAGCACGGAGCTCCGCTCGGATAGTGGTCGGTGGGAACGGTACAGGAGGATAGATAGACGGATACTTAGGTAAATAGATAAATGGATGGATGGACGGATGGATGGGCGGATGGGTGGGAATGAATACACCGGCAAGGTACAGCAAGGGGAAAGGTAGAAGCCAATAAGCAGAACAGACAGCGACTTGGCGACCAGCGGTGAAAACGTCCCAGGCGAAAAACATGACTGGTTGAAGTACAGCTTGTGAAGTTGCGGCGCATGACGGCTGAAACCTAAGCAACACAGAAGGACGCTGGACCCACCATGGAGTAATCGATCATTTGTGCACCTTCTTGGACATACACACATACTTAAGAAATGCACATATGCATACACATGCCCGTACAGTTTCACACCAAGGTCTGCTTTCACCTTGAGCAGTTTCCGGTACCTCTTTCCCCGGCGGTAGTCAGCTGTGGGTGTTGATGCATCCAATACCTCCGACACCGCCGACCCGGCAGAGACCTCGCTCGCATTATCATCCCCATCTCCATCCGCCATGCTAGCCGAGCCTTGCGAGATTTGTTGCTGCGGAGGATGATGCTCGTGCTGCTGGCCACCGCCTCTGGATTCGTCCGTGTCACCGCTGGACTGTCGGGCCTTGTAAAGAAGCTTTTCACTTAGCCTCCGGGAAGGGCTTCGGAACTTATGGGGCGGGGATTTCGAACGGCGCGGAGGGGACCTCGCGCTGCTAACATATGCACTGGGGGATGCACCAGCGCGGGGACCTCCCAGCCCGTCCCAGTCGGTACGGCCGCCAGTTGCCGGCGACGCCGGCGAAGACCTCCTTGCACCAGCGGCCCCTTTTTTGCTGCCGCTGCCGCTGTCACTGCCGCTGGTGGGGGCGGAGGCGACGCTGCTGCGGGTCATGTCGCTGACACCCGTAAGGGATTTGCGCTGGTCTTGAATGCCAAGGGTTGCGGCATCACCGCCGCTGCTTCCAGAGCGGAGGGGCAGTAGCGGCGTCGCAGGGCCGACCAATTGGGTTCGTGGCGACAGCGTTGATGGCTTCAGGTCCATACCGCCAGCGGCTGGCATTGGCGCCGACAGATTGACGGCTCCAGGAGAGCCTAATTGATTGAGGACTGGTGACTGCCGGATCACTAGCGCTGATCCAACACCAAACGGGTGTTCCTCACCCGCCGCTGGCAGCGCCGTCGCCATCGCAGAAACCCGCCCCGCAGTGAATCGCTGACTCTGCACCGCCGCCGCATCGATTGATCGCCGCACACCGTCACTGTCCTTCTCAAGGACAGCCGGTATAACCGTCCGCAACCGCGACCGGTCCGGCGACCCACCAGAGTCAAAGCTGTACCGCAGCAGTGCCTGGTTACGGACCGACGGTGCCGGGCCCATCCACAATCCCGCTGCAGGCATAATGGAAAATCCAGCGGGCAAATTCACGTCGTCCGCCGCCGCATCCGTTGTTCCCGCAACTATCCCAACCATATCCTGAAACGACAATGCGCCACTGTGGTCTGTGTCGTGTGGCTCCGCCCGTACTGGCACCTGCATCTGCCGCTGCAGTGCCGTTTCATCCTCGGTTCCGGCCCGTACATGTGCCAGGCCTGAGATACTGCGGAGAAGGGCGGCGCGGCTACCTTTGGACGGCTTGCGTGGCTTGAGGACCACGTAAGTGCGGCTTGGGGTGGACTCCTTAACCACGGCCTGCAGGTTTAATTCGAGAGGCTCGCCATCCGAGTGCCGCCCGGTCACCTGCGGCCGTTTGGAAGGCGGAAAGCCGAGCATGACAAGACAAAATAACGCAACGACCGGAAGAGAAGTCACCGAATCCTGAGATCCATGTTACAATGATGCTTACAGAGAATGAGGAGGCGGGATTCACATACGGGGGAATGCCAGTCAGGGGGAAAGGCACGCACGGATTGGCATGTTGGAGCTGGAGTGAAGTCAAGCCACTGCTACCGAGAACGTAGGCTTTCAACTCCTAGTCCGGTGAATACGTTGCCTCCTTAGGCCCCAACGCACACTTCGACTTAGGCCGTGCTTTTACCTCACGCAGGGTACCGATTTTGTTGGCTTCCTTCGCAGTGGTCTTGAGCCCTCCGCGTTTGGCGGTGCCGGGGTCGTGGAACAGCCCCGCCACGCTGCGGTCCTGGAGCTGCAGGAAGCTGTAGAGAGAGCGGTACATCATGGCGCCAGTGGGCACACCAAACAGAAGGCCTGGATGGCGGAGGACGAGAGCAGGAGGAGGTCAGCACATGCGGCGCATTGTCTGATACCGCGCTAAGTTAGTGCTTCCTGCCAGCCCTACCTGTAGCGCAACACTAAGCAATACTGGTAATAACGATATGCACACACCCCGCTATTTCTGAGATGTCAATGACACACCGACCCACCTGGCGGCGCCAGGTCATCCCCAACCATGGCCGCAATGCATCCGTTGGAATCCACCTCCAGCACCGGGGTCAACAGATCCGCCCTCCACAAGCTGACGCGGATAACCACCACCCTCGCGTCATCTGCAACTGACGGTGGCAACTCTACGCTGGCGTCGTCGCCCTCAGCGAGAGACCTGCAACCTCCAGCGTCGGCGACTTCTCCTCCGCTAACACCGCCGCTAACTTTACGCTCCAGCGGCACCACCGTCGACGGCAAAAGAATGCGCCGATCATCCAAGCTGCCTCCGACTAGCAATGGCAGCAGTGGGGCCAACAGGTTCTCTCGACGCGAGGTTAACCCGACATCATTGGGCCCGTTGGCGGCGGTATGGCTGACCCGCGCGCTCAGGAGCTGCTTGAGCAGCATAGTGGTGTTTGAAATGCTGTCGCTGCGCCGCTTCTCGGCAGCTGCTGCGGCTGCAGCCTGCTCAGATGCCCACTGCCGCGACTCAAAAACCACCTGTGAATGAGACTGAGATCGGCCACGCGGTTGGTGCGCCGCAGGTTGCGGCAGTCGGAGCGACAGCGGCGTTGGAGCTACCTCCACAGCGGTTAAACTGCGCGGTGAGATCATGTCTTCCATTATGGTTATCCCGTCAGCGCCGTCAAGCGCAGCCGCCTCGGGATGGTCGCCGACAGGGCCTCCAGGAAGTAGCTCCCCTAACAATTCGTCGATAGCTTCCACACCCTCTGATACTGGGCCAGACCAACCTGGCCCCTGGCCTAGCCCCTTTTCCGAGATGGGACCTCGGAGGCTTGGACTCACAGCAGCTTCGTCGCTGTCGTTGTCGTCATTAGCCTCACATGCGGTCAAACCCTCCTCGCCGCCTCCTGGGCTGCTGGTGCCACCGCCGCGTCCTACACTGCCAAGGATGCTGCCGAAGCCCGCGGACTCGCACAAGGCATCATGTCTTGGGCAGGACTCGTTGCCGGTGCCCACGCTACCATCTGCGGCTGCGGCGATGGCCCCATTTCTGTCACCCGAGGCTGGAAGCCGATGCGACTCGGGAGGGCAGCGCGGTGACACAGGCAGGTTCGGCTTGTCGTCACAACCGCGTGGCGACGCTGATGCAAGCAGTTCCAATGGTGTTGGCTGCTGCCAATCACCGGCCACCTTACCGATCGATGTATAAGTCTCATGTGCCGGAGTGCTTCTGCTACCCTGACGCGGCGTGACTTGGCGGTCCAGAGAGTCGAGGGGGCTTCGTTCTGTGAAACCATCAGCAAGGTCGATATCAGACATGAGCGTGGGCGAGTAGAAATGCGCAGGGACGCCGTCACTTTCGAGGCCAACAATGCTCCCGTTCACAGCAGCGGCCAAGTTGGTGTAGGAGCCTGTGGAGTTGATGGAGTTACGGGTATTGAAGGTCCGCAGATTTGGCCGTGGGCCGCTGCTGGCGACTCCCTCCATGGCAGCCCCGCTCACTACCCTGATGCCGCCGCGCGGACTCTCTACAGCAATCCAGCTCTTCCGCCGCACACGGGGTACGGAGGGTCGCCGTGTTGGCGACGGGATGCCCTCAGTGCTATACCGGCTGGCGACCGCGGGGACGACAGTCCCAGTGCTGGTGCCCGCGCCCACGCCCGTTGTAGCGGGTGACTGTGGCACGCCGCTGGAGGACGACGTTCTGACCGTACGCCAAGAAGCTCCGCCACCATCGGCCAGCTGCGTGCCACTCTGCTGCGAAGCTACCCCTCCGGCAATCGAAAGCCTGGCCGAGGAGACCGTGGCGACGGGGGTTGGCGGCGCGGCCCCGGCGACAGACGTCCGTGCGGATGTGCCGCTGGCCGCTGGCATTGTGGTGCCAACGGTGGCAGCTGTAGCAGCGGCAGCGGGGGCAGAACCGCCGCCCGTTGAGCCGCCCGCTGCACAGATGGTATGGCCAACCTGTGCAGAGCTGGTGGATTCGACGCCTGCGGAGACGGCTCGCCCGAGTGCGGTCGTGTCCAGCGACACCTCAATCTCCATAATTGCGGGGGTTGTCCGCTTGGCCATCACAGCATGCCGCATGACGCCCAGCGCCTGCAGCTCCGCCTCCTCGGTGGGTACGGTGACGCCCACGCGCCATGATACGCCGTTCTGCATCATCGCCCTGCATGCGCCAGGCAGCGTAGTGCAAATGGGTGAAATTTGAATAAGCCTCCTCACTCCTACAGATACAGGATTCTTCTTTTAACATCACGCGTTTCATAAGAATTCTGATCTGCAATGCATACCGGGCGAACTTGGCACGTGTGCAGACGGTTCTCCCAAAAGGGAATGCCAACGCCGATGGAAAAAGCAGCTGTAATCCAGGGAATTGCTTGCTATGGGCACGAAGGATCAATGTTTCTGCTAGCACCCTAAGGCCACATTCCGTCCTCAGGGCATGTAGGTGAAGAGAAAATCTCTCATTTCTTGCATCTAGAGGGGACTCGCTTAAAACCCGGGGTGCTCAGAACACCAGCTATCGATCACACAGCAGAATGTAATCATTACAGGGCAGCCTCACTTAGTGATTAGCAACGAAAGAAGCTCCGTCACCGAAACATCTTCGCCCTCTTCTTCCTCCTCTGGGTTGTTGACTGCGCCGCCATCTGCACCGTCCGGGCAGCCACCGCTGCCATCCGCTCCTTCTCGCCGTGCCGGCCGCAGCGTCGTTACGACATCGGCCAGGCTGCGGCCTAGCAGCTGCTTTGGTGAGAAGCCGTACAGCCATGTGGGGCCGTCATCAACCTCTGTCACAATTCCGTCCGCGTCCACCGTCAGCACCAGCCGCCGCTCAGACAACGCCTCCTCCCGGGTACTAGGCTCAGCCTCCACCACATGCCGCATCTCACCTATGAGGCCGATGTTGAACACAAAACAGTTATGGACATTGAAGCGTGGAGGTCACTGGAAATCCTGAAGTTAGGGATAGAAGCGCCACCTCGCCGGCCGATAAGAGTCTCCCATACCCGAAGAATGTTTCCGTGCACTAAGCTTTGAAGCGACCTCGGCTTGGCTAGTGGCGTCGTCAGGGCCCAGAAAATCCTCATGTTCCCAACCCCAGCCGCCTCACCCGCATCATCGTTGCTACTAATGGCCAGCCGGTAGTAGCCCTGCATGCGCAGCGAGGAGCCAAGAACCGTGGTGATGCCACTGCGGCAGCTGCCCGGCACGATGGCACCGACGGCGGCCGCGGCACTGGCACTCTGGCTGCCCATGCCCTTGATCCAGGCGGCATGCAGCGTGCCCCACGGCTGCGGCATTATGTCCCCAAGTGGCTGCCGGTACAGCGCGGATGGGGAGGTGCCCAGCGCGCGGGCGAGCTCACTGGCGATGTATCTGGTGCAGGAACGGGCAGGGATGGGTCGGCTGGATGTGGAGAAAAGACATCAGGCCGGGAGCCGTAAGCTCGGGTAGAAAGGAGCTGATGCATCGAGAAGGCAAAACGCGAATACTTGGCATTTTGATTATTGAAAAGGCTGCGATACACGCACGGATGCTAGCGATGAGATACGGGGTGAAATGGCACAGGCGATGCAATGGTATTAGGCATCCCGAGAAACCGACTGACACATTTACCAGCCTTCACGCGTGCCGTGGCCGCACAGCCTGCACCATGCCATCACCACTCACCTAACCCTGCCGCTGGGCCCCGTAAGCGCCAGCAGGTGTGCCGGGCCGTTGCGGCGCAGCGTCATCTCCACCATACACTCCATGGGCCCTATCCCCAGCCGCTGCAGCGAAACGTTACAGTCCACCGGCCGCGTGTACTTGTGCAAGAACTGCACTGACGGCAGCGTTTCCACCAGGTGGGCTATCGCATATTCGATCGCTGGCGTCACGGTGACAGCTGCACCAACGGACGTGTGGTGTCCAAGACCCATGCCCATGCTCAGCCCAAGGCCCATGGTCCCAAACTTGCCAACGGCGGGGCTGACGGGCGTAGCGCCGGCAGCTGACCCACCAGCGCCCGCGGCAGCCAGCGCCTCCGCGCGAGCCATCGCGCAGGCGTCGAACTTAGGTAAGATCCTGCAACGAACGGCAGCAGCAGTAACAGATGACATGAAAAAGAACCAAAACTAAGGCAAGCTCCCCGCTCGAAGCAGCATGTCCTTGCTTCCTCAGGGAGCGACCCCCGGACTCACCGCTTGAGCGACTCAGGTTCGGTCACCAGCGTGGCCACATCCTTGCCAATGATGTCCGCCATCTCAAAGCCCATCCACTCAGCAAAGGCCTGATCCATCGCCGTCACCACGCCGTTGGGCAGCATGTACAGGTGAGCCTCCGCTGGGTCTACGGGCACGGTCTGAGGAGGGTCCAGGAGCAGGGCCGGGGACGAGGTCTATGTCGGGTACCCCAGCAATGGGCCAGCACAGATACTGTCAGCTGGAGACCCGGCAAGGAGCATGCAAATGGGGCGCGGACCGCGGAGTATTCGGCGCCACCGCAGGATGATCCCTGCGTCAAAAACTACATTGCGTTTACATGTGGGCTGATGAAGAGGCCCGCATGTCTCTTTTGGAGTCAGAAGCTGATCACTGTGGGTGGCATTTGCAGTTCCTCCAGTGTATTCAGGGGAAGGCGCGACGGGTATGGCTACATTCAATTCATCCTCCTTCACATTCTCACCTCCAGGACGCCCATGAAGATGGAGTCTATGGTGCCATCCAGTCAGGCAGCAGGACCAGGATGCAACGCAATCATGCATGGGGAACAGCGGAAGGGGTTCACACAAGGCAGTCGCTCAGCCATTCCCGGGAATGCAAGCAAGCAGCGAGTAGATGAAGCGTCATAAGAAGCCAGAAGCATCACCAGAAGCGGAAGAATATCCCAGCAGACGCGAGTTGCGACATAAATACATCACAACTCGGCAACCCAGCGCGCAGGCGCAGCCTGCACCCACGCCATGTGTATTGGCCAATGTGTTTCCTTTCAGCTTGCAAATGGGACCAGATACGCACAACAATGCGGGCCATCCCACACATCCAGCAAATTGCAACATGTGTCGCCCTGCCACAAATTGCAGCTTAAGAGCCGGGGACAAAGAGCCGGCGACAAACATAAACGTAAAACACGTTTGGGTGTTCCGAGCACGCCGGTCCTCAGCCAGTTACGTTTCCCCCTTCGTGGAACAGCCGCCCACTCAAGCATCCCGGCCCTCTTACCCCGGCGCCCAACAACATGCCCTCGGCCCCACGACCCGCCCTCGCTCCCCATTCGTACCCACCCTCAGTGGCTCCTGACACCTTGGACACCGACAGCTTCACTGGCAGCACGTAGCGCGCCTTGTGTAGCGCAACCACAGTGTTGACGGAACTGATGACACGCTCGCGACCGGTCTGGATGTACTGCCGGATGTAACGGTTGTGGCGCTGGCTGAAGGGCGGCGGCATAATAATATTGATATTCTTGCCATCCAGCTCGCCCTTGCCGTAGCCTAACAGCGAGCAGGCGTTCTGCGACGGCGGCACCATTCATGCATGTTGTATTTAAGATGTTTTAGGCGGAAAAGGGTACGAGCTAAGTGGGCGCCAGAACCCGTAAAATGCACCTTGCGCTTCCACCCCCCTTATTCACCCGCCATTATACCTTGTTAGCCAG
Organism: Volvox reticuliferus; assembly: GCA_019650235.1. Classification (NCBI taxonomy): domain Eukaryota; kingdom Viridiplantae; phylum Chlorophyta; class Chlorophyceae; order Chlamydomonadales; family Volvocaceae; genus Volvox; species Volvox reticuliferus. The sequence goes on from BNCP01000004.1 coordinate 1,179,964, forward strand.
CTGGATGATTCCAGCGCTGTTAATGAGGAAGACGATGTTGACCCGCTCGTCCACCCGGTGCAGGAGGTACGCCCCGTTACTGCCGATACTGCCCTCTTCAGGGCCCATCACCGCCATTGTCGCCTCGTCCTGCTGCTGCATGTCCTGCAGCTTCTCCGCCTCGCTACACGCAAACAAATGCGGAACGGAAAATCCAACACGCAACGAGGCGTAGTATTTGGGAAACGTTCGTCTCTTCCTTCCACCGAGCGGGTTAAGGTGTTGCGGATCGCCGTGCCAGGCTGGTAGGAAGAAGAAAGAGAATCTTAAAACGCAAACTGCCAACCAAGTCAGGCTCACTTGACTCTCTTGCCGGGGCGCGAAGGCTTACCCACCTGAAGTACTTCGATGCTTTCCAGGGATTATTCTTTACCGCCTCAAGGAATTTGCCGTAGCCCCGTAGCAGCTTTGGACTGGAAGGATAGCGAACCAGCGCAGCACGGTAAAATCCCTCCGCCTGAGCCATGTAAGGGCAAAGGTGATGGAGGCACATCGTCCGGGCAGTTCGGCAGGGCACGAAGCCAGGTACGACACGTATATGATTAGATGCGGAGTATGCAGCAATAGAGATCATGCAATAGATACAGATATTAAACTCGAATGGGCTTCATGCCAAGGTACAAACACAACAACGTAACGAGACACTACATGGCATCCGCGGATGGGAAGGGACTGGGTGAGAAGGGTCTCCTGAGGACAGTCTTCAAACATGGGTGTCGCAGTGCAGACGCCCGAAGGGTAAGAGGAAGCCATGCTGGATGCCCCCAGGGCGGGTTGGGCTGTGCCACGGTCGTGACCCGCAATAAACGGAATGCCCGGTTGGCTGCCGCGAACTGACCTATACCGTAGGTATCTGCCGATTGGAAAAAGTTGGAAGGGGAAACCTACAAGACAGCAGCAACCTGAACAGATCACATGGATTTACCTCGGGCATTGGGCTGCCCAGGTACCCAAGACCAAGTCATCATCCGACCCACCACATTGACCGACTTCTCGATGCGGTGCAGAGCCTTAGCTAGCGATGTGAAGGCCACTGTATTGTGCAGCAGCAATTGCCAGAAGTTCCGGATGGCCACAAGCGCAGAGCGGTGAGCACGCATAACCATTCTGCGGGGTTGGGGTTGATGGGTGGCGGTGTTGGCGGCGGTCGCGGTGGTGGTCACAGTGATAACCGCTATGTGGGGGTGACGGCGGATGGACGATGGCGGCATGCGAAGCAATATCATCGTACAGGAGTAGGCCCGCACCTGTGATTGCGCTGGTATTCGACATATGACACCAGGTCCACGCTGCTTTCGCCGGACTTGGCTCCCGTAGCACGCTGCATGTGCTCCTGCGCGTGCGTACAGCAGCATGGAACCAGGAGCAAGGAACTGTTTCGGAGTTGTGGAGGCCGAGGGGAGGAATGCGGTAGGAAGCGGCGGGCAGTGCGATGGCTGCTCGGTGATGCATCGGGGTACGTAGGCACTTGCGACAGCTGAAAAAAGCGGCAATGTCAACGTTGGGATTCTCTCCTGGTTTATCTGGTGGCGCCGCATCCCAAATGACGTAGAAGCATTGTGGAGCTGCGCCCTGGGCGGCGCTGAGGAATTCTCCGTTCAGGCGTGAAGTATGTTTCGGACAACCGTCGTCGGATCAGAACGCACTGAGTTCTTGCCTCCGATTTGACCAAGACACATATGGAACTCCTCTGCGGATCGACTGTTCCTCCAAAGTCAAAACCATTCATCCCCCACCTGCTCCCGAGCGAAGATGGCGAATCGCTCCATGAGGTTTGGACTGCATTTCTTTGCGGCCTGCAGCTGGCTGTAGCCTGTCTGCGTAGACTCAAGGACGTCGATGAGCAGGTTGACGTAGGTGATAATCATGAAGGCGTCACCCGGGAACAGCTGCATGCCGCCCTTAATCACGATCTCTGCTTCCTTGGCAGCCGCTCGGTCAAGTACCTCATAGTGTTGGTCTGTCCACTTGCGGCAAACGCGCGCTACAATCTCCACCTGTAAGCGCCGCACAACGTGGTGGTTTGTGAGGGACAGGGAAGAAAGCAATCTTGTATACAGTCAAGGTGGAACAGTGTGCGAACAGTGCAAAGACAGCAAAGAGGGACGAGCGGGGCAAGATGAGAATTAGAAATAAAACTCGTGAGAGGTTTGAAAGCCGCAAGGAAAAGGGTCATCTGATGCCTGATGCAAACCAGAGCGGCCTCATGAAGCGAACGCGGTAACCTGGCACCATCACCGCCGCTGCCACCGCCAAGGCGTTACCGGAAGCCGAAGACACGCACCTCCCGCGAGTCTTTGAACTTGTAGATGCGCCGAGCCTTCTGGCCAGGAGGCGCCATGCGGTACCGCATCAGCACGTACATTGTCCACCATGACAGCCGAACATACGACACGACCGCGCCAACGGCCATGGCCGCACCAATCATGGACAGAAAGATGGTGGTAATGCTTTCGCGAAATTTGGCGTTATCCTGCAGGTTGACGTCAGTAAGAGGAGGGGAAGGCTAAGCGGCAAAAGTCCATCAAGCTTGCGCGTGCCACAAGTTTGGTAGTCCGCGCCCTTCGGCCTGAGACCTGAAAAGCTTATACATGCAGATCCAACCAGTTAACTACGGTGATACCACCTGGTGCTGGCAGGGCAGGTAGCGCAAGTTTGGTCGAGAATATAGACCCCTGTACCCGAAGCATAAAGTGTGGTGGCTCTCCCCTCTCCTCCGTTCCATCCGCACCGTGCCGTGGAATACCAGGATGATTCCCCCGAGTGCCACAACGGCGATGGAAGCGTTGAGGCCCACGCGCAGGTGGTTGACCCAACCAAACAGATGGGGTTGCTACACCGTAGCGAGAAGGGTTGTGGCGGGGAGGACGAGGGGAAGATCGGATGATCGCAATAGCGGAGCCGAGGTCGAGGCAATAGGTAATGGACCAGGAACAGCCGCGGGAGCACGGAGGCGACAAACGACCGACGTGGTGGATATTGCGCCAAAGCAGCCAGGCCGGAAGCATGCTTAGGTGCCCAGGTGCGCGGGTGAAGAACCCAAATCCTCTCGTGCTACATAGCTATCCCTGTTTTCACATCAAACATCAGACCAATGTCAGTTGACCCCATTGTCCCGTCCCCTCGGCTTGCCGAGTTTTCCGGAGGCCAGACACTGACACCAGCCTGGCGGGCCTTTCCCGCATCCCGCCTGGTCTCCCACGCACGCTCCTCAGCCCAACACAACGCTCTAAGCATCTCACCCATTTCAGGTACAGCCAGGTAAGGTAAGAGGCGAGGACGAACTGCAGAATCACTTTCACCTTCCTCCACCCTACGCCATAAGACACGACGGTCATCAGGAACTTGATGCAGAATGCGCGTACCTGCAATCACGCATGTTGTACGCAACGGTACGTGCATTTGTGTGTGTGTGTGTGTGTGTTCGCACATGTAAGCGCAGGGACCTCGTGGACGCGGTGTTATCAGGGGACATTACTGCCTAGGCCGCCAAACGTGGGCGCTGCCCTTACCCGCCCAAATGGAATCCCGACGCTCGCTCCATTCGATTCGCTCTTCATGTAACCCACTAGGTGTGACTGTCCTAGATACCCATACAGGGAAGCACTGTTCAGTTCGAGTATCACGAACGATAACCAGGCATGGGGAACTGCAGTCTAGCAGCTGGCCGACATTCAGCAAATCGTGTTGGTTTCGTTTTGCCCGTTACACCGCCGTCTGACCCATCCCCCGTGCGCCCCTGCATCCCTCCAGGAGAAGCAACGGAAAGAACGGAAAGGGCTGCGACTTCGTGTTACGTTTCTATGAAAGCGTTCTAGTGACCCTTGCCGCACCTCCACGTCGCTGTTGGAGGTGGCGTACAGATTCCGCGTCGTCGGGTTCAGCTCAAAGTCCTGTCGCACGGGATGCAGCGGCATAGCGATATGAATGGTATTGGGTATTCAAGGTGCCCTATCAACGCCACTCGGGGCATCTGGCCATGAATTGTCAAGGCACCAAAGGTCCAAACAAGGACCCCGAGTGGAAAACTAGTGCGCATACCGCTCCAGCTGCGTGGCGGCAAAACAGCTACAAGAACGTCCACAGCGCATCTCCTTGCACCCAAGCCCCCAAGTGCCCTTCCCCTTATCCAATCACTGCCAGCCGGTTGCCGCAAGTCCCTAACTGGAATGATCACATGCATTCTGCCAGACCATCAGCCAGCCTACCCGTCCGAGAACCCCAGTAAAAGTCCAAGCGGTGCGTTGCTCGCTTGTGCTTGGGGCAGCCAAGCATCCCAACTTGCCTTCCCGTCTATTCCACCTACTACACCGCGCCCTACGTGCCAACCCCGGGACCTCGTCGGGAACAGCACTCACAGCCATAAGGTTAAGCAGCGCCATTGCCAGGTATATCGCCAAAGCCACTCCCGCGGACGCCATGTGTGCCACGTGCGGCATGTGCGTGCACACTGTGTGTTCACACATCAAAAAAGTCAAAATGCACACATGCTGTCTTACAAGCACCCCCCAAGTTCATAATAGGCGCACGAAACGAAGGCGGCAACCGAAATTATATTTGTGGGAGATACATCAATAGGCAACAGGGTTCCAGGGGCTTCGCATACGGACAGCAAGATGGCAGGCAATACATACGATACCTATGCGCATACTTACGATACACACAAGTCGCCTGCTCATTCGGTAGAACACAGCCGCATATCGCTCGGATGAGCCCAACATGGCCTCCCGCCCGCATTGCACACCACTGATCCCGTAACCCTTCCTGCAGTAGACCTTCTAGGCAACCTTTACTTGCCAATACCTTCGATTTCCAACTTCGATTTCCCTGGAGTTGACGTCCCCTTCAAACATAACACTCTTTCCAGTCCCACTCTCACCCTTGCCGGGGAACAAGGCAAACAAGTTTCGAAGTTCCTTCGGGTAGCCCACCCAGCGACCTGGGGCAAGGATGGTATGTCGGCTGGGTTATAAGTTGTTGGCCGGCTCATGGCTAGGTGCACGACACGGCGCTGATCAGGAGATCTTACCCTCCTCGAACGCCCTCTGAAGGCTTCGATCCATGTGGAGGCACACCCACGAGCAACACAATTAAACCTTCAGTGACCTGCAAAGGTCCCCTATTTAGCGTGCACGTCCGAGCAACCTCGACGCTGGCCAAGAATAATATGGTCACAAGGGCCCTAAATCGGCATGAGCTTATCTGGCCAAATGTTGTTTGCACGGGGCTCAGATACTGATGAACGTCATTCGGCTTACAGTCAAAGGGTAGCTGCAACAGTGTTAGAGTCGCCACGTCCAGTGTATGGAAGAAAATGTTTGCGTAGACGCGAAGGAGTTTGATGGGCCTTCGGGAAAGAGACACGGGTGGCAGAAACGGCGGAAAGGGGTCAACAACATAACGGCCGGATGGGTACATTCTCCGTACATGACATGAAAACTGTGTGTCGGTCTTGTTTGCTGGAACTGTTGGCAAAGTGCAGGACAAGTAAAAGGTTAACAGGCTGTGAAACCAAATTTTGAGCCTACCGGCTTCGAATGATTGAGTGACAATCAGGCATGGTGACAGGCAACCAGGTGGGCAAACGAGCACTGAAAACCCTCGGAGTCCTCGGACTCCTATGCGCTCAGGTCCATGTGATCGCAACAAAAGAGGCATGTAAGGTATACGGAGCTTAGCAACCGTAAGTGCTGCCCTGATGCAATTCCTGGTGCCAGAAACAAGTCAGCATAGGTCCGACGGTCCGGCACTACCGGCTACTAAGCACTCACCACACGAACGGGAAGTTGCGGTGCTGAAAACACCAGGCCACCCACACTGCGAGTACCACCGCCACGCCCAACAGGGCGATCATGGTGTACAGCGTTATTAGGAAGATGATGTAGCCCTGCAGTATAGCGTGAGACAAACATACGCACAAGAAATGATGGCATCCATCAAAGATGGCATACTGGTTAGGCAGGCACTGTGACGGCGTATCCAGATTTACAAGAAATCTGTCCTATGCCACACGATACGTGCAGCGCAAAGAAGAGATGCAAAGTGGATATTCGCTACGGATTCCCAAGGCATGCGCATAACAACCAGCACGGGCCGGCAATCATGCTGATTAGAGCACTTACGCCGACGCGGCCTGAGGCAGCGTAAGGCAGCATGCCCGGTGGGGCCCCTTCTTTGCCTATCAGCCTGGCCCCGCTCATCCGCGCCCTCACCATAGCCCCTCAAGCAGAACCATCATCGCCAAACACCGTCCACCTTGCCGCCCCAATTACCCAGCCACAGACCAACCCACCCGGGGCCTCATAAGATCCTCAACCTGTAGCACTTGGATTGCCTTCCACAGCCTTAGAGAAAAGATAAGATGGGAATAAGAGGACGGGCGGACAGCGCATAAGGGGCCAGGATGGGGGAGGTAATGTGTGATGATCGATAGAGAGATGAGAGTAGCGGTTGGGACCGCCGCAAGCACATGTGGTAAAGGTTGTTTGCAGTACACGGAGGTTCAGGACAACTATCCGAAGGGCCCCTCAGCGGCAGATGTTGCACAAATGTCATCCTGACTAGCAGGCTCTAGGCTTATGGTGTGCTAAGCGCAGGGCCTCCCCAACGAGAGGAACATCATCTGCCCAACGTCAGGAACCAAGCAATCGAGCATGTCGGGAGCTCCAGCGTCCAGCTGTTATTGGTTAATCGTTGGCTTCTTAGTTACTGTCGTAGCCGTTGGGTGATGCAAGATAAGTGCAGCGAGACTGACCATTTACGTGCTACATACCACAAAGCTGCGTTCTTTGCCAATGACCGGCTAGCAAACGCTGCCCCTTTCAAATTTTCACACCTTGAATTGCTCGCAGATAGCCCGCATCAGCACCGCAATAGAACATGCAGGGCCAGTCCTTAATCTAGTCGGGTCCATGCCTATCCAAAAGCTCGTGCAAAAAGACTCATACAAAGGGCCCATGCAGACGGTAGGCGGTAGATGGGCTACTCACCACAGGTCCTGATTTATGGCCCAGCCGTCGGCGGGTGTGAAAACCACCGTAAGCAGCTGGAAAAAATCAAACGCCAGCCTGCACGCACGCACATGCACATACAAAAGCTAACCAAGCAATTCGTTTCGCAGCGGCCTCGTCTAGCCAAGGATTGAACGTGAGTGACGGAATCACACGGATCAACAGTTCACCACGTCAAAACCGTCAATAAAGCACTCTCGTGCGTTCAGCGCAACCGAGTATGCTGACATACGCTTACGATGATATGTCCGCTTCAGCGACGGGACCCAGACATTTTTCAGGTTATAGGAAAATGCCTGGAAAAATGTTGGGGCTGCTCCGTGGATCCCCGGAAAACATTTCCAGTGTGAAGCGCAGCTTCCCGTGGTTTTTGGCGTAACTAGGTAGAGTTCCGCGGGCCCCCCTGGAAAAGAAGTTTTAGGGTTCCGGGGAACCCGGAACAAACAGCTGGCCCCTTGAATAACCCTTGTCCGCTTTCTCGCGGCGGCACGTTAGTGTCCATCAAAAAAGCTCCTATGTAGTAAGCCCCCTTACTTGGCAAGCAAGAAGCGCACGCCAGTGTTGTAACGTTCCTTGACGATTGTGAAGAGCACTCCGAAGATGCCCATCACGACGCCCTGCGTTGGTGTTCCAGAAGGAGAAACCTAATGGTGGTGGCAAAAGTATTCCACTCACACGTCACCAGCAGCACGACTGCGGTGCGTTGCTGGCGCGGGACCCTACACTAGTGTCCTCCCGGCAGCCGGGTGGGGGAACCCAAATCCCGCGCCGTTAACCCCGGTCGCTGGTCAACAGCAATGGATTTCGTAAGGGATTTCCGCATGCTTTGCCATATGCAGTTTTCAATGCGTGTGCCCCTTTCCCCGAGAACAACCAAATTGTCAGGCAACCAGGATCCGCGTAGCAATAGTAACTCATGAGGCACGCGCCTATGCATCAGTTGAGCGTACCTCGCCCAACTCCATAAGCTCGGACGTCGCGCCATCTTCCAGCCTACAATTTAAGGCACACGATAGGCATGCGACGCAACGGTAGCCACAACATTATCGGCATCACGCGCACAAGAGGCTTCGGCAACAACAGAGATGTGCGCACTCGTTTGCAACAAGATAACGTCCTCGACCTTAACCAATCGCATTTTAGCGCAAACAATAATAAATGTTAGTGTTAGACCTTCACAGGCTGCTGGAGGTAAGCAACGACTTAGGGATGTATCCGATGTGAACACATGAATACAACGTACCTGCTTACAACGCTTTCCCTGCTCGGCGCCGAGCTGAAACTGCTGACCGAATGGCCACTTTGACTCCTGTTTGTGCTCCCCGGCATTTGGAAGGCCTGCTTGCAATAAGCTCAGCACAGGGCGGTTATTCCCGCTTCAAATTTGACTAAGCCTCCTTATTCCAACATCTTTCTCCCGTCAAGCATTTCTTGTAATAAATGCGCGCCTGTGACAGTCCGTTCGATCGATGCATGATAACGACGGTTGTTCAAAGGCAAAAAGAAATCCATCATACAGAAGAGGTTCTGAACAATATACAGTTCTATCGATACACGCGAAAACCCGAGGTTGGGCGAATTCTGTACAACACATTTCGTACTGCAATTGCCCAGTCCAAAGACCATTCTTGCCATCTGTTACAGGCTGTCCAACATGCGTAAGTTAAAGGACATATATATGATATAAATAATAAACAATCTATTTTAAGTATGTTTGAGGTATACGTTTCGTTCATTTTGGTTTCAAAAACGAAAAGGCCCTACATAACGAGAACAGATAAATCTTGCTGTGAATTATGATGCTTAAATTATAGCTCTTGGAACTTTCCTCACCTGCTGTGTTCCACCCAAACGGTGCGTTTGTGGCTAGATATTGGTGAACGCTGTTTCCGTACCTGCGATTTCCCTGTTGTGCAATTAACACTGCCTTACATATAGAGCTACACGGTGTGCGGGTATTGCACCAAGTCATTCGCATGTCCCTCCGTGTGCCATACATAACAAACAAGGTTCCTACGATAACTTCAGAACTTTGGAATCCTCTTCCCTTCCTGTAAGTTACTATTGTTGCTTCAGTTAGTACAAGGGAAACCACCACCGCTCCCATAAGGCCAAATGCGATCTGTTCCGCAAGATCTGCGAGATTCACCCGTAACCGTAGATCAGTAATGGGACAAAAAAGGACATGAAAAGAAGGGACGAAATGCGCACTAATGACTATCGATTTATCAATGCATTATGGTAAAATCCAATAGGGTGTGTCCTTGGCAGTTAGCCAAAAGCTAAAGATGTGCCTTCGAACATTTTCGAACGTCGCATTTAAACACGGAAAAATGCATGGGAACACTTAAAAACGTTATTCTTCTCTGTACGTGAAGGTCGGGCAGCTGACAATGGCGGAGCTCTATTGCCCTGTCCTGCAGGCCTGAAACCATTCCCACGCCGTACATGGGCGTACCTACGCTGCAGGTCGTTCCACGCTTGTCCCGTATAACCGACGATTCCCGTTACGAGCATAAGAAAAACTCTTAGCAACTCTGATGCAAGCAACTTCGAACGCCGTGGATTGAAATAAACGAGCTAGTGAAGCATATCGTTAGTCCTGAATTCTCTTAATATATGCTGTATTTACGGCGTAATATACGCTGTAAAAAAGTGAAGCGGGCTTTTGTTTGGAAACTCAGCTGTTGTCACTGCTCAAATAATTAATCAAGTAAGACGCGTAGCCGCGATGATATATTCCAATTGCGGCTAGTAACTTTGCATAGTCAAAATCAGTCGCTGTGAGGGGGCCATTCCTTCAAGCAGCCTTGTAGTTACATTTTTGATCACCAAATAAGGTCGTCTAGATTGTCTTGTAGAAACATAAATATTTTTGGTTTAAGCCTAGTCCTGTTGTATCCTTAGAAACGCACAATATAACACCTCCTAGCATGGAAACGTACGACGGAACGAGCAGAACCAAACCTGCACAAACAGGCCTAACGACCACGATTGACGACAGCTCTGCATTTCTGATGTTCCATAACTCTCTTGGGGCCGAATGAACCGAGCCGACGTCTGTAGGAGTAAATGCGCCAGGAATACGGAGACATTGGAGATATAGGGACCAAGCCCACATCGACCAAAACAGGGTGCCTAGAATGTTCTAATACTGCGCGCCGCATGCAATTTGCCCTACAACGCCGATGAATCCATGCTGAATACTGGCACGCCACAAAATTAAGAAATAATCTGCTGCCGGCAGCTGGTTACAACCCACGTCAACGATTTGACCAAGGCACCAAACATGGTTCGTCCTCAATAGGGCAGGGCAGGGCTTTCCCGTTGCCCTATTTGCGCCGTTTCGCTTTATCATCCTCATTATCAATTTCGCGCCGCCGCTTCGTACTGGGGATGGGCAGGGACAAAACAGATGTCAGACCGAGTTGCGCAGCCGCAGAGCAAACAAAATGTTGCTGTTTGACTAATATCCTCACCTGCTTTTTGTAGCCGCCGTGTTTTGGTTTACTGCAATAAGACGTCGAAGGCAACAGGCAGGAGTGAGACGTCGGGAAAGGAAAGTAGCATCACAACACGCAGTAAGATAAACCCAACAAAAAGACGCAAGCCAATATAGCCGGTTAATTCATTGACGACACAGTGGTTCAGTAGTGCATCTTGCCGTTTGCAAATCAGGATGAAACCGCCATAAAACGGTCAATTATGGCGGTTGATCCAATTCGTTAGCATAGGTATATGGCCACTGCACGCTTACCCTCGGCCTCGTCTAACTGCGCCAGGCTGCGGCCACTGCGCCCACGCGTGACACGCGTCTCTCCACTATCCGATGGCAGCGGCTTCTGGGCCGCTGCATGGACGCCTGTGGTCAATTGAGTGCCCCCCGCCCTGCTGGAAGACCTCGTGACGCGGGTGGGCCTTCCTCCAGTCTCGGCAGTGGTTGTCGTGGCTAATGCGCCGGCATTCTGCTCGGATCTGTCAGGTGGCGTTCCGGGTCAAGTGAAGAATACAATTCAGGGAAAATCTGCGCCAACCTAGCCTCAGCCATAATTTTGGCTCGGGCACATTTTGATCCGGCAGCACCGAAAGTTGTTTTTGCGCAAACCAGGATTACTATTTTTTAATTGGTTGCTTACTATTAATAACCTTTTACAATAAAATCTTCGTCCTTCACGATAGTTTCTGACTCTAATATCCAGGTTTCCTTAAATCAAATCCACGCCTTCCGGTACAGCCATACTCAGCGAAGACCTGTGCCCTTTAGTCCATGGCATCCCCGAATGCTGTACTAACTTTTGTCCTAACAAAGATGTGCCTGGCCCACACGGATATACGCGGGGACTCAGCAAAGACTTCTAGTGAGTTATCTTAAAAACAACCCCCAATGTTGCAGGAAGCAGGTCGCACGTTGTTCGTGTAGATCACTGCCGTACCTAGAGTCGCGGCTACTGCGGCTCCGTGTCGTCCTGGCCGGTGTTGCCACAGGTTCAGCCGTCATAACGACAACGGCTGAACTCGAAGGACCGCCATGTAGCTGTGGAAGCCCGTGGTGCTCGGCCCTGGTCTCCTGGATTGGCTCCAAGGATATGTCGCGGGTTGACGTCGCAGTTGCCTCTTCTTGCCGTATGGGTGCAGTGGGTGTGTCACCCCGCCCGGAAACTCGCCCCGTTCCTCGCCCACGGCCGCGCCCACCGCGGGCGCCAGTGGCAGAAGCACGGGCTGCTGACGCTACCGTGCTTCTTGTCAGGTTACCGCCCACACGGCGATTGCTGGTAGCCCGGCTGCTGCTGGCAGGTGTTTCCTGGGATACCTCATAAATCTCCTCTGCGGGGATTGAGCCAATCGCTGGCGCCAAGCCGTGCATAGGGCTTGAGCCGCCGAGTAAACCAGTCGCCGGCGCTGAATCGTCCACAGCTCCCAGCCGGTCCATAGCTGGCAAACCGGGTGCGGTTACAGCCATGGCTACGTGGGCCATGCCCGCGCCTTCCTCCAACACGACTTGTCTGTAACAGATATATGGAAGCGCCGTCGAAGCGGCTCAAATATTGCGCCAGGTAGGAAGTTCGAGAGGAAGTACACAGCAAGATGGCAAGCTATCCGGCACACATTTGGCATCTCAGCTTACCCATTGAGAGCAATCTTGCTTGGGGAATCTGACCCTTTCAGCGCTGCTATCTCCCCCTCCATCGCGCGCATGCGCTCTTCTACCACACGGCGCTCAGCTTGAAGGTCGGTAATGCGCGCGCTCAGAGCGTTTACCTCCTGATCAGGCCATTTACCAAGAAGACAGGGAACGAAACCTTTTAATATCCATGCTTCCACCAGTCGCCAATTTCTGCACGCGGCGCCAACGACCGCTATGTACTGTTCCATCACACTTGCGAAAAAATATTCCGCACCCCCTGGAAGCATAACACACGGGAAACCCACCATTTTCAGGGCGTCGATTTCCTCGCTGGGGATGGCCGCGACGGTTGCTGCTGGAGCAGCAAGTTGCTGATCCATAGAATGTTGCACAAGTCGCAGCTTCTCATGCAAGCTATGAAGTTCGGCTTCGAGCTCCTCATGCTCTACCTTTTTCTGCTGCAAGACACCCTCTAACGCACCAAGCTCAGCCTGCTTGGTCTCTAGCTCCTTCACAATATGCTCTTCGGTCGCCCGTTTCCCCTCGAACATCTGAACGTGAAGAAGGGGTTTAGAAGTGGGGCATTGTGGCACTTGCATGTTCTGCGAGAAAAAAAGGACCTCCTCACCCGAAGTTCAGCAATAATTTCGTCGAGACGACGCTGTGCTTCTTTCGCGTCATTTTCAATTATTGCTGTTGACTTCATTGTGGCTTCCTTCGCCGCGACGATCCTTTCGGCTGCCGCCACCGCCTGCTCACGTGCCTCGACCTCTGCCGCGAACCTGTCCAGCTCCACGGCGCGGTTTTCTGTGGCAGCTTCCCGGGAGCAAAGCTCAGCCTCCCGTTTGGCAACCGCCTGCAATATGTGAGCGAACCGATTCGGGAAAGTTGCATCTTGGCCTGCAAACATGGCTAACACCTTTCGGCGACCGACAGAACCACTCCATTCACAACCACCCACCTCGGCTCCTTTCTCAAGAATTTCCTCCTCACGCCGTCGGAGTGCATCCGCACGCTTCTGCAGCGCTGCTTCGCGGTCCTGCAATAAGCCAACATCCAATATTCAACACAGATGTGACTGCAAATTGACATCCATGAATACTCCCATCGTAAACTGTCTGTTTCATACACACTTTGCAAGGTGGACCAATAATTTCATGCACCGTACCATGCGCCAATGTTCTCGCCAGAGTTCATCCATTTCTCGTGCAGTCCTCACGCCAACTAGACATCGCTTCCCATCCTACTTGCTCTCCATTAAAACGCCCTTTCCCTCGATCGCACCTGCACCGCCTTAAGCAACTTGGTCGCCTTCTTGTCAAGATCCTCAGCGGCGCGCTCCCGAGCCTCTAGGGTAATCCGCCGCCCGTTCAGGTCATCTTCCCGAGGCTTGAGGCACGCATCACGCTGACGGATAGCTTCCTGTTGCTTTTCGACCTCGTCTTGTCTCCTCGCAAGAACCTTAGTGTCCTCGCTTAGCTAGATAGCAATGGTGGCGCAGCGTAAACGGTCAGTAATGAGCAGCATGGCTTATTCACAATGCATACTGGGTGGAATAGAAAACCACACTCGCCATCCATGAGAGCTCCATCTACTCTTTTTGCAGTATTGCGGAAGCGCACGAAGGGTTTTTGGTAGGATGTTCAGCCGCCATCCGCATGCACAGGATCCCAGGTGAATTAGTGCAACATCCCAGCCAATAACGCCGTATTACTCCTCACCTTGCATGAACGTTCGTCCAGGTTAGCCTGACGCTCGTCCAGCGCATGTGCGCGTGCTTCAATCTCCTGCAATTCTGTATCCACCTTCTTGCGCAATGCGTTCAAGCGCTCCTCATTGGCCTTAAATTCCAGCTGGGCTCTCGCGAGGTCCATCTCACGCTGAGGCAGGCAAGGTTATATCTTGTAAGTTGCCCTAGATACATCACGCAACCAGTGCGCCCAATGTCTTAAAATTCATTGCATGTCATCCCCATGGGCGCTGGCTGATGTACAACCGCTTTCCATTTGCAATCAAATCACAAGGGGCAAGTCTGTATCATTACCTGATAGCATACCCACCGTTTACCCACCTGCTGCACTTCCAGTTTAAGCTTCTCCGCTTCCTTAAGGGCCTCTTTCGCATCGGCTGCATCTGCCTCAGCAGACGCCCTCAAGCTCTCAGCCGCAGATTCTCGCCGGGCCATCTCCACACGAACGTTCTCCGCCTGCTCCAACAAAGCCCGTGCCGCCTCCTGTCGAGCCTGTCAGCACGCAGCATAGTGGACGTGCCACTGTCAAGAGCTAATCCTATATTCAAGGTTTAGCGCTTCGCATTCCTGTTACCGTTTGCCTTTGATCAACAAGCCCTAAGCATGGGTCCAGTGTTAAGCCGTCGTTCGAGGACATTAGGACCTATAGATTACAGACCTTGAATTGGGAGCCTTCAGCATCCAACTGAGCGCGGAAGCTATCCAACTCTTGACTTCGTCGGTCGAGATGTGTGCGCAGCTCATCGATTTCACGCTGAAGTGCTTCCAGGCGCGCCCTCTCCTTGTCGGACGCCACACCCATATCCACCAGCTGTGCATGTCGCTCATCAGATCTCACCTGATTGCAGCATTGCACGTGAAGAGGTCAGCTGTGGCCTAAACCTTCACCCTTGAAAATGGACCCCCGAGACAATTCCCTAAAGACCTATCAACGTATGCATACAGTTAAAACTGGGTACCATAAGTTGGAAATGCACTTTGGGATGCGTGCTTGTCGGCCTCCTAAAAATGTTGGCCTAATACATAAAATCCGGCCACTTGAAACAGCAACCGTGATACCCTCACCACAAATGGTTGATGACCGCGCGAAGAGATCTACGCCTAGATACTTGCCTTCACTCTCTCAAGCTCCCTCCATGCCGTTTCCAGATCAATCTCACGGCGCTGCACCTCATCCGTTCGGGTCTTTAGCTCTGACTCTGCAGCACTCAGACTGCGATTCTTCATAGCCAGCTCCTCGGACTCAGCGGTGAGCTGCGTGCAATGTACCAAGCAGGGCCCATCTCCCATTACATCCTCATTGTACCTTGCGACTGAATAGCTTCACAAAACCCAAAGAAGCACCACACCTTAGCCTGGAGCTCTTGCAGCTCTTGCAATTTCAAGTTGTAGTCCTTGAAATTGTCCTCTAATATCTGCTTCTGTTTGCCGTTATTCAACTCCACCAGCTTGGCTTCCCTCTTCTCCTTCTCAAGAGTTTTGACCTGAGCCCGATGCGAGCGTATGGCCTCCTCCAACTCAACCCTGGCAGCTTCTACCTGCGTGTTTATTGTAAGCGCATGGTAATGAAAAGCGGTGCATACAAAGAACCGTCAGTCCGAACTTAAGTGCCGCCCACACGCCCTACTTCACTAATTATTACCTGGGCTTCCCGCTTGAGCAATTCCGCCTCCTGTGCTGCCATGGCTGTCTTCTGTGCGTCCTGTGCTGTCTTCTCCTCAGCGACAGCTGCTTCAAAACTCTTAACCCTAGATTCGCGCTTGTCCAAATCAGCCGCCCGCTCTTCCAAGCGCTTGATGGAGGCTTCAAGCTGCAACTGCCCCTCGAGCAGCTTGCACTTAAGGCGCTTGGCATCCTCTCTTTCCCCTGGGACGACGAAATGGAAGCCGATGTCCAGAATTAGTAAGATCATATGAATAGGGGCCTATATCCCGTAACAGTCAAGGCAGTGAAACCCGTTACTTCTGTTCCGGAAATGGCTAAGAAGCCTGTGACTTTATGTAAGTGATTGTGTTTTCACCGACTGCACCTTCTCTTGCACAATTGCCCGTGCGACCACCCACCCCACCCATGAAAGTCGGTGGAAAGTCACATGGAAACCGGGAACAAAGAGCGTCCGAACAACTCGCAACGCACCGGACAGGGCTTGCTCGGTAGCGACGGCCATCTGCCGAACACTGTTCGCCTCCTTCGTGACGCTGCAATAAAGAACGAATATCCCCGTGATTCCGAGTTCACGCACGTTGTGGGCGGGAACGGACGACACTGTGCATGCTCATCTGTTCATAAATTAATTATGCACATGCCAACCTGTTCAAAGTCTCACGCTCCTTGTCTCTTGTAGCTTTGAGTGCCGCAATTGTACTTTTAGCCTCCTCCAGTGACTTTTTCAGGGAGCAGCATACGTCCTCAGTCTCTTGTAACTTGCGGCGCAACGTATCCTGCTCAGCTTCTAAATCCTTTTTCATCTTCTCCAGCTTGTCCCTGGATTCATTCCAGAAGGAACAGGAGGAACGGAGAATGCGGTATGGACCTTTTTACATGGGGTCAAGGACTTTTGCCATCGTCCCCCACAAGCGAGAGTTGCTCAAACCCTACACCCCGCCGTCATACCGCCGTGACACCCCAAACACACGAACGTGGGTATCCGCCACAGGACAACGGACTTCTCTCAGCGAATCTTCAACAACTTCATTAGCTTCACGCATGAAATGCAACAGTTTTGTGCTCCAACAGTGCTCACGTTCATCACGCAGCCTCACCGTTCGTACATATGGTCGAAGGCCATGATCCTCGTTTCCAAAATAACTTGGTCCTTATCAGCGAGCATTTTATTCGCACGTTTGTCCGCCTCCTCTGCAGCCTCCGCAACACGCTGCAATAACCAAGCAGATTTTCGCTTAAATCTAACAGGGGATACCCAACAGACGGGTGAACCCCTGAGCAATATTACCGTTTGAAACTCCGCATAGTCATTGAGCTGCCGTTGAAGTTCGTCCACCTGAATAAAATATGAGAACGTCGATTCCGAAGGAGAGAAAGACCACCTCGCGCAGCTGCTTGCACTTACCAGAGCTTTCAGACGGTCGTTTTCACGAGAAAGCTCACCATTAAACTGCGCCTGGGTTAAGCTGGGGCTTAGCAAACCCTGCGCCCTGCAGATAGACCGAAGCCGCCGGATTGTAAGGAACCAGACAAAATAATCAATCCAATAAGACAACCTAGTTACCTCATTTTCTCGGTTGCACTGTTAGGATTTCGTAGCGGTGTCAGCTTCATTCCTCCAGAGCCCCTGTATTGATTTGAACTTTCGCTTCGCCTACATATAACTTACGATAAAAGGTAAACGAGATCACGTTCAAACCCTGTGTAGCGTGCATGTAAATAATTACAAATAGTCAACGTATAAAGAAGAGGGTCTTGTCATCCATCAGAATGTACGGTAAATGGCCGGTTAACCGACAGACGGTCATGCCCAATGAATGCAACAAGGATACTGATGTTATCCATACTTTATTATATGGAAAGAACGGTCGCAACCGTCCCGTACGTGGCAAGTCGCTATTAAAAGGTTCGGGGTTCTATACCAAGGCATAAAATGCTGCTTCCGTTGACTTCTGGACATGGCTTCAACATCAGGATTAAACCTCGCCCATTGGCATCCATGCCGCGTGCTCTGGCCTCAACTACCGGCAGCGGGACTGCGGATGCGGCGCTAAACGATGACGCCTGGAAAGTGCGGGGGGAGCGCGGGGTGTCCTTCGTAACAGGTCTGTCGTCCAGAAGATGCTGCTTCCCGCACGGGTGTTTGTTGTGCGTCTATGGCTAACAAGCTTGTGTGCTTTGCGGAGACGCCGTACAGTGCACAGGATACGCTAACTAAATCCCACCCCATACCAGAATCTCTTAGCATACCGCCCTATCGCCAAGCACCGTGTTGGCCCCCATCATTTCCTGCCATTTATGAATGTGCCCATCAGGCGAAGCATTCTACAGAGCAGAAAGCTGCGCCGGTCGGGACTTGGCTGTGCTTGTCGCGGCGTTGCATCGCCGGCGCACTGGACGCCTACGCGTGCTAGATGTCATGGGTGGAAGTGGCATGCGTGGGGCAAGGTACTTTGCACAGGTGTGTGGGTAACACGGCGCTGGCGATGCAGAGCAGAATAAGCGGTGGAGATGCCGCCCGTGCAGTTTTCTTGTATGTTGTGATGCACAACACTGGTGCAATTGGAATCTCATCATCCGCAGGCTCCAGTACGTCCTTCATCGATTCATTTGGATTACTGTCACCCTGGGCGTCGGAGTCTTTATAATCGGGCATTGTGACGGTGTGGCTTCAGTCAAGGACCCTGGCGGAGTGACACTGCATTCGAACCGGCTGCTCATTCAGCAGCCACGGAGCAGCTGCTTCGGTCCAGCTAAATAATTGTAGCTGAGTGCTGGTCACTCCTTGCCTGGAGTCCTCTCGGCTCGGCAACCCCAGATCCCGCCCGGCTGCTCTGGTCCCTTTCCCGTTCCCTTTGCCATAGGCAGACGCGGACGAAGTCTGGGTCAACGACGGAAATATGGATTTGCACTATGCGGTTGTATACAATATGTGCTCGGCTGCGGGCCTACCTGTACCCTGGGTCCAGGCCGGCTGCGCAACAGCGGCCACCGCATGGCCAGCGGCGGTGGCTCGCGATGGCATGGCGGGATTGGGGCCGTCAGATCAAGCTGCTACTGCTGCGACATCTGAGGGGGGGAAGGTTTCAGGGCGGTCGCTGCGTGATCTCGCATCGCATTGGGAAGGGCTGGCGCAACGGCTGCGGTTGGCAGGGCTGGCACGGGATGTGTGGCAATGGGACGTGCCCCGGCCAACCGGAAGCTGTGCCGAAGCGTTGCGACCCGGGCAGCTGCTTACGCCGGCAGTAATGGATGCAGCGGCAGATTCCAAAGCAACCGCGTGCGGCCTGACTGGTGGCGAGAGCGGTGGTAGCGGTAGCAGTAGCAGCAGCCGCAGCAACGTGCCTGGACCAAGTAGCTACCGGAATTTAGGGCTAACGGAGGCGCAGTTGGAGGAGGAGCCCACGGGCAGACACAGACGTATTCGGATCTCCCACGCGGACGCTAACAGGTGTGGCACCCGCATGTTTCGTGCACGTGGCTTGAAGGTAACTTACGCCTCGTGGGTTGATCACCTGGTCGGGCACCCATGCGCTCTCTCCTGTGTCATTCTTATTCCGTTAACTGTGCAGGTTGCTTACCAACTGTTATATGCGTGAGTCGTATTACGACTTGGTGGATGTAGACAGCTTTGGCTCTGAGACCATGCACTTTCCGGCTGCGATTGACGCAGTACGGTACGGAGGCCTGATCTACCTCACTAGCACAGACGGCTTTACTACCAGTGGCAAACGCCCGGCGCGAGGCCTGGCCGCGTACGGCAGCTACGCGCGTGCTACACCCTGGGCGAACGAGCAGGTAACGTAATCAGGGGGCGCGGATGCCGCGCTGCTTGTTTGCGCTCTTGTGGTGTGACCTCAGGATTAACTCAGGCCGCATTGGCCAAGGATTATAATATGCGGGTAAATCATCTCAACTTGGAAAGACGAAAACAAACACCACTATTGCCGGTGTTAACCTTGGACCAATGCAAAAATGGGGAGACCGTGACTGTGGGCGAAATGTGCTTGCGTTAACTTCCGAAGTTCAGCTTATGTAACGTGCCAGGGAGATTTGGAAGGCTAACGGTAGGGCCCATGGACAACCTCTCCCGCGTCCAGCTATCGCATCCCGCCATTGTCAGACGGTAACGAGTAACGCGGTCGGAGCGACTACTGTTCATCAACTAACTTCTTTTCGCAAGTGCACCGGGATCGCACAACTCACGCTGCTACTCTTCCCGTGCTGCACATGTCTCTCCAACGCGGTACCAGGGACTGCGCATGATCATCGGTTCTGCTGTGCGTGAAGCTGCTGCCCGCGGCGTGACATTGACGCCCGTCTTTTCTCTGTACTCCTACCATGGACCCGTGTTTCGGGTCATGCTCCGCGCTACTCGCAGCGCCGAGTGGCCTGCCCACCACTACGGATTCATAGGGCACTGCTTCGTGCACGGCGACAACTACGTCGTCGGTTGGCGCCAGCTGGGGAAGGCCACGTGCAGGTGCGAGGCCCGTGGCAGGCGTCCAACCCACGGCCCCCCAAACGCTGTCCGGGGGATGGAGACAGCAAACAGCACCACTGTGACATCAAGGGGCACTGGTATGGATGCAAATGATGTCCCCAGCAGTGCATGTACCTCGCCAAGCAGCCCGAGAGGGATACATGGCCATACACGTAGCCGAGAGCTTGATTCTAGGTCGTCCAAGGCCGGTAGGCTGGGCGACCCCGGGCAGACCGAGGATTCATGGGATTCAGGAGCGGAGGACGGCCCCGCGACCGCCACCCAGTTGGTGATATCAGGACCGCTTTGGACTGGGCCGCTACATGATGCAGCCGAGCTTCAAGCCATGGCGGCAGAGGCCGCACGCAGAGGCTGGACGGGCTTCGGACTAGATGTAGCGGCGGCACCTAATTTACAAAACCGCGTGAAGAGCAGGTGTGTATGTGCCTGCACCAGGCGGCAAAACTTGCCTCTAAAGGCTCATTTCAAAAGTGCGGACATTGCAAGATACTGTTTCATGGGAAAAGGGGCACGCGGACAACTGGGGCTCAGCTGGTTGCTCAGGGGCGTGTATGGCGGCGGAATTTTTGTCGGGGTGTAGGAGGTGCGGGGCAAACACTTTGTTGGCTTAACGTTGGGCCGCGGATGCAGTTGAACCCGCAAGGCATTGCTGGCGGAAGAGTTTGAGCGCCCCATACCGCGCTGCACCTGTACTTCTTCACAGCCGCAACGTGCGGCCGCTTGAGGAGCTCTTGGAGTTGCTGCTTGAGGAGGCCGACCCACGCCTTCCACCAGGCTTCTTTTCCATTGATGAATCTGTGGCGCGACGGCTGGTGCGGCCACCTCCGCGTGATGGCCTCATCGCGGCTTTGCGCCAGGAGGGCTTTGCAGCAGCTAGGTGCCACCTGGAGGTATGCGGGTTCGGGAGAGAGGTGGTAGGTGTTGCGCAGGACGGAATGCCGCTGTTGATTCCAGTTGGCACCACAACCAAGGTTCGCATCACGCTTTCTGTTGGGGCTGCTATGGGGCTGCTGCAACTCACTCTTCAAGGCATTATTTCCTTCATTGCACTGAGGTACTGAGTAACTGCAACCGCACAGCTCTGCTTCAAAACCCGCGCTGTCCGGGGCCTGGCGATCCTGGCCACAGGCTCGCGCCGTCCGCACGAATGCTTGCATGGCCGACGTGCTGCGGGTGGCGGAGGAGCGGCTGGGCATCCCGCAGAGGAGACAGCGGTGACGCTTTAGGGAGCAGTTCTGCCACGCCGGGCGGTGGATTGCGAGGTTGACTCATTCGGGCAGCCCATTTTATTGCCTCTGCGCTCCACGTCAGAATGTGGTTCACGTGCCACAGAGCGAGAACGCATGTGTGTCGTTGTTGGAGCTGAGAAATATCGCTTCTTGCAGCATTGTTACCGCTACGCAAAGGATCCGATGAGGTCATATGCATGCGAAGGAGAATTTGCTGAAGCCCGGGCACCTGTAAAGCACCGAAACCTGTACGGGCCGTGCTGGTCACCAGTGCAAATTTTACCTGGTAACAGTGGCTATCTGTTTTTTCCAATCAATTGAACGGATACATCCCGCCTGTCAGCAGCTGGGACTAAATGATGTGGAGCACTCAACCGTGGCGAGAGGTGCCAGCCTTTTCGAAGCTGGAGAAAGAAGCGCGGTGGGCTCCATTTCGGATGGGCCCTTAATGTCTACAAGAGTGAACGAAAAGGATATGCTAATTCAGCACAGCCCTATGGCCTATGTGTAATATATCGCAAGCGAGGAAAGGTTCACACATTGCGAACAGACGGATGCCAGTATTTTGAAGAACTATGCATGTAGCAGGAATGCAGATTATGCATATTGCATAACACTGTGCCAGTTAGGGGACACGGTATGAACTTGGGCCTTATCCCGGTTGGAGCCCCCAGTGAGGTGGGCATTGGCAGTTCACTGGATAGGGGGAGCTAGAACCCCAGGGTAAGATGCCTTGTGTTTATGTGTTCCACTGGGTTAGAAAACTCCTTACTCTCAGGCCGAGAGTGATTCCTGACCGGATAGGTTTTCGATTTCGTAACCTCTATGAATCCTAAAGAGCATCATAATGTCTTGAATGCAATACGATGGGCGAGCGACGACATCAACCAGTAACATGTATATACGTATACTGTACCCCCTAAACTGGTGCTGTGACAATAGGAGCAGAAGAATGTCCAATTATATTGAGTATGGCATCCTAAGCTCCGCGCTCTGCCTTGCCCACCATCGGTTTGAGTTCCTTCCCTCGGTGGTTCCTAGAACACTGGCTCGCTGGCTCTATTTGGTACTCCTGGTCTGGAGCCTATCGTAACATATGCTACAGAATCGATAGCTTCATCTAGCTTCTCGAAGGCGCCATTACCGCCACGGGTATTTGCTGCGCACCTAGTTTGACTCATTGACAACTTAGGATATATTTACCCTTCCATCGGCCTTCCCTCCCCGGCACATCCCTGCCCCATTACCACCTACCACGAATCACAAACCTATTTCCGCATGACTCCATTGTTACGCTCATTCCTGAATATTAGCTGCTCCCGAGGGGAAGCCTACGAAAGTGGACAAGTTCACATGCTGTCAACCGTTAGTCCATTACATATTTTGACCTTCAGTGTGATATGTCCAATGTCCAAATAATAGCGGTGATCTGCCAGACATCACAACACAGCAAGTTGGGATGTAACTTCGGCGCCCTAACTGTAAACATCCTATGCACTGGGCCCCTGGCTGCCCCTTCCCGCTCCGTTGCTCAGAGAGCCTGTGTTGCGTAGCCAAACACAATTCCCACATTATTGTTACCCCGCAACACCCGGACGCGTGCTTCCCCCGAATGCAGCTGCGGGCCGTGTCTTCTTCACACTGCCTGGCCGATGTGCCACCCCTGTGGTCTTCTGCAGCAGCATCTGCTGGGCGTTGTAGTAAGCCATAGCCTGTGGACTGGACAGCTCTTCACCTGAAGGCGCTACCAGGCTGCTCAGAGGCACCTTTCCATTACCGGACCGGGGCTTCAGCCCAGCGGACGGTGCGCCGCCACCGTGGCTGCTTGCAGCGGAAACAGATGAACCACTAGGCGATGGCGGTGTCAGACCTACTCTTCCTCCTGCTACGGCGCCAGCCGTGGCTGCCAGCGGTTGTGGTGCCGGATGGCGCATGCCTGTGGATGCGGCTGTGCGGGGTGCTAGGGCAGCAGCAGGGAGAGGGGATCGTCCACGTGGCGGCCCGGTCGATGTATCATCGTCACCACCGTCATCTGCTGGCGGTTGACCGTACGTGGCTTCATACCACTCGGTAAACTCCAGAAGCAGTTCCTTGTTGCATTGATCCACTAATCCCTAACCAAAGGAAAAATACACCAGTGGGGCAGCCCAAATGTTGCTGATTACCGCGACGTAAGGTATTGCATTGCACGCTGTAAACAAATAATCAAGAAGCCGTAAACTGCGCATGTAGATTGCACGTCGGATGGCTTCAATACTTGGCATCCATCAACCTTCCAGCAGTCGGGCAAACATTATCCACACAACATTGCCCTCACACACCTGCGTGTAGTCCACTTCGCTCTTGACCACCTGCAGCTCGTTGTAGTTTTCCTTGTACGATACCTTCAGCTCCTTTATCCTCATCAGTATGTCGAACTCCTCCGCATCCAACACCTGTTATGGGGCAACGATTGAAGCACGTATCTCCTCCGTCAGCAGGGTCACTTAGCACCGCACTATCGCACAGACACCAAGGCGAACTTACAATCAACTATGTTCAGTAGCCATGCATTAAGCAATTGCTCAAAGAAAAGACCGACAAACCTAAACCGCAAAAGGCGCATAAATGGCTCCAACCACCCGTAGCTACTTGGTGCCCAGCCTTGTTGCACGGTGCGTTCTTCCAGACCAGCAAGGGGTTCAAACGTGCGTCTAAGCGTTCTCAGCATCCTGCCTCCTCTCCTGCCCTTATCCGCGGCCCCACCTGTGATCCCTCGCCTTGCTGCTGCACGCGCTGCCGCTTCAGCTCCTCCTCCCTCGCCTTGAGGGAGTCGAGCTCTCGTTTGGTCGCATTAACTGCCAGGCCAAGTTCCTTGGCCCGAGTTCGGCTGGTCTTGAGCTTGGTGCGGTTCTCCGCCAGCAGCCGGGCCTTGAGGGCGCCAGGCCCTGCCTTGTAATCCTCCAACGCGGTCAGCCTGGTCGCCGGTAGCAGAGTCCCCAGCAACAGCGGCAGGGTAGTAGGAGAAAGGATCGCCACGTCCCAAACCCATGCCGTGCTAACCACTCAGGGTCCAACGCCTGAAACTATGTGCCGTGACTGCACCATTGCATGACTATTTCAGTTAATGCAAAACAATAGTGCGGCTTAGTCTACTGTCAACTTTTGAGTGTGTATATAAGTGTGCAAAACGTCTGCTAGGTCTGATACAGCAGCCGCGGTTGCCGCCAGCCGGCATCCGATAGTGGCACATAGTCATTTAGGTTACTGGCAACCTACTTTGATGGCCCGCACCAAAAGCAATACGCGAACATAAGGCTTATATATCCAGGCCCCAATACACCTACCGGTCCGGTGCAACCACGCCTGCCGAGGCTGCTGCCATTCCGGCAGCCGCTGCACTAGTCCCCGTGCCCTGCTGACTGAGCAACCGCTCTGCCAGGCTGGAGCCACCACCTCCGTCCTCAATGCCGCCCATGCTGCTAGGCCGAGCATCATCCGGCGCTACACCCGCGCCGCCCAAGCGCTCCATCCTGCCGACACCGGGGCCTTCAGTGATGCCGTGACCGCCAACACCGTTGCTGACGCCGCTGGGCCGTCTTCCAGCAGCAGTAGCCGACGCCGACAGGGTGCCCCCGGGAGCGGCACTGCTGCCAGCAGAGGATGGCCGCCGGGCTTGCAGAGGTTCCCCGGTCGCTGACTCTCTGCACGCAGCACCGGGCCCGCGCAAGCCCGGAACAACAGTCCCCGGCATGCCAGGCGGGGCACTCCGCACAGCTTCTCGGTACAAGTGCTGGGACGGTGGCAGACGAGAGAGGGGACGTGATGGCTCTTTCAGGAACAGGAAGCATAAGCTGCCCCCAAGTTGCCGGGAACCGGAACTTAAAGTGGGCGGAGCAGTCTTGGTCCTCCCGGGTGAAAAGCCCCCTCCTTCCATGCCCCGTTGTGAACCCACCCTACCTTACAAGCCAATAGGATTTCCTTCATGTGCCGTAAGCTGTGCAGCTCCAGGGGCTCAATGCTGTCCGCTGCAACGGCGCCACCACCACTCGCGCCGCCTAGGACGGCGGGGTCTGCCATCAGAAAATCCAGCACACGACTGCGCAGCTCGGTGCGCTGTGCCTCATTGTATGGCGTGTACTGAACTCCGCTGCGCATTACCATAGCGTCGTGCATGGCCAGCTCCTGCTGCAGGTCTGCCACCTGCCTGGAGGATAAGTATATGGGATTGGGAAATACACACTTTCGAGAGTGACATCAGCCCAGAATGCGAAGATGGAAGTCCATCCAGAGGAAGTTTAGCAGTGTTCCGCGACCAGGGTCGCAAGGTTACCGTAAAGACATCACCCTGTCCAACCTCGCACTCAGAAACCTCATGGTGACTCGCGGCCTGCCTCCGCGCGCGAAATTCATATTAATACCGCGCGCAGGCCATGTTGCCGTACGATCGCACAAATCCACACACCTTTCTAGCTGCCGCGCTCTCGCGCTGTTGTCCTGCATCACGTTGGCACTGACTTCGCATGTGACCCGCATCATGCGCTGTGCAAAGCGGCACGTGCTCACGGTCTCGTCCGTCTGCGCCATGTCTGACCATACGTTTGCCACCAACACCGTACGGCAGTTGCCGCCCAAGCTGTTCTTCAGCACGTGGGTGAGCTTGCTAGACCTGATCGCATCAACATCACGAGAGGAAGCGAGGGTAACACGGGACATGGGAGGAAAGACGGTGTATTAACGACTCAAAAACATCGCACGGTCAACGAAGGTTGGTTCCGTAGCTCCGGCACGCACCGCTCAGGAAGGTGGGATGTGGCCTGACTTCGGCCCTTGGCAAAACCAAGCATATGACGTGGTTTATTTTGCCTGGCTAAGCAGCATTTAGACCGTATTGAGGACCACGCACTCGCAGCTGCTGTCCGCACCACAGGCCCCCAACCCCCACGCACACTGCTGCCGGCAGCCTCACGCCCACAGAAATTCGGCTGCCCTCTCACACCTGAATGGTACATGGTCTCGATTCTTGTCCCCCAGCCCCAGGATGACCTGCTCCAGGATGCTGAGGCTCTTATTGATGTGACCCGCCTCCCGCAGAACCAGTCCCTCGCTCTTGGTTTTGGAGACCCGCTCGCTGCCCGCCAGGTCCACCAGTGCTACCCGAGACATCAACACGTCGCCACCCGCCTGCGTTGGCGGGGTTTAAAATGGCTGGTGATTGAAAACTAGGTTTGAGGGAATGGTACAATGCCCTGCAGTTTGGTAAAAAAAGCCACAATTGCAGGACCGGAAACAATGCGCCGTTGAGCAGGGTGACAGACTGGGAATGGCCTCCCTGACGTCGTGCTCGCCTCGTCGTGCCTATAATCAGCACTCCAACCGACGGTCGCCACCAAATCCGGAAGCCCTGCATCTGGTTAGAAGTCCAAATTGGGTAGGGTATCCTAAAAAGTTAAAAAGGTTTCAGATTCCCTCAGCCTGGCGCCTCGCGCTGCCTTACCTCACCCACAGGCCGCAGCTCCACCATGATTGTGAAGATGGAGTGAGAACGCGAGGACTCCCGGTTGAGTTGATGCTCTCCAATCACCCGATTGGTTTCGCCCTGTGGATCGAACAGCCACTCCGCGTCACCACACCCGCGACTCAGCAAATCAAACATAGTTTGCCGAAATCGTGCAGACTGGAGACGCAGGGCCTGAACGCATGCGCTTTGCGTACTGCCCTTTACCATCAACAAAAGCACGTATGTTCGACACTCGAGGGGTGGGATGCTGGCGGGACTAGACGGCAGGTGCATCCCAGGCTGGCGATAATAAGTCTCATGTTGTGCATTTGAAGTATTTAAGTTCATTGGCAGCAACCACCACCTCACGTAGCCGCTGCTGCAGCTGTGTCAGTACCATCAGGGTTTCAATATGGTGGATGAAGAGCTGAACCCGTTATACCGAATGCGCCGTTAATTTCCCCTATGCGACGTTCCTTCCGGCGCCATCTTCACCTCGAAGAGAAGAGCGAGCGCCTCTGCCTCCGAGGTCACCACGGCAGTGCGCAGACCAGACACCGTCACCACGCCGCGGCTATTCTCGTAGATGCTGATCTCGTGTGGCTGTGTTGTGATATCCAATAAGTCGTACAGAGACTCGTTGTAGATCTGCCGTGAGGTCGGGGGCCAGGGCCAGGTTAGCCATGGTTGGGGCGATGGAAGCTCAAGTAACTGGTAAGTAATCCAGAAGTAACTCCACCATGCTGCTGCATGGTCGCTGTTGAAGGTGAAACAACAGCATTGGCCAATATGTCAGCTTTCCTCCTGAGTGTTAAACGCCGTCCCTTTCCTGTGAACCGAGATGAAGAGTTACCTTCACGCAGCCCTACTACAACCCCCGGGCCTTACGTTGTCCAGCCACCGAAAAACCATCCAATTGTCACATACCGCCTCCCAACCTTCAGGATTTTCGGCTTCCGGTTTTCAGTGTTAGGTTTTAGGAACGGTGCAACCATGCCCCAATGTCCGATCCCACGCACCTCCAAGTATTGAATGCTGATCTTGGCCTCGCGATCTGGCATGGCCTTGACCTCAGCGAACACGTGACCCAGCGCACGCGGAATAATGCCGCGCTGCTTGTAGCTCTGCTTGCCGCCGCTCATAGTGAACGTTTTGCCCGCGCCTGCGGGCAGCCCGAGGCCGTGAATGTGCCGAGGGGGTCATTCAGTCGGCACTTCAGACGGCAGATCCCTTAAAGCCTACGGAAAAGTGCTTCTCCAAAAATGTTCCAAGCCCATAGCTTGTGCTCTGACGTGGCCTCAGGGCCCTGGGTCATAGTGATTGCCAAATCGTGCCATAGAAAAATAGGCATCGAAACAGGAACGAACCAAGAATGAACTGTCGTTAATGAGCGTCATATATTGCAGAGATTCCACGGCCTGGAAGAATTTCATCATCAGATCTTGGGAAACCTGGTGCGTGAGAACCAGGTAGGATATTCTGGCGATTGCAGCATGTTTCCTACCCGTCTGGCCATAGCACATGATGGTGCCGTTGAAGCCCTCCAGTGCGCCACGGACCACTTCAGATGCGGCGGCCTGAATGCGGGCATTAAGATCGGAGGCCATTAAACAATGCAAGCCGCAGCACAATGAAGCGAAAACACCAGTTGCAAGTCAACGGCGATGATTCAGGAGGCTGAGGAGGTGTGTCGAAAGGGGTATATGGGAGCGCATAACAGGAATGAGACTTAGCTTCGGGCTAAGAAGACACCTTCATCTGAAGGCCTCTATGCGACGCAGGAAGTGGACATGCAGATCACCTCACCTCATAGACCTCTTCTTGCGATGCTGAGGCCAGAACATTGTCAAATTTGAACTGCAAGACGCAAAGACATGATCCAAATATGATTTGGTGCCAAATCGTTCAATTACGGTTGGTGAGGTAGGAGCAGGATACCTAGCTACTGCAGGGTAAGCGCAGTTTTAGCCGTAAAGACATCCAAACAGTACACCATTCATCAATTGTCTCTGTTGTTGTAACAGAATCCCCAAGCATAGCTTCACCGTTACTCTAGTAAACGCAACTGTCTCGACCGGATGCCAGCGTACCTGGTAGCTTTGGGACGCTGGCTGCGATCCGCCTGGACGACCCTCTATTATTTTTTGTTGCACAATTGAGATGCCCTGCCACGCAAGTATGGCGCCATTAAGGGGCAAACAGGCCGGCCGCGGCCCTTGGGACCGGCAAGTCGTCGGTGATTAGAGGGTTACAGGAGCCTGCTCGAACCTTTTTATCTGGAAGAAATGCAATGCATGTGCCACCATCCGATGGGCGTGCACGTAGCACCACCCTAACTGCAGACGTCGTCATGAAGGGATGCTCACTGATTTCCGGTTGGGCCGGAACTACCTAATTCTTCCACAACACATAAGATAGCCTGATAATTAATGTAATTGTT
This sequence comes from Volvox reticuliferus, assembly GCA_019650235.1. Lineage (NCBI taxonomy): Eukaryota > Viridiplantae > Chlorophyta > Chlorophyceae > Chlamydomonadales > Volvocaceae > Volvox > Volvox reticuliferus. The sequence continues at coordinate 1,209,205 of BNCP01000004.1, forward strand.
CAATTTCATTTTACAACCGTCAGATACTGGTCAAGTCATAACGACGTCCTGTCCTACTGTATAATTTCCTCTACATAATGTACAGAACCAAAATCTGTTGGTATATCAGAAACTTATAGGTCCACAGCTCGCAATATACGTTTTGCCACGTTTAAGCGCAACAGATGGTCCCAGGAAGCAGCATGTTCCTTGAACGAATCCGAGCTATCCTTTAAGTTTAGCCCATATTTCTCAGCTGTGCCAGCCTCTGGGTGAAGAGACCCTTGGTACGGCGTTTCAAATAACGCACATTCCGGTCGGATCTTGTTAGGGTCGATGCAAACGGAATAAACGAGAGAAGCTCAGTGGCAACTGGTCATGTTATCTAAATCGGGGATGCAAATTTTTACCGTGGGTCAACACGATGTACGTACCATAGGATCATGGACGAGCATACGCTGCATACGGTGCTACAAATGTGATACGTGCGGGTCTAAGGGATGCGTTGGCGCCATGCGGACGTTCCAAGGCTCTCTTGTGTAAAAAAAACACTAAGAATCGCTGTATCTATACCTGCTTCAGAATCCTCGTGTTCTGTGTGGAAGATGTATTTCCGTCCTCAAATATCAGCGTCACCTATGCTATTTTTGCTGACAGTACTCCCAGCACAACGAAACCACAGACAATGCACGCTGTCACGGGTCCAATCCAGTCACGGGGGTCCACTGCATTCCTTAACATCAGGACGTTCACGCGCGGGACACCACGCAAACCTGGACACGTTTACTCAGTTACCCTGATGGGCTCCACTAGCCTCGGCTTCTATAAGGGCAGTCAGCTAAGAGGTAAGGAAGGTCAGCAATCCTGATCCGACTTCCCAATAACCACGGAGGTGGCGTTGTTAACATCATTCCAATCTAATAATGGGATGCTAACTGGTCATGCATGTGATACAAAGGCGCCCTTCCACGTCACAGTCTAAAACCACGTCAAGGTAATCCACGTCAGTCAGCACCGTACTGAGCACTATCCGCCAGGTAATTAAACAAATTGTTAAGTCCCTTTTAATCTTATCATCGCAGTGCACAGCATCTACCCCCCAGATACCTTAAAATTTTGAGCCTTCCAGACGCAACCACGGCGTATGCCATGCTCGCCGAAAATGACATACAATTGAGCCCCCCCTATGAGTTCTGTGCCATACCTACCTCTTGAGGCGGCAGTGTTCAGGTAGCCAGCTTATCGTCAGCCCATTCAAACAAAATGTCACAACCGAACACAGTTTAAGGATCGGACTGTCGTCCCCAGCAGTGCTAACGCACTCTTTTTGCGCTATTTACACTGCTCCCAATACTGCCCCAACCCAAACACCACTCCTGCTTAACGCAGTCCTAGTTACATACGCCCTTAACGGCGGGGAGTCCCAGTTTGCAAAAGGGGCTTGCTCTCCATGTCGCCTGGTGTTTGCCGCGTTGCTGTCTGTTGCCTTGCACCCTGCAGCAACAAGAAGACCATAGGACGAGGTAGCGCACGTTGGGTACCATATTTCATCTAGTAGACCAGCATTCACCTGCGAGCCACTCAGAGCTGGTACTGGTCATCATACCTGAAGCTTTTGATAGTTATACCAGCAGACTCCCAAGAAGGCGATGCCATACCCTCCAAGCTGTAGCCCACCAACAGGTGACCTGACACAGCGGATGTTACAGCGCGCAAAGCCGAACTCATCATAGTTGCAATACCAGCAGACGTGAAACAAGATGAAAATTTACATCATGTCCGGTGCAACGCATCTGGGGGCGCAATATCCTTCGTGCGATAAAGATTGGCACAACCACCATCGGTATACCCACTCACCCGTACAAAATCACCGAAAGTGCAATAAGCAGCCAGTCCTTAATGACACCGGCAATATTCATGGTAAGCGCTGAGCTCCGTCCGATGAGCAGAAAGACGGACATGTTCAAGGCTGAAAGCGGAATGGTCACATGTTAGTGAGGACACACAACACATGCAGGGAGCAGCGCAATTTCCAATTTTCTGCAACCAGACCAGGCGGTATCGGTATCACGTGAAACGCATGACTCACCAAAGGCACTAACAGCGCTCAGCAGCAGCAAGCCGCTAGGCAGGCGCCAACCATCCTCAGAATGCACCATTTTGGGTAGCTCGATGAATAAGAAAGGGAAGCATAAGAAGGCGAAACATGCCGGTGCGATGTAATAGAGCGTTGTCACAGGATTTAGCTTAATGCCACGTGCCTGCACAAATCCAACAATACGGGACAGCGAGTGGGAGTCAGAACGGCCGTAAACCTGATCCATGTGCTGTGCCATTGAGGTCGGTAGGTCGGTCACATGCCTAGTGCCCAGCTGCCCACATGAAAGAAGCCCATCGCAATCGTGAGGTTAAATCAATCACCTAACTCATCCCCACGCCAAAGTACCTGCAGCAGCAGCTGGATAAGACAAAGCCGGAATGATTCGGTCACAATGGAACCCGACTGAAAGATTACGCCGACGAGGTTGAAATTCAGCTCACCTGCGATGCGCCACGGTGGCCCGTCAGTAAAATTGTTGAGAAAACCTAAGTTTACGTTAACGGAACGGTTTTAATTAAAGACATTTGTGAATGACATCTGATTACGTCCCCAGTCTTTGCCCTAGAACTACGTGTTGTCTCGTGCTATTTCCCCTGGGGTAATTGGCCTGGTGCCCCTGTCCCTGCCATGTCGTTCGATTGTGTTTAGTTGTACACAGCACGGAAGGACCCTCACCGTAAGAGGCTGCTGCCACGCCCACTGCAACGACGACCATATTCAACGCGTACAGAGCTGAGTACTTTTCTGTCCCTAGTAATACCCCCACCAGGAAGACTGTGACCGGCATGGTCGCCTGCGAAGCCCCATAAACAAGTACTGGTAAGGGGACACAAGACAGGAGAAAAAGAACAGCACATAACCGTCGCTGGAGGGGCAGGAGGATAGGTTAACGTTACCTTAAGCATTTGAATAAACGCAACGGAAAGGTACAAATACGCAGCATTCCCCAGCCACAGCGTCCCAGAGAAGAGCGCTGCAATTGGAACGACATTCCTGCGACGGCATACACACGCGTGTAAATCTTGCAGGGCGGTTTACCCCATCGGCCATACAGTAGCCCCGAAGACGCCACTATACCTTAGGTACGTCGTCGAGTCCATGTGTACAGTTTCTACAAAACCTGCCTTGATGATTAGAAATGCTAGCGTTGCACAAAACGCCATGTGTGTAAGCGTTAGCGCTATGGGAAAGGGGAACCCCGCAAATGTCAACACATATTTGTTGACCATAATGACTACCGCTGAAAGGACAATCCATAGTATGATATAACTGCAAACAGCCAAAAGTTTGCTTGTCAGCAGCAACACCACAGCGCCGATCAACCAGTTGCTATTCAATTTTGGCGTGCCTGTACGTAATCGCCGCCTGCGCCCAGAACTCTCGTGAATTTACTTTATCCTGTTCACTAGTCGCCATCTCGCCTCAAGCTTGCGTCGGAAAGCTGTAAGACTAGTCAATGCCTGCCCTTGCCTAAGGGTTTTCTCATAATAATTTCAAGAGCATTGATATAAACAGAAAGTTCTCATTACTGTGGTTCTTTACTCTTGGTTGGGACAGCGACAAGTCCGTATGGCACGTACAACAGCAGTGCCAAACTTGGCGGCCGATGCGATCATGCATCTGTGAAGATTCTATGCTCCAGAATACGATAAAACAATTCTACATAGGCAATCTGCTTATCACAGTTGTTCCCAACCTCTATGCCTGAAGAGAGTTTGCAACAGTAACCATTACACAGTCACGCCTCACGTCTTGCTTAACCGTCAGAGCTCCTTGGCGTGATAAAGCTCAAAACAGCAGCGTTCAAACATCACATTACAGCGGCGGGACAAGTCCTGAGAGGGTCAGCGCTGCAGCGCTCCCTGCTACATCCTTCGTGCTTATTCCGTTTTCATTGGAAATCATTTTATTGGGAAGCTAGAAATCTGCCATGAAGGTTGCCTCAGCCGGATACGGAACCCCCACAACGCATCACGCAGGATTACTTTCTGGAGACGCTACTATTGAGAGCAAAATGTGTCATGAACTATGTCAAACGTTCACAAGTGGAGGTGGTCGGGCCCAAGGGATCGAAAAAACAAGCCCATCACGTGAAACCAACGGATATCGTCTACCAAAATGGTATAGAAGTTATCAGCGCACAACCTTACTTTGGTATTCAGCCGCGTGTCCATCGCATTTTACGACTGCTAGCAAGTGTGCTACAGCTTAGTCACGCCTTAACTGAACCGTCTTCAACTCCAACCGAGCTCGCAACATCGTCGCGCAGTGTACAGTGCCGGCAAATCATACTTCATGCAGGAGCACAACAAACCACTGCACAGACTGCCAGGCAAAAGTCGTGGAAAATGACTTCACAATCATCGTGTTTGACCGGACGAAGCTTTTTGACCAGCCCCGTCTTCTCTCACGCACCAAACAGGTTTACCACGCATGAGAAGTGCGTAATTACCTTCCTAAGCAGTGCTCAGCTCAAACCATTGGCGCAGTAGGTCCGCCAGTGTCGCTGGCAGAGATGCGATGTCACGAAGCACAATGTAATACGGGAACGGGAAGCTGTCCAGGTACTTAGTGAAGACGGGCTTGCCGGCCGCGAAACTGACGCTCTGCATATCCAGAAGGCTGTTGGTGGGATTGTCCAGCACGATGAATGCCAGGCATACGCCCCTCTTTGCCGCGGCCTCGCGCACGGCTGCGTGCAGGGACTCTTTTTCGTGAAAGCGCCCGTCTGCCAGGATTAACACCAGCTGCGCAAGGTCCTGGGTGCCTGTCCGTGGGGACGACAGAAGGGGCAGCATTAAGGCTGCGCGGCTGGCCCTCATCCTCCCTTCGCTACAACTGCACGCTTGCACACAAGTGCATGCAACCTGGCTCCAGTTATGGCCGCATCCCTCGTGGTACATACCCCGTCTTTACTAAAGAGCTTTTTCACCAGACATGGCAACGCTTAAGGCATACAACCCTTCTCATTGCCACCACGCACTGGTGGAGCGTTTCCCGCTGCATCCGCCACCCCAATTCACCCACCTGCGCCTATGCCGCCCGCACCACAGCTATGACGTGCTGTCGCCAGCATGTGATCCAGGGAGGCCATCAGTTGCAGCATGGGCCGGTCGGCGATGGTGTTGTCCTGACGAAATGTTAAACGAGCAGCCAGCGAAGGTCCCACGTTGTCATTGAAGGGGGCGTCAAGAGGATGTAACGGCACGACGCCTTCACCGCCGCCGAATTTAAGGACGCCTACCTGGCCAACTTCCAGCCTGCAGAAGCAGATGGGAGGCAGAAAGGCCGCGCGCGCATTAACTCAACACAGGACCACGTGGTGTGGCCGTTCAAAAGACAACTGCGCAAATGACCCCGGAGAAGAGACTGGAATAACAGCAACCTTGAAGGGTGAATGGAAATATATGAGCGTACATGGCCATTCCACTGGCTGAGCATGGACTGCCCGTAGTATACCTTCCCATGAGACCAAGAGATGGAAATAGAAAACTGGTGCCGCGCACCAGTTGAAGCCCGAATTCCCTTTTCACACTGTCCGACGCCCACTCGTTCACCCACCTGCTCATCGCTTTGCAGATGAGCGCCAGTGCCTCCAGCGCAAAGCCACCGCAGCCGTTCTCTGCCATGGAACGTGAGTCGTCGCACGCCAGCAGCACCTGGTAGCGACGCTTGTCGGGCCGGTTGCGACGCAGCCAAATCTTGTCTCGACGGAAATGGCTCGCAATGTAGCCGATGACCTTCTTCATGTTGATCCGCTTACCTGTGCACCCAGCCGTGCAAGGCTCGTCACGCGTGCGATAGCATTTCTGTGAAGGTCTCAAACAGATTATTTTCTCTCCATGCGACTGCTCTCTGAGCCCACCACATTTGGACTACATCTTGGGGCCCAGAACGCGTTATCAAGCTCCGCGCCACGACGTATCATTAGCCCATGCACACACTCATGCAAATGCACAAGCACACGCGCAATGCACATACGTACATGTAATATTGCTTTCCCTCGCGTTGTCATAAACTCAGAGAGTAGACCCAAAAATCCGCCCCTATACCCCGCACGTCCCGTCGCACCAGTGCGGTAGTCCCCTGCCAGCTTGCTCGCCAGGGTAGGTTCCAGGATGAGTCGCAGCTGCTCCGTCAGTTCGCCTGCAAGCCCCGAAACCAGAGTATCGCACCGTGCCCAGATCTCGCTGCCATATGCTAGGTCCACCACGGCAGCTGCTCCTGCCGCATTACGCAACCGCTCATCAAGCTGATGCCGGAGGACATCCATCTGCTCGGTCGTCAATCCGCGCTGCAGCACCGGTAGCCCTTCCGCCGTGCTGGCCGCTGCAGTGCGGTCGCCGTCTTCCAGTGTGGCGTTTGCAAGGCGCGCCACCACGCGGCTTGACTCCAGGTCCTCACCGTCCGTAGCGGCATCACCTTCCTGGGCCTGTTCGGCACACATGGACGCGATGGGATGGGATGGGAGACGGTGAGACCAGGGCAGGGCCTGTTCCTCAGTCACCTGCACATTCCCTGCAGCTTGTTTCCTCGTATATTGCCCATAGCAGCAACCAGGGGATCCCTGAAAGAGCACCCCTGAAAGCTACTGTGAACGACCTTTTTTGTATAACCTAAGTGTTCGCGTACACGTGTCACACCGCTTACTCGCTAACACCTGGCAGCCACCCACCTCCCGGCCCAGCAGCTCATCCGCACTGGGTCGTTCTTCCCGCTCCACTTTGTCTTCTAAGCTGCCGTCGGGATTTTCGGTCGCTAGCTTGGCCTGCCGCTGCTTGCCGCCCCACGTGCGTGGCACAGGACCGCTGACCACCGCCGCCTGGTTCTGGTCCTGCGTGGCGCCGTCCTCACCCCCGGCCTCCTCATGGTCCTCCTCCATGGCTACGGCGTCATCTTCTCCAGCATTTTCCTGCAAGCGAAACCAACCGTCCGGGAAAGGAATAACGGAGGACACACCGCAAACAAACGTAGCGCCCGTTGCCAGAGGGTGGCCTGAAGGTGGCAAGAGCCCAGCAGCCGAGCGAATGCCCACCTTGCCGTCTTGCTGCTCGTCGCGAGGTTGTTGCATAAGAGTTGACTCTTCCCGCTGCTCCGCCTGTTCCATTGCCTGCTCGTCGGTGGCAGGGGCGAGTGCCTGTGTGTCGCCCTGCCTTGACCGTTCTTCGGCCCCCAAGAACTGGAATTCCGCACCGGCGGGTGGCTGCTCGTTTCCCTCTTCCAGCTTCTCGTCATCAGCGGCTCCTGCAGCGTCAGCTTCATTGGCTACACAGCGGACAAAGATGGCCGGGTCGGAGAGCAGGGAGGTGGACGAATGCTGGGTAGAGAAGGCATCATAAGACCCGTTCGAGCACCATGATGGTCATCGGTGAGACCTGCAAATTTGACGAATACTGAGGAAGGCCAGCGCGAATTCGAGCAGGTCCATAATGGAGTGCATGCTTACGTGGCGACACACCAGCATTACTGGACAGACAGGCATCCCACCTGGCGTCGCCTCATGTTGAACCACCAGATTTGCCCGCCAGCGCTCCAGAGCATCACCGAGGTTCCGGAGCGGGTTGGGGTCCTGCAGCTGCCGCGGGGCCCTCCGCTTCTGTTGTTGCTGCTGCTGGGAGCCGGGCTCCCTGTCGCCTCCCGAGATAGGCGCCGGTGCGCCAAGGTGAGCTGCGGACGCCATCCCCGCGTCTGCCTGCCGAGCATCGGGGGCTGCGTCAGGGGGGCGGTCAGTGTCCGGCGGCTGTGCGTCTGCGGCGGCCGTTTGTGGACGTTGGCTCGCTGCGTCACCGTCGGACGGCTGTACAGGTTGCTGCTCCTCGGGGGCGCCGTGGGCTGCGCCGACAATCTCTGGCTGTTTAGTAGGGGCTCCGGAGGCAACACCACAGGGGCCCGCCTGCTGCTGATCGACCTGAGAATCCCGGGGTTCCTTCCCCTCTCCCTCATCCTCTCGCGCCTGATCGACTGCCATGGGCTCGGGCGGCTGCTCAGACTCAGGTGGAGGAGTCGATTGCTGCTCATCGGCTTTTCCCATGCCTGGCAGTGGGACATGACAGGGAAAGGAGCACAAGCACGTAACGGGTGCCAGCAACGGTAGATTCTAAGAGAATGCAGGGAATGGTGTGAGCACAAGCAAGCCTAGCTAGTCCAGTGCGCGTCCAGGCTGGCCGCGCACCCAGTATACGAACATTTCAGGTGTCGAGGGGTGTTAGGGTTTCTCACGGTTATTTTAGGGTCTCATTGTCCCTGTCTAAATTATCCTGGACAGTTACTCCGTACCACCCGCGCCATCCCACCTGCAGGCGCGTCCTCCATATCCACATTATCGGCCTCGTCGGCGTCACCACCGGCCTCATCCCCACCGCCGTCCTGCGGCCGCCCAGAATGGATTGCAAAATTAGGACGTCAGATGCAGCTGACATCCCGGTGGCCATGTGATCCGAGCTTAAGGCGGAGGGCTCGGTACGGTGGCTCGTTATAGATTCGAACATGAAAGCAACCAGCAGACATTATGCTGTTCTTCAGTGTAGCCATTCCTCAGCTCGCGCTTTTGCGAGTCAGCTTCCCATACCCTTAATTAAAAAGGCTACAATATACATCATCCATGCTATCCATGCCATCCTCGTCACCGTAGGCACCGCACCTTCCCATCCTCTCCTCCCGCTTCTTCCAGCCCTTGTTGCTCATTGTCCTCTCCGGAGGCCATGTGTTCATCGCCTTCCTTGCCCTGTTCATCCTCCCCTCCCGTTGCCTCCTCCTGCTCCGGACCATGCTGCGGCTGCTCTTGCACGTCTTCGTTGTCCGCGCCATCGCAGTCCAAATTCATCTCCTCTGGAAGTTCCAACTCCTCCTCAGCGGCTTGGGGAGCGGCGTGGTGGCGATCCTCATACTTGTCGTCTGTGTCCTCATTTATGAGGCCCTCATCGCCGATATCCTCCTCATCGCCTGCTTCTGGCTGCGCTTCCTCGGCACCCTGCACCCACGTGTGAGGAAAAGGTTTGTAATATCCTTGCGCACAAGCGGAGGCATAACACAGAAATGCCGCATGTATATCAGCATTGGGAGGACAGAAGCGGAAATGCGTGCATCATGTCCACAAAGCGCTCGAGAAATATGGTCGGGGGTCCTGACCGGACCGAGCCACAGCGCAGGGGAGGGGCACGTGGCTTTGTCTGTCTGTCCTGCCACGTGCGCCCCCTCTCACTCGGACCAGCAAGAAAACCTCAGATGCTCTAGCCTCTAAATAATATTTTATCGTATACTTTCGTCTATACCGCCGTGTTTACCATACTGCCTGTTCAATACCGTAATGCATGCACGGGCAGACTCAACACGCTGTCAGCCGGGATTTAGGTGCAAAAGACAAGTGACAAATGACCACTGACAGGAATAATGGGATACGAGAGACCCGAAGGAGCTTGCAGGTTTTGCTGCATTGGGCCCTGCATTGGATCGCATCTTGCATGGCTGCAACCAGCTCATGCATAGGCGCAGGTGCAAGCAAAGCAGCCGAGCCCTCAGCGTACCTGGTCTTTCTTCTTCTGCTCCTTTTTGGGTGGCTCTTTTGCGGGGCCGTCCTGCTGTTCCTCCTGCTGCCCGGCCGCATACTCGAGATCCGTCTTGTCCTCGACCTACAGAGGACAAGCCATTGCGCATACATGTAATCATGCCCTGTGGGGCGGCCAGGAGTGCAAGCAGGACTTAACCCATAAGAAGACGCCTCCATCCTGCATCCTGGAACGTGGCGTTCCTACCTGGATCGGCGCGTCCTTCTCGTATTTCTCCTCTTTCTTGTTCTTCTGCTCGTCCTGCTTACCGTCTTGGCCATCCTCCTCGTTCCACAGCCGCTCGTCCACCACCTACGGAGCAACGAAATGCGCACATTTAGGCAAACATGTCACCATTTGCCGAGAGGAAATTTTGTGCATATTGTGATTGGGTTCATTGTGCTCCCTCCCCGTCCGTTACCCATCCATTACCCGGCAAACGCACCTGCACAGGAAGGTTCCCGCCGAAGACTATATCCCTTTCCTCACCTCCTCATTGTCACCCACGTCGCCCATCTGCTGGTCTATCCGCTCATCGTCTCCCTCCTCGTCGTCGCTATCCCGGTTTAGGTCACGCTCGTCCGTTGGCACATCGTGCAGCGCGCCGTCGAAATCATCGTCCATCTCGATGCCTTTCTTCTGGTCTTCCTCCGGCCCGCCGCTCTGCTTGTCCTGCTGCTCTTCTTGGGGCTGCGCGCCGCGCTGCTGTGCTCCCAGCAGCTGGTCCTGGTTTTCCAGCTGGTCCGAGATATCCTTAGCTCCGGTGCCGTCACCAAGCCCGGTACCTTCAGCCTCCTTGAATTCGCCAGGGGCATCACCGCCTAGAAGTTGCATAAGATACATCACACATAAATACAAATGTAGCTAAGGCTAGGGAGGTATACATGAAATCTGCGAGCACAATATTATGCCGTTACTGGGAGGGCAACACTGTTAAGAAAGGCCGGCAGACGCCATGCATGCGGAGTGAGTGAAGTGCCCTGGTATTGTTCCATAACCGGCTACTGATTCGCACTCACCGTCCACCTCCTTGCCCGCCTCTGGCATGCAGTATCCCTCCTCTACCAGCGTTGCAAGCACAGCGGTACATATATACGCCAGCTTTGCCGTGGAGCGATGCAAGGCCAGCAGCTGCAGCGCGCGCAACCGCAACGCCACTGCTGCCATTCGCAGCATGGGCGCTACGCTGCGTAATAGCAGCCCAGGTGCCGCCGCGACTGAGGACGTCAGCTGGGCTGCGACTGGTAGCTGTCGGAGCACCGCCGTGCAGGCGCATGCCAGCTCCTTGGCACGCGGCAGCTTTAGTGCTGCCTCCAACTGATTCGTCGCTTGCACCATTGATCTGGCGGGTTGCGTCCGCCCGCCATCTGCACCGGCTTGCTGCTGCTGAGCTGGTTGCGCCCATAGCAACACACCGCGCACCAGACCCTCCACGGCAGCAACAAACTCAGCGGACAGGCCGGCGGTGATACCAGCCATCGCTGAGGCGGTGGCAGTGGCGCCTGCAGCTGGGCCCGGTTGTACACGCCGGCTTGCACTAGCCAGGCACTCACTCGCCTCAGCTGCTGCTGACGCAACTGCACGGTGCAGCTCGTATAACCCAGGAACCTCTTGCAGCCCGGAGCCGGCGTTGGAACTGGATGTGGCTGCCACCGCCCGGACCGTTCGTGCCAGCTCGGCTTCCGTGCTAACTAGCTCTTGGCAGTTCTGGAGCACCTTCAGAATTGAAGCACGGTTCACCCACACCAGGCAGTTCTCGCCATTGCCATTGCTACAAGCGCCGGTCAAGTCAGTTACCCAGGCAATACAACCTTGCAGTGCGGCATCAAGTCGCCGTTTGCAGGTAGTCATCGTCGCCGTTGCAATACGTGCCGCCGAGGCCGCCATCGCCAGCTGCGCCTGGGCAGCTGGCAGCGCGCGTGTGCTCACGCAGGCATCCAGCACCTGGCAGGTTTCGGAGCCGAGTAGCACCAGCTCGTCCAGGCGATTCTTCTGTTGCCGTATAGCAACGAGCCGCTCGGCCTGGCTCCAAGATTCCGCCACGGGAGCACCGTCGGCAGCCAGCGCACACGAAGATGCAGCGGGGGATACGGATGGAGATGCGGCTGCTTCGCTCATCCAGTCCGATAGCTTTGTTAAGGCAACCACGGCCGATGTCGCCTCACCCAACGCATTCCTCTGACGCCGGACGATGTACAAGACGTGCTCGGAAAGCCGACGTGCCGTCGACACCTCCTGCATAGATAGGTCGCGATGCGGCTGCCGGGTGCCCTGCCATAGCTTTTGCAGCCGGGCCATGGAACGGTAGTAGTAATCGTCGGCGCGTGACCATGACGTGGAGGCGGCAGTGGCATCTACTTCTGGCCCGCCATGCACCTGCCAGAGCGGCTCCACCATCGGCTCTGGGTGCTTGAACCACGCAGCAACGTCACGGTCGTACGGTGGGATACTGGTTTGGCTTCGGGATAGGCCTTGTTGCTCCAGCGCCTCGAACAATTTCGCCAGTGCTTGGCGCTTGCGCATGCGAGCACCCTTGCTGATGTCAGCGCGCAGCTCGTGGGAGCGAACAATGGCCGCAGTCGCCAGCTCGTCCGGCGTCATGGTATCCAGAGCATCTTCCGTGCTGCCGTCGGCGACGAGGGCAGCCGCAGTCCCATCGCCATCGTGCGTCTGTAGGGAGTCCGCAACCACAGACGCGAGGCGAGCCAGAAGCTGTGGGAGGCGTGAAAGGTACGATGCAGCACCGTCACCGCTGCCGCCAAGAACGGCAGCGGCGGAAGCCAGCGCCTGCTGCGACTCAAGATCCTGAGGTAAGGCCGCCTGGAGATCAGTGCTTGCACGCGTCCACTGCATCATGATTGTACTAACGCCACCCCAGCTGTCAGCAGATGCCGGCCAGGAAGTTCCCGCCAATTCCATGGCCTCCGCCTCCGCCTCAATTTGCGTCGACGTGCGCTTGGTCAGCTTCGCTTTTGAAGCCATCGGCTGGTGCGGCTGCTTCTGCACCGTGCCGTCCCCCTTGCTATTCTCCTTGACGGAGGTGGCCACGGTGTCGACATCGTCGCTTTCACGCGTGGCCGCAGCTGCGGCAGCCGCTAGCTCACAGACTCCCATACCCTTGACGGCAGCCGCCAGGGCAGTTGCGGCGGGCTGGCGCAGAACATCTTCCGCCCGTCGGCTGAGGCGGTGCAGGTAACGTTGTGCCTTCTCCGTGGACGCCCTCATGGCATAGTAGCCCCGGTCATCCCAGCGAGCCAGCTGAACAAAATCCTGTCAACCGAAAATCAGAGGGAGGAGGAGAAGGAGAGCACAGCATAATCTTAATATCCGTCGTGTATGAAACCATACCGATGCGAGACACACACGAGTCAGCAGGTCATGGCAGAGCGCCCAGAATACGTCTGGGACCCCTCGGCTACTTTGGCACAGCTACCGGGATCCAGACAACACTTGCTACTAAATAATCTTCAGCCCATAGATCAGCCTAATCCACCTACCTGCAGGTCCTTTTCTAGCGGCGCCATGCCCTCCGCCAGCGCCGCCTCCACTGCACTTATGAATTGGCCGTAATAGCGCACCAGGTTATACAGCGCCGCTGACAGCGCCGCCGCTAACGGCCCTGCCCCGCCTGGCTGCCGCCGCCGCACATCCACATGGCACGCGAACGCGTGCAGCATGGTCAGACGGGCGCGAAACTCGCCTTGAGTGCTGGTCTGCACGAAGCTCTCCAAAGTGGACGCCGCTTGGCGGTACGAGGCCTCAAGCTCTGGCGGCAGTGCCAAAGGTCCAACGGCGGCAGGTGCTGTGCTTGCGTTGAGGGGCGCTGCTGCTGCTGCTGGATCCAGGACTGCCGGCACGGACGCCATACCGATGAGGATCGGCACCCCACTGGTGGCAATTGCGGCAGCCGCCGCCGAACTGGCGTCTGTGTCAGCGGTGTCGGCACCGGCGGGATGAAACGCCGTTGGTGAAAGCAGGCGATGAAGATGGAACCAGGAGCGGTGCGCGCCGGAAGCGTGGCGGGCTGCGACGCGACGCAAGAGGCCCTTCCAGCTGTTCAGCTCTAAGCGGCGCCAGCGTGTGGCAAGCGCCGCCAATGGGCCAAGCTGTGCCTTAAGCGACACAAACGAGGCCGCCGTCTCCTCCCATAACTGTACGTTAGTGCCAGGAAGGGGAAAGCAAAGCTCAGGATGATTAATAAAAAACACTGCCATGTTGAATGAAATGCATGCACATATCAACTGCCTCAGCCGAAGACGCTTCACGCAAGAAGCCTGGCTACGGTTCCCCAGGGCGCTCCTGCTGCCTACGGCCAATAACCACACTCTTGCATCGACACGCAATCTTTGAGTCAAACCATCCATCGCACATTCGCTCGCTCACTTACCTGCGCCCGCGACAGCAGCAGCTCCAGGCCAGTTAGGGCGGTCTTAAGTGGGGACTGCAACGGCATGGAAAGCACCCGCAGTGCAATGGCGCGCAGCTGCACCAGGAGCGGGTGGTCCGGATACTCTTCCAGCAGCCTGCGCAAGCGGCTCTCCATCGCGGACACGGGTTCCTGGGGGCCGTTTCCATTGTGGGGACACAGTTAGTAAGGCTGAGGATGGCAGCAGGGGAGTCGAGTTGGCCGGGACATATACAGTTGCGATCCTCCAGCCCCATCGGGCCGCCTCTTTGGGTCCAAAGGGCTTAGCATGGAGACATACCTGCAACAGGCTGATTTCCTCGACGCAAGGCTTCTGGATGTCCACGCCGCCATCCTCATCGCAAAATATCACTCCACCACGGCGGCGCGAGGCCGTGAACGCACCAGCCACCGCACCGCGCTTAGTGGCCGGTCGGGACCCTTCACTTGTGACAGCCGCTTCCGCGGCCGTCGCAGCAGCTGCACGGTTGAGGGCGTTATGCTCCAAGCACAGCCGGAACAGATGTCCTAGCTCTGTGGCATTGTCGATCTCTGAGTCCAGCTGATACCCTACTGCTGCCATCAACTCTGACCCCAGCTCGTAACTACGTACAAATACCCTCTCCACGGCAACAGCATCTCCTGCCGACGCCCTTGATGCAAACGTTGCCAGTGGCCCTGTCCGTATGTAAGATGCAGGGGGAGTCGTCCCACAATCCTCTCCAGCTACAACCAACGACGAGCGTTGCTGCGCCGCCGCCAACGCGCCATACACAGCAGCGTGCAACTGCACGACGTCAGTTAACAGGTCGCCGTCCAACAATTGCCGTGCGGCGCTGCTGCGTGCCTGCGCTGCCGTTGCGGCAGCAGCCGAAGCCTCTTCACCGCGCGTCGCAGCCTCCTCCTCTTGTTGCCGTTCCTCGTCTGGATCAAGGGGCGCCACGTCGTGAAAGGGGGCGTAATGATCAGGGAAAGCAAGCCTGTAGGTCGCCTCCGCCTCCTCGTCTTCGTTCATGAAAGTCGCTGTGGATGTCTTGGTCTTAAATTGCTGCGCCTCCTCCTCAGCTGCAGCCTCTTCGTAAGCCTTGAGCGCCGCCCATTGCTGCACAAGCGCCTCGAGCAGGCGCTCCAGGGATGACAAAATCAACTCGTCCTGTGTCTTGTTGTTCGTTGCGTCGGTGGCTGAAGTATGGCCCCGTGCCAGAGCCTCCTGCGCCAGCGCGTGCAGCGCTACGCGCGTCGCCCGCAATTGCATCTCGTAGCCTGCTAGGTCAGCCCCCTGGGCAGCCTTCGCGGGGTCAGCTTGATGATGCTGCGGAGTCGCCGCTGCGGCCTGCAACGCCGCCGCGCGCGCTACTTGCTGCACTAGCTGCAAAGTATTTGACTCCGCCAGGAACCGCGGGTGCAACACCAACGGTTGCGCGCCCGGAGCATAGGTAGAGTCAGTAGTGGTAGTCGGGAAGCGCAACAAGCCTGCAACCACGGCTCCTACGGGGCCTAACTGCTGGTGCGGCACGAGAGCCCCCAGGGCCCCCACAGCAGCGGCGGGAGTAGGAACAGCAGCTGAGAGCAAGGCAAAGCCACGGAGCATCTCGTGTACTGCCAGCTGAATAGGTTGAACCAGATCCGGGTACCTGCGAGCGACGGGAAAAGATCGAAAAGCCGGAGTATAGGAAGAGTGAAAGTCGGGTCATAGGGTCTGTTTAAAAGAGGCACCGCCATGGGCAGATTGAAAGGTGTACTGTGAGGGGATAAAGCGGCAGGCTCTAGCCATGCGCCAGCCCAACGCAGCTTAAGACGCAGTCGCGGGCCTCCTTTCGCATTCCTTACCACGCATACTGATGTCCGAAACGGTCGCACCAAGCCTTCGCGTTCGCATGCCACAACTCCGCCTCCCGCAAGGCTGCTGCAGGAGGATCTTCCGCCTTCGACTGCTGCTGCTCGGTGGATCCTGTGGCCGCCGCCTTGGACATCGCGGCCATCAGTGCCAGCACCCGTGGCGGAGCGGCAAGCGAGGCTGCAAAAGACGCCGCATCTAGCTGCAGTGAAGCATATGAACTGGGCTGTGGCCGTGGCACGCAGCGCCCCGCCGTGGTCTCCGCCTGCGATACAGCCTCCGCTCTGCGCTGCATTAATTCATCCAAGTGAGCAACCTCGCTTGGCCCCCCGGGCAAGTCCTGAAGTGTTTTTCGCACCTGCAAACACGATCAAGAAAGAAATAAGAGTTGAGTCGAGTTCTTCGTCGCACCGACTGCAGTATGCAGGATGCGATGTGTTCTTACGTTACGCATGCTTATCTCGAAGTTGAGACAGCGCCTTTCGGATAACACGCATTGCGCACATGTGGCGTCGGCGCCAAGAGAAGGTTCTGGCGCATTCACCGCAGGTGACGCAGCAACGAACAGAACACAAGTCTGGTAATGTGGTCAGTAGTGTCCCATATCATAGGCAGGACACCGGACGACTCGCGGCCAAGGGACAATGCAGCGACTGACCAACCCAGCATCAGACATTCCCACGCCCCACGCACCAATATTTCCGGTTGTAGGTCGTGTATGATGTGGCCCTCCAGGTGGCGCCGCTTGAGTGCGTACTTGCCGGCAGGGTCGATGCCCGCCGGGGGCACCACTAGTTGCAACCTTAGCAGCCCGACTAGCATCCATGCACGTCCGCGCAGCGCCAGCTCATTATCACGCGCAACGCGTCTCTGCGCCGCGCTGTAAAGCACCCCCTGTGCCAATGCAGCAATATTGCTGCTGTTGCAAGCAATAGTACTGCTGCTGCTAGCACCGGCGCAGGTCAAATGTAGCTGCAGGCCCTCCGCTACCGCACCCGCAGCCGGCAACACCAAAGATTGCAACAGCCCCCGCAGAAGGACATGGTTAGAGCGTTCCAACACGAAGCTTAGTTGATCCTGCAGGGTAACTAGATCCGGGATTGCTGCCCCTGGCGCTGGTGCCGCCGCGGCCGCGGCCGCGGCTGCAAGCTGACCACACAGACCTCGCAGCTGTTCCCGGAGATCCTCACTCGGCAGTGAACTTACGTGGGCAAGCAACAGCTGACAAAGCAGGTATCCTAGGCCAGCCCATTCAGGAGATGCCAAGCGCATCGTAGCAACCGTACCCGGTGAACCCAGCACTGTGGTGTGTTGTCGGGGTGCGGCCGCTGTGGTGCCACCACCTTGCAGCAGCAACGTGGCGGCTGCAGCGCGTAGCTGCTGCAGCCGCATCACCTTATTCTGCACCTGCGACTCTGAAATTCGCAGCACGCGCAATGCGCAGGCACTGAGCAACGGCCCGTCTAGCACGGCAGCGGCTCCGGTTGGTAGCCGCGCCACCTGCAGCACATGCATTGCCCTGCTGGGGGCCACACCCAGGCCGCTGCTAAAGCAATTACGCCAGTTTGCGGCGTGCCACGTCTTCCACATATCATGCGCCAGCGCCGGAACTACCACCTGGCATAGCATCTGCATGTCCGGGCCGTCATCATTTACAATCCCACTACTTCCACCGAGAGGCAGAGCTGCGTTTCCATGGCTATGGTCCAGCGTCAAGATCTTGGCTGCCTGCTGTTGCTGCTGCCGCTCTTGGACATGATGTTGCTCTAGCTCATCCAACACCCACTCCAGCTGCTGACACGGGGACATGTCCGCCGCACACCGGCTTGAACTGCCAACGAATGCGCCCACGACTGCGTGTGCCTGACGAGCAAGCACAGGGGCGGCCGCTGTCGCTGCAGCTGCGCCGTTCGTATCGGTAGGCCACCGTGCCGCAGCCTGCGCTGCCGCTGCAAGCAATTTTACCTGCCGCCGTAGGCTACAGCAGTCCTGCATTGCCAGTAGCGACAGCTGCAGCTGCCGGCAGGTCCTTGATGCCATCCAGGAGCTGGGCAGCAGCAGGAGCTGTTGCGGCAACCTCGTATCCTCGATGGCAGAACCAGCCGAAGATGCCTGGGAGCGTACCCCCGGCGCGCCATGTCGCATCATCCACTCGTCTTCGGATGGACAAGCTAACACCTGCTCGACGGCTTCTCGCACACGTGCCTGCAAAGAGTCCTGTAGAGCGGAGACGATGCCAGCGCCCTGTGCTGCCAGGGATTCTGGGGCGCCTATAGCAGGGCCCCCAGCATCGCGCCGCCGCTGGGTACGTCCTGGATACAGTGCCTCCATCAGTGGCATGGCTCCAAGCATCGCTACGCCTTGACTTAGGGCCCGCCGGAGCCCAGGGTCAACGCAAAGCGTCAGCGCAATGGCCTCTGCAACCTGTTGCCGTACATCTAGGGTTTCATCGCCGAGGAGATCCTCGACACTCTGCGGTGCAGCGCTGTTTGAGTTTGTGGCAGGTGTTCCAGCTGCAGCTGCAGCCGCGATGACGGCATCAAGATCCACGCCGGCAGCTTGAAGACCCGCCGGCCAGCCTTGAACATCAAGCGCCACCGCAGCCGCCGCGGCCGCCAGAGCGCGACCCCGCACCAGCGCCTCCAGCAGCGTTAAGGTGCTGGGAAGCAGGGGCTTGCCGCATAGCCTCCATGCCAGCGGCTTGGCCGGCCGGACAGCTAGGCCCAACGCCTCCCGCACCTGCGCCCGCACGTACTCCAGTCGCCCCGTGACATCACCGTGGGCACTGTCCGATGCCAGCGACATGCCCACGCCGGGGAGCGCCAGCAGCGCCCCAAGGGCCTTGTCTGTCTGCATCCATGTCCATGTAAATTGCGGTGCGTCGATTCGCAGCAACGGTTCCACAACCACCGCTGCTGTGCCTTCCACCTCCGATCCATCTGTATATGATTGAACAGTCAGCGGAAGATGCAACACGCCATGGGAGACACGCCACAATGCTCCACGCCATGCCTGCAAGTCCCTGACGCGCGGTTCCAGGTCTTGCTCCCAGGCGGCAATCGACGCCCCTGCGGGCTGCGCCAGCAGATGGTCCTCCAGATCGCAGAGAGTGGAAAAGAGCGGGTACAGGCAATCCACGACAGGGTGGTATGCTTCCGTCGCGGCCCTGAGGCACGGTGGGAAATCGATTTAAAATTCGATTGAAGAGCTTGGATGAAAACCGAAGAACAAAGAAACCGGGAAAGTAGAACATAAATGACATCGGTTGTATCCAGTACTAAGTTGGCAGCTTCTTAACTCACCTTTCCTCTGGGCGCAGAAACCGCCAATATGATAACTGTAGTGGCGACGCCGCAGCGGACGCCACCGCCGTACACGCCCCTGACGCAACGTGGTGAAGCAGCAGCCGCGCGCCAAGTGCCACCTGCGTACAACGAAGCCGCGCGGCGATGCAGCGCAGCGCCGCCCATTCCGCTGAAGGCACACCCGGCAAGAACGGTTGCAGCAGCTGGCTATAGCGCAGGTCTAGTGGCTGTAGCTGCTCAAGCTCAGCTGGCATTCCGCCTGCCGCAGCGGCGGTACGTGTTCGTTGCCGCAGCTGCTCTGACAGCGGGTGAGACGTCAAACTCCGCATAAGCTCTGAAACTAGTGCTGCCAGGTCCTCCGCTAGGGGAGATTCACTCCCTGCCGCGGCCGCGTGCGGTGCCAGCACCGCTGCAAGGCTGCCCTGTTCACTCGCCGCAAGGTCGCATAGCAATACTCGGTAATTGCCATCGAGACGGCAGGCTCGCTGCGCCAGGCACTGAGCAGCTGCCCACGCCAGCTGCTGCAGGTGTAAGTTAATTGCTCTATTGCAAGCACCCGGCGGTGCCAGCGCTACCTCCTCGGTATAGTCAGCGCCCCTAGCGCCGCCGTGCAGGACAGGCGCGACAACCTCCGGTGGCATGTATTGAAGCAGCCGCATTGCTGCGTCGCGTGTTGCCCCGCTGGCATTACATAACGCTGCCTGCAGCCGGACCGTCCACATCGTTTGGCGCTTGTCAATAGAGACTTTATCGCCAAATCCACAAGCCACCGCAGCGGCACACGCGCCGATGATATAACGCAGCAGCGACACATCGCGCCGCGCACCAGCAAGCGCCGACGCCCCTGCCAATTGTTGCACCGTCGCCGCCACAGGCCAGGCTGCGGGCGCCGCCAGCATGCTCGCCTCTAGCTGCTGCGGAAGCAGCGGCTGCGCGTCCAATGCCCGCAACACCCGTTTGCCAAACAGCGAGCCATCTGCTTGAACAAGCGACAGCAAAATCTCTGCCTCAGTGCCTTTGTTTTTATCCTTCGGCTGTGAAGCGGCCACGGGGCCCGGCAGTTCACCTTCCCACTCCATCTCTCCCTCACCATCAGGCGCCACCGGGGGCTGCAACCTTGGCGACGCCGCGCTGACGCCCTGACGCTCCACGGCATCCAAAATGCCCTCAGCTTCTGCCGTCTCTGCTACTGAGAGGATCTGCCCTCGAAGGTAGACGTGGGTCCATCCAGTTCGGACCGCCGCTGCTAGGGGCCAGCCGCGTGCAAGCAGCGCTGCCGCCAGACTTGCTGCTGTCGCTGCCTCGCGTAGCCCCGGCTGCCATTTATGCGATCGTGCAAACAGGCGGCACATGGCCAGGTGCC
Source organism: Volvox reticuliferus (assembly GCA_019650235.1). Classification (NCBI taxonomy): domain Eukaryota; kingdom Viridiplantae; phylum Chlorophyta; class Chlorophyceae; order Chlamydomonadales; family Volvocaceae; genus Volvox; species Volvox reticuliferus. Next base: position 1,229,739 of record BNCP01000004.1, read on the forward strand.
CCCGTGCTAGCGCGCGCAGCAACCGCTTGCCCGCAACACCCTGGGACCGCAGCACTGCTTCTACGTCTGCGTTTACCACCGCGGTATCGGGCCCAGGCGCTGCTGGTGCTGGTGCCACCGGCGCCGGCAGCAAGAAGATTTCAATTCCCCGATTCCGCATTGCACGGGACACCTCGCCATGGCGCGGGTCCAAGGCCAGGATGAGGCGGAACTCAGGATGCGGATGAATGACCCGTGGGCCATCCGCAGTGTGACCGCACTCGTTGAGGTACAGCACACCATTCGGTTCAAGCAGTGGATTGAGGCGGTCCAGCACCGTTGGGTTGCACAGATTGGCGCCCTCCAGCAGCACCCAGCCGCCACGTTCAATTGCGCGCGTCAATGCGCCGTCGACCCACTCAAATCGCCCGCCTACCGCTGTCGCCGCCTCGTCTGCAAGCAGGGCCGCAAGGTTGTCCAGGGTTACCTCGGCGGCAGAGGCCGCAGTGGCCGCACTGGCACCGCCTGTGGCACCCTCCAGCAGAGAAATGGCGACACGGCAGACCCCCATAACACTGCGTAATCCATCCACCCGGGCAGCCCCAGCCAAAATAGGCGAGGGGGCGTCCGCCTGGCGCTCCAGGGCAGCGATAGTTGTCGTGTGGGTAGACCAGGCGGCCTGCAGCTCCTGCGCCGCCGCCAGCTTACTGGCGTCTACGTCCCCAGTCACACCACCGTGATGGAAGCTGATGGTTAGCAATTGCTGCGAGAGGCTCTGCACAAGCTGCTGAACTTGTTCCGAGGCCTGCGATCGTGCGATGCGTAAACAAGAGGACCACAAGCCACATTGGGAGGCCAATAGATTTGGATGCAATATATCTATTCAAGAAGCCTACCGACCATCACAGAAATCACGAATCCATTGCGAGTGCAAGCATGTCTAACACGTGCCTGCCTAAACGTGCAATAGCTAGAAGGTGCCCGCCCCGAATCGGCGGTCAACCCACCTCTTGCAACCGCCGCTCCGGCTCCAGCTGCTCGAAACTGCCCAGCAGGTCGCTTGTGTCGGTGCCGCTGGTCAGAGATATCTCCAGCAAACGACGGCCACATAATGTGGCGGCGCTGCGTGCAAGCGCTGTCTTGCCGGAGCTAGGGCCACCCACCAGCAGCGCCATCCAACCATTCGACAGCGCCTGCAGGAGACTTTCGAGCAGCGGCAGCGACCGGGGCAACAGCTGTAACTCTGTTGAAGCAGCGCTGGTGGATTGGGACGTTGCGGCCGCAGCTGCGGCCGCAACCGTAGAGATCGCACTGCCACCATGGTCAGCGAACCTAGAGACAGTGGCACGGCCCACCACGACCGTTTCTGGCGACAGCAGCACAGGTGGCTGTTGGTTCCAGCCCACCGGCAGGGAGCCCCACACAGTAGCAAAGAGCCGTAGAAGCTTGGCGCGGTCCTCAGTCGTGCGAAGGCGGTGGTTGAACAGCATTTGCGCAAAGTGTTGTGCGGCTGCATCGGACGCCGCTGCCTCAACCTCCATGTCCCTATGTATCGTTCCTCTGCTGCCCGCCTCCCCCTTAGCGTCCGTATCCATATCATCTGCTGCTGACAGGCGATCAGCCTGCTGCGGCAAAGGCGCGTGCACACTTCCCTCCACCAGCTCACACCAACGCAGTAAATCACGAAGGTTGAACTCCCACGGCCCGCCTGCCGCCGCAAAGTCGCGGACGCCTGCCACAGTAATCGCAGCTGATCCGCCATCGCGGCCACTGTCACCACTGCCAGAGGCGGCAGCCTGCATGGCGTCGAGCAGGTCGACCATGCGGCGTAGCAGACGAGGCGGTACACGTGGGTGTAGTGTACTCGCAATAAACAATAGGTCGTCGCGGCGCAGCAGCTCCACGCTTACACGCGTGAAGCGGTTGAGGAAAGAACGCGGAAGACCTTTGCGGCCTCCACCCTCGCCCAAAGGATTCTGCGCAGCGAACAGCCTAAACCCGGGCGCGCAATGGAAGGACGCGCCCAGCTCCGGGATGAACACCTCCGACCGGTGGTCTAGCAATGCGTTCAGCCCCTCCAGCACCGACTGCCCTGCCAAGTTGAGCTCGTCAAGCAAAACCCAGTGGCCGGCACGCAGGGCGCCCAGCAGCGGCCCGTCGCACCATGCGAACTGCCCCGGCGCACCACCTGGTGCGGGCAAGTCTGCGCCCAGCAGGTCCATCATGTCGGTCTGCTCCGACAGGTTGATCCGCACCAGTGTCTGCCCCACAGCCTTGGCCAGAGCCGCCACCAGGCTGGTCTTGCCCACGCCGGGGGAGCCTTCCAGGAGCACCGCCTTGCGGAGCTGCATAGCACGCAGGAGCCGGAAGGCATTGCGCGCAGTGGTCGGTGCGCGCAGCGCAAAGCCGCCAGCGCCGTCGCCGGCAGCCTTGTCCAACCGCGCCAAGGGGACGAAGAATGGCGGGATGCCCCACTGGCCGTCTGGCGGCGCACCAGGCATGAAACCCTTGGCGGCCATGTTGGCGGCCGTGTGAAGCTGGCCTTCCGCCAGCGCTGCATGAGCGGCAAGCTCCGGGGGAAGCTGTGCCGCGAGGAACGTAGAGAGACTGCCGCGCAGGTTGGCGGCAGCTGCAGCAGGAAGGCCTACGCCCAGACCGATACCTGCGGAGTGAAGGGTAATGCTATGACGCATGGATTCCCTAGCACCAGAGAACGGGACATAGAAAGAACGCCATGATCAAAGCAAGCAACATGTGAGCTTTTTCGTGTTGAGGAAGCAGCCCACGCCAATATCCTGCGCCGGCTAATCCAAAACACCGTGTCGCCGTCGCGCAGGCGGGCAGTCTCGCGCCATGCATATGCTGCATCTACTGCCCAGGCCTCACCCCGTCTACGGTGCCGCATAACGGCCAGACCACGTACCGTCGAGCAGGGTGAGATAAGCTCCGTGAGCATACGCAGGCAGCGCGCCTAAGTTTGGCGAAGTGGCGTTGACAAAGCCCACCCAGGCCAGCAGATCACGCACACTTAACAGCTGACGCGCGCCGCTAGGCTGCAACCTTAGGTACTCCTGCCAGAACCGCAGCAGCCGTTCGGCGATTGCATTGCGGTTGAACGAGTCTGCAAAGGTGGTGTAGCCGCAAAACGTAGCAAAGAATGGCAATAATCAGAAAGCGTCCGGGGACGGCGCTTTGCGGCAGGGCCACGAGCAATTTTCAACTGGTAGGTATTAAGAGCTTTCGACGTGCATCATATGAGCACACCATCGGCTAGTTTTCTGCTGTTGCAAGCGGCCATATTGCGTGCAGCTCGCTGGCATTACAGTTTCCAGGAAGGTCGGTTTACATGCAGTCGCTTCCTTCTAAATGACTACGGCATTATCAATAGCCGCAGCTCAGAGTTCCTTTTTCCCAAAATCCATAGATAGCAAGGTGACATGAAATCGGGACAAGACCTCAGTACTTTTGATTATAATACGAAGTTATCCGGACGATCCCCGCAGCCAAGCCAAGCCATACTAACAGCATCCCTCACCACACATACCTGCCAGCCGCTCCTCCAGAATCGCGCGCATCTCCTCCGGATTGTCCATGGCAGGGACCCAGATTGTGGTGAAGCGATTGGACAATGCCGGTGACAACTCCTTCTTGCCAAAATCGCCACCGGGGTTCATGGTGGCGAGCAGACGGAAGCCGGGTGCAGCCACCACCACCTCAGCGCCCTCGCCTCCGCGCTCCGCAAGGGTGAGGGTGCGGCCAGGCTCCAGAACACTGAAGCCATTGAATCCAATCAAGGGGAGAATTTGGGAGGCTTACACAGCTGCTTACGTCACAAGGGGCACATGACACCCTGAGAGCATGCACATGGAGGCACCAGCATCCATGCGCATGCAAACGGCAGTGCAGAATGGTGACGACGGTAGGGTCCTTTCAAGCAACATGCTGACAAGCTGATGGTGTACAATTCTCCAGATGGTAGTCGGCAGTGCTGGATGGCGCATGTGCAACTCAGAGCCAACAAACAAAGTTTTAGCTTGCCTGTTAAGCCGCTCTAGTACCGCATCTTCCGCCAAATTGATCTCGTCCACCAGGATCATATCACCTCGGCGCATAGCCGTCACAAGTGGCCCGTCCGCCCATGCAAATGGCGCGCGCGCCTCAGTCGAAGCTGCCGCCGCGGTAGCAGCGTCCGCCTGCAAGACTTTGAGCTGCTCGTCCAAGTCCGCCACTCCGCTACCGCTGCCACTAGCCGCTGCCTTCTTTAATGCCACCCGTAGTGCCTTTCGCGCATCCTTTCGGCCACGCGCGGTAAGCTCCGCCAGCGCCTTGGAGGTTGCCTCCGCCGTCTGCATTACCGCCGCCGCCAGCGGTGCGATAGCCTGTGGTCCAAGCTCTTCCGGCACCAGCGGTGCCGTAATTCCGAGCGCTACTAAAAGTGGGCTAGCCGCCACGCGCAAAGCGGCGGCACGGAGGTGCCCGACGGCACGTTCACGGCCGCGTGTGGGCCGGAATCCACCCAGGAAGTCAGATGTCTCGGTATGCTGGTTGCAGTTAAGGATGTGCAGATGCTGACGGCGCATGACAGCCAACAGCTGGCACACTGTGGTCTTTCCGGTGCCGGTCTCGCCCACTAACAGCACTGGCTCGCTGTGCCGCAAGCACCTGCATAAGCCATTTGGTGAAGCCGTTACGTGACGGTGGCATGGAGGGAGGTGGCCTCAGTGCGCGAGTAGTGAGGCGTCGTGGAAGGTTTAAGCCTTTCTGGCTTAATGGTGTTATCGCTGCGATGCCCTGCACGTCTCCTTTAATAAGAAGAACCCTTCAACTGAACCACAAGGTCTTGATTAGGTAATAAAAGGGACAACGTGATGGCCCGGCCAGACGGGTGCCTTTGGCGATCCCTTTGCCGCCTCGAAAGCAGACCTTCGTTCAGCCGTCCCCGACGCACCTCTCGACCAAGGTGTACATCCGCCTCATGCTGCGGGTCCAAACTACCCCTTTCAGGGCGGTCTGCAGCGCCGCCTTGGCGCACACGGTATCCGCCCCCACGGCATCGGTCGCCATTGCATCCTGCTCTTGTTGCTGCTCTTGCAAGGCCGCCTGCAACGCCCGTATTGGCGCATCTCCTTCCGACGAGAACACGGCCTCCAAATCAACCTGCGTGCGAGCGCCATGGACGAGATTTAGGTTACGGAGGGGACTAAGATATGGTCGATAAGGTTTGTAAAGTAATGCAATGCGCAAGTACCGTCACGCCGTCCATGAATTGCTCTCCCCACCTTGACCATAACCCACCTTGACGTTCATGACCTTCTCCAATATGCCCACCACTTCAGCACGCTCGCCGGGCGTGCGCAGCCGCTCGCCCAGCAGCAGAGCGCCGTCCGCCGCCAGCGCCTCGTAACCCACCGCTCCGCGCTCCGCCCAACGGAACAGGTCACGAGGCGTGATGAAGCCGTGCTTGCCCGCGAACACACTGGCAGCGTTGCGACGGCGTTGCAACTCGCGCTGTACCGCCACGAGCTTTGCTGCGTATGAGGGTGCGATGGCGCAACGCTTCTCCAGGATTTCAGCCAGCTCCGAATCAGGAATATCGTCGATATGCAGCTCCAAGAACCGGCTGCGGAAGGCACGGCTGAGTACCTTTCGCCCCGCATAGGCACCGCCGGGGGGGTTCTGCGTGGCGAAGAGCATGAAGTGCGGGTGCGGGCGCACTACTTCGCCCAGCTCTGGAACCAACAACTCACGGTTGTCGTCTAGCAGCCTGCGTAGTCGAGGTTATGAGGGGCGATCATTGATTTGTTCCAAGTCTGTGGCTCCTGGAAATTTATATGGAGTTATAGATACGCCCAAAACCCCTTTCTGCTAAAGGCGCACAACCGCCCAGCAACTGATGGCGCCTTAGCCGTCCTAATTTTAACCATGCTGTGCATAGGCACGGCCAACCACTTTCCATTCCTTGCCCCGTACCCACCCTTAACAATGCACGTGCATCCCCTTGTAACCTAAAAAATATTATCGCACATGTGCCTTACATACCACCGTACCTGTTCAACGCCTCCAGCACCTCAGTGGGTGCCAGGTTGAGCTCGTCTAGCACCACCCACCAGCCACGCCGCACCGCCTGCACCAGCGGCCCCTCGCGGAATACAAGCCGCCCCGCCGCGTCACTGACGTATGAGCCCAAGTACTCCTGCAGGTCGGTATGCTCATGGTTATTGATGCGCAAGAAGGTATGGCCGGTTTGGGCCGCCAGGTACGCCACAAGACTCGTCTTGCCGGCACTGGTGGGACCCTGGAGGAGGATGGGGTGCTTCCTGCAGGGTTCGGGGTAGGCCCAGGAGGTTTTCATGAAGATATTAGGGTTCGGAGACTGGATGGTGCAGACACGTTCTTGCGGCAGGTCGTGCGGTGTGCCCAACATAATGGCCAGACGTTCGTCGCGCCGCATTTATATATCTACTCTATCGACTTGTTGCACTACTGCGAAAGCCTGCCCTGTAGCTCTCAGTCCCACCTGATAAGCACTGCCCGTGCCAGGTTGGTAAGATGCTGCCGCACGCTTGCAGTCATGACAAAGCGCCGCCCCGAGCCGTCCTCCTCGCGGCCGCCTGCTGGCAGGTCTAGCGGACCGCGCTCCAACCAAAATGCCTCAAACAGCACATGAGTACCCGCTGAGGGCTCGGGAGGCGAGCGAAGTAATGCCTGGGGAGGTCCAGTTTTAAACCCCGGGTAAGATCGGGCATACGCGATTTAAGAAGGCTGGCCATTCAACGGGGCGGGGCAAACATACCAAATAGCCACCAACCGAGTTCTCTTTAATAGCCACGTAACATCTATTTGCGTTTGACCGCATCCACAAAATCTGGTAAGTCCCTACCCCTCTTTGCCAACAACCTTGTCCAAGAAACTGCTGGACAGAAAGATTCCCGGCTTTCGCCACATTAGGTCTTTCTCTCTCTTGACACATTTATGCATGCGTCGGCCATAGATTCAACCCTCCCCCGAGCGGCACATGCTCATCGGTGTTGTCTTCATTGCGAGAACTCTACCTCGCTCCAGGCTAAGCAACCATGCCGTCCATGTATCATCATCATTAATTTGCTCACTTCCGACTATTGACACACGCACGTTGAAGCCGTACTTCGTTGCCCTCAGGTTACCATGAACACACCTTAATGCTCTTGACCCCCGGCAGTAGGTGCTTGGCGATGAGAGCCTCCATGCGTGGGGCCGCGGCAGGGGCAAGCTGCGTCAGGAAAGCCATGGCCGCGCCGTCGTACAGGGCGCGCTGCACGCCGTAAGATTGTGCCGCTGTGCGCGTGTAGTCTAGCGCGCGGGCCAGCGTGCGTAGATTGTAGGCGGGCTTCTGACCAGCGCCGTCCACCAGCCGGGAGTCCTGAAAGCGCAGGGGCAGCTGAATCCCCTCAAGAAGAGGAAAAAATACCAAAGCCCCGAATGGCAGATTAGCCAGCACGGCAGGCACCAGCCATTTTCCCAAAGTGGCTCTGTAAGTGATGAGGCGACCCCTATATCGCATCAAGGTGATCCATAAGGACACCGACAACGTCCTGCCTACTAGGCGCGGAGTCCGACCTAGATCATAGCAGGCAACGTGTTTGCTTCTTCAGCTACTTCCCTGGTTATGTCCCGCTCTCACCCTCAGCCCATCCGGAGCCGAAAATCATATTCACTAGAGGAGTCACACTGCAAGCGAATTAACGCCCTCCCAAAGCCCCGTTCCGGGGTCACTGTCAAAGCACATCATTCAACAGTGGTCTCCGGACACCCAACATCCCACAGGTTACGCACCGCCTCCAACTTGGCCGTCAGATAGAAGTCCACTACCGCTTCCACTGGCGGTGCTGCGCCTACACCCGCCAAGTACGCCGCTACCAGCGCCGCGAGGTCCTCTCGTGCCGCCGGCTCTGGAACCCACATTTCCGTAAATCGGTTTCGCAGCGCCGCCGGCAGCTCGTGCTTACCGGCGTCAGTAGCAGGGTTCATGGCAGCGACCAGCCGGAAGTTTGGATGACGGGGTACGGCCAACGTGTCACCGCGCTCCAGCAGGGTGACGCTGCCAGCAACGGCCCCTGGAGCCGAGGAATCACCTCCAGCGGTCTCGAGCAGCCCCGCAAGGCGCTCAAGGACCTCCGCCGGGGCGAGGTTAATCTCGTCCAGCAACAGCCACCAGCCGTTGCGCAGCGCCTTAACGAGTACACCCTCGACAAAAGCAAAGGCAAAACCGCCCTCCGCTACCGCTGCGGCGCGTTCCGCGGCTGCCATATCCTGATCACGAAAAATTACGTGGCCACGTAGCTTATCAGTTAGTTGACGCTCGCCAGCCAGTGCAGTGCTCAAAAGGTCGTCATGTTTATGGGGCGTGCTGCAAGTTTTATGCGATCACGCCGACTGACTGACTGTTGCCCCCTCGTCGAGGCTGCTGTGTTCAGTTCTGGACAATGCGTCATAAATGACATGAGCAGGGACTCGCGAATCCGCCTGGACAACACAAACTCACAGACACATGTCGTTTGCAGCAAAAGCAGCCATTCACGAAAGCACAATCCACCCAAGCTCACCGCAGAAAACACCCGCCACTCGTGAAGCAGTACTTCGCTAATCGGTTGTTGCGACCCGCCAACTCGCCGCTTCTTGGCAGGCTTGCCACCCTTTTCGGCCGCAGCCTCCGCGGCGTCATCAGCCGCGGTCGCCGCAAGTTTCATGGTGGCGTTATTGCTATCGCCTCCAGTGCCATCTGCTGCTACCTCCACCAGTCCCGCGTCGTGCAGCTTGGTCAGTGCACCGCGAAATGCCGCTAGCAGCTGCGACCACTTACGTCGTTCAGCCAGCCTGGCTACGCGCGTCAGGTACTCGTCGTTGTTGCCGCTGCACCAGGGTTGTGCACAGTTGCACAGGGAGAGGACCAGACAGGTTTACGACGGCCGTCATCAGCAAGCAATTGTCCCGTAAACCAAAACGGCAGCAGAGGTCACGCGGCCGGACACACCTAAGCAGCGTCCGCAGAAGGGCGCTTGCCATGCCCGAATGGACAGCTAGGAAGTCACGCGTTGTCAAGACGCACGAGGACATGAACTTAGAAGCGCGGGTTGCCAGACCCGCAACCACGCAGTGTCTACACCAGAAGAGCACCTACGAATTGCCCCCTAAAGTACGTCTCAAATGCACACGAAGCGTGCACGTACGCGAAAGCGGATATGGGTAGTATGGACGTACGCCCCATTAAGGCCGTAAGGCGATGGAGCTGAAGCCGTCTACCCCGGATATCCCCCAGACTTGCATGCACACATAATCCCGTTGCGACTCAGCTTTGACCATTTGCATGAATGATAAAAAAATACTATTGCTGCAACGATGATTTCAAATGAACGATGTGGTAAGCCGCGCTAATTACATCAATACATCTTTTCCCGCCATTACCAGCACCAGACCCGCTCACACCCACCGAGCCCATGTGCGGCGGACGAGCGACATAAAGGTGGGCAACAGCGGCACTAGAGCATCCCGAGGCTCCACGGGCTTGAAGCCGCCCAAAAGGTCTGAGCTGTCTGTCTGCTGGCTCAGGTTGAAGGACACAAGCCGCGCGCCCACCAGCGCTGCCATGCGAGAAAGCATCGTAGTCTTACCCGTGCCGGTCTCACCCACTAGCAGGACAGGCTCGTTACAGGACAGCGCAGCTGAAATGCGTTCCATGACTCGCATCGCGTGGCCGGTGCGTGCAAAGGTCCCGCCGGCGCCGGCACCCTGGGCATACACGCCGAGAAGGGCGCCGACACAAACCCACCTCAGGCAAAATCATGTGTGCACATGCAAGCCTAGGAATTGCGGAATATGCAACTTGGGTTTCTACCAGCCGTGCTGGCGCGCAGGCATTCCTCTGTGGGCTAGCATTTGCTGTTGGTAAAGATTGCGTGCGTTAGGATTGGCAAGCAGGGGTCGCACCTGCGACGCGGCTGCTGCGATGTCTTGCTGCTGCCGGTTGTCCCCTGCAATGGGCAGCACCACGCGCCCAATCTGCAGCTGCGGCTCGGAGGGCCCCTCCATCACAGACAACTGCGGCTTGGCCAGTTGCTCCCATTGCTCCACGGCGCCCTCAGGGATGCACCACAGCGCAGCTAGCCCCTGAAACCATCACGGTACATGTAACGGCGAACCACAACCACACACCGTGTGTCGCATGATGGGGAGCAAAGCGTAAACATCTGTCCGAGGATCTATGACAGGCCATGGTTGGTGGGAAATTCGCGTATCCAAATCCCTGAACGTGCACCGCACCTTCAACAATCTGATGCGGGCTTCCGGCCGTGCCACCAGCGCAGCGAAACAATCTGCCGCCTCCATGAATGCAGCCTCTCGGACCCGAGGGTCGATGGCAGTCAGTTCGTCGGACGGCTGGTTGGCAACTGCGGTTGACTGCAGTGACGCTTCCGATGCCTTCCGCACGGTGCGTAACAGCTGGTTATAGCGGCGGCTTCGCAGCTCGGGGTCGTGGAGGTGCTGCGAGGCACAGATGGGTAATCACGCCATTTTCATTCCCGAGACCATAAAGTCGTTCAAAACAATGAATACGCGGTGCAAATGTAAATAATGACTTCACCCACCGTCATACGTCTGCACCATTTAAACACATCCCGAACAGAAAAATGCCGCCCGAGGTGGAGGGCGAGAGCTCCGCGCTTGAGACCTGCCGCGTCCAGGGCCGCCGCCGCCATGGCGTGCCATGCCCCGCGCCGCCGCTGCGAAGCATCGCTTCCAGCTGCCACCTTCTCTCTATCGCACATCGTGACAGCAGCTTCCGGTCCAGAGGCAGTGAGCTGAAAGCTTGGCGCTGGCTGCGCTGACGAGTTGCCACAGCGTTCAACTAAGCCTCCGTCATGCCCCCCGACAGCCTGGACAAAGCATAAGGTTGCAACAGCTGCGGGCAAGAGAGGTAACAGCTGCGGGTATGCTGTTCCCAGCAGTGCCATCTGCTCCGCGTCTGTCGGAGCGTCTACAAGAACTGTGCGCCATAGGCCTCCGAGTAGCTCCTGAGGCACAATACCGCCGGAAAGGCAGGAGAACGCGTGGCATGCACGACTCGCAGATACTTGCACAGGTGCGATGCGCTTAAGGGCTGAAGTGGAGCCCCACGCGCAATAATAGTAACCACGCAGAAGATCCAGAGAACAAGATCAATGTGAACGCGGCGCGCGCACAGATCTCACATCCCAACTTTGGAAGTCATGAAGAACGCCAGTAGCACGCCCCCTCACCTTGACCATGTTCGACATTCCGTAAGCCCCATGCGACATGCCGGCGCCACCATTGCTGGTGGTCGGTGCACTTGTGACAGTTGCGATGATCTGGAAGCCCGGCGCCGCGGGAATTACCATGCCACGGCTGGGCACATGCAGCAAGCGGGACTCCAGCAATGGCACCAGGGCTGCCAGCACGTCGCCCGGCGCCATGTTGATATCCTCCACCAGCACCCAACGTCCCTCTGCGACCGCTTGTGTCAGCGGCCCCGGTTGCCACGCAAACTCGCCGGGCACTGCCGTGCACACGTATGCGCCGAGCAGGCTCTTGGCATCCATCTGGTCATCCAAATGCACACGCACCATGCTGCTGCCATTGCCCGTGCGCGCCGCCAGCTCCTCGACCATCCTTGTCTTTCCGGCGCCAGGTGGGCCCTCCAGCAGCAGCGGCAATCCCTGGCACAATACCAGTGCGGCGGCCTCCAGGTTGCGCCGGACCGTTTCTGTCGCGACAAAGCAATGTCCGCCGATTGTCCCCTTAGCGGCGGCGCCTGCTGCGGCATCAGTCGGCGGCCAAGGACCTGGCGATATTACCTCGATGGCGGCTGTACTGGCTGCCTCATTTGCATCACGGCAGGGGAGTTCAATGCCGCATACCTCCACAAACCCGCGGGCAATAGGTAGGCCAAAAGGGTCCACTGCAACGGAGGTGGCTATGTCGCCGGCGGCCCATATGTTGCCAGCGCTAGAGCCGCTGGCCCCGTCCTCGTGTGCGCCATTTGCCTCCTGAACCCCATTGTGTGTGACTGCATCACGGCAATGCTCACAAGAGGACGGCACATGTAACCACATGGCCGCTTGCTCCAGCGCCACAGCGTTACGACGCGCCTGCCAGGACTCCAACGCGGCGACCTGCTCCGCAGCCGTGAGCAACTGGTCCGACAGCGTGGAGCGGCTCGCGTCGCTCTGCACCGAAATGGCACGCACAGGCGGGACAGTCGGCAATGCGGGTCTGCTGAGCGACAAAACTAGTTAGGATACAAAATTGCGCTCAAAATATTAACACGAGGATGTAGAATACTGGAAGTTTAAACAAAGGACATGCTTGCAACATTGCGACATTCACAGCCCCGCACATTTGGCTCGCTAATTAAGCCTGTCCGGTAAACATAGGGGACATGCCACGCTCTGATCCTGCTCACCATGTTAAGCAGCAGGGCCACTGCTTGCACCGCAGCCCAGCGGACCTGCGGCGACTGCGACACGAATGCAGGATATCGCGTCAAAGGGCGCGACATGAAGCAATGCTACGAGTCCAAGACACTATGTAGGCGCTCGTGAGATGCATAACTCTGCATAACTCTCAACCTCTCTACGCAAAAGCACGATGCCGATATGGCGGGGCAACCCGTGGAAACGAGCAGCTTAGTGCGCCCTGTTTGGAAGGGCGTGGTGTCGTTCTTGGCCTGTTATGCTAAGACCCTCATAGCCCCTCCCGTGATCTAAATACATCGGAAATATGGCACGAAAGCCGTCGATGAGTGGTCACCAAGGCGTTTACCCTACAGCGCTTCACCCGTGCTACAGGCTGGCTCACACGGTGGCGCAATAATTTCAAGAACGGCCCCGCAGCCCACGATGGGTGCTGGCGCAGCCCCGGCAGCAGCTGCAGCGCCCGTAGAGCCGTGAAGACCAGATCCGGGTCGGCGGGGCCGGGTGAAATTGCACCGCTATGCCCTGCGAGCTGCTGTGGGGGTGCTGTGCTCTCCAAGTATCGTTGGACAACACTGCGTGAATGCATAGTAGGATATCATGTAATATATATATGTACAATCATGTATAAATATAACGATATTAGTAGCGAAATGTCGGGACCCGGCGGCAAGGGTGGCGTCAAACCTTGGTCATGGACTGCAAGCCTTGCGCTACACGGTTGGTGGAGCACAGGGTTTGAACATTGGCAGGGGGATTGTAGCGGTGCATGCGTAATCTGCAGCCATGAGCGCTGCTGGTGGTATCATAAAAGAGTGGCCACACCTGCTGCACTGCGGCGCCAGTTCCAGCACAGTAACTAGCATGGCAACAAAACTCCCGTCGACGGCGGGGTTCCCTGACGCGAGCCGCTTTTCGACCAGAAAACTCAGGAGGCGCAGCAGCGAACCGCAGCTGCGGAGTGCTCCCCCCAGTGCCAGCGTATAGATAGGCTGGATGAGCAGGGCCTCCAATATCGCTGCGACCTGGTCCAACGACGCCTGTAGGAGGGAAAGTGATAGGGACGTGAATGAGATACCGGGAAACGGCGTCGACGCCTGCCAGTGCTGCCGCCGCCGCCGCCAACCGTCGGACAGATAGGCGGTGCAAATTCACCTTTCGTGAAAGGACTCTCTCCAAGCCTGGTTCATCTTTTGCGTCAGGAAACCGCTTGAGGAAGTCACGTAAGACAAGCTCCATTGGATAGGGCGATGAAGTCTGCACAAGGTAACTACATTAATTCGTCGCCACATTCAACGTCATACACGTGTTCCGCACATTTGTTTTGCTCGCAATCAAGGAATGCCATGGTTACAGTGATAATTTAGTCAGCTGAATCCGAGCTGTCGTACTATTAAATAATACGATTCAGGATCTGCCAATCATTAATAAATAAACAGCTATCATTTCAAGTACATTATGTTGGAAATGTTTATGAAAAATGCTGGACTCCTTTGCACATTTCATGATCGCAGTGCGGACATAAGTGGAAGCTTTAATACAATCAGCTTGTACTCCTCGGGGCACAAACTGCGTATTCAGATTGCTAACACTTCGGACAGAATTGCATTTGGACCGTGATTAAACGCCCAGCGCCAGCAATGGGGGGATTGTTTTCCCGCACTGGGACAAGCACATATTATGCCAATTACGAGAAAGCCTTTGAGCGTCTGGAGAAGGACAGCAACAAGGTGCTGGTAAGTTGTCCAGGGCTTGTCGTTCCAGTGGTCAGGCACTTCAGCATGACAAATATCTTTATCTAATGTATTTATAACGACACACATTAGAGACTTAAGAAAACCTTCGGCAACGCGCAGGACCGACGTGTGAAGCGCCGGAAGAAGATGGAAGCCTGCAGCAATGTTGGCTTCTGGACCACAGCCGTAGGGTTATGCATTGCAATCCTCCTAACGGCCTATGTAGGTGCAACCTGTTGGCAGATAGCTTTGACATGACATGATCTCGGACGCCGGTGGTTGCTTCCTTTTTCCAGTTTCAAAAAGTTGACAGTCAGCGATGGTATCAGAAGACCATCACCATATTGGGGGCATGGGCGGTGCCCTTGGCATCTGCTCTTTTCTTTCGGGGGTTGTTATGGTTGCTGCGGCTCGCGGAAGCGAGAGACGAACGCTTTTTGCGCAAGTTGGTCGACGCCAAGCGTAAAATGATCAAGGACTTGAAGGTAATATCATGTCAGGGATCACGGTAATCTAACGAACCGTCCGCGTGCCGCGGGCTTGGGGGGAGGAGGAATAATAGTTTGAATAATTTATGGAACCACAAACGTGTTGAATATTACAGGATTCCACGAGATTTGAGCGTACGGCAGCGCTGATCAAGAAGTACGACCCAGATGAGCAGGCGTTAAGCCCACACGCCAATGCACCAGGCACAGCAAGTACGTCTAGGTTCCACTGTTCCAAAGGGTTGCCAGGGTTGAATCCTAACCGCCGCACCACGGTTAACACCTAACTGTCACTTCACCGATGTTGCAGCCTTACGGCGGCGGCCCAATTCCCAGCCACAGCCAAACCAGAGCCGCGCACTCCATGTTGCGCCCGTGCCGCGTCCCGGTACCTCGACGTCAGGTAGTGTGCTGATCCGCCCTGCAGCTGCGGCGGCATCAGCAGCTGTGACCGTCGCAACAGAAACGGGCAAAGCATTGATGCCAGTGTTTGAGTCTCTGGCGAACAACTTGGTGGGTATTCTTAGACCCAGTGCTTACCCATGTGTGTGTACATTCTGCGCCTCCTGTCGTGGAGCTGGTGTGACTATATGTTATCAGTCATCGCGCTGCGTATGAGAAAGTGGGGGGATTGCTTGACGCACCATCTCGATGCGCACATTGCCCGTTGAATTGTACTATTGTACTAACTGGATGCTGCCGCCATGCATGGCTGCGCGATCAGGCTTTTAGAGGGCCCTAATGCGTTCGAAGCCATCCGTATTTTTAAAACTGTTCATCTTGAGCAGACATCTTTGAGCGCGTGCCCATGACGGCTTATCTGTTCTAAAATTACAGGTCGGGGATAACCCTGTGCTGCTTCAAGAGGCCCAACAACTGCGGGATGAGAATGTGGTCCTCAAAGCCAAAATCGCCGAGCTTGAGGCACAATTGGGTCAAAAGAATGCTGAATCTCAAGCTGACGAACCAGCAGACGCACCTGAGAAAGCTCAGGTTGCGTCGTCTGGCTAACGCCTAGGGCAGATGCCCAACGCAGGATATTGCAATTGTGATTACAATTCATGATAAAAGTGGTGTTTTCTCGATAGCTCGGTGTAGTATATGTTAGAATTGTGGGTAGGTAGCTAGTTAGGGACCTGGCTATGGCAGGTCTGTGGTTGCAAAGTCCCGCGGTAAATGTCCGTCGATGTACCTTTGACTGATGGTAACAGCAATCCCGTTCACGATTTATCCCGGACCAGTTGTTAGCCGCCTGTCAACTGCTTCCGGGGTGCCAGCGGCCTTCGCCCCGAGAAAATGTACGGGTTGTACAGGTCGCGGTACTGCGCAGGCCTTGGGATGCTATCCGACCAGCGTTGCAATAATGCGGGGAATCGTCCGCCAGCAGCTGCAAACTTCAAGGTTGAGAGTTTGATTGGATGTACCCTTGAGTAGGCTTAGTGCTGGGCATATGTTGGCACAGGGTGTGATAGGAGATTTTGATCGAGGACGGTTAAATTGCTCTGCATCGTTTCTTGTGTAGGATTGCGAGCACTAAAGCAGTGGATTTGTGTTGAGCATATCCCTTTTCGTGGCAGCAACGTAAGTAAGGATAACCATTACGCATTGGTTGTTAACATCCAGCGTTAATTCGGTATATAGGTTATGATGGAGTCGGCCTTCAGTTGACAGCTTTGTATTATAGCTGGTAATGACGTACTAACCATGGTATCTCCTACTATGGCTCGCGGCAATTTGCCATGTTACATCCACAACCGACTCTTCTTGCCATTTGCCAGCTTCCGATCGGCTCTTGCATGCTTGAGAATTTCGCATCATCTACCATCATCTACCTCTCCTTCCAAAGCAGCTCTTCAATTCCGTAGACCTCTAGCTCCTGGTAGGGCCAAGTAGTGTTAAGACAATTTCATCATGACAGACTGTTTCGAACACCCACGTGCTGCCAACCTGGAAAGATTGTTGTATGTCAGCGAAGTCCTGCAGGGTTGCGGGCTTATGGAGCCTTGACGCCCACTGTTCAGCCTGTTCCTGGGATACCTGCACGTTGAAAGGTATGATTATTCCGGAGGCGCAGAACCTTACCTGAATACATGGTGGGGACCCTCCCATTGTCCCACCTGTGATTGTACACCCGCCAGTGCTGCGCGGCCCCAAATGTAGGTTAACCAAGATACACAAAAACGTACTTCCAGTTCGGCAGCAAGCGGTAACGTGACAAGTTCGGAAGTCGGCACCGTCGGGTCATCAAAGCTGTCCAGCTGCGTTGCATATGGAACGGTGGTTAGTGAATCATCTGTCGATAACAAATGTCAAGAGAGGAGGAAAGCTGTATCGCGGCATTAACGAACGTGCGGACTTGCCGTCTCAACCGCCTGGAAGCCCGCACGAGATTCTGACTCCTGGGCAGCAAGAATCAAGCTTGCGCGACATGATGCCACGACCCCTAGTGCGTCCACCCGTCGCCAAGCGCGTTCACATTCCACAATATCAGCAACACACGCTATGGGTTGTGTCGCATAATTCCTGCAAAAAAACAGGGCACCTGTTTATAACAGCTGTTGCAGGACTGCAGGGAGAAACGGTGATGCGTACGGCAGGTACGCAACTGAGTTGCAACCATAGCTACCATAACAGCTAACAGAAGACCCAAATTACAGAATACATGTTATATGTAAATATATGACAACAATAAGTATACCTTGCAAGAGCTCCCCCAACAAAGCCACCTTATTGAGTCTGTACTAGCAAGGACCACAGAGATGAGGGAGAAACCCTATACAACACTGCCAATAACGGAGAGAAGGAAAATGAATCTTAACTCTCCAAAGTCACCAATAGCTCGACTCCCTATTGCAAACATCCCCTATTCCACGAGCAACGTTTGTCCAAACTTGCCTCGCAAACTCAATTTCCGGTAGGTAACCGAAAACATGGACTACAACGAAACATAAGCTGTGGCTCTTTCAACCTCAACCCGGCATTACAGCCCTCATTCTTCCCGCAGGTGAGAACAACAGATTAGAAATTCAATTCCACTATATGCTGCGCAAGGTAAGTTCTTTTTCAACGTCTAAACGCTTCCACTGCAATCCCCAAATGTTCCAGTTGAGCCTCCTACGTCCCTCAGGTCATAAGTTAATTCATAATGGAATATGAACGCCTTTTGGCTTGGTCTTAGGTCCTGACTAACCCCTCATGAACGAACCTGGTTTAGGTACCCGTAATAAACTTTGTATTTGAAGGGCTGAAATTAAGCCAATAGTTTAATTAAGGTATGTCTGGAAGAACCGAACGTAATATCCTCATGTATCGCCGCAGGGATCTCCCAGAATCGATGTCGGAGGGTGACAGATGTGATGCATTAAAACACCTTCCTCGAATACTCTGGAAGGTATGCACACTTACGAGCTTCGTTATGAGCGCCATTTCCGTCAGCCATTTGACAATCGTTGAGGATGGGGATTCAACGTCAAGCGCATGGGGAAAGGCATGGGAAACGCAAGGGAAGCAGGATGATGGAAAACTATACATCATTACCGGAGAGAATCTTGAGGGTCCCGACTGCCCATAATGTTTCACCGATAGAAAGGAGCTTCTGGAAACCAGGGTTTCCATTTGGTCTAAGACTCCTTACCCATCTCAGCGGCTCCATTTAACATGGTTTTTGGCGTTCGAATCTAATGCCCAAAATCTCTTCAGATTTCCGGGTCTTGTGTAACTCCATCCCTGCAGGAGCTTTCCTGCCGTTTTGCCACTGGCAAGCTGGCACGCAACAGGGATAGACTTCTAAATGCTTCAACAAGGCGCCCCCTGCCTAGATCAGGAGCTCCCGGGGCATCTCATCGTTGCTACCTGAACATGATTGGGGAGGAATGGGCTATCGAGGTCCAACCGGGCGTGTCGGACCCATACCATGGGCAACAACTAGCAGAGCGCACCATGATACACAGCAACCAAGTCGGGCGTTTGCTGTTCTAGCATCAGAGTTGGCGGACAGGTTTTATTAGATTTATGGAGCTATACCGCATTCACGTATCATTGGACAGGTGCCAGTACAGCACAGAGTTGAGACGTGGCGCGCAACATTTGCTGCAAAAGCGGGCCTATGATTGCTCATGCATTCAGCGGATGTTACTCTGACCACACTGACATGGATTATGGCTTTTCTGCATAAAGTTTCGTGTTGCAGGCACCCGAGGCTCACATGCAACCCGAGTATGATAACTATATTTAAGTCGTGGTCTGCAGGCAAGAAAATATATGTATATAATATATTCCATGGCCATACCTATGGCGCATCCTATTATCTAGGCTTTAGGATATGACAGTCTACTAAAATTTACATACCTGTTGTAGTCAATCACGTTTGGACATAGCTCTGAAGCTTGGTCAGAAGTCATGCCCTGCATTACAAGGTTCAGCATATCAACTCGGTTTTCTTGTTAACACGACGCACAGGAAAGATGGGCTCAGGGGGGGTATGATGGGAGGCTGGTCGAAATGTTGATGCACTCGTTTATGTCACGATCGGTGAGGCAGTTAAGAACTTCCGTGTCGGTGTGTTGTATCATGCCCTAATGAAATGGTTCGCGAGTTATTGTCAGATTAGACATCTTATATACTCGTTTTCTGCTAAATCTCGTTACACACTATTGTCCCCAGTGGGGTAATAAACAAAGGGATGGGTCGAGCCGAATGGGAACACCGATGCAGATGCGACGAAGAATGGCCAGCCAAAGGCCCAGCAACTACACCGATGACTACGTACGTACGCAACTCGAAAAGTAACACCAATGACACACCGCCGCCTACAAACCTTCCCTGCTGCTCCAGAACCACAACCGTTCGTACCTCGAGTGTAGCAGAAAACCGTAGTTTTCTTCGCTACGCTTCAGAAAACTAATCAGTTTTTATCATAATACTAAACGGTGGGTGCCGGTATATCAGTCGCCGCAACCACTGTAACCCAAGTGTGACTTAATGACATGCATGTTGACCGCAACAGATAATCAGACCTGTGTTAGATCGCGTAAACGGCGCGCAACATCTGCTGCCGCTGTATGCAGAACTTCGACAGAGGGTGAGACGGCCTGCCAGCGTTCCGCCTGGGCTGTGGACACTTCAGGTATGATGCCCAAAGTACTTGCAAGCCCCTGCAGATCAGCAGCGGTGGATTCCTATGCAGCTATTTGGGATAAGCAGGGGCTACACATTCCACATGTTTTCCATAGTGAAGGCACATTGCGTCCGCTGACACATACATATATAACATTCCCAGACCACACATATCCATACCCAGTAGTGGCCCAGCCAAAGCGCTCGCAATGCCGCCTCTTGGACCTCTTCATCGCTAAGTAACAGGTCCTCGGCATCTACATCTGATGCTGTTCCAGAGACGAGCCTGCGTATCGAATGCATATGGGTGAAGCTGACGCTGTGTCCCAGCATGAGCATTATCAACAATACAGGCGTCCACAATAGAGAAGATTCATGCTCTGGGCTAACAGACAAAGGAGGTGATGGCTCGCAGGCAATAATATCGTGATACCTGCCGAGGGAGGGACATCGCTGTGTAACAACTTCAAGCTCGCGGGAGAGCGACAAGATTTGAGACCGTAATTGTGAAATCTCTTGAGCTGCGGATATCCCCTAAGTAGCATGCGGACGGGGATGGGTGAACGGGCTGCTTCCCGCCTTTCTTTTGGGTTTGGTAACAATGGCGAAACACACCTTCATGGGGCTTAGCCACATTGATGAATTGCACCGAATCTAAATAAAGATTGAGTCAATGATGAAATTTGCGATTGGGCGATGGTACCACAATTCCATTCCGGTTAGGGCTTTAAAAGATAAAGTTTGAACGGAGGACTAAATCAATAACCAATGCATGAGTAGAATTATAGCGTCATTACCTGGTTATCTGGCTTAGAGAACATAACACGAACATCGTTCGTGTTCCGTACGTTGCGGTATTCATGAGAGTCACTTCGAGTTTTAGAATGAAAACTTCACAGCTACCAAATGAAATTAAATGCGACACATCCTTGAGCAAAATGGGCGATTATTTGAGATTATCGACGGTGCAGGTGGTGCAGGCTATCGATTTAGCCGAACTTGACAAGACCATCAAATGGCTTGTATCTAAGGTCCAGGAGCTACCAACAGCTGACCAGGTACACTTATCGGTCTTTAATTATTAAGGTTTTGGCTTTGAGTGTCGCCGTCTGCCTACTCATTCAGGCCAACCAGAGAACAATTGCGGACTCGCTGCTGCAAGATCAAATTGATGCACTGCGTAGAGAAAACAACAGCCTGAAGGATGTTCTGGCGCAGTTGCAATCGAAGCAGGTGGGGCATGTCATTGCTGTCACGCCAAGCCTGCAAAAAGTTCAGTCGGTTGCTTTTAAGGAAAGTATTATGTCTGAGTTGGATGAACACGAAAATATCTCGGACGTTAAGAAGCGTTCGGTTCGCTTTTCGAAGCGGCTTCGAGCGCAGGGGCAAGGGAGCAACACAAAAATAATTACGTAATGGGTGACCTGATTGATGGGTTCAGCCTGATGATTAGCAGAGATTGGACGTATATTTCAGGCCGCGCATGTCCCCCGTCCATGCGGTGGTACATCGGACAGATATTCGCCTTTGGTAATGGACAGGGCCCCCCGCTTGATGGACAGTGGAGGATGTAAAAACCACCGCGTAGCGTCAAATTGCCGCAATTCTTCGCCTTGTCACTGAACCCCTGCGACCTGAATAACTGACCTGACCAGGACGACATGGAGAGCCGACTCGATACGAAGCAGGATCGCGATCAGGCACCGGCAGAAGACGCTGATGCTGGAACTGGTTCCAGCGAGGCTGTGGCTAACGACCCTCTGGCGGCGCTGGAAAGCCGATTGACTGCCTTGGAGCAGCGTATAGAGCAGCTCCCATCGACATCGGCATCCGATGAAACCGAGGCAGCTGAGGCTGCACCGGCGGGATCAGACCTAAATTCCCAATTTCAGGAGCTCCTAGCGGGTCATCGGGCTCTTGCTGCAACCGTGTCTGGGCTCCAGCATGAGTTGGAGTCCAAGCCCAACCGAGTTGAGCTAGACTTAAAGGCTAACCGGTCAGAGCTCGATGCTCTCCTGAAAGCTGGCGTCAGCGTGGCGACTGTAGGTGACAACCTACCACCCGCCTTGTCGGTCAAGGCGGACGGATCGGTGGATAACGCGGCGTTGGTTGAGGCGGTGAATAAGGCTGCAACGGAGGTTGCAGCAATGCGAGGCCAGGTTGCAGTGATACAGGACCGCCTCCAGGGCAAGGTGCGCGCATGTACAGCGGTTTGGTTCCGCGCGGCAAGGCTGATGGTGTGGTTTCTTGTGGTAAAAGAGCCATATAAACACGACGTAGATCCAGATATCACTTGCAGATGGTTCTGGTGGGAATTCTGGATGGACATGATGGCAAACAAACTACATAATGACACGGCCTAACTGCGGGGATATATAGGGGACCGCTTTCCCAAAAATGGTAGGGGGGTGAAGCACCTCCGACCGGACGGGCGCCATACTTGCAAGCATGGGTACAGGGTTTCCGGTATGAGCTCATGACCAGGAACTAATGATATGCAAATCGTGTATGATTGCTTCGGGTCGCCAAATCACGGACCCCACGTGACATAGTTCGTCAAATTTGCCTGTAGGCCGAGCAGGGGGGCGTCGATGATCTGGCTTCGCAGTTGGCTGCGCTGAAGTCACGCCAGCATTCTTCAACCCAGAAGGCTGGCTCAGCGGGCGGGGGTGCGATGGCGGGCGATGATAATGGCGCGCCCGCACAGCTAGGCTCTGGGACGGCACCCGCAGCCACAGCTGACGGCCTCTCAAGTGTTTCAAGCCTGGCGGCTCTGGGTTCCAGCCCGGTCCTAGATAGCATTACCAAGTGAGTGTTGGCACGCAAACCATTGATGACACGGACTTCATTGCCCGCTCGTAGAATGGAAGCGCGGTAGCTTAGGGCCTCTTAAATCCCCAGCCTTTTTGCTTGCTGCACTACACTATAGTTGCCATTCCAAGCTTCAAATTCCGCAATTCCCGCATTTCGCAGGCGACTAGATGATCTTGAGGTGCGCGTCTCGGTTGCGGCGAGCACTGCACCCGCAGCAGCAAGCAGCAACGAGCACGCAGTCGACGCGATTGACTCAGTGCAGGATATCCAGCCACTGTTGAAGGACATCTACGCACGCGTGGACGCCAAGGCGGACAGGTGCGCTGTTGCGAGACACTCGGTACGGAAACTTGTCACAAGGCCGCGCCAGCGTTTCGACTGTTATGGGTTTTCTGTGTTCAAATTAGCGTTGGGGTGTGGCTAACTGCTTGCAGTTGGTACGTGTTCCTTTTGTTTCTTGTTGGGGTGTGGGTCTTGTGGGTCACTCAGGGATATTACCAGACGTCATGTGGGGTTACATTCCTTTGAGTCTTACGTATGAGCTCATGGATTTGCAGGTCGGCCCTCGAGGATGCTCTCAGGCGCCTGCAGGAGATGGCTACTTCCCTGGGCCAGAAGGCCGACTCTGCAGCGCTGACGGAATCGACCACGCACCTAGAACGATTGATCTCAAGCCACTTCAGCGCACATGCCGATAAGCCTGGATCAGCCCGACGGAAACAGGAGCAGCAGTCGCAGGACCTACAATGGATCGTGTCCCATGAGCTGCCCGCGGATGGCATTGGGTATGGGTCTGCTGCATTTGAGAAGCTCAGTACGCAGGTGTCAGAACTCGCAGCGCGCGTTTCTCAGCTCCCTGACGCATGGCCACCCGGTCGCAAGTCGAGTATGGGCATGGAAGGACTCGACTTGTCGTCTGTCCAAGGCGCCCTGGCTGCGCTCCACGGCCAGCTAGGCGAACTGGGGACGAGGCTGGCGGGCAAGGCGGACGCGGGTGAGGTGGCGCGGTTGGAGCTGGCACTCAATAGCAAGGCGGAAGTTGATGAACTGGCGGAAATTCGGCTCGCACTTGGATCCAAGGCAGATGCAGCGGCCTTGGGAGATCTGCAGGTGAGCCTGACCTTAGGACTAAAAACTTGTAAGACTGCCAATGCACGCCGATAATATGGGATTTGCCATGCGAAGCACGTTGCATGGAAGACATTCGCATGAAACCACACTTTATTACTATCATTTTAATCGCGAAGAGAGGTGTGCGCACATTTCCACAGGTGGCAGTAGCTGGAAAGGCGGACCAGGCGGCACTAGATGAGGTTAAGCTGACGGCCGCGCTTGCAGCTGACCTGGCTGCGGGTTCGAACGGTGACCTCAACGCCAATGGCAGCACGGCCGGCGGTGGTGGGTACACGAACCTGCTGGGCGCCATCCAGGGCATGGTTGCCGACAAGGCCAACAAGGCCGAGCTTGGGGTATTGCAGACACAGTTGATGAACAAGGCTTCTGCAGAGGATGTAGGCTTGTTGCGCGCGGCACTGGAGGACAAAGCGTCCGCAGCAGAGCTGTCAGCGCTGATGGCACAGTTCTCAGGGCGGCCGGCCAATTCAGAGGAAATCGCATCTCTGGACCAGCGCATGGGCGACGTGTTTGCGGAGCTGGCGAAGATTCGAGCGGATATGTCTGCCCTGCCGACGGACGCTTTTGGTGCAGCAGCGGCCGCCGCTGGCGCTGCCACAGCACGCGACGTTGGGGACCAAGCGGGCCTGCAGCGCATTGTGGCAGCGCTCAACCGTGAAGTGGGTATGCTGCGCGAGGGGCTAGACACGGTGGCGCACGCGGCCAACGTGCTGGCCGTCGGGCTTGATGCTGGAGTGCGAACCAGCGCCACGGGAGCTGCGACCGGTGGAGTGGAGGGACGATACAGCGAAGCAGAAGGTGCGCCATGTTCTAGACTCTCTATCGAAGGAAGGTCAATACTTATAGGCTGGCTCTCATGAGCCATATTGCGGAATGACTTTTGTGGAACATGACGCTGCTAGGTGCTGCGGGCAAGGAGCATCGTTCACCCCGCGGAGGGTACGAACGGCTATTGAAGCTGCTCGGAAGCGGCGACTACAGGCACAAGATGGAGGCCTTCGATCCAGTGGCGTTGCAACAGATGGTGGGTTTAGACCATATAACCAATACCAACGGGGCCCCTAGTCTAATTGAGGACAAAGGAAGCGAAACGATGCACAGTTCCGCCGTACCTAACTGTTCTCGTACTAGATGCTGCGTGTCAAAATGTTTGTTGTGGCTAGCTGGATAACTCGCCGTTCACGGCCTCCCGCGTAGGCGCAAAAGTTGGCCTACCTGGAGGCAACAGTCAAGTCGCCGGCGATGGGCCGCGCTGGCATGGCTGGTGTTGACTACGGCATCAAGGAGCTGGAGAGGCAGGTGAAGCGCCTGAACACGGACGTCCGGCTTATGAAGGTACGATTTTTATCGACCGCTAGGCAAGACCATATGCTGCGAAGTATGCCTAACTATATATTAACACTAACTTGCCCCTCCCTAACTGCAGGACAAGCTGATTGAGCCAGCGACCACCTTGGGTGTTTCGGGCTCTCGGATACCCCCTGGTGACCATGCCATGCTTGCGGCCCGGCCGATCACGGGCTATCGCTGCATGGCCTGCGACAGGCCGCTGGATCAGCTCGACGTATCGCCAGGACCGCATGTTCCCACGCAACAGCTGCCAGTACGTGTGCCCGCCGCCACAGACACAACGTCACGATCGCAAGTTCGCAGTGGGCGTGGCGATCCGCTCAGTCCCCAAGGTTCTTCGCAGCGGCTTGTCTACGGCAATGACCCCAATGCACGAAACGCGCAAAACTGGTAAGATTTGTTGAAGATATAGCGTGGTTGGTACTGCAGCAGGTATCCATGATAGCCGTTACATTATGTACCATGGACACTATAGTACAGGAAACTTGATCGGGGCCCGCAATGTGTGTCATCACCAGGTACAAGGACACATCGGCGGTAATCGCAGCTGAGGCGCTCCCACGGGACTACGTCGGCCCACATCTGCCTCCTGGGGGCTGGCGCCCAAGTAACCCAGGAACGAATGGCAAGCAACCAGCTATGCAGGGTAGCCTACCCGCGCTAAGTGCGCCCAAAACTCGTGCGCCTCCGGTAAGTGTTTGCCCTTTTACATATCGAACGACCCTCGACGAGTCATGGCAAGTAATCGGTATGCGGATTCGCCCCAGGCCTAAGCGTCCAATTCGCAATGGCTGCAGACCGGCGTGGATTACGAGCCGAAGGGTCAGACAGCCGCTGCGTCGCCCATGGAAGGAGCAGCAGCCAACGTCACGCTGCCTCAGATATCATGACAACAGTTACAGAGTGCCCGCATTCATTCGCATACCTTAAATGATGGCACAGGACCGCAATGTAGAAGGGCAGGTTTGGCGCAAGCGTAGCTTAGCACGGGCTAGAGGCACCGTTGTGGATTAGTAGCTTTTCAGTTACTTGACTGTGCATCTATCTTCATGGATGAGGTTCATAGGCCCATCGTATCATACTTTTCGGGATAGCGGTCATCGCCATCACCACAAATTCTTTTTTATGCCTTGATCGTTAGCCAACCTGCTAGCGGGCATGAACACTAAGGCATGCCGAGATTCGAAACCTGCTAGCTCGCCAAAACACGGGCTGCATTACATACCGTGACGAAATGGTTGTAATACGCAACATTCGCTCCCATGCGCGCAATCCGCAGCAGACGTTTTACTACATCTTGCCATCCACAGCCCTTGAATATTGCAGCCTTTCACATTGAAAACAAGTCGGGCCGCGTAGAGCCCATATTACGCCCGCCGAGAAGCCCGTTCTGTGCAGGAGCCATACCGAGAATTTTGCGGAGCGCGCTGTTGTTCGGATCCTGGCCGGCAGTGATCGCTCCGTTGACGTGACGCATGCCAACTCCAGGCCCTGCCCTCAAAGGGCTCGTGCGCCCCAGGCCATGTACGGATTGAATTGGGCTACCAGCGCTGAACGAGCCGCCAAGGAACCTGTCCGTTAGGCATGAATTAGGATTGGTGATTTGACAGTCCCAGCAATAAGCGTATGCCTGCTATACCGACGCCGGATACTCTTTTTCGAAGCTTACCCGCCAACATCACCGCTGCAGCCGGCACTGTGCCCACCATGTTGCACGCGGTATCCCCCAGTAATGCCCTGGACGCGACCACTTGATGGGACGACCGTCTGGTGTTTGCCGCCGCCGTATCCACCAAGGGCCGGTGGGCTGGAAAGGTTCGCGAAAACTTGTGTCCGCTGCACCGTTGTCACCTGCATGGCCAATGAACGGTTACTAAATATGATAAAATATAGGGTTCAGACCGCAAGTGGAGGCGCAGAACTGATCTTACCACATCGCCTGGAGCCAGTGGGGACAATGGGGTGCGCCCAGTGCCAGGGGCCCCGCCTAGGACTGGAATCTTGGCATTGCTCGCACGCAGAGCCTCCATGTCATGTTGCATGTTCTTGACCATCTCTTGCAATTTGCGCGCCTGCCTGCAAGTGGGGCCAACGACATCAATGCGGCCTCCAACTATGTCCGGAACATGTTTCGTTGACCTTACATAGACTTTTGCGCATATTTGGCCTGGAGGTCTTGCTTGTCCTGCTGAATCTGCTCGTTACACTGCATAGCTTCCTCATACTTGCGCTTCGTCTGCGCCATCGCCCCAAGGGCAGCACTCAACGCCATACCTCACCGGAAACACCAACTGCTCAGCAGGAACATACCTGCGTGTAGGCCTTGTGAACTTCTTCCTGGAAAGCCGTGTCAAGGCGATGCATAAACGTGCAACATGTGTTAGGGGTGCAGCTGGTTTCATTATGTGCATACACACCGGTGTAACGGACACCTGCCGGCAAACAACGTATACCGCAAGACTTGTATGAGGCGGTAATCAGTGGAGTTCGTACCAATGCCAATGGCGGGTTGCTCAATGACCACAGATGCCATGAGCGTACTCACAATGCAACGTACCCAACCGTCGATCTAGGTAGCACGATTCCTGACATAAGTACTTACCACTTTGCGCCGGCAGGCCTCTTGAACTTTCATCAACTTTTTGTTTAGTTGTGACTCTCGGAGCTGAGCCTGCGTGCAAAAGTGTAGAACAGCAACATAGGACAAACACATCGCAGACGTCAGTCGGTTAAACGAAACATAACGGAACATCTTGCGACCTGCAGACACCCGCTGGGATTCGCGGAAATGTACAGTGACCACCTGTAATGCATGTAATATGCTGTCGTAGCATGCATGTTCGCCCATGCCTGCTTCTTTGCCTCACCTGCATCTGCTGCTGCGTGACATAAAACTGAACGGACGCCAGGGCTGATGCCAGGGCTGTCTCGGGACGTTGTCCGCAGAGAAGCATCTGCAAGTCAGAACCAATGATAAGCCCGACAGCTGGGTACGCACGCCAGAATACCCGTACACGCCTACCTTGGCAGCCGATGTGTCATGAAGGGACTGAACCAGCTTAATGGTACTGCATCCAGGAAAATAAAAAATTTCCACCTCCCAACTTTCCTAGCCCCCCAGGACCGGAAAACTAAAACGCGATAAAATTATATTCTTATCAGAATCGATGAACCTAAACCTAAAAAGTCAACAGGCAGATATCTTATCGGTAATATGCTGATATACCTTTTGGTGATAACTGAATTGCATATGGGACAACCGGAGTTGCTCTCCACAATCTGCTGGGCGCATTTTAGACCTGTACACGAACAGCTGAAAGAGTTTCAGAATTCTGTTGCTATGCTTGGAATTCTCTCTCCTAGGCTTGACACTCACAGAACAGATGTTGACACGCGGTGACGACAGCCTTTCCATCCAAGTCGCACCAGCATGAATTGCAACCTAGCATGGTTTGCCCCTACATGTGACGAATTAGAAATCCGTGTCGGTGTCAGTCCTCAGGGACAAAACGGTGGTCAATTTTGGGAGTGTCGCACAAGACGTACAGGCTGTAAAGTCCAAAGTCTTTGCTGTTGCCTTATTTAGTTTTATTAGCAGCCCTGAGGCAAGGAATCAACACGCAGCCAATGTCTCAGCACGCATCGCACCTGTACAGCACAGCACAGCAACTCTCCGTACATAATCAATTGTTTGCCGTTTCTGTCCCTGACGCGTTGGAGCTAAAATTGACCTTATAAAGCAAGAAAAGGCACATATTGTTTTTAAACTCATGTCTGAGCTATCGCGTTTACAGCCAGAACATAATCCTTTTGATACCGTGCACTGTGACATCCTTTATTGTGCTTTCTGTAACATTTCAAGCTTCTTAATACTCCCCGGAAACTTGACGCGCTAAAGGAAAGCTCCCTCAATTGTGTGTACCACGGTTCAAGAGGATGCGCCTACAAGTGCACGGAGCATGTATTGTCAAGGCATGCCTTGAATTAAGCAAAAATTCAGACGATTTAGCAAAAATGGGCTTCAACTTTAGGACCTCCACTACCCTTGAGCCTGTAAGTCAGGCGCAGCTTAGGGCAGGTCAGGCGTCCAGTAGCAACCAACCTGTCTTGGCTTAACTGATTCAAGTTCCATCCTACTGGGAATGTTTTAGGACATTCTCGTAACAGTAAGGGGACGACCTTATGCTTTTATGTTCTTCGACGAGCTACGGCGTGATGCAGGGTCCAAG
Organism: Volvox reticuliferus; assembly: GCA_019650235.1. Classification (NCBI taxonomy): domain Eukaryota; kingdom Viridiplantae; phylum Chlorophyta; class Chlorophyceae; order Chlamydomonadales; family Volvocaceae; genus Volvox; species Volvox reticuliferus. The sequence continues at coordinate 1,259,051 of BNCP01000004.1, forward strand.
CAAATGGTCCTTGTAGAGCAGTCCATTCGGTGAGCCTCCCGTGACCCACTGCAACTGTGTAGGTTTCCACCGCGCTGGTTCCCGGAATATTAGTACGGCGTTCGTGTCCAGTCGGGATCCTTGTCACGCAGGTTGGATGGCTTACAGAAAAACTTCCCGCGCATTTATTTGCTGGTACCTGGTGGCTACGGCCATACTACCGCATCGATGCTTGCAGCAAGGTAGGCGCAGTATAGCCGTTAAAGATGCAGCAGCAAGCCACATCTGAGACGTTTCCCATCCCCCCTCAATCCACTTCCTAGTTAGGGGGGTTGATAACCTGTATCACACACGCAGGCATCCATTGTATGTGGCGAAATACTCGCACCAGCATGCATGCGATGGGAAATTTTGGTTCTTGTCATTCATTAGGTACATGCTGTTTGAACTTGTGCCGCGATTTTGCAGACATCCCCGAGTGCAAATTGTTTCGTTCAGTGATGCGCACCATGCAGTAGAGACAGCCGTTCGACTGGTCATGTCATTATCTGAAGATGGTTGCGAGGATGGCGACAGACACGGCTGCAACGACATGCCTGCACAGGTCAGTTGGGCAGCTTGCTCGTATTGTCATGTCTGTTTGAGATGGGTTGAGTTAGGTCACGGCTCCATTGTTACCCTGGTCCAGAAACTCGCACAGGTCGTGGATGCGGCAGCCATCAGCACGACCTGTGCAATTCTGGATGAGATGGAAACAAATGAAGCGAGTGATGTGACCTCGAGTTGAAATGCGGCATGGCGTGTGACGTGTGGAGTACACGCCCCGTTGCCTCACCAAATACATTTTCCCGAGGGATGGTTCCAAAGAAGGAACACAGACGGAAATTAAAGAGAGGCCCCGAATTGCCAGCAACCAAGAGCACTCGTACATAACTGCCCTATGGTTTCTGGCATTTTGGAAATTTGCGTTTCAATCCGGCTTGCTGAGAGACGCATGAACGTGCTTTAGGCATCCCTTGCTACCGAAAATAACGCTTGTTTGTCCTGGTTTTTGAGTCAGACAATGTACACAGCTGCCCATTTGCGCGTCCGGCTGCCTAGTTACAGCCAGTAGCTATCTGCACAAAATTGACGTCTCGGTGGCCACGTTTAACTTCTCCGCCGATGGTGGCATGGATTTCGTCGCAGGAGTACAGTGTATGATGCAGCTGTTCACGGAGGATTTAGTTGTATCTGTTTAGACGTTGATATTTTGTGAATCATAGGTACGTTACTGAAATGACTTGACTTGACTTGTCGATGCGATTGTGTACGAAGGCGAAGGATGTAATTTCTGCGATGATCCTTACTGCTGCACGCGGCTGAATTGACACTATCGGGGCCGTACAGCAGTAGAAAATTCGGGGCCTTAATTTGACACTTCTTGACTACCTTTGCTGATGTTGGCTATGCATCAGCCTTGTTTTAGTCCTCTCTGGCCTTGGCCGGCAAAACAAAGTTGACAAGATGTTGCAACGATACACAAAGAATATGAGTTGCATCCACTTGAGTCACTGGAAACCCAGCCCATTACCGTGCACAGGAGTAGAGGCAGACCAGGATAAGAAAGATGAGGTGCGTGGGCCGTATGGCGATTTAGACGGTGGTGTGCACCACCACAGGTCTCCACGTGCCTGCGAAGCGCTTCGGAACAGAGTGACAATGTGGGCGAATAATGCATCCACAACGTAAGAGACGTAGTCGATTTTCATGGAAGGCAGTTGAAAGATGTGGCTGTTTTACTTCTTGGTTACTTTTGTCACGGTATCTTTCCGTACATCCGGTATACACGAAGCTGCCCATTTATGATCGCATCGCCCACTCTTTGCATGGGACAATTATAATAAGATATTGGCATTAATCTGCTGTTTTAGTACGATTAAACATGAATATCAGTGTTCCACACGTAGATGCACACGGCTGTGCAATTCGCAGGCACAAGACAAGGAGCCTTGTAACTGCCCCGCGCTTTTGCAGGCGACAAAATGCTTTGAGGGTTTTTGCAGTTGCAGCCCCGGAGACTCCTGTGACAGAGTATCAGCGTCCTGATGCCACCGGTCGCTATGGCAAGTTCGGCGGCAAGTATGTGCCGGAGACGCTGATCCCAGCTTTGGAGCAGCTGGAAGTTGACTACAAAGCAGCTATGGCGGATACTTCGTTCAAGGCAAGGACTTGTGGTGCCCAGATGTGCACGTCACAGTTGGCGGCCAGAGTATCGCGGTCACCTAGGAGGGAATATTTTCATTATGAATTTGTTTTGTAAATATGCAAATATGCACATTTGGCTTTGCAACACAGGCGGAAATGGAGGCTATCCTTAAGGATTACGTCGGGCGTGAGACGCCGCTGTATCATGCTGTTCGTTTGTCAGAGCACTTTACGACGTAAGGAAATGCCATGATTATAGAGATGCCATGATTATAGGTGTTATCTGAATTGAGAACCATATCTCCAAACTTGCAGTGCGGACGGGGGCAAAGCGGAAATTTACCTGAAACGCGAGGACCTCAACCATACCGGTGCGCACAAAATTAACAACTCGCTCGGTCAGGCATTGCTGTGCAAGCGCCTGAACAAGAAGCGTATCATTGCCGAGACGGGTGCCGGGCAACATGGTGTCGCGACGGTGAGCAAAGATGGTAGGAGGTAGCGTAGAAGGTTGTGGAGGGTTGCTTTGTGGCCCAGGGGTTGCTTGTCCCCGCTTGGGAGCATTTCGTTTAGGTGGCCATAGCCGGCGCGTGACTCAGGCGTGCCGTGTACACAGGCCACCATTTGTGCCCGCTTGGGGCTGAAGTGCATCGTGTATATGGGCGCAAAGGACATGGAGCGCCAGGCTCTTAACGTGTTCCGAATGCGCTTGTGTGGAGCCGAGGTGCGGCCGGTGTACAGCGGTACGGCAACTCTGAAGGATGCTACCAGCGAGGCTATTCGCGACTGGGTCACCAACGTGGAGACGACCCATTACATTTTGGGTTCAGCTGCTGGTCCTCATCCGTACCCCATGATGGTAGGAAGCTTGATGGTCCAAACGCTCAAAACGCAGGAGCCGCGGCGCGCTTGCAAGGCATAAAGGAATGGCCTTAGGCCATATGAACTGGAAAGGGGGTTGCCAATCTAGGTGAAAGAGACCATTGCGACTGTGTCTTTCAGTTTCAGCATTGGACTTGTTGTGGATAATCGTCAATGCCGTCCGCGTGTGTTTTGTTCGGGGTTTCCCAAGGCTTATTGGTGCGGCCACGCCGTGCATGCTAGGCAACCCATGCAAATGTTTAATACACAAGGCCAGATGAATACTCAGGTTAGCCTGCTTTATTCTCTCTGAGCTCCAATGATACTCCAATCATCTACAGGTCCGTGATTTCCAATCCGTGATCGGCCGTGAGACACGGGCGCAATGTCTGGAGAAGTGGGGTGGCGCGCCGGACATAGTGATGGCATGCGTCGGCGGTGGATCGAATGCCATTGGCATTTTCCACGAATTCGTGAACGACGCTGACGTAAGTCTGATCCGACGGTTGTGTGTTGGGGCAACAGGAGAATAGGAGGGTCGGAGAATAGGGTAGGGGGCCTTACTCCAATGCGGAAAGCGTCACGGTTGACTAAAGAGATGGGGGGAAGGATAAGAGCTCAGTAAAACTTTAGCCTGTTGGTTTATGTTAGGAGCCAACAGCGAAGAACAGGACAGAGTGTGCTTTCGTTCAGAAGGGAACGGTTTTGATGACGCAGCACGTCTGTCGGTCAGGTTGACAGATCTGTGTCCTGTACATATTTCCCAATTTAAATTCCTCCCTCGCTTTAATATGGCATGGGCACCTCGTCCAAGTTTTGGCTTTATCTGCCGCACGAACGTTCCGGCCTTTAAAGCTTCAATGCCCGTTCCATGCATTCCAACAGATCCGGCTCATTGGCGTTGAGGCAGGTGGTGAGGGTGTGGACACCAACAAACACGCTGCTACACTGACCCGTGGATCGCCTGGTGTGCTGCATGGCAGCTACAGCTATCTGCTGCAGGATGAGGATGGGCAAATTATTGACCCGCACTCTATTAGTGCAGGGTAAGAGGTCTGGATGTGCCAGGGGACTGCGTTTGTCACTGTGCAATTCAATTGAGCGCCTCAGGCCTAGAACTTCTACGCAAAGCGCCCCAAGCTGGGGTCAGGACAGCGCTGGCGACCATCACGACAATGTCATGTGCTTAATATCAAATGGCCGTTTCCGGCCATGCCTCGTCCTGTGGGCTCAGCCTAGGGATGGGCCCAGGGCTAATGTGGGTCTTCGTTGCGCGCTGAGTATCTGCCGTCAGGTCTTCTATAACCTAAACTCAATTTCAATATCTAGTTTCCACTTTGTCGATGGATGCGTCGATGTCGCACGGCCTGCAAACTTACAACAACCGATTGCTTTCAGATTGGATTACCCGGGCATCGGACCGGAGCATTCTTTCCTAAAGGATATCGGGCGTGCTGAGTACTACGCCGTGACAGACTCGGAGGCTTTGGACGGCTTCCAGCTCCTCAGCAGGTGGGACTGAATGGCAATTTTTGGCGAATGTAGCTTGCGGGCGTGGTTAGATCACATTAGGCACATTGTTATTGAGCAAATTGGAACGCACATGTGGCTGGTAATGAAATTGCTCTTTCCCTGGTCATGCAGGTTGGAAGGCATTATCCCAGCGCTTGAGACGAGTCATGCGATTGCTTACCTTGCCAAGCTGGTGCCTACACTCAAGAGTGGTACGCGCGTCGTGATCAACTGCTCAGGGCGCGGCGATAAGGATGTCAACAACGCCATGAAGTACCTACAACTGTAGTTCTACTAGCGTTGCATGTTTAGATCTCCAAAGGATGGATTTCAAAGGGTATTAGCAACAGGACGGGGTTGGGTACCTTGCCAAGCTGGTGCCTACACTCAAGAGTGGTACGCGCGTCGTGATCAACTGCTCAGGGCGCGGCGATAAGGATGTCAACAACGCCATGAAGTACCTACAACTGTAGTTCTACTAGCGTTGCATGTTTAGATCTCCAAAGGATGGATTTCAAAGGGTATTAGCAACAGGACGGGGTTGGGTACGTGCGGAGGGGGAAGCGGAGGGTATGCGACCGACCTGCGTGGTGGATTGTAAGTGTGGGCGCTGATGTCTGAGAAGCGGTCCATACGACTTAGGGTTGGACAAATGCCGGGAGTAAGCGGTTACTAAGCGGGGAGCATTGGTGTAGTACGGCTAGCTTCTGCCCAGCGGCGAGCCTAATCATGCATAGATGCTGAATTATGTATCTATGACCACTGTAAAATATGTTAGTAGGCCTGTTCCTAAGCCGCTTAGCTGAGATTTTGGCTAAGCTAAGTGGTCATCGTGGAAACGGTTAGCTTAGCCAGGGCCGCTAAGTTTCGCCTTAGTGGCTAAGCAGGTCCTAGGAGCTTAGCGGCTTAGCTGACACTTAGCTGGCTTAGCCTATTTCTGAGTCACTTAGGTACTACACCTGGCCAGTGGAGCGCAAGGGCCTTTTGCAAACTTTTAGGAGCTATTTGAGCGGCTCTCTTTCACCAATAAAGACACTTGAGAAAGGACATTTTTACAAACATTAGCCACATGATGCTGCTGGGTGGGAGCGACATTGAGTTGGATCATCATCACCCAGGGGAGATTGTAGGCAACTTTGAAAAACAGTCCTATATTAACATGTTGACATAGATTGCAATTTTAAAGGAGATTTAGCAGTCCTGAAGTATGTTTTCTTGAAGCATTATCCACGACGGCAACTACTTTTAGCCCTATATAGGTACATCTAGGCATAATATACTCTGACTACAAATGAGAGCCAGTGCTGGGTGCACGATATCTAACGGCAACTGCTCAGGGGAGTAGCACAGCATCACAATTTAAACTTGCACATTAATGGTGAATATGGCATGCGGATTTGTAACATTTAAATACACATAATGCATGGAGATTGAACCATTCCCAAGTTCCTAGGGAAAGGACTTTATGAATCTACCTACCCAAGGATTCCGAGGAAAAAGGAGGGAGAGGGGAGAAAAGAAAGGGACGAAGGAGGAAAGGAGAAGGAAAGGAGAAGGGAGTTTGAAAGGACATAAAATAGAAGGGGTAGAGAGGAAGGGAGGAGGGAGGGAGATGGGAGATGGGGGGAGAATAGATGGAAGGAGAAGGCAAGGAGGGAGATGAGGGGTGAAGTAAGGGAGGGAGTAAGAGGGAAATGGAAGGGAGGGAGAAGAGACGGAAAAGGGAGGGGGAAGGAAAGGAGGGATGGCAGAGGGGGGATCCGATTGCCAACTTCCCATGCATGGCCTCAAAGGCAGCAACAACCTCCACCATCTAGTTCAAGTCCTTCGGAGGCCTGGGTACATGGTGCTGTAAGCGTCTACAAATGAATGAAGTCACTTCACAAACTGCGCGTTGTCATGTAGTTTCGCCTCGCTGAGTTTGACGCATGAGGCCAGAGTAGTTACTGCCACTTTATAGGAAACAGAGTAATGTACACCTGCTACCCTCCGATGCATAATCCTAGTGAATTCTCACGCTGAAGGTCTACGGTGCACACATCAATGATAGCCTGCATGTCATATGGTAAGTTTCCTTGCTGACATGTAGTTCGTATCTGCGTGAACCGTGTGTCATCCCAGTGCACTACGGAGTTATTTGTCCGGCTCTGTGCGCCTTCACTTCATTCGATCTTCAGGATAAGAGCGACGCCTATGGAGAGGCCCATACAGTTCGTCCCGTTCCCAGTCGCATCGCCATCCTGAAAGATGGTGGTGATAGCTGGAATGACGGCTGTAAACAACAAAGACGAAGCGAGAATTATGAACATCAAAAGATGCCTTTGCCTCATTAAAAAAAGGAAATGAGACGGCGACGCTCTTCATCTTTAGCAGGGTCCATAATCGACCAACGATCAGGTGTAAGTAAGCCAATCGCACATGAAAAATTAGGAAGGATTCTCGCCAGAAATGTTGTATGCATTATATACAGTTACATTCGTGGTTTCACCGTGGTTCTGCCGTGCACTTAGAAACAGGCAAGCTTGCAAGCGGCTAAGCAAAGGATTGTACGGAGCCGAAACCATCTGGAACCACGAGTCAGCTAAGCGGCTTAGGAACAAGCGTAATGTGCAGAGGCTTGTAGAAGCTACCTTAGTTCAAACCTATTCATGAGCGTCAATTTGCACCGCAACTGAGGCTTACCTACATAGCAAGCTTAGGATTAATGCATAAACTATATGCTTTTATCGCCTGGTCAATTTTGCTTAAGACCGCTCTCTTGCCACCCCGGCCTTCGCCGCCAGCGGGCGCCCACATACCATTTTGGGGCGAATCTTAAAGCAAAAAATGACATTATAACTTCCAAGCACAGCCTTTTTATTCCAAATATTTACTTGGAGGGAGCAAATAAAGTCAACCGTCAAGCACTGCAAGCTGTCGGTCGTGATGACGGTGAGGAACGGGCACAGGCGCATCATCTTTGGCGCTATCCATACGAGAACTTTACAAATTCGGCCTATTTGCAGGTCCTTGGGATGCTCTTGCCCTGGGGGCGGCCTTGCGGGTGCCTCCGCCAGCAGCACGGGCTTTGGCCGCCGCGCTCAAAAATGCCGAGGACTTACCGCGGGGCGCAACGGTCGACGAAATTTCGAAACGATGCGTCATTCTTCAGAAAGAGCTTAATCTCGACCCGATACAGGTTTACATAAACGCTTATGAGTCGTACTGCATTGAACAGTGTTGCACAACATTTTTTGGTATTCTAGGGTACGCAAAAGAGGTAATGAATGCGCTTTAGCGTTCGGGCCGTAAAATGCTATGCCGAGCGGCAAACGTCGGTACTGTGAACTCCGGGGTCGCTGGCTGGAGGCACACACGATTGAACCGTACTGAGTACACCCTCGTGTATATGCATGCAGGTATATGGCTGCACATTCGATTATGTATATGGCATGATCATGCACATGCACACGCCCAATAGTATATGCATACCATGACCTGTCCCGTGTACAAAACCACAGGTTGCACGTATGGTCACGCTTCAGCCGGCATTCCTTGCCTGCCACACGGCCACCATCAGATCCCGTGCGCAACGGCTTGCATTCGTTCTCAGCATTGGCAATACATCGCCAGCTCGTGACAGCGGTTACGAGGTCACAAGTGGTGCGGCGTCGTTAGCACGCGGCATCCCAAGCAAGGCAGGTCAAGGCGGGCATGCACCGCCAGCAATTTCAACAACAGAGAAACGGGCTAATACGGTACCTGTAGGAGCAGCATGCCCACAGCTACTGCGGCATCTAGCTGTTGATACTTTAGCAGTGGCTCCATCCAGTAATGACAACACCAGTGCTACTGGCAGGGACGCCGGTCCAGCTGCGCAGAAAGACGCGTCCATCACAACACAGGCTGCACTAGAGCTTATCGCGCGTCAGCCCGCATTGCTGGAGATGCCCATGGACCGGTTAGTGACGCGATGCACTGACCTGGCAGAGATGCTTGATGTGGCACCGTATGACACATGCCATTGCTTAACACGAATGAGATCGGAAGAGCTGGCACGAATGTTACAGGCATCCCAGTTGGTTATCCAGGAGTCCTGGCTGGGCCTGGTGACGGCAGTTGCGTCCCTGCAGCAGCCAGGGCTGTATGGCCCCTTTCCATCCGCCCCGGCAATTTATAACGGCCATGGCGTGCTTGAGGCGTCGGCCTACACGCCATTTTCTCGGGGGCCTGGCCGAAAGCTCCATGATAAGGGCAGCTCAGTGAACACTGCCTCGGTGTCGACGCAGACGGAGAATTATAAACCACCACGACCAGCCTTGCGAAACGACCAGCGCATTGACGTATTGTTGCCGGTGTCCGCGGAGCGTGCGGCACAGCGCATGGTCTTGCTGTGCCCTCAGCTACTCATGCTGCCACCCGGCTGGGTGCAGGCGTCAGCGCTGCACCTACGGAGTCTCCTCGGTTTGACACCGGCAGGCCTACGACGCTTGATGGTCCGCAGCCCGCGCCTGCTCCTGCTGCCAAAGCGCCATCGCGAGGATGCTCTGCAAGCACTCGTGGACGAGCTGGCGCTGCGGCAATCAGAAGACGCAGCACGGCTGGTCTCGCAGCAGCCAAATTTGCTGAAATGGACTCCGGATGGGTTGCGTGGCAAGCTGGCGGAAATGGCCGGCGCGCTGGGGCTTTCCCACCGTGGCGTCGCACGACTGTGCCGCAACCAACCCGCACTGTTGGCAATGTCGAGCCAGTCGCTGGCATTGAAGCTGCAATGGCTACAGCGAATGCTGAGACTTGCCGATGCCGATGCCGCGCGGCGGCTAGTGCTGCGGCAGCCTGGAGTGCTGTCTATGTCCAGCAGCACCATGGAACGAAAGGTCCGGCTTCTTGCGTATGGTTTGGGCCTGACAAACGTGTTCGTGGCGGCCGCCCCGGGCCCTCCAGGGGCATCTACGTCCGTGGCACAAGCTGCTGCTGCTACTAATATCACGGCATCCGCAACCGGGGGAACTAGTAAATACATGAGTCATACAGATACCACATCCCCAACCGCACTGGCGCCTGCAGCACCACGAGGCCATCGCCGCATTGTGCTACAGACAGTGCTGCGGCTGGTAGTGGCAGAGCCAACGCTCTTGACGATGCGCGTGGACGCCATGCCACGGAGGATAGAACAGCTGGCAGAGGCGCTTAACGCAACCACTTTGCACGAGGCACGTGCCATGGTGCTTGAGTGTCCCCGGCTGCTTCTGGTTCAGCGTGCCATGCTGCATTACCGGTTGCAGGAGCTTGCGTGGGGACTGGATGCGCCACCGTGGGCTGTGAAGCGGCTGGTGCGGGCACGACCCAGGGCATTTTTCCTGCCCCTACAGGAGTTAAGGGAGGCGCTGGCACGGGCGGAGGCCACTGGTTCGGGGCAGGGTGTGCATAGGAGGAAAATGCAGGTTGCCGCGGCATTGAAAGCTCTTGCGGCCGATGATGGCGAGTTGTTGGATGTGGGTCTGGACCAGGACGGGGCGCCTAATCAATTGGCTTGATAACAGCAGGTTCCAACATGTAAATGGGTTGCTTCTTTCCTGCAACCTTTATTCTGCCACATAGCTACTAGCTGCGGACACAGTCTCGGTCCTTTCTCATGCCTGCGGTGTCGTGTTTGCCACCGAATGATCGCCTACAGACTCTCGTAGGGAAACAACAGCCATATTCATCACAATGTGCTATCAAAAGCTGCCCTTTGAACTGATTATTGAAGCGCATAGGGAAAAACTCCCCTGCGTTCCTCTTAGCCGTCCTGTCCATATTTAATAGTTTCTCTCAGCTCGTCATCGTCATCCTCCTCTTCTTGATCCTCGCAATCGATTCCATAGTACTCATCTACCAGCTCTTGCGCCCACGCCTGCAGTGACGGTGCGTCCAGGCCGCTACGGCCTTCCTGCGCCGCCTCAAGCGCATCAATGCCGTCCAGCTCCTCTACCAGCCGCCGCGCCCCCTTGAGTTCCCGCAGAACCACAGCCACGAAGCGAAGCGCCGCGTGCACTGCATCGGGAATGGAGCTGCGGAGCAAATCTATGAACGCCGCCAACACGCGTTGTTGGTCCTCCTTGCCCGACACGCCCAAAGTGCGCAGCATCGCCAACCTGCCCAGCCGCGAATCATCGCATTCCACAGCGCCCTCCGTCATCACCGCCAGTGCCGCAGCGGCCTCCCGGCGTAAATCCATACTTCTTCCGCGAAGCAGCTCCACAAGGACGGGTGTGACACCCGCCTCCGCCAGGGCCTTACGCAAGACGTCCACCTCCACGGGCCCAGCACGGCGAGCGCCACCAGCAAGGGCCGCCATAAGGCCAGCGGCGCTTGCATGGATTCGACGGTGCGGCACGTTGCCCTGCAGGCACGCCAGCAGCATTTGCATGGCCGTTGCTGTGAGTCCAGGTGGTAGAGGGCGGGGGGCCTGAAGTTCCGCCAGTACACGCAGCGTGTGACCGGGGTCGGCAGCTATGTTGGCAGCGGCCAGCAGCAGCGGTAACAGTGTGCGGTGCAAAGGCTTGGCGGCCTCCTCCAGAATGGGGTCGTCGCCGTTTAGGATGGCCTGCGGGAGCAGCAGTGGGGAAAACGTGAAAGTAGGGACCGCAAACGTGGTTACGGTTGAGCTTATGAGGATGGACGCTCAAACGGACACGTAGGCGCGGAATGCAACCTGTGTGCACACCTGGTCCAGGCAAAACATGATGCATCGCACCGCATGTGGCAGTTTTAATATAAGCTGTGCGGATGTCTGAGGAAGTCTTCCCTTGTCATGGAATAGGCGTAGGACTGGGTACCAGCACACCGCTTCTGACATCCTGATTACATCTTGCCACATGCACGCGTGCATGCGACATTGAAAGTGCCGAGCGTTGCCGGATCTGTTACCAATACTTCATACGCACGCTGCATTCTTTTCATGTTGCCTGCCTGTACACCTCGCTGCCACCAACCGCCGCTGCTGACCTCGTAACACCAGCCAATACAAACATTTGCCAAGGATATGTTACACGCAAGTCCCTAGGGCCAAGGACGTGTAAACTCACCGCGTAACGAGCGACGCGCATGGAGCTCAGCAGAAGCCCCGGCAGCAGTCCGCCGTCATCCACCAGGTGCTTAATTACTGCCGGCCAGTCTACGGAGCTGCAGAAAGCCACTAACCAGGCCACGCCGCGGAGCAGCTCGGGATAAGGTGTTGGCGCCAACAGCACACGGCGCAGACCTGCCAGTAGCGCCGGTTGAGCCACAAGCGAGGCAATCTGTTGGCAGCCAGAAGCCCAACGGCAACCATTGAGGGCGTGTGCACCATGACGCATGAACTCTCTGGCTATCTGTGGCCTTTCCCGTATAGCAGTAAATAAAACTCGCAGCTCAACAGCCTAGGGCCGTACAACACAACTATACGGCTGTAAGACCGCACGGCAGTCTGGCCGGCAAGGAGCTTTCGATGTGTGCACATGGGAACTTTGGGGACTATCTGTCACTACTTCGGCGGCGTTGTATACGGAATATTTTGAGGTTTGTCCGCACATGTTCCATTGCGTTAACACCTTCCCACAGTGCTAGCGCCACATCGCAAATGTCCTGTAATGGAGCTGCACGTACCGCATCGCCACGGTCCCGGATCAGCATTCCCACGGCCCACAGCGCGGTAGAGCAGCAGTGCACCTCAGGCGGATCCGGGCCCGGCTGGAGCAACGCCAGCTGTGCCTGCAGCGCCACATCGCCAGCTGCGACCTGTGCGACCGCATCTACTGCTGGTGAGGCACGATCCGCAGCGCATTCAATTGTGGTCAGTAGCAGCTGAAGCAGCACTGATCCAACTCCCGCCTCTGTAAGGCAGTCCTGGAGCTCGTAACCCCAGCCTGTGAGGCCAGCCGTTCACGCGCACATAACCCACGGTGCTCATCCTCGGAAGCTAAGCGCAGCCGGCACAACACGCAAACCAACCATAGTTGTGAATTTCGGCCGCAATCGTGGGTTGCTCGTGACTGGGTCATCGTCGATATTATAGATTAGAAACCATAGCAGTCCTAGGACCAGGCGGCATGCTCAACCATCCAGCCATCCCCCTAGTATTTCTGTCAGGAAGCAGGCTCCTCAAATCCGGTCATCATTTGCCGGCGTATTTTGCTTCCCCAAAGGAGCAAACCCGAAATCCTACCCGCCATAGCGCCAAAGGGCGCTGCCAATTGTGCGGCTTCCAGCAATGCAGCATCGCGGTCCACAGCGGCAGTGGCAGCAGCTCCGGAGCCCAGCTCAGCCACGGCGGCAGTGAGCTGGCTGGCGAGCACCGGTACCGCTGGCCGAACTGCGAGCGCCGCAGTCATGCTGGCGCTCGCCATAAGCTCTAGCGCGCAGGCTGCAGCCCGCGTGGACCCTGGATGCATGAAGCCATGGGCGGAGACCCCAACACACCAGCGCCCAGGCAACTTGTCGGGGAAACGCGCAGGCGCTCACAGCAACTGACTCGCTAATATGCAGCTATCGAATAAGATAAAAGGCCTTAGCAATGCACTCGGGATCATCCCGCATTGTCCCTGGCCCGTGCATTGCATTTTCCCATGCTGTGAGGTTGTAATAGTCAGGGGCCTCTTCCTCGCCGCGGCATGGGCATTTTTTCCCCTTCACGGCAATGCTGAGCCGCCAGGTCATCGTGGCCTGCAGCTCCATCTTTGTCCCCGCTACCGTCGACGCGGCAGGCCTCTGGGTGGCCCGCCCTTGTCCAATCACCAGCTGCACACCTGGGGGCAACTGCGAATCGCGCCGCTGCAGGATAGCCGTTAGGAGGGGCACCACTTGCCCAGCCACTGCCGCCTCCACCACCTCATGCAAACCTAGAGGGAAAGGTCGGCAGAGGTATGGCCCGTCATCACTCGAAGAGAAAGCAATGATATTTGTATTATATAAACAATGCTTTATGCTTTTTTAGATTATCTTCCCCGAGTTTTGAAATTTTTTAGGCATGAACATCACCGTGCTGCCGCCACCCAAGTTGATATTGCTGGAGCAGCTGCTGGCTACGTGGCGTTTATTGGAAGCCGCAGGCTGCTCTGGTGTAACGCTATCGTACATGAGGACCGGTGAAGGGGCATGCTATGCCTTCATGGCAGCCGGCGGGTTTGCATCCCAGCACGCACCATGGCTTTCGTGCATTGCGCGACTGGCAACCTCGTGCTTGTTATTGCAACCCTCCAAGCAATCCCTGCTGCCGCACCCGTTGATAGGAGTGTTGCTAGCTGCTGAAGTACACCCAACAGATCAACCTGGGGAGTTTGCAGTGCTGCAATCAGCTTCTTAACGCGCTCTGCGAGGACATCCGGTCCCAGGGAGACGAGAGCTGCCTGCGACAATTGGCTTGCACCAATGCCCGATAGCTCCACCTTCAGGCGGCGATCTCGCAGGTTGACATCCCGTTGTCGAGAGGACTCGAAGCGCACCTGCAAGCATGGAACGGGATAGTTGTTTTCCGTACAGGGTAGACATGGCATCCGAGAGCACATTAATCCACGAAAAAAGACACACGTTCTGTCTGCGCCTGCCAATAGTCGCTTCTTCGTTGAACTGGTCTCGTGCCTTTGGGGCCGTTCTCCTGTATAAGCGACACCACACGTCCTTTGCACAATAATCTGTATATTAGGAAAGGTCTAAACTACTCAAGGAATAAGAATAAAACCTGAACTCCTAATTAATGCAATCTGAAAACCGATACCTTTTCATGGCTGCTCCAACGTTAGCTTAATGGCCAGCTGCCCACTAGTACCACTAATAGCACATACCACATAGCACTAATTTTGTTAGGAGCGGTGTTTCAGTTACCATGGCTATAACATAATTACGATGTCCATCGAACTTATGGACGAGTACCGTACCATACATTTTTTTCGCGGGAAACATGTAGGCAGTAGTCCTGCGTATGCAGTAACTATTTCGTTCAGAATGTCTATGGTTAGATGGACTCTTTCAGCAGTTTATATGTGCCATTTTCCTCTTCACGATTTAAGCTATGTCTGAGCTTGGACGACGTGCCCGTGAGCTGCTGAAAGAGCTGAAGAGCTACGGAAGCCACGACCTGTCGCCATATAATGTTCGTACCCAAGTAAAAATGTTGATACTGGTACACGACGGTCGCGGCAGTTGATGAACTGCACGGTCGCGCCCCACAGGAAGAGCTCGTGCGTCTTATCTTTAGCGAAGTGGACGAGCACAATGCGCATACGGAGACTATTGTGAGGTGAGAGGAAAAAAGGGAGGACATGCAGCCTTGTACCGGGAAGGCAGTGCAAAAAGGCGTCATTGATGTGCTTCTGGTACAAACCTGACGTGTCACGCAGTGAGTTGCGTCGGCGACAGGAAGGGGGTGAGGAGGGGCAGGACGTCGATGAGGCTACAGCGACCACCATGTGCCTGCACTATGAGTGCATCAAGCGCAACAAGCGCATGCTGTTGATCTATATGTAAGTCTAGTGCTGGGGCTTGCCTGATGACCATGCTTCCGGGAATGCATATTTTGAATAACGGGGGCCTCATTCCACCCAGTTTTTCTCACGATTGCCCAGGGTCAGTGACTGGGTCTGGCAGCTTTAGCCTGCTATTGAGCTGCCACCAACGGCGGCGCAAAGTGGGTTGCCTATATTCCATCTCAGTGAACATAGAATGCCTTTACTAAGCGCGATGCTTTCTTGTTTATTGCGCATGTTTGCAGAGGGTGAACAGCATACCGTTCATGTCCTTCCTCGCAGTCCCAACTCACGCTGTGCGTTGCATCGTCCAGGAATGAACGAATGCAGCGGCTGCGGGATATGCGGTGGATTTTACGCGCGCTGCCGGAAGCACAGAAGGCGCGCTGCTGCCAGAGCGAGATTCAGGTAGGTTTCTCATGCATTATGATGCCAGCGTTGCGGTGGATTTCGGGGCTCCCCCTGAGCCCGGGTTCGTTTCAGGGGCCAGCCCGGTGTGCGTGACAGCCCGATGTCATGCCGGTGCCTCATCTCCAACCTCGTGAGCAGCGCCGCAGCTAAAAACAAAGCCTCATCCTTTCCTACCTCGTGCTGTACTGTTTCGCCGTTGTGTGCAGGTGTGTAGGCCTTGTACAGCTTGACAGTTTTTTGCTTTTACACCCCCACCGGCCGTGTATCGTGCACACGGGCTGGTATCGGCACCCATTCGTGCATGTCATCAACTTCGGTGAGCCATCCTACGGTCCAGTTTTCCTGCGAATGTATGCATCCTTCGCATTTCAGTCCATGCATCCTGCACTGGGCCCGTTTCGCCAGATATCCTCAGGCAGCTTGTCATGTCCCTCCGGCCGTTGCAGTTCTACAACGACTACTCGAGAGTGCTGTCAGCATACATGTCTCGCGCAGAGGGGGTGGGCATGGACCTCACGCTGGTGGGTGCGACCGTTATGCCTTGTTTGTCAGGAATGATGATGTGACCAGTAAGTTAGCAAGAAATTGCTTTTGTGTTGTGTACGAGATGCGCTACTCCGTGCAAGATGGCAGGCAATCGAGGTTCGCGCTTGCAGAGATCGTATGTGTGAGAGACCGGGTTTGCCGTCCTGGCAATCGGGGCCAAAATAGGCCATAGTGGTAACCGGTCCTCCGATACGTGCGGCGTTAGGTTTGGAGGGCACACAGGCATTGGGAGGTAAAGAGTGGGCGATATGTCCTAGTCCTCCATATTGCGGCGTACAGAAGGCGTATAATAAATGTTGCAACCCCAAGGCAGGGCCCCGTAAAGCCATCACGGTTGTGGTCTTTGGCCAGCGGGCTGGCTGCCGTCGAGTATGTATCCCTCATTGTCCGCCACCGCGCCTGGCATGTTTTTCCTGCCCTTCGCGCCTGCCTTATCCATGTACGTGCAGGATACGCGACCCCCTAAGGACACCTTCGTTAACGTCCGGGGGCTCAAGGACGCCGGGGAGGTCATCCTCAGCTACGGCCGCGCAACCATTTTGAACGGCACCATTATCAGCCTGCCCTCGGAGGAAGCGGAGCCACTCATCCGAGACGGTACTGTCGAGGTGGTGGAGTGGGATGACGGCTTTGGCAGGAACAAGCAGTAGCCGGCGAGGACATAACTGCGCCAGCTGTTGAGTGCGAGGGGGTTTCGTAATTGAAAATGCGCGCTGTAATGCTGGCTGGCTCGGGGGAGCGTGTAATGCCTTTGGCGCTAGGCGCAACACACCATGCCAGCTTCAATGCTATCCGTTGACCTCTTCTTCTATGCCAACCTCGGTAGGTTTGCTGAGGCTGTCCAGGGGTCCACATTTGTTTACATATTCAAAACGTCACTTCCCTTCAGACATGTTTTGTGTCTGGCTGCGTTCTGAACCAACTCCTCATGTGAGCCAAGGATATCAAAACAGGAGGTCGAAATCACCTGATTGTGGCGGCACAAGTAGATAAGGGCATTCCATTCCCCGGATCATGAACACGTTTTGACCGTGTATATAGCTCGAAAATAAATTCCTCCGCCAGTCCAGGCCGGGGAGCAGCCAGCGCTGGTAGATTAGTGAACACGAGAAAGAATGAGACGAACAACGCTCAGACACGGACAGCCAGACACAGACAACCAAGTACCTCAGGTAAATCACAGCTTTCAGTACGGAAATCACACAACGCACGGCTGGGCTCGGAGGCGCAGCACCCTCAACGCGCATCATCAGGCATCATGTTGTCGCTGAGGCCCGATCCATGATGCTTCGCAAACGCTGCTTCTCTTGCTCATTCGCGAACGTGTACTCGACGCTCTTGCGGCTCAGCTCCATGAGCGCACTCATTGACAGCCCGAACGCCGTGGCGGCGATGGCATATTCCCGGGATAGCGTCGTCCCGAACACGCCCGAGTCGTCCTGCCGAGGCGGATACAGGGTTTAGAGGTATCTGTGCTCAGTCTTGATATGTTCCTTCATACAGGAGCAATTCTTAGAAACGCTTTTTGTGACTGCAATGTTTCCAGCTATGTCCACATCGCGCACACACATCTCTGCACCGGTGCACCTGTACTCTCTGGGGGCCTTCCCCGAACACATCATCAACCAGGAACGGCTACTCACAGCCGTAGCCATCCGCGTATCTTTCGGCCCTGATTAGCCCCCACTGCCCTGCTCAGTCGCACCGTGCACAGCACCACGGGGTGCCCTGCCACGTAGAGCTCCGCGAAGTGGTGCTCGGGATAGGAGGGTACGGACTGGGTGAGCACGTTGCTTGTGAGGCACAGCTCCAGCGGGATGGCGCTGGACTGGAGTCCCGGCCAGGGGGAATGGGAGAAGAGGAGGCGGGGAGGGATGTTATCAGTGGGTCCTCTCTCATTCACTCTTTCTCATTACGTTCAACCAGCTAGCCCTTCTTCGTGCCCTCCATTGCATACGACACGTTCAATGTGCACCCTGCCATTGCGTCCTCCATTATCACCGTGTGTGTCCAATCAACCCCAGTTCGTTTATTTAAATCCTAAGCCCATCGTAACCCGCACTTGCAACGCTCTCACCCTCAGTGCCTCCGCTAGCTCGCGGTCTAGACGGCAGCAGTGCCCGAGCCGATCGGGCCGGAACGCTAACATAGCGGCCGTCTCAAAAGGGGTGTATACCTCTCCGGCATGTAACGTCACACCCAGTCCAGCCGCCCGCGCCACCGCCAGTGCCTCACTCCAGGAGGCCCACGAGCCCACGTAAGGGTTTCCGGACAGATCAACGCCCACCACGCCACGACACTTATACCGCGCCGCGAGCTGCACCTGCACCGTTATGTCGATGTAGCATATTCATCACACGCACAACCACTATGGGCATCTGATTTAGGATTCCAGTTTATGCGTCCACGGCGCGGGGCCTACAGCCTTGATGCCCTAACATGTCCTAGTACAGATCCCCATCCCACTCGCAGCCGCACCCTACCGGCGGAACATCTCATGTTCCCCAATGGCCGCCCTCTTTGCCTAAGGACGCAGTTTTTATGAGACCGTGACCCTCCTGCCCCTGGGCAAAGGCTAGTCAGAGGCCGGTATAGGTGGACAAGGACTGCAGCACCTTAAGGTGCCAACGCGCCCTCAACTTGCTTACCGTCTCCAAGGCGGCAGCCGCATCCTCCCGCCGGTCGATACTCAGCAGCAGCTTCACAATGATGCCCACGCCATCGGTTATGCCGTCAGCGCTGTCATCGGAGGTGACGGCGGCAGGCCCGTCCGCCGGGCTCAGGGCAACGCCGCAGCAGCCGTCCATCCGGGGCGCCATCACCCCTAGGGTGCAGCCCGCCGCTTCTCGACCGTCCACTTTCCCTTTGGGCGCACCGTCACCTCTTCCCGGGCGTGAAGGGGACGAGAGGTCCTTGGACGTTGTGTCGCACGGCTGCTGACCCGGCTGCTGACTCAGCGCGAACTCGATGCCGTCCAGCACGGCCTTGATGTAGGACTCCTTCGTCATGCCGTACTCAGGTCTTGCCTGCAGACGTACGCAGTGCGGCAGGCCGGATGCATCATGGACAATCCAAGAGTCGATATGGGTGTAGCACGTGCAAAAGTATGCAAATACGGTTCATATCTTCACATGCAACGCAGCAGCAACAGCAGCACGTCCGGGGTAACACACCGGGGATTAGTTTTGTTTTCATAGCGTGATGGTACTTGTTGGCGGCGCGGGAAAGCTGCAAGCCTACAACAGCCGGCCCAAGGAAATACGGCATTTGCTGCTTGGCAATACCGCCCATCCCTGGCAAGACTCTTAAATTAGTGAATACAAACAGATTTTTCAAATCTTTAGCTGCCTGCTCCAAATAATGTGCCCAGCATGGTCCCTTGATAATATAGCACTCTTTGCGGAATTGCTATAAATGCTAAATTCCTGCAAGCTGCTGAGCACTCTCATGAGGCAGGATCAGATGCAGGGCCCGGATCCAAAATCCATAAGCTTGAAGCCAGTCCGCGAGGATATTGGAACCCGGACGCCCCGGGCACGGTACCGTTAGTTTGTGAAGCACACTCCTGACAGGTAGGCTAAGAATCGCAACCCAGTCCCCCTCTCCAACAAAGACGGAGACACCATTTCCTCGACCTGCATTCCACAGCGTACTCTCCCACCTTCGGGGTTGTTCGCAACTCCAAATACACCACACGATCCTCAGCGAAATCGCGAACTACCTCCGCCGCTATCCGGGAAAGGGCAGCATGTGTGGTGGTGATGGCATGTATCAGGTCAAACAGGCGGAAGCAGTCCGCCAGGGAGCGATCGCCGCAGGCTGGGGAATAGGACAAGGGGCTTTAAGGTGGTGGGTCAGGGCTGGTTGCTAAGGAAATTGGTTTAATGGAGCGTAGTCGGGGCCTAATCAGTCGGCGCAGTTGGGCCGTCATTGTGGACGTTTTTGATGGTTCAAAGTCACCGCATTGACATGCGAGGGGGCAGGATTTGCAAAGTTAATTCGTTGCTGGGACCAGGGACTGCAGTTCGCAGCGACACTCTCAAGGCATAGGCTGCCGCAAATGTCGTTGGAAAGGCGCAAGGATGTGGTTGCTGACCGGGTCATGCCGCGATTAACCCGAGGGTGGGGCCCTATGGCCGCTCACCGGTGATGTCCTTCAGCTGCAGCTCCGTCACCGGGAGTGCTTCGCCTGCCGCAGAGCGCTCCTCCAATATTTCCCTGAGGTGATGGATGATGTGTGCGGCAGAGCAGTGGGGCGGAGGGAGATCCTCAACGGCCGAGGGGACCCCGGGAGGCAGCGAAGCCATTTTTCGGTGGAAAATGGCTATTAAGCAAAAGAAAGCAGCTGCAAATGGTTCGAGGTTTCATATTATATGTCATGCGGTTCCTCGTCCTCGGTCACTCCGTCGCCACCTGGAACCTGCTGATGCTCTGCCGTGGCACAGGGTCATAACATGACGGGGACGCTGACCTTATAGTCTGAGGCCTGACACTTCCATTAAGATGCGCATGCAGCTCCACTTTGGGTATCTGCCGGCATGCCAACAGGATACTTTCGTCACAGGGTTGTCCTCCCTTTCTGCCCTTCGCTTCCACATGCACGTGCTTTTTGGTAACGGTTGCTGCAGTGCCTTCGGCGCCGTGCTCTGCCATTGCAATCACAAGAAATGTAATATGATTAATTTTTGCATCTTTGCTAAAAAATTACAGGATTGGCCAGAGTTGCCAATCCACTGCGCTACACTGGATTCTCCCGATAGGGCTCCACTTATAGTAGAGATTTCCTAATATGTCATTACGGATGAAGTGAGATTCTTATATAAGTAAAACTGACGATGTCCTGATGCCATCGGGCATCACGGGCATCGCGTATCACAGTACAACCGCAACCAACGGTGACTATAAAACGCGAGCGGCTGCCAGTTTTAAAAGTCGTGCACAAGCGCAGCGGGAGGCCGCAACTCAAAAGCAAGTGCTGTTGACCGATGCCACTTGCTGCCATGAAGCAGAGTTGAGCATGGTCTCGTGGTTTCGCGTTTGTTCTGCGATACTCTGGCTTCTGTATGATGTCTTTCTCTATAATTGACGTTTAAATTACCGCTTGCAGATTTTTTACCACTAAGTGACGGTCATACTGTGCCGGTTGACTACATGAACGTTCTGGCACCGCCACCGTCTTTACCGTATGACCTCAACATAATCTCGTCATGTCGGCCACTCTCCGTTATATCATAAGCCGTCGCACGAGAGTGCACGACATATCGTTGCTGCCGGATTACGATTAACGTAACGGAAATTACGTTAGCTCCCCCATCGACACTCTGACAGCCCTGTTTTCAAGCGGAACAATTGGAGTATGACAATATGACACTGCTTTAAACGAAATGATCTAAAGTTTCACAGGAAGTTTATGAATGATGTGGGCATGCGGGAAAGTGCGAGTTCTGCTCAAGGGATCCCGTGTACAGAAAAGCGACATGAAGATGTGGAAATCGTATTATTAAGACTAACATTTATGTACCTGTCGTGAGATCGCACCAAGGGTATTCACACCTTAGTGCATTCGCGCCCGAGCTGCTGTGGTGGACCGAATTCCACACATTGGTGCTTGAGAGTGATTCCTATTACAATCGATTATAACAGCTTGGTGCCTTCAAAGCCAGTCTCGTCTTCTTTTAAAAATTTCTGAAGCCCTGCAACCAGGGGTCGACCCTGCCTGCGACGGGTCCGTCCATTGCCCGTCGTGCGAAGATCTGCATTACAACACACGCTCATGTGTGCATGCCCATACTGCCAAACATATGTTATTGGATGTGGATTGCCTAATGCCCTCCTGATGGCGTTGCGCTGCCAGTTTGGTTTTCCGCGTGGATCCGGGTCACGGAAGAACAAGGTTATTTCAAATTTATTTCGGTCATCCTGAACATCCTCTTTGTGTTTTCTGGCTACTCATTATTCTGTTATCAACATCATCAGCACTTATATACGAAGTCATCATAATCCAGAATTGTAAATGTTCAGGTGCGCCACGGTACCCATTCACTCACTACCCATTCCGGTTTCCCGGTGCCCTTGCCGGGCTTTTTCGGATGTCGCGCGCGAAATACACTGCGTGTCATAACATCTCGCGCCTGCCATTCTCCGTCTTCACCTTCCCTGGCCTACCCGAGCGACCCAGACACGGAACATGCCCCAGTCTGGACCGGCTGTCGTACTTCACTCCAGGGTACGGCGCCACACTGCACGTGGATGTACTGACGGTGTTGGCTGCAGCTCGTGTGGATCCTTCCAATGAGCGGCAATACACTTTGGGGCAAGTCAAGCACTAGCCGTGAATGTGATTATTCGGGCTTTATTTACACTGGCCCATGGTGGGATCAAACTAGACCCAATCACGTACTCTTCACCCACATCACATGCATCGCTAAACACAACCTGACCCTCCTGCCCCATCCGTCCTGCCATGGTCGCGTGGATCACTTTCGCGCTGACGGGTGCCTATGGCTCAGCCTTCAACCCCCACATCGACCTAACTCCGCGCCAGCCCACCCCGGGTGTCGGCCCATTCTGCAATAGGTGCGCAGTTATCTGTCACGCAGTGGCATGCGGTAACAAGCCCATTAACGGCATAAAGCGTGATGGTGACGGCTGCAGGGACGAAATTGGCTACATTCTGTCGCAACTCGTGGAAGCTGTGGCTGCGATGGCTGCACCGGTGGCGGCCAGTACTGGAGAGTATTCAATGGATTCTGCCTTGCAGTTGATGTACGGCATGTGTGCGTCTGACCCAAGTGATCTGGAAACCTTCCCCACCTTTGCAAACAAAGGATGCAGATGGACATGTGTACACGTGTATGTTTAACAGGAACGAGCAAGGGAAGTCCGTTGAAGTGATGTGAAGGAACCATACCTATGGAAGCGATGGATGAACAGTAAATAATTAACCGTCCAATCCATAGGGTGTGTTGGTACACGTATTTTATATGCCGTGTTGTGAGGCACGTTGGCACGTTGCAACCCACTGCAATCCACTGCAATCATGTTTCTCGTGGCCACGGCAGCAGCTCCAAGACAGAGCCCCTGCTCTTTCATACGGTAGAAGGCACGCAGTTCCGAGGTGCCCCGACGTCGAGGCTAACGGGTCCATGGGGGACGACGGGACGACAGGTGCCACAGCAGGGTGCGTGGTACGGCGCTCGTACGGCAGTGACGGCGGTGCCGCTTACGGCAGGCGCGCCTGAGCCTCTCGGCCTCTGCGACCGGACTTCAGTCAGCTTCTGTTTAGTGCTAAAAAGACGGATTTAAGCTGAGTGGTGTGCACCTGACTTCCCAGAAGCACGATGATCGTCTGCTGCTGTGTGATGCGAACATGGAGGTGCTGTGGTTGTATCAATGAATTTTCTTGCTCACCTGCTGCTGTGGCGGAGATGTGATTACGGGAATGAATTGTGACGAGAAACATAGTTGTAGGTATGTTGTAGGCATCTCCCAGCTACCACTTACAACTCGTTTGTGTTGGGGTGGCAGTTTGGGCTGATGCCATTCACCAATTGTGTCTTGGGTGCTAATGGAGGACAATGGTAGGCCGTACCTGTGATTGCAATATCCTCCTCTAGGCCTCGTCCGAACCTCAGCTGCATGGTAACGGTGTAGGTCTATCTTTGGTCTCTGGCCAGGGTCATATGAAGCAGCTCTGACCGCACTCGGATGGTCGCCGCGGAACTGCTCGTGCAGCTAGACTAGTGTTATCCCCTATGTATGCGTGATGGCAACTAACATTAGTACCCTGCATGCAGTACTGGTATGTTGGATCTGGCTGCGGGTGATGTAAAGGTCTGGTTCCCAACTCCCGCTTCCCACATGGAAGCAGGATCACCCCTTTTAATACTGTGGACGCTGATGGTCGCGACACTTGCCCCCACCTTCCAACTCCCCACAGCGCCAGGCGATGACCCGGGCAGGCTCCATGGCTTGCTGTCACTGTAGTAGTCGTACATGTTGTATCACTCCTCATAATCGCTCATTGATTCTGCGGAGAACCAGGCTTAGTGCATCACGCTCGATTATATCAGAACGTACCAATCGAGGCAGCGGAAGTCTTCGATGCCAGGAGTTACAACGTATATTCCAAGACAGGCGTAGATGACGTGATAGGCTATCAGTGCCTAGCCGAGGCAATCATCATCTAACCGATGCAAATCGGTGCTCGGGCTTATCCAAGATATACGACCATAAGCGACATAAAAGGTGTAAGCTCAACCAAAGCGCGGTTAGCTTGTCTTAGCGTCAATCGTCAAGATTGCGTATCAATTTGATCATATATTCGCGCTTAGGCCGTCAATGTGCATAGCAAATATACTCGCAGCGACGGCTCGCGGTACAAGAGATCTGCAAGTAGTAAGTGTACTACCGTGATCCCGCGTGCGGGTATTGCTATATAAGCCGTCATAGCAATAATGCAATGTTCTTTACTTCGCGTAAAGGTGCCGACTACGCCATCGCGCGTAGTGTTGCATTCGACGCGCCGCATCGCTCGAGCCATTGCCTCGCGACCTCAAGGTACGCTCGCACTATCGTGCTCGAGCGTGCACGTATGCATAGTGCACGTGTTATCGTTAGTGCGCATTGCTATGCGATGCCTCATGCATTTAGGTCGTCCGCGACCAAGTCGCCGGACCATGCGCACTATTCGCGATACCGGTCACGCAACGTATGCTTGCAGCGTTGGGCACAATGCATTAGGCGATATGCTAATTGCGGGTTGCTTGTGCCCTTAGCCAGTGCGCCTAACGTGTGCGGTGCGACGTGCTGCGTGTCATGCATGCGATCGCGTCGCGCCCGCTGCCGTACTACTCCAAGCGTCCACGTACGACAGGGGTGACGTCATCAGTGCCGTATCGCTCCGCGCGTCCTCATACGACAGTGCCGTACCGATCCATGTACGATAGTGCCGTACCGCCGTACTCTGCCGCCGTACCGTACGATAGTGCCGTACCGTCGTACCGTGCCGCCGTACCGTACGATAGTGCCGTATCGCTCCGCGCGTCCACATACGACAGTGCCGTACCGATCCATGTACGATAGTGCCGTATCACTCCGCGCGTCCACATACGACAGTGCCGTACCACTCCGTGTACGACAGTGCCGTATCGCTCCGCGCGTCCACGTACGACAGGGTGACGTGGTGTCGTGCGCGATAGAGCGATGGTGGGTGCAACTCTAGCAGAGCTTAGGCAAAATGACGCGTGGTACAACAGTACACACTCTAGCACAATATAGATGTGCAGATACACGCCATCAGCATCTCGAGAGGCCTTTGCGGCTCTCAACTACTACAGTCACTGCTGATGCTCCGTACGCGACCCTAAAATGGCACTTTGGCTCTCGAGCTGCCCTCCATTGCATTGCCCTCCGCTGCGGCACTGCGGAGATGTCCGAACTCGTACGTTTGAGTCCTGCCTTAACCAGTATATGATGCAGAATCTACTTTCTTTGCATCCATTGTACAGTTCCTATAGAATCCTGTCTACTCGCGGACCTTCAGCACCTTTCACAAAACGGCGGCTTTGTGCCAACGGAAAAGATATATATAATGATGAAATCGTTGCAGTCCAAATGGCTGCCCATGTACACCACTGTGGCTAGCAGGTCCCGGGGACCCAGAAGTAACAGAGCAAGAACAGTCATCATAGCAGCAACTGTTGCTAACAAGATTATCAAGCTTCAAAGTATGCTCAAGGCTGTCGGTGCTACCACCGAACAAGCCGATCTGGCCGTATCTCAATTCTTACTGAGCTTTTACCTAGAAGAATCGAATGACAAGGTCCTGGAGCGACTTGAGGCGCTCGACAAGAAGCTGATGACTGAGGTGAAAGAGCTGGGAGATCCAGCGCCTGGAAGCTACACTGGCGACTGAGGTCAAGTGCCTGGAGAGTACGATGGCGACTGAGGTCAAGCACCTCGAGAGTACGATGGCGACCGAGGTCAACCTTGATAAGGGGCTCAGCGGTCTGGAGGGGAAACTGGAGGAGAAGATTAACTCCTTATGGTTCCAGCTCATAGCCACGGCAGCGGTGATTGCATTATCCGTTGCCACCTCTTTCACCTCCGTCACCAGCTTTTTGTGAGGCCTCACGCTGCTGGTGACGGAGGTGAAAGAGGTGGCGACGGATAATGCAATCACCGCTGCCGTGGCTATGAGCTGGAACCATAAGGAGTTAATCTTCTCCTCCAGTTTCCCCTCCAGACCGCTGAGCCCCTTATCAAGGTTGACCTCAGTCGCCATCGTACTCTCGAGGTACTTGACCTCAGTCGCCATCTATCGTACTCTCCAGGCGCTTGACCTCAGTCGCCAGTGTAGTTTCCAGGCGCTGGATCTCCCAGCTCTTTCACCTCAGTCACCAGCTTCTTGTCGAGCGCCTCAAGGCGCTCCAGGACCTTGTCATTCGATTCTTCTAGGTAAAAGCTCGGTAAGAATTGAGATACCGCCAGATCAGCTTGTTCGGCGGTAGCACCGACAGCCTTTAGCATATTTCGAAGCTTGATGATCTTGATGATCATCTTGTTGGCAGCAGTTGCTGCTATGATGACTGTTCTTGCTCTGTTACTTCTGGGTCCCCGGGACCTGCCGGCCACAGTGGTGTACACGGGCAGCCGTTTCGACTGCAACGATTTCATCATTATATATATCTTTTCCGTTGGCACAAAGCGGCAGTTTTGTGCGTGGAAGGTGCCGAACGTCCGCGATTAGACAGGATTCAATAGGAACTGTAGAATGGATGCAATGAAAGTAGATTCTGCATCATATACTGGTAAAGGCAGGACTCAAACGTACGAGTTCGGACATCTCCATACCTGCCTTGCACCGAGGAGTGTCAAACGGTTCACCTCCAACAAGGCACACCCGTCCTGGCACTTGTCCAATGATAGAAATATTTCACTCAAACATCTTTCGGTTACAGATTTTTTTCTCATGTCTAGGTAGTTCGGACCGTACCAGGTGACGACACACTTTGCAAACGGTTCCTAGAATTTCGTGAGTCGGCTTTACCACTAATGATACATAAATGCCCTCTTTATACAAGAGTACCATTGTCTCTGTTCATCGGGATCGAACCGTACTGGATGCGCACGAAATCAATCATCAGTTGACACAGAAGGAATCCAGCAAACGCAATATACCATTTCGTGAGAATAATAAGCACTTCTTAAGAATGTAAACATTGATAGGGTGGCGCGAGTCGTCCAGAAGCGCGCATCACAGTTCAACCCCTGTCGGAGATTGGTTACCATAATCACCAGCACACCATCGGCGGGAGAGGAAAGGTTGGCTATGGTGTGGAGGGAAACTATAGGAAAGGGTGGCGACGGTTAGACGTAACTCGGTCATGTGGCAAGGCGTTGGCTGGCAAACTTGGTAATCTACCTGGGCTAGATCCACCCACGAGGCCGCAATACCCACTTCTTTGTCGTGGGGAAAGCGAATTCTCGGATGACTACCGTCTCTCACCTGTTTTGCCGTTCCACTGTTGCCTTCCCCTTTCGGTGTCCTCAGGTTTGTGCCGTGTGGTGTCTGTGGTATGGTACAGGCGAGGCCACGTGGCAATGATCCCCGGCAGCCAAGAGTGAGGTTCCAGCCAGGGGTGCGGGGCAGGCGGGGCCAACTTAACAGGACCGCTCCACGAATGTGAGAGGGTCCTGTTTGCTTGGAGTTCGAGTCCTAGTAGTTAGCGCCAGTTAACTCTTATGGTTTTATATGTCAGGAACAGCTCCATGCTCCTGCCTTGGTGCACGGATTTAGAGCTTTGGTGGTTTAGAACCGCACACATGAACCCAGACGCGTCACCCACACGGCACGCCCTACCTACGTACGGGGCATTTAGGTGTTGCTTCCCGTCACCTACTCCGCTAGCACCATCAGCGGCGGCCTTGAGCGATGCAATCCCGTCCAAAATACGAGCAGCCGTATGAGCCTGATTTCCTCCGTGTACGGACAGCCATCTGCTGCCAGCGGCGATGGCGTCACCGCCGCCGCTGCCGTGGATGGCAACAATGCCGACGGAAGGGGGGCCTCGAGTAATGATGAAGTGGAAGAGCGGCCACATCGATTGCAGCGCAGATGGATGATGACGCCGCGCTGCGGCATCACATCGATCACCTCCGAAGCCTCCATCACTTCCACAAGCACGACCACGACCAACAGCAATCGCCGCCGTTGCCTGTTTTGGATCTTCGAGCCGTTCATTCGCATCGCGGCTACTCCGGTTCCTCCATTACTTAGGCTTAGTTGCAGCCCGAAAGAATACTTCTTGCTTGCGGCGGTAAGAATTTGTTAAAGAAATGACACGTCAGCCCTCAACGTGAATGCAGTAGGTTGCAGTACACAGACAGTCCAGGACTCAGCCTATGGACAGGCCGGTGTCCCGTACGTCCAGTACAAATCGCACACGGCCACTCCACCGCCTCCTCACTTATCTCCTCCGCTCCTACCATACACACAGGACCATGCTGGGGAGCAACTCATCAGCCGACGGTGGAGGTGGCGGTACCGGCGGCAGCGGCGCCACGGCGGAGGCGGAGGCGCATGGCGTCATGCAGCTGACGACGCTGCTTGGACCCGCTTGTGTTCAACCTGCGCTGCGGCCCCGCTCTCCTCACATCGGCGTCGGCGGCATCCTAACGGGGAGCAGCAACAGTGCCCCCGGACTGCATGTGCCCTTGGAGCTCGACCCACCGCCGCGTCCGCCGCCGCCGAAGTCAGCCACGGCGACCGGCGGCGCGACGTCGCCTTCGGCCTTGCTCCGCCGCAGCCTGGAGTTCTCTGACGGCATCTCCTCGCTGGGGTCCCCCGGAGCCGGCGCTGCGGCAGCCACGGCAGCTGCAGTTGCGGCGGCGGCGGGTGATCGAACCGGCACGCCGCTGACGGCGTCGATATTCGACTCGTCGTCGTCGTTGCCGGCGTCGGTGCGTGCGGTAATGGCGCCGCGGGCGGGGCCTGCGCCGCACGTGCGCTGTGGCGCCAGGGAGCTGACGTTGGAAGGCGCTCCCCTCTGGAGCACGGAGCGGTGGTCCACTGTTCGGACATGTCGACTTATGATGCTATTGTGTCAGTGTTGTTATTATTGTTTTTGACCCTGGGTGGTCGCGTCAATCCTGGACACAGCGGGGCGGTGTTGTTTGGCGGTCGTAAAATGTTACCGTACAGTGTTACGGCAGTAACATCGACATGGTACTTCGGCGGAGTTTGAGGTACAAAGCCCTCTACTGTACTGCCTTGACGGGCGGGTGGAAAAACTACGGACCCAGTCACAGAAAACCCGAGGGAGCTGCGCACTTACCAAGCAGTGCTGCAGATTACCAGTTACCGCGTACCGCCGTGTGGGTGCGTTTGCTGTACTTGGCGCTTTTCACGGGTAAGACTTGGGGCGTGCACGAATCTGAGCATATATGGTATAACGTCAAAAGACTTCTGTGCAGGCTTCGAGCAAGCCGCAGCTATAGCGACCAGGTCCGGCATTATATCTTCAAACATGCATGGACAAGGATGCGGGTACATATGCAAGCTAGCTACACTCAGAAGCAACCATCAGATGCGCTCCAACTAGATGTGACCCATACCTTGTGTGCATGTGTTACAGGGTGGTATATGTGTGTACAATTAGAGAAGTGCAGCGAAGAGACCGGGACGGACAAATCAAGTCCATCACCATGTTGCAGATGCCACAATGGACCCTACCCCCACTCTTATAGAATTACGTGCTCGTCACCCCGCAGTAAATGTTCCAGCGAGGAAAGACCTGCAGCGATACCGGTTATGTTTCCACGTAGGATAGAAGGTAACAACAGAGGATTGCTGCAGGCAACAGGTCAGTTAGAGTTGTCCGAAGAGTTTAAAAGAACTGACTTACAATTATGATTCCATTTGAGTCTCAGCATCAAATGGAATCCTGCGCGTTTCTGTCTCAAGGGCAAGCTCAAATCCATAGATCTGAAAATGTTCACATATATTTTAGCCCCGTCTTGAAACTTATCCCAATATGTATGTACCAGTGCGCATGTAGTCTTCCTGGCTCCATGTACCGCTTATACCGCCTGCCCGGGAAATATGTACGGTGGCGTACGGTAGCAACGCAGTACTGATGATCAACGAATAACACCCTCTTTGGTCCCTATTAAGCCAAGATCGGGATGTAATGGGGTATTGCCTGCATTCAATTTGACTGCAATAAACAGGGACCTAATGTGAGCGATGTGTGTACTTGCAACTGGTATTCATTCGTGTCAGTCAGTCAACCGTTTCCCATGTAACAATAATGCCCGGGAAATGCCCTTTACAAGGACACATGCACAGTGCTCAACACTCAACAAGACATAACTAGACAGACAAAAACAAGCCATATGGTGTTGGGTACGCATATGGCGAAACTCTGTTCTTTTGATTGAGTTATGCCTGCAGACGTGTAGGGTTATATGGACCTGTATTAAGGATGACTGCTATTCATGTGCCCGTCAACGAGTCATAAAGTTCACATCAAAATTGCAGTCACCTTATTTGCGTAATCTTCAAGAACTTCACCCATAGGATGCAAAGCGTTCACTTATAATTGCATATCTGTACCTTGGAGTCAGCCCAATACCTTTGAAGGAAACTCGACCCTTCCGTACGTTCCACCGTTGTTTTTTCCTGGCAGAATCAAAGTTATATGTCAAAAGCTGCTCTGAGGATTGCATAAAATTATTATCAATGCTCTTCTACAGTTGTTTCTTAAGTATCTGTGAGCGTTGTTCCTCGACTCAACATATGACACACGGTATCGTTGGCTTATCACCCAACCATTGAGGAACGAGCTTTGGCTTGACTCCCTGCATTCGCCGTGACTGGTACGTGAATATGGCTTAGGGATTCACCCTTGCCGGACACCTCGACGAAGGCTCTGAAATCTCATTCTTTCGCTTAAATAGAAAATTTTCTAACTTTCCTCTCTCTCTCAAATATGTAACGTTGCGATACGGCGTGACGTTGAAGGCAGGCGCCAGTGTCCAATAGCATCTTATCTTGGCTCCCTTTGCAGGGCTTACTTCGCCCAATGCAGGCATCACTGCACGCTGCGCTTCGTGACAGCTACATTTTGAAGGTAAGCATTTTCGCTCTGCGCCTTGTTCACAGTGTTCAGCCCTTTCGACCAGCAAACCCGCTCCAGCTGCAAGCCAATACCCATGTTAACGTTGATAATTTAACAAGCTGTGATTTGTTGTGTTTTTTACGCTGTGGACTGCAGGACGACACCGGGACTTGCGGCTCAAGCCGAAGTGTTATCGATGACCCGGCAAATCAGGTTAGAGGGTCTGCTAAATAGTTTAGTTGTTAATAGTTCATTGGACGGATTCCGTGGGAGCGCCCTTCGGTGCCTGCCAATTTCGACTTCTTCAAGCATGCGGAGGAGTATGCTGCAATATACTTGTCGTCAGTGCAGTCTTACACAATTGCTGTTATTTGGAGGATGTTTAGGGACCTCCGCTGCTTCCAAACGGCAGGATAACCGGCAACTCTTCTTTGCCAAAGTGCTTCGGTCGGCCACTGAAGATGAAGTAAGGAGGCTTTTTGGACAATTCGGCAAAGGTGAGACATTCTGCACGCGTTGAAGCGTCCAGTCCCAACCAACCGCTGTCCGCCCGCGGCAGCGCCCGGGCATCCGTGTCACTTGGCATCTCCAGCTCCTGCGCACAATGTAGCTTGGCGGATACCCTATTTGCCTTTTTGTGCCCCAGTGCGCCATGCAAGGCGAGCAATCTTAGTTAAGCTCGGCACAGGCATGGCACCAAATGCAGCGTGCATAGAAAGTGCCGGAACCTGGGGCTGAACCCCGATGACGCCGGGTGTTCATAAGCCCTGGCCTTACTGAATTATTGTACCACCACCACGGGGGAGCACTGACACCTCTCTGCTCCTGGGTTCCCCGCCTTGCAGTGACGGATGTCAACCTATTTCGCGCTTTCCAAGGCGCACCCACGACGAAGGTGGGCATCTAAGGGGGATTATGGCGTTCGGGCAAGGTTAGCGGGCCGGGCGTGGGCACTGCAGCTAAGCGGCTGTCCTGCAGACGCACTACCTAAGCGGTTGTCGTGCATACGTATACACATTCACGTGAGGTGAGTGTTTCCAGCATAGTGTCTGTTCTAGACCTCCAATGGGGACAGGTTGTTTGTAACCGTCCTTTGGATCCATCTGGTTCGGATTTGCAACCTTCCGGCGGGCAGCTCCTGTAGCCCCTCTCCCTGTCGGCTATAAAACTAATTAACAAACTAACTTCGGAGCACCACATAACGGTGTCTGAAGGGTCGCCGCCCATATGGGTGCTCCGGGAAGTGAGAGCGGAGGTCTGGCGACTTAAGGCGTTCAAGGGAACTCAGAAATAGCTCAATTCCTAATTTTCTAAGTGACGGAAATCCCGTCTCACCCATCGCCCATTCGAACCTCCTTCGTATCAGCGTGCCTTTGGGGCCCCGGGAGGTGTGCTGCTTTTCTTCGTGCCGATTTCCTCTTGAATCTCTCACTACCTCCATTTGTTTACCCCAATGTCTCATTCTCGGCTCCTCATGCAGCGCAATTTAAGTTTCGTCGCATCATTTCATGTGGGCCTGTTGTCTCTCCCCATCGCTGGCTCCACACGCAGGGATGTGGGTTGGTGACCATGGGCAGTCATAACGAGGCAGTGGCGGCCATTGCCGCTCTGGACAGCCAGTACGTGTGGGATGGCATGGAAACTCCTATGGTGGTTAAGTGGATGGACATGGCGCTGCAACGACGGCGGAGGGAACAGCACTTGGCCAACATGCGACAGGCCATGTCGCCGGGAGCAGGCCTCGGCTACGGTAGGCTAGAGGGGGCTAGAGGGAGAGCTGCTAAAATATGGGATCCACGGAATGGGCACATTAGAGGTTTCGGAGCGTGGTGTGGTGGTATTAGACTTTCTCATTGGATTAAATGTAGGACGTGATGAAGCAGAGAGGGTTCAGGTTTAGAGGAATCTTGAAAAGCGGATATGATGTGGAATGTGCAATGAAACCTCCTTGTCATAGGGTACAGCCCGCGTCCTGCAATTTCGTTTAAAGTACGTGATCAATGGTGGTGTCCTGACAAGAGGAGGTTGCCGTTCTGGGAGTCCGGACAAGCTCTACACGCCGTGCTGGATGTGAAGCCGCGTACCTGGACCTGTGAGGACGGTTGTGTGTGCAGTGCAATTGGTACTGGGCATTGCGTGTTGTGTCCCGGCAGAGAAGCTTTCAGTCCATGGTAAGGGAACGTGCCAACAGGTATCCCGCCGTTTCAAACACAGCATCAGACTGCGCACCATCATCGACCGGCATCCCAAGTTCGGGTTCTTGGGAATTTAGGAACCAGTAAGATGTGAGGGGTTGGGTGCAATCGGCGAGGCGGGGCTAGGTTTCAGTTAGCTCGTCGTAGTCAGGCACGCATTGAGGCGTTGACATTGTTGCTGCCGATTTATGTCTACCTGTCGCGCCTGCGGTTGATGCTGTTTCTCCTGGTCCTGGTCACCTTGTCGCTCAGCAGTCCCTGGTGGCTTGACGTTGGCAACATCGATGCCGGCGGCTAGTACCCTGGGCCTGGTGCAGAACTCTTTCTTGGATGCACTAGAGCCCACGGAGACGCCGCCACCGGGGTGCGCCCCGGACGCCATCAAGCTGTTTGTGGGTAACGTGCCAAAAAGCTGCACGGAGGAGCAGCTGCTGCCGCTGTTCCAGTCGATCGGCAAGGTGAGGGGGAGAAAGTGTAATCTAAAATTCCAAGGCCCTGCCCAAAAGCCCTGTTGCCTGTTGAAAGGTGAAGGGGTCAGGAAGAGGGTGGATGGGGTAGGGGGCGTATCTCTGCCCATGCGGAACCTAATATTGCTGCACGTGTCAGGCGCTTCAGGCGAAGGCTGTCATTGATCGGGGCAAGCTGTCCTGCCTTTTAGGTTTTAAACTTAAGACGGCGTTTTGGAATTGGGCGCCCAAATACTCAACAAACATCGGCCGTCCTGCATAGGCAACTTCCCATTCGGGCTCTCTTGAAATTGTGGTTTTCCCGCGCAGCTCCAGCAACCCGACCCGCTCACGTTCCCCGAATTTCATCACGCGTCTCGTCGTTGGTGCTGCCCCGTTCGGCGAACTCCGAGATTCGCAGGAATTCCACGCAAATAAGCTGTCCACTGAATATGAGACTCGTGCTCGATCGATACCCCGCAATGTCAGGTGGTTGAGCTGGTGATTGTTCACGACAAGGTGACGCATGAGTCAAAGGGCTCTGCATTCGTGTGGTACGCCACACGCGCGGACGCGGAGCGCGCGATCTTGCAGTTCAACTTCCGCCACGTACTGCCCGATCCCTCGGGCGACCAGGACCGTCCCCTGGTGGTGCGTCGAGCTAAAACGCGCGCGAAGCCGCTTAAACACGCGGCACCGCTCCTGGGCTCCCTGACGCAGGTCTGCATGCGCTAATTTGTGCTTGGGTGGGCGGCAGATCTGTAGTGCGCTGCAAATGCTGCTAACTGGAAATGAATGGGGTGATGTTTTTGCTTCCTAAAACTTGAGCTCGTCAAGCATCCATGCGTACTGTCTTGACTGCAACCTGTAAAGCATCCGGTGCACCTGGATGCACCGTACCGTCCATTACCTTGGGGGTTATCAAACCTGGGTCCGTCCGTCCTGACGATCGATACAGCACGAAATGGGAGTTCTGTCCTGCTGCAGCTGGCGTTAATGCTCCTCTTGGAGCGTCCATCCAAGGTTCCTGTTATTCCCTGTTGGTTTGCCAATAGTATGTGTCCTGGCAACTAAGTCAGATATCAGCCAAACTGTGGCTATGGTGGTCACTGCATCACGTCCCGACTTCATCCTCATAGTTGTCCAAGTCACTTGCTTACCAAAACTTCCTAGCTGTAAATGTACAGCGCAGCTAATCTTCGTGACTTCTCGTGTTGTTGGATCTTAGACGTACCTCCCTAGCTGCTAGCTTTCGTCGCATTCACAGTTTCGCCCCCTCCCCCGCGCGCAGCTGCCGGCGGCCCAGAGCACCACAGTGGCCACCACGCAGCCGTTCTACAAACTGCAGCAGTCCGACATGGTGGGGCTTTCTGGGTTGGAGACGCTGCAGCTTACGGACGCAAGTCTTGCGGCGCAGCTGGCGGCGGCCAGCAACCCGCTGCCGCAGCAGAGTGGGGTGACCGGATTGGGTGTTGGTGTGGGCACCATGCCCGCGTACCGGCCTCTATCTAGTCTTGCGGGTCAATTCGGTATGCAGTCCACGTCATCAAGCGTTTACGACGCGTTTGCCTCAGGTTGGTATGGGATGGAGCAGCGATCATCTGCTGCCTGGCTGTGCAGCCTATGATCTGCACACGGGACCCCTGGAGTGGTCATAACTGCGATGGTCTGGGTTTGCAGCGAAATAAGTCTGTCTACGGCGCTGTTTTCTTGCGGTAGTGTCGTGATAATACTAATGCATGGGTGCCGCGCCAAACCGTGATGTTTCCAACTCACCCCTCGGCCCTCCCAGGCGATCAGATGTTGAGTGACTTTTCTATGACTCAGACGCTTCAGCAGAACGCTGCCGCTGCTGCAGCCGCCGTACAACTTGATGTGCTGGGGGCTGCACAGCAGGCGGCGGCGGTGGCCGCGACGCAGCACCAACAAATCGCTCAGTCGATGACCCTGAACCAGACCCAGCTGACGATGCTTAACACGCACCTGTTCAGCGTGCAGACCGTCAGCGGGGCCCAGCTGCACATTTCACCCGGCGCTCCAGGGTTGTTTAACCTGGTGGTCTCCGGCAACAAGTCGCAGGTTGAGACCGCCAAGGACCTGATCACCACTGTGCTTAGCCATACATAAATTGCTGCAAAAAGTCGGTTGATGACCTATGCGCGCTTTGAATATGCCTTGTCATATTTCTTCATCATAGCAACACACATGCATCGCCGGTGTGGAGGGTGTTTGTTTAGTCCCACCGTGCGGTTGTTTCGGGTTCAAGAAAAAGACCGGTTGAAAATGGATTCGGATTTGGAGGAATGAATTGGGTGCATTGCGTACCAAGCCTCCGCCGCGCGCCGTGTTGATTTCCGCTGCGCGTGGTGTTGTTGCGCTTGGGTTGTTGGGTTGTTGTGTTCCATCTCACGGCCGCAGCAGCCCCGTCAAGTCCGATGTATGTGGAGGAGCCGATGTTAAAAGGAAAATTTTGTCTGTCAATGATTTCTACACACTTGCAGGCGGCTGCGCATGCAGGCGGCTGTCCGGCTGAAGGTCTTTCGCCTCTTTCAGGAAAACCCTTTCATGCTCGGAATAACTGGGCTTATGTTTGAGCTTAAGCACCGGGCCATCGTTTGGTACCCGTAAAGTGGCCGTAGGCCTTATGGCGTATGTTGTCTTATGTTGTCGTTACGGTGTGGCGCACTTGCATGCGAAATGCCTCTCTATATCCGTAAAACCAGGCAGCGTGATGGTCACATCCCGGGTAAGATGGTTTGGCAAACGGAGCGGGATGTTATGCTTGCCGTTCGCTGGGACGTGCCTCTGCCGGGGTGGGATGCAGGCTGCAGATGCGCTCATGCCGGGGTGGGTGTATGTATGGGGGTTAAGGACCGGGATTTCGATGTCCCGAAGGATTAGGTGGTGATGTTTATAGGGAATATGTCCGGAGAGGGGGCTCATTTCGGTGAGTGGGTTGATGTAATGCCAGGCGTGGGTGTGCCTAAAGTATCCTTGCGGGGTCAGCGACCCCGTTTGATGAGTCGACGTCTAAAAATGTCTATGCGGTGCTTTTAAGGCATATGATATCTCTGATGAAAGACTTTGCGTAAGAAACGCAAGCAGTGCTGTGCTGTACTGTGCTGTGCTGGGAGCCGTCCCGTGCCGTACCCTTTGCTGGTCGGCTGGCGGTTTCCTGGAGTAACTGTCCGCCCAAGATGCCTTTCTGCAGTTGTCTTCAAAACAACTCCCTTCATCGAGCGCGTTGCTTTGCTTAAATTCTTAGTTGTGCTTTGCTGTGCCGGGAAATGAATTATCATACTGGCTCCCGTTATGCCGTGGGTAGGAGTGGTGGCAGTTTGAAAGCTGGCAAGTGTACTGTTGCTGCCGTTGAGGGCGCCCACGTGGCTCCGCTTCGCTGCTACTATCTAAACGCGAAGCAAGTTGTCGTGGGCGTTGAGATGCCCCATGACTGGCATTCGGATGGTGCAGGCTTTCAATCCAGGTCCCCGGCAAGAGGTTACGGCTGGGTGGCGACTATTATATTTGGATGAACGAACTGCTATGGGCATGATACGGCGGAGGTATGAAAAGACAGACACACAGACGCGGTATCTCGGGACTCTCGCAGGTTCACTGGTGTGTTGCCGCGCTTGGAGAGCCTGTGTCAGTTGATGGCTTGAGCAAAGGGGCGGCCCGAACCGAGAATCGGTCGTCGTCGTTGTCTGGTTGGACTTACTGAAGATTAAAGTATGCGTATGCGCGTGCGCATGGCTTTCATGACAATACCGTTGCTTTTGTAGAGGATTCGAAACAGCAATAATATCTAGGGGTTATTTGCATCACACCCGGTTTGCAGGCATGGAGATTACGCTGAATACCGTTGCGCGTTTTGCAAAAAGGTCTTATCTTTGAAGGTCCGCAGGATCCTGGATAAAGGTATGTGTATATGTGTGTCTGCGGGACGGTGACCTTCCCGTTGCCAGTCCTTGAGATAGCACGCAGTTTGTAATTTTGTGAGTCTTGGATTGTCGGTTCGCGGTAGAGCAACTGTACGGCCCACTTGCCTTATTGTTCCTGGTTGTGCCTGCGTCTGCTACCTGGGCACCCACATATATGATTATGATCGTGGGCGGGCGAGAACCATTTTTTCGCCAAAGATCGTGTCTCTTATGTAAATTAATAATGCTTGGCGTGCAATTTATAACGATCAATTACACAAATGCATTCTATAACGAGTACACGAGGCAAATACTGCATTCAATGTGGCGACGGGGGAAAGGGGGGAGTGAAGGACTAACGCCGGTTGACGCTCGTGGTTTTTTCGCCGACCACCTTTGCTGAAACCATTATGCATTATTCTCATTATGACTACGACACTCAACGGGAGGCAAATGTCTCATGAACAGGTTGGAGTCAAAACACGATTTTAGTTATGATATGACCCGCTAAGATCGGTTATCATCGTATCGGTCACACCGGTTCCCGGTATCGGAGATCCTGGATTACTCCTCCGTTCGCATTCTGATCGCTGTCAGGGGGAAGCTGTGTTCCGCCTTATGACACATATGTACAACGAGACCGTCTACAATCGCCGCGGTACGAAGCTCAGTAGTTCGATTTCGGTCAAGCATGGCAGATGATGCAGCCGCTGCTCAACATGCAAGAGATGAACAAAAGGTCGTTCTGGGAATTTCGAACGTACGGAGCTTCGCGGCAGCGCTGCACTGCGTTCGCGCGGGAAATAAGCAGGCAGGTGATCCGTGATCAGTCATGGGCACAGAATATTGGATTATGCGTGATGATCAGAAAATTTTCATTGCAGACATGCACTGTGTCCATCTCCGCGGGCGGTGTGAGCGTCGTTTGGGAAGATGAATCGAAAGCCCTTCAAGGCTCCGTCTTCCTAAAGCCTGAGGTACGTACAGCATACACTACATCAGAATTATTATGCTTAATTTACTTACTTCATGTTTTCTAAGGACTTGTGGCGATAGATGGTAGGTCTGGATCTGCATATGGTCCACGGGTCGACGCCGAGGTTCGGATGTCTCCCCGGGTTGCCTTATCAGCTCAAATCCATTATTACTCCTATCCCCATCCGTTATCCTCTCCCTGTCCTTAAAACCCGGCAGCTCTTCTCCCGCTTCGTCTGCGGGGCCGAGGTCCGCCACGAGTTCGGGTTGCAGCTGCAGCTGTTGCTGGATACGCTGGCGCTGTTCGCGAGCGCTGCAGCTCCAATGACTGCCTATTACCCGGGGTCGCAGGGGGAGCTAGTTTGTGAGTAAGTTATCACGCATGTTACGCTTCTCATTAACGCGGCGTAAGGGTATTCTTACATTTCATTTCATTCGCACTGCCTGTCCGCTCCGGTTGGCCCTCTGCTGCAGGATGAACGACAGCGCAGCGGCTGTTGCAGCGGCAACAGGCGTTGCTCAGCGGATTGGCAATCCAGGAGGCGGGCGCGAGAGCAACGGTAGACCAGGTTCTGTGTGTACCTGGGCGCGCATTGTAGGTCTGCAGGCGGAGACGGTGGTGGACCTCGGGGAATACTGGACGGAGCCTGCGTCGTCGTTCTTGTGCCAAGGTAGCCGTGCCGTGCCATGCCTCGCTATGCCGTGCTGTGCTATGTGTTAATAGTCCCTGGTACCGAGAAACCAAGAACCAAGTGGTCTGGTCGTCCGGTTAACACTATGCTGTGCCTTAATCTTGCATACAGGGCATTTGGACCTTCCCTCGTGTTCGATCAGTTTCATTAAGGGGAATAAGAGATATCGCACGACGCGCCACTGCATGCAAAAAGATGTACATACCGCCTTGCATGCACTCAGTCACTGAATGCCTTTTCAGTCCGCAAGCTTATCCCGACTCTCGTCCGCGTCTATTCCGAAGGGCTTGTTCTCAAGGGGGCCATTGAAGACCTGGAGTGGCCCGGGGGTGCCGTGGAAGTGCTGATGCAGCAGGACCCGCAGAGGCTAATGCTGTCCGCGACGGGGCACGGTTCCCTCGAGGTGAGGGGACGTTGGGGCCTATCAACTGAAGGTTTATAGTCCTCAGTGTAATGGGTTGTTTTGGGGGGAGTCGCTAGACTTGTCTGGAGTGCAATTTTTAGAGGGCAGCACAGGGCGGGCAGGTTGCGGTTCTGTTCCTTCCGTGTTCAATGGGACCCAACGGGCGCGACGTCCCCCCTGAACCAGTTGTGTCGGTGTTTTGTTTTATGTTCTCTGCTTGTCTTCCTTTGCCTGTGGACTCCGTGCCCTGCCCTGCGCTCTTGTCCCATGTTTTTGTGATTTGACTCTTGCGGAAGGGCGCTGGGAGGTAATACGAATGTGCGAAGCAAGCTGAGCTAAGGTCAGGTGGGGAAAGGATGGTGACTATCGCCTTTTTGTTGCTTCATTGCGGTCCGTGCGATCTGACCTCCCCAGGTGGAGCTGCCTACCACTCAGATCTCCGGCTTCACCTGCCAGCAGCCCGAGGTGTGATCTCTGGGAATAAGGAAGCACCAGTAAGGACACATTGAACAAAACCGGAACGGCCACTGGGTCACGGGGAAAGTTCCGTTGCACGAACAGTGCGGCCGCGTGTTTGTGGAAGAGGGAGCAGAGCAATCAGTCCGTGAGTTTGGAGGGTGGCGTGGGACGATTCGGATGACAACAATGGACCTACGGTGTGGCGTGATGGCTTGCTGGCGCTTGGCTGAAATGAAAAGAGGGCTGGGTCTGTTGGCGCCTGGAGAGGCCCTGGGTGGGAGGTCTCTTCCAACGTCGTCGACCTGAACCCCACACCTCAATACATCACATCTTCAGCCCCCTACATTCGTAGTGTATACGTTAATATGTACACCCCCGATGACAGGTGCGACACAGTTATAAGTACCGCCATTGCAAGGCGGCTTTCTGCAGTCTGCCGCACCCCCGGGACTGTGCTGCCGTGTCCACAAAGGTAGGGTGGAGGGGGCCTAGTGGAGGAGGGGGGTTGATAGGTAGGGGTGTTGGGAGCCGTGGCGGCGCTGCGCTTTAACGTGTCCCGTGCTGTGTTCCATCGCACTCTGTTATCCACACCAGTTCCCCACACGCTCACTCTTGGGACAGCCAATGCCAATGCCTCCATCTGATGTTGTTTTGTCTTAGGGTTTGTCTTCTTGCTCCGAACGGGAACAGGTCAGTGTGGACGTGCACGGGCTGCTCAAGGTGACGCACATGTTGGGACTGGAGCCCTCCGCGGGATCAGGAGGCGCAGGAGGAAGCAGGGGCGCTCACGAGCAGGGAACACAGGCATCACAGGTGTGTTTGTAAATGTGTGTGTATGTGCGTGTGTGTGCGTGTGTGTGTGCGTGTGTGTGCGTGTGTGTGAGGGGTATCGAGGCCGATGGACACAGCCGGCGGGTGGATTTCTCGCCTGATAGTCAACGTTGATTGCTATTTTTAATCTTCCGTTCTGTCCAGGGCCACCGTCTGAGCACACTGTGTGTATCCTGCGCGCCTATCCCCTTTTCCCCAAGTAACCCCCTGGTCCTTGCCTATTGGCTTTTAAGGACCTGCTCTCTCCCCCGCTCACACACGTACACACGAAACTTGTGCCAGCAGCGCGCGTACGACAATTCCAAGATTGCCATCGTGCAATTTCTATTGCAGCCAACGGAAGAGACAACCTGAAGCTCTGTGCAAGGGTGACCCTCGTCACCCTGTATACGCGGTGCCGGTATCCGGTATCCTGGCTGCCCAGGGGGAGGTTTCTGGGGACCTGAGGTGCTAACGAGGGTAAAGGCCGGGTAAGCCAGGTGGGGGTTGAATGGGGCAGGACAGGGAAAGACTGCCGCGAGGCGCAGCGTTATGCCTCCTGAGGGTTGCTGTATTAGCCAGATGATGCATAACTGGTAAGACGCCGCATCATCCTTTGGTCACGATGGCAACCGGCGACGACCACAACCACGCACTGTGTACACCACCTCAACCCGGCGTGCGGTGTGTGTCACAGGCGAGAGAGTCTTGGGCGGCTGCGTGATACCTTGGGATCCGTGGCGCCATCCCTGGCCGGCTGCCCCTGTTTGTTGTGGTGACGTGAAGACGGACTAGCGGCTATTTGTACGTTTCGGTTATGAGATTGTTTGTTTGTGTCGGTTGTGGTTGAGACAGCGGAAGGTGACGAACAGTATCTTTGAGCATAGGTAAGTGTAGGATGCGTGCGTTGCAATGACTTTTACATCTCATTTTCAACCTCTAATTATTTGAGGTTGCTAAATGCTGGCTGCATTCGTTAAAGCACGCACTGATGTTTGCTTTCAGCCGGGCGTGTCTATCTGCCGGGGTAAGAAGAATGGAAAAGGGGGCTGGGATTAGCCCGGTAAGGACTGCCAGAATGGCATCATATCTGGCGGAGTCGAAGTCGGACACTGTTCATTTTCCCCTGGCTAATAAGCTGTACGCATGCACTAAAATGTTGCGATCAACCGGCTTTCGCGTTACTTGGCCTTATGTATCTTTTATGAACCACGGACTCCGGCAAAATGCATTTTTCCCAGTCCACAGGGGGCACCTCGTTCAGGATTTCGCTGGTAGGGGTCCATCGAAGGTCCCTTGCAGCCATGGCAGGTAATGTGTGACCCCATTAGCCAACGGGCCGGTCTCCGGCGCGGAGTGCTGGTCCGGCGCTGGCCCGGTGCTGAAACTGCTAATTTTGAACTTTTAAGCTCCCTAAGCGATAAAATTACACTCTTACACTTCATTTGTGATGCATGTCACCTGCGCTGATGAGGAGCGACCGGAGTACCGGCTTTACGTACCCACACATACAGCCATTCATGCCCGAACCGGGGCGAAAAAACACGGTGAGCCGCGTCGCAGCAGCACTGCTGGCCGTCATATCACGTTGAATGGCATGCGCGCCTGCATGGGAAAAACGGCAATTGATATGAAGGGGAGAAGACTGAAGGGGACAACACAACATACACACTTCGACCAAGCGACTGCGAAGTCTTACCAAAGGGTAGCACCATCCAGCCTTTCAATCTCCTTATGCATCATTACATACATAGGACACGTGTGCGGGCTTAGGTTTCAGGGTTTAGGGTTTAACCCTAAGCCCAAGTCCTTGAGCACTGAGATGGTCCCCTCGGACAGCCGGGAGCGCAGCTCCATGCCGCCTGTGCGTCCCAGCGAGTTGCCTGCGCGGATTTAATATCCGCACCATCAGTCCGTATGATTTAACATCAAGGACCAGTCAACTGCGATCCACCTTCGCGTCAAAATATAGAGAAACTGACAGAGGCGCTTACCCCCTCACATTCTCTTACATGCATACCTATATCGAGGCGCCAAAGCAAAGGTGGCTACTTCATTCGTAATGCAGTACTTAACCCAACGCCTGGTTAAACGTCACCCCGCCATTGTCCAAGGCTGGACGGAAGGGGGTTCTTCATAGGCTCTATGCAGGCGATCCAGCACACGCAGGTCGAGAACATATTTCAACCGTTCCCGATGATCCCAGCTGGAGTGTGCACTCTCACCATGTGCAGATTGAACCAGTTGGGCCCCCAATGTACTGAAAGTCTTTCTCGGTGAGGGATTGCTCCGTCAGGGCGTACAATGCCGGCAGACAGCACCCCCAGATTGGCATTGCCACCAGCGCGTGCTATATGTGTGTGTACATTGTGTGCGCGCGTCGCGAAGGGGAGGTGGGGAAAATATGTCCATAGAGAAATAAACGAGTATGAGGGGGCGGAAACGAGGTAGGCAGAAGGGAACAAGTTGAGGTCAGAGGCGGCGGTGTCGGGTGCCGTTGACGTTTTTTCGAGGAGTAATGGAAAACCGGTACTGATTTACGTCGGGCATTTCCACTCTCACGTCGCAAACCCCGCCACGTTACAGACCCGTTACGTCTTCATTCGAAGCCAGGTTTCCCTAATTCATGTGCCCACCAGACGTCTCGTTCTTCCTTTTCTCTAAACGTGTGCCCTGGTCGCCCTGCCTTTCCCTTGTAACAGTAGCGATACTGAAGAAGCAGCACTGCTGTTGAACATGGATTAAGGGGAATGATGTCTTATTACATCTGCAGATAGATGTGAAATGTTAGATTTGAAATTGAAAGCAGATTGAAAGCGCATTTAGCGTGCTGAGAGAAGATTGGATGTCAGCCGGCGCCAGGCATCATTATTAACCTTGCAAGCATCGGTGTATATTTTTGTAAGTGCCTGTATGACAGGCGAGGTACCGGCAAGCGGCCGCTTTCATCCTTCTACCTATCATCAAACACAAGCGTACTGAGATAAGTATTGCCTTTACGGTAAGCCTTGTAACGCACAAAAGATACGTATTGTGGCCCACGGTCCACTTTCTGTCCTTGCAGCCGTCCGTGATCATCAATCAAATCAGCAGCCCCGGACCCGGAACCTGCGATATCATACACATCTGCTTCTTTTTATGCTTGATTGTAAGCATGCAACCATGAGATAGACGGGTCACACGGCCGTTGGACATTCGGCTGACCTCCTCGACGCCCAAGGTTGGCCCCGGACTTTGACGCCCGTTCAGCAGCCACAGGTATTGCCCGTACAGTATAGTACAGCACATTCCATCTGCAATTGCATTAACTGTGCTAGGCAACTCCGTCCGAGGGCTCGTAACAAATAAACGTGTTGCCCGGTGCGGCTGGTCCTCGAAAAACCTAGTTGTCTGGTTTTGCACATTGAAACGCAGACGAATTGTAAGCAGCAAAACGCCAGCGAAAACTCGGGAGTTTCGTCCTCGTAAGCTTTTAAGTGTGTCATCGCCGCCGGTGCGGAAGAAG
Source organism: Volvox reticuliferus (assembly GCA_019650235.1). NCBI lineage: Eukaryota > Viridiplantae > Chlorophyta > Chlorophyceae > Chlamydomonadales > Volvocaceae > Volvox > Volvox reticuliferus. Next base: position 1,303,537 of record BNCP01000004.1, read on the forward strand.
GAAATTACCCATGTCATCAACGGCGGGTGGCGGGGACGCCAGCAGCCAGCCAGAAATCTCAAACATTCGCTCAGCCGCTGGCGCTTGGCTGGAGCTGTGGGTGCCCTGCGTTGTCTTCGCACATATATTTGCGTTTTCATGGCTGCTGCTGGCGTTCCTAAAGATGCGGCCACAGCAGGCCGCAACGCTGCGCCGCATCTGGGCTTGGACCTGGGCCTGGGCGCGCTCCCGAAAGCGCGAGCAAATGGCAACAGCAGCAGCAGCAGTATCAGCAGCGCCGTCGCCCGAATCTACCATGGGTGCAGCGGCTATATCCACTAGTGATGTGCAGCTCCAGCAGCGACTGGCCCCGCTAGCGGTGGCTCCTCCGCCCTTGCAAATGACGGTAAGGTCAGATGCCGCGACGCAGCTCCCGCGGGTGCCGGCGGCGCCGTACCCAGGGCAGGCGGTGGCAGGAGCAGTGGTGACAGAACATACTTATCCACCGCTGCCGCTGCGACCTGGTGCGGCGGTGGCGGCCGCCCTCGTCGATGGCCCCGCTGAGGCTGGCCCCGGCCCTGGACGCCGTCTGTGGGTATCTCCGCTGCCGTCGGTACCGCCTTCAGAGCCCGGCTCTGCAATGGCACAGGGCTCCGAAGCCGGCGTCGGCTTCCCAACCGACAACTTCCAAGCGATAACCATTACTCCGCCACCAGCCCACGTCCCTCGCCGCTGGACCGCGTTAGGCGTCCCTAAAGTTGACAAGGACACCACCACAGCAGCGGAGCTACCGCCGGTGGCGGCGGCGCCTGCCGCTGATTCTGATGCAGCCGACGGGGCGCCAACACCAGGCGCCGCCGGCGGCGTCAAGCGCCGTACCGTCACCATGCATCATGCAGTCACGGAAGCTGACTTAGCGAAGGCCGACGGCGGCAAAGGTATACGGAAGTACGGCGACCTGTCAGACTTGGGGCTGCCGCCAGTACCACGGCGCGTCTCCCGGCATGCTCGAGAAATCATGCACGCCCTTGCAGCCCAGGGTGCGGCACCTGACTTGCGAGTGGTACGGCGGGTTAGCAGCAATGTACGGCGCATCTGCATCGAGTGGCTAGACCTGGGCTGTGTGTACGACACCTCCAGCGGACCCAAGACCGTGCTACAGGTGTGGTGCCGACTGCTGAGGTGCAGTCCGTCCCAGATGTTGGTGTCCGGTCGGGAAGTTCGGCAGTAAGGACGGTTGACAGCTTGCGGTTGGAGACGCACCGCGGCCACGGCCGGTGGAAATGTCCTGTGCATACTGCGGCACGACCCGCAGCACCCGCACCCGCACTGACAACTTATGCCTCAAAATAGTCGGCACTCTGTTGTTCTGTTTTCCAGGAACTTCGCGGTAAGGTCACCAGGAGAGGTTCAAGACCGGAGACAACGCAAGGTGGCACAACATTTGTTTCGCACTACCCTGCCGCGCGTCATAATCCCTCGCCATGCTCTACCAGGTACCACGACGAAATTTCACTTGTTGCAAAGCTTCTTGCCGTACGTCCGTGATGTCCTTCAGGGCGTGTACGGACGAGCAGTACCCGGCGATTTACTCGGCTTGTTGGGCCCCTCTGGCGCCGGCAAGTCAACCCTGCTGGATGTGTTGGCGGCTCGCAAACGCGTTGGTCGGCTAAGCGGTCATGTTCTTGTGGATGGCAAACCGCGGGACGATGACGCCTTCGTGCGCCGCAGCGCTTACGTGCCGCAGGTGCGGACCCGTGGGACATAGCGGAGTCGTTGTTCGTTGGTATTTAAATGGGCGTCTGGATGGCCGTTGGGATGGGTACGTAACGACCGTTGGGACACTGCATCCGGGCTGATGGATGCGGTCCGTTGAAAAGAGCAGCGGTGCGGGCGCCCTTGCCACCATTCACACACATAAGCACAAACACACGTAAGCACGCAACACACGCATTCCCCCCTGGACTTATACTAGCTTGCTAGCTTGCAGGGGGGACCGCCGTCCGCTGAATGCTTTACCGTCTTGTGGTACGGCGAGTCTAGTTACACACACACACACACACACACGTCCAACAAACTAGGCGCGGACGTTCTTACCGCCCGACAATAGCGCCCGCGCCTGCTTTGTTTGATGTGTGTGTTCGCGCTTTGCCCTTTTCATCTCCAAGCTCGCTTCCCGGGCCCGGAACCCATGATAGCTTAAGGCCCCAGCGCGACTCTTCACGTCGGTTACGGACTTTTATCATTGCCTTGTACGACAACCAACGCACGTTTAAAAAGCTTTTGTGGTGTCTGTGACACCCACGGGCTCCGCTACGCTCGCAGGACGACCACTTCATCCCCGCCCTATCCGCCTGGGAGGTCATCACCTTCTACGCCTCGTTGGTGCTTCCTGCCGCCACGAGCCCCTCGGGCAGGAAGAAGCGCTGCACGGAGGTGCTGGCGGCCATGGGGCTGGGTCGCCAGGGCGGGACGCTGGTGAGTGGGGAAATACCGGTGGGTGGTGCACCATTAAAACGACGGAACCGCATCTCGTGCGGAATCTGAATCTGATGCCGTACTCGCCGACGATCAGGATCCAGATCAGGACCGAGCAGCAATCTGGGTATTATTGAAGGCCGCGGAATCTGTGACAAAGTGGAATTGCAAAATGAGGAGCCTTTCGAAGCCATTGCATAACATTTAATTGGTGCAAGGTTTGTTCAAGAGTGCCAGCTCTTCAAATTGTCCTGTCGTACAGGTGGGCGGTACATTGCCCGGCGGGCTGGTCCTACGCGGCCTGAGTGGCGGTGAGCGCAAGCGCCTGGCCATCGCCACTGGAATTGTGGCGGCGCCATCGGCGTTGCTGTTGGACGAGCCGACGTCTGGGCTGGACGCGGCGGCGGCGCTGGGTGTGATGCAGTACATGCACGCGTTGGCGCAGGCCGGGCATGTCGTACTGGCGTCGGTACACCAGCCGCGTGCGGCCATCTGGAGCATGTTCACGCAGGTAACTCCATGAGTACGACACGGGTACAACACGCCATCCCTGGCTGGTGAGGTCCTGATGCCCCGCTATGGAGGTGGTGAGGTCCCCCGTCAGACGAGGCTCCTGTGTTGGATCTGCTGCTGCTTGAGGCGCCGCCAGCCGCTGCCGCCGATCCTGATTTAGTGAAATAGGGTTACTTGCTTGCTCGCTCTCCTGGGTGAAACAGTCCGCCGTGAAGCTGTCCTCCGTCGTGGTCGTGCGACTGCAGTACGCCTTTCCGCAGGGTCCAGGTCCAAGCCGCCATGTCAGTTTGCCGTTGGTAATACCACAATCCTCCATGTCATTGTCCACGTCCTCGTCATCCACGCGCGTGAATCAACAGTGTCTCTCTCCTCTTCATGCTTCGGCCGTTGCCCCTCCTCCGCCCCTAGGTGGTGGTGCTATCCCGGGGGCGGATGATGTACTCGGGCGATCGCGCCGATGCCGTACCGTGGTTCACCAGCGGATTGGGCTACTCGTACGACCCGCAACGTCATGGCGTCGCATCCGACTGGATCATGGACCTCGTGAACACCACATTTAAGAAACCCCGGGTGAGTGCGGCAATTACGTTATCATGTGGTGGCTATGTTAGTTACTATGGGACTGTACCGTATTAACATTGTTCCGTTTCACGCCATTTCCGTACAGCGGATCTACGGTCGTATGATGTCAACCGCCGCCGACGTGGACGCTGCTGCCGATGCCTTCCTGCGCCGTTATAAGGAGCTGCGGCAAGAGGATCAGATGCAGGACGAGCAGGACGAGCAACGAGACGACAATCGTCCCACATTGCTTTACGGCTCCAATGTCGTGAAGGACTCCTCTGCGGCCCAGAGCCGCAAGCTGGAGCCAGCGGGGCCTGGTGCCAGGAATGTGCTTCAGCCGTACGAGAGCCTTGGCTGCGCGCGCGCCACTGCCGCCGCCGCCGCAGCAGCAGCAGCAGCAGTGGGCGAATCGCCGGTGCTAGGAGTTGATGCACCGCCCTCTGTTCCTGCGCATGGAGGCAGCACCGAGGGGCCGTCCCCCGCCTTTGAGGCGCAGCGGCGCCGGTTGGCGGCAATGGCGGCGGGAACTGCTGGCGGCGGCGATGGTTCCGGGCACCCTACTGGCGGCGCTGCTATCAGTAGCGGCGGCGGCGGCGGTTCCGTTTCCGCTACCGCTGGCTCGCCGCCGCTTCTACCAGCCACCCCGCGCAGCAACTCTCTTAGCAGTGCTGGTGGAGCTGCGGCTACTGCTGCTTCTGCTCCCTCCGACGCCGCGAGCTACCATGTAGGCTCAGGTCCTAGCGGTCGCAGTAGCGGCAGCCCACACCTATTCGGCTTTGCCCACGGGTTGAATGGCCGCAGCAGCGGCATCGTCGGCGTCTGCGAGCACCCTAGCGGGGAGCTCTCCCCCGTCGCCAGCAACCTCCGTCCCTTCGCCGACCCCACTGCAAACATCGTAAACCTCGACTCCCGAAGTCCGCGACACGCTGTGATGGCAACCCCGCCGCGTCGCGGCATCCTGCGATTATCCGCCCCCAGGCCAGCCGCTTCGGCGCAGCTGACAGGCGGCATAGCCGACGCGGCCGCCAAGGCTGTCGCGGCGTGGAGCGGCGGCGGCGCCACCGCCGCGGACCGGCGGCTGCAGTGGAGGCGCGAACGGCAGCTGCGGCAGCTGCAGCATCCTTCACTACAGCCTGGCTGGCTGCGTCAGGTGCGGGTGTTGGCATGGCGAGAGCTGATGGCGATGACCCGCAACCCGGCCGATGTTGCGGGTCGCATGCTGATCTTCTGCTGGATCGCTCTAGTGGTGGGGCTCATCTTCTACAGCGTGGGCAACTACTTCGAAGCCATCAGGTGATGAGAGAGGTCGGGATCAGGGGTTCCCAGCTCCCAGACGGAAGGACTGCGACGGGTGTAGCTAGGAGGGTGGGCATCTGGGGGAGTGGAAAGGCAGTTCGCTACGTAGTAAGTCACAGACTGCGGCTCTCATGGGTGACCATTTATGTGGCGCCTGTAAATATTCTACACACACATATGCGTACATCTACTATATGTGTGTATTTATTCATATTATAGGTACATATGGTTATGTGCGGGGTGCGCTGCAGGTCGAGGCTGGACGTGATGTTCATCGAGACGTGTGTACTGCTGCTGTTGCCGTACGTGTATATGTCGCTGTACACCGCCGATAAGCAATACTACACAGCAGACTTGTCGGCAAAGCTGTACAGCCCGTCAGCCTATTATACGGCAAAGGTATGGCCAGACAACAGCGGTTGTTGAATGATACGGGTTTGCGACTTGAGGCTACTTAGTGCCACCATAAGGGCGCCGCTGCATCCCCCAAACAGCTGCGGAGTGCTGTGCGCGCAACAAAACAATTTCACAACTTCACTGACGGATCTACACGCGCACATATGGCCATTCCACGCAAATTAAAAAAAGATTGTTCGCCGCTATCAAAAAACGCACATTTGCACGCCTGCCTGTCAACCGGGTCCCCTCCTGCTCCCGGCACAGGTAGTCCCCCCCCTCCACTTCGTCTCCTTCCGTAACCCCCTGCCTGCTCTCCTGCCCGGCCCCTGGCTCGTCCACCTCCCCTACCGCCCACCTGCAGGTGATTGCCGTGTTGCCGTTTGGCGTGTTGTCGATGCTGGTGTTCAGTTTCACCATCTACGGTATGGCGGGGCTTCGTCGCAGTGGCTCTGCACTGGCGGAACACGGGTTGCTGGCCACGTTGGCCTACCTCATCGCGTCGCAGGTAAAGAGCCACGGTGAAGCCCCGCGACCCGTGGGCCCATTGCTCTGCCTGGTGTAAGAACTAGGATTGCTGGAAGGAATAGATGTAGCAATTGTGTTTTGTGTGTGTTCTGTAGGCACGCAGCGGAAAAAGTTTCACAAAGTCGACAGCAGCCGGTTCGCTTCCTCCTGCGTACTGTATTTGCTGTACACTGGACGTCGTTACGGCTCTTACCACCTTCGTACCCTCCTACGTAGGTGCTGTACGCTGCCGCGGTGGCCACGCCCAACCAGGACATGGCCTTCATGGTGGCTATTGCCTGGACCGCCGTCAACATCCTCATGTCCAACTACCTGAGTGGGTGAACTGACGGTTCATGGGGATAATAGCCGATTCCGAAACGAACAAATGAGGGCCAAAGACGAGGGTCTCTAGTGTACACGTTCACACGTATGCTGTGGTATAGCTGATCAGCTGTCCGCCGCGCCTAACTTGCAGCCCAGCGAAGACCCCATAAACGCGTTTCATGCGCTCCCTGTGATGTCCCGCCCATCCGCTTCCAGTTCGCTACGATGACATGAGCCAGGTCTGGCTGACCAAGGTGCTCCGCTGGTTCAGCGTCATGATGTGGACCTTCCAGGGGATGGCCGGTAGGCGCAGGGCCGGGGAGGGGTCAGGAGGGGCGGGGAGGACGGAGTTAGTCCGGCCTCCTTATAGATTTAAGTAAGTTGCTGGAAGAGGTGTGCGCTTGCATGCCGAATTTGCTGTTGAAAACAAAAGTAGAACGAAAATGTTATTATACACGTGCCTCCTCCTCACCCAACTTGTTGTTCCCTGCTCTGCACTCGGCCACTCGGTCCCTGACGCCCTCCTAAACCCACACCCCGCATCTGGGCGCCTGCGCTCCCAGCGGCCGAATATCGCAACCAGTTCTACAGCTGCGCCTCCGGCTTCGGTACTCAGGTGCTCGCCACATTGCCGGCCTACCTGCCGGGTAATCCCGCAGTCTCCTTCGCACCCCGAATCCTAGGCGACCCCGGCCCGAACTGCGCCATCAACACCAACAAGATCCTGACCTACTTCGGAATGACGGAGCCCTTCTGGCGCCTAGCAGTAATCCTGGCTGGGTACCTGGGGGTGCTACACGTCATCACATACGCGGCGCTGAGGCTTACTGCGGGCCGGGAGCGGCGCTGAGGCTCAGTGCCCGGCAGAGCAAATGCTGTGCGCCGGCATGCATATGCGCGCGATGAGGGAAGCCATTGTGAGTCGCGAGTCGCACATTTCAGACTCGCACGGCACTGATGATACTAGCTGTGGATTAAGACAGTGTCTGAATCGAGGTTCTCGGAGTAGGTGATAAGGGGAGGACTGCGGTAATGTGCTATTTGTAAGGGCGGGGATAAGAAGCGGTTTTAATTAAATTGAACCATACACCGATAAGTCGAGGCAGTTCGTGGTTTGCTATGTTGTGATAATGCCCTGCATGTGCATCATCGTCCCGCAGTGCAGCTTCACACTCGTCTTCCCTGTTGGAGTACCCGGTTGGGACCATCAGTGCCCTTCTTTTGGTGCCTCCAGAACACATAGGGTACAAAATGGGAACAAAAAGGGAATGCAATAATTGTGGGAATGAAGCAGTTGAGGGAGGCTTCAGTACTTGGGAATGGAGCTCTTGTGCCAACGTGCGACTTGTTTGGCACCCATCATAGTCGGCTACTGAATGGCGGCGAATCAAGGGGACCAAATTGTGGGTTGGGGCTAGAGAGGTGGAGCAACATCGGGTTGCCACATATGGGGAGTTAGTGAGGATTTTGCGCGGTGGATGTCAGGTGGGTAGCGGGCGGCGTCGCGGAGTGCATGGTGGCGGTTATTGGAGTTTAGAGAGCTGCAGGAAGGCCATCGGACGAACGTTGATTCTCAGGGCGTCCTGTAAGAAATGTAGAGCTGAATTGGATGATGGATGCTGGGTTCTGTTGGGACAAGTCTGCAGGATTTGGGGTTGACCTATCTGGACTCTTGAGGAGGGTATCAACGGACCTCAGATGCGGCAAAGCACCTGCTGGCTGTAGATATCATTTCACTTGCATTAAAACATCTAAGATGGGGGGCCATATCGGTATCTAAATATCGTACCTAGATGCGGTTAGGGGGGCCAGTCTGGATATCTAAATGCGTCTGCAAGCTAGATGCCGGCCAGGTAACCCCCCTAGATGCGAGATGCGGTGAGTTTGTGATACCCTCCGACTCGTGCAATATGTGCGGGTTGTGTCAGGGATTTGACGTCAAACAATGGACAGGGGGACACAAAGGCAGCCAGAGTAAGGAAATTATTTTGGGTGTTTGTTTTGTGCTTCGTTTGCTTGCCTGCCTACCCATGTTAAAGCATAGTAGCATAGTCACCCTCCCCGTAAGATAGTTCATCTCAGTTAGCACAACAAAGTCTAAGACAAATAATAAGGCTGATCGGTGTGATGAGTATGACACATATACCCCTCTGTGTGTGGCTGGAGGCTCCGATCCAGAGACGATATCTGCACATTTTAGTGCCTGGGTAAAGTCAGACACAAAACTCCAATCTACACTAATCTATCCTCAACCTATCTATCTAATCCTCAAAACCTCCACAACGCTCAAATCCTCCAATCTGTATGCTGCCAAAGCATCTGCGTCTCCTCAATGTCTATTATATCAACCAGGTTACATCTCTGACAACTCACGAGAAGGGCTATCCTCAGATGAACCGGTATATACATGGACCCTATATTAACCCCAGCTTATTCCAGAAACGAAAAACTAAAATTTCCTCAAAAACCCGAAGCGGGTACTGGTCAAATCCTTGGAGGGGTAAGCTGTTAGATGAAACCCTGACAGCAGCTAGCATTTGCAAAAAAGATGGTTGTAATATCACCATAGTATCCTTGATCGCCTTCTGCCCGCTGCCCCACATTAAAGAGCTCCTTGGTACACAAGGAGCATTTGAAGTTTTGAACCATAGTCATACCAAAATAGCGCGTTCGATCCACCATCTCTATATGCCTGCATATCTTGGCATAATTTCCGTGATTATCCATTTTATTAATGTAATGGAATTCCGTTGGTCGTATATGATGCCGTACGTTCCCTGTGAAGAATTGGCCGTGCCAGCTATTTTATGGTTCACCTAGATTTTACGTCGTGTCCGTTTCGCGGCTTATGAGAACGGGTTTTGCAGCTGTGACGAGTTTCTCTTATAACTAGGTAATTTGGGGCCTGCGAAGACTGGAAGGTGTAATACAATGCCACATGCATCTTGTTGAACATGGATCGTGTGGAACAAGGACAAACAATAAGTATACTTGCACTTGTAGCTCGCGTAAATGACTTGTTAGCCTAGCCCCGATCCTTCGAAGAACGCGCTCTTTTCAACTAAAGATTTAGGTAGCCGTCATATTAGTACTGAGATGACAATTAATTCAGTTTCTTTGCAGTCATTTCAGTGGGCGGAAACCTGCCGGTACAAATGAGGTGACGGCACCCTTTCCACAGCAACATGAGCAGCGATAATGCACAAGTTGCGACTACGGCTTTAAAAGGTGGCACGGAAAGTAACGATGGCGGTGGGAGTGACAGCAATAGCAAGGTGAACGCAATTTGGCAGCAACTCAAGAGCTCACATGGCAGACCAAAGACACAGGGTGTCAATTTCAACAAGCTGTGGCATGGTTTCACAAGCGATATAACGCAAGGCAAAGTTAAGCCCGGCACAAAACCTGCGAAAGAGCCTGGAACCTACCAGGCTCAGCTCATCGACAGGGTTCCTCAGAGCACCCCGGAACCTGCCTTGAAGCCGCTTCAGTCGCAGCCCCAGCGTCCCGCTGCTGGCTCCAAACCGGATGCGGACACCGCGTTGCAGCTGGTGGTTCGCTGCGTGGCGGGGCTTAAGGACAGTTCACAGGCTGCGCGCCGCAAGGCACTACAGGATGTGCAGGTGGGGTTCCCGAACAAGGCAGCTTCGTTATCTATGTGTATGCAGTTCAGGGTCTAACAACTATGTGTGGAAGACGTGCGCCATGGCGCGTGCTGCGAGATCAGGAGTTTGCTTCGTGGCCGCTCCGGGTTCAGGGGTTTGGGTTGTGGCTTGACGATCTCGTAAAGGAATGTCAATCCTACATGAATCTTTAAATAGCGTTTGCATGAGACTAATTGCGGACCTGCACGATCACCGATTTCACGCATTATCAGCCCGCTTCCTCGTGTTGCTCCACGTTGTGTGCTGTGTATCCTCAGCACGAGGCCCCAACAATGCTCCGTCCCGCAGAGCCAGCTGCTGGATAACCCAGCACTCAGTGAGCAGTGGCTCACTGAGCGGCTGGAAGATGGTGGGCTGGGCAAGGCGCTGCTGCGTCGCTTTGACGACCCGTCCGATACATGCCGGGAAATGGCGGTGACTGGGCTGCTGCGCCTGCTTCAGGCGGCACCGCAAGCTGTATTATCACTACTGCCGTATGCCTTCCCTGTCATCTCGGAGCGCGTACGCCATAGGGAGGAGGGCAGCAAGGTGGGTGGAGGAGCGGCCTGAAAAGTTTCCCACGGGAGGGTATACTGACACGTGTTGCATAATCAGCGAGGCAGCGACGACAGGGCGCTCAATGCCCTTAATGCGGTGAGGCAAACGGCTGGGTGCGGAAACCAGGATGGAGGGCCGGAGGGCAGCAATGCGCCGGCTGTAAGCAGGCCGGTGGATGGCATCGGAGCTCAAGGCCGGCCTATCGTGACCTGAGGTCCGGCTGTTCTGAAGGAGGCCATCCCGTGGGGGAATGTCACGAGGATTGTACCGGTAGCCACACCGTTGCTACTTTTGTCGCTGGCTTTCGACCATGCAGAATTTAACGGAGCCGTGCGAGGAGGTTCGGCTGGCGCTGGCCCGGCTGCTGCACGCGCTGGTGTTGTTGTCTGGCAAGTCATTTGGGGGCTACGCTGGGGAGGCAGTGGAGCTGGTGGCGGCGCTGTGCGAAGACCCCTTTCACGAGGTGCAGGAGGAGGCTTGCGCCGTGGTGGTGGCCTTGAACGGTACGTGGGTTGTGACACGTAGGATGCTCCATGGTATACGTGCATGCGAAAGGATACCCCACACAAGTAGCTTAACCCAAATATTTCATATCTCAATCCAGGCCCTCAAACCAGTCTCATGACCATTCCAACGTCATCGTGGTCCCTGAACACATGTCGCCTCCAAGACCATCATCCCGCACTCTACTCTTCGTGGCGTCGTTTACTTACCCCGCGTTACGCTCCCAACCCTGCAGAGGTCCTGGGTCTGCGGCTCCAGCCGGTGGCCAAGCAGCTTGTTGCTGCGGTTCTGCCGGTCACCACGGCCAAGCGATACCGGGTGCGCATCGCAGCCCTGCAAGCATTGAGGCCCACCATGCACCAGGTACAGAAATGGGACGGGGGGATGTTACGGGCCTCACGCCATGTCGGGTGCGTGGTGGGTGCGCATGCCGATATTCCTTCCCGGAAGCTTCCTTAGGTCTGCATGCGCAGTGTGAGGTGTGTTGTCAAGTCCTTACCATCGGCCCCCGTTAACACATGGCCTGTATTCTGTCCCTGATCAAGTGAAAATCGATAACTTCCCGATGGTGGGTCCACCAGGGCGCCCACGAGATGATTCTCGAGATGGTTGCCTGGCGGGATCCCAACGTTATCCCCATCAAGGCGTTTTACGGTGACGACCTCAAGGTAAGAGCAAGGAGGAGGATAAGAGCCTGTTACCGGAGCCCATGGCCGCTCGGAAGGGACACGGCTTGCTTGTGATGGTGATGTGCGGTTGGGAGGGAGGATTTGGTAACTCAGGTTCATGACGTGGAGGGCAGAGATGGGTTGCATGGCGGGTCCAGGGTTAATGTGATGGCCTAGGTGCGGAGCGCCGCGTGCTGGTAGGCACGGGAGGGTTTCAGGGCTGGGTATGTAGTTCTCCTACCCTTTTCCGTTTCCTGTCTGCATCGTAATCCTGGCGCGCTAAGCCAATCCTATCCAGTTTTCATAACCTGTTTTGAAATCTCCATCCGGCCTTTCCTTTCCCGCAGGTTAACTTCTGCGGCAAACTGGCCGCCGATCCGCACCCCGCTGTGCGGCGGGAGTTTCTGGCTGTGCTGGCCGACTGGATGACTCAGCTGCGGGAACGAATGGACCACGAATCGCGGCTGCTGCCATTCGTGCTCAGTGCCCTCAATGATGAGGCACCAGAGATTCAGGTGGATTAGGAAAGTGTTCAAGGGCGAGAGCATGGCTGACGGAGCGGTCGCAGGGCTCGCTCCGTCGGATGCTCCCCGCGTTTGGGCCGGAACATGAACGTGTCCATGCTTACCTTTGGACCCTGGCTCCTGAATGCCGGTGATGTCATACCTCTGCCCTCTGCAGGCGGATGCAGTGTGCCTCCTGGAACGGTTGGGGGCGCAGTACGAACAAGATCACGAGAAGGATCTCAAGGATACGTTGTCGTACCTGCCAGAGGAGGCTCACGGTATCGGCTGGCAGGCTCCAGGGGCGGCGGGCTATGTATACGGTGCCATGACGGCCGGAGAGGAGACTGCCAACGGTAGGTAATGTACTCGTGATCTGGAATGAGAAGAAAAAGATATGGAGTGTGCGTGTGTACGTGTGCCGTCACAATGGTCAAAATTACCATCTCCCAACCCTACACAACTCCTAACTCCCTTCCAGGTGGTCGTGCCGTATTTGTGCTGCCGGGCCCCCTGCGAAGCCGCCCCCGGTTGGGCACCCGTCGGCTGGTGCAGAGCAACTTCGGCCGCATCGTAGGCGCCCTATCCGAAGAAGCCACCTCCTGGTTGATAGAGGCCCGCCGCCGGGCTGCGGCGCTGCTTCGTACGGAGCTAGTGCTGGTTGAGGAGTGGAGTGAGCAGCATCTGCATCTGCTCATGCCGGCTCTGTGTAAGGTATAATGATGAACGTGCTAGATAGGCGAACTGACTCGCAGTGCGGGATGGGCAAGCTGCTGTCCTCTGCCATGAAGCCCAGCCGTCATGTCCACCGACCCCATCCTTGCACCGGCTCTGCCCATGCCTCCGGACCCGTTTGAGCCATATGCTTTTCTATCCGTAACGTATCTGCGGGTAGCCCTACGGATGTCCGCCCGTTCAGCGTATTATAGCTGCCGGTGCGCGTTGTGACGGTCGGGAAATCGGGTTGCTCCCTAAAAAGCTAGCCTCGCCACAAAATTTTCCTAATTGCCAGCTTCTGCAGGCCCTCCGCCTCAGCTCAGCTAGAGGAGCTTAACGGCGGTACTACCCGTGAAATCCCCTTCAGCACGCAAAACTGGGAACAACGTCCAGGCCGCCATGGCTAGCTAGACGGGCGTTACGTATCGGGCTACAGCCAAAGCAAACCCATGCCTTGACCAATTAAGATATTGAAATATGTTTTCCTGTACTTGAGGGCATCTTCCCGGGACGCGGACGGGGCCGATCCACGACTGCCACACGTCTCACGGCTTCCTCTCACCCTCCGCTTTGAGGGCCTCACGCATCCAGTGGTCACCATCCCCTCCCGGCCCCCTCAGGCCATCTCCGACCCGGAGGTGCGGCCGCTCATTCGGGACTGCTGCGCCATAATAGGCGCTTTCACTGACCCTGAGCTTGCGCTTCAGCTGCTGCAACCCCGAGTGAGCGACGAGGCGTCGGACCTCTCTCAGCGAGCGGCCGCGCTGGAGGTGCTGGCGTGCATTGTCAGGTGTCCGGGTTTGGGTCGGGCGTACAGCTAAGCGGGATGCTGCGAATGGCAAAGCCTTTTGTGGGATCTGGACGTCTAGTGTACTTGGCTGAATCGGCGCGATGTTCGTTTTGTGTGATTCTGCCTGGTTACGAGCGCATATTCAACTAATTATCGTACCCCCAAGAAAGTCATTGTCTCATGGAAACAAGTTAGTATCGTACTAGCACCAGTCTCATATAGCTCTTTAAATTTATAGCAGCTATCCTGACGCGGATCCTTACGCTGCGTCTGCCAGCAAATTCATGTTGTTTTGTGCACGTATGATCTTATTGCCATGCTTCGGCATGACTGGCTGCAGGGGGGCGGGCCCGCGGCGAGCGATGGACGCGCACTTATCAGCCCTGCTTGACCTGCTCAGTCTGGAGTCGCTGCTATCAAGCGAGGATACTCGGATTCGCAGGTGCGCAACGGCTGTGTGCTGCTGGGCGCCCTAGGTAGGAAAGCAACGGACCCGGTCACTGAGACCCGGTAACCTGCAATCCAGCTACCATAAGCTCAATATGCAGCGAGCCGTCAGGGAGGCATGAGGATTACTGAAAGACACTGCACACCACCACCTCGAGAGTCGAGAGCTGGGCGGCCACCTCCTCAACTTGCCAAAGGAAATCTTATAGCTGTTCTACCCGATGAATGAGCTGTTCTATCCGCAATGGATATCCATTGCCTGCAGGGCCCTCCTGGAGATCATGGAACAGCTACTTGCCACGTGTGGCCCCGCCTGTGGCCGCCAAGCGCCTCGCCTTCTGTGGGTGTGTCTACACCTGCGGGCCCCGGGGCGAGCCCCCGCGGTGCAGATCGGTGCTGGCCAGGGCCCGCTGGGAGCCGCGGAAGGGGGCGCAGCAGTGGTGGCGGCGGCGGCGGCGCTGGGGTGCGACGGCGACCCCGCCGGGGCAGTGGTAGAGTCGGTCCTGCTGCCACGGCTGGCGGAGGTGTGCGGCTTTAGCGGTGGTGTTGATGAGATTGTAGAGGCCCACCGGCGGGAGCTGTTGGATAAGGTATGAAACGCTGGGAGAGGTGCCTTCTCTGTAATACTACAGACCACAAAGCCGGACACGTCCTGATGTACTGTGATACGGGAGTGTTGATATGCGCACGTGTAAAGCAAGCGTGCACCAAACCTTTGAAACCCCACGCCCAAGTTTCCACTGTCCCCGTCCCCTCGCCCACCGCCAGTTGGACCTCGGCAGCGCGCCCAACGCGCTGCTGGCCACAGGTGTCCTGTGTCGTTTAGTACTACCGTGCAGCTCCATGTCATACCTCTTGTACCTCCCGGAAGAGGTTCTGGGTCTTGTGCTTCCGCCGGAGCCACCGCCAACCGACCCTGCTGCCGCCACCATCACCACTACCATCGCCATGGAGGTTGACGACAATGAGAACATGGTGGCAACTACTACTACTGCCGTTGCCGCCGCCGCTATGGAGGAGATTGGGGAAGAGAACCCGCGCGCCACCGCCATGACGTCATCATCGGGACGGTTGCACACATACGCGCATTCGTACTGGCAAGCTGGTAGTACCACTGCTGTGCTGTCGCACCTACACATGGACTTGGCCTGGTTACCTCGCCAGCAGCGATGCGCCACCATGTGCCTCGTCTGCCTAGAAGCCTGCCTCGCGAATCTCCCATTATGGATGGACGGCGCGGCGGCTGAAGGACTGACGGCGTTGTTATGCCTCGCGTTGGGGGCATGTCAGGAACTGACCCCGCCAGCGTTGCTGGCGGCGCTCCGCTGCACGCACACTGCGTTGCGACGACAGCTTTTGAGTGGTGGTGGCATGACGCTGGCGGCCTGCCAAGTGAGCGAGCTGGTAACGCAGCTGGGGAACTGCATGGCCGTGGTCAGTAGCTCGGCATGCAGATTGCAGGGTTGCTATGTGATGGAGATGCTTGTGCAGTCTCCCGGTGCCAGGATGGTGCTGCTGGGCGACAACACTGCAGCGCTGACTGCCGTTTGCGCAGCCGTGTCAGCGAGGTTGTACGATGCGGCGGACGAGGTCCGCTGTGCGGCGTTGTCCTTAGCGCGCCAAGTGGTGAAGGTCGTGACGGAGGAGGGAGAGGAGAAAGGGCGGAATGTGGGGATGTTGGACCTGGCTGGCGGAGGGGCAGTGGCGCGGCTGCTGGCAGAAATCGCGCAGCTGCGAGATGTGGCGCCCACCAGCGGCTTCTATGAGGAGTACCACGCATTCCGGACCTGGAGGGAGCTGCACGTTAAGGCCGAGGCATGCTAGGAGGACAAGCTAATCCGGCTACTGGCTGCTCACGTATTGCTGTTGTCAGGGGAACTGCTTGTCGGAGGCGTTGGGACCTGGAGCGCGAAGGGCCTCATAGCTTGCCAAAAAGGTTAAGCTAAGACAAAAGGCACGGTTGCAGCTTTATACAACTTGGCTAGAATGAAAGCGGCGACGGTTTGTGACTGGGAGGCTCTTTTATAAGGAAGCCATTCTATGCCCTGGTGCCCCATGCCCGCCGCTGAGTTGCAGTCGCTATTTCTCCCTGCGGCACAAACGCATTTACACAATCCCCATCCTTTTTCCGGCCCCTGGGCTGTTTCGAAGGCGTTCCTTTCCGCTGCGGCTCAATAATATGTCATTCTTTACTTCGTGCCACGCCGGTGATCAAGAGGAAGAAGCGACCTTTAATATTTACGCCGTATCGCAATCTGCACGGCACGGGCTGCAAAACGGCACTGACGAGAGGCAAATTCCCGATGCCCGAAATCAAACGGTTACCAACGTAATCGCCATACCAGCATCATCACTTATATACCACCGATTCGCCCGAAATCGCCATAGTAGCATCAGCACCACACCAGCAATTAATATATACAGTCGTGACTACGTTCAGGAAGGAGGTAAACCGGTCTCCCAGGCAAATAATCACGGCAAATCTGAGAACCCATCCTCTCTAGTTCATACAGTCAGCATACGTTGGATGCCTGGTGGGGCGAAGACCATTCACCACCCTTGGGTCAATTAGAACTCAACGGTTTCGAGCGCGGTCTTATCCAACGCAAGGACACACGGCGCCCAGCCTGGGGACTGCACGTGGCACCACTGAGTGGTGTGTGTGTGTGTGTGTACATGCCAACATGCCAGTGTATACCTGCCCTCGGCATGCAATGCGTGCCTTCCAGGTGGCGCAATCATTGATTATCTGCAGCTCAGGCATCCGTGATCACGCCCTGGAGGCATTACGGTTTACCGTACCGCGAGATTCATTGCACCCCTGCGGCCTATCTATCTAATCACGGTAAATCCATGCATGAGTTATAGTACGGTAAACTATTTACGGCACCACATCTAAAGTATGAAGAGCAGGCCCCGGAAAATGGCGTGTGGAAACAGCCTCCCTCGACTGCAAACATCGCCACGACATCGCCAGAAGGCCCTTTCCGTCAATCAGTATTTCCGTTCCACTTCCATCTACACCAAGATCCTACACGTTGCAACGTTGCCCCAGATTATTTCTGCGGTATCTCACTGTCTGAGGGGCCCTTAATTCATCATGACCCGGTGTCATGCGGCTACCGTTGCGGGACAATGACAGCTTGCAAACACACGCAACTGTTTCCCCGGACAAGAGCATTTACTGGGCCCAGACTGCCCCCCGGGTCCAGAGCTGAAAACAAATGTCATATGTAACTAAAATCCTTTCCACAATCTCTGCCTGGTGGCCATGCAGGCCTCAGGATGAAACCATAAGCAGACCTCGGTCAGACCGTTGTCTGTATACAGGTGGTTATGTACACACGATAGGAGACTTATAAATATCGGTCTCACGACCGTTTCACCGTGACATCCAAGAAACGCCTATTTGTTCTCTCAGGTAATTTCTAGGTTCTGGAAGTTCACAGTCTGTGGTCGTCGTACAACACGGCCCACACACACATAAATACAATGTGCTAACAGCGCATGCCCAGCACTTCGGCAGCCTGTCCTGTCATTATTACGATTTGGCAGTAAGACCTGACTGTCAGATCGCCCACAGTTCCATTCGATCAGACTGCAGCTAGCCTGGATGAGTGTATTGACGCCGTCCTACTGACCTTACAGATAGAGCCGACAAATACTTGAAAATCTCACCGGGCTATATCAGGGCTCTGACAAGAGCATGCGCTTAAATTATCGAACGGCCTTTTCGGCAACAATTACCACATATTCCTTTAGCATGCGCTTGTATCGCCCTGCTTGGGCTGCTTTGAGGCGGTCTCGATGCTGCCCGGCGCTGGTGACACTCTGACCGACACATTTTCCCCCGCCAAGTTCATTCCGAGGATGATAATGAGCAACATGAGAGCGATGGACAGGATGATGAAGCCAGCTAGGGCCGCATGTACTGTAGAATAATGGGGATAAGGTGAAGGCGAAAGGGGTCATTGCGTGCAGGGCTTGTATTTTGAAACAGGCAGAGGGTGACGCAAGAATGGCGGGTTGCAGAAACGGGCACAATAGGTAAGTTCATATCGCCTATCTTGCTCAAGTTCCATGCTGCCACCAAGCCCATGAGGCACATCCACTTTCCTTACGCCACCTCGGCGCGCATACGGAGTGCTAGCGCCCCAATTGTGGCATAGCGTGTCACATGCCATACGTGTACATGCTATCCGTAAAAATACGTACCCCAATCAGTGGCCCAGTCTTGAACATTCCACTTGTATATGGAATCGGCGTCCAACATAGTTACCGACAAGCATGCAGCGCAAAGTGCCTACGGCATCGACAATCCTGATTCAGTTCAGTATACATGGTAAGACATGGAATCCATGTGTGTCGCAGTAACACGACGCCCCATACAGGATGGAGCAAGCTGCTGCTCTTGACCGCATTACAGAGCCTCCATACCTGTAACGTGCTGCTCCATGCCTCCGCCTTGCCTAAAATTGCCAGGATGAGGATGACGACGGCCAAAACGAAGCTAAACCAGATTCCCCACTGCAATTTATGGCATAATCTGTTATTAGAATTCACTCATCACAGTTGAAAGTATCCCAGGTGCTTACCCAATGGTAACTCAGGTCGTCGGAGCAGTTCTTGTTCGTGAACCCATACCGATTGTTGCACACGTCGTTGGCCTGAGCAGTAGGGGCAACATACATGTAAAATAGCATTGTTAGGATAGCGTTCCTTAGTTTGCATGGATGCGCTGTTTTGTGGCCAGCCACGTACCTTAGCAATGCCGCCAAGAGCTACTAACCAACCTATGAGTGCGAAAACCACTACAATAATTAAAATTAATTTGTTATTTATGTTTGCCATTTGATAAGCGGATTACAAAGCGCCTTGCTGACGTTGGCTATGGAGTTGAACAATTCGTTTGTCCTATCGAAAGATTGTATTGTGTTGCATAAGTAGCCTATGTAGTGTTTTGTGTTTCCTATGATATTTAATGTCCCTTGTGTGTTTATGATGAAGTACATGATGACTGGGTCACGGAACATGGGATGGGCACTGGACGGCGGTTGGAGCACGGCTCGAAGCCAACTGACGGCCTGACACGACGTTCCTTATCTGGGCAGCGACCTATGCATAAATTAAATTTGTATCTATCGACCTGCCTGACTTGAGAGATTTCGTTGGAGTTTGGCAAGCGGGTTTTTACAGGGTCCTTGCTGGTCCTCAACTCCTTACATAGCCCATAGTACCGGATCTTCAAGGTAGCCTTCCGATATGTCGTAAATGCCAAATATAATTTCTTACTAACCGACCCAGACGTGAAGCCGCTCTAGAGCGATTATGCCCCTATCATCGATAGCCCGCTTCTTGGGTCGAAAATTATCAGAAAGCTATAGATGCATGTAAGTTTCCTACAGTCGCTGGAATAAGCGCAGAAACTTGACCTCGATGAGGTCGCGTTTGTCAAGCTGACGCGACCGGGAGCTTGAAGCCAAAAACGTACAACTGAAATTTAACGTCATAGTCATACCCCATTGTTCATGCAGCTTGGTACTCCGAATATGCAAATCTGACTTTGCATGATGTTGTTAACCAGTCAAACGTGCGAAGCAGTTGATCATGTCTTCTCAGCCTACCTACTTGAAATAGACTATTCCCACGCAGATGTAACCCTGCACAGGAAAGCAGCAGCCCATAACCGAAACCTAAACCGTCCAGTACCTCACCCAGACATCATACATGAAACGGCCGGCCTTTGCACAAAAGCGGAACGGCGCGACTCTTCAAGCACACATGAACTGAAGCATGAAGGATGGACCCAATCCTACGCACCCAAGGTTGCAGCATACGCGCCATAACCCAACTGCTTCCTATGTAGACTCGCTTATGTGCATACCCTTCGTGAGTATCGAAAGTCTCTCCCGACAGCGACATATCCCTTGAGTATGTGATTGTTGAAGTTAAAAGCAACAACCTTCTCTGCAAGCTGGCTCCCCTAGTACAGTTTGTTATTCAGCATTGAATCAGGCTCGCGTACATAAGCATCTTCGCGAGTATTACTTGGGTACGCTCGGATTCTGTGAGTTGACCAAATTGACCAAGTACGACGTCAACTGCAGCTTGTGGTAAACTCGATGGCGCTCTGCCATAAGAGTCATAGCAAACTTGGCTCGATCTCGATAACCGATTTTATCAACGCTGCCTAGACCTGAAGAAGTCTGGACCTGCGGATCCAAGACGGAACAAAATTTCGCTGTCTAGCTGTCCCTTTCATAGTTGATAATCAAATTAAATTTTTATATCTTACGAGGTCTAAGAGTCTGTATTCCACGCTTTCGGCCTCGGGTAGAGACAGGATAGGTAGTCCGGACCTATTTAACTTCCTCATTACCGCAGGCTAGCTGACTGCACTGTAAAGGTTGACTTCTATACAACGAAACTTCAGTGTTTTGCTTGTTATTATCAGTAGGCAGTGCGGTGATGGAGGCACTTACAGAGCGCAGCCTTGTGGCCGAGGTTGCAGGAGGAACTTTCAGCTTTAAGAATAAAATAAGTGCATCCGCTGTCAAGATGTTGTGGGAGAAGCTTGCTCGGTTTGTCGCCGGTAAGACCCCAGGGTCGGGGCACCTAATTTTGATCAAGGACGCGCCCAGTACCCTAATGCACATTGCCTGCGCAGATTCACTGAAGCAACAAAAAGGTGTTCTCCTACCTAACTTGGGAACGTTCAGTGTGGGGCCAGTGGTCGGGGAAATACGCAAGAAAGTCCGTATGTCCTTCGCGTTGCTTGAAACCCGCTACGCGGGCATTTCCCAGGAGCGTCCAAAATACTCAATCGGTGAGCATGCAGGAAGTCTACACCAAGCGCATCCGCAATAGCTACATTTTCTTGGTAGCTGTTGTCGTACAATATGCTGCACATCGTTTTCCCTGCTGTATTTTACGCATATATGGATCTAATCTTCAACTTCATGCCGGTCGTTATGTCACTTTAGGTGGGAGGTGCCCGGTAGTACAGCCAAACTACGGCTTGCTAGCTACGGCTTCAGCCGTTCACCGCGGGGCTTGCCAACGGCTAGTGTTGGAGTTAATGCAGCGCCTAGGCGTTCACCTCCTCTCAGGGCGCCCTATACAGGTAAGCGGCCCCTGACGCGAAACGTCTAAAGCTGCAGACGTTTTGTGTTCTTCATAAGGGACGTTGCGACACGTACTTGGTGATCCAGCACAAATTGCCATGCCATCTGGGTCATAAACCCACAGGATGTTCGCTTGTCGAGACAATGAACGCACGCTTTCTCACACATGCACCCATGCGAGCAGGTAGCGTTCCCTGGGCTTGGACGTCTACACACCAACAGGGCGGGCCGGATCCAGTTTGACTTCGACCCGTTACTGCGGGAGTTCTTTGCGCTGGAGCGCGAGCGAGTCATACCAGAGGTGCGATGAGGGCGATGCCAGTCTGTGGAGCGCCTTTGACTCCTGCCTGTCGCAACGATGCCCTGCAAGGGGCGCATCGGAAGGAGGATTAATGGTGCCTGGCCAATGCTGGCCTTTTGCTGCACGCGCGGGCATGTCACAGCCACGATGACCGCAAGCTACGGGCCGACGCTTGAAATAGACCGCGCTGCAAAAACCACAAGATAGGAATGACATTGGAAACGCGACCCGTGCGTGTGGTCTGTTATGGGATTATGATACAGTGTCAGCTGTCAACTGGCCTCATCGCCCTGAACTTTGCAACATCCCACAATGCGCAGCTCCTTGAGCTCTGCCTTCCGGGACTTTTGGTTTCCCTGATAACTGCACCTGCTCACGCCCTTAATGGCGCGGTGCTGACCTGCAGATGGAGCAGGGCGCGGCCGCTGCTATGGAGGACAGGGATCCGCCCGTCAACGAGGTAGTGAAGGGTCTGCAGCAGGTGCACCTGCACGATCCGCCGGCCCTTAAGAGCAGGTGAGGCTAGCTGCGACGATTTCCTATTTACGTGCTTGGGGATTCAGGTCATCTTAGCCGGGCTGCAAGCCGTGAGTCAGGGTGTAGTAGATCGCCGTAAGGAATTATGCGCACATGGTCTATGCGCACACCGGGCACTTTGTTAATAATATGCGGCCACGGATGCCATTGATCCTTGACCTCTCTGCGTTTGGTTTGCTTGGCTTTCTATAGGCCCTCATCAAGTGTGGCAGCCTGTGTGCCGAGGTCGCCTATGGCTCGGGTAAAACGCAACGCGCACGCACCGTACAAGGGGGAGCTGATGGACCTATGGAGGTTGTGTAAGAGCAACGACAGGTACGGGAGTGGGAAATGTTGGCGGAACTTAGTGCTTAAGCTATGTGTTGGCGGTGCTCGGGCTCCGGGCGACCAATTTAGACACACATGGGGCTGCTTTTTCAAGACAACTCAATGGGTCCCATCCAGGATTAGCTCGGGCTGCGTACCGCGGCTGCAGCTGGAGCAGTGGCTATACAAGGAGTGCAAGCAGGTGCTGAGGCAAGTGGCAGCATCGACTGTCCTGCAGCTGCTGGCGACCAATACCTATGGCAAGTACCTGTGGCATCTACTGGTTATGGGTTGCCGAGCCAAACATTTCACACTGAGCGGGGCGCTTGGCTGAGGATATGGCGATAGGCGCTGCACCTTGCTGGTTTGTGCATATCACCCGCGCTGCAGGGTGAGTCGGCTGCCTACGATTTGTGCGGACCTTTGAATGGTCTTTTTGTTTTGCCTGTACGATGTGTCGCGCAGGCAAGACGGGGAAGCACATATTGTATAAACCCTTCCTGGATCAACTGGAATTGGCAATTCTCAAGGTACGAGAAGAGGTATTTTTATCAAGAGCGCGGTACTCGCCGTAGCTGTGGAGGCTTTGCAGCCGTACAGTACGAGTGGAGGTTGACGGCATGACGATTCACAACTCGGAAGTGGGACAATCGTTCCCTAAAAGAAAGTGACATGGGATCACAACGGATGCCAGCTGCTTGCATTGGATTCAGGCTAAGGTATAGCTCAGGGATGTTACACCCTTTTTCATCCCCGTGCATGTTAAGGGCTGCCCGAGGTCATTTCGCAGATGCCTCATCTCTCGCACATCATATGCATGATATGCCTAACGCAATTTTGTTAGCATCGACCTCTGCAGGAGGACAACTCGCCACGGCGTGCAAGATCGCCAATGCGCGTCGTAGAGGTGCGCATCGACGGTCCATCCTCAGTGCAGCGCAGGCAGCAGCAGCAGCACCCGCAAGATGAGGATGAAGATGAGACGGAGGTTGCCGAGGTGGGATTGGAGGGGACCAGGCCAAAGCTCATAATGGTTACGCGTTTTTGAAATCTTATTGTGCCACCTACGGGCTATTGAGTGACACACCAGGAATCTCTTGCCACGGGTCCGGCACTTCGTGCGACATTCTTAATACGTTTAGTCAAGGGCTCCCAATATCCATTGCGATTGGATGATGTGTTATTTGCCTATTGGCTTATTGCTTCATGCAAGGCACCGTGTAGGCCAACGTTCAATTCCCCCTCTGAAGCCCCAGGTAACTCTGTCACCGGGACAGCGGGTTCAGGAGGGACAGCAGTCAGCACAATGGGCTGACGAGGTCCAGTACCCCGCCCAGTCGCCATACCCGCCGCTGGGCCAGCTGCAGCCGCAGGGGTACTACCCTTCACCGCAGTACCACTCCGTGCCAAACCATCCACAGCACCAAACGCCTCAACAGTTCCCTATCCTGGGGCATCATGGACAACCGCTGCAGCAACACACGCCGCAAGGCCAGCAGCATGTATCGCCGGGGCAGGGGCAGTACCAACATCAAGGGCAGGTCCCGCAATCGGGGCAACAGCAACTCCAGGCACAGCAAGCGGGAAGAACGCAAGCTGTGCCGTCTTCCCAAAAGCTGCCAAACACGCCAGGCTCCACCGTACAGGCCTGGCAGGGGCAGGACCCGGGGCTGTGTTCAGGCTCCTCCGGCTCGAAGCCATACCACTATTACCAGAACCAGCTGTCGCCACGCTCCCGGCGCGACTTTGACAACTTCAACCGGCTCCATTTTGAGAAGTTGCAGCAGGTAAGTGAAGGGGCGGGCCTCTCAGTTAATAGGTCATAACATGAAGATATGGACATGAAGCAGCGGCACGTGAGAGCTTCGAAGCTCTGGCCGGTTAACACGGTGTCCGTATCCTCTTGACACATCCGCTCAAACTGCTGTGAAAGTGCGTGACGCATTGATCGCCACATCCTTACGGTGGTGACAGATCCGTGGTTCAGACTACAAGCACCGGGCCGTGACGCCTAAGGTCGGCGAGGATGAGCTGAACCTGCAAGAGTACCAGGCCATGCGACAGGTGCCCAACGCATTGATGCCTGCTGAGGTACTAAAACTGGAAGAAGACCGGCCTTATAGCAACGAGCCGCACGTGAGTTTCATTGGCTACCCCCCTTAAGAACTTCAGCTCTTGCGCATCCACGACAGAGGGGCTGGTGTCCGGTTAGCTAGTTGGAGGGGGCAATAGCCTTGCAAGGCCACGATCATAAGCTGGTCTGAGAAGATTATAAGCCATATTGGGATTGGGACACGGCCCGGACTCCTACGGTTATATTTTTCAAAAGCCTGACGAAGTAATGCCGCGTGCAGGGAAAAGGCCTGTGGGTCGTAAACTGCTTTCCTGAAAGAAGTTCTGAAGGTATCTGGGTAATGTTCAGAACTTCTTTCAGTAATGAATCCTGGGCTCCCGCTGGCAGCTTAATGATACTTTCCTGATGCCAGCACGCGGACATGCGTCCCGTGGCCCGTCTTGTCGCCCCATGATATGCAGCCCGTTGTCTCGATGCAACGGCAGCGGGGCTCCCCTGGGCCCAAGCCGCAGATTCTGACCTTGGCACACGAGCCGCCATCGTCTTCACGCGTCCCCGTCCTTCCAACACACCAGTATCGATTGCACCAGCAGGCCGCGACACCGCAGCCGTCGTGCACGGGACGGAATTCGACACCGCTTCAGTGGCCACATGCCGAACGGCAGCTGACGCCAACCGAAGATGACTCGCCGCCCATCTCGCAATACGACATCATCAATGAATCAAATCCGATCAAGCGGCAGCAAAAGCGGAACGAGCTGGCCAACGCCCTAAACCGCAAATGGTCGGAGCAGGTAAGGAATAAGTGGCACTTTGGGTGCTGGGTATCTGGTACTTTTTCAAATACAGCCTCATGCCACCTTGCCGTGGGCCCGAACTCCGCGCGCAGATACGAGAAAAGGAGGTTGTGCTGGAGAACCTGGCAGAGGCGCAAGCCCATTGGCCTTACGTGCCCACGCACCAGCCCAATGATAAAAGGCCGGCGGATGCCGTTAGCAGGCCGCTATCGGCATGGGCTCCCTGAGGTTTCCCGGTCGGGGCTTGGGCGCGCTAGGTTTGGTTGTCATATGACTTCATCTACATTAATTTTGCAGATTCGGCCATTGCCACAGTATTATCCCCGTTGCATACGTTATGTTATGTTACAAACTCCAGAAAGAGCTCGTAAGGCCCGTACGAGCCAGGAGGCTTAAAGGACCGCAAGAACGTGCAGTAAAAATTGGAAAGGAAATTGATAGTTGCATACGTAATTTCCCCAGAATGTCGGAGTTCGTCCTGTACTGCACAGGCGTGACAGCCGACGCGGTTTGGAGTCATCCTCGCGGGCAAAGCTAAATCTTTGACATCTATGACATATGAACACATTTGTACGCTGGATTCAGAGGCCTCTTTTGTTCAGCAGTGGGAGGTTCTGACGCGTTGAAATTCTATTGATGTTTGCACTTTTGATCGGCGCTTAATAATATATATTCAATATCAGTTACTAAGCGTCTGCTCAGTCGTCTGTAAGCATGAACATCACCGCGGCGCAAGTTAAGGAGAAGCTTCTAGTGTCGCTGCAAGCTGACAGCGTGGTGAGGCTACCATCACTGCTCCATTGTCCGTTATTACAAACGCATGACGAAGAAACCCGGGCTATGAAACGCAGGACGTGGTAGACACGTCAGGAGGGTGAGTTGCTGCAGCAACGATAGTACAAATCGGTTAGCAGCTTAAAATGCCAATAGTTTGCAAATTCCACCCTTCCCCGTAATGGCTACCAGCTGTGGTGCCGCCTTTGAAGTGGCCGTAGTTTCGAAGGCCTTCGAAGGCAAAACACTCATCCAGCGCCATCGACTGGTATGGACACGAAGACACGAATGCCGGAAGCCAAATGCCAGGTTCAGACTGCAACGAAACCTATGCAGGTGAACGAGGCCCTCAAGGAGGAGATGGCCTGCATCCATGCGCTATCTATC
This sequence comes from Volvox reticuliferus, assembly GCA_019650235.1. Classification (NCBI taxonomy): domain Eukaryota; kingdom Viridiplantae; phylum Chlorophyta; class Chlorophyceae; order Chlamydomonadales; family Volvocaceae; genus Volvox; species Volvox reticuliferus. The sequence goes on from BNCP01000004.1 coordinate 1,329,728, forward strand.
AAGAGGTGCTGGACACCTGCTCAGCTGGCATCTGCGCAGTAGGAGACAACGTACCACGAGGAATCTGCCTATTTGGCAGAAAGGCAACGTCAAGCGACTATATACAGTAAAATTCTTCGTCATTTTATCCGAACGTGCTGTAAAATCCGGGCATTAAGGAACGATATTATTGCGATGTCGCCAAGTTACATCTATTGTCATCCGCTATTGCACTCCATCGGGCGCCCACCGAGCCTGCATCATCTTATCCAGCTGCGCGAGGAGGGCCTTTGCACCCCAGGCGAGCAACAACCCTAGCAGCGCGACGATTCCCATCATAATCCCTCGCCAAACGGCATTCCATCGCTCTTGCTTGCGCTGCTCAGCCTCCTTCCGAGCAGCTAGGGCTTCCCGCTCAGCCCGTGTCATCCGTGTCGTTTTGACGGCTTTGCCGACCCTTGGCGCAGGCCCTGCACCGGCCCCGTCTGACAGGGATTCCATGCTGTGGGACGCGATCAACGCAGTGCTTGGGGGGGAAGCTGACTCGTTGGCCGTGCCCTTGCCTTGTGTTGCGGCTGCGGACTTCCCTTTCGCTCGCTCACAGTCCTCGTCACAGGGCAACAAGCGCGGTGCCTGCACGCCGTCGTACATCCTAGAGTTCCCAAGCCGTTCCAGAGCGGCCTGTACCTCAGAACACTTCCACTTTGCGCGCCGCTTGTTGGGACAGGAGCAGCGGACGCTGACATCGGCGCTACAACCTTCAGGGTTGGGACAGATCCCCGAGTGGCACAAGGCCCTGTAAAGGCAGCGACAGAAAAACGGGATCAGCAAGGAGACCATCCTAACCAGCAGTGCTGATAGGGGAAATCAGCCATGGAGAACGCTGCTTCTCATGCCCTAACAGTCTTCTGCGAGTCTGCATTGCGCTCGGTTTTAGATTCCTTAGACGCTCCTCCACTATACCCCGGCACGGCTACCTTCCATCAGCCCAATCCGATGCCCACTTACATGCAGGGGTGAGGGCAGTACGGCAGCTGTCGATGGCACGGCTTTCCGCATGAGAGCAGGGAGCTTGAGACCTTCGAGGGTTTCACTTCTGCCGCATTCAGCTTGTAGCACGGCAGCTGCAACATAGTCTTGCCGCATAAGCATGCTACCCGGGAATGAAGCTCACACCGCGGGCACGGTCCCGCATGGCATCTAAGCGGGCAAGAGTGGCTACAGCCCCGTGTCCGAACGCATGGCTGCTCGCACTGCCTGCATGCCTGGGGGGTTCGTGGGTCAGAACTATCGGCTGCTGCTGTTGCGGTGACTGCAGTCACTTCCACAGCGCCACCACTTGTGGTGTCCGCCACAACGTGGCACGGCAATGAGCATGTATGGTTGCCACATTGCAACGGCCGGCCGCATGCTGAATTGCACCGGTATGGCCGACGTTCGCAGCACGGTATTGCTACGCTGCCATGTCCACCCACGCAGGTTTCCTTCATAGGCTGCTTGCACGGCGGGCAAGCACTGGGCAACTGGCAAGCGGCCGCCGAAGCCGCCAATATCTGTACAGCTTCCAACGTAGGCTGCTGCACAGTTGGCGCTGGCAACGCCACGTCAGGCGCGACGCTGCGTTTGCGCCGCGCCGATATCTCTCTGTCAGCACCGGATCCACCCGCGTTGCTTTCCGCAGCCGTCAATAATGTTGTGACAGCGGACTTTGGCGGCGGGTGCGGTGGCTTGAAATCGGGCACACTCGGCGGCGCCGGGTCGTGACACACGGATGCGGCACAGGTATGACCACATAGGAGTGGCGTTGCACAGGGCATGTTGCAAGGCGGGCATGGTCCGTAGTGGCAACGGTGCAGCGGAAGCTGTGGGCCATGGCGACAGATACGCGGCACCGAGCACGATCTGGAGCAGTGCGGCGGCTCGGCCTTAGACTCAGCGCCGCAGGGCAGAGTGCAGGTCGTCGACCCGCAGGCGCAAGAGACAACCACCGTCAGTGGGCAAGGCCTGCAAGGAGGGTTTATAAGGTTAGGTAATTGAGCGAATCATGGTCAGTGGCAAAAACCCGCTGGTCATTAAGCTGACGACAAGCGCTATAGAAGCGCACCCTTCAAGCGCTATAGAAGCGCACCCAGACCATTTACCTCACCTGCAGGGACCGCTGTGGCAGGGCGCCGGGCATTTGTGGTTACCGCATTTGAGACGGCGCCCGCAAACCTCCTCGCACGGCGGGCAGTTGCCATCACAGCAGCGCCTCTTGCAAGGATGGCGGCCACATGCGCGCATGTCTGTGCACCGTCGCTCGCACGTGAATTCCTGGAAGCACAGAACCTCTTTCTGACTCTTGCCGCACCTGCACGGATAACACAACAACAATCAACAACTCCCTAAATTACGGGACAAAGCGCAAAGGGAAGAAAGGCAGGGTTTGGAAAAGCGCAGTCAGGAATACCCTACTCCACGAGATCCCAAAAGTTTCTTCCGCATCATGATATAGGCCGTCATACAGGTCTTTGCAATCCTACAAGGTTGCGTGAAGCTCTTGAAGTCATACTTCCATGTTAAAACCTTCCCGGCGCTCGCATTAGTACCCCTGAGCTATTTCCAGATAGCACCCCTTTTTCGCACCTGCAGTGTTTTAGAGCCGGCCCGCGGCACTGTGTCGTGCACTCTCCTTGGTGGCACCGGTCGTTGCAACGGTGAACGCCACAAGGTAGCAGTTTACCGCATGTCTCACCGCAGGAGGGCACCTTGTCCGAGCACGTCATGCCGTCGTACGTCTTCTTTCCACAGGGACATGTCCGCACGCCGGAAAAGGGGCAGGTGCCACACGGCCCCGAGTGGCAAACCTGGCAGTGGTAAGGCATCGGAAAGTTGTCACTATCGAGCCACGTTCCATTTTGCCGATGACAACGCAGGCACCTGACCTTTTGCATAAATGCCACATGGCTTGCCCCGTACTGTATTGCCTGCAAGCCTACGTAATCAACCCCAGGATCAAATATCGACGATTCTATTCAATTCCTTCCAAGGCTCACCGTCTCGCACTTGTGATTGCCACAAGCCAGGGACTTGCCACAGACGCGGCCGCACTGGTAATCTCGGTCACCGCACTGCAGGCGCCGTGTCTCTGCCATGCAGCGGCAACGGAAGTCGCCCATAACCCGGCACTTTGTGCAGTCGCCCGGATGGCACACGTCAGGGCATCTGCGTAGGCAGGTCAGATCCTGCTCTCGTGGCTCAGAACTAGGGATTGCAGCACTTTTCCTGGCAACATAGTCAAATTGCCCGAACAGTGCGCGTGACAGGGACATCAACACACCTTCGAGCTCGGGCCGCAAAAACTGAGCCTCCTAAATTTTCCGAGGGCACAAGGAGTTTCGCACCTGTGACCACAATCCAGTTTCGCGCTGCACGTGTCCTCACAGCTGTAATCATGATGGCCGCAGCGCCGCTTTATATGCTTACGACCGCAATAGCAGCCCGCATCCACCACCAGCGGACACGGTGGGCAGGGCCCCGGGTGGCACAGGAGTAGACACGTGTGCCCGCAGCCACTGCCGAGTGGCTTGCCACATATCTCTCCACAGCTGTGCGGTGTGACCCATGCGTCGAACTCGGGATTGGTGACTGTGGGCACATGTTCACGCAAAGACACTTTTAAGGTCAAGATAAGCCTAACCATTTGTAAACATAACTGCAGCAGCAAGCCTTAAACGAAGGCACGGTTGCCACGATGCTAGCAAGCTCGCTCAAGGCCACCGCCAGCTCTCTCGAGACCGCACTGCCGCAAGCGCACCTTTCCCACAGAAGCACGTGTAATGCCGAGGTATATCCGTCGAGGGATAAGTGGAGCGGCACTTTGGGCAGCCCCACTCTATCGCGGTGCGGGCTGCATCCGCAGCCGCAGGGTCCTGCAGCGACCTCGCGGCCACCCGTGCACGAGCCGAGTCAACCTGGCTTCGTGCCCACTCCTGCAAACCCATTCATAAACCACACGCGTTCATTATATTTGAACACTCTGTCTTCAGCCAGAAATCAAGATGGGGGGAAGCCGTCAGGTGGTAAGCCGCTGGCTGCCAATCCGCTTTTGTCCAAACCAACGAGCCGGTGCACCCTTTGCTGCACAGCTCAGATAGCTCACTGTCGCTCAAAAATCACCACACAGATTTCTGGTTTGGCTTAACAACAACCTGTCACTAAAACCCTAGCCACTATTTTACACGCGCTCTTAATAGCAACGAATCGCAATCATGTGTCCCCCCGCTGTTCATAGCTTCATCCATTCATCCTGAACTCCCGCCACTCCCCGCCTCTCCAATTACTTGGATGCACACTAAGTGCAGCACTGTATAGCAGCCCCGCTCGCAATGCCAGACCGCCTCGGTGGGACGGATGTGGTTGAGACAGATGAGGCAGCAGCTGCTGTCCACGTTGGTCAGGCAATCGCGAATGCGGGTGAGGCCCTGCTGGAATACCTGTTAAGATGACGAAGGAAAAGCTTAATCCGGGCAGTGTTTGCTCCACCTCATCGAACAGCGCCCGGGGAAAACGGCAGCTCAAAAGGAGGAAAGGGACCACGGCCGGCCGTGCGGCCTTCTGGCGTAGTGCACGGCCGTAATCTCAAATAGACAATTCTAGCTCCAACAACGTGAAAGCTGCCGGAATAAGGCCGCATATGTGCACGCAGCGCCAACACCGCAAAAAGCATAGCAAAACGCAGCTGCACGACTTCATGGCCCACATTTCCACCGCACAATTGAGGGCAGATAATCGCCATCTATCATAACCCAGAAGACGATGCCTCGTAGCACCGCATTGTCGCAGCACCTACCTGGTCCTTCCCGATGTCATCTCCCAGTTCGCTGCCGACACACATGTACTGCTTGAAGAGGGCGTTCGCAGCTTGGTCAGTCTGCACAGCGGAAGGGAGGACAGAGGCACATTCTGTAACCTGCGTGCTTCTTCATTCGTGTGCTCTTAACGGTGCACGTTCCGTATCATGGCGCAATTCAACGGAGCGACGGCCAGAGCAGGAAGCGTGGGTGCTTTCAATGAAAAAGCCGAGTCTTGTCATTGCCTTACGCACTTTTCCCCTGGGAAGTTCAAAAACAAACAAACGTGACTAAAGGAGCCTCACCTGTGTCTCGGAGCCCTTCAATGGCCCCTGCGCAGCAGCTGGCCGTCCAGCGCCGCCATTGGCCTCATCATCGCTGCTATTATTCGATAGCACGGGACCCCGCCGGAAATGACCGTTGCCCCCCACACGCGGCATAGCAACTTAAGGCAATCAAGCCCTCGGTGTTGCTGCGAAGCAAAACAAACACGCAGCGTGTTTGGGGGACAAGAAATTAGGTAGGTTTCAGGTAACATTAGGGTTGAACTTGACTTATAACAGGATAGGCCAGGTGGCATGGCTCTTGACGCTATCCTGAGCAACATGCTGCCCGCCAACACCGCTTGCCCGTGGCAGTGTTACACCCTTGCCGCTCCCCACCCTGGCACCCGCCGGCACCTGCACAGGTCATCTGATCACTCCAAATTAACAAGAGACGCACCTAACGCTCGGCGGTGGGCCTAAGGCTTAAAACTTCAATGGCTTGATTTAGGGGGCAGCTGACTGGTAGACGGTGTCACATGCCCCGTAGAAGGAAGGAAATCTTGGATAGGCAGCGTCTGAAATGAATTCACAAAGCTCAGTGGTGCGGCCATATGCAAGAACCCAGTTAATATCCCAGGGACGGCGTACCAGGTCAGGCTTCAAAATGTAATGGACAACGGTTGCACCAGCAAACAAAGACGTGATGGCGACCAAGTAACCCTTTGCAACGTCAGCGATCCTGCGCGAGTGGCACCGTCCAATTGAAACATGCATATTATTTCAGCTTAACTAATTAAATGGAAATGACATAACGTGTTGATGTATTGGTTAAGCCCGCAAATGTGGAACGTAAGGCATTTCATGCCTGTTCTAGTCTCCTACCTCATCGTAGCTTCTTTACGACAAGGAAGTGTCTGAAACTGCGGTGAATATCTAATTAGATTAGAGGCCGGATCGACTCTGACCCAAATCGTCCGTTGCCCGTACACGGCTCCGAAGGTTGCGGCCGATGCAAGGTAAAAACCAAGCGGACTTCCCAAACCCATATGACATGCGAAAGCAGTCACGATAATAATCACTCAGATATAACCGTCTTTTTCGTTTAGAGTTCTTCAATGTGCCACCCATTTTCAGGCCGGTCCCAGCTGCTGTGGCGCACTATGCAACACATCTGACTGGCCCGCCACGCGCCCCGGACGCATTTGGCCATGCCTGCCAGTCATCAAAACGCAAGCGTGACAGATTGCGAGCACAACGCGAGGTTATTGTCACTACCCAAGACGCCTGCCCAGGTACGGCAACTCTGTGCCGGGGATTATCCCTAGTGTCCTCTTCCTATTCCGTGAAGTCTTCTTCCTGCACAAAACATGTATACATCCATAGATAGGAAATATCACGCTGGACGCTACCGCATCACGGCTCGCGAATACAGGTACATCACAGCACTCGCAGTAAAAGCCAAGCACCCAACAGCCCAGTTTATTTCTAGCACTCGCGCTGCCCTTTGCTTAGTCCAGCCAGGGCCTTCCGCGCAGCTCAATTCCCCAGGTAAGCTATCGTCAAAACCGAACGTCAAGAGGAGGAAAGCTGCGGATGGTGGCACGAAGGTCCAGCTCCAAGACCGCCTCGCCGTCGTCAACCGAGATCCCCCTGCGAAGAAACAAGGCAGGATAGCGGAGGGGTCCCTTACGCATGATAGGTGCGGAAGGAATGGCCGGCGGCTTTGTCTTTTCATCCTCCCTCAGGACCCTCTTTCCGCCTCTTGCCTGCAGGTCGCTGGCCCACTGCTGCTTCGTATTCGTGGGCCTTCTTCTCTGGTCTGAGCCCATTCCTCATGACCATCATGACCTAATTGACAAATACGATCCACTCACAGCCAAGATGGCACAACCAGCGTGGCTCACCCGAACCGCCCACGAGCGATGCTGCCGCTGCTCCTAACCGGACCAGAAGCCGCCACATCCCCCGTTTCGGACCCAATCAGGCCTCGTTGCCCGCTGTCGCTGCTCAAACCCCGAGAGATACGCATTGAGTCGAAGGTCAGTTCCGCGCCTTGCAGATCCACCAACAGGCCGGAAAAGAAGCGGCTAAGCTCCTCAGACACCAGAGGGTCTTCCTCGCCACTACCAGCAGTAGCCAGGCTCTCTGCACCTATAGACCCCGCGGCGGCAGCCGTCCATCCCGGCCTGGAAATCGTTCGGGATTGCTCTCCCGCATTCTCCAACTCCTTCTTTTGGCCCAAATATGCTAAGTCCTTCATGGCGCCTGTAGGCGTCGCCGCCACTGCCACAGCTCGACCGTCCCGCGTGGGCCTCATAGAGAGCTGGTAACGCTGGCCGTTGGTGGGCAGCGTGCCGCTAAGAAGCACGCAACCGCAGCCGCTTCCTGACCCCGGTACAATGGTGACTCCGGCCCGGTCGAAGAGGAAGGGGCAGCCCTACAAGAAGCACACGATGGGAGGCGATGGTCGTGTAGGCTTTCGCCATACGCCGCACATGTGCATCGGTTTCTCAAACCCTTTGCCCGTCTACCCACAGCCCCAGATGCGCCGAAACCCACCCGAACCGCTGTACGGGCGGCTGCCGATACCAGAGGGTGCTGCAGGAAGGCGCCAAAGTCACCTGCGTTGAAGACGACCCGCGCGCTGCCCAGGGGAACATTTCGTAACACAATTCGCTGCTGCGCAAATACCGCCGGTATGTCCAGCTCCACGAGGCCCACCTCAACCTTGAGCCAAAAGGAGAACGGACAACAAGATGCGTGAGGGCATCACGCTTTGGATGTTGTCGAGTAAGCTGCCGAAGGACGTATCGTGGAGCCGAACGAAATCAGCACATCGGTGAGGTACTGGGCGGGCCGGGTGGAAATCGTGTCAGTATCACCGACGTATTGACATGGTTTCCGCTCCCTTGCCCTCCATGCTTTGGTGGGCCTGACGGGCCGCGAAAAGCCGCAACCTTTGCACGCGCGTTTAGTCGCCTTAGTTGCTGAATTAAGACCCTTGCTTATGTTGGAAAATGTTTACTCGCAAAGGGGCGGAGGGGCAGAACAGCTACGGAACGATTGCATTGCATTGCGAGGCGGCATCAGCTGGCCAGCAAGGACACGGTCGCCCTTACATCAACGATTCGCGCCGTCAAGCCCAGCGGACTTTCCCAGCCGCGGCCCTCTACCTGCGCCAGCGGTGAATGGAAACATAAAGCTCGGATAGAAGAGGAGGTATGATTGCGATAAGGCGTACGAGGGGCAATCCTGCCATATACTGAAATACAAATATAAATTTGCAGACGTATATGGCAACAGAAGTATGCTTGAATGTGTCTTCGAAAGCTGGCGAGAACTTGCAGGAATGGCACAAAGAAAAAAGAGGAAGGGGAAAGGAAAGTGTTACGGCCGTCCAGTACGCCAGGGTTGCCTCATAGCCATGTAATGCGGTTTCCGTCCATCAATTGAACAACGAAGTACCTTTGCGCCCTCGAGTCGGCCAGCTAAGATACCCCAACTAGACGCCTTCACGCGTACGGCAACATTACTGTGGGACCGAAGGCGTGTACGGAGTGCAGCAGCGGCAATAGCTTCCACTGCGATCACAGCCTGTCCCAAGTGCAAAACAAGTCGCACTGTAATTCGCAACATAGGTATAAGAACAAGCCTCTCTCACTGCAGCATAAACTTATGTGAGGGACTTATGGCCTACGATGGTTGGGCGTGAAGAAGGGTCAAGATTTGCCCAAATCCTCTGCTGTAGCTTTCCGAGACGGCTGGGCCGGTAACAGGAAGAGTTTGGACGAAACCCGGTTCGTGGGGTGGGTGCGACTTAGGGCTTAAGACCATTGGGACCATTATCTGGTCATATGAGCCGGTCATGTGAGAGCTTGTGTGCCAGTTCGCCGTGGGGGAGGGACCTCGGTGCGCCAGATGTAAGCCGATTCCTTTTCATCGGTTTGGTCGCTGTAAGCATCATACAGCAATAAGCAGGGCCCCCTCACCATATCTGAGCTCTTTGCCCTGGCTTCCACTCGACAAACTCGCCGAACGGGGCTCCATTGGAGTCTTCCGATAGCAGCATTCCAACACGCCATATTGCGATGATGCACAATTAACACGCTTCAATAATCGCCAGCCGGACAATCGACAAACGATACGAAATAAAGCATGTTACATTTACAGCAGCAGCAAATGTAGATCATAAACGACGCGATTAAGTAAAAGTTCACGAATGAATATATGAATGTTGTCTGTCTACTTACTGGGAAGGAAAACCGATTACTACAGCAGCCAGTACGGCAGTTTGTCATTGTGATCGACATTTCCTCGTTGCCTCATAGGAGGAATATAATGCACCTTGCTCGTCTGGGCCTTACGAGCTCTCCAGCTTGTAATTGCACCGAAAGGCACCTAGCAATCAGCCGCCTGGAATCTCCCGCATAGCCGACACCGTAACGCGCCCCACACAAGACACGCTTCGCAGCAAAATCCCTTGAGTACATGGATCACCGTAAATAGTCATCACACAATCTGCCAGAACGCCATAGTATCAGGTTCAAAAGAGCAGAAGGGTCCGGCCAACAATTTCATCGGCACGCAACGTAGCCTTAGTCTCCCGGATAACAACACGCGCGTGCTCCGCGTGCTTGCAGCGGTCTTGCGTGTGTGCGACTGATGGACGCATTCTTTTTTGTCCGCGGAAGCCTGGGTCATCGCCACCGCTACTATCACTGTCGCCATTATACGAATCACCGACCTGCGTCGACACATGTGTGCTCAAGCTCAGAAGACCGTCGTCCACAGCGCGCTCATCCACGTCACTCCAGCTGGACTGCTCTGATTGGCGCTGACTGGCGCTGACTGTGCTGACTGGCGCTTTCAACTGGAGGAGGCGCCCACCACAGGTACCAACGCACCGTACGCCCGTGACGTCCCGCAGTTCCAAGTTGCTGCGGTCAGTTGCGGCTACCTGCTGTTGCTGGGGTTCGCGCAGCTGTCCGGCGTCAAGGTGAACCTGCGGATAAAAATGCAGCGGATGGTAATTTGTGACATTTTCCTGAATTAAATATTCTGGATCAAGGAAAGGTAATTGACTCATGTGATGCTACTGCGCTTGCACCACTTGCATCGTTCTAGGCATCTGATCACACTGAAATGATTGGAAGTTATTATTGCTTACCTTAAAATCATTTGTGGTCCTCTCAGGCGCCTGAGCCGTGGTGTGTGGCGGTGCAAAGTTGTCGGCAGAATCCTCTTCGGCGGGAAGCACGCAAATGCGCACCATGGCACCCAGTTGGAGCAATAGGCGATATCTAATTAAATGGTCAGACCGGCTATCCTAGAAACCAGCAGGCTGAAAATGTTCACGCTGTCGACTACCAAGCGTGAAGGCGGACGGTGTCAGGGCAGTGAAGCGTAATATATTGTTGACTAGTTTCGGTAAGGTGTAGAGTCAATTCTTTGGAAAGACCATAACAAACTTCACAGCTCTGTCTTCAGCGGGAGTCAAACTGTCTGCAGAATGAGGATGTCGTGCGTCAGTTGTCAGGTCGTGCAACGTTGCAGCTACTGTACGCGGCGATCCGACAATTCTGCCGCGAGCTGTGGCTCGTGTGGGTATTAAAATATCGAGTGCGGTACAGTTACGGCAACCGACACTCCTTGCAAGCGCGCTTGAATCCAATTTTGTCTTGCCCAACAATCGCCTCCCAAGGCATTGAACAAGTAAATGTAAATTCTACTTTTTGCATATGTTTAAGAACACGGAGTATTACAACAAAACACAAGTTGTTGCGGCAGTTGATGTGCTAACGATTTGCGCGCTTGCGGGCTTCCTGCCTACCACGCATGGTTTTCTACATTATAAAAACGTCTGGTATGCATCCATCTCTGAAATAAATAACTGAAAGCACAAAATTGTTGGTAGCAGTCTTGCGAAGCAGACGGAAAACAGAGGCAAACAGCTTCCCAAACACGCGGCGAGGCGTGTGATCACACTTAATTGCCGATATATAGAGCAGATTTCAAAAGAGAATAATTTAAAACCTATTACCGTAACCTTAGAAAGTAGGCTCGCTGACCGCCTTAACACGCAAAGCCGTTTACCGGTGATCGACAATTTGCCAAAAGCCCGGCTTCAAGCTCTTAGCCCGACTCCCTTGCCGCTACCGAAAAGTTCATGCCCACCCGATTGAGTGATCAGGAACGGGGCGACTGGTGATCTTCTTCTGGACATCCTACATGCAGTGTACCCAGGAACACTGTTTCTCCAGTTGATATAGTCTCGGCGCGGCAAACTTTGGTGTACGCGGCGTAACTGTCCTAGAAAAGATCTATCGGAATGCAGCAGGATGTCATGCATTGCATCGGCAGCTGCTATAAAACGCCATGCCACCACCCAGCATATGCATTCACGCAGGGTAGTACCTAGCCGCGACACTGGCAGCTTTTGGTCAAGGCTGGCTTTCGTTGACCATCCCGCATTTCACTGTGCATCGTACCTTTAGCGGGGAATCCGCATTCTGAAAAGTTGCATGCGTTGTAGGACTCCCACCTTCGCAATACCAGACGTCAGATACAGGCGATTTCCGGTAAAACTTGCCTTACAAAGTGCAAACGCTAGGGCGGAGCACGCTCCGAAGCCCACTTAAGCATTTACTAAGTCGTACTGCTAATGAGAATACAAAGAGATATCAAAGTGTTTTAAGGGGGTTTCCTATTGCGGTATTTGCGCTATGTTCAAGGTCCCTTGCCCGGGTTCCAAATTGTCCATTGCCTGCCGGCTTTGGACCCTGAGAGCTCAAACCGCTCATGAATACCACTATTGTCGTCACCCAAAGATGCGATGACGTATCATAGGTATGAACGAAGCCTTGCCAATACGTGGCAAAACATGCAACTCAACTCCAGAAACCGCAACACAAGATGTTTATACACACCTTGCCTAATCAACTAACGAGTCCTCCAGACGCCTTCGAAGAGGCGCTGCCTCGTTACCACCCCCGTTCCCAACTTCCAATTCATCTACCAGCAACTTGCGACAGGTGCGCTTTGCGCTGCTCCGCCGAATGCTATTCAACATCTCCTCCTGCACGGCGGTGCGGCCGGGTGTGCGAGCACCTGCTGCAACCAGCTGGCCAGAAGCCTCCTGCTCTGCCTTTCCCATCACCTCCAAACTGCCGCACGCCGCCACCTCACCACCGCTATCACCAATGCCTTTCACAGCCAACGGAACAGAAGCACTTGTCTCACCGGCCCCTGCGCCAGCCCGGCACAGCTTCCGCAGGAAATCGTCAGCACCGGACACCGAAGAAGTGGCGCGGCTTAAGCCCGCGCCGTTGGATGCTGGCAGTGGCCCCGGGCCAACCCGCCCCTGTGCATCCAGGATGGATCCATTGGTCCCCAATACCCGATCAGTTCGCGGAACAGCCGAGCTCCGTGTCGGCGTCTGGCCGCCACGGGCTAGCAAAGGCGACGCTGGTGGGAGTGGCAGCCCCGGCGGACGCCGGCGCGACGAGGGAGTGGGAGGCGGCAACTCAGTCACCCCAAACTGCGACCCTGGACCGCATGCCGCGGCGCCGCCACTGCCTCGACCGCTGTTTGATACCACCATAGCCCCAACGCAGCCCGATGCAGTTGCAGCCACACCTTTGGCTTCGTCCTCCAATGACTGCGCCAAGGCACGCGGTCTTAACCCCGGCAACGGCGAGCTTGGCGGCAGACCCGTGATGCCACATCCAGGGGAGTCGCCCCGTGAACCCGGATCCAACATTGCGCCGCTACCGCGCTCAAAGATTGCCGATACGGCGACATCTGGGTCGGATGCGAGCTGCTTCAGCTTTGCCGCGATGGCGTTAATAGTAGCCGTACGACTTATGACGACGCTACGCGGACGCGCCGAGCCATCCGCCATTACCCGTGGGTCCTCGATGCGTAAAAACTCAGGCACTGCACGCGCCAGAGCGACTAGCGTGTTGCTGGCTTCGCGTGCTGTGAGACCCTGCCGCTGTGTGGACCGTTCACACATTGCCTGGGCCACCTACATAAAAGATTTGCCGCGGAAGACAGACTGTAAAACTGTACGACAGTATGCAAGTCACGCAGGCGCGATAACATTAGCTGATATGCAATCAAGCGGTACACCGAATGTAGTTGGGATCGATGTGATTTTGAATTACACGTACTTGCTGTGGCGCGTATTTGCATGACGGGAAATCATCAGCGTCTACCAGGAATTCAAGGAATAAAGTCGCTTTGTGTTTTTCTATGTAGACGTCAACTTTATGCGCTTACCTGCGCCAAAGGTTTCACAGTTGGTCCTTGCAAACCGAAGATGATGCGCACGAGGTCGTGAGCGTGCGGTAACAACTGTACTGCCCGGCGCATCTCGGCACGGCGCTTAGCCTCCGGGGTTTGTGCCGCTTGCGCGGCCTCTGTCTGAAGGATTTTCTGTCGGGAGAAGCCAATGCGGGGCAATTAACCTTCTCATACTTATTTCTAACTAATCGCTTACCTACAGGCAACTGACAAAATCTGTGCAAAAGACGACCCAGTGATCTAAAACCCTAAGAAATATAATAAACATCATGACGCGGTATGCAACGTGTTGCGCTATGCCCAGCGATTTATGCATCCATGCGATGCAAAGCACGTCGCCGCAGAAGGAAACGTTAGGTTCACGCAAGTGTGATACAGGAGGAAACATCGGGTGCGATGTCCCTACCTGCATCGCGGCTGGCGATAACAAGCTGTGCAACCTCGCCAAGCCCGCGGATTGCTGCTGGTGGCTCGTCGGGGTGGTTTGTAGATTGGCGGGTCTGGGCCCTTTCGACTGTGGTGTGGTTGCAACGGCGGTGCTGCCGTCGAAAGGCGTCTGTTGCCTGGCTGTTAAGATCCCCTCGTGCCGCGTCGGCTGCAACGAGGCCCCCTCTGCTGCTCCTTCCTCGTCGTCGTCCTCGAGCATCACCTCACCCTCAACGTCATGGTCATCTGACTGCCCGCCGGCGCGGGGAACCTGCTGCTGCAGTCTTGCCACAGATCCCTTCATGGCTGCGGGTGTGCCATCCTCTTGCACGGGCCCCAGCGAGGGCTGAGGCACAGTTCCGGGGGGCATGCCCGAGCGGAAGAGGGTTCGAGGCATCACATTTAGCGATGCGTCCACCATGCCGCCGCGCATCGCCGCTGGAGAACCCGCAACCTGCAGAAGAGGTGAGGAAAACACAGCAACACACGAGTGACGGTATTTGGTAGGGTTTCTGTGCTTTCTAAGATGTCCACAGCCGCCAAAACTAGGCGACGGGATGTATTGGCCACCTCTCAGTCGCGAAACGGGGACTGCACAGCATTACTAGCTCTGACGCCACTCATTCTTGCCTTGCCACTTATCAATTGAAGGTCTAATCTCCAACGTTTGAATTCTGCCTTTCCCTGGCAAGCATAGCGCAGTAACATGCACTTCAGGACTACATTTACCGGTAGATGCGCATGCCCGCGGACATACCGCCATCGATGGTCCCAAATGTACCTGCGCTTCCGCCTGCAGCAGTCCAGCGGCGCACCCTACAGCGCCAACGCCGGGGCTTGGCAGGCCGCCCAAAGGAAGGGACCCGCTGCGCGAAGGCGTCGCACCTGGCGCAGCTGGTCGCGGCGGCAGTGGGGCCTGTGGGATATGCTGTTGCAGCTTGCCAGTCTCCGGATCCTGAGGGGCGGCCAGGATTGGCAATATCTTCATCGTGCCACCAACGTTTTCCAGCTACTGGGTAGCCACCGCCCCTGGGATTAACAACGGACTATGCGGGTCATTTTGAACATGCTGGGCATCAACTCAAGCTGGATTGGAGAGCGGGCTATGCAGATCATCCTGACTTTTAGCCTGAGTGCTGCCCCGTACCATTGGGTTCGCTTTCGCGTATTCCTCCAGCTGGGCCCGAAAGTCCGACAGCTCCGAAGCGCCGCTGTACCGCCCCACGCTGCCGTCCCCGCCTTCTGCGTCTGACGGAGCCGACCTGTCGAACGTGAGCAGCAGCTGCACCTCCATCCTGCCAGTTCAGGTATGAGCACGCACAGCATGCTCAGAGTTCACTCTGGACAACTATCAGGCGTCCGCATCACAAACTGCACGTGCTGCCAACAAAGGTGAGCGGTTACCCAGCCTCAAACCTAGCCCATTTCAAGCGCTGACGCGCTCATTTTTACACGGCACAGAGACTCCGTCATTAACTGCGGGGACGTTGCAGCACGCTGTACCTACTGAAGCGGGTTTGCTGCGGAGGGTGTCCGGATATATTGCCAATCGAAGGCTTGAGGCCGCAGGTACTTTATCTGGGCAAGATGCTCCACCTGCATTCCCGATCAATAACATCACGATAAACACAAGGTAGCAATATCCATTCTCCAGCTGTTGCAAGATATACATGATAAGGCCGTGAGTTCAACTATGATTGATCACCATAATCCATTCCAGCCCAACTCCATTGTTCTGGACATACGAAGCGATGATTAAAGGCGTGCTTAAAGGCGTGCCAGGTACCTAAAACAATGAACCAACCCGAAATTCGCGTTTGGTCATGTTCTCCACTACGTGGCGCACGCTGTTGTACGTAACCTTCTCGCTCCGGCGCTTAAGCATCATGCGCCCTGTCCGCAGGGCATCTGCAGTAGCACCACCCTGAGTAAGCACCTGTAGCATGGTTGCCGAAAATCATAGGCAAATCGCACCAAACATGCTTGCAAGCAATTCGAGCTCGGCAGGGAGTTTAAAGGCGCTGTCGACAAGTCGTTTTGGCGTGTCTGGCTCTGGGTTTCTTCCCGGCGGGTCATCCTTGACCATTGCCCTTGCACGCTTTGCGGGTGGTGACCTTGCATCATTGTCCTTTAGCTCCGAATTATGCTGCTGTTCGGGCTTGGAGGTAACCGCCGGTGCGGTTATCCCGGCCGCAGCCAGCATCTGCTCTCCCCGACTACGGCGTTTCATTCTTTGGAATTCCTAACCTGAAATTACTAAGTTGAAGACATAACGCTATGTGACATGGAAAGAATTTTGGACGAAATGATTGCAGCTTCGTTTCCCGCTATTCTGACTGTCGTATGTGCTCCGGAGCGCCACTTCGGAGCGGGCTGTATATTGAGTCTTTCCCTTTCACCATAAACACGGTTTATGACACGCGTAATAAGCGGCAAATTTAATGGCATCTTCTCAAGTCTGGCATATTTTAGGGGGAGGCTCTTTGGGATTACTTTGTGCATTTCACTTACAGACGGCTGGTTTTGCTGTGAACCTAATACTGCGTAGCTCCTCTGCAGTTGCTGCCTTTAAGCAGAACGGTTCTTGTGTTGGTCTCTTTGAATCATGGCGCAAAGACAGCGTTCCTTCGTGGCGGAGGTCACCTCCCTTGCAGGCAACATCAATTCCGTGCCTGGAAAAAACAGCTTCAGACAATAATCGTAATGTATCGTGCGGAGAGTCTCCACCGAAAGGTTTAGGTACTACCCGCATACATCGTCTCATCTTGGCCACCAAGGCACAGGACACCGTGCCGGCTCTCCGTAACCTTTTGCCATATATGGACCCCGGCTGCCGATGCATCCTGCTGCAGAATGGTGTCCTTGCGGTCGCGGAAGAGTTACAGCAGACTTTGGGGGAACAGCTTGGGTGGCCAACCAGTCGCCAGGGGTTGCACCCGCAGGGCAGAGCTACCACGTGTGCCGATGTTGCAGGTAGTAAAGGCGATGCCGCAGGGAAAATGCGCCTTTACGTAGCGAGTGTCACGCATGGTTGCTACAAAGAGGCGCCACCACATCAAGATATACAACATGCTGGTCCTACTGCTGCACTCAGCGACAGGCTCGCCTTGGGGTTGGTGCATGCGGGTTTTGGGAGCATTACGGTTGGGGTGCTGGGCCCCTTGTTAGCCTCCGCGGCGGCCCTTGCCTTCACAGAACAACCATTCTTCACTCACAGTCCTCCATGCCGTCGCGATATGGCAGCTGTGCATGGTGACGACATGGCGTTCCTTCAGGATTTGGCAGCAGGCGTGCCCAGTCTGAACATCCGCCCGGAGGCAGATCCCATCGTTTTATTGCACGGGCTGCTCGCCAAGCTCGCTGCCAATTGTGCCATCAACCCGTTGACCGTGTTGCTGGGCTGCTGTAATGGCACTCTTACGGAGCTTCCCCATACACGCGGAATAATGCTGGACATATGCCGGGAGCTCATTGCAATATTTGGACCGACGCCCTTTTCACCGCTAGGCTCGACATCAGGTACAGGGTGCGGTTAAACCTCTGGCAGGCTTTGAAGGTCGAGTGAATAAAAAGTTTGCTGAGCGGCACCTCACTTGTCCCGTAGGCAGCCTTGCAGCTGCCGGCTTACAAGCTAATTTCTCGCCATAACGGAGCTAAGGCTATTTTGGCAGTATCGCATGAGGGCGGGTGGATGCGCGGTCGTGCCACATTGCCTTGCGAACAGCACAATTACAGACAAGTGGCTGTTCATTGTGGGTTTCTGCTGCGGCAGGTGGCCGCGAGTTGGTGCCGCTGAATCACCCAACTACGCCTGAGAAGGCGCTGTACGACTGGGTGCTCGCTGTGGCGGTGGCGACAGCAAAAAATCGATCCAGTATGCTACAGGACATCGTGGCAGGGCGGCCCACGGAGTTGGACTACCTTAGCGGCTGGGTGTTGCGGGCTGCGGCTGCCAGGGGCTTGCAGGCACCTGTGAATGCAACCCTGCATGCCCTGGTGAAGGCTCGTGAAAGGTTGGAATAAGTGTAGCTGACGGCTTTCAATGTGCAAAGTCGGTAAGGGCCTCGAAATGTGTGCACGTCACAGGTGGTTAATTTCAGAATGAGTTGCTCAAGCTCCTGGCTTTGCTAACCCTAAGGCCAGATTATGGCTGTAGCTAAACAATTCGCCCTTGGATAGGACTGTGAGTCTCGAAGGTTTGCCAAACCCAGTAACCCGCTATCTGACAATTTTTCCCGAAGGAGTGTAGTGAATTGGCGGAGTTTGTTATGACAGTCGTTCAGCTACCCTGAGCTTTTCCTTCGTGCTCTCTTTCTTTTCACGCGTTCTGCCTTCACTTTCGAGAGCACTCATGACGCCGTGAGTGAGATAGTTCCCCCCCTGTTTTCGCCGAGCCTCCTTGCTCGTCCCCACCCCTTCTCTCGCCCACCCTATTTGGCCAAGGCGTGCTGGAGTTTGGCGGAAGCGCTCCTGTTGGTGGCATCACTGCTTGAGCTGGCGGCTCTTGCCTGGTGATTAGTGCAGCCGTCATTTTGGAGGCTGGGGTTTTGGCAGAGTGGGAACGAAGTCTTGGGAGTTTGTGTTACGCTTTCTTGTGTTAGCCCTCGGTTAGAGGAGCCTTGAAATAAGAGCCTTGAAGTAACTTTTCATGCTGGCCTAGGCGGCGGTGGGGCTTTTTTGGCTTGTGGCACCCCTGTTCCTGATTTTCCCGCTGCGTTTGCTTAAAAGCTGGCGGTGGCGGCTCCCTTTTCGGCTGCTCGGTGGTTGTTTGGGCGTGCTGTTCGCTAGCAGGAAGTTGGTGGCTTCGTTGCCTTGCGGTTGTTGACTCGGTTGCACCCTCACGCTTGCTTTTTTCGCTCGCTTGCTCGGTTGTCTCGTGCTTGTTCTCTTGCATCGTAAGGTCCGTTGTAAGGACTGTATATATGCGTTAGGCACGTAAGGACCGGTTGAGTAAAAAGATTAAAGGTATCGAGGATTGTGGGTTCAGCAAGAACGTCAGAAAGAAATAAATAAGGATTTTAATATGAGTATTTCAAAATGAATGGAGGACAAATGGCTAAGGTACAAGCAAAGTTAAGCTAAACTGCCGTCGTACGGCCTCATTCCTAGATCTTTTTCGTTTAAACCACAATGGCACCTTCCTATCACATTGTGGTCTCCGAAGGGTAACCGGCTATCGCACGTATCGATTGTCCTTAGCTTATTCAATTCGAAGGTGCAGTGTCTGTGGGGCTTCACTGCATAGACGCATTTTGCGCCAGCGCCATGGATTCAGGAGCGGCCGCTGCTGCTCCAGGCGCAGCAGCGGCAGTTGCGCTGGCAAACAAGGCGACGGCACTGAAGGCACAATCGCGGTCGGCCCTCAACGACGGACGGACTTCACTTGCACCGGTCTTTGCCGCAGGTAATTAAGGCAATTAACCAGTTAAACATAATTTAGGGGTTATAATTGAAACATGGAATGGCATGGAGGTAAGGTTGGCTTGGATAACGGCTAAACCGTGCAAACCGCAACATTGTGCCTCGAATCCGCTGTAACCGGACTCCTTGCAGGTGCTACAGCAGGTCTCATCGAGGGTATCTGCGTTCAGCCGCTGGAGTTCATGAAGACAAGGTAAAACCAGGTTTCGACGTGCCGTGTTCTGCGATATCGACCTTCATAAGCTCTAATAAAACTGCCCAGGAGCTCTAACGAAGTCATTGTTAGGTCATTGATAGAGAGACGAGTGGTATTTTCCTTTGACCGCGCTGTTGATTCCATAGTTCTAGCTTATGTTGGCTGCCTTAAGGCCCTTCCGCATAACCCATTCCTTCATCAACACATAACCCGGCCTGGCACTACGTTCCAGGTTACAGCTCAATGAGGGCAAGCCGCTTCCTATGACCACCATCCTGCGGGAAGCCCTCAGGGAAGGCGGCGTCGCGCAGTTGTATCGTGGCGCCTTGCCGGAACTCACTGGTACGACCGGGTGTCACATCAGGAAATTGCCAGCGCAATTCTCACATGTCCTATCAAGTAAAAGATCGTTGTGCGTGTTCTGTTGCATCCTGGTACAGGGGGTGTAGGGGGCGACCAGGGCCAAAAACTGCCCTGTGACTGACAACTTCCACGTAACAGTCTGCTCCCTCTAGTTCCTGCAAGTGAGCCTTTCGGCTGCCATGCCATGCCATGCCATGCCATGCGGGCCCCCTGCTTTGACCGGAAGGCATGGTACCACGCTCGACGGGCGCCCTTGCGTCCCTGGAGTTTTCAAAGCGCCTGCTACGCCAGCATGCGCCCGATCCCAACACTGGCCGATTGCAGGTAGGCTGTGCGCACTTGATGTAACCTTAATCTCGTTCGTTCCGTTCTGATGTGTATTTGGTCATCAACAACTAAACATCCAGTCTGGCCCAGTCTACATTGAGGTTCCATTAACGCGTGGCCTTTCGGCATTTTGGCATTTTGGCATTTTGGCATGGGGTCGACAATGTGTAGAGTGGCTGCGTCCCTTCGCGCCACGGCATCAGCTGCCTTTGCGCAAGCTTGCACCCACCAAGCCTGATGCCAAGTCCTGAGCTAATGTCGTGTTCCCGTGGCATGTCCGCAGGCCAGCCATGCGTATGCAGCGGGTGCTATTAGCGGTGTGTGCGAGAGCCTGGGGTTTGCACCCTTCCAAGTGATCAAGGTGGGAGGGACTGGCAGCATGATCGCACTCCTCTGACGTGTTATCATCTTGATGTTGACCCCATCATTATTGCATTCAGGTCCGCATGGTGGCAAAGGAGCACTTAACGGTAGTTGATACTGCGGTCGGTACGGTGGTATACTACGGTATACTACGGTCGGTACGGTGGTTGATGTATTCCCGCACACCCCCAACTCCCCCAGTTGCATCGTCCAGTGGAACGTTCATTGAGGCGTCTCCACTTACAACATCCTCTCCACTGTAGTCAACCCATGAAATGTTTTCCTCGACTAGTGAACCTTCCTCTTGTGCTTCGGAGTTATTTTCCCTCGATTCGGTGTTGTTCAGTGTTCGGTTTTGTTTTAAGGTGCACCTGTGGCTTGCTGATATTGTCCGCTCTATTCGCAGGACTGTGCCATGCAGCTGCTGCGCGCTGAGGGTCCCGCCGGTCTCTTCATTGGCCTGGGTCCTACGCTATGGCGCGTTACCACGTGGAACACGCTGTACTATGGCACCATGCACAACATCCAGGCAGAGGTGTTCGATAAGCATCCGCTGCAAAACCCGGTGCTTGCGGCCGCGCGGAAAATGGCTACCGGCGTGGCAGTGGGCATGACCGCGACCATCTTCAACGCACCCTTCGATGTGATAAAATCGCGGTTCCAGAGCCAGGAGCGGGGACCCAACCAAAAGTGAGTGAGGTTTCATGGAGCGGGACATCAGGCCCTTATAGGACCAAATAGCACCTAGGCGTGTTAGCGACGCTGAAGCGGTGGGCGGCTGGGCCGCATGGCAATTGCCGCTCCTGACATGAGGGCAGGAGATTACTGGTATTATTGTTAAGGGCCTGAATTAACAAATCGCCGGGATGCCGGCTGCAAATTAAGGAAGTCTCCGTAAGTGATTGTCATGCGGTGGGCGGACTTATGCAGGTGCCGGAATACTCCCCTACCGCTGATGTAAAGCAAAGTTTTATTTTGCGTCTAATAAACTCTGTTTGCTTTTGTTTGATGGTAAAATCGGTCCGGTCTCGCAGGTACCGTTATACGCTGCCGTCATTGGTGACGATCATCCGGGAGGAGGGCGTGCGCGCGTTATACAAGGTGCGAAGTGTTATGGGACGGCGTGGGGCAACAAGGGCGCAGGGTGGGTGGGACCGGCCCTGGAAACAGCGCCAGGTGGTATGGTGCTGTGGCGTGACATGTCTTGGCCGTGTCCTGGTCTGGTCTGATCGCCTGTCGGCCCGTGGAGCCATGCGGAACATAGTCACCATAAACGTAGCCACAATGCCAGCATCCGTAACGCTCCCTGCAGGGCTTCCTGCCCAAGGCTTTACTGCTCGGCGTGGGACAGACCATTGGCTACATGGTTTTCTCGGAGGCCCTCAACTTCTACGGTTCGGCGTTGGCGGAGAAGCGGCAATAAGGACAGCTCCTGCAAATACACAGGCTAACATCTGGGAGTGCTGGTGGCCCCCGGAGAGATGCCATGTCTTGGGTTTCAGCTGCCACACGATCGCCCGTATCGGCTATAGTCCCAGGGCTTTCTTCACGTGGGTGATTGGAGAGATATGGGGAGATATGGCACGATTTGATCAGCTCGGAAAGCTGACAGCTTTGGTAGAAGTGGTGGTTCTTCGCGCTATCACTTCCGTTTAACTTCGCGGATTATGCAGATTTATTATGTTGAGAGCTCTGAAATATGTTTGTAGTTTTTTTCATGGGCCCAACCCCTCGCCCATAGTGTGAAGATGCGCTGATGGCTACTGGGGTGGTGTTTTGTGATCCCCCATTCGGATCTCAATTCGATCATTCGGATCAAGCATGGCGCGTTTTCGATGAAGGGTTCCGCGGCGCCCTTCATTCCCCAGCGGACGATGTGAGTGAAAAGCTTAGGATGGGCTTCCTGTGGGCTCGATATGAATTCTTTGGCGTTGCAGAGTGACTTCAATAACTCGAAACTTGGATAGCAGGTAGCTCAGCAGGTTGTGCAGCACAGTGAGCGTTTGGGGGTGGGACAATTCAGGCGACGTGGCGAATACACGATCGGAGTGTGTGCTTGTCCGTGCATTCCAAGTAAAGGTGACGCAGATAGGGTACATGTGGGTAGGAATTGTTCTGAAAACTGAGTCGCGAGGACGGTCTCTCGTGAGGCGTACATCCAAACAAAGTGCGAGTTCGATAAGGACGCAGGGGATGTGCGCTTACGCTGTTCATCTCGGGGTGTTAGGCTCTGCTTTGCTGGGGTTGAGCCGGGAAGGGGAAGCATTGGACATGCGTAGGGTTTCCTTTTGTGGGGTGTTTCGTGCTCTCGGGGGGCCTCACTAGACTATACTGCTTATCCGGCCCCTGGCCCCTGGATTCTTTACAATCTCGCTAAACCACGCATGGCATGTGAGGGACCACTGGCGCCGTCCACTGGTACCAAGATAAGAGGCTTATGCATATAACCTTGTACGGATTACGAAGTTTTGATTTTTGACAATATATGCCGTTATGGGAATTTCAAGAAGCCTCCCAACTCCCCGTGATGCATTGGCAGTTTGGCACCTCCGAGTGCGCAGAGGGATGTGCCGCTTCGACATGACTTGAGGGCGGCCAGACTCCTTGTATCGACCCAACCTTTGAAATTCTTTTATAAGCAACTCCCTGAACCCCAAGCCAAGGACAAAGTCCATGTCAACAAATTAACAAATGACATTCGCACGAATACACGCAATTCCTGTCGTCCTGTTACTTCAACCTCAGACCGGCGGGAGCTTCCCCCAGCAAGCACGTACACACCCAAACCTCAGGAACCACCCGCGCGCAGCCGCAGCCGCCAAAGGACCACGGTCACTGCTATTACCAGTGGCAGCGGCGCCATGCATCGCCGGCCGTCGGCCCCGCGACTGACAAGCATCCGCCCCCCCACTCTCTTCTGGGCTCTCCGCCACCCACTCTACGAGCAGCTCGGGACGCCGCAGCTTTGATGGCAGCAGCGACTCTACCTGATGGTCCAGACCGGCGCCGCGGCAGCACTCCAATCGCACCTCTTGCAGCGGCGCCGCTGGCGGTAGAGACGCCAACGCGGAGCGCAACGTACGAGGTGTCACACGTACAACGCGGCGCAACGTCAGTCCGCGCAGGTGGCACAGGTCTTTTGCGGCGAACTCCAGGGAGGCCAAAACATCCCAGTCGCAGTGCGCGGCGTCCACGACCAGAACCTAAGTGCAACATACGCGGGAAATGGGCGGGAAGGGAATGATACCCCTATGATACGAAGCGGTGCGGCAGTTTTTAAAGGGAAGAGACGATTGGTAACTTATCGTTTTATCGACTCATCATCATCATCATCATCATCATGCTGAATACTTACTAGCTAAATCAGCGAGTTAGCAACATAGGAATATGGAAGCAAACCTGCGCGGGAGCAGGAGGCTGACACGGCAAACAGCCAAACACCCCCTGACAACAAAAGACCGCTGCGATGGACGTCCAGTTGCAAAGGAAATTCGCAAGCACCGTAACGTGCAAGTGTACCCAAGCCGGAAGCTCTGCCTCACGAAAACCCCTCGCGGCCCAATCGGCTCCACCGTCAATAGCTAGTTCGTACGCTTTTGCCCCTGCTCCTCCCCGCCTCCGTATTCGCACCTCGAGCGCAGTGAGGCCGTTGAAAAGACGCGGAGTCCAGGCCAGCCGCCGGTGCGATACGGTGTAGTCTGAAACGCAGGTGAGTGTGAGGTGCGTCAGGTGGGGCAAATGCCGTACCGAGAGCTGCAGTGTACGGGCCGTATCCACTAGCGTACGGAAGCGGAGCAGCTGCAGTTCCTGAGGGCCGCAAGCGGATGAAGTCAGAGAGGTACTGTGGAGAGCTCCGCTTCTTGGATAAAAGGATCATGAAAAATGAGTCTCTTCACGCCTCCGGGCGAGACTGGCAATGGTAGCGGTGTTTCCTTTGGCGCTTGTTAATCCGCACGTGTGGCACCTTCACAGGCCGCCTTGCTACATGCGCAATGATGGATCCTATGCTAGGACGTGGGAGCCTTGGCGGGTCGAAGAGCAGCGAGCAGTGAGGTTGTGTTGCCACGGGCCCGAGGTTCTGCTAGGATAATCCTATCCAGGCAACAGCACATTGGCCCCAAACTTCACATGAGCATACCCGTTCACCATTCACCATTCAACCCAGCTTCCGTGTCCAACGCATGCGCGCCGCACCAATAATCACTGGTATTGAAAGCCGTACTTGCCGTACGTTTGCTGCCCATGAGCACACGTACCGACCTACCCGGAGGCCGCTTAGCTGGGATAGCACGTTCAAGTTGGCGGACATCGCGGCGTCCTCCCATCTGCCGTACTGGCCGTGGGGTACCAGCGTCAGGCGCGTCAGCCTGGTCAACCCGGTGATGGCGAGGACCGTGTCGGTCACCCCAGGCCAGTCTCGGCAGGTGAGGTTGACCAGGCGAGGGAAGCTGGTGTGGAGGGGCCTGCGGGTCGGAAAGAGCGATTGCCGAAATCAGCTCGGGGGTGAGGGGTCGTCACCGCGTTGTCACAGCGTTACACGCGCGAGAGCCACGGCATTCGCTGCCGTTGCGCGCCATGGCAACTGCATGCTGGAGACAGTTGCAGCACGATGTCGAGATCCGCCCGCCCTTGTCATCGGCGCGTACAACAAAGCGCTGAGGCCCCAGAGCTCAGAGCCCACAGTTTAAGCTGTCCCCGTCAAATTGCAATAACGACCAGGTGAAACGAAGACTTGTGAACCCTGGCTGTCAAGAAATTGTTATCATCCCGGCTGCGAGCCCCTTTGGTTTTTCGGTCCCTTTATTTTTTTGCTTTTCCTGCCGCCATCGGGCCGCAAGGGGTTCAACGCTGAAGACAGCCAACCTCTAGATCCGACTGCTCGATATAATTTCCGATGTGTTCAAATAACCACTCCGATTGTGTACCGATTACCGCTCCCACCGCACCTGCTTCCCCGCCTATAGCGAAACACAGTCATGGCAGTTAGCCCAGAAGGCGCACACGTAGCAGATCGCGACGACGCCGTTAGATCTATATGCGCCACTGAAAGGCTCCGGAGACCAAAGAGACCACGAGCTGACGTAGTGCTGCAGCCAGTATCTGCAGTCGCAACAGGGGCGGGGAGGAGCCGGCCGCTGCCGCTGCTGCTGCCGTTGGCCGTCTGCGTGTGAGCCGAAACGCCGAAGAGTGCATCGAAATGTACATCGGTGACGTAGTGGTGCAGCCAGAGAGCTAGATGGACCAAACGTGGGACGCAACGAGGCAGCTGAGAGCAGGCGGCCGGGGACAGCGTCAGATTACCCTGCGATGTAGGGTCAGGGTGAGGAGGAGGCGCGGAAGCGAGATGGCGTGTGTATGTGTGTATGTGTGTATGTGTGTATGCGTGTATGCGTGTATGCGTGTATGCGTGTATGTGTGTATGTATGTGTGTATGTGTATGCGTCGCGGATCAGACCTCCAGGGAGGCCGTAGATGACATGGGACCGGGTAAGCAGCGAAGAGGGTGCCACAGCCTCGTTTGTGCGAGATAAAGGGATCTTTGCTGCCTGGCACCTCTCGCTGACCCCTCCCAGACACGAAGCCCCTGAAGATTAGACTCCGGATACGACATATCCGTACTCCTACCGCCAGCAGTAAGTGCTGCAGTTTGGGCAGCCCGCCATGCCGCTCCACCTCCCGCCAAAACAACGACGAGAGCTCCAGGAAGGCACTGCACAGTCCCGGACCGGCGCCGGTGCGGCCAATGCCTACGCACGGAGTGCCGTGCAGATCCAGTC
Organism: Volvox reticuliferus; assembly: GCA_019650235.1. NCBI lineage: Eukaryota > Viridiplantae > Chlorophyta > Chlorophyceae > Chlamydomonadales > Volvocaceae > Volvox > Volvox reticuliferus. The sequence goes on from BNCP01000004.1 coordinate 1,355,982, forward strand.
GCTCCAGATGCGGGCCGAGGTCTGACCGGTGGGAACGCGATACAAAAAAACAAAAGATGGCGGGGCCGCGTGGTCTTGTCGTTTTCCCACATCGATGTCAACAACTACATGCATCCATATTGACATAAGAACATGCGTAAACTTTCGCGAAAAGATACGAGCAATGGATTCCATGATTGACCGATACAGTCTGACTGATCCTGAGCAGTGACCCCTACACTGGACTGCCGACAAGCAGGATGCAATTGGAAGGGCTCCAGACCTCAAACAACCGCGGTAACTGCAGCGCTCTCCTTGCAGCATCCGCCGCATCGCCCCCATCACCTGCCCCGGCATCAGTGCACCTGCCGGGATATATCTACATAGCGCCCATTGTGTTGGACTGGACCCCTTTTCCTCGCGTCTTGACCCTGCTGGCGTTACGAGAGGTTCTTAGGATCATTCATGGGCTCTAAACCTTCCGCCAAACTGCCCTCTGACTCTCACCGCCAAGTACCACCGCCAGCTCCTGAACCTCCATCAGCACCGACCCGTCAACTCCCGTAGTTGGGGCCGCACCACCCGGTCCGCCGCCGGTTGCGGCAGCGGCGGCGGCAGCGGCGGCGGCAGCGGCGGCGGCAGCGGCAGCGGCAGCGGCGGCAGCAGCGGCGGCGGCAGCGGCGGCGGCAGCGGCGGCGGCAGCGGCGGCGGCGGCGGCAGCGGCGGCGGCAGCGGCAGCTGCTTCGTGGCTCTTGATGTACCTAAACCCCTCAGGATCTAGCTGTAGATCGAGATGCCGGAGTCGCCAATTGGATTCTCGCAAGGCGGAACCGATGGACGCCGCGGCGGCCATGTCAGCCCTGCTCGCAATATGCCAGCCGCAAGGGGAGGGACCCTGCAGGGAGAGGTGCAGCACTGGCCGGGGCGACATCGCGGCTGTGCAGGCGGCTCCCGCAGTATTGGACACGGATGCAGCATGAGCGGCGGCTGTAGCTGCTGCTGCGGTAGGTCTGGGTTGCATGTCGCTGCCATGCCATGGCGGGCCGGGTTGTAACAGCGATGTGCCTGCACACGGCGGCTGTGGTCGCGGTGGCGTCGATGGCGGTGTCGCGGAGCTCACCTGAAGGAGCCCGGCGAATAATGCGCAGGACAGATGCGTGGGGCTCTCAAATTCAATAGGCGCCGCGGCTGGCGGCGGCGAACTGAAGCTCGTCGCGGCTCTCCGGCCACGCCGTGGCGGTGATTGCTGCGACGGCAGTGGCAACGGCGGCTCCGGTGGGAATAGGAACGGCAGCAATGGCTGGGCGGCATCGTGCAGCAGCGACCCAGCCGGCAGGAGGCAGACGCTTTCCACTACGAGCTCCAGCGGAGGTGGCAAGAAATGCAGAGAACGAAAGCGGCAGCGGCCACTGCCGCCGCCACCGCGCCTGCTGCAGCATACGGCACACGCCTGACTAGCACATGCAGGGGGCCGCGACCCAGCCCCGATGCCAGCACGATGCATTCCCCCCTGCGGCGACACTTGCTGTCCGACCGGCGACACCGCGGCTCCGCAAGCACTCAGCCCCGGTGCTTCCAATCCCTCCCCGTCGCTGAAGAGGTCACCCGGACCGCCGCCATTCCGCGTCGATGCTGAGGGTCTGCTGCAGATGTGTAACCTCTGCGGGCACTGGCCTACACCACCATCGCCACTGCACATATGGGCGGCGGTGCCGTCCACGCTGCTGGAAGTGCGGATGCTCGGAGCTGGTGAGGAAGGCCCAAGCCAGAACTGGCAGGTTGGGGGACCGAAGCCTTCAGGTCCACTGCTGCTAATGCTGGGGGGCCAGGTGTGTTGGACGTAAAGGGGTTGCCCTGAGGTGTTCGGGAGGCCGCACGTAGGTTTCTCCAATAAGCTGCTCCGAGACCATTTATCCTCCCAGATCCAGCCGCCCTCAGCCGCCTGCCCCTGATGTGCATGTGCACGTAGTCCTGCGTGTTTCAGTACCAACAGCTGCTGCTGCTGAGCCTGAGCCTGATTCTTGCAGGGAGATTGGTTCGAATTTTGATCGCTTCGGACCGTCATGTCACCGTTTCTAGTGACAGAGGAGGCCCCTTCACAAAGATTTGATGGAGGGTCCAAAGAGGCGCCCTGCACAGCTGCGCCTCCTTCCCTTGCCGTACCAGACACGGACACGGTTGTGGGAACCCCCCGGTGTCTCGTCGCGCTGACCGTTTCAGTTATGGCAAATGGTATTGGCTGCGCCATCGTCGCTGCCGCCGCGTCAGGCCCCACTCTCCCTCCCACCGGCACCTCCTCTTCCGCCGCCGAAGGGCTCACCGGGGCCGCTGCGGTGTGCAATTCCGCCCCCGACAAGCCGCCCAGACTGCCGTAGCTCGCTCTTGCCGCGGCGGATATGGCACTGATCACGGATGGGGGCAGCTGCCCCTCCGCTGTCCAGGCAGCAGGTGTTCGCGGCACAGTAAGCACAGGCGACGCAGTCTGATGCTGCCAACTCCGCTCGGATGAGAAACTCCCTTGCTGCTGCCCGGCCGCCGAGGCCCCGGGTGCAGGCAGCATATCCGCACTCAATCTGACGCCACTGCCGTCGCCCGCCAATGCAACGGGCCCTGCGCTGGAGACAGAGTTGTTGGCGCCCATGGTGGCCAGCTCCGGAGGGCGGCAGTGGCGGCAGCGATTGCAGCAATCCAAATCACGCATGGATTCGTCCTCCGCGCTGCACATCTGGAGGTTATAAACGTAGCAAAGGGCTTTAAAAAGCCCCAGGGTGGCCTCCAGTCCCAAGCAATAGTTCCACGGCACCGTGGAGGCGGCAGTGTCCGACCAGGTGTGCACCGTAGTCATCGCCTCCGCCTCCGCGGTTGTCGTTGGCGGCGGAAGCTGCTGGCGCTGATGCTGGTACTGATATCGCAGCAAGTTGCGATGACGGGGTTGGTTGCGGTGGGGCAGGAAATGTGGTCCCCTAGCACCCTGAATGAACCCCGCGGGAAAGACACTCTCGAGGGCTCTAGTGGGCAGGCCGAATAAATGGGAATGATGCTGATGCGGGTGCTGGTAATTATGATGGTCAGGTGCGGCACCCGGATGAAATGCAGAGTTGCAGTTGATGTCGTGACATACGGCAGCGCCGCCGTACAAAGCCCTGGATGCAGCACCGCCAGCTGCTGCCGCTGCTGAAGCGGCAGCGGCGGCTATTTGCATGCTTAAGCGCTCGGCAGCCGCCACCGCCACGGCCAGAGGCGCTGCATGATTTCGAAGAGTTGAGGTTGCGCAGCCGCCATAGCCGGCGGCGCCGCTAGTCCCTGCGTGGATGCGACAGGCCACACCCTTGGGACTGCCGTGCTGGGCGTGCCATGGAGGAAGCGCTTCCATTGCCGCTGCTTCTGCGGTTCCTGTGAATCCCGCCGTTGTCGAACCCCATGCTGGTCTTCTGCTACCCACTTGTCCCGCAGGCCATCGTATCGACGACAGCAGCTCTGCGGCGGAGGTGGGTGCATCCGTTGAAATCCCTGCCGCACCAGCGGCGCTGCCGCTGCAGCTGCAGCCCCAAAGCGACCGGACCGGATCTCCACCAGACCCCAATGCGACAGGGCCGTGCCGCGAGGGGCGCAAGGAGAACGCATACACGGCAGCAGGCAGGCCCGCAGATTTGCCGCCGCCGCCGCTGCGCGATGGCGCTGGCAATCTTGGCACCCCCAGCCGGAGCTCTCGGAGGTGCCTCAGGTGCGGCAGCGCGTCCAACAACGGTTGAAGCTCCTCGGCGCTGACGCCCTCCCGCCAAGGTAAAAGCTGCGGGGGACAATGCGGACACGAGGAGGGTACAGGGAGCAAGACCATTAAGCCCAAGCGGGCTGGCATCACCATGGAAAAGATATGAGTGTCGCTGAATTTTTAATGTCGAATTCGTATAGCCCATTTCCCTCTTAATGTTTTTGTCTATCTTAATTTGTTTAACGTTGGTGTCCAACTTGCGCCTATCTAAGCACGGTCCGTGGACGTATGATGAAGGTTCAAATCATGGCAGATACTTTACTCAGAAACGATCCTCAATCAGATTACCTTGATGTGGGTCAGGTTTGGAAAATTCGGCAATGTTGCAGTGACCCGGCCGGTCTGAAGCGACCCGTGGGTCATCGCCAGCGGCTGGCTGATGGTCAGTCGACGCACCGAACTGTCCACCGCTCGTCGAGCATCGCGACATACGAGGCGCAGGCGGCGCCTACAGGTGTTACTTAGACGATGGCAGATGAAGCCCCAGATGTCCTCGGGCAGGCTGAGGAAGCCATTGGCCAAAGGCTGGGCTGTGGTAAGGGCGTTCGCAGTGGAACTTAGGCCGTCCCAGCACCGCATGGCGGTACTTGTCTTTCAATATCCGTGAGTGTGTGGTCCTGTGCAGCGGACAGTGATATCCTGGTCCGGGGCGTCGTTTCAGAAAGCCTTAACTTAGGAAGCAAGCCAGAGATTCATTCGTATTCCGCAGCTCAAGACCTCAGCGAACTTGAGAAGAGGCCGCTCGACGGTATGTACGTGTAGTCCATTTGCAACAGGATCTGATTTGCGGCATGTACTTACGACTACTTCTTTGCGGATGACGAACCGGTGACGAGCCATGTGTTGCATTTGCATCTCCAAGCCGCTATCGGCGGGATTGTCCGATGGCCTGGAAACAGACCTGGAATATGTCCAGCCTTTTCTTTGGCCTGGAATGTTACAATTACCGCACGTAACCGGCGCCCGGCATGTGGCGGAGCGAACGCATTGAAATCGCACACTGCGTAGTGCGGTCTGTGCATTAAGCGTGGCACGCGGCCATTACACTCGGCTCCGATTAAAGAGCCGGACGTAGCCGGGCTGTCCAAGCCCCATCCCCAGACCATATTTCCCAGACCTGGAATCGAGCTTGTGAAATTGCGTTTATCCTGTTTATTTCCTTGAGTCTGCAACCGACCCCTTTCGAATGAACCTTGAGGCAGCCTGCGCTGTCGCCAGGGGCGAACTGCGAAGTCAAAAATGTACTCGTGAGCAAGAGGCGAGAATTTTGTGTGCTGACGGGCCATTCATCACCTCCCGGGGCGTGAAAATTGAACCGTGTGAAAGAGAGCACCGCACGATGCTACTGTTGAGTCGGCAGTGTCCTGGGGTATAATACACAGACGAAAGAGAAATATTCCCCCTAATCCCCCATAATTGGAAACCCAGCAAAAAAACCATGCCAGCCATGAAGGTGGTACGTTAACCGAGGATGGGACAACAGCTGCACCGTCTGCCTTCGAGCGTGCGCCCTAACACAGCATGGCATGTCAATGAAACAGGTTACTCAACATTGGTGTCCGCCAGCCGTACATATGCAATAAAAACAACGGAGACGGAGTCTGTCCACGCAACATACGAACCCCTGCTAGGCGCCAGCCCAACAAACATGACACGACAAGCACCCCCAATCCAACAGGTTTTTCGGCAATCACTGTAAGCACCCGCTTATCCACCTCTTGCTTCTTCTCTTGTATAGCATTCTTTGTATCGTTTTTTATAGTGCTGTGATCATGTGACAGACAGACACCCAGACCATGCTCGGCCGACGTCAGGCCGATTCATTTCTCAGGTGCACGTGCCCCGAGCATCCTGCTCATAACTCTTCAAAAGCGGCCCAGCCTGCCCCTGTGGATGAGTCGCGGCAGCTCGCTATCCGAGCGAGCCGCGCCCGACATGGGCAGCTCTGACATCAGGCGGCCCAGCTGGCGCAGGTCATGCGGCCCCGCCATCGCCATCGCCAGCTGCTGCTGCTGTTGCTGCTGCTGCGCCGCGGCGACAACAGCTATGGAGGCACCAAGGCGCTCCACGGAGGCGGCAGTATCCTGATGAGATTGGCACGTACCAATGAACGTATGAATGAAATTATGTAATCATGACTACCAAGATTAGGCGTAATTATAGCTTCGTGTACGGCATGTTTCCCGCCACTGCTGAAGGAAAGCACCGCACTATGTGGCTACATGTTCCGTGTTAGCAGTGCGTATCGCATTCCCATACGTAGCGCGGTAATGGTGCATCCCTGCCAACCCACGCGGGTTCGCACTCTTGCGTGATTCTGTTTTTCCGTTTTTCCCCTCAAGTCCCTCTTTACTTAGTTCACCCGGTCGTCCTCACCATAAGCAATTTGCTTACTAACCTGCAGGGCCTGCTCCAGGCTGGCTAGGTGCCGCCCAGTCTGGCTGAGCTGGGTGGAGATCCCCGTGGCGGTCCCCGCCGCTTCCGCCGCCTGCACCGCCAGGTCGCGCCGCTGCTGCTGCATCATCACGGACATATCCTGCTGCACCTGGCGGAGTTGCAGCGCCATGTCCTGGTGCAACGTGCGGATGCTGGAGGCCACCTCCGACAGCATCTCCCGTTGAGCCTGCCGCACCTCCGCCACAAGGCTGCTACGCAGCAGCGACAACTCACTCCGCAACGCCAGCCCAAGATCTGCTGTACCTAGAAGCTCCACTGACGCTTGCGTGGCGGGCACTTGCTGTGGATGGTGGTAGGCTTGCGCTGGCGGCCATATGGCATGCTGCAAGAAGCTGCTGGGACGCGCTGCTCCTTGAAAGGAAGGGTGGGAGGGAGGGAGATGAGCGTAGTATTGCTTAGGATGGGGTAATTAGAGAGGCGCATCATACTACGCCCCAGTACAAGTAGGCCAGTCGACACACGCACGCACCTGACAGCGGCGGGATGCTTGGCATGTAGTGCTGCTGCTGGTCTGTCAACGCGGGCAGGCCTACACGCCATATAAAGCGAGGCGGCTTAAACACGGCGCGGGGACCAGCCATGGCTGAAGGGAAAGCACGTGGCATGGCTGTCTTCCTATTTCGCCCATTACAATTGACGTGATGTGCAACACACAGATACGCACACATGCCCCCTTAGCTTCGCCCTCTTTCATTCCAGTTGTGTCTTTGACCCCTTCGCTTTTCTACACATGCACACATCATCCGCCGAGGGGTTGAAACGTACCTGGCAGCTGTGATGGTGTCGACGGCCCAAATGAAGCCTGTAGTCGCTGCTGGCTCCCGGCGGATGGGTTATTGCTCGCCGCACCCGCCGTTAATCCGCAGCTGCGACTGATGTTGCCGCTGCTGATGCTGCCGCTTTCAACCCCTCCAGGCATTCCGTTGCCGCCTAGGTTAGAGATGATGCCGTTGCTGACACCGCCACCGCCAAAGCCGCTGCTCCCGTTACAGGCATCGGCCTGTGCCGCATCGATGAAGTTGTTATTACTACTGTTGCTGGTGGTGGGCTCAGGCGCTTTAACCTGTCGAATGACCTTCTTCATAAGGGTGTCCACGAAGGCCTGGTAGTACTCGTCGGAGTGGGCGATAGACTTACGAGAAAAAACCGGCTGCACCTGCACGCAGAGGATCCATAAAGCAAGCTAATAACATACACCACGATAATGATGGTTGGGCTTTTATTAAATATGTACATATATGTATATATAAGGGGTGTTACACTGTGGGCGACTCGCCCTGCAAAGACGAGCACCGGGGGCCCTATATATATCTATATATAAGCCTATCAACACACACAATCGTTGTGAGCCATATGTATATGCATATATGGCGAACAGATGCATTTGTCAATTGAGGTTGATGGCGGAACGGAGGAAAAGTATGTAGGTGTCATGTCTGGGTGTTCACGTCAGTGTATGTCATCGTGCATCATTACTGAGCCAGGCGGAAACCAACAGATGCTAATGTGCCTAGGACAATGCGCACTGGCAGTGGCGGCTATGCAGCTAGGGTGCTGACCACGTGCCCACCTGCTCTGGCAGCGTCTTAATCAGGTCGTATGGTGGGAACTCACAGGTCGGATTACCATCCGAGTCCTTCCACCTGCCGTATGCAGTTGCATGTGGTGCAACAAAGGCATGCAACAGGCTGCGCTTAAAGATCCGGTCACCAGCGGGACCCTGGGACCGCAAGATTGACCAGCAGGGTGTGCGAGGCAGCAACGGATGGACAGATGGCAGCAATTGATACAAAGTTAGTGTGCAGGTGGATAGGGTATGGAAAATTGTTTAGCTGCATCCTGTTTAGCTGCATAGTGGCACCTATATCGCACATCGTAGCTGACCGACCTGGAGCCGTCCTTGACTATAAGGATGATGTTGACCTCACTCTCCACTGCCGCCTGCAACTCCTTCATGCACCACTTGCTCTCGAAGACATTATCGGTGAGAACAAAGATGAAATTAAGGCTGTTAGCCACAATGGCGGCCAGATCGCCCAGCTCCTCCCTGGATTGTCAGAAAGGAAAGGAAAGGAAAGCGCCCGGGCATCGGCCGTATTACTTCTTTCTCATTTCCCCGCTGGTATATCTGCGTGTGTTGCTCATCATTCTCAACATGGACACGTAATGTGTTTAAGCATTCACATGCCATACATGCTCGATGCAGCACATGGAAACATGATGATAGGAGAGCTGGTGGTACATGAGGCGAACATGTTGGCAACAGCTGAGTGCGTGCAATGGGTGGTAGGTCAGACATGCGTGCTTGCTATGTAAGATGCATACACACGTACATGTAGCGCACGTGGTTGTAGTATCCTGGAGTATCTACGGGTGGTATCGGGCCTTAGCTGTAGGCGGATGTAACTGAGATAGAAGATTGACAGGTCCACATACACCGTGCGTGCATGTGTACAAATTGGCCATGTGCTACTGCAACAGGTAAGGCAGTAAACTTCGATATGAACTCGCTTACCTGTACTCGAAGTCGAGGAAGCAACTTACGCCACGCAGCACAAAGAGATTGTACAGGGCGCGCGCGAAATCCTTGGCGTCTGTGCGTTTGTGCGACAGGAAAACCTATATGTAACCCAGCAGCCGGCACAGTGCGCAATGTGCCACTCATTAGTAAACTTACGTAATGCTCCACCAAGCCAGATGCATCGACTATGCGTGCACACGGCAACAGGTGCACACGCTGTGCGCGCTCTTACTTGATGGTGTCTCTGTCCAACTTAGTTCCTCCTTCGAATGCATGCGCACATACACATGCGCTGACAGATGTAGGCGCACACGCATCTATCTTGCTGCTGCTGGGCGTTGACGAAACCCACTTAGCTGTTATATATGTCTTTGTGCAACACATCACCCCCGAGTGATGGGGCCACACATGCTCACGCACCTCATACTTGTGCTTGAAGTCGTCCGCTCCACCTGCCATCCAGCAGTAAAAAGCGTCGAGAAAATTGTTCAAACGAAAGGTACATGGACTGTTTGCTTAGCATGAACGTGTGCGAGATGAAGAAATGCACATATTGCCATCTCTGCCGTACTGGAGGCTTGCTGAGATATATATGCTCGCCATGCTATCCCGATGTACGCGCTCACGGTGGTCTTGCAAGGATATACTTCGCCTAATAGGAGCACATGCCTGTAAGTGCTGCATGAGCCTTGGTTGCGGCATCATCATGAAGCTTCGACAAATTCAGCAGGACGGTCTTGGCTGAGTCCGCAATGCGCAGGTCAGGGCTGTTTTCCAGCTGTGTCACCACCTGGAGGCAGGCAGGCAGATAGGCACGTGATGGGAGCACGTGGTACGGTACGCATACAGATTGATGCATGGACATTGGGGCTGCCAACCACGCACGTCATACTGTGATGAGTGGCGACCTGCATTTGGACACAACCCCACGGTGCGTGCTGGCCATCACACTCCAGCACGCGGGAGGCCATCTGACAATCTAGTAGAGAGTGCCGCCGTATACACACGCTACGTCCATGCCTGCTGCCCAAGGCATTGATCTCAGGAATCGCATTAGGTAAGGTAGGTGCAGGCTACAGGATGGTTGGCGTGTACGGCTTGGCACTGCTGCATGCATATAGAATGCTGATGTACAGCTGCAGGTTCACACTCCACACACAACCCTTGCAACGCATCTCTACCTGCATGGGTGCCCCCCGCCCAAGCAAACGCAATATACTGTGTGTAGCGAGGGATATCTGTGTGGAATGTCTGTGTGTGTAGGACAGGGCGCTTCATATATAGCTTACCGATGGCCACGCTACATGGAGCGCCCTGCCTTTCCCTTTGCTTCGGCCATTTCCCCCAAGATAGCCAATTTCTCCAAACCAGTGTCCTTCCTATCTTTTCGGTCCCAGTGCCTGCCAAGCACCAGCATCCAAAAACATTTGCCTTATGGCCGCATCAGCCCTGATCCTGCTGGGTCGAATCACAGGCCATGTAAACCGCGTCCTTCACCGCCCATAGGCTAGAGGTTTACCCCGCTGCCTCATCAACCCGCATTCCCCTGGCGGGACGAGAGCTGAAATAATACGTAGAAATAATACGTAGAAATAATACGGTTATGCAATCCTTGAGGCAACGCGCCGCGCCGGGTCATGCTTCGGCCCTGGGCGCATGGAGGAGAACATGAGCGTTAGTGCATCCTGCCCGTGTCCTGTCCCCCTCCAGGGCCCCTGTTCGCTACTGTCCATCTACATGTACCGACGCAGCATAGGACCATATCCTTTTAGCAACTCATCACCGACGCAGGTGGGGAGCACCCAGCTGGGGACGGAGGATATAAACATATTTTGGTTCTTACCTGTGTCTACTGGCTATGCGCTTTTGGACGAAGCGATATCTCCGTGGCGCGGACAAGCGTTTGAACACATCCCTACCTTAACCACTCCTGCATCCTGCAGTGGCTTCCGCAGCTCCGCGTAGATGCTCATGTTTGCGAGTGCTAGCAAGCAGTTGTAGACAGCCTGCGTGTCCTTTGAAGTCTGTGGCCCCTGTATGATCTGTAGGCAATCAACGGAATCGAGGGCGGAGGGTAAATGACCCATCCAGCAGGGACGCATTGGTAGACTGGAATCCACAAGTGACACTGATCCACAACCGGGTGACCCTTGCATTGGTCACGACAAGCATCACGCAAGGAAATCGCTATTTCGGCCCAAATGATTTTCTAATTCGATAAATCGATCTTATATGAATTACCGCACGGGGAAAAACTTGGGATTTCGGGTACCTAAAAGCTTAACAATCTGCCTAAGCACGCACCCTATCTGAAGTGCCGAAACACAGCAGCAGCCTATTTGAGAGCTGTAAAGGGGTATGCTCGCTCTGTAGGTTTCCAATGGCCCATAGCACAAAACATCAACAGGCTGTTGGACCCTCCCCCTAACGATGGATAAGTCGAATGGACTTGCTATCGTATGTAATTACCAATAAAGCATGCAGTCGGGCAGCCAACTGATGGGGACTACGTAACCCCTGGCAGCAGCTTTCCTATCCCGAATAATAGATCCCAACGCCAGTCTACGTGCGCTTCTCAGCAGCCCGACAGTTTGCCAATCGCATACGTGGATGGCTGGGAGGTGCATGCGCCCACATATCGATCCACAGCCCACACCTCAAGCAGCAGCGGCACTGCACCGCCCTTCATGAGCCGCCCTGCATTTTTACGCTCACGGGACAACGACCGCGCTGCATGTGTCGCCTCCTCCGTCGGAATGGGAATGTCCTTGTACAGCCCGTCGCCGTGCTTGGTTGTATCGAGCAGCTGCACGACCAGCCGCGATACATCATGTTCGTCCAGCAGTGACAAGCAACGGTGGTTCTGGTCGTCATTACCATACACGTGCGCCACCAGCATCAGTGCAAACATCTTATTGGACTCCAGGGTTGTCGTGCGGATCACCTCCTCTGCCATTTCCAGCACGTTGCATTCGCGCATCGTGGTATGCGTAAAATCAGAACGGGCCATGTTCGACAAGAAGGATACGGACGACATGAGCCAGTCCTGCTTCATGACGGGCTCCACAGGCATGTTCACGACATTGCACATAAGGCTGATGGTGCCTATATCGCGCAGGCGTTCCCGATTGTAGACTCGATCTCCCAGGTGGCCCAGGATCTCGCTGACTGCGAGGCATATGTCCTTGCGCGGCTCCGTGGCGTCGAGGTACCTGCGGTAAGTTCAATTCCATGGCGGTGATGATCGGGTGGGTAGGGGGCCTAAGCGGGGCAGAATGACGCAGGGGCCGGCGAGGCACGACCGTTTACCCGCCCGCCCTGCGCTGATGAACAATGGCTTCCTGGGCAGCTCAATCAAGGGCTGTGTAAGACACACCAGGAAGAAAGGTAGCGGTACATGGCAGCTGGCATCACGTATGACTTAGGATGTATGAAACATACCGCAAAATTCGTGCCACCCCGCCGCAACGAAAGAACTCCTCCGTGCCTGAGCGGAACACCTCAAGGTTGCGCAGGTGCAGATCGCCATCCCAGAGGTACGGCTCCAGACTCTCAAGAGCGCTCATGACGACGTCTTTGTTGTTATGAACAACGAACGGCACCAGCTTCCGTACGACGCCTTGTAGAACGAAGGCGTCCCGGCTCGGGGGGTCGCACCAGCCCATCTCCTCAACAACGGTCATGGCAGCGATAAGGTCATCGTCGCCCGCCATGCCATTGATCTGCTGGAGCAGCAGCGGCAAGCCCCCGTCCAAGCGGATTGCGGCGCCGTCCTCCGCGGACAACTTAACTTTGGACAGGGCCCTGACCGCCTCGGCAGCAGTCCTTGGGTCCCGCAGCTGATCCACGTAGTGCGCTAGGTCCGCGAAGGTACATGGCGCCTTTCCCACTGCTGACGCGTCTGTAGAGGAGGTTGCCTTCGGCATTTCCTAGGAATCGGCCAAGTTCAGGCATGGCTGAAAAGAAGCAAGCCGTAAGTCCAGGACAACTCCAGATATATCAGCCCGTACATTTTTAGTTGTTACATCACCGGTAAATCAATCCAAAGGAGAAGAGGCTGGACATTTCCACGGTGACAAATGTACCATACCTTCACCTAGCCCTGAATGCAAGAAAGGGCTCTCGGAAAGAACCTGTAATGTTTCATTGTAGCATATGTTTGTAAGACCAGCGCCATGATGGTGATGACGGGGTACGGCGATGATCTTACTGCTCGAAGGACATGTTTACTAAACATGACTTTCCGCCGAAAACATGTCCTATAACTGAAAAATGGGATAGGTTCTGCTTGATCCAGCTACGCAACCAAAACCCGAGGACTGCAATTGAGCGGAACGAAAGTTACCTAGCACATTCATTGCCAGTGATCTAAAAATGCTATGGCACGTAACATTTTTAATTGCCGCAGCGCAAAAGATAATGGTACGACCGCTTTGCATAGCTTGTAACTGCCGAGCCGATATGGATTCGTGACCGTTTCGCGGATCTGTATAATAATTATAGGGTTATGTACTCGCAAACGATGTTTTCAAAGGCCCGTCACTATTCTTCATGTGCGTAGAACATCAAAGAGTCTCACAATAATGTACAGCTTTGAGCGCAATTTTAAGCTAAAAGATGGCACGCCAGCCGCTGTTCACATTCTCGCAGAGGTGCCACAATATGTCCACGACGTTGCGCATATCTGCTTCAACGAATGGCCGGACGCTTATATTAAAGATTTCGACATCTTCTCAGTTGATCAGTGCGCGGAGGACCTCCGGAAGAACTACATGCAGACAGACAAGGTTCCGATTGTCCTCGTCGCACACACATCCGCCGGCCGGTTCCTGGGCACCACGACGCTGCAGTTAAGGGATATGCCCAAGGTCCGGCCTGATCTGGAAAACTGGCTGGCTAGCCTGGTGGTGTCACCGGAGTTCCGCGGCCAGCAAGTGGGAAACCACCTAATTGCTGCTGTACGCGCCCTCGCGTACAGCCTTGCCATTCAAAAGCTGTACTTATGGACGGAAAAAAGCGCCACTGCCACGTGGTATGAACGCCATGGATGGAGGCATGCTGGAATGCAGGACTACTTAGGCACCGATGTGTTCCTCATGACCCTCGAGGTCACATCCCCATGAAGGTATATACCGTAACAGTCTATCTGGTAACTTAGGAAACGACGTCTATTCCGAGATGAAGGTGCTGGTAAAATGCAATGTCCTATTTGCTGGGATTATATATATAGGCGCAGATGTGGGTGTGTTGTACCATTAGATGAAAGCTCCTACATTAGAGGAATCATCTGGACAATTGGCGACGAAGATCTGGTCGCATTCGGATACCGTGTACGGGATTGTACAGCCATCGCCGTGACTGTATATGTGTTATGCTCTGAACCGAATGATTGTATATGTACAGTACGGTATGCGCCTTTACAATAAATAATAATAATAATAATAACAATATAAGTATTGATGTAGCCTGTTACACATACATGCTCCAGGACAGATAGGCCAATGTTTAGGCCCAAGACTAAGACTTTTCTGTTCCCTAATGCTTCCCCTTGCAGCATGCATCGGTGTCTACATAGGATGCTTCCAATAGTGTTACTTACTTACCAAGCAATGGGTACACTCTGTGGACGGCATATGACACTCCATGCGATATGATGGCTACAACATGCACGCATGGGTGCGTGCTTTCATATTTTGGGGCGATCTTCTGGCCAGCCCACGTATTACACCTAACACCGCAAGTTCTGCAGGGTGGAACTTGGCTCAAGGCTTTTGCTTCCGTCGGTCAGGCAGCAGTGCAGCCGAGTGCCGCACTCTGGCAGTTGCCAGATTGCTTATGCCTTGGCTGTTAGTTGCGGTGGTGTTGTCCCCAGATGTTATTACCATTTCCAGAGTACACCCATGGTGCCGGCCATTGCAACGCCAATCGATCACTTTTGCCACACGTATCGGACCTCACAAGCTTCAGTCGTACATCTATTGTACACTAGCTGCTCGCAGCCTGGCTTCTTCCAGCATAGAGTGTTGTGCAGAACGAAGAGGACATCTCAGTACAATCAGCACATACACGACCAATTTCCGTCATTCATGTGGGTGCATAGGTAGGCCCGGGCTTACTTACAGTGGGATAGTGATGAAATAAAGATGTAGTGTTGAGGTATGCACTGGTGTGCCAACTCAGTGCTATTCGTAAGCTGTTTTATAGTGATTGATGATGGCAATCGTAGTTGTGCCGACCTAGGATCTACGTATCCCATCTCATTCAGTCGGCCTAAGTAGTAGTACTGAAATAATAAAAACCCAAACCGAAATAGAACGGGAATTCCATGTTAGCCCTCAAGCTCCGATTTCAACTAACGTAATTGCGTGGAGTGTTTTCAGAATATAGCTTATCATGAAAACTTACCTAAGAACCACGTGCTTGAGAAGGAGCATTTCGAGGAAACACGTACTGCAGCTAGAAGTACAAGGGTATCTCGTGACCTTTCATTCTGGTGGCTGTTAGTTGGATTCGAACACTTTAGGTGACTGCTTCGTCTGATTTTTGGGAGCGTCACTACAGTTCATCAATAGTCGAATCAACTATAGTCCATCAATAGACGATACTTTTACACGTTTTTTTATCATTTATAGTTGATTCGACTATAGATTAACTACAATTGAATCAACTATGGACGATTCTATTTAGTTCGTCTAATAGTCGATGGACTATAAACGGTTAGGGATATAGTGGATTCTAAAGACGATCTGAAATAGTTGCTGGATCCAGGAGAAAATGGGTCATTTATTGTTGTGTACATCATATCAGTTACATCAGCACGACTATAGTTGATCGTCGACTAGGGTCGACTATAGTAGTCGACACTGACTATAGTTCATTATCGACTAAAGTTAACACCATGTCCATGTCGGACACACCACAAAAGGGCAAGACACTACAAGGGTCCCATACATTGTCACGTTTGTTTGTCACACTTAAAAGTTATCATAGTTTAAAAGCATGTTATAATTAGTTACTCTCCCATAACTGATACCGACAAACCGCCGACGATAACGCGACACCAAATCCATTGCTATCGGTTCAAAATGCTGCGTCAAAAGCATCACCCATACCGCAGATTTTGGTACATCTATCCTTTATAAATCCGTTTTGAACATGGCGGGTTGGAGGCGCCGAGGCGGACATTTTCGCCAACGGTCCGTGTCAACTGTCACCTCGGAACTCGGACCCTTTGGACAGGCGGATTAGGATTCATCGGTACGGGCCCTGCCCTCTGCAATCAAAAAATTCCAGCGTGCATAAGTGATGTAGCGTTTCCTTTTATTACCGGTCACGCACTAGTTTCTACCCAAAGAGCCAAGCATAAGGCTTGTTTTGCACCCCGACGAGTTTTCCAAATCCTGTGTCGTCGAGTCGTGATCAAACCCAGTCGAATCCGGCCGAGATAACTAGGATGTCAGGCGATTCCGTTCCACCGGAACTGCGGCAAACCAGCCAAGCGGCCGCTGACCTGGCCAACGTCATGAGGGGTACTGCCGCCGGAGAGGGCCATGCACCGCCCAGCGGCGGCGGCGACCCTCCCGCGGCCCCATCGCCACGTTCGCATAACGACACCGTACCCGAGGGTTTGCGCCGCACCAGTGAGGTGGCTGCGGAGCTTGCCAACCGCATGTACAGCGTTATTTATGAGCGGATGCACCAGGCGAAATCACATGAGCACGGCAACGGTGGTGGTGGCGAGCGGCAGTGAGATGATGGCAGGTGAGAATGGTTAGGATGGGACGGCTGGTGGGTTGGGAATAGAGCGTTGGGTCGACAACTGAATGAACGCGTAGGAAACTTATGGGGTCCGTGGGTTTCGACGCCGAAGACTTTACTTCGGAGTTGGTTTCTGAGCTGGGAGCACTGGCAGCGCGTTGGGGCGTGATACCCGGGAGACCTATTTGAGTATACAACATGAATTCGTACACTTGCAGGCAGGTGCAAGGCACTAGGGCATTTTATTCAACGTTGTGGTTGCGCTGACGAATTGCGTTGACCGGGGAACAGCAAGAGGGTTGTAACTTCAGCTCTTGTTGTAATTTTGTATCGGCCCCCCGATTTTCACCTCAGCAGGACCCTTCGACCTCGAATGGGGAAAAGGATTGGAAACCGGCATCTATTGAGCTAATCGTTTTATAAAATGGCCGTGCGGCGCAGATTACGGAGTGCGCGCCCAAGGTTACACGTTACGGAAGCTAACAATGTCTCAATTATAGGGAATGTCCGGTCGCTGGAATGCTGTCTCTACTGCAGCAGGGCATAACGGGATAATCAGTCATTTGATTGGAAATTTAGTGATACGTGAAGTTGTCGTTTCCATGGGCGACAATTGCAAGAGACAATTCTAGCAACACAGTTACAGGCGCTCGCGTAGACTTTGGAAACCAGTTGGTCACGTTTTACATTCCATGGCCTGTTTATCCCTTTATCCTTCGTTTAGTCTTGCCATCTTCTTCACCATCTTTTGTGCCACCGTCATTTTAGCCCGCGATGGGCCCTGCACGGAACAGGAAAGGGAATACCAAGGAACCGGGCCAAGACTTAAACAACACCACAGGCAAGGCGCGAAAGCCGCTAGGAAAAGACCACGAGTACAGGGAGCTCCGGTCTGCCCGCCCCTCAAAATGACTGGCACAAGGTCGGAGGCAACCCGTACCCGACACTGTACACTTCACACAGTCCCATTCGGTCCCACGCGAAGCCGCAAGCCCCCAGTGCCCACACGAGCGACAAACGCAACCCACTTCATCAACTCTTATGGGTAGCAACTTGCCGAAGACAACGCACCCGGGGAAACCACCACCAGCCGCAGATATCATGCCACGAGGCCCTGAGTGGGCAACGCCCTTCCGGACACACCTGCCAGCAGCACCTCGGCTCCAACACCTTGCTGGTCGGTCTTGCTCTTGGCCACCCAGATGCGCACGCCTCTACGACTCTCAGCCCAGCCAGCTCGCTCCACCGTAGCATACCGAAGAAGGTCGAGACGAGTCCGCAGGCATGTTGCATCCTTACTGTTGCTGTCGCGGAGTCTCCCTCTGCTGCTGCGCTGAGCCAGGACACAGCTAGGCCAGTGCAGCAGGGGCGCTGGGAAATGAGCTTTCAATCGCGGGGCCGGGGTTCCTGGTTGGGTGCGCTCCCGGAGACACTGCGCCCACAACCGTTGCATTAGAGGGTCCTGCTAGATGGAGTCCATCGCCGGCATCCCTCGAGCGTTGCCAATCCACCAAAGCCGACAAGGCACCTTCAATGGTAGAGGGCGCCAGCCGAGAGCTAGGAACAGACAGACGAGAGATAGGTCAGAGGCGGGATGCAGCCAACAGGTCGGCCACGTCCTGAGCGTAGCGGCTGCGTTTCTCTGGTGAAACGAGCATCTCCACGTGCCCAGGTCATGACCAATTTCGTTCATGAGTGCGCCGAGCACGTCCGTGTGGGTTCAACCCAGTGCCATGAAATCGTCGACATGGATGTAAATGTTAACCTCTACACCCCGGCGGTTGCACTCGGCCTGGAAGATTGCCGATGACGTGAACTTCACAAAACTGGGCGGGCTTTTGCTGGCACCAATGGGGAGGACGACCCACCGCTGCAACTGTCCCGTCACTGGGTGCCTGAAAGCCACGATTCGGCGAGAGATTGAGGATGTCATGGTGGAGGCCGCTGACGGGGTCCTGTTTGCCCAGGAACCCACCCGGGGGCAGGTGTTGCAGCAAATCCGCGAGCGTTGGAAGGGGACCAGGTGGAGGTTCCATGCACAGCCGTTGAGGCCAGATCTTGAGGGATCGACGAAGAAGAAATTCCAACCGACCGCGACTGCTACAGAGACCCTAAACCTGACCTTTTACGAAAAGTTATATCAAATTCTTGCCTGAAATATCTAGATGTGAGTACTCGGAACGAGAAACCCCTGGTGGCTCAGCCTCTACCCAGAGGCAGCGGGCTTGTCCGTGCACAAATATTTGCCCGCCACATAAAGCAGCCCGCTCCAGCCCCAGGTGCCGGACCCTGGCCTTCCAAGGCAGGTACGTAGCCAATTCTCCATATCACTCCCTAATTCCAAGATTTATGAGGCCTAGGCCATAAGCCGTGGACATGTTCTTGCTTGCGGCGTTCCCAGCATAAAGTGCCAAACGCCGCAACTCCCTCTCTGAGATCTCGCATTAACACCCATCAGCCTTCTATGCGTAATCGTTAACAGACGCAAATCATCAGCACATGGCAACAACTGAATGCGCATATCATTACCCAAAGGACATTCCGAGGCAGGTCCAAGGTAGCCCTTAGCATCGAACGGAAGGCGATCCTTGGCTTCCATGTTGTAATCAAATTCCCTACGAGAAATCTGGTATGGTGGGGCATAAGTGGCAACTCTAATTGGAACCAAAAAACGAGTTCCGCAACACCAATGAAAGTTAAGCGTGCCCTGCGTTAATCATACAATCCAGCCATTTGCAGTAAGAATCACCCGTAACACCCCTTTCCTCAAGCCGTACCCATAGCAACTCCGAGGTGCCTTACCATAAGCCTTAACTCGGAGTCTACTTGGCAGATCTAGAAGGGCCCACGGCATTAGTCCACTAAGTCCGCATCAGGAATAGATCGTGGCATGTGCCTCAGTCATCACTTAACATATTACCATGTTGCGATGCATGCGTTGACGGCTTTATACGGCCCACAACTGAAATAACGACCACTGCCTTTTAACACCAGAATCCATGGACCGGCGAAATTGGATAATATCATTCAATTATAATATAATATGTCTTTCGGCAAATTTCTGAAAATTTTCTGAAAAATGGCGGCAGCCACCGTATTATGCCGCCAGGCAGAGCTGTTAGGCGCAACATTCGATCGTTCTTCCGGATGCGTCCTGGTCACTATCCAAGGGGATGGGGTTCAATCATACAATCTCCAAAAGGTGCGCTGTCGGTTGTCTTTGCAATTCCGCCTGAGGTGTGTTTGCGATTGTCCTTTTAGCATAGTTGCGGTTTTGAGCTGTAAATTATGGTGGGTGTTTGTAGAATTGTTAATGGATATTATTGCGATCACTTTTATTCTTCCGTTATCTGGCGGCGGTGGTGGCGGCTGATATGCTTCGGACTTTCCTCCCTTGGCCATTGTATGTTAAATATGCAGAGGCAACTTGGCAGCCTAGCGCTTGGGAGCCGCGCAGGCTTGAAGTTTCAAGTGGCCAGCGTACAGCATCACGGACGCGCGCAACCCGATGGTGAAGGGCCCCTTTCGCGTGTCGTTGCCAGTGTCGTGCAAGATTGCGAGGCTAAAAACCACAGCCTGTGCCTTTGCGATCTGGGTGGTGCAACACGGCCCCTTTCCGACGCGCCCTGTCGAGTAGCTCTACCCGGGCCATCTCAAAGCTGCCACTTCCTTCGTCAACATGATGAACAACACCACACCGCGGCTGCAGTGGCCTCCACTCGGCGCTTGGCTGCTGCCGTTGTGCTCGCTGACGGCCGCATTGGCATCGCAGACGTTCATCCCGCCGGATCTGCAGGGCCTGTACATGTGCTGCCGTGCGGCCTAGAGACCATTCCTCATCATGTTCTAGCTACCAGTTTGAATGATACGTTACTCGTGGCTTTACAGTCCGCGGCTGGCAACCCAGCAACCTTGCGTGTGCTGCGGCTTACGTCCGGCATGGATGGCAGCAATGGGGGGCTCACGCAATCGAAGGCCCTGACATTGCCTTGCCCCGGTGCAAATGGAGCCGCCGCCGCGAACACCGTAATCACTGGCCTCACGATGAGCTCCGCCTTCGCACTGCTTCAATGGTCCAACGGCCACGCGACGGTCGTACACGGTATCCAAAGCGGTGCCGCCGCCTTGCCGCTGCGGCCGTGCACCTTGCCGCTCGCCGATGCAGTGCTCACCAACGGCGTATCCGCATCAACTTCCGCGCCCTCAACCACGCCAGTTGCTACCGCATCCGGCCGCAAGCGTAAGAATGCGGCGGCAGCTAGCAGTATTGCGGCCGGTAGTGGTGTCCGGCCACGTGTGCTTTGTGCTGCGATGGACGAGCGGCAGTTCCTAGTCCTAGACCTAGACTCCTCGGCGGCACAGTCACAGGTGTGCTTCAGCCTCCACGACGCGCAGTTTGGCTGTCCGCTGCTATCAGGTGCATTTGAGGTCGACACACCCCTCCCGAGCCTGGACATATCCCAGTGTAGTATAGTGGCCGCCGGTCCCGAGGGCACCATACTACGTCTTGGCAATTCTGTACACGTAGTCAACATACAGGCGCAGCCTGTGAACCTCCTATCGCTCGTCGCACGGCTGTCCGTGGCAGCGGGTCCTGTGGTTGGGGGAGCACAGGTTAAGTTTAGGCCTTGCTGTGTTGGTGCCGCGGCCGCAGCAAAGGCGTTGGTGACACTCCCAGCGCCGGTCTCGCTGGATCCGGCGTTGCTGGTAGGTCGAGCACCAACGGTAGTGACAGCTGCCGTCCTTAATGGCGTGGCAGATGATGACGCGCAGGATATCGTACTGGAGCCTGTTCCCCCTGCTGCCGTCAGCCACCTGGAGGACATCTGCAATTCCCTCGTCGAACAGTTATCAGCGGCTGCAGGGGGGGCACCATCCCAAGCGCTGCTGGACTCGGCGGTTTCATACGTCATCGGTCGCCGTCAACACGGCATGGCGGTGCCCCCACAGCTGCTGAGCCTTGCGGCACGTGGCTTGGCGGTTGCAAAGCAATGGAACCAGCTGCAAGCCCTGCTGCGCCACGTGCCAGAGGCAGGGCTCAACGGCTGCAGTGATGTCCTGGTTGCGGCTGTGATGAACCATAAGTATTTCCTCCTGACACGCCTGGCGACATGTCTAGACGAGGTTGAGCCGGCCGCGCTTGTGGATACGCTACAGCTCTTGCTTGCACCCACGACGCGCAATAACCTTATGGCAAGACAAACGTACTACGAAACGCTGCGTGGATTGGCAGAAACGCACATATCGATGGCTGAGCATGCGTTGACAGCACCTGGAACGAGGCCGCCGTCGGCAGCCGCTGTCAGGAACACGACGGCTCAGCTAGCGAAGGCACAATGTGCCGCCGCAGTTGTGGATGGCTTCAGCTACCGGGAGGTAGCACTGCACCCTCTGATAGCAATCCCGGTAGATGCCCCAGCAGTACAGTTCGAGCTGCGGCGGCTCAGCGCAACTGCAGCGGATGCACTTTTGGCATATCTTGCTAAATGGGTCCTGAAGTACACGGACGGCATCGTCGGGGAGTCTGCGAACCATTTATCGTTGCCGGAAGGGCTGATATTCCCGTTCTACCATCAGGTGAGGGGATGTCGCCAGGGGCCTAGCGGTAGAGGGGTTCAACCGGGGACAGCAAGCTGATTGCAGCACCGCAGTCCAGCACTGCGCTTCTGTGGAGTCGATTATTTAACAGCAAAGTCAAGACTAAAAGGCAGGGTGGATGCTGGGGTGGCGTGGGGAGAATGATGAAAGTTTGTGGTCTTGCGCGGATGCCAGTGATGCCTTTCAGCTTTTTCTTTCACAGTTTGTCAGATGCCGGTCAGGTTTCGACCTCGCCGCTAGGACGACAAAACCTATACCTTGAGGCATCCGCGTTGGGGCCGGTTCCAGACTACGAAATCGCCGTATGGTTAGAACATGTTATTCATTAGCTCGTGCGAGCGGTAAGCTCCATGCAGCTCAGCCCGTCAGCACTGTAATCATCTTCCGGTTTGCCGAGGTTTACAGTGCCCACCCGATGGTGTTGCAGCACCCGCGTACTTGCGCAGGGCATTGCTGTGCGGGGTGTACTTTGGGTTTGCGGTCCCAGCCTGCCCTTTACCCGGGCCATCGCCAAGCTGCCGGTCTACGGCTGCTGTAATAGATGGGGTATCCACGGACGCGCGAGGGTTGAGTGCATTGCGGAATGCATGACGTATGGCGCGTGCTGCACCACACTCATTTTAGATTAGTATGTGAATTATCCGGGTGCGATGGAAAGACTGTCGAATGAGGGGCTTTGTGACGGCTTCAAGGTGAAAAACGTTTTATGTAGAATGTTAAGGATGCTGGCCCTCACGATTGCCAATGATGCTAATTGCTTTCTTTCACAGTTTGTCAGATGTGGGTTCTCGTGACCTGCCAGGACGACAACGTAATATACCTGAGGCAAATCTTTTTCGAGGGGCGAGCAGGTTCTGCCGTCCTCCCCCTCCCCTTCGGGTCGAAATCTCCTGTCACCCATGTAGGGTTAAATGCACTTTCCTCTCCCTAACCGCCCAATGCCATCGCACTGCACATGAGCCAATGTTGGGTTGTTCGATATGGCCGGATTCAATCATGATCTGCTCACCGCCAACACACTAAAATCTGGTGCAGTGCGTCTTGGCATCGATACTTGTCGGGGAGAGGCTCTCGTTCGGATTCGGGGTGCATCAATGAAGGTCATTGACTGATCCATCTGTCGTCACTGTACGTGCCCTCTGCTCTCCCAGGTGCTTGAATGGACACGCATAACGATTGACGCGCACTTGACGCGGTTGCTTATGGCCCGGAAATCCCTGCCCGCGCTGGAGTCCATGGAGACGGCGCTCAATAGCGCCATGGAGGGCAACACGAAGCTAATTATGCTGCGCGGTGCATTAGAGCATGTAAATTCGGCCGCGCCATTGCCCGCAGCGCACATCGCCGTTGCGACACAATATACCGCAGAAGTTCTCGATTTACGTGTGCGATGATGCAGCTGTACGTACATGTGTCTCAAGTGAACGAATGCGATCTCGTTATGCGGAAACTGGGGTGAACTGGCGGAAACTGTGCGGAAGGGGTACGGCAGGTCGGCACATGGCAGGATTTACCATTGTCGTATCCGAGGTCTCGCCTAGGTTCATCGTGTACATCTACATGCAAGCCGAACGCATGAAAAGAGTGGACGATTTTTCTTGTTGCCGGGTGGAGTGGTCTTCGTCTACAGTTTGTGTAATGAGCTTTCCTTTTTGATTCAAGGCCGGTCTCGTGTTCCATAGAGCGCTGCACGCAACTTTTACGTGCAGTCCAGCGTCGCCGCTTTATAGCAATAGGTTAAACCTAGCACGAAAGGAATCTGTTGCGGTTGTTGCCTCTCGACAGTACTTGACAATCATCGCAGACTTCGGACATCAACGATGGGAAACTGCTGCTCCCGTGAGTACGCAACAATTTGGTTCAGATTTGATTGCATTCCTATGAATCCAATGTCGAAAACAAGTTAAAATCTCTTTCTCGTCTGAGTTTTGCGACAAGCTGCCTGCTGACCCACGGGTCACCTCTCACCTTAAGAAACTCAAGCACATATTCCAGACCGCAGTTTAATGCATGGTACGAGAGAGGTGCGAGGAACTTGTCCACAGGCTCGCGGAGGAGACATTGCGCAGCGCCGCCGGAGGGTTACCGCCACCTGAGGACATCCCGGCCGGGTGGTGAAAGTGGCGGCGGCGGTTTCGGCGGAAGTTTCGGGGGCGGTCGCAGCGATGATGATAACGGCAGTGACAAGTTCGATTGGCCAAGCCGCTCAGATATTCCCGAGGCCAAGCCGATTCAGCTGCCCTCCGAAAAAGACATCCCGCCATGGACGCCTCCGGCCATGGGCTACCCGGTAGCGCCGGCGGGCTATCCCCCGCCGTCGCCGCATTATGCCCCTCCGCCGCCTCCGCTATCGCAGCCGCAGACACCACAACCAGCACCAAAAGGTGACAGTCCACCAAGGTTTGCTGCTGCATTCATGTCACCAGATTTAGCCCTATGGGACCTTTTTTTTAGCTCGCGCACATCTCACGGATCGTCGTGAACGTTTCCGCCCTTGGTTCCCTTGTCTGTCCGATCCCTCCGAACCGGAATAAGGAATGATGATGTCAGGTGGAGCAGAAGGCCCGGTTAGCTATCAGCCCACAACGCGCACTCTTATTTGTGTGGGGACGTAAACGCCACGTGCACGTTTTTTTTCGCGATGGGTGCAGGAGTGCCCGGACACCCTGCATCAGACATACGGCAGTGGTAAATTGCTCTGTTGCATTGCCCGTATATCCAGTACCTCAGGATGACCGTGTCCTCTGCGGTCACGTTGACATCTGATAATCACGATGCCGCCGTACTGGGGGCCCCCGGTTTTGGGTCCTCAGGCCAACCTTCGGCTCCTTCCCTGTACCCACAAGTACCCTTTGCGGACCGAGCTATCAAGCCGTACGAGAGTGAGTAGCGATGAGCAGGTGCCGGGTTTAAGAAGTGGTCCGCGCTTAAAGCGCAGGGGAACCTTCAGCAGAACGCGTCGGATGGAGAAGCATTGGGATTGGGATTGCACATGTCGGCACCTGGACGAGAAGAACGCTCTTACGTTCACAGCCAGTGTGCCCTTTAGACGGTTATGCCTTTGTGTTAAGCCAACGCTGTTCGCAGACAGTGCTTTGTGCCGAGCTGCCGGCTACCGCCCGGTCCTCCCTCCTTGTCCCTTTATCATCCTTGTATCTGCAGAATCGTTGCTTGATTAAAGGGGACGAGCAGCAGCGCTGGAATGGACAAATTGGATGAGATTGGTGTATGGCGATAGTGATGCGTGTGACATTTGTAAGAGAGCAGTTGTTGTACGGTCTAAAGGGTCGGAAAGGGCCGAATGGTGTCGGAAGGGATCGGAAGGCACATCGGGTTTTTTAGAATCGGCCCTGCATCTATCACCGCGATGTAAAATGTCTGCAACCATGATCATCTCGATTGCCAAGTGAGACATAACAAATATCAATCGGTAGTAAAATTTAACAGTAAAAATCTCTTTATGCCGAACGGCATCCACTCAACCAGTAACATAAGGCTTGAGCCTGCGTAGGATATCGGCATATTCGCGCCCCGCCGTTAACGAAGAATCCTGGTCAGATTCTGGTTCTCGCCAGCCGGCAGTTATGGGGTGCTGCGGATCGAGACCAGGTGTGTCTCTTTTAAGTGTATTTCAATTATATATAATCCGGCCCGCGGGTCGGTGACACAGCGACTGCCGCACGTTGCCGCACAGAATCAGCCATAAGGCGAGCTTAATTAAAACGCTGCAAGCTAGATTTGCAGTTTCAAATGCTTCCGCCGTTATTTTGCTGCCTCATCAGGTGTCCGCGAACCCCTTGCCAGCTCACAAGGATTCGGTTCGTATATCGCTCTGCCTCAGAGTTATGATCGGCAATTATCAGCACCGATACAACCTGCTGGCTTGCCGCCACGCGGCTGGTTACTGCAAAATGGAGGTGTGTAATGAACTCTGTAAGTCCTCGCGCGGAAAGGACGCCTCCAGATTTACGCCAAAGCCGAAAGGTCTATCCGAGGGCACTTCCTGCGACGGCCCGGAGCAGCCGATGAAAATATAGAAGCTCGCCTACTATGTTAGATGTTACGGTTTGTCACGCAGCCAAGGGATCATCGGAGGCCGAGATAGGAATGAACTTGTGAGTTTAGCACTTTCAGTTGCAAGGGTAATGGTGATGCAACAACTCTTTCCTAGCTGTGCAGGTATCCGTCTGTCCGCACCCGAACCTGCGTCCGGGAATTTTGCTGGCCAAGAGGAACCAGCTGTGGACTCCTGGGACTCGGTCAGGTGCTACCAAACCGAAGGCAGGTGGCTCTGTGCAACGTCTCGCACCCACAACACCGCCGGCCCAATTTTACATCGTATGCTCACTGCTGCAGTATTTTGTGAATAAGATTGAGCACGCGCTGGTTGCATGCAGCCAAACATGTAGTGATTCCTGGCTTGCAAATTGCGGAAAGCAGGACACGTGCGTCCCCCGATGCTGCGTTGTGCTTCACATACCCACGGTGTGCTGTGCAGGAGGATACACTCCGCCGCTGCTACCACTACAACAACATTACCCGCCACAATATCAGCGACTGTTGCAGTGGATGGACCCATACGAGCGTGGTGGTTACGGCCGCGGTAATGGCGGAGTCAGCGCCTTCGAAGCGGGGTCCACGACGAGAGCAAATGGAAACAGAGGAGATAGTGGCGGTGGTGGTGGCGGTGTCCGTGGCGGTGTTCGTGGCGGTGTTCGTGGCGCTGTTTGTGGTGCTGCTGGTGGTGCTGCTGGTGATGCAGCTGTTAGCAGGTATAGCGGCCTTACTGGCAATGCCCCTGGCGGTGCGGCCATCTTAGGCGGCCTAGGCGGCTTGGCTGCTGGCCTTTTCCTCGGGAGCGCTTTGAGTAGCGATGGTCCAGACGTGTTTGACGCCGTTAAGGATTTCTAATATTATGATCTCTGTGTGATGTCGCAAATTTGTTGATGTCGTGTGCAGGCCTTTGGCCAGGTTCCGCTACAGGCAGCAGCACAACTGTCTCATTCGCTTCACATGGCTGCCGCGGCTGTTAAGGAGGCTGTTGTTTAATGTGGGAACGGTTGGCTGGAACGTAGGAAGTACGGATGGAGCATGTAGCATGTATGTGCGGTTGGGAACTTTAGGCACAAGTAAGTGTTACCCACGGGTGTTTGTGACCTATGCAATACCAACGGTTTGCAAACAAGTGCAGGGAACAGTGTTGTGAGTCGTGATGAGTCTGAAAGTGGCATCTGTGTTTCTGTACTTTCGTTCACAATACTTTGCAATACTTCGGCTTGTGAGGCGCTCACATGCCAAACCGTAAGCCACCTGCCACTTTACTGCAACCTTACTGCCACCTTCGCAGTTCCCCCTTTAAGTGTGAGCCTTATTGTTGAATGGTTAACAATGTTGGACAGCTTTGGGGCGCATGTAGCAACCTGAGGGGAATTTTTCTCTTTCTCTGGGATGGATGAACGTGAATACTCTTGAGCAGGGGACCAAGGGTTGCGAGGGGCTTCCAAGCAGGTCCAGGTCCTGCGAAAGCCTCACCGAATGCCACGTCCTGCCATGTATCCCGCGAATAGTTCCCACTTAAATTTCTGGGGGGGGGAGCCGAGGACAGCTGCGTTAGATGGGCGTGGTAATCTTGACGTTAACCCTCCTAAAACCAGCCCCTCCTTTTAAAGTCAAAGCACTCGCTGGGGTTAATGGCTTTCTAGATGTACGGTGTGCAATAGCTGGCCTACCACATTGTGATCGCCGGAAGCCCTTGTGGCATGCCCGGTAAACCGCATCCATTTTAATATGCAAGGTAAAAATCTATCGTACTTCGAGGCAGAAAAACCCGATCTCGCACATCTTGTGGACGACGGCTATCTGTCTGAACCGTTGTTCACGTTCCTTTAGCCTGCCAGCAAGGCAGGCAAGGCAGGCTACGCGATTTCCACCTTAGCTACAGAGAACCATAACTAAAAATTTCTTGATGCTTTTAAGACGTGCTTTCTGACAAGCAAAATGGTAAGCATCAGCGATTCGATCGGTCGGTGAGGTAATAACCACCTATCCATCTTTAGGTACATTTCCACGGACCTCCAGACATATTATTATGCTCTACAATATATTCTTTCAGTAATTAATCTTCATTTTACATGTCATAGTGTCATTCGTAGAGCTTGAAGTTTTATCAAGAAGCTCGAACGGCTCAGGTTGTTCGGGGAACCCGACAAACCAGATAATTACCATTTGAAAGTATAGATCTAACAAGTCGTTTTGGAAGCAAATGGGCTGCGGAGCGTCAAAAAGTATGTTCCCTTACGCATGGAATATGCAAGTCCATCCGTCATTTTACTTGTTAGACGCCTTACCGTCAACCAGCTATGCTTTTAAAACTTATCGTTAGAGAAATCATTTATGAATCTGTCACCATGTTGACGGCCCCGCAGGCAAGGCGGTGCACGACCCAGCGGCTCAGCACCTTAACGGTGTCCCTCCCCCACCGGCAACTGGAAGTTACCCTGCTCCCCATGGAGTTCATCCTGGAGTTCCTCCTCCAGGCGCCTACCCGCCCGGAGCTCCCCTGACAGGTAGGCTTTGTACAGCGTGGCGGTAACTGCGTCTGAAGCTGTACCCGTCCGGTCATAACTGAACTACGGGGGTCACCACAACACATGCATTGACTTCGTTTCATGTTTTGAGTGTACGATCCGACCCCGACCCCTTAATGTCAGGGCAACTCCGTCGCAGCAGCAGCAGCGGCAGCAGCGACAGTGGTCGTAAGAAGCATCCCCCGGCTCCCGTTGCCTACCCTCCGGCACCAGCACCAGCATACGGCGCACCTGTACAGCCTGGCTACGGTGCCGCGCCCCCGCCCGGCTATGGGGGGCCGCCTCCTCCAGGCTACGGTGCTCCGCCCCCGTATGGTGCACCGCCTCCGCCGGGGTACGGCGCGCCTTACGGGGCACCTCCACCGATGTACGGGGCGGGACAACCGATGTACATCGTACAGCAAGGGTCAGGTGAGCGCATCATACGCTCTGCCAAGGTTTGGTTTCTATTCTTGTCGCGGCCGAGATGCACTCAAAATTAATGTGCGTAGCCTAAGGGACCCAAACGGATCCGCATCCGGACCTCGCAGGTTATAACCCGCATCATCATCAACACCACCAAGGCATGAGCACGGGCGCCGCAATCGCCGTCGGTGCAGTGGCGGGTGCCGCGATGCTGGGAGGTGGGTTGCTGCTGGCAGACGCTATGGACGGCGATATTATGGACGCGGGCTTCTGAGGGGATGTGGGAAAGGACAAGGTGTTTGTTTATGTGTGTTCGTGCGCATGTTTGTGTGATAGAAAACGGGAGACTGAGAGTGAAAGAGTGTGTGTATGTGTGTGTATGTGTGTGTCTGTGTATGTATGTGTGTGTATGTGTGTGTGTGTGTGTGTGTGAAGAGAGAGGGCTTGGGATGGGAGGACCCGGCCTGCCCGCGTCGCGGCTATTCTTCGTTGCACCGATTAGTAGGCTCCCGTTTCGGGACCGTGAGATGATCCGGTGTCGGTTTGCGAGCAGCGCTGGTCAACACAAGGTCTGATCCGACAAAGGCCTGGGGTGCGTACCTGTACGCGTGCACATGGTATGGTGTGCGTGAACTCCCCCAATCTGTCGTGCTATTGAATATACTGGTAAAGAACGAGGTTTGGACGTGGGCTGAATACAGAGGTGTGTCGGATTCCGAAACGCGATGATTCAAGAGTTAGGCCCTCCATCGCGCGGGAAATCCCTCCATCGCATGATCTCTTGGCATCCCGCTGTGAGTTAAATAGTGACTGTAGTTCCCATGGATGGCCGTGGCCTTGGTAAGGTAGCTGCTCCTGGCTTCGGATGGAGGATACAGGTGCGAATGGTACCTGAACTAACAACAAATATGAGTTTGAATGCACCCACCCCTGGGAAGCCGTAGTGATCAGCGATGTGTTTGTCAAAGGCAAATACAGCTCTAGATCAAAACTGGCTCTGTATTATAGTGTTTGCACACGAAAGTATTCTTTGAATTGGCACTGTCTGCGGCGTGTCGTCTTTCGATAGACGTTTCCTCGCACGACGAGGCGAACCTTGCGCGGTAAGAACACCGTTAGTTTGGCAATAGGCCGAATGGGCCATAAGAGGATTCGCAATTTCAAATTTTTGGCTGGAGATTCTCCAAGGCGTGTTGTACCGCTGTTGTACAAAGGCAGATTTGCTAACCTGCCATGCATACGCGACCTCGGACAGCCTACGCACTCACATGCGGACCCCTGTGAACGCATGGATGCCTTGTATGATGATTGCCGCTTATATACGGTTTTATGTACGGTTTTATGTACGGTCCTTCCTCCCCTGGTCCTTATCCTACACTGCGGCTGGGAGACAATACCAACCATCCACCCCTTCCTTGCAGCTCATGGAGGATATACACTAGTTTGATGGCGAGCAACCTTATTTCCTACTCACGTATTAAGCAGCACCCGTGTGCTAGCTGAAGTTGTAAGGCCAGGGAGGCTGATATGTTGGGCCCAATAAGCCCCTCAGTGTTGTGCAGAAGGCCCGTTCGTTTATGCGCTTTTTCATTCGTGTCCCCCAGGAATCGATTGCAGTTACTAACAGTACGAACTCGTACTGCACCAAATATGCTGATGTAACGTTTACTGTCAGTTGATGAAACCCATTCTTTCACTTGCATCAGGCACCAGCCTTTCCCACTGGAGCCACTTCCCTTGATCCAGATGTATTAAAATCCAGCTGCGACACGCACGGTCACACACATACCGGTACACAATCACGTTCATGTGTCGTGACATCTACGGATTGCCTTCCCCATGAACAATTTTGCAGTCGACCCGAAGTAGATGTGTCCCACTCCTCGTTGCACGGATCGGAAAAGCATCATGCATCAAAGGGGTGCCTGCACACGTTTTTTGACCCAGGTGGAATACAGCTTCGCACTTCAGGCGGGTATCCAGGCAAGACGTACACCACTCATCCATCCGGTGCTGTTGCCGAAGCCCTCCCGGGGCACCGGGTTCTCGGGGTCGCCGGACTTGATGACACACTGGCGGAAAACGTCCAGACCAGGACATCCCCTTGGGTCGCCGCACCAGCTCCAGATGTTGCAATACTGAGAGTGAAGGCGGGCGTGCGTTTTGCGTAACATTGTCAACAGTATTTTGTAGCAGCACCAGCAGCACCAGCACCAGCAGCAGCAGGAGCACCAACAGGCGGTCAGTTTGAGCCCTTCCTTGATGCCGCCCTTCACAGGCCAGGGTTCTACGCACAGGACCGACATGTACACTGCGCCCTCCCCTTTTTCGAATGCGCTAGTGCTGCACCATACCTGTGTAGTGGCGCAGAGGGCACAGCAGGACTCGGGCGTGTCCATGAACGTCGTGTTGCCCTTGTCGATGATCTGCAGCAAAAAGCCGGATCGGGTTTTCATGTTCCGTATTACCTTTCTTTACACTATAATTCCCGTGTACCGAACTCAGCCCTAAATGATCCAACAATCCGAAGGGCAAGCAGTGCATCTGCGTAGCTTGTTTGCCATGCAAGGGGCAGCATGCAACGAGCCAACGTCACGCACTTGGATCTGTAAAATACACGTGGCATGTCCAGCGGGTAAAACGCGTTACCAAACAGCCGGAAGGATGCCCGGAAGGACGACGTCTTCTCGAAGCTACGAGCTCCCTACTGGTGACGTATATATAAGTGAGCCATTGCGCGAGATCGGACCATCGGACCATTGGATGCGATGTTATGTGGTCGGTAAGACCTCAGCCCACGCGGCAGGCCAGAGCATGCCGCGTCGGCTCCAGGTGCCTTTTGTCTAAATTAGCCCCATCCTCTGCATCCTCTCGGCGTTCCAGCATTCCTCAAACGCGCACTCGCACATAAAAGATGTGTCTCACGATGATCATCATGCACTGATACATTATCGCCTCCCTTCCCCCATAAATCATTTGTAAAGCCGTGTGCCACCAGGCAAACCGCCCTTTCACCTCGCCCTTTAGGTCGGTGTCCAGCAGCACGGTGCACTGCAAGATGTCATTGCATGTGTCCAGCAGCGTGTTGTTGAAGGGCACGGGCGGCACCGCGCAGTCGTCATTAGTAAGGCACTGAAGCCCCTCCGGACTGTAGTCGCTCACAAAGGAGGCGCATACACCCTGCGCTCGGGGACCCGCGACGCGCGGCGTACGATAATACAGCTTTACAGCTTACGCAGAGTGACGAGCACGTACACAGACGCAAATCTGTTGTCCTCTGCATGCAAGTCCCTTCTTCCTTCATTTCGCGGTTTAGACAACTCATGGCGACATCCTGGATGAGAACATGGCGCGTTTATCATTCGTTCGTTCGACCCATGCCGCAGCATCTACCTGCGACTGGATACGATGACATATACCTTGAGCGTGATGGCGATGCAACCACAAATAAAATACAATGGTAAAATGCCACCTCGTTTATGCATTGCCGGAAAGCAACTTGTACCGAAATATCTCTTCAGGAACCACGTGCCTCACGAGGGCCTCAAAGCTCCCGCCGCCGCAAACGCTGTCCGTGACAGCCGGATCGGAACCCTTTATCCACACCTTGAAGCGGTACCCCTCCATGGTGTAGTTGGTGCATGTGCAGTAGCTCGCGCCCCAGTCCACGCCTGCTCCGTCTTGGAAACCCGGCTGTGTTGTGCCGCTAAGCCAGCCCGTATCCTCATGGCGGCCCTGCGCCGCACGTGGCCACGTGGGCTGAGTGGTGGGCGCCGCCGCGCTGCTCGGGTTGTCGTACTTGAGCCAGCACTGGCGGTATCTGGACAGGAAGATGGGTCACCCGTGCCGCGCCGAGCGACGACTTCACGACAAGCCGTGCACTTGCACTCCAGGGGCCAAGGAGCCAGGTCATTGATGAAGTCTAAATGAAGTCGACGAACGACCTCTTGGCTGAACCATGCATGTGTGTATGCGTGTGTCTGAGTTGCGGAAAGCAGGACTTGATTATGGAGCTTAGCGGATATATGACGGTGGTTGCAACGAATGGTAAAATGCATGTATGCACGGACATGGCTACTTGCACCACTGCACAGTCCTTGCCCTTGCATCCCGCACCACATGCGGAATGCAAAAAACAGAGAGGCCTGTTAAGGCGCAGGCAGGTCTGTAATGCCGCATGAACGCGTGGCGTGGCGGAACAAGGCGTGCGTGCGCGGCATGGGTATCATCTCTAAAAAAGAGGTCTTTCCACCGAAGCGTCCAACTGCGCGCCCGAAACCATTTCCTTGTTTGCTGTCCGTATGAGAGCCAGTCGCCCACTTGAGCGTCCCTTGCTAAGAGACCGATTTTCCCCTGGCCAAGACCCTCTACACTGCCCAACCCCCCGGTCCCCCGGCCGCCGGCACAGCACGCAGTAACGCTTTTTTGCTCTCGTCGTACGTCTGCAGAAGGTTCAGTTGCTGAGCCAGGAGTCGGCTGGCACAGCCGGACGGTATTGGGCAGAATGCCCACAGGTTGCAACCTTTGGTCTTCACGCAGGCCGTACGGCAGTCGCTGGCTGTCATGGTATGGAAACGCTGCGCCTCCGCGTCTATCAGTACGGCTCCCTCCACGTTACGGTTAACGACAGCCACAAGGCTCTCCGGCGGCTTTGCAGCTGTTGAAAGTTTCCATATTCGGCACAGGACGAGGCAGGGTTCACGACACCATATATGCGCTCGTTAGGAACGCCAGGATATCAGCGCTAGCGGACTGGGGCTGCGGCAGGCAACACTTTGTCGACGTTTTGAACGGGTTTCAAATGATCGAATGAGTATGGGAAGCGTAACATACAGTGAAAGAAACAAGTAGCCAAGCTCACCGAGGATAGAGTGCAGTGGCAAGACGGCGGTCAGGAGCATTAGCACCCGCAAGAATGACATTTAGATACCCTACTATTGTTGTTTAAGATCGATTGGGAAATTACTGCGCATTGCTGACCTTAAGAGTATTCAATAGACTCCTTATCCCAGACGAGAACCGTACCATGGGATTTGCGAGATCGCGAAAGGCGAAACTGTCGAGTGTCGACCTTTCGACGCGTCGTGGTCGATGGCCGATGGCCGTTGGCCGTTAGCAAAGCGGACCGATAAGAGTCATTGCTTCTGGTGTCGCTTACGTGTTAGAGGATAATGATTTGCAAATTGAAGGAGCGCGCCACCCAAAGTAGCTGCGCTCCTAAAGACATACGCATCGTATCTTGTGTCGCCTGCGATGTAGCAACCTGCGTGATCACGCAGCAAGACGACGGGTCGACCGGAGGTAGCTGGAGCTCATACGGTTGTACTCAAAAGATTTGCTCAGGAGGATGGGTCCTGTTACGTAACTCAATAGATGCACGAGGAGGTAAGGTCCGTACCAGCCTGGCGGCTGAACGGACAGCGTTGAACCTGTAGAGGTACCCTTCAAATGGCGAGATCATCCTCCATTGGCAAAAATTACATCCACTCGAAGTCCACTTATTTATGAAAAAACAAAGGCTAAATTCCCTAGGAGCTTTGGAATAGCTCAGTGGGTTCCAAAACACGCTCTCAGCTCTTCCATAATCCGACTGTACAGGCAGTGAGGACGGCAACTTTGATCAATCGCTGATATCCTGTAGAACTGTACCTAGCTGTAGAACAGGTATTGCAGTGGAATGCGCGTAGCAAGCTGCCACCTTGCTGCACTGCCGGCTGCGATAGGGTTGCCATGAGTGCGGACGCACCAACGGCGAATGATCGCCTGGCTGTACCACGTTGTCCCGACATACACAATGTGTACGTTTTTCACTGTTATGTCGTATTAACGTGCTGTGCTGGGCATGTGGCCATATGTGCCTTAACTGCGAAGTGAGGACAGGAGCATGCCCGCTACGTAGTACCACAAAGCAAGCATTGTCAAGCCCAAGTTTGTCGTGGCGTGGAGGTGGTGATATGTCTCAGCATTATGATGCCACCCCCATGAATTGTCCGTCGAAATGATTGCATGTTATGGCCTATTGCCAGATATCACAAAATCAGAGAAACTTTCCAACGAGCACAGTCCTTCGTCTGCTGGGTTGGGGTGCGTATCAACCCGCCCCGACTCGAGACCATTGTATCCATTGACAGGATAATCAAGGGTCTACAATTGGATCTTACAATATGCAAAACAACAACACGCAGTACCGCTGTCATCGCAAGCAAAAGATAACACAAACAGTACCTTAATAACTATCACTATATTAGGATTAGAATTTCGGAAGTGCCTCTAGTATTCGAGGACGTCGAAGCATCGATGTGCACGCGGCATACACTAAAAATGCCAAACCAAACGAATATCACACAGCCACATAACAAAAGTTCTAGTAAGAACGCGGGGACCTATCTCAAAGATTGTTTTTGCGAGACTGCAAGAAAAACCGCAACCAATCCATTATCCCCGCCCCCCTGCCTGTGCATGTGTGCGAGCATATTCATCACCCCTGGGTGAAAAAGTGATGCTGAACAACGCCAAAAGTGGCTCACAATCTTCCCCAAAAAAGCTGTGGCCTGCACAGCATATCGCCTGCGTCGTATGCTGCACACATACATATGCGAGCCACATCACCTCTAAATGCGCCGAACTATCAGGGCCGCAAAACGGACGTTCATCCAAACCCAACGGCGCAAATAGCCAGCCCCCATCGAGACAACTACGGTGATGTTTTGGGGCTGAAGGGCGCACGACAGCTTGCTCGCATGCCGTCCACGCCCCCAAAATCATATCCAAGACAAGTCCTCGTACTCGCACGAAAAAAATTCATTCTGCAATGGAAATCCCACCGGCGGTATGGACGCAGCCATTATACCCGCGCCCCTGCAGCAGCAAACCTCTCAATAGGGGAACACGTCACATCACACTTGCAACCGTGGGCGTGACCCGCGATGCAGAACAAGGAATGCGGCAACGCAAACCTAACGACATTTCTTTATTAGACACGACACGCAGCCCCTAACAAAACGGCTTTGGAGAAACTCGATTAGTCTGGTGCAAGTTCAAACCACGGACGCCAGGCCGGGTAGCGCTTCCCCCATCAGCTATCAAACGAAGCCATAGGAGACGGAGGACCCTTCAGACTCGCGACGGGAGCCCTTTTAAGCTCGTCTGCAAAAAACGCTATAGCGTCGGCCGGCGTGCTGCGGCGTGTTGCGTTGTTGTTCCTTGAGGCGCGGCCCAAAGGCCGTTACAGCTAGGGTAGTCAAAGCCTGTCTGTCCTTGAATCATCGATGCATCACTATGCAATTGCGTAAGAGAGCAATTGGCGCGCACATGGTTTTATTCGCTTCCTCCTAACCTGTCACACATCACAACTGGCCACGGCGCGTGTAGAATCAGGAGAATGGCCCGGCAACCACGCCTGTAGAGCTTAAAGAGCCTTGCTAAGAGCTGAACCCAAGTAAGGGCTGCGTCTCAACACAAATGCAGGGAAAGATTTAGGACATCCTTCGCAAGAAGGCGGATATGGCGTTAGGGGACGTTATCACCATCGCAAGCGGGTGATCCACACGCACTGGTTCTGGGACAGACAATATAACTGGTTTTCATGCGTGCACCCAATGCACCGCATAGCAGCTCCGTGCGTCCCGAAAGGGACGCCCTCATTTTTCGCACTCTTTAAGGTCCAGCTTGTTGAGCAGGATCAAGAAGCGCTTCTCGCCCGGCACGCTCCAGACGAAGCCCAGCTCCGCACCGCCCGTTACAGGAGATGCACCTACTGCAAAGACCAGCAGCTCCCCGTCCACCCAGCGTGGGCTGCAAGGGCAGTAAACGGGAAACACAGCAGCGGGGCAGTCCCGTTAGCGAGGGTGCTTGGCAGCAGGGAACGCATGTCTGTCTGCGGATGGGTCTGCAGTGCGCACACGTGCCTTAATACCCAACTGGTTAGTGTCGAAAGTGACTCAATATTCTCAATCGTCACTACAATCGTAATCTACTGCCAGTCCCACCTCACCTCTTGTAGCCCGCCATGGCTACGCGGCCCTCGCCCTTATAGCGCGCCACGATGCCCAGCTCGTCGGGGTAGACATCCCGTGAGTCCAGCCGATGGCGCCGGCTCACTTTGGCGCGGAAAGAAATCTCACCGGCAGGCACGTTGGGGTCACCCGTCACCTTCGTTGCACATACAACTTCCTCACCATCCTGCATCGTACGATTCAGCTGGATCAGCTCCGGACCGTGTGGCCCGAACGCGCCTAGGTACAAGCCGCAGAAAGGGTCAGAGCGCGGTAAGTCAGTGGGAATGCGCGTGTATGAGATACGCGTGGCGCCAAGCTGCGGAGAGGACGATGAGGACTTGGAGGAGACGGTGCTTGCAATGGACGAGGAGGCTGCGGACGGCGATGAGCGCGTAGCGGGAAAGGGCGATGAGGCAGCTTGCAGGCGAGCTGCCGCGGCAGCGGCAGCCTTCTGGGCCGCTATGGCTGCGGGCGACGGTACCGTTGCAGTGGCGGAGGACGATCCGTCGGCCGCCAGCTCGCCGTTCACGAGGCGCTGGGCCAGAGTGCGCAAAGCCGTAGCGAGGTGTTCGGGGGGTACAGGCCGCCCCGCACGAGCAGCCTGCAGGAATGGGTTAAGGGGCGAGTTAAGGGGTGGCAGATGATAGCTGGCTTGGGCAGGAGCTTGTCCCGGCGCGTGCAATCCAACCAAAAACTTTCATGTTCAATATATATCTGGAGGGGCGACTCAAAAGAGACCAGGACAGTACATTGGAAAGCCCACCTGAAGTTGGGCTACCCGCTCCGCCAGCCTGTCAAAAGTGTCCTTGCTGGCCCGTCCAGGCGGCCCACCAGCCGACGTTGAGGTGCCGGCACTAGCGCCCGAAATCAGGCGCTCCTCCTCGGCTTCACGCTGTTGCTGCGC
Source organism: Volvox reticuliferus (assembly GCA_019650235.1). Lineage (NCBI taxonomy): Eukaryota > Viridiplantae > Chlorophyta > Chlorophyceae > Chlamydomonadales > Volvocaceae > Volvox > Volvox reticuliferus. The sequence goes on from BNCP01000004.1 coordinate 1,393,960, forward strand.
CCGTTGCTGCTGCCGAACCAGCCGCCCCACAGGGATTTCAATCAAAATACGCTGTTCATCTGCATCTGTAACCGAAGTTGCTACTGCGTCCAGTTTTCCGTATCCGGTGGACAGCATGTCGAACGACACATTAAGCACGCTGTCGTCATCGTCGTTGTCCTCCTCAAGGCTGGCAGCCCGGGCCGCCTTGGCTGCAGCTTCATCCGCTGCGTCCATAAACGACCGGCCTCTGGTTGCGCCGGCCTTTCCCGGCTCCGGTACCTGGACTTCAACCTCCACCACAGGTGTATCTGGTCGTGTGGTTGCCGCTGAATTAGACACTCGCCGCTGAGCAGCCGACAAGGATGTACCATCAGCTTCATCGCTCGAAGAATCGTCTTCATCAATAGGTACCGCTGCCCACCTCGGCAGGTCCACGCTGCTACCGCTGGCGAATAGCTCTCCGTCCAAAACGTTCATGACCGGACGAGCACCATCGCCAGACTCCATTACGTCCTGTTCCAGCACAGTGAACGTGAAGCGGTCGCGGCCCTGCATATCCACCTGTGCCGGAATGCGAGTCAGCTCCGTCAGCACGTCCTCGTCCCCATCCTCTTCATCCTCTTCATTGGATAGGCGCCGCAAGCCACCTACAACGGGGAACGCGCTAGACGTGCCTGACGATGAACTGCTTTTGCGTGCAGCAGGCGTCTTCACTCCATCACCCTGGGGAAGGCGGCAGCAGGAGTACAACGTGCAAAATGTCTTTGAAAAAGTAAATGGAGTGCCATAATGGAGCAATGAAGTCTTCCTTACCTGGCTTGAGCAGAGTCTGGCATTGGGCACTCAATCGTGGTCTTCCAGCCTAGCACATGGCACATTCACAGAGTTGCCTTCTAAAACTAAAACCCATGCTAGTCGGCCGCGTATAGGTTACCCGCCTGATTTTCCGAGCAAATATGACTCTGCTCCCACAGCCTGCATGTGCTGGTTCACACTTAAAATCCAACCCCACCCATCGCCTCTCATCGGTCACAACACTGGCCGCGCTGCCAAACCTGCTTGGCTGCAGCTAAGCACATGAAGGAAAATTTGCTTATATCAGATGCACATACCGATACGAACTGCATTGAGCACTAGGATACAGCAAAGATAACACCTTCCACACTCACCGCCAAGGCGGCCATTGCGGCTCGCATCTCCTCCTCCTCCCAGCTGCTAAACTCCGACTTGATTGGCTTCGGTGGTAGCACGCTTATACGCGCGCTGCCGTCACGCGCCACATGAATGCTCAATCGCACAACGCTAGCAGGGTTCAGTAACGCCGCGCCGCCCTTGGCCGCCGCCGCATTGCTGCCATTCGATTGACCATCCTTGCCTGACGCTTTTGGAGCCGGGGGCCGCAACGCTACCGCCTGGTGCACTAGCAAATTGGGCACCAGTTGCTGATGCTCACCAGTGCAAGCCGGGGACTGGTCACTGTTGGCAGGCCGCTGCTGCCGCACGAAGACCTCCATCATGGGCGTGCCGATCGTGCCGCTGCCCAAGCCACCGTTCGTTTCCAAGCCCCGAGCCACATTGCGGTCAGTGGCCCGGTCCAGGAGTTGGGCAAACTTGTGCTCACGCCATCCATTCATAGAAGCAATATCACGCGCCATGTAGATTCGTCCTGTCCAGCGACCAAACTCGGGTTTGATGTGTAGAAGATGGCCCTGGAAATCCTCTGGGCCATCTTTGCCGGCCCACCAACCCGCCAGGCCGACCAGGCCCCTGTCGCGCAACTCCGCCGCAGCGCCATACTGCTCCGAAGCCAAAGCACCCTGCGAGGCAACGAAATGCGTCAGTGCGCGACATGTGGAAAGTGTAGGGCTCACGACCTTTCAACGACACGCAACAACTGACAGCACACGCCATAAGCATGTACTACGCTGTGTCGCCGAATTTTTTCGTTATAACACCTGGCTCACCTGGAGCTGGCGCTGAACAGCTGCCACCGTGTCAGCAGATTGGATTTCTTGAAGCTTGCGCTTGTGCCGGGCTGCGTCGCTGTACTGTTCCTGCCGTACGGCCGTGTTCAGCTCAACCTGAAGGGAGGGGAGGAAGGCATCCATCCATTCAGTTACAGGTTTTCCTAAGCTTACGCAACGGGCCAAGATTCATCCATGCGTGCAAAGAACCCCCACGCAGGTCGCTTTGAGGATTCGGCATGGACCGGACAAGAACTGGTAGGTGCCAAAACCTCCTTTGCGATCAATAACAGCCGGTATACGTAACAGCTCTGACAGAGAACAACCGCAAGTCCACGAGCGACGCATGGCGAGCCGAATACGATGTGGATAGGGTCCACGTTTGTTACGGTGCCAACCCCCCCACACCTGGTAGTGTGCCGCGTCCTCCGCCAGCTCGTCCATCGAGTCAAAGTACTTTAGCCACTCCTCCCAACTGGAGCGGGAATTTGTCTTTATGAGATCGTCTGCATTAACCCTCTCCCGTTCGCCCTTCGGGGACGGCGCCGCACACGGATGCGTGTTTCCGCTGAATTCTAGTTGTGGTTTCGGATCTCCCATTATTTTTGGATTTAAGGCGGCAGATGCACCCTACGAAAAACATTATAAGACGCGGAAAGGTAATTATCAGTGCACCGCGCTGGCCCGGCAATCAAGGATGTGCTCACAACGCTCCTCGCATGAGAAAAGAACTTCGCAGGACGAAACATAAGCGCGGCTTATTTTTATACCTGAGAGCTCCCATCCGAAAGCGCACAGCAGAAGACACCGCGACGCGACGCCACCTTCGCGGGGTATGGTCGGCACGAAAGCGAAGGGTTGGGTAGTCGCTGTGGACATTGTCCCACAGGAAAGCCGCCGAACGGTCGGCGCGCTACAGGTCCAGTCACGCGGTCCATATGGCCCCGACCTGCGCGAATCATTGCGAAGACTTAGCACGTTTGTTCACTGCCAGAGGGCGACCTTGTCGCACTTTAACACTTTTATAAGCTGGATAATGATGGGAAGACACAAAGACAACGTGCATAACCAACGTCTACGCTGGGAAATATCGGGAGCCAGACCATGCAGGGACTTCTCCCATACTGCTAAACGACACCCTTCGATACCCAACATTTCTAGTTCATCAATCAATTATCTGCTTTGCAGAAATTTCAACTGCTCCTCCCGGTCTCCACTCACCAAAACTTGAGGATAAAGTTGGGCTCACAGCGTAAGGGACGCTGAACCGCAGATGTGCGGATCTCTTATTCCTTGGCACACGCGGCTTTTTATTTTTCTTATATTGTTTTGCAGCGTAAAATGTAAGTAATGAAGTTCTGCTCGGAGGTCCGTTGTAAGAAGTGTATGCATCAAGCAGGTGCTGTATCGGTCCAATGATGGATCTCAATATCTTCTAGTTCACATAGATACCGGTAGCATACCGAGGTAAAAGTTACAGCTTAATCGCGCCGTACAATCGCCCAGTCCCGATGCATCCGTCCAGGGCCTTTTGAACAACTGAGAAAAACGCTCCACAGCCCACGCTATCAACTGTCATCAACCGAATCTCTCCTCATTTGGCTCAACGCATTCAAATCTTATATGCCAACCGTATGTGGGGTCGCCTCCGCCACAGCGCCAGCCGCATATCCGACAATAGGGGCAGCAGGTGCCGTGGGATGGACGCTAAGCGCCTCTAGGACAAGGGTCGCTACTCGGGCAGTGCTGTTGTGGTTCTGACCCGTGACCAAGAACTTGTCGCGCACTGCGTTCTCTACGTTCACGTCCTCGCAACGCACGTTGGCCCCAAGCTCCTTCAGCTTCGCCTCCAGCTGGAACGGCATCGAGCCTAGCGGGAAGCGGGTGCACGGCGGCAGGAGGGACGCAAAGTTCCACCCTCACATTCGTAAGCCCGGCACACCCACTTCACGCGCGGGGCTAATATGCATACCGGCATTTCTGTACCTTCCGTAACAGTCCCATGCACAAATCGCTGCACTGGCGCACAAGGGCAACTATGCGTTTCCAGCATTAGCAGCGAAACTACCCAGAGGTAGCGGATTGCCAGTTCGCCAGCATGACGTGACGCGTCCTGGAAATGCAACTCTACTTTCTGCCCCGCGCGCACACCGGCAGTAGCCAGATCCCGCACCTGCGGCCCCTGTCTTGTCCTCCTCGGCCTGCGTGAAGCACGTGAGCGTCTTTCCCGCGACCAGCGGCTTGCCATCGGCGTCCTTGACTCCTAGGAGGCCGGCTGGGCCATGGCACACTGCCGCCACAAGATGCTCTGCGACCAGGCATGTGAGAGCGAGAATGAGCAAGCGAGCAGCCTAGCTAAAATGCACATTGGGGAGGTGCACGTACCCAGCCTGGCTGCGCCCGTAACCACGCGGGCAAGGTCAGCGCTGCCGGGCATGTCGCCCATGGCGCCCTGACCGCCAGCTAGGAAGATGCAGTCGTAGGCCTCGGGCTCCGTCACAGAGGCCAGGGGCACTGAGCGGCGCAGCTGCATCATAGCTGCCTCTGCGAGCATCATCACGGGATGGGGCAGGGCCAGGTTCGGAGTCGGAGCGGTGTGCCAATGAGCTATGATCCTGTCGGAGAATCGTCATGGCCTGTTTTTTCGGCACAGAAATGACCACATCGTTAGGCACTCATGCAGCCGGCGGCGCCCCGGGGTTCCCAACACGCATCTTCGGGGCTTACCAGCACTAAACCCGTTTGACCTGATGACTGTTAAGCGCTCAGAGCTCAGCCCTATCCTTTCTTCCGCACCGGCTTATGACTTCCACTGAAAAGGTATAGACACGTATCTCCCCGATCGGTCCATCCCTAATCTCGCTCGGGTTAGGCGGGGCATGCTTTCTGCCGTCCGAGTCCTCTACGGTGTTCGATGTACCTCTCTGTCGGGTCAGTGCCTGTTTAGTCTTTACCCTGGATGCATTGTTGCCCATACCCCTCAAGCCGGTTCGTTCCGCAGACCCTCAGGATTGGATGCAGAACTTCATTATAATGGATTTTGTATCGAAGTTCAAAAACATGCACTTCAACAGGCTTTCTTTCCTCTCGAATCAATTATTTAAAAGCACAGACAGGGCGCACAATATGCGAATATGACTGCACACACCATCCGCCAGGAAGCGCGCGAGCTCCGGATGTCGGGCCTTCTCCTCCTCCGTCAGCCCCGCCTGGTCGATCGGAACCTCACCCCCGGCCACACTACACAGCGTCACGTCGTAGCCGTTGCCGCGAAAAATGTAGTACGGAATGGCGACCTCGCTCAGCCTGAAAGCGAACGGCGCGAGAATCGGGGGGACGCAAGGTACCTGGGTCTCCCTGGGTTGTATGGTTCGGAACAAGTGTAATGAGCAAGCCTTGGTTTTGGTCTTCGTGTTGTTTCGATTATCGTTTGTTAAAATTGATATTGAGGTGCGCGGAAGGTATGGACCCATGATACAGAGAGAAGTACAGCGGCGGCCGTGTTCAGGCTGGAGAAAAAACGTTTAGGTCAGGTGAGAGTGCATCCATGCCGATATCGTGTGCCCAGCATTTTTCTTGTCGGACAAGTAGGCAGGACGCAGCCAGGCAATGCCTGCGTACGTCCCAATGAATGACACCAGGCGCCAGCGTGGCAACGACTATGGGCGATGGGAGCAGGGACACAGCTTGGTCACGTTGAGCTGAAAAAGACCTTATCATAATCATTACTAATCAACTTCACGTAATGGCAGCAAGGAAGGAGACTTCCGCTTACCAGACTCCGGTGTCTTTGCGGTCGCCCACGGAATTGCAGGAAGTGCAGATCATGAGCACCTGGCCCTTGGCCACGGCGTTTTTCATTAATTCATGCTCGTGCATGGCTGTTGTGGTTGTCCGTATCGCTGGAAGTCAGGGAGTGTTGGAAGGTAAGTTTCGAGACCCGTGGGTCGTTTGGATGGCTTTGTAATACGCTTTGTGTTTAAGGAGATGAGAGCTGCTAAGTCACACGCTTGCTGAAGAACGAATCATTGCAAGATTGCCATCGCACGTTAAACTTGGCCTTTTCGCAAAGAGGGGGGCATGAAGGTACGGATTGCAAAGTACGAAAGAACCTGGTTTGATCAACAACGAATAACAGATTACATATGAAGATAATTGGCAATGTTTGGATGCTGCACCATTTTCTGTTTATGCTGTGCAACTTGCGATGCTATCATGAACAGTGGCGAAACCCCAAGAGCTGCGGCGGAGGCGCCGAGCGGCAAGCCACCCGCAGGCCCAAGGCTGCCGTCAATGGCGCGTGGCGTGCGCAACTTTCGATTGGGAACATCGTCAAAGCAGGTCAGAACGCGGAAGGAGTGCAAAGTAGTCGCTCGTGGGCCTCACAAAACGCCAACGTAGAAAAACGACATAGGGATCGGCGGCTTGAAGGGCAAAGGCGAGCGCGCGTTTTTTGGGGTCTCTCATAAGTTGGTAAAGCTGTTTCGAGGCAACTCTTTTGAGTCTTATATGCAGGATTTTGTGCTCCTGGATGGGCGATTGTTCGGCCCTTCACTGCCCGCGGACGCGGCTGCCGTCCGCATTGTGCGCGTGGGCGGTGGCTCAACATTGCGGCGGCTGGGTCGCACCTTGGGCCGCGGAGAGGACCAAACCAGAGAGCTGGATGCGGTACCCACATGCGAATTGGCCAGCCAGCAAAGCCCACCAACGTCCCAAGGTGGCGTCTTGGCTACCTGGACCGGCCCGGTATTAATCCTTTCGAAAACAATTCATGCAGGAGGCAACAAGGAGGTGAGGACGTTATGGTTGTCTGATTGAACAAGGAAACAGCTGCCAGTTCGGAAATTGCTGCGTTTCGTCATCACCGTCTTTCCGGGCCTTTACGAAGCCTGTCGCCTAAACCGCCGCCGCGGACAGACGCGCTATCGCTCATGGCTAGCACGACTGGAATGAACTAGAGTCCGCGTGCTTGGTTTCCCGTTGTCTTCCTCCGCGTCTCATCCCAAACGTTGCATTCCAACTCACGATTTCATGATAAGAAAATTGCATGGATGCCCCGCACAAACTCGACGGTAATTTTTCGATCCAGTTAAATGGATTACTTCTCGCAACCACAGCCCAGCTAAACCGGGTCGGAACCCAAATCGCACGCGGAACAGACACACACCCCTTGGGAAACCGCAGGCCGTAGTAAATTTCCAGCTACAGTACACCACTACTAGCCCTGTTGCGGAAGCCCTGATTGGGAGAGGCCCGCCTGTGGAAAGCGCAGCGGCGACAGGGCCGCCCGGTGCACACCTCCCGGCAGCTGCAACCCCGCCGCCACAGGTATCGGAGTGGAAGGTAATGCCAGGCTTGACTGCTGATGCCAGCTTGGATTTGGTTAAGTATATGAGCTCCAGGGAAAGCGCGCCGGCGGGGGCGGACCTGACGTGGCCAACTCGCATTGTCTCCATCGCTTCCGGCAATGGGGAAGCCTCGGCCTACATCTTGAAGGTGAGGTCTGAGGTGACGCCGATGATGCGTCCAACAACCGATATTCGTCAGTATTTTTAAAATGTTGTATCAAAGAGGTGCGAGCCGTAACCGTATAACGACGTTGCGCAGAGACCCAATGTGTTGACCCGTGGGTCGTTGTGTTATGAGTCTACGCCCAAGAGGCACAGTGAGGTATAGGAGTTTGCCTGCGTGTTTTCAAGATGCCGACGTCTGCTTGCGGGAGGAGCCCATGACGACACGTTTTGCGTGTGAATGAGCCGTACAAGCGAGTTCTGCTTGCGTTGTACCACATGCAAAGGTCGGGGTGCTGCAGTATGCATTGCTTGTTTTTATTTTGTCCAGCCACTGTAATTGTGTGCCTGGAGCCACATTGAGGCAAATTCACGTATGGTGCAGAAATGAAGTGCTCGGGGAGCGCTTCATTTCACAAAGCTGTTAATGAAGGCTTAATTTAGCATTGCAACCATCACTCTTGATGGTCCTGCAGGTGCATGTGGCACACGTTGCATCGGATGGGGGCCCCACCGCGCTGCAGCGTTTTTTGAGAGCGAGATCTGGTAAGGCAAACCGCGGAGGGGGAGGGATCCGCCACTTCGGGTTTCTGCCTATACTCCTGCCTGTGCGAATGCAGTAGCATCTTCTGTAGAGTTGGCCGCAACAACAACAACAGTGACAGTATTATAGTAACTATAGTGATGATGCGCTCTCTTAGCCTTTGTACTGTTGTACTGTTTTATCCAGCATCCGCACAACGAGCGCTGTGTTCCCATGGAAAGCGGGGCCGGCTGTGTGACCACTGCCGATTATACCAAACGGTATGTCGTTTGGATCGGTACGATCTATGGTACGGGTCGATGCGGTCTCATCTTGGCCAGCCGTGCTATCCTCCGCCACGCATGATGCCGGTGCTCCGCAGGCCTGCGCCTTACATTCGGCATGCAGATCCGAGAGCCAGACAGCCCACTGTCGGCGACCCGCACGGCGAGCAACCACAGCTGTAGTCAGGGCCGCTGCCGCAACCAGCAGCTGCCCTCGCGGTCTAGCTCGGCACGGTCCGACGTGACAGCCGCCTCTCTCCCACCGCTGGAAACCGAGTACTCCGACAGGGGGGAGCGTCCCCCCGAGCGAGAGGCACCAGGCTCGACCTCACGTCAAACGGTGAGTGCCCTCCAGCCTGACGGCTCCGCGACAGCGACCGTGGCGACGATGATGGATGGTACGGTTTTCAATGGCGCTGCTGCCGCCGCTGGCACAAGTGCGTCTGGGGTTAGCGGTCCAAGCCCTTCTGATGTTCCCGGTAGCGGCGCCACCGCCGCTGGCGGAGCGAGAGCCGGGTCGAAATGTGGCCGCCTGGGACTTCCTGCATTAGACAGCAGTCAAGTGGTCGACCAGGTTCGTGATGTGAGTCCAGAGGGGCAGGGCGAGATGGAGGAGGCTGCGATTCGAAACGGTGGGCAGGGCCCAAAGGCGCCAGCCGCAGCCGAGGTGGATGCCATGCCGGTTGCGGCCAAGGTATCCCCGGACGCGATGCTGAAGGTGCTGCAACAGATAAGTCAACCGCCGCCCCTGCCGCCGGGCCACGCGGCGCCGCTGCACCCCGCCTCCATCGCCGCGGCGGAGGCAGTGGCGGCAATGGCAGCGGCTGCTGCGGTCGCCGCCGGCAAGTTTCGCAACGCCACCGGGTTGCCTTCATGTTCGTCGGAGATGTCGGCGTCGGCTACGCCACGGGACATCGAGAAACGTGATTCCAAATTAGGACCGCATGTGGACAGCACCCCGGTAACTGCAGCTGCGGGCGCCAGCGGGAACATCTTATCATCATCTGGCACGGATCGGTTCTTGCTGCCCTCAGCCAAGCTTGCAGCGGTGGAAGCAGGCCGCACGCAGCCCCTGTCGGTCCTCGAGAATCCGGATGTGGATTCGGCTCACGGTGACACGGCGGACAGCTCCCCAGAAGTGGACTTGGAGATAGCGCCGCAAGATTACCCTATTGTGGGATCCCTGGAGCTGTCACCGGCCCCTCGGCTTTGCACCGAGGATGTCGGCGCCGTTGCTGCGGTTGAGGCCTTGCAAGCCGCACGGCAGGCGGCGACGACGACGCTGGGGCTTGCGGCGCTGGTCCGCAGCGCCAGCGGCAGGCTTGACGGTGCCACCGGCTGGGCTGGCGGTGCTGCCTCCCACGCCGCAGCCACAACGGCACGGGGGAGTCCGTACAGCTCCGGATCCGCCAGCGCCCCGATTAATGCACTTGTTTCGCCACGTGGGTCAGGCCCACCCCACGTTGTAGAAGACGCTGCTGGATCTATGTTCAACGACTTGGTGCCACCGCCGCTTGCCCCCGGAAGCGCCTCCGCTTCCGGCGGTCGGTGGTGTGGCAGCGCTGCGCTGGGAAACGGCAGAGGGAAGGCACCAGTCGTCGTTGCGATCTCTAAGGCGGGGCCGAAGGGCACACTGACCCACGGGACATCCGGCGACTCGGCGCCGCCGGATGGGTTTTCCGCTGGTGAGAGAGGGTTGTGGATTCTACATGGTGGCTCTGCGGCGGGAGTTGCTCCGGGCACGTTCCGGCATATGCTCGTGCAGCCCAAGAAGTTGGCGGCGGTACCAGCGGCAGCAGTGATGGGACCGCAAGTGGCCGAAGTCCGTGACGGCGGCGGCAACGGCGGTGGTGGTCACTTCGCAAGCGTTGATGCAGGGACCACGGACAGCGGCGCCAGTTCCAAAGTCACCAATAGCGCAGCTGGCACGAGTCTCGGGCCAGTAGTGGCGGACAACGATGTGGGTCGCAGCGGCCAGGGACTCACCGGCGGCGAGCACGGCACGTGGGCGTTTAGAAGGCCGTCCGTAAGCAACACCAACAGCGGTATTCATAGCCGGGGTAAGTTATGACACCACACGCACATGACAAACGCTCGTTAGGTTTATATCTTGCCCAAACTGCCTCTCTTGGCGTGGCGACTAATGGTCGCCACGGTCGATCGAACTGCTTTTGTTCAGCCGTAAAGGTCCGCATCCACAACAGTCCGTATGGAATCTGTAGCACCCTGTAATGCCTTCGGCGCCTTGCACTTACTTACTCCTGCACTCTCTGCCCTGTTGCTGCAGATGCCGCCTCTTACTGCGAGGTGAGCAGCGACCTTATCATTCGGCCCAGCGGGGAAGTCACCGGTGTTCTGGACCTACACCCCACGGCCGCCGTCGGACCTCATGGCTCCTCATCGCAGACCCTCCAACCCCAGCTAACCCCGCCGCAGCTGTCGGTCCACGACTTGTACGACAGGGGAGTGACGGACAGTCCGACTGTGCTGCCCATCAGCCCGACCAATCCAGTCAGCAACAGCAATGGCGGCGGCGGCAGCGGCGGTAGTGGTGGTGATGGTGGTGATGGTGATGGTGGTGGTGAAGCGGCAGTGGCACGCGCGGGCTTTGAGCTCATGAGTGCTCTGCTGTCAGGTGACCCGGAGGCGATATCCAGGGCGGCGGCTTTTAAGCTGGGAGCGGAAGCTGAGGCAGCAGCGGTTGCGGAGGCCGTGGGAGGGGCCCCAATAGGCGTAGGCATGGGTTGGGAGCAACCATCACCAGGGGACCCAAAGAGGGCTGGGCTTACCGGGAGTGTTGTGCGCAGTGCTGTTGGAGGAAATCGCCGAGACAGCGCCGCTGCCAGCACTGCTGGTGATAAGGGATTGTCGCGACGCACGATGTCGGAGCCCTCGGCAGCAGACGCCGTTGCACTGGGCCGGGTGCGCAGTCTGCCGACGCCAGCCCTCAGCCGGCTAAGTGTTGCGCGGCCGCGGAAGTTGATCCGGCGGCAGTCTAACCCCATACCGCGGCCTCTGACCTTCCTGGCGCCAGTGCCAGAGGGATCTGAGTCGAAGGAAGAGATCGCTCCGCTGCCGCCGCATTTTTTCTCGCCTCTGTCCTCGCCTAGCCATGACGATGCCAACTGCGGCACCTTCTTCTCCGAACCCGCCTTCATTTATGCGGCCGGGAGCCTTTTGGAACCTGACGCCGGCGGTGGTAGGCTGCACGTCATTTCAGGAGAGGCCCGGGAGGTCATACAACAACCGCAGCAGCAGCAGCAGTGGCAGTTGCAATACCAGCCGGCCGCCAGCGATGCCTCAGCAGCGGCGGCATCGACGGCGCTGAGTGGCGCCGCGGGTGACCCTACGGGCTCTGCAGGGAGGAACACAACGGAGGCGGAGCAGATCCTCCGCCTCACGCTTCTGCCTGCCGCAATGCATCACACGGAGCAATGGGTTGCGGCGCACAGGTCTGTGCCCCTCCGTGAGATGGCGGTGCTTCAGGCTCGGTACGCGGAGGTGGAGGCGGGTGCGGTGCCGGAGGCCGAGGAGGACGAGACGGCCGCCCAGGCGGGGTCGAGCCGGGAGTCAGAGGAGGCTGCTGAAACAGAGCTGGATGAGCTGCTGGCGGAAGGGGCCGAGCTGTTGACCTCGGGAGTATTGGAATCTGGGATGGAAGGGGAGCAGGAGGCAGTAGCGGCTGAGGAAGAGGCGAATGAGGCGGAAGAGGAAGAACAGGAGGGAGGAGGGAAGGAACAGAAGGTTTGTGCCCATGCCTACGGTGCGGCTGCCACCGGCGAGGTGGTATCATCGGAAGTGAGCGGCGGGGGTCCGGCTGTGGCGGGAGTGGTCGCTGGCATTGGTGCCCGAGAGCGAACGGACGATGACAGTGCTGGGGGTGGTGGTTGCGCGAATGCCAGCGGCAATGTTGATGATGATGAGGGCAACGATATCGCATCCGGCAGGGCTGAAGTCCCCTGGGCTGTCTTAGAGGCCCGAGCAGATCTTCAGCCTCTGAATGAGTTGTGCAGCCGCCCTCATGGAATGGCACCCACTTCCGGCGGTACATGTACCTTCAGCACCGACCCGCGGGTCAGCGACGCTTTCATCAACCTGCCAAGCGTCACAGCCACTGATAGGCCAAATTACGCAGCGGGAGAATCTGGAGCTGAATCTTTCGTGCCACGAGGTCGCGGCTCAGATCCAGGTATAGATCCAGCCCCAAGTAGTCCTGGTCTGGGAACTGCGTCCACCAGCGCTGTTCTGGTTCCAAAACTGCAGACGGAGTCACGTGGAATCCATGACACAGCTGATGGCGGCGCTGCATGTGGCAATAGCAGTAGTACTGGCGGCGGCAGGACCAGGCGTTACGCGACGGCTGCGGATGAACCTTCCGGTCAGCCACTGGATGTGGATTTGGACGAGCTATGGTCGCAGCGCGCCTTCAGCCTAGAGGTCCTACCAGGCCGCTCTCTGTCCGCCGGAGCGCAACTGGCGGCTGCTGTAGCGCAGGCACCGACGATGCTGCAGGCCTTTTCAGGCCGCACCTTGGACTCGCGGACGGCCTCTGCTATTTGCAGTGCACCTGGGGGCATAAGTAGGTACCTCAGCGGCACCGGCGCCAGGCTGCAGCGCTCCCTGTCTGGCGGCGACGGCGGCGGCATGGAGGCAGCGGTGTTGCCGATGTCACCACTGCAAGCCTCCGGAGGCAGTGGCGGCAGTGGCGTGCCGGCCTTATCGCCAGAGGTGGCAAGTGCTTTGGCGGCGGCTGTGCTGCGGAGCAGAGAGATAAACACGGGCTGCGAGGAGCGGGCCGGTGCGTCAGCGCCAGCAGCGCTGAGACAACGACGGCACTCCATTGTACGGACTGGATGGCTAGGCTGGTGGCCGCTGGCTTTGGCCGAGAAGGCGCTGGTAGTGGGGGCGGCGAGTGCTGTGAGCGTCGCGTCGGAGCTGCTGGAAGGTAAGAGGCACGCTTACTCATGTGGGACATGTGGAATTGTGTTTTATTTGCAACAGCGGTTGTCTTGGTGGTTGTAGACGGTCGGCGAGAAAAGTTGGTCCCAATGATTTTCACCCCAAGCGCGTTCGACCTTATCGTGCCCTCTCTTCGCTGCCGTAACTCACGGAAGCGCGCACAGGTGTAAGCCATCTGCAGCCGCCCGCGCCATACGGACCGGAAGAGGGGCTCATTACCGTGCCGCTGCTGCGCCCTTATGCCACACTGTGGGCGCACCTGCCCTGGCCCATCGCCCCCGTAGCCCACACCGGCTGGTGGATGCTGGTTGGACTCACGTGCGGGATGCTGGCGGCGGTGGATACAATGCGCGGGCTATTAGGCTTGCCAGGGCTCATACCGATACCCTGACACGGGTGGTATTGGAGCTCCGCCTCCCAGCTTGCCTCACACGGTGTGTCCAGAGGGAGTTACCGTTCTGGCGCTAGGACGGCGCGGCACGAGGAGGATCTGCCGTCACTGTGCGGGTTTAATTAATCCTCCTTGTGCCGCACCGCCCTAGCGCCAGAACGGCGACTCCGCGCCGGTGTATCAGCAGGGAGGCCCGTTGCCTCCTTAATGCTTGCCTTGGAAGTATTACTAGAAACGTCATTGGATTGAGTGCGTGCATACGTGCTGCGGCTGTGGCCCAGTGTTTGACAGACAGTGTGCGTTGGGCCGTTGCACGTGAAGACATACTTCCCATTTGGCGTGGTGAACTGGCAGGTGAAAAGTAGCGCAGCTGTTGGCACTTCGATTTGGTGAGATACGATGGATGCATGAAAAGACAACCATTAGAAGGGTGGATAGACTCGACGGGTCGTGCTGGCGCTGCTGGGGGACGCTGTACGAGCGCTGTTTATGCCGGCGTAGCTTTTCCTAATTACATTTTTGTAATCCGGTTGAGTTCCGACTTGGGTAACAACAGGAAGGCGGCTCCGTTGTCACATGCGGCTGCAAGTGCGAACAGCTGTGTCCATGACGGATGGCGTGCAAGAGGACGATGGTTTTCATTCTGCCCGAAGACCACTTCTAAGAATCTCGCTCACAAGCCCCCACGCCGCACACTCAGCAACCCCCGACTTTACAGCATAAACCTACGGAGTACAATTACCCTGCGGCCATGCAGGAAAGCTGCCTTTTCTGCGGGGTTATATGAGAACTAACCGGGGGCTCCAGGTTCTAGGAGGTCTTGAAGCCAGGGTTTCCAGATAGCAACCAAAGCCGGTAACCTGCCGGTAAGAAGCTGAATTAAGAAAACTCCTTTCAGCAGGACGAATTGACTGATGGAAGGCGCACACGCCGTGCTTCAATCAAGCATGACACATGCTACGTTGTTAATTGATGCAGATTGATGCATTTTTGTACAGATACTGATCTGTCGAACGGCCAGACATAATTGAATCAAAATAGGGGTGCATGAACTTTCTTTTTTGACCTAACCGTTTTAAACATTCATTTACTTCATCACAATTCCGCGCATGCCGAGAAACAGAGAGCTCTTGACATCATCTGAGATATCGCTTTCGCATGGCAGAACGGTTGGAGACAACGTTGCTACGGACCTTCAGCAAATCATGGCCGGCAGTTCGGCGGTGATGCAAACATCCATAATACAAAAAGGACCATTCAGTTAGGCATTTTAAGAGTGACGCTGACATCGTAGCCGGCTGCTACAAGTTGAGGCGGAAGTTGGACAGGTACACGGCATCTTCACGGCGGGGAACAGCGTGCCAAATCGCACCCAGTCACCCATGACCTGCGTCTCGCAAAATCCGTGCGTGATATCCATACGCACGCTCCAAAACCGGCGAGCAACCTCGCTTATTGTCACAATTGCCACGTCAAGATGGCGCCCGATGCTCCACTTTTGCAGCTAACGAGGCTAACATTTCCTTGGAGGCCTGTTCAGAAGCCTCCCAAAATCCAGTGGACCAAATATAAAATCGACCGCCGTGAAAAACAACAAGAGACTTATCAAACGTTGAGCGCTTTCATTCAGAGCTTTTACCCTAAGAAATTGTAAGAACGTGTCGATTACATAGACAGGAATAAGTACTTCATATAAATGGTGCATTTTAAGTGATTGCTGTACTGGTTCCCGCCGATGGTATAACGTACTATGTAGAACCGGCTACGTTTATGGACCCACGTTCTCAAAGTAACGCGGTAAAACGTAAGCTGAAATGTAAGATCATTATTAGGCACATAGGAACAAAGACATTATTACTTTTTAGCCTACAGTATAGATGTCGATCTGAATTATGTTGAACTTTCTTAAACTGCACAAGTTCCATCACATAACGTGGTCCTTGTATCAGTCGTATGGTGAGGAGACCTTTGACTTTTCTGCAAAATGACGCTCCCATACAGGTTCGAACTGTAGACCTTGCGGTTAACAGCCGCACGCTCTACCGGCTGAGCTATAGGAGCCGGTAAGGTACGACGTCCTCGAGGTGCCCCGAGAAGGTCTGAGATACCAAAGGTCAACAATGGCGCTTTATGTACCTATCTAGAGTACGTTCCTATCCACCTACCATGTAGCAACCGTAGCTCTTTTTTCAGAATGGGACCCTTACTCCTTTCAATCCCACCTCGCCTCCCATGTGGGAAGACATGGGGACTCTATGGCACCAATTTACATCCCATTACAGCCGACACCCCTACGCACGCACCTGCACCACGACAGAATCCATTGTACATGAAAAACTCCTTGCCCAAAATGGGCCCCACCTTCAAGACCTGCACTGTTGCCATTCATTACGGCTGAACAGATGCGAAATATGTTCAAAAAATATTACTGCAATACGGTTTGATGTGAATCTCGGGTTATCGGACCATCCCAATCGCCCCCCCTTGGTCCAAGCAGTGCGGGATTCATTGATGATCCTTTCGGATCCACTGCATGTAACATTCAATACCCTGGCGTTGCCACATACATACATCAGCATCCCCACCTAACCTTAAAACACATGCCTTGCAACTGCGAACTTACACACCGCCTCCCCACTCTCAGCTCCTCTCAATCTTGAAGTACGCAGTGTACCGTTCGTCGACCAGGTTGCCAAGGGGCGCGATAAGATAGTGGCGGTTTGATCCAGCCACCACATATGACCCTGCCGGATACGTACGCCGCGCGGCGGACGCCAGGCGGAATGAGGTTGCCGCACTAAATGTTGGACTGTTCACAGGTCGCTGTCGCAAGCGCAGCGCTGACTGCGTTGCGTTACACCAGCCGCAGGATTGCCTGCAAAGAACTCTTGCAGCATCTGCACAGGGGGAGATGAGACAGAGTGATGGCCATAATGGCAGTTTATCATAACGCACGCACATGCGCGGCCGTTTCACTTAAGCCCGCGTCTGGCATCTCATCCCGGCTAATCCCAGCAACACAGGGACGGCTCTATTAGATGCGACACGTTCATCCTTAGCGCAGATTGTTGCAGCGTCCAAACTTACAGGAGTCAGATGCACAGGGGCCATCTGGCCCGACTTCCTGGCATGTCTCCGTCGGCATGTCGCGACAGGTCACCGAGTCTGCCGTCTTATCATCGAATCCAACCGCCGTCAAGTAGTACCCCGGCCGCGCCACCGCCTCGAAGGACACCGTGTCGGCGGCCCCATCTAGGCCAGGGCGCATCATCCACATGGCCCGATTGCAGGACGTTGACTTTGATCCTGCGTTGCCCTACGGTGCGGGGAGAAAGCATAAGGCAGTCTAATCTGCTGCAACACCAGTATAGCTAACGATAGAAGCGGTTTCAGAACGTAGTTCTGCCTGCGCGGACCAGTGTAAGCTCAACACCATGGCAGTGTTAGTATGGGTATGTCAGCAGTTAGTATTCGTCATCAATCAACGAATCAGTTGCGACGTACATCGTCATGACCGTCATTAGCCAAGACTCCACCGCAGACAGATTTCCTCACTGTCATGCTTCCCTTGATCTCCTATTGGGGCTTATAACTTGCCTGAGAAACCACTGTTGCAAACACCAGTTTGCCCGAAATTTAGCACAACACGAACTATGCGATGACAGGGAGGCTCAGGGTACCCACGCACCGGCTGCAATACAATGACATCCGTGTGGTCGTATGCTATGTAATGGTTTGGGTAGCCCATGGCCTCCAGGCTCAGCTGCTGGCCTACGTCGTGCTGTCCCAGACGCATGAGCGACCGAAGCGACCCGAAGGCGTCGGACAAAGCACCATGGCTACATTGACGAATTCGGCGGAGGGGAAGGGCATGCCAGGCGGAGGGAAGGGGAAGGGTTTAAGTTTTGGGGAGGTCTTACATCTCATATTCCAACTAGGCTACAGCTTTTGTTTAATGTGCCGACAGGAGGCCTCCCACTTTCGTTTGTCTGCTATTTGTGCGAATACCCGTATACAGAAAGCACCGCTCGTGTGTGTGTGTGTATGTGTGTGTGTGTGCTTGCTCGTACTTGCTTCCGTTCACGTTTTCGACTCCAACGGATTTGCCGTTCCCCATGCCACAGAACCAGGCCGATCTCCACCGCCCATGCTGGTCATATTCACGCGCGAAGCCCCGGCCCCTCATCCCATTTGCCTGGTGATCGCCCCGCTGACGTCCGACTGTTGGCTATGGCCATGGAGCAGCGACAGCAGGTTGTGGTGCATCGAAACCGACGACGTGAAGCCTACGCCAGCATTGCCCCCGTGGTGACAGCCGCGCCCCAGCCGGAACGTGGCGTCGATAGCATCTCCGCCGTCCTCCAGCGCCGACACGTACAGCAGGTTGGCATCGTGGCGCACATGCAGGCTGGCGTTCCAGGCAGCCTGTGAAAAATGGGTAATGCCATTGCGACTGCGACTTATATCGCATGTGACACCAACATAGTTTGCCTTGGGCCATGGGGTCCAGGCTATACAACATTCAGGTTCTATTGATTATCACAGCTTGAGGTGCCCTTCGTGCGTCCATATGTTCATTACCATGCCAGCCATAGAGTCAGCGCGTCTTCGCAGTCCAAGCAGTGCCTTGCATCGGGATATCTGTTGTACGGCACAATAACGCGACATAAGCAACGGTATGGACCGCCTACCGAAGCTAATGCACCGCAGACCTCTCGTCACTGCGCTGCCGACGGACCTGTAGCGAAAGCAGCTCATCGGCTTCCTCCGGCAGGTACACGCGGTCGGCCAAATTGACCGGCGAGCCCGGGTTTGTGCCCACTGAGGCAGCGGCAGCGGCTGCGGAGGCGGAGCTGCTGGGGAGACGCAGTACGCGATCATTATGGGTGATGCCGGCCATTACAAAAGGACCCATCATGACAGCCTGAAGGAAGGAATCAGAAGGATGAAGCATTACCTGAGGGTGAGGATGGCTGTGGAGGGAAGGAAACTAGGTAGGGCGTCTTCACATAAATTTTGCGTGGGTTTGAAACTGGGTCCATCCGCTTAACACTAGTTCTCGTGTAACAAGGGTATCTCTTATACCGACATGGAGAAGACGCCCGGGGAATCCCCTCGGCTTGCTGGGAAGAGTTGAAAAGCCGTGAGTCTTAGCCGTGAGGATAAAGGCAGAAGTTTTACCTCGACGCGTCCAGCCATGCACCCGCCCGCCCGCAACAGCAGGGCTCACCACTGTGCACTTACTTGCAACCCGGAATACTGCGGCCGGTTCTCCGGCAGTGCCTTCAGCCACCAGCGCATCGGCAGACGCAACGAGACGGTGTCGCCTGTTGACCATTGCCTGTCAAGGGTAGGTAAGGGTTGCGGGTTTGCAGATAAACGACAGCGAGTTAGTAAGCTCCGCCGGACTTTGCGACCACGAAGGCCATGGTGATCCTGGCCCTTAAGCCCAGCCCTATAAACCATTGTTCTAGTACTTGATGAGTCGAAACCCTACCTTAATTGCCGCTGCGTTGATCCTTGCCACCTACAGTCTCACGGAGGGCCGACGAAAAGAATGCCGGGGCTTTGCACTCGACTATGGCACGCGTGCGAGCGACTACGACATCCTGAATTGCCCCCAGTCGAGTACCCTGATAACATTAAGACCTGCCTGGTGACCTGGCAGTAGCTGCCAGGGACCGGTGCACCCGGGCAAGAGCTCCATGGTTGTCCGTTTACGCCGATGCTGATGCCGCGGCTGCTGGCACCCTGCTCCTTCACCGTCCATTCGGGCACGCGCACCATGAGCGTGAACATGGCTGATAGCTGCGTGCCGGCTGCTGCTGCTTTGAGCGGGTCCAAACGAATCTGCGCCGTGGCCGCAGGTCCTGCCGCGCAGATACCGTTGAAGGGGATACATGGATTGGAAGACATCTAATAGCGCGCCATGAACCTGACATAGGGGCTCAGCAACACCCGGTGTTAAGCACCCTCAAGGCCCTAAAAGTCCATAAAAAGCGGCATCCTATAACCCAAATTCATCTCCCGGGTTAAGATGGAAGAGCCTGGCACGCGTGAATGAGCACAAGTGGAGGATGAGGACAAGTGGAAGAATGATTCCTCGCATTCCTCCGTCAGCAGTCAAACGCCGGAAGCGCTGCGGATGACGTGAGACCCGCGGCATCGCATATAAATATATAACAGAACACATTACAAATTTCATAACGGCCCTTCATGTCGCTTAACACAGGAGAAAATGCGCCGCCATCAACCAGGATGCCCGACTCGTACCTGGCGCGAACATGTCAGCCTCGGTGGTGATCTGCAGCCCCAGCTCCTTCCACGTAACCTTGGACGACACCAGTTGGTTTATGTATAACCGAGGCGGCAGCTTGGGAGCGGATGGATCACTGGGTCCGCCTTGCTCTGGATTCATGTCCCTGTCGGTGGGTTCAGGTTGAAGGCGTAGGTGCACGTGCACGTGCGAGTCCGACGTACGCGCATCACACGTACGCATGCATGGTACATATTAATGGCATTGGGAATCAGAAAACGTATGCCACCGGCATGGATAGCTGAGTTGTGAATAACTGCAGAGCGGGGGGGGGGGCCGTATAGGGTTCGCCCTTGCTGAATGCGGCAGCTATGATGGACGACCTTACTTGAAGTAGATGGAGTCCGCCAGCTTGGCATGCGACTCCACGACGGTGCCGTAGCAGCACCAGAAGGAGTGGAACGGGAAGCCCCAGTGGTGAATGTTGTCGGACTTGGACTGCCCCGTGCCCAACGGCGTAAGGTACAGGAAAACACCTGGCGAGTGGCAAAAACGCGGGACTACTTTCCCGAATGTACGGCTTCATGGCGCGTATTGAAAGCGTAGACTTCTCTTATAGAGAAGTCCAGTTCTTGGACGAGAGTACGGGAAATGCCGTACATTTGTTTTGTCTATACAGTGTTTCCCTTAGCTCCCACCGGCATCCGCCGTTGTAGAGCATCAGTGACATAGTTATACACTAGTAGTTGTGTTTTCAGTTTTCCACTAGCACAATGGACGGCGGCGATGGCAATGGCGGTTACTAACCACCCACCACCCGCCCAATACCTAACTGCGCCACTAGGGCGATATGTGGATGTCTCTACCGGCCACTAGGAGCAACTTAGAATCGTCGGGGTACTAACATGTGTTGCAGGTCAATGTGTTTGCAGGTTACGGTGTCTCAGCTTGGACGTTTTCGTGGAGAGGTGGTTATATAAATTGTAACGTACTGAGGACAAGAACCGGCCCAGACAGATATTGGATGTACTGAGGCATCAGTGCGGCCTCCGGCACCATGCATAATAGGAGAAGGATCGGTTCATCGACAGGAAGTCCGTGCATGCATTTGCATCAACATGTGAGGACATACAGTTACATGCACGCAGGAGCTGCCTCAAGCCGGAAACCCAAACCACAGAACCCAAAGCCCGTGGCTCAGCACTCGCACCAGGTCCGTGCGCGTCCGATGCGTTCCACTCGGGCTGCGGCTTGGCAAACGCCCACCAGGCCAGCCACTCCTCGTTGTGATGCCGCCGGTGGGGGTTGACTAATCCACCGCCGTCGTCCGCCGCCTCAGCCGCCGCTGCGGTGGCGCCATGACGCTGCCCTGAAGCCGTGACGAGGCTTCGACGAAGGTGGTTGACATGGTGGTGGTGATGGTGATGTGCGTCCTCACCGTGCCGGTGTGGTAACGCGCGCTGTGGGTTTCAGCGGCAACCGTGGGGGCCTTAGGCCAACCGCAAAACGGATGGCGTATGCAGACATCCTTCTATCAAGACCCGTACAATAGGCAGACCTGTATAACAACTCCACACAGAGATGCGACCTCAGCCGCTCTCAACATCGCCCATCGATTCCTGTGGCTAGAACGCTGGATCCATTATTTTCCTACCCACGATATTTAGGTGCCTCGACATGGGTACAAGGTTGTCCCTTCCAACCCAGCAGCGGCCCAAATTCTCCGGGAAATCGCCAGACAAATCGCAAAGAGATCAGGCGCACGCGAGAGCAAAACATCCTCCATGGCACCTTCCATGCCGCCCTTTCTGCTCCTCAGGCCTACCTCAGGCCAGTCCTCCGGCGGCAAGCGTGCCGTGCCCAAGATGCCGTTCAGCAGAGCACGCTCGTAGAAGTCGGCATATGCCACGTTTCCCGTCCAACGGAACAATGACCGTGCGATCTTTAGAATGTTGTACTGCGTGCAAGTCTCCTGCGTCTCCACTGCGTGTTTTTGCTACAGGGGAGGTCCACATTGCCGCGGGCACCATCCCACGGGTTTCCCATGTAAGAATAAGACAGGTGGAAGCAAAGCGACGCGATTCACTTGGGAATCAACATACACATGAAACAATATACAAAAGCGCAACCAAATGACCCTCCACGCAATCAACACGCTGGGCATGCAGTCAGGACGGACCACGCGCATTATACCAAGGAGCATTAGGCATTTCCGTGAAGCCTCTGCCACGGCCGGTCAACTATATACTCGTCGCAGGTCTCTCTGCGGGCAAAGGTCATTCTGCCATGCCACCTAAATAACCCCTTTGGCCCATAGGGCTCCCATATCCACACCGTCAAAATGGAGTCCGCCAGGCGGTCGGGAGCCTGCCAGAACTCGTGGTCGTTGGAACCACCGGTGGCAAAGCTGTGGTGAGTGGTGATAATATCAAAGAAGTTGCGTGTGGCATTGCGTGCGGCCTCATCGCCGACGGTATCGTATGCCTCGGCAAACCCAGCCACCTGAGGAACGCCGCAGGTGGGAGAACCGGGGAACTTGAGAATATGGTAATGTTCATGAAGCGACCCGCACACGGCGCACAGGTCATTCCCGCCGGCCAGCGATCTGCCTAACCTGCGATACAGATGATGCTGAGGCCACGAAGGAAGGCCCTTCAACCCTCCAGCTCCCCTCCTCGCCCAGGACACAAGCGCCACATGCCCATTGCCCGTTCACCTGCCCATACAACTCCCCATCCTATGCGCACGCGTCTCTTGTTCTCAGCTGGACTCTGCTCAGTTCGTTCGCTGATTCCCATCCAGCTCTACTGTGTGAACGACTTTTGTACGGCAGCGTCAGAAGCGGCTGACCTGTAGCTGATGGTTCCGTTGGGTGAGAGTTCTGAAAATGCCCTTTCCTGTCACGAGTGTAGGGCCCTCACTACATAAGTCACACTTGCAGTTCACCCGTACCTCCCCATTCGCACACGATAACCGCATGTGAGTCCTTTTGGACAGTGTGGGGCCCCTGCCCGGGAATCCAGCGTCCCCACCTGGGCAAGGTGTGTGTTTGCGTGAAGACTCTCCAAAACATCGAAATTGCTGACCATGGGCTTCATGAAGAACGGCTTTTCGAACAGGCGGGCGAATTCCAGGTGCGTCGGGTCTTTTGAGATCCGATGCAGCCGATATAGGATCTGTGCGTCGTAGGATAGTAACAGCAACGGTCACCCAGCAAACAAGAGCGGGTGGCAAAAGGCAAAAAGGGGGGGTTGAATGAGTACAGCCACCGGGGATCATTATATAGGGGTTGGGGGCAAAGCTTGCGTCGTGAACCCTCTTGCAATTGGCCCTCCATCATATGTGACCCAGCAGTCCAACTGACATGCGGTCTCATCAAGCGTACTATTTCGGACTCCCAAAGGGCTTGTGACACTGTGAGGGGGAACTTACAGGAAGCTTGTACCGGTTTTGTGGGTTCATTTGGAAAAGCGCAAATTATTGAACCCCAACAGGGAAGGACTCCTGCTTTGCCTTGGCACCACGGATGGGACCGCTCCGCGAGGAAATCCTGATATACCTAGGTATGGCGAGCTACATTTCGGCAACGCCCCCCCAGATCCGCCGTTTGAGGGATGGGGACAAAGCAAAGCCGGCACAACCCCCCACTTAGGCTCATCAACTCTGCTCCCGTCGCCTTGGTTTTGTCCCCATCCCTCATCGTGACCACTCAGGCGTCAGTCCTCATTTGCCACGTGCTTCTCCCGCAAGCCCCAACCCTTTCCCGCGGTGCCAAACACATTGCCGTTCACACATGGCCCCACCTCGTTCATGCCCCCAAATTCGCAGTTGAGTACACCGTTCCAGTGCTCTCTACCCTTAGATTTAATCAAAGCCTGCGTGCGGTTCCAGTGGTATGCCACCATGCGGCTCGCCATTGCCAGCCCCTCCTGAAGGCCGCCCAGCTCGTAGGCATCAACTAGGCCCGCGATGATCTTGTGGATCTGGGTCCAGGCATCATAGTACGAAAAATTAGTGGCCCATCGTAATGGGCATGATACAATCAGCAGCCCCGCAAGCGTCGAGCCGTGAGCGTACGTAAAAGAACCAGGGTGTTACGCGAACTTGTCAGGGTGATACGGCATGTGGCAGGGTTTACATGCCAATAGACTGCATGTATAGCAGCGCCTACCGTGTAGTAAGGGGCCCATACGGGTTTAATGGCCTCTACTCGCTCGAAGAACTCGACTGGAAATGCGGACAGGTAACCACCTAGTCCCATCGCCTGCTGCACTTTCCCGAGCTCCGAAACCATAATCTCCAGTCGTGTGCGGAAGGCAACATTCCCTGAGATGGATTTGAGGCGCAGGAAGTGACGGAGTCCTGGTGTCAGACAGGCCGGCAGCCCCCGCCACGACCCTCCCGCATCTGACTCACCTGTACTCGCATACGCCAGTGAGAGGGCGGACAAATAATGGCCCACAAAATGCCCCCGCAGTTCACATCCTGGATCCTCCCACGATGCGATGTAGGGTTGTCCCGGAGTAGGTAGTTTCGCTGTAAACCTAAAAGACCATAGGAGTCTATCTGGGTCAAGCATCTCAAGTAGATACTTCGCATTAAGCCTCTCATATCGTATCTGGTGAGATGTGTCCAGAAGCCGCACATCCGAAAGCGCAAATGGCTCAATTTTAGCTTGCACGCTGCCTACACAGAATAGGCAGGCAAGCAGAACTATGGCTTGCCTCATTTCGATGGATAACTTGTCGGCATTATATAAATGTGTGTTGATGGTTACTGTCGGGCCATCTGGAATGTAACTTGGATGGTACGGCCTCGTGGATCCTTTTTTCACTGGAAATCAGTCCGGCATTGGGTTATCATCACGCTCGGTTATCTTATCAAGCCACATAAGCATAATAAAGGCTGATCAACTTATTGGAATACCATTGTTTGGCTGTCGCTGACTTTCGGTTTGACGAGCCAGCCCGAATGTCCGCTTCCACGAATCCTTACTTAGTAGGCTATGAGCAGTTCCTCAGGAAGCCGAATTCGGAGTATAATCAAACAGGTACGTTGGCCATGTTTTTATCCTTGCAAGGGTCTTGTCATGTTAACCACTTACCTCGCCTTTGGCCACACTGCAGACCCTCAACCCAGCTCCGTGCAGCCTACGCATCCCATGTTAATTACCTCAGTGTCTGCCAGAACACCTGCAGTAGTTTCGCGAACAAATGCGCCTGCGACTGAACCAGTGCAACCGACTGCGCATTTGCAGCCAAGCACAAACCTCGACGACAGCAGCGGTATAGATATCTTTGTCCCAATGCCGCCAGGCGGATTGAGCACCCAGCTGCCTCCCTCCGATGTGCTGAACTTTCCTGGTGCCACCACACGACCGCAAACACCAACCACTCTCAACATTATCGCACGGCCTTCCGGTGTCACAGCTGGCCAGGCAGAGCCCGCAGCCGTGGAGATTACTATCAGCACTCAACATGTGAGCTCACAATGTTTTCCCGCCAAAGCTGGGCCTTACACGGTCTTCGTTCTCATGTATGACCGTTTCATAACCTCAGGAAGAGCCGCAGCCGTACGTGTCGCACCTCCAGGGCCTGACCGTACAGCAGATGCTGGATCTGGATATTGACGCTCTTGTGGTCAAAATTGACGAGCACCATAACCAAGCGAAGAAGGCTGTACTGGTATGTACAAGCATTCTCGTGGTGACGATGAAACTCAGCACCGGCAGGATGTGCACAACAACGGTGCACGCAGTCAATAGCTTAAGCTACCATGTGCTTTGCTCCACTCAAAGTTGGTTTTGGACCTGCATAACCGAAGGAGGCGATCCTGGATGTGTGCTGCTCACTCAGCCGTAATCCTATCGCCCGCAGATGTGGGATGGCCAGCGGATTGCATATGGGCAAGCCATTTGCCGATGTGTCTGCTTGGTTTGTACCTGCAGGACCACGTCATGGAGACAAAAGCCCGTCTGATGCAGGCGAAGAACGATGCTGTTGAGGAGGAGAAGCGGAAAGGGGCCACACTACTCGCCACCAAGGAGGTCAGCGGGGTTGGATGTGCATATGCTGTTAGCGGCACCAAACGTTAACAAAAACCGATTTTTGGCATATCATTTTATCTTAGGAAGCTAAGGACCCGGAACCTTTGGATAAGTGCTCAAAGCGTGTCCAAATTGATTTGGTATGTAATTTGCATAGTTGCCGTCAATAATGTGCATGTGCCGGTGCCCGCCTGTTACAAACATCTACAGGAGGAGATCAACCTAATGACGGTGGAAATGGAAAATATGCGACTCAAAGGGGAGCGACTCTGGGATGTTCTGGGCAGGTGGGTGACAAAGGGCAGTGTTCAGGTTAAGGCAGGGCATCGTTTGCGCGGCGGCTTTGCTGGACACCGGGTTGCTCCAGTGGGCAAAGTCGTCATATATGACTCCGAATCCGTTACATTCTATAATATGTGGATGCTTTTGACAGTGCCGACGTAGCTATCTGTCTCTTTGCTTTCAGGGCCCGGCGATGTCTAAATAGTCCTTCAGACGTACTAATACATGAAGTGTTATGCCTAAGTACAAAATGGGGTTCTGGACTTCCCGTGTCCTGTAGGTGCTGTGCGGCCTATGGCAATGCCAAGGAACGGCGCCGAGTTAACCTGGTGCAGTTCCAGGTTTTCTGTGCGTGGCGCCGCCAGGCGATGATGTTAGCGCGCCGGCGACGGCTGTTAGCACGAGCCGAGCGGTGGGACATCAACGTGCACCTAAAGCGAAACGTATTCCGTGCATGGTTCCGCGAAACCATGCGCGCACACCGCGTCACCCTTAACAACCGCTACATCCAGGAGGTGGACAACGCCAAGCGCTTGATCCACGAGCATTATCAACGCCAGATCGCAGAAATGGAGTGAGTGGAGAGGCCGGGAGCATCATATTGCCCCGCTATACAGAGAAGTTCTGCCAGGAACGGATCGCATTTGCCTTTCAAAACCTCTGAATTCCAGGGTACTAAATTGCGCAGGCGCATGCTGGCTGACGCCGGGCAGCAGCTCGAGCGGGAGGCCGAGACACGGGCCCGCCTGGAGGAGGACATGAAGCGTGCATTTATGCGCGGTGAGTGGCTTCAGCATATCGTGTGTGTGTGGGAGGGTTTGTATCATCATCCGCAAGTCCTTGCGTAATGCCACGCTACTGCAGTTCCATACTAACAACCTTACAACTCCGCCAATCACGCCGGTCCATCCTTTTCGTTTCCAGGTGTGTGCGCGCTGAACATCGAGGCCATGAACATGATGAAGCGGGGCGCTGCTGCGGGTGGGGCGAACCCGGCCAACGGCGGTGCTCCACTCGCTGCTGAGAAGCAACCCACTGAACCAGCTGCAGGTACGTGCAGCTCTCGCAATCGGCATTGCTTCATTACCTTATCCGGTGGCCAATTTAGCAAGGAATGCCCTGCGCGGACCGCAATTTATTACTATTGTTTTCCTGCTGATTCGGCCCCAAATTTTGCAGGTGCCAGCGTGGCGACCAATGCACCTGCATTCGCATCCCATGCGTCCGCTGCCCCTGCAGCTTCAGAAATGGTCAATCCAGACCTTCGGGGGTCCATCACCCTCTCGCCGCCGCCTTTCACAGCGCAGTCAGGGCCAGGAGGCGCTGGCAGCTCTACCTGCCTGGGCCCATCTTCCTCTGCCCAGCCGCTCGCGGCGACCAGTGCCTCAGCGGTCAGGCTGTCCGGTAACGGAATAACCTCAACGGCTCCCACAGTGACCACGATGCTTACCGGCAGTAGCAGTAGCCGACCTGGCAGCAGCTATGGGCCCCCGGTGACGGGATCGGCGGTGACCGTCAGCGGTAACAGCCTACTGCTTGGCAGGCCCGGCGCGGGACTTCAGCAGGCAGCAGTTGCCACCACGGGCCAAGGACCATCGACCTCTGGCGGGGGTTTGGAGGGCGGGCCCACGGTCTGGGAAACGGCGCAAACTTTCTACCAGCGACCGCAGGTTGTCGTCACCCGCGGACCTGGGCTAACCTTGGCAGCCTCTAGTACCGAGGTGCCCCGTCCGCGGACAAACGCCCCGCTGCCGACGGTCAGAATGCTGTGAGGGATCTGACTCATCTGACTCATGATACAGATTGCTGGAGGCTCTGGAAAACGAGCCACATGTAAATGGTGGTCTGGCGGTGCATGTGCGTGAACCAAACATCAGGCACTGGGATTCCGTGCACTCGGAATCACCTCTGCCGCGTGCCGTCCGTGCATCCTTAGGCTAGGGGAAGCCTCTAGGTGAACCGAGCCCTCGAGAGACATGCAATCTTGGGTTACTGGATAAGCTAACGAGGGCATGTGCACCTGACCTGAAAAGGCTTACACTACCGATATTTCATCTTGATTCCGGAGGACTTCAATGTGTATTTTATCGTCACTGTCACTGCAGAAAATGCACCCAGTGCTTAAGCCCGCGGATGCTCTGGAACACACCCCATGAAATGGCACGTGTAAAATTAATATCGTCTTAGCGCTGCTCTCAGCACACTTGTGAGGAGCCTTCGCGCGAAACGGAAACCACCAGCGTGGATGTCCGTCTGCCTGCCAGCGGCCTCTTTCAGCATCATTCAATCCACGCAAAGCCCCCAATGACGATCACGATGGTCAAGCGCTCATCCTTTCCGTAGTTACTCTTGCTGCTGTTCTTCTGGCCTCCCGGCCGTACCTTGTCGATCACTAGCTTCCAACTTTTGGACCTTGGCGGTCTCCACCGAGCGCCCAGAAGGGGGACGGGGCGGCGAACCACTTTCTGCGTGTGAGCCGCTGTGCGCCTCAGCGGGTTTGTTATCTACAGTCTCGTCGATCGCTGCGCCGTACAGTATCTTCTGCAGGAGCTGTGCAGGACGGCACGGAGCTGCCTCAGAACACGGGGGCTTCAGAATCTTACGCCCAGAGAGGCAAATACGCGGATGGCGACGGCGTGCCAGCATGTCCCATTGCAACCGAACTGCGATCATATCCATGCACGATATACACTCTGTAGTGGCAGCACACTACATGCATCCAGGGGTCACACCTATAATGTAGTTTCAAACCTGCCCTCAGTATGCAAGCGCACAAGGTGTCTTGACTTTCCCGCACGGCACGAGTACTTGCTGCCCACCTCCTTCTGTAGTACATGTCCGTGCGGCACGGAAATGTAGTATTGGCGGTCGCCCATTACCTCCATGGGCATCAGCGCCTGCCGTGCCTGAGACCGCACCTCCGCCACACTGCGGTTCCGCCAAGGGGCCACCAACTGCTCCAAGGAAACGTCGTTGTCCTGCCAGGGATGTGAAGATGCAGCACAGCACAATTAGTGTGCGAACAATACGCGTGAACTTCCCCTTGAAGTTCATATAATTCATCTTGCTAATAGCAGCATAAGTATCGGCTCCAGAACTATGTGATCCGTTGAAACCATGTAAGCACACTGATTCACCATCGCGAACCGCTCAGTTGTGCTGATGCTTCCCAACTGGTACTTTGGTTGCCACATCAAGGGCCAGCAAGGTTAACCCAACTACGCCCGCTCAGCATGTCAGGTGTCAGCAACCGTCGTTAGGCGATGTAATAAAAAATTAACAAATACCATCCATGGACACCTCGCAAATGCTCACATATGCAGCGCCCCGCTCCACTTTAGCCCTAAGGGTGCAATGCCAACGAAGTTCGCTCCACAATCCTATTCTCCGCGTTCTAGATGTGGCCTCGTGTCGCTGTTCCCCTTTCCTGTTGCGGGATTAACTCATTTTCGCGAGCATTTCTTCTTCACACGGCATCCAAGCGTCGAGCACTCTCTCAAATAACAGCATACCTCCCGGTTTCCCCAGAAGTCGAGCACGCTGAATCGCAAGACGCGTCGCTCTGGAAGCAGGAGAGATAATTCGCCCACGTAGCGACCGCTGTAGTACCAGATACAGTAGGAGGTGACCACGCAGCCAACCGCCAACGCCCCAACCGCCGCCAGGTCCATGGGGTTCGGGTTGGCCTGGGAGTAAAAGTGGACGTATGGACCGGGCGAGTCAGGTCCTAAGGCTATGCCGCGGAGGGGGCATGTGCTGGCACATGGCTCTGAAGATAGCGGCCTAATTGACGCCCTGCAATCCATGGTCGCACAAAGCATGTAAATGGCGAATACGGCTCTTGGAGCAACGATGCCAGCAACGGCAAGGATTGGTTCATTTGCGATTCTGGCGCAGCGTAAGGCGCTTTTGACTCGTGGGCCTTGCTAGTATGGAATCCGCACCGTTGTCATCGCGATAGATGCGAACACGGCGCAGGCTAGAAAGCCCATAAGTTGGAACACCTTGGCTCGAACGATGAAACGAAACAGCAGCATGCCGCGCCCCCGGTACAGCACGAGCTTCTGGACGACAGGGCGAGGCTTACGTGGTCCAAATGGGTTGCTGGGCACTTGGAACTTCAGACCTGGGCATGTAAACAGGTACAGCAAAGGTTTTGTTTCGTACTTACAGCATCATTATATGGATGGTGCATATACCGCCAAAAACGCCAATGGCCAGGCCTGGTGTGGGCCTTGCCGTCGGTTTGCAGGGTTAGTGCCCGTACATGATGCCCCGTAGGACATACCCTCGAATGGATATGTTCTAGCCGAATAAAAGCGGTGATATGTGACGGGACCGATTGATACATTTGCGCCCAAAGTGCGGTTATCCATGCAATGCGGCAGCAGACGCCGCAGTCCCGAGGACCGGATTCCGGCATGGCCCTCCTCTAACCAAGATCCACACGGCTGTCGAATGATAATAGTTTCATTGTGACGATTTGTTCCATATTCATCTGCTGGAATGTGCAGCACCTGACATATTGTGCTTGCATATTCCCCAAGAGAGCGGCGTGAAAACAAAAAGATTTCCGCAGATATTTTATTCCCAGCCATTAGTGGTACATGTTTGACATATTATTCGCTCTTATACTCAACAGAAAATTAGAACAGCGAAAAGGTGGGCGTTGTGTGGCCGTTGTACATGCTAACCACCTCCACGTCTCGAAGTGAAGAAGTTGTCCTTAAGAATAGTACATTCCAACAACAAACATTCTGTTATCTTATGTAAATCTCGGACATCATGGACGTGAACGTCGACTGGGCTGGGCGTCTTCCAGGTTCAGTGCTGCTCGATATCGCAACCTATCACCTCTCTCTTTCGGATATCAAATGCGCCTCCCAGGTTTGCCAGAGATGGAATTCGGTGTTGAGCCTCTGCTGTCGGCGGGTAGTTCTAAAGCCTTTTCGCAGCGACGCACGCCGCGGGTCTCGCCCGACTGCCGCAGAGCGTTACCCGACGCACCTATTCTGCCGCCGCGATACTGTCTGCCTGCTTCCCCTTTCCAAATGTCGTATCAGCGCCATGGACGCTCATGACCTGGAGATCTTCGCCTCTGTGCTGTCCGACTATCGGCTCCCACTACTCAATGTGCATTACTCCGTCGATGAAGTGGCTGCACTGCGGACACGGGCAGAGGGTGCGCAACGTGCACTGGAGGCCGCACGGCGCGCGCGTCAGGCAGCCGTTAATCGTGCCCATTCCCGTACAGCTCCCGCTGTGCTGGATCCCCATCCGCAGCAGCCCTACTATGCCCTGTCTGTTCCTTTAGTCACCACATTGACGTCCCTCTTGCGATCCCCGCGACAGCCGGGACGGAACCTCCGGCGTCTCGTCCTTCGCCTAACAGCCCTGCCGGAGCCGCGTGCACTCTTCTCCCTCGCACTGCTGCCTTCCCTGGAGTCTCTAGAGCTCATAGGTGGCCCGGCGGCCTTCCTTGAACACAGCCATTTGGAGGCGCTGGATGCACTGCGAGGGCTGAAGGAGCTGACTGTAGAGGGGGTGTGGGACGAAGTACGAAGACAGTACAGCGACCGTGGAGATTTGGTTCAGGGTGGCGGCGGCGGTGGTGGTGGGGCGGGGCCGGCAGCTGCACCATGGATCCATCTAGATGCAATGAATCCGTGGGAGCAGGGGCTGGCGAATCTGCAGGGTGCCGACGTGGGGGTCGAAATGGAGATGCAGCAGCCGGCACCGGCTGCTGCGTTACAAGCACATTTCTGGGCTGCCGCTGGTGGACTAGGCGGTAACGGTGAGGCTCCTTGGCCCGAATTTTTCACCTCCCTGGAGCATTTGCGCGTGCTGCGTCTCCGCGCCATCAACGCCAGTGACACAGCAATGGCGGCAGCGGCAGCAGGCTTTCGGCGGCCGACGCCGCTGCGCCTGGACCTATACCTGTTGACGGGGCTCCAGGCGCTGTCAGTTGTTGGCTGGCAGTTGGACCCAGGGCTGTCACGGATGGGTCAGCTCCAGAGGCTCACTCACCTGCAGACCGACCGTGTACTCTCCGTAGCGGAGTGGACGGTTGTTCGCGGACTAGAGGGCCTGGCGGAGGCGGTGCTGAGGGCGGAGGTGGCGGGTTACATGGGCCAGCCAAAGCTGATCGGTGGAAGTGTTTTCCTGCATTACGGCAACGACCAGCGCTCTGACAATCACGGCCAACTAGACTTTCCGCTGCCTCCCGAGCTGCGGGGTGACCGCAGCAAGGCAGGCGGGGCCGCTGCCGCCACCAGTGGTGGCACTGTGTCGGGAGGCGGTGCTTCGGCAGCAGTAGGCAACTTGTTTTTGGCAGGTGCCGGTGGCATGGAAGAGCAGCGGTGTTCGAGTTCCTTCCGGCAAAGGATAAAGGATCTGGCGGAAGCTCATGTTCAGCTGGAGCCCTTGAGGTAGGGCAGCTTCAGGTAAATGGACCATATGTTATGTGTGACACGGCAGCGGTCAAGACAGCAGATACCGGGAGAGGATTACGTTGCAGCAGTGGCACCGGGCCTTGATCCGCCATAGCAGCGCTGACAGTTACTTCAGTATCAGTTTTCAGTACTCCTCCGATCTTCAGCTCGTGATTTACCCGGACATACGTGCGCCACTGCCCTCTTCCCCACCTGCTGCCTTGCGCCGATGCAGGTTCTTAAGTGAGAACACGTGTCTCACGAAGCTCAGTTTGCGGTGGCGCTCCGCATCAGCTACCCGGAGCCACCACGCGGTGGCGCCGGGTGAGCCCGGCGGAGGCGGTGGCCAACTTCCAACCCCAGCGGTATCGCTGCGCCCGGAAGTGATCGAAAACGCGCTTCTGGCCCGGCAGAAGTACGTTCGCCACATGGCGGCGCTGTCAGAGCTTCAGGACGTGGAACTTTGCTGCCCTGGTGAGATTATCGCTGGGTACACGTGCCACAATCGTTATGAGATAACCCTTCACTGCTACGACAGCTGCTGGTGTTGCTGCTGCTGCCGCCGCTGAGGAGGAGGACCAGGACGAGGTTGGCCGCAGTGAGGGGTCCTGCAGGGGTGCTGCAGTGGCAGCTGCCCAGCAGCGGCAGCGGCGGACCCCGCTTCGACAGGTTTCTGTCAGTTGCCCTAGGATGACTACTTATGTTGTGGGATTCCTCCTATTGTATTGCACATCCACCTCTCCCTTATATAAACGACAGGGTTGCGCCAGTCATTTCTTTCGGGTATGTAAAATGTGTACGGCTTTGCACTGTTGTACGCATGATGTCCAAATAGCAATAGTTGGAGCTTAATGTTGCGAACCTGCCGCTGCACCGGGATGGCAGTGGTCAGGGCCTGGAGAAATAGTCAGCTGTTATTGGCGGCCACCACCCATGGTTCTTGCTTGTCGCTGGGTTGCTCGCCACTGCAGGCGGCGAGTTGGTGCTAGATGCGACGCTCTTGAGGGCCCTGGCCCCTGCTTGGAGGGTTCTGCGCCGGCTAAAGTACACGGGCGTAGTGGCGGGCTTGAGCGGCGTGGACGAGGCCTTGGGTCTGTTTCGGCGGCTCCAGGTAGGGTAATCTCTGTGACGCTGCACCCGCTTTGCCGCTGTTGCTGCACTTCAAGCTACATCAGCAGGGCTCGGTATCAAGTGTTTAAGAAAGAACACGTACTGGAATGGCCCTGGAATTCCGAGGAAATGCCGCTGTGGGGGATTTAGATTTACTTCAGCTTTCTGTCACTCCATACAGCCCTTTCTGGTGTGGACCACATGGTCGTCACTAAGCTCTGCAAATCCATTGTGTGGAGGTCACCCAATCCAGGTTACGTCTAGGGTCACCCCGCATCGCGCTGTCACCCACGCATTTTGAATGATGAGCCTTCGCAATGAGGTGCTCTTCCTTTTCAGAGTAGCCGACACCGTCGTCCATCACCTGCGTTATCCGGGAGAAGGCGAGCGCCGACGGCGAGCAACGAACGATCAGAGCAACATTCGTTTCATCCCATATGAACCTTACGAATATTTTCAGAGTGCGCAGCGGCTCCCCTGTCCTCCAAAACATGCCTCTAAAGATGTCGTTCTTATCCTTCATTCGTCACCTTCTGTGGGTCCCAACCGTTCCGCGGATTACACATCCAAAACAACACGCTTGCGCGCAGGAGCTTGGCTTATATCCAACGAATCCATCGATCGTCAACTGCTGCGGCACCGGCGACTCCGTTGTCGTTACCGAACAGCAGCAGCAGCAACAACACCAACACCAACAACAGGGTGCGGAGGGGCTATCGCCGAGCCAAGGCAAATTGCTGCTGCGCACCGACCGGCTCCCTTCAGGGTTACAGCGACTGTCATTGTGTCATGTCGATGTGTTGCACATCCCAGGAGTCGGTGTGCGTGGACTTCAAAGGCTGGAGCTGCAAACAGGATCCCATTGGTTCGGCGGCGCACCCTCAGCTGCGATATTGGCGGCGGCTGCAGCCCCTATTGCCGCTGCCGCCCCACGTTCGCCGCCAGGTGGCACAAACGCCGGAAACGCTGTTGCTGCCGCCAGTCCTGCCAGCTCTATTGAAAAGCATGGGGTTACAGGGCCGGCCGTCGCAGGTCCACATACCTCGGTTTTACGCGCACCGGCAGACGCGACAGCAACTCCAGGTCGTCCGAGGCCTGTCCCAGGGCCCTGGCTGCTGTTCGGTGTTCCGCTACTGACCCACCTGGACATCACCGCCGCGGACCTGGGGCCATCCGAGCTGAAGCCTGTGTTACTCAGCTGCGGATCTCAGCTGCGGTCTCTGTGCCTAAGCATCCCAGAGGCCCAGGTGAGGAAAGAGCGAAGCTAGGGGCAAGCGCGGGCGGGAAGGGGTGGTTATGGCACACGCAGTCAAAATGCCCTGGGGTTTGATACCGCCGCCACGATTTAGCGCAGTCAAAAATGAATACCGGAGCGGGTCCCGCAGATGGGGGCCACAGTGGCCTGGAAGAACGTGGTGGCTCCACAAGCTGCATCCGCACCCGTATGCCCCTGCTGTGCCACCCTCAGGCGCAAGCCCCCGCACTGATGATCACTCTGTCCGAGGCCTTCAATGTCTTGCTGCCGAAGTTGGCGCATCTATCTGTGGTCCTACGTGAGCCCCAACGCTGCGG
The DNA here is from genome assembly GCA_019650235.1 of Volvox reticuliferus. Classification (NCBI taxonomy): domain Eukaryota; kingdom Viridiplantae; phylum Chlorophyta; class Chlorophyceae; order Chlamydomonadales; family Volvocaceae; genus Volvox; species Volvox reticuliferus. Next base: position 1,429,270 of record BNCP01000004.1, read on the forward strand.
CATATACTCGGTTCCTGAACAAGCAAGTCTGTTTCGAGGGCAAGACATGCGCCCGGCTGACGATGGTCGCGCTGACGACGGCGGTTCTCACTCGCACTTCAGCTTTGCCCTGAGTCCCGTGAGGCAGCTGATGCTGGCTTTAATGCCCGCTGCGACACCTGCGCAACATAGCTGCGCCGGCGACCGTGGCGGTACCGCGGCCGGGAGCGGCGGCGGCAGCATCGGTGGCTGCACTGGCCGCCTCACCTCACTGCGAGAATTGGTGCTCAACCTGCCCTGGTGCGGGCTATCCGATACCTTTGCCGGTGGGCATGAGAATCACCATAATCACCATCTGCTGTTGCTGCCCCACGAGCTGCAACAGCTTGAAGAGCAACAACAGCGGTTTCGGCAGCATTTCGGACCTGCGCTAGTGGACACTCTGGCCAGCCTTGGTCAGGTGCGCGATGCGGTGTGGGACAACAGTATTACGTCGCGTGACTCTGTACAGGGCCATCTCGCGTCGAACTGCACGTTGCCGTTTCGTGGCAGACTGTCATAGGGGCAGGTGATCCGATGGCCGATGGTATTTCCGCGGAATTGCGGCTAACGTGGGGTGGCGTTACGTAGCCAGCGGCGTGCGGGCATCGATCCTGGGCTGTTGGCAGCGGCGTCCTCTGGGATCGCAAAGCAAATGCAGCGGTCTCCGCGCACGCTCCGTTCAACAAAACCGCCATGTCATTCTGGCGGGCGAATGTTGAGGGCGCACTCGCTGATGTCAGGGCGACAATTTGGCTTGAAATTGCTTACAAAGCGCCATCGCAGTTTGTTGGCGGGGAACCACTGGGGATATGCCGCAGATGTCCGGTGGTCGTTATCATTTTGATTATGCGTTGCCCAGTCGATATCGGGATTGTGGGAACTTCTTTTGTATAATCCTGTGACCCACTGGCGAGCCGACAAGGTTGCTTGGAACCACCTGGCATTGCCATTGCCATTGCCGGGCATCACGTGGCCCATCTGACGTCAATCGTGGCCAGCAATGTATCACGTGTTTTGCACCGCATCTGTGCGAGAGCCAGTTCTCAATACGTACCTGCAATCCGCCCACTCGCGCAGCCCCTGGCTCGTTGATTTGCACTTGCAGCGTGCCCTTCCCTCAGCCACCTCTCTCGACAGAATCCCTTCTCAAGCGCAGGCCGTCACCATCCAGCACTGCTGTCCTTGCAATTCCTTTAACTCCCCCTCTTGAAGGCGCGCACGCGCACGGCCGTCACCTTCAACCTGCTCTTACGTCCCCATCACACCTCCGGAACCAACTGCCATTTACCCGTTCCGCCTATCTCTGTACTACGCAGCTGACGCAGCTTACGGAACTCAAGTTGTCGGGGCCGCTAATTGCTCACGCCGTGGCGCATCTGGAGCGCTGGGCGCTGATAGCGCTACCCCACTGCCATGTAGACCTGTCGGGAGCTTTCCCCTGAGTCCAATGGTTCTGCGTAGAGTTCAAGGCTGCATAACCATGACGGTGTAGTCCGGTTGGCCGCTGAGGTTGTGCAGCTGCTGGTACGGAACCGAGATTTTGTTGGTGGAAATGAACGGGTCTCAGTGAAGTTGGTCCGGGCGTCAGACGTCACGTGGCCCCTTGCAGCTGGGACAGCAGCATCGCGTGCTGTCGGTTTAGCTCCTGGCACATGTCAAGCAGTCGCTGCCGTGCTGCGGTCCGCTCACCGGGAGGCAGCGCAGCTATCAGCTCAGCTGACTTGTCCGGGTGCCAACGCCGTACGGCAGATAGGTATGCCCGCCGCATGGCACCGTGGGGTGCAGCGAGGTTGGCGAGGTGAGGAGGAACTTCGGTGGCTGTGGCGTGGTCGCTGTTGTTGCTTCTGGGATGCTTCCGCAACTCGAGCAGGGTCAGGCACTGCAGCATGCCTGCGCGGGCAGGATTCTGTCGTTCAGTGCCGTTCAGTGTTAGCGGTGGCGGCGGTGGCGGCAAGACCCGGACACGTTCTTTCGGGTTCGAAAACTAACCGGTGCCATTGTATAATCAAATGTACAACTATTGTTACTGCCCATGCGGTGGTAAGTGTAGAGGTCGGCAACCTGCTCGGTTTTGCGTCCTTTCCATTCAGCCGGTCTTCCCAGCCTTCTTCAGCATTGCGACCCCAGAAGGGATGAGAGCCGAGCCCCTTCGCTTGCTGGTTTAAGGGACGACGGCCAGGCGCGTGGATGAGGGGGCCACGTACCCGAAGTAGAGGCGGGCCAGGGGATGTCTTGGAAACGTATAGTGGTGTGTGAAGCCTGCTCCCCCGTTACCAGAACCGCTGCGGCATTATAACTGCCCTGGAGCTCCGGTTCCTGCGAAGTCCCTTCGATGACCTCTGGCTGCGCGCTTTTAACGCGCCGGCTAAGCGCCTCCCACCTACAGGCAACATAAGACACAAATTAAAAGCAGCAGGGGCCTGATTAAGAAAATAATAATATAGGATTGCCTAGGAAGTTTGTGACAGATAGAACGTGCTCAGAACACACGCCCCACTCATACACATCTTCTGCACCAGCCAATGCCATCCCTTCCAACAGACGCGATAACCGGCAGGAGGCCAGCAGAAGGTCAACTGCACGTATGCGGGATTGACTACTTTTTAATCTGATCATGTAACACATTTATTATAGATACGTCCCCTAATACACAAACGAGCCTCTGAGTCTTTCTTTGCTCTAGCTGGTCTTAGTGAGAGGGGGAGCACGTGGCAGGACAGACAGACAAAGCCACGTGCCCCTCCCCTGCACTGTGGCTCGGTCCGGTCAGGCCCCTTGGTGCTCGCCCTTGTAGGGCGAGTCGCCCACAGTGTAACACCCCAACAAACGAAAATGCGATAACATATGGATGAGGAACAATATTTACTGTCCGATCATGTGGCGCTTTCAATCGCCACCACATGTGGGGCCCCTGCCTCGCCTAGATTCAATCTCACGCCACATCCGCAATCCATCGGCGGGGACCGTTAATACCCCGCGATATGCAGGAAGATCCTCATTTGCCCGGTCCCGCGGTTGTTTGTCCTGACCCCCTTCTCCCTGATGTGGCCAGCCGGGACCCTGGTGTAGCTCCGCAGCCGCACGTGTTGCCTGCAATTCAGAGATAACGCGCCGTTCCGCGCGCCGCCGATCCCTGCACATGAACACGAACATAACGTAAACACCCATGTCGTGACATCTAGAGGTACGAGAGCACGTATTAATGCTCGCTGGCGAAGTTTTGTATCACGACACCCAGCCTGTCAGCTTTACGTATTTATCCCGTGGCCAAACGATCTCCGCGTTTCCAACTTCCTGTCAACTTCTTACAACTGCACCGTTAGGCTATTGCGTGGGGAACGGTTTAGTGCCTTAGTGGGGCCTTGTGGGTTACAGCGGCCCACCTGTACACGCGCAACAAGTTCACCTGCTCCTGGCGATAGGCTGCGAGTTGCCTCTGCCGAGTAGTAAAGGCACGGGGTGGGGTTGTATGGAAGACAGCGGAAGTGCCCTTAGAAGTTTGTGTTCTTTGGTTATCTGGGTCTCAAAGGGTTGGTAGCATACAAATGTTGTTTAGCCCGCCAAGGGAAATATCATATTCAAGCTGGCGGGGTGATTTGTTTACCCAACAAGTTGCTCTGCTGTACGGCTATTGAAGAGACCCAGCGGGGTCCTTCACTGTTGGGCTGGTATCCTGCAGTGCCTAACACAGTGGCATCTAACGTCAAATTACATGGTGACTGAGAATGTGTATAGCTTAGCACGGCAATACAACGCGGGGATTATAAGGTACAGCCACATGCCACCCATGCCGGGACCGTGCTGGATCAAGATATAAAAGCCACCTGCCGCGCAAGATGAAGCCTCCAAGGCATTAGGTCGTCACCATCGCTGTCTCCATCATTGCCATTATCGTGGTGTTTTGCGGTGTCATGGTGCTCGCAGGTGGTGCCGCAGTTGTGGTGCAAGCTGCCAAGCCGCCCGATCCCGTCGCAACTGTTCATGTTGTTATAGGTTGCCGAATGTCTTCGCTAACTTTCTGGATGAGCGCACGCTTCTGATGACATGAGTGATAGGGCAAAAAGATCTTCAGTTGTTTGGCATAAAGGTTGCATGTGGTTTGGAGGGGTTGACGTCGGGGGCTGGCGCGAGTCTTTACATGAAGGGGCTTGTCTGGGACGGATCCTTGGCCGTACAGGACGGCGATTCAAGGAGGGAATCGTACCGTAGATGCGGCAATGCTTTCAGCCGCTTACAAGCCGTTAAATAAATTCGATGTATTGCTTTTTCACTGGATACAGTGGCACCGTGCTGGTATTGCTGGTGCTGGCCGGGCTCGGCGAAATAATGCTGGCGCGGAGCCTGTCGCCATTATCGTCCAAGTTTTCTCACTCCACTAGGCCGCGATTTCTCTCTGCTCACCGTGCGCGTGTCCATCATACCACGATGGCTTTGAATTATCCAAAGCCTATAGAGCTCAATCCATCAGGCCAACACACGAGCACTTTTATTATGCTCCACGGGCTCGGAGATAGTGGAGATGGATGGAGCGATATCGGGTATGTAGCGGTGTACATTCTTATGCCCTTCCGACGGATTGTGATAATGGGTAATAACAACATCAAAAGTAAGGCTCCCCATGTCTCTGCAGTTATATGTACAGGACATCTCTTCCAGGCACCAAGTTTATTTTTCCGCATGCGCCACGGCGGCCAATCACCCTCAACTTTGGTATGAGCATGCCTGGCTGGTATGTGCTTTTGCTGCCACGCGTCTCGTAAACGCGAACCTAGGCCGCGAGCATCGGGCTTCTGGTACGAGGTGTTAAACTGCAGGTACGATATTGCATCTTTGGAGGATATCCAAGGCGGCGAGGACGCGTCTGGGCTCCGGGAGAGCCAACGGTGAGACACCGGGACAACTGTTCCTGGGAACTCCAAAACGGATCAGCCGGGTTGTTGCCGTCGGCAAGTTGCGCTATTGACAGCTGCAGCAATTAAGATAGATATCCTGAGCGACGCTCTCGCAGCTTGAGTTAGGGTCTTTGGGTCGCAACCCAGATTGTGAACCTTGTATTTTCGCCAGATACGTTGAGGAGCTAATTCGAAAAGAGATTGCGGCGGGCGTGCCTGCGACGAAGATCGTGGTGGGCGGCTTCTCGCAAGGGGGTGCCGTGGCGCTGATGATGCTGCGGTCCGACATCCAGTTGGGCGCGATCGTCGGTGAGATGTCTCATGGGCTCTGGCTGCGGTTCTGAGGGATGCCATAGGGATGCCATTCTGAGGGATTGCCCAAGGGATGCCATAATCGGCCGGAGAGACTCTGCACAGCTGCTTAACTTACGATAGACCTGCACATACGGCGGGATCTAGAGGGGCTGACCTGAAAGTGTTGGGGTCTGTTGAGGTCAATTGTTCAGGGGTTGAAAGACTCCATTTATTGCCTGAGTGTTTCATGATCTGCATGCGACCGTTAGTGCACTCATCCAACGCGCCCTATGGTCTTTCTCAGCATGCCAACTGGTCCGCATGTGTGTTTGCGGGATCTTGATGCTGGTCCTTGCGTCGTCCCACTTGTGGGCGGCACCCACTTCATGTGCATGTGAAGCGCTTAGTGGCTACATCCCGCTGCACAAAGAGCAGCCGATATTCTCGGAGGCCAACGCCAAGACGCCCATTTTGATGTGCCACGGGGATGCGGATCAGACGGTGAGTGAGCCGCCCCGTGTGGGTTGAGAGCAAGGCCAGTAGAGATGCCCTCTGTACAGACGAGAGCACAAGACCCGCCGCAGGGCGGTCAGGTTGCCTGTGAGACTTCCGCACGAAATATAAACGCGCATCTTAATCGAGAGGCACGAACCCAGGTGCCCTACTCCTGTCCTCCTTAAGCCGAGTAGTTGGGCCCTATATTCTGTCATAGAAGCATGATCTCGCACGGTTGCTCCTCGGGATCTGATTGTGCGCCCTGATGATGTCGCACACCACAGGTCGCCTTCGAGTTCGGGCACCAAAGCTTCCAGCTGCTGTCCAGTCTGGGAGCCAATGTGGAATTCCAGCGTTACCTTGGCATGGGACACTCGGTGGGTAGCGGCTGCTACGGTGGCAGCATGATTGCATTTGGAAAACTTTCATGCGTTGCACGCTGGCTTCTAAATCCAACGTGTTGTGCTTCTATATTGGGAGCAGTGCGTATGGAATCATGTGCGCCTGCAATGCCTTTGTAACGGATCTGCTACATGCTTCTTTCTGCGACCATGCAGGCATGCCAAAGGGAGTTTAACGATGTGCTGAACTTTATCACCCCGGTGCTTTCATGAGCTGGAGGAGTTGTTTTTGTGAGAGACTTCACGAGGGAGATGGTGCTGATCTGTATATTTTAAAAATGGTCACGGCAAGCTTGCTTGGGGAAGTTGCTCGTGCAGTAGCTTGGAGTTACAGCGCCATGCGTGCGTATTCTCGTTGCGGTCCTGGGGCGTTTAGACGGCTTTTGGCCCGGACGGGGCTTCGCGCGTACCTGTACCCCGTAAGGGTTTTGCCACAGCCGTTCACCCTAGAGAGACCCCTTGGATTTATTAAGGCGTCGTAAGTGTCTCCGAATGGGGTCCTTTTTGGTGCACATGCGCGACAAGGCGAAGCCGCTTGTACTGCCGGTCCTGCCATAGTTTTAAGGCAAGGCTGTACCTAACTCAAGTCGAATAAGAGATATTTATGATTCATAAGCCAGTCATGTGCTTTTACTACATAGGTCCCAAAAGCGATGGCAGCTTGGCCTGCTATTGGCGCCGTGCACGTCGGATTGTGAACCCTTCATCATTATCGATATCAATCTCGAATGCCTGAGATGTCCTTTGTGGGTGTTTGAGGCAATTTTGGAAAAAGACCTTGTAACATCTTTCAGCCACCTGTCGGCACTGGTTACATCGAAACTTCAGAAGGCGTAATGATGGATTTGCAGGAAGGATGCAAATGGTGTAAATTTTTTATTCAAACGCCAGTGCCCGAGATGAGGGGTCAAGCTTGCGTGGCTGTAGTCGCCACGTAAGCAGTGTCCTGCACGTCCATTACAACCATAATTACAACGACCGTCTCCAGGAAAACCTAATGAAAGGACAGTCGTATCTTAAATAATACCATTACCACAGAGACTAATATTGGGGAACGAAATATGCTATCCTTGTGTCAACTTGCTACCTCTGGTCATAAGGTGCCCCGTATCGTAAGAACTACGTTAATGAATAATGGATATTCATTTGATCAGTCTTCATGGTGATCTGCAGGTGCTGGCGACGCCAGGTCGGCCTACACGGAATGTCATCCCGTACGCTAAAAAGCCTGCAAGCGAAGGGTATGTAGGTTATCCTGCGAATGGGTTGACTTCCAGGTCACATCTGATGCTGAAAGTGCATCTTTCGTTATGCTGAACGTGTCCACTTGCAGCCTTAACGATGTGTACCTTTCTTATGTTTTGCAACTAAATTGATATGTGCGGTGCAAATGTTATGACAGGTCCCTGGATGAGCGCGGGTTCATCACCAAGGACAACAGCGGCCGGCAGAACATCTTTCCCACCAGCGTAAGCTGCCTCGTGAGCCAATCTTGGCTTCGGCTCCCCAGGGAGGACCGTGCGGAGTTGGGGTTTGGTATGGCCGTGAGCTGCAGCTTCATAGTGTAATCTGTTCACGTTCATAGTTTTTAAATATAAAGCAGGAGTGCAGGTCTCCGCCCAGTAGCCTGCACCAAATTGTCTCCTTGGCTGGGCACTGTCCTTGCAGAGCAAAGCATACTACAGCTCCCCTACCGCCGGTGCTGTAGCGTCGTCCGGCCTTGGCGGAGTTCAAGGTAAAGGAAGCTGTGTTTTCCCTAATTACGGTCCACCATGCTTGTAGTTTGATCATGCGGATGAAGAGGTTATTTCCGAAAACAACACCAAAGCGTTGTATATGCGCCATGTGTTTTGCCAGGAGCCGGCGTGATTGCTGCTGCTTTGGGGATCGTTGTCTTAGCAACCTTCGGCGTCATTTCCAAGGAGTCAACTGAAACGCTGGCCCAGGTGCGCCGTTGCTAGGATACACCACGTTGCGCACATACAAAGCAAGAGGCCTTTTTGGATTTCAAACGGCCATCTTGCATTGACAAAGGATGGCGCTAAAACCAGTACACCGACACAACATGCGCAATGAGGCAGAGGCCACACCCACCCCGTCACCGCCATCTGGCCGCTAAACGAACCTACGCAGGTCAACAACACGTATACCGGTGACTCGCTCGGCGCCATTTCGGAGCGCCTGTCCAAGGGGCTGTGAACAGTACCCTGGTGTTTGATCCTTGCGACGCGCGGTTGACGCACACAACAGTGTGGCCCATGGTGACCAAGGATGCCTGGCTTGACAAATCTACGTCGTTCACAGGCATTGGTCTGAAATACGCATGACGGCGATACCCTTAAAACGATGGTGATAGCGCATATGACAGCGCATGGCCACGAATATTAGTCATCATTCTATGGTCAAGCCTTTGTTTGCATCCGGACAACATATGCCATCACGGTTCGTGTATACTAAAAGTAGGCTGCAAGGCCAAGCGAGTCATATGACTCGACTAAGTAGTGGTATTTCAATGCCGTGAACATGCAGACAAACCGATGCGTGCCCGTACGGACAACCATCCACTGCAATCACGGCAACAAACTCGTGTTGCTCCATCGCTGCTGCATGCATTTTAATAATACTTTTGCTCTACCCATGCATCCGGCAAACCCATTGCGCAAACCCGTTGCAGCTCCACCATACACAAAGGAAGAAGACAACGCGGTGACATAAGACCCTCCAACATCAGGACTCGTGAACTAACCCGACGCAATTCCCAGTGCCTGCCACAAAACCACATGCAGCCGCGACACCTAAGGCGGAACAGGGCAACCAGCAACACAGCACGTCGTCTCCAACTTACTAAGCTTTTGCGCAGCGCGCCCGCATCCCACACAAAGTCTCACAGTTCTTCGACGGGCTCAATTTCGCTTACAGCGCCAGCAACCTCTGCTAACGCGCTGACGCTCTTCACCGCGGCCATTCCACGGACCGCCCCCCGCCCCTCCGCTTCGTCCTCCTCGACGCCTTCAACAATCACCACCTGCCCATTGTCGCTTGCGTGCAGTTTGGACGCGCCGCGCTGCGGTACCGAGCCAGGCACAGGGCTAACGCTCACGGGATGCGTCATCACCGGGCTGACGCTCCCCCGGCTCAGAGATCTCCCCCCCCGCGTTAGGGACCCTGCTGCTCGTGTTAACGATCCTGCCTTCTCTAACCCCCTGCTCCCCAGACCCTCACGTGACTCACTCGACCGTGCAACCAGCGACGTGCTGCCAAATAGGCCGCGCATATCTGATGCAGCCTCGCCGCTGTTTGATGGCTCGTCGCCAGTTCCTCCGGCGGCTGAAAGCGACGGCGTTTTCCCATCCCGGGCTGTAACACAAGCGCTGCCGCCGTCTTCCGTACTTAAATTGGTACCAGTTGGAGTGTCGGAGGCCGTTAGGGAAGGCGCAGGCAGCGCGTTGGCGGCAGCTGCGAGGTCCACCAGGTACGGGTGCTGTAGGCACTGCTCGCCGCTTAGGCGCTTGTCCGGGTCCATCTCTAGCAGCCCCGACATGAAGTTAAGCTCTACTTCGGACACCTTACCGCGGTACCGGGCTGCTAAAGTCATGGGCTGCTTGATATTGAAGACGATGCCGGTGTTGTGCGGGTTAGCGTAAAACATATACTGGTGGCTAGGCGCCATTGGGCCCAGGATCTGCTGCACGCGATAGAGCTGGTCCAGGTCCGAGTCGCCCGCGAAGAGTGGCTCGCCGTCCAGCAGCTCGCCCATCAGGCAGCCAACGGCCCACATGTCCTGTGAAGAATGGGGTTTGGGAACGTTGGAATCAGCGCGGCTTGGCACTGGTTTGCCTTCTCTTCTTTCACCGGCAAGCCCTCCCCAAAGCCCACACAATGAGAAATATGCCGGAACGCAAAGTCGCAAATATAGTCTGGTGCACCAGAAAACATAGCCATACTAGGGGCTTAGCTCAAGATTACTTCTCTGATGAGATATGCCGGGCTTAATCCCCAACTATTGCTCGTCACCCTCGTAGGGATCCAACGAGACCAAGACATAAGGGTGCACGACTTTGCGACTGCATTGTCGAGCAGTCTCTGAGGGCCCGATAGGCAGTACAATTTCGATGAGCCAGCTGTGGCTGCTAAAAACAGCAGTGGGAGTACGCAATAGGGACATCGTAGGATTCGCAGGGACTGCGTCCTAAGAACGTGGGCGCCAGTAACATACAAATTTCCTGCTTGGTGCTCTCCAAGTCCATGTAGAATCTACCTTCTGAAAACGGCTACGCTGCTTTACGGCCGTTGCCCGGTTGGGTTCGGCTGGGATGGAGCGCCCAAGCAAGAACTGAACTTTTACCTAAATTCAAACGGCGTTATTTGCCTTAGGCAATCACGGGCACGCAGCGACTTACCACTGGGGGCCCATACATGTACTGGACATGCTTGCCCAGCGCATCACGGTAGGGCGGCCCAAGCAGCAGTTCCGGCGCACGGTACCAGCGCGTAGCCACATAGTCGGTGAGGTGAGAGCTGGGTCCCGATGGCAGGTAGCGCGCAAAGCCAAAATCGCAAAGTTTGACTGTACCGTGCTCATCCACGAGCAGGTTCTCGGGTTTAATGTCCCGATACACCATTCCCTGCAGGGCCGACCATAGATTCCAGAACTCATTCTCCATGTTCAGGACGTCGCATTACAATTCCGGTTCGCAGTCAAAAGTGGAAAATCCCGCGGGCCTGCTGGGGCCCTCTTCCGTCATCGATTGAGGTTTCAGTAAGTTAGGCCTATTCAGATTACGCAGCCCGGGCTCAAGTCCACGCAGTGCCCCCAACCCATCTTCACCATCCTTTGTACCGGACGGACGTGTCCCAGCTTCCAGCCTAGATGCAACAGTTTCCACACCGCCCTTCTCACTTTAACTCCCGATTCGCGTCTGCCTGCAACCCCTGGCATCCCACCTTGCTGTGAATGAAGGCAATCGCCGAGCATAGCTGAAACATGATGAGCCGCACCGCGTCCCTGTCCATGCCGCCGGGTTGCGCCTCCAGCAGTTCAAGAAGGTTGCAGGGCAGGAACTCCATGACGATGAATAGCCGGTCACCCACCATGAACCTATTTATTCATAAACGGAGCGGACGCCTCAAATGCAGATACAGGTAGCTCAGCTAAACAAGGCAAACGATCCATGTCACCATGGAGACAGAACCCTCGTGTCGCCCTGTTCCTTCGTTTCCCCCAGTATAAAACACTTCCATCCTAGACGATGGTTTCTAGCAAAACCCGCAAAAGCCATCCTACGGCGGAGGTAAGCAATGTTGTATCCTGAGGCTTACTTGTCCACGAAACCCACGACATGCGGGTGCTGCAGCGCCTCCAGCACGGCCACTTCGCGGAGGCTGGTGCGCTTGACGTCCTCAGCGTCGGGGTCGTTGTCATCAATCTTGAATTCCTTTATGGCCACCCACTGCACCGGCTCCGTGCCCCGCACCTTGCACTTCATCACCATGCCATATGCGCCCTCGCCCACAACGTGCTGTACCTCATACTTGCCCGCCAGCACCCGCACGCCGCCTGGCTCGGTCAGGTCCATGGGGTTGGGCGCGGGGCCCCCGCTGCTGTTCACGCCCAGAGCCTGCGGCTCGCTGACCCCGTCAGCGGAAATGGAAACCAGCTCGCCATCGGCGGGCGCGGTGGCTGCCGCGACGGCAGCTGCGGCTGCAGCTGCCTCATCATCGCCTTGCAGCAAGCCATCCAAGTTGTCCATGAGCTCAAGTGCCGATGCCTCATCATCACTGAAGCGCATCTCGGCGCCGGCGCCCTGGAACATAGCCGATGTGCGGGCTGAGTTCGCTGCCAGGCGGGCCATACTGGCCTCCTCCGCCTGGTCGGCTCCCGCGATAGTATCGGTTAAGCCGTCCAGACCGTACTCTCCATCGTCAAGTAGCCGTATAGCACCCTTGGCAGCGGCAGCCGCAGCCGCGGCGGCTGCAATCACGGCCGGATCAGCCATATCCAATAACGACGGCTCCTGCGCGGCGCCATCCTCCGGCCGTAGGGATGCTGCGTCCGCGTCCACTTGCTGTTGCTCCTCCTCTTCCTCCTCGTCGGCAAGTGCGGCCTTAAGAGCATCGATGGTGAACTCCACGGGCACTGATGGGGCTGGTGGCGGGCCTGTTTCTTCCGCTACCAGGCAACTGGAAACTGTCTCGCCCAATTCCCTTGTTGCGTCCTCTTCTGGCGTCCTCTGCCCTGGTTGGCCTTGTCCGTCACCAGCGATGCTGCACGCAGCGCGCTCCCCATCAGCCACTTCCACTGTCACCGACGTGAGCCCCGGCGCGAACGCTCCTGCAGGCTCCGCCGCGGGCGAAATCTCATCGCGCATATGCTTGACCCGGCGCCGGGCAAGATGCCCCCGCATATGCGCCTGCACACGAATTGCAGCTGCCTCTGCCATCTCAACAGTGATGCCCGCCTTAAGCTCGTAGCCTTCGAGCTTACGCGCCGCAATTGCAGTCACTGCCGTCACCAAGGCAGCCTCGCCCGCCTCGCGACCACGGCGCAGCTCCGCCGCATGGCGCCGGGCGAAGTATCCGCGTGCATGCGACTGGATGCGGACTACGGCCGTCCGGGCCATCTCCGGGGTGACTCCAGTTGGCAGTTCGTAGGCGCTCTGCTTATGCAGCGGCAGGAAAGGGCTAGACGGAGCTTCTGCTTGTGCTGCCAGCGAAGCTTCACGCTCTTTCCGCATCGCTGCTATCCGACGCCGTGCATGATAACCCCGCGCATGCGACTGGATGCAGATTGCGGACGCCCTGGCCATTTCCGGTGTCACGCCCGGAGGCAGATTGTAGCTGGGCGTTGCATCTGACGCCGGCGTGGAGGTGCTGTCGGCTTTAGTGGGCAGGGGTTCGCCAAACCTGGCGGGATCGGCGTCAGCAAAGCGCGCTCCCTGCACTGTGCCAGGGGGCGCCGCAGCCGCATGGGCGAAATCTACAACGCTGGTAGCCGGCGCACACGAGGCTGCTCCTGACGCATTCATTTCCGTGAGTCCGGGCGCCACGCTCATTTGCCAAGCCGGTGGGGTGTTAGCGGTATCTGGAGCTTCCGCGGATACAGATTCCTTGATGCCTACCGCAGCACCCTCAAACGACGTCGCTGGTTGATCAGTGGCATGCGGCGCCGCATCGCTTAAGTCCCCTTCCGTGCGATGCGCGGCTGCCTGGCGACGTGCTGAGTCTGCACAATCCAGGGCAACAGTTTCCCTGCTTGAGCTGTCCTGGTCCGCGGCCTCCTCGGCTGGAGCAGCCGCATCTTCGGCCCCAGAGGTGCGTACGGGCCTGACGACGTTTTCCGACTGAAGTTTATTCCGTTCATTGTCCTGCCGTGCGGTCCCTGTAGGCTCAGCAGCAGCGGCGCACTGAGCAGCGTCAAGCTGATCCACCCCTGGCGTGCTTTCCGGTGCCACACTACTCACTTCCTTACAGTCTCCTACCACGTGCGGGACGGAATTCGATCGGGGCAACTGATCATCTCGCTGAAGCTCTGTGCCATCTTGCAAGGACTGCGCTTGAGCCGACGCCTGCCCATCCGGGAATTGCTCTGTTGCGGGAGCAGTACCCCCGATCACTGTCGAGTGCAGCTGCTGTGGCTCTGACCCGCCGGCGGGCTGCTGGCCAGACCCTGTCCTCTCCGGCACCTTCCGTGCTGGGTCCTGCTCTGGCTCACCTTCTAAAGTGGGACCTGATAACCGTCGCGAGCCCGCTTCGAGCGGTGCCGCATCACTACTTGCCTCCTCCTGGCCGATGACCTCCAGCGGCGCCTTATCATCGCCCCCAGGTTGGTCCGCGGCTCGTGCCCCTTCGCTGCTTCCGGCCTCGTCGCCAGCCAACGCACCCAGAGAACCACCATTATCCGGCAAACCCCCGAGCTCCCCGACCGAGAGCACTGTATCCTCGCGTTCGATTAACGATGACCTGGGTGTGGACTGGATAGGGCTTACTGCCTCCGCCTCCAGCCCCATACCGGGCTGCTCGGACTGCATCCCATCGTCGTCCGGCATTCCCCTGTCAGGAAGTTCCGATGGCTGCAAATGAACGTTAAGTAATGTGTCAGCGTCCGGACCGTCAGAGCTGGAGGCTACTGTATCATCTGAGTCGCAAGCGATAGTATCTTCCCCTATCTGTGCATCGCTTGAGAGCGGGTGCAACCGCCGCTCATACATTAGCGAACGGGTGCTGCTGCTGGGAGTGGCCGATGGTGGCCGTCCATCCGCACTAACTTGCGGCTTATCGGCTGAAGCTACGGGCGGGCGGTGGCGCCGGTAGTGCTGGGATGTTGGAGCAACGTCGCCCAGGAATTGCTTGGGGTTGAGTTTAGCAAGCGGGCGGTTGGGATCCTCGTACATTTGCAGGAATTTGGACTGCGGCATATACGAGGTGGCAACTCGTCAGTCCTGCTTCGGAACCTGGCTACTTGCATGCTCCTTGTGTTAACATTCCGAAAAACAAAGCAAGCTAGCGAACGAATTGGGTTACAGAAGCCAAGGCCTGTTCGTATCTGTCAAAATGGTCATATCTCTCATATTATGTTAGCAAAATCCTGCTACCGTGCCAATCTCCGCGCCGGCGGTGCTGAAGCACGTACAGCACATCCCAGCCCGAAAGGACTATCCCCCTACCTTAACAGGTGCATCGAGCCGTGGCGCCGACGCCTGCATCAAATCACTGCGAACGCCATTTATCACCCCGTTTAGCTCCTGAGCGTGGCGCAACCGCGCCACCTCCGCTGCCACCTCTGGTGGTGTATGCGGCAAGCGATGAGGTTGTCCGCCGTAGGCGGTACGTGGGTAAAGCCTCGTTTGTTCGCCGGACCCAACACCGCCCCCCGCGTGTTGCGAAGACGACCCGTGATCGGTCGCCGGCCGCTGCAGTGTTCCCCGCGAACCCATAGCAAGAGCTGGCGTCGCCGCAGGTTGGGCATATTGCACCCCCGCGCCTGCCCCAAGTGATGGGGACTTAAGCACCGGATGATACTGAACCGTCAGAGGCTTGGCAAGGGAAGGTGTATTCGTGGAAACGTACGGCAGGGCCCGGCGGGATTGGCCGGCCGTGCTTGGGGTTGCCGCATGGGACCAGGACTGAAAGCTGGGCAGCAAGTGACTGCTGATTTTATTGCCCTGCTGGTGAGCTCCGCTATGATTGCTTCCGTTGGCGATTTCCGGAAGGTGCAGCGGGTCCTGTCCGGAAACAAGGATACGATAAGAGCGGTACGGGCAAGTAAATGATGTCGAAATGTTGCCTCTCAGCTGCAATGATACATCCAAAGTTCACGCAAGTTGATGAAAATGTGCTGCGCAAAGCCAACGGCACATTCGAAATACATGTTCTTCAGCTAACTTGTTTTGCACTTGTGCACTACCCCAGAAAGGCCGCCTTCACGTTTACCTGGTTTCCAGCTGGTGAGCTCATGGACTGTTGCAGGGACGGAGTACCAGCGTAATGGGGGCTGACACGCCCCACAAGCTGGCTCGTGTACTTTTTGGGACTGCCGCCAAAGCCGGTCGTGCTATACGTACCACTCCCTGGGCCAACCCAAGCAAGCTTGACGCTTGGGACCAAGTCATACGGCACATCCAGAGACTGAGCAACCCCGGAATGCACCGGCGCCTGTGGTTTAAAAAGCCGGATTGGGGACTTAATGAGCGCGGACATGCACGAGGCGTCGTAAGCAGGTATGAGTGGCCCAACGGCAGGTTCGCGCATCCGTTACGGGGTTCCCAACCCGCCACCCGCGCCCGTCCACGCGCACCTGTGCCTCAGGCCGCCGGCTCTGTCTGCTCAGTCCTTTGGTATAAGC
The DNA here is from genome assembly GCA_019650235.1 of Volvox reticuliferus. Taxonomy (NCBI): domain Eukaryota; kingdom Viridiplantae; phylum Chlorophyta; class Chlorophyceae; order Chlamydomonadales; family Volvocaceae; genus Volvox; species Volvox reticuliferus. Next base: position 1,445,214 of record BNCP01000004.1, read on the forward strand.
ATTGGTATAAGCTGGTACGCTGCTTTTGTTGCGCCGCGTGCCACCAGGAAGCGTAATTAAAGCTTCGTCAAGTTCCCGTCGCGGAGAATGGACCACGGTGTTTGTTGGCATGCCATGGTTTTGGTTTGGGTATTTGTAATCACGTAACTTTGCCTAAAACGCAGGGCAAACGGATCCGTTTAGTCGTCTATCCAAAAGCTCAGAACTCGTGTGAATACGCACACATCTTCTTACGGGTTTGAGCGTCCGGGTCTCCGGTTCGAGGGCAGCGAGTATTTCCTTTAGGCTGGCATCCCAGCTAGTTGCAACCCCAGCGACGCCTGGCTGAAGTTGCGCTTCCTGCGGCGGAGCTGCAGAATTATGCAACCCAGCTGGACGCTGCATCTTGAACGCAGGGGGAATGCCGTTTGTAGAGTGTTGGGGTGCAGCACGGTAGTCGGTTGCCGGCCCATCGACACTGGCAAGGCCCGTGCCCTTAAGCGCCGTCGGCAACAAGCTCAACGCATACTTGTCTGCTGCAGTTAGAGCTAAATCAAGGATTCCCCTGCATGCAGAGGTAATTACACGTGGCAACACAAATCACCCTGCAGAGTTCCTCCTTCAGAATGTTACCATTCCCCTTAGACAACTTGGAAACAATCCTCCACTACTGCTACTTACCCAGAACGGTGCTTCGGTGGAGATTTGCCTGCACCGGGCCCATCCACCGAGTCCGCTTTATAGTGGGCTGCTCTGCGTCACATTAACAATATAGGCTCCTCTAAAGTTATAATTCATAACGCTAAAGCCTCGCAATCGCTCGGAGATGGATGTTCCACTTACCGAAGCATTTTCCTGCCTGACCTCAACCCAAAATGAACTTTACCAGTTCAAAGCTTATATTTTCGAACCAGAGACCTGGCAGAGTATGGAGTGCAATCACAGCATAATTTCGGGTGCCTTAGAAGTGGAGGTAAGTAACTGATTGCCCCATCCTTCCACATAATTGAAGCCTTAGGCTATGTAATTTGTCACCGAAAGTTAGATGGTGAAGAGTGCGACAGAGGACGCAAAAGATGAAACTTTCGAAGTGGGAGTACGGATATTGAGCTGTCGTTAGATAAAGGTCCAAACTCCAACCGAAATGATCGTTGGCAAAACGCTCTAAAGCGTCATTACTTAGGGTTAACATAAGCATGCTGGTTTCACTGGAAACGTATGCTTTTATGTATGCATAAATTATTCATCGTGTGGCGCATATGGAGGACCAGTCCGCTTGCCAGCTAGAAGAGCAGGATTTTGTCCTACTTCAAGCGTTATTAAATGGCGCTTTGTCGCGCACATCCACAGAATCTGTGCATGTCCAACGGGCAGTGGTAAGCTCCGGCATCTTTCAACCTTCGACGGTTGCTCTTTATGACGGTATTGTGCGGGTTATTTAAACAGGAAGCCGTCATTGCCATGCTGTCCGGAGGCACCCAGATTGACTTCCAGTTGAAGGCGCCGCGTCAAGCTCAACAGATCGACGACCTGATGCTTAGGTGAACCTCGGCAAAGCCCAGCTCAGTCCATTGCGTCATGCGAACTAGAGTATCACGGCGTCCAATTATGTAGGCGGCCTATTGTTGGGGAACCCTCCTCACTCATGGACCTTGGCGCACAGGTCAGTTCGTGAAACACCTTTGAAAAGTTGCGGCTGAGCCTCTCCGTATACGAACGAAAGCGCTCTGCCGCATTCGGTGTCGCTGTAGGTTTCCGAGGCCACTGAACGCGTGTCTACGCTCCGCCGACGTGCAGCACAAATTATTATGCCGGCTTTATCTGCCCAGCTGGAGGCCCTTCGACCTGTCCAGCTAAGTGGGGAAGTAACCCTTCTGACGCCAGGTGCGCGCCTACATTTTGTACGGCCACTGTAAAATTGAAGCTAATTCGGACGTGTTATGTAAATCAGGTCGGTCTGGCAGGAGTCCCAATATAGAGGCCGACGTGTTACGTGGTACCTCAAACGACAAGCTGCTTAAGGCCGTGGACAAGCTCCCAGCGCTTCGGTAAGCATAAATTACATCAAAAGTCCTCAAATTCATTACCCGCACATAATGTCTGATTTATCCTCATCTGCTTGGTTGCAGCGCACGCCTTGACGAGGTGACGAAGCGCATGGTCAACGTTATACGAGCAATTGAGGTGCAGACAATGTTGGCTAAAACAGAATCCACGCCGATCCGAGCCTTAACGCCTTCTAACTGTGACGCGGACCGCTTAATTAGCGTCATTGCCCGGGTGTCACGTCAATAACAGGAATGATCTGCCAGCTTACTATACTGGTGCACCAAGATTCCGCAAGAAAGCTTTTGCCTCGTCTGGCGTGCCAGTAAAAACGACTCTCCCGTTCTCCATGTAGCTTGCAGCGTCAGCAAATCGAAGCTCCTCAAACCTGGAAATTCGCAATGATGACTTCTAAATACACTGACTGGCACGCGTGGGCAACGGCGATGCACAGGATCAAGCAAGGTCGATTGGACATTCGCAAGCCCATTCACATTTTGTATCAGTACATCGGGCCATGAGCACTACACACCTGTGCGTCACCCAGATAGCCGTCACGTCGTGGTGGGCAGAGGCGATGCTACGAACTGCATGTAAAACACCGAATTGATCTTCCCGATCCAAGAATGTTGTTAGCTCATCTAGCAGCAGAAGCTTCGGGTTTTCGGCAAGTGCACCTGGTCGCAGGAGCAGGAGCATATGGTCAGTACATTCAGCCAGCTTCCATTCTAGTGATAGCCCCGAATGTTCTGTAATCGTATGTGACTCCGTGATCTGTCGACCCTACCGGCAATGGCCACACGCTGCCTCTGACCGCCAGACAAAGTATGCGTTGCTCTGTACATGAAGTCCTCCAAATTGACAAGGCGTAGTGCCGATTGCACAGCAGAGGATACCTCAACCTCGGTCAAGTTGTACCTGCTGGTTGAAGGAGAATGCGTCCTCTGGGGGTTATTTCGACTCCCAACGAATCACGCTTGCGACACAGCACGAGTGGAATCCATGCGAGCCTAAGAACTAAGGATAGCAACAAACCCCAAGTCTAAGCATATCATTTTTACATCCCTCGACATGTCTGGAAATACCCAGACGCAACCCCTGGCATGTGCACACCACCACGAAAGCCCACTCCTCGACAGCTCACCTCCCAAGGCCGAAGGCGACGTCCGCCGCTACGGTGGGCATGACAACCTGGTGATCTGGGTTTTGAAATACAAAACCACTGGGTTGATCTGTATGAACCAGGCCTCCATTCGGCACCAAGAGGCCACCAAGCACCTTCAATAACGTAGATTTCCCACAACCGTTGGGCCCCAGCAGCATATGCAGAGAGCCGCGCTTGACTTGGAGGTGCACACCATTCAACACAGGGCGCTTAGCGCCAGGCGGACCCAGTTGAAGCCGTAAGTCATGTACTATAACGGAATGCGGATCGGCCGTGCGACTAACAGCTACATGGGCTCCATTATTCGATTCATCCAGTTTATTTTTGCACGAAGTTCGGCAGATCCCCTTACGAAATCGCTGCCATGCAAGTGAACGCGTCCGCTGTGGTACAAGAGCTGCATTTTGGAGGGGGGGCACAATTCTAGCGTATCTACTGGCGAGTATTGAATCGGAGGACAATCCAAGCATTTAATGAACTTCTCCAATATTTATGGGACGTTGCAGTGCTGCCCAAATGGTCAGGACTGAGTAATCTATGCTTGCAACATTTTTACTCTAGGCAATGTAATATTTGTCAATTTTATGTATTGGTATCAAAGGGCGCCTGACGCAATCAATGTAGTACAACGGTGCTCCAAGCTCGGCCCGAAACCAGCGGCAAGGACATTCCTTGTTTGGTCGAGATATATATTTAGATGTATTTGTTTCCATTGCAAATTGCGCATACGTTTGCCGTGAAAATTAATCATGGCTGGCAAGGCGAAAGAGTCGGCTGTAGACTTGGCCAAATTCGTTGACAAAGGCGTGCGTGTCAAACTAGCTGGGGGCAGGGAAGGTAATCTATCACTGCATGGAATTTTATACCCGGGCATTTGTTTACGGTTGAAGGCTTTGCGCCGTCGCAGTGCAAGGGATCTTGAAGGGCTACGACCAACTGCTAAACCTGGTCCTTGACGAGGCTGTGGAGTACCTTAGAGGTACGAATATAAGTGAAGGATGAGTTTAGTTGCGGTGCTTACAGGATTTGGCAAACCCCGAACGTTAATGTGTCGTTACACAGACCCGGAGGACCCTCTCACGGTAACCGACGAGACACGTGCTCTTGGATTGCTGGTAAGGGCTGGGGTTGCACACATATTCGAGTTCCTGGGTAATAACTCTCACTATCACATTGCACTTTGCACACAGGTATGCCGAGGAACGGCTGTTATGTTAGTAGCACCTTCCACGGGTATGGAGGAAATTGCCAACCCTTTCCTACAAAAAGACAAGGAAGGAGACGACGCAGATGCCGCATAGCATACTGTACCTTGTATAGATTGGCCGTCGAACGGGAGCACAATGATATTGTCAAAATCAGGACACCGCTATTTCCAGCGCCTGTACGATAACAGCGTGCTCCTCTATACACATCCTATATACCAGCTGAGACACATTCGTCCAGATGGATTACCCTATCAATTCCTAGCTCCTATGATAATTAATTACCAATGCGGGATTATCAAGAATCGTCCTAAGTCCGTTCAGCCAATCATCACAGGGTCTTCATCGTCTTGGATAGGTAACTGATCTCCGAGGCTAACAACGTCCAGCACAGGGCTGCCACTCTCGCCACATTCGTCAAGGGCGTCGTCGCAACCGTTATGGTGGCTGACGCTCCCGACCTTTGAGCCCGCTGGACTGGATACGTGGTATCGGCTGCAAGCATACATCATTATGTGTTAATATAGTAGTGGCATGGCAACATAAGTAGGACGGTGGGGTAATCGCTCACCTGTTAGGCATGCGAGGTGACACGTTCGCTGACTCCGCTACGTACAGAGAACGATGATCGCTGCGGGTCCTGCGGTGGAAGGACAATATGTAACACGCTAAAATACGTGCAACATACACGAATAATGCACTCACATGATCTGGGACGACCGGGCTGAGTCAGGGGGGTTCCGAGCAAATAGGACCAGCCGACTGACGTCCGCGAGAGCGTGGTCGAGCCGTTCACATTTGGTTTTCCACGACTCGAGCTCGCGCTGACCTTGATCAAAGATAGCCTTTAAGACGTCGTGCTTCTGCAAGATTGAAAGATAGACATCGATGGAGGATTGCAACTGTGTTCGAGGAGAGATGACCGCTTTCAACTCCAAATCTATGAACACACCGTACCTTAGTGAGTTCCGCGTACCGATCCGTCTGTCTGTTGAGGCGCTCATTCATTTCAGCGATAGCAATCTGATTCGACGCCACAATCTGCTCCTCTCGGATCTGCATGCCAAGGTTTGTAAGAATAAATATGGCAGGTTTGCTCTGTGAAGGGTATCCGTGCTTGGACCCAACATGTTGCGCACAAACTGCAATTCTGTACCTTTTGATCTCGCAGCTGAGCGTTCAGCCGATCGATCTCGTTCCGCAGAGTGAAGTCCTTCTGTACCATTTCCTTATCACGCCTGCCGACATGTAAAGACGTTCCCACGTTAAGGAGGCTAGGTGCCCAAGGTAGGGGTGAATTTTCCGTGGCTCACGACTTCAAACCTGTACTCACGACTTCAAAGCACTGCTGCGCTTGTCTAATTCGTCCTTCAGCGTTTGCACCTCTCGTGAATGTTGCTCCTCAAGTTTGGAGATCTGCCGCTGGGAAGCTGCTGCAGTATCGGACATCTCCTTAAGGGCGCTGAACGTCCGGGCTTCCTCCTGGAGAGACATAAAGTTTGGAGAAGGGAACAGATATGATGACGTTTAGTTATCATACCGTATCCGTGTGCAAGGCAAACATTCAAAACCCTCACACCTGCTGGATTTGTTTACGCAGCTGCGTGATGCAGTCTTCGCTTGATATTAGTGCATCCCGCAATGTCGCCACATTAACCTGCTCAAGCCGAAGTTGCTCTGTTACGGAAGCCTTGACGGCCTCAAGCTCGGCAAACTGTGCCTCCAATCGCGCAAGGGCTGCAGTCCGATCCTGTCATGTGGTGAAATGCTGAATTCAGAGTTTTGCGAGCAAAAGCACAAGTTTAGCTAACCAACCTGCGACTCGGCGGCTTGCTTGGTTATTTGCAACTCGAGGTCGTCCTTAACTGCCTCTAATGCCTGCACCTGCACCTCAAGCTCCATCGTTCGCGTTTCCATGCCTGCTACCACGCCGCGAAGCTCAGCCGCCCGCTCCTCATTCGCCGCATTGTCTCCTTGCGCCGAGGATAGCTGAACACGCAAGTCCGCTACAGTTGCTTCTAGATGGGCAACCACACCTTCAGTCTTCTGGAGGGTCTCCTGCAGGTCGACGTTGACGGCTGCGCGGTCAGCAACAGCCCCCTCTAACGTGTGCGTGCGTGCGGTCCACTCCAGGACCTCCTGTTCAGCTAAGGCGGCACGCTGTTTCGCCTCGTCAATTGCTGCCGTGGAAGCATTCAGTTGCATAAGGAGATCTACATTCTCTTGGTTCTTGCGACTTAGAAGCTCAGCCTGCTCGCAACAGCGCTCCTCGGCGGCTGCTAGCTGCTCCTGCACCTGCGACAGACGCGTTGACAACGATGCTACCTCTGCTTCAGCTGCGCCGCAAGCCTCGACCCGAGCTGCCAGATTGCTTTCCAACGCTGCTAGACGCAGAAGCGCAGATGAACATTCATCTGTCTTCACCTTCAGCAGCTCGCCCACCTCATCCTCACACCGAACATGAACTGCCAGTTCATTACGTGTTGACAACAGCTCGAGTTGCAAGGACTCAATAGCATCACGTTCCTGCAAAACCTGAGCCTCGGCTGCACCGAGCTTGCATGTCAACTGCATTATTTCGTCAGATAACTCACTGCATGATGCTGCATTGTCGTGCTGCGTCTGCGCCAATTGCTCTTGGGCCTACAGGGTAGCACAGATTCATTGCACAGGGCGGCGACGAGATCCCTTAGGTCTACATTTAAATTACCGTAAGGCAGCAAGCATGCAGAGTAACGGCTATACTTGACCGAACGGCTTGCGCAACGAACGACCTGTACCTAAGATGTCAAGACTCCATACCTCAGCAAGCCTAGATTGCAGCAGCTGAACTTCACTCAGGGCGCCCTCCAGCTGCCGTTCCAAGGCTTCCATCCGAGACCCCTGATGACCAAGCTCCACCTGCTTATCGTCAATGTGGGCCTGCAGCTCCGATTCACGCGAAGACCGCTGGGTTATCTCCTCAGTTGCTGCTTGCAACTTAGCGGCGATGTCCGCCATATGCCGCTCAACCTGATCGGGACGCAAGGGGACAGGCGCCGAAATAAAGTCTAACCTTCACACAACATTTCCAGGAGCTCGTCACGCCCCTTACCGCTTCCCGTTCTTTCCGCTCACAGACGAGCTTCCGCTGAAGTTCGTCTATCTCCCCCAGGGCCTCCTGCAGATTTGCGTGCTGCAAAGCAAGCTGATCTTTCTGCTCCGTGATCTTAGCACCAGCTTGAGCGAAATTTTCTGCAAGCACACTGCAGCTCTCCTCCAAATCAGCCTTCTCCTTTAGTAGAGCTGCCAGCTGCGCTTCGAGCAATGTGCACTGCAGTACGCAGTCAAAACCGGGAGAGCGGGCCAATAGCTTCAGACCTGGGTCGTGTGCATCGAACTATTCATGACGTCTTTTGACACAAGTTAGTGCCTCGCACGTCCTTATCTCAAGACTCACCTTGGCGATTGCGTCGTCCCGTACGCTAAGGGTTGTCAGCAGTTCCTGCTTCAGCTGCATCCCGTTGTCTTTCTCAGCCTGCAGCTGGTACTCGACCAACTCTTGCTGCGCCTGGTCCAACTCCACACGCCGGTTTTGCGTCGTCGCATCCAAGGCCTCTAACTGCAGTACAGTGACGGACGTGCCTTGCTAGGGCCATTCGACATTGACACAAATCGCGGACGGTTAATCTCATGATACGCGTACCTGCTCGACGACTGTTGCTAGGGCACCAGCTCCACGGCTCCCGTCCATGCCGCTGATAGCCGCAAGACCAACTAGGCGCTGGTCGAGGAGCCGGTTCTCACGACGGGCCTGGTTGAGAGCGCTAACCATACGCTCTCGCTCCTGCTGCAGCTCCTCGCGCCGCTGACGCTCCCTGAAAATGCAATCGCACGACGACGGGGGTCAATCTTAAGCTAAGCCAGGGGATGTTTAGAGATTTGTACATGCAAGCGCCCAGTCAGAGAGAACTTATTATAAGTGCGTGGGATTCCCTAGCATAATGGGAATCTTACTCCTCTAAACGAGCCGTTAACTCCTCGTTGGCCTGCACCAGAGGCTCAGTTATTCCGGACCGCATGCCAGCCAGTTCCATGCGGAGGCGCTCGATCTCGCGCTGCATTGCGATGCGATCGCCCTGGACGGTCCAGTTGACTTTCGCCTCATTGCGGATGTGTTTTGTCTGCTTGGCGAAGCGAAGTGTGCTGAGCGTCTCATGCGCGCAGATCGAGCTGGGGCTGACGTTAGCGATTATTAGTGTCTTGGCGTTGCCGCCTAGCGATGACTGCACGGTTGAGAAATTTGAAGATATGTACGGGGTAAGTACAAGCATCATAATTTACGGGTATCAAAGGTTCGCTGCGTACCTGCAAGAGGAACGTCAGCTTAGAGTCGCGGTACGGGACGTGACCCCCACCGCCGTTCTTCTGCGACTTAACCAGTTCCGTGGTTACGCGACCGAGTGCTGTAAGCGACTTGTTGATGTGGCAAGCCTCCTTGAAGTGCTCACCCGCAGCATTGCTACCTCCATGGGCACCGCTAGCAATACGTTCACTGCCTGCGGCAACCAGGCAGGAAAGTTGCAGCTGCCATGCACCAAGAAGCGTTCAACCAAAGATATAACTATGGCAGATGTGAAGGGCACCGCGGTGCCAAACCTGCCTGCGAGATCGACGAGGTTCAGCTTAGCGTAAAAGCACTTGCTGATGCCGTTGCTGGTGACGGTTTTCTCCACCGTGCACATGAAGACCGAATGCGACCGGCTGGACTCTCTGTTCAGACGGGTTTCGCCGGTATGACGATTCTCTGCTCCCCGCAGAAGATGTTGGAGCATCTCATCCACTGTGGAACAAAACGTCACGGAAATCAGATCCTCGCATAGGCGCTCCCACGTGCCCCTTGCATCGATGCCATAGTACATAGCAAAACTGGGTGAGACGATATGTCAAGCAGCAATGAGGCAGGATACGCATAGAAAACGTTGATAGAATGGCCGGCACGAAATGGCTGTCACGAGCTCACAAACGACTCACCGTTCAGGGCTGGCGGCTCCGACAGCCCGTCGACATACGGTCCCTTCTCAGGATCTTCACGAATGGGGAGGTTATTGGCGCTGGGACATAATAGGTCCGCGATGGTTTCGTTGTAAATTTCCAAAAATGCACATCTGCAGTTATACTTGACGGTATCTGGACCCCGTGCATTTTCGTGGTCTGTAATCTTTATAAACAGGTACTCAAACACACGCGGCGCCAAACCCCGCTTCTCCGCACAGCTGATCTGGCCAATGACAGTGAAGGTCTTTCCCGCACCAGTCTGGCCATACGCGAAGATAGATGAGTTGTACCCGGCCAAGCAGTTATCCACCGCCACTTGCCCGGCCACTGACAAGGGAAGAGCCCAGCGATACGCACCACTTAGGACAGCGTCAGGTTTTGAGGGCAGTGACAGGGAGATCTTGGCTTGGTACGCCCCGGAAAGTATACGTTGTTAAATAATCTCGCCCGCAAAACATACACGCTGTGCAAGCAGTCCCGTAAGCCCACATTTTTTGCTTACGTTCAAACACGTCATGCTGCGGGGTCTCCTCGGGCAGCACCTGGTCGAACGTGAAGCTGTGGATAGTATTTTGCTTGTCCTTAACAGTCAGCTGCAAAGTGCGGCTGCCAATGACGGTCAAACACCCCTCGTGCTTATCTGCAAATCATGTTGCAAACGTCCATTAGCCATGTGTGTAGGGTTTCGGGAGGACGGGAGAACCCGCTCACCGTTCGCGAGCTCCTGCTGAGTCGGTGGGCGGACTCTCACAAACACCTGAACGAAGCAGAATATAAGCTTTCTCCGCAGTCGGACCTACGCTTAAGAGCCGAACATACCTGCACCGAGTCGTTCTCGAAGTCTTCAGTTCCATCGGCGTCACCATCGCCCGAGTAAACACTTGCCGGCTGGGATGGTGATTCCAGTCTCTGTTGAACCTCTGGACTGTCAGTTACTAGCGGTGGTGGCTTGCGAGTCGTGCCGGATGATTGTGATCGCTGCCACGTACCGAAACATAAGACACATTTAGTTTGGGGGAGAGGAAAGGGAGTTGGCCAGAGACAGGTTTCGGCAGGTAAATTGTATTCAACTCACTAGTCCGGATAAAGACGCAGGAACAGGTGTTTTGTCAGCCCTCCCCTTGTCCTGCAGAGTTGCACTCAAAGACTGCTTGGGCGGAGGAAGTCGCCGCGGGGTGAAGCCGTTATCTCCACCACGTAGCATTTTACTCCATGAATCCATGCTGCACCGTTGCTAGCGGCCGCGCGCAGCCAACTCGGCCGCGCGCGGGGTACAGACTCCGAGATGTAAGGATAGGACGTCTGTGAACAGATACAACCGAGTTTCGAAAAGATTGTCGAGAAATGAAGAGGTAGCTCTTAAACAAACATAAGAGCACTTTGCCTAGGAGAGCCTACAAGCTTTTAGTGATCTGTCTTTCTCTTTTCAATTCTGTGCAGTACTGCTACCCAGTGGATACCCTATCATGTTTTTAGTTCAGAGCATGTAATTATGTTAAAAATATTACAGAATGACGAAATGTACGCGAAACGGCAACACAACCCATCTCTATCTGTTACCCATGTACGAGTGCCAGTACGACATTGTAGAAATGCCAAAAAGCCCAATTGCACTCGCTAAACTGGCCTATTGCTTTACGAAGGTGCTCGCTGTTGAGGATTTCTTGCTCCACACTGCATAATGGAGTCCACTTTGATGAAGCGCGTCAGTGACGCCTCTTGCGCTGCTCGGTCCCTTGCTGGCAAGCGCAACCGGCGCATTGTGGCCGCAGCTGTACAGCAGGTACGTATGGTTAGATAGATGCGCGGGGATGGCCATCACGATAGTCTTCGCCTGGTTGTTGCGCCTCGTGGGCAGTTCTGTGATTACAGCGGTCTTGTGCGCGTTGACTGTGCCGCATCATCAGCATTATTCACTGAAGTAATATGAGTAAATCGCAGTCTGATGGGTTCGCCTGGGATGCTTGCTGGTACCTCGGAGAGTTGGAGGCTGATGGGTGGTCGTTACCTCGTCTTGTGCAAATGTTCCGCTGTGAAAGTATCAAACACGAAATTGCCTTATCCTGACCTTTTGCGTATATTTTCCCGTTTAATGTTCAGAATGTCAAGGAAACCCCAACCTTTACCAGTGCCGGGGCCCTCGAGGAAGTTTACATCGGCTTTGAGAAGGAGGACGGTTACGGCTCACGCGAGGGGCGCAAGGGTCGCGTGATTCGGGATGATCCTCGCAAGTATCCAAGCCGTGACCAGTGGGGCACTGGTGGTTGGGCTGGTGGTGAGGCCGGTCTCTGGAAGCTGCGGGAGCAAGTGCAGGTGCGTGCCTTTTCAGTATTCAAAACTTAAGCGGCATGTGCTATGCGTTATCTGCGGACGATATTATTGCGTGATCCCGTACTGCAAATGTTTTAACTTTTCAGAAGGAAAAGGTGGTAAAGCAGCCAACGAAGCCGGCCTCTAAGGCGACAGCATCCTCGATTACGGCTAACCCACCCCCTGGAAAGGCGGCGATCTATGTGGGCTTCAACAAGGAGTAAGTAACATGTCAGAAATCTTTCGCCCGACTGATTTCAATCATTGACCAAGGTGGCTTGCATGGAAAATGTAGTGAACTGGATCTCAGGAAGAGCGGAGCCAAGGGCCGTGTCGTCATTGACGGTAAGTCCCAGTGAGGGTCAGTGCCAGTCTTTAATGTCACAATCCATGGGGCTTCAATTTTTTTTAATACAATCGTCTTCACTCGTTCGCAGATCCACGCAAGTACCCTGGAAAGGATGACATCGGTCCTTTGGGTAAGAGGCAGAATACGGCGCGGGGGCATGGTGTGAATTGTTACCGTGCTGGACCCGCAGGTCCTCATCTCTCTTAGAGCATCCTTTGGGCCACTTGCCCTAAATTGGCTAGTCGGTAATCCTGCATATTCCTCTCGTGTTCACAATTACCTGCAGCTGGCGTCGCCGGTGGCTTTGCTGGTGGTGAGGCTGGTTTAAAGCAGTTTGTGGCAACCGGTGATGTTAAGCTTCGCAGGCCAGGCGAGCCGGGCCCAAAACAGTTCTCCCCGCTGACCCTCGCTGGCCTGATTGCTTTGGCTGGCGCTGTGGGGGGCATCGTGCTGGACCTGGTAACCAACGCGGGTGAGAACGCTGTGACCACCGTATTGCTGCAGGTGCGCGGCTGAAGCTGCGCGCAGGCATGAGTGCTGTTTATTTGCTGTACCGCCGCAACGTGGTCGTTGCCAATTCACGTGTGCAAGGCCTGTGGAAGGTTTGACCGCATGTTGGCATTTGTCATTCGTGTTTTACATCTTCTATGTTCTGTTCCTTCGCAGGCAGCAATTGATAAAAACACCAAGTTGCTTATAGCCTCCGCTCTGGGACTTGTTGGCGTCTCGGGGCTTATTATCGCAGCTGTAGCTGTCGTCCGCTCGTTACAAGAGAGAGTCCAAGAGTCGGCGAAGGATGCTTTTGTTTCAGCGGCTTTTATGTTGGTGGTTTTCCTTATTGCGAAGAGCATATTGGAGGACCATTAGTTGTTTGGGGGCATTGGTTGCAATTTTGCATTACTTAAGGTTCCAAGTCTGCAAGGACATGGACATGTATGTGGGACTTCCAGCTGTACTCGCGGACGTTCCCACTGCCTTTTTGCCCATTGTTGACACACAAATGGTAAGATGACATTATTTGCGACGAACACGTGAGATGCTGCGCGATATGCGGGGCACACCAGTGAGATTGCCGAGTGTTGAGAGTCTTAATTTGCGTAGTTCACATCTAATGTCAATTTTGTCGAGGAGGAATGCGTGATCATCGAAACTGTAATTGAAGCTTCCTCGGACTGGTACCTACTAGTAAGTCCGATGAAAATTGCTTGTGTGTTAATTTTCAAGAGAGGTGGCCCGTAATGTCTAATTGTTTGGATGGGTTGTGCCGGTCGTATGCGCAACTAACTGTGAGGCAGGAGCTTGCGTCCCGTTGTCGACTTTGCATGGGAGATTTACCGCCGTGCGTCGTTGGTAGCACACACCCTTCGGACTGATGAAGCTGCGTCTGGCATTCAGCATAGGGGGGTAACAGATCACTGAACTCTCTTTGGCGGGGCTGTTCTGTGACACCTGTCTCTGTTCCGCGACACAAACGGCACTGACAGCTGCCGTGTAAGTTTTGGCTCCGCGACCGTCGCTTCATTGCAAGCAGAGCAGATCGAAGCACTATCACCCCGAACGAATAGTCTAAGCCTATCCAAAACCAGTAATCGTGACCGCGATTGGAGGAGAATCGAGGAATGAAGGGCTGCTCTTGCGAGCAAGAGGGCTGACTGCTAGGACTAAACATGTCGTCGACGACTTGTAGCCGTTAATCTGGGGCTGTGGCGGAAAGAAAAGAACGTGTTGAGAATGAGCGACACACGCAGATATACCAGGGTATACCAGGGAAATGAGTCAGAAGTAATACGGCGGGGGCCGGACGGTTTCCTTCCTAACGGGACGAAACGTTGCATTGTGACAGCTAATCTTTTTTCCGTGGCTACCTGGGGTTTCTACACTATGAGCAGGAACAGAGTGGCCCCTATTTTCCGGGTGGTGTATTAAAGTCATTATTCTCGCGACCTAATGTTGTAAAATAATATTTTGGTCCTAATATTTGTATATATATTATACATATATATATGTGTGTGTGTCCAGTAGTTCGGGCCTGAACTGTGAGGTCGCAAGTGAGGTCATTCTTTGGCGGTTAGGCCTCTAAACCGATTTCAACTGTCGAGATTGCATACCTTTGACTTGAGCGTTACGACGAATTATTCGTCGCGTAGCCGTTGTTTAATGCCTCCAGGTGCAACCCAGTGTCATAAGAGCAGGCTATCATCTCCTATGGCTTTATTAGGGTTTTGCCTTGCTCTCGCGTGGTCTATTATCCGTTTGAGCTCGGCGTTCCATCCCCTCCGTATGAGTGCGCATATGGTTAGGCAGCGCAAATTGAACAAATGATATTAAACGGAAAATTCAAGCTCATGCGTGCAATAGTGCAAGCACTATTCTGTTATCTTATAACCAGCTAGCATATGGTACGAATACTTTTCGGCGGCACATATATATTTGAATTGGATAAAATCTAAACAAATCATAAAGTTAACGGCGAATTGATATGTTGGTGATATATCGATTAAGACGGCCTCAAAGTCATACATACCGAGTGGCACATTTAGTGGTCGTCAAAGTGCACGGCCATATTAAACTCCAACCCTATTTCGTGGCTGTCCAGTGTATGAACATCCGACCTGACTTTTGCGGATACGTTGCTACGACGTCGGTGCTCGGCTCTTCTGTAGGACGTCGCGAAGTTTAACCTAAGGAACTATGGAGGAGGAAGAGGCCTTTATCGTTCTTAAGCGACATGTAAATTTACTACGTAACGGAGTTGGCAGCAGTACTGGCACAATCAACCCAATCACGTAGCTGACGCAGCTAAGTTAAGAAGTGACGCGGACCGCGTCCGATGTATGCAGGTATCTGTGCCGAAACATGTTTTCTTGTCTGAGCCATGTCATCTGCGCGCTCTGGCATCGGATCTTACGGCGGCATTTGAAGTTGAGCGGACGCGTGGTGCGATATTGAACAACCGTCAGGACATCATTTCATTCAAGCGCCTCAATGATCGGGTGGTTGATCTGCTCAAGGTGATTAAGATATGACTAGTGATTATATGAAATATATATAGTCAAGCCGTAGACTAAGGGTCCATTTCGAGAGCCTGTCGCCTCCTGACCGCGAGCGCGGGCATTTTATTTCTGCATAACGCCTACTGCCTGCTGCCAGGACCGCATGAATACTCAAGTTGTTTTGACAAGTGCGCGACAGTGCTTGCTTTGCAGGGGTACAGCTTGGCAGGAAACGGCGACTGGCGCCAGTATGCCGCGTGGAACGATCAGAGCTACCTGCGTCACTTGCTTTTGGCGACAGAGGAATTTGAAATTATGGTATGGATTAACATGATCCGATCGGCGAAACAACTAGTTGCTGTAACATGCTGTGGCCGTTACTGATTCGACACCGTCAATCTGTGCCTGATCTGTGCTGCTTGTTTAACACTGTAGACATCCTTGATTACCATGTGTATATGTATGGCGTCCCCTACTGCAGTTGCTTTGCTGGCGACCTGGCCAAACGAGTCGCGTACACACGCACGCTGATAGGTACAGACCATGGTTCCATTCTCGCGCTTCTGAGCATAGCTGTCGCCTCCCTAGTTGGCACATGTGACCCAAACCTCTTAATTACTTCCAACTTGGATTTGTTGCGACCTCTCTCATACCCATTCATTTTACCTTGGCCGGCTGCAATGAAGTTCCTACCATTTGCACCGTATGATATGCCACTACAGCCACTGCTGGTTCGCGGTATTGGCGGGTGAGGTCCGCGAAACGCAGTATCGCCCTTTTGCTGGGGAGGAGGGAGTTTCGGAAGCCTCATTGAATGCTGCTGGCGGTGCCATGGACCTCGTGCCGACTAAGATAATAAATAACTCGGTGGGTTTCAGTGGCCGGTATAACGCAGTAACTTAACATTTAGTTTGGCACAGGACTGGCAGCTAACGCGCAATATCGTGCTTATTGTATTATCAATTGCTGGAGTACCCAAAGAGCAGTAACATCTATGGCTGCATCATACCACATAAGATATGCAACAAACCCACATTGGCCCCGAATGGTCATCGGCGGCTTCCCCCAGGTCGGCGACGTGGGCTACATCAACGACCGTATCGCCATGCACTCGGTGGGCTGCTGCCCGAGTGAGCGACCGAACCCGAGGCAGGAAGTAACGTCCCCGGAGGAAAATGGCATGCGGACAGCATTAGCTTGTACCCTGCATATCTACAGTCCGCCCATCCGCAGTGCCAAGGCGCTGGAGGACGGCAAGTTTATGGCCTGCATCCCGGGCTTCTTCTCGCGCCATTGTATTTTGACAGGTTCAGACCCAATCAAACACGCCGCCATCGCCACGGCGTAGCTTCTTCAGTGACATAAGGTTATAAGAATACAGCGAAAACGGGGAATGACGCTCCGCAGTGGTCTGCAAAGGGGCTTCCCATACGTCCAGCCCAGGAACGATAATTAGAACAGGAATACTACCGGCGGGCTTATCAGAGCGCATTCTTACGCCAGTTGCACTTGCTTTGCAGTTGTTTAGTTTCAGGAAATTTAGAGCGCATGCTTTTATATTGCATTACGGAAACCATGTGACTTTGCATCCTTGCAGACGCCCTCAGTATTTATCTTTGGGACATCAGGTTATGACCCTGTCCATTCTGGGCTTGCGGTGTTGCAATTTGTATATACAGTCATTTGCACCAAGCATCTCGAGAACCGCCGTAAAGGAAAAGTGTTGTGACTTCGCAGTTGGGTGAATTTGAAAACACCTGGCAATGTACGATATAGTCTTTGGTGTGGAATGTCCCATCATGCTTACGGTGTACATGTCCTACCGGTGCTATGTAATTTAGGACTAGGAACCCCCCTGGGTAGGACAAGCTATAATGACGTAGAGACTAAGTGGTGCTGCGAGGCTACCATACGGCGCATACGGTTGTACACTAGATGTCGTGTCCATGTAGTTCCATGAGGTTCCATGCGCTTATCCTTGTTGCAGTCTAAAATCACGATTCAGGCTTGGGTGGGTGATGCGATAACGATATTTGATTTCGCTAAGAGGGAGAGTTCGGTCGCGTCTTATAAATGGCTGCCTCGTCTAGTAAAATTGTCTGCCTGATAAAAGGGTTAGGTGTGAGCGTTTGAGAATATGGTAAATGTTCGGCTGCAAGTTCGGAAGTGACATGTTGCCATGAGTAGTTGGGAGTGTGTTTGTTTCGCACCTCCACTGGCTTTTGGATGGTAGATGTTCGTAAAGACATTAGACTAGGTGGAGAAGTGCAATACGGACGTTCATCTGATATCTACTAGATGTATTTTGCCAACGGCTATAACCCCCCCTTTCCTTGCGTGCCGGCCGGTGTCTCTCCCGACGACATGTAAAATAAGAGCGACAAAGGCCAACTACTACGGCATTAAAACAGCGTGTAAGTTTGAGTATGAGTTCTGAGCTTACGAGGAAAAGAAGGGGGTTTTGCGAGATACGTCAGAACATGGGGCCGTGTAGCTCGTGTTACTCGTGGTTGGACACGAGAACTTCTGTGCTTACCTATTGGAGACCATCCTTGTTTACGCCATGGGCCGTGCTGGCAGTGGATATTTAACTAGGCCATTTGGTTACGTTTCGTTGTATGTGCGTCCTTGCAGTCTCCTACCCTATAACGTTTGTTAACCTCCCAGTGCGGCGAAAAAGAGGTACAGGTTAGGAGACTGGACGCCGACAAATGAACGGGCCCTAATTAGCCCTAATGCACAATATAACAAGCAGCATACCTGAACAATTTATATGCAAGTGCATTAGGGCTAATTAGAGCCTATTAATCAGCGCCGGTAGCCAGTCTGATGCAAGTTGCCTGGACAGTTTATCAATATGATACACTCACTCAGATATTCAATAAGATTCGATAAGATTTACATCAATTACCGATACTCAGCATTCTCACAGCTTTCAACTAACCGTGAAGACCTGTATTCCGAGCCATCCAACATAAGCACATCGCGAGGCCACATCAGAACATTAAACGCTGCAGGATTTCCTTACCACGAACTTCAGCATACACCATCATTAAGTTAAACATGAACACCATAAACACTCAATCTAAACACCTTCACATCACGTACGACAATCACCAAATGTTTAACGGTGATGTAAAAGAACCTAACCGTGTACCTGCCAAACTCGATCAATCTGTCACTATGGGCAGTACGCATTCTTCAACGCCATTCCGTTAAGTGCGGGCGGCATGCCGACAGCGTCACAACAGCCCAAGCAGATGTGGTAAGTGCCCGCCGTACTTTTTGCCAATTGGAGCCCAATCGGCAAGCAGTACCATCCTCGAGCACTGACCATGCCTGTACACTGATGAATGAGGAACGAACGCTCCTAGTATATCCGCACCTAGATCAAACCCAAGAGCGTGAGACCAACCACCATTAGCAAAGCACGGCTCGGCCGATTGCCATGGGTACCCTTGCATAAACGGCATAGCTTGGCTTTAAGACACCTGCCGAACCTTGCGGAAGATTATAGACTGAGACTTACAAACCGGCCTCTAGCTTGCCAACGCAAAAAACGAGGTACACAACCGGAACCAAAATTCCAACGGCGAGCACGTCTTGAAGTCCATCACGACAACACGCCAATGAACACATGAAATGTCCACATTTGCCAGCACCCGGTGACGACTCAACACACACTACCGGTTCCAGCATCTGTGCAGCAAAGGGCACTCTGATCCCCTGGCTGAATTGGTGGCTACGCCACAAAGCTTCACGCCCCTCTTTTAAGTCAAGAAGGCACCTCCGTAACGCATCAAAATCGGAGAGCGAGCGAGCCATGCGATCCAGTACTAGCTTTCAAAAAGTGCATTTCCTATCACTAGCAACAAACCACGCAAAAGTGACACTGCACCGCTAGATAAATCTTATGAGCGCACGCGGAACAAGAGCAGCACAAACATGCAGCATGACGGGAAACTAAATAGGCGGCTGATAGTGTTCAATGATATAGGGCAAAGACGTTGCTCGGGTGCGAAGATTTCCCAGCATGTTCTGTAAGCTCCTGTCCAGATATCATAATGCATTTTACGGCGGCTTCATTCTACACCACTAACTAATCCCGTCGCTGCGCAGCCCATCCGTCCCAAATCCGGCCGGGATAGGCTCCAACCGCACCGCAGGTGAGCTGTTCGCATGAGCGCAGCTATGATCTTTACCGTGGAACGAATGTCCCCGCCTCACTTGCTCCTGAATACGCTAGATGGCGACGCTCCCCAGGCACTGTCACTCTCCGTACTACTGCCGGGTGCGTTCTCACTGTGCTTCCTGCACAGGCTGGCCAGGCCGCCCGGCCTTATGCTCGGCCATGCATCACTCCGCTCGTGTATCGCCCGCGCCAGCACTTTGCCGCTGACGTCCACGTCGAAACCCCGCACGACTAAAATGGGGTCGTGATGTGCTTGAGTATTATCACAGCCGTGGACCTGCCCTTCCAGCCTGACCTGCGCATCATGATCTCCAGCGCAAGACTCCGACATTGTCTCTATCACCGCCGCAACATTTTGCGGCGCTGGCGGCTGCATCTCACCCGCTTGGGAGGTAAAGCGGCATGCTGTGGGTTTGCCGCAGCACTCCGAGGACTCCAACGGCAAATCATGACTTGCATTCATCAATTCTCCTCGTTGTCTCCCCGAAGACTGTATCTGCTCCTTCCTAAAGTGCTGCTGTTGCAATCGATTCAAATCTACCCCCGTCCGGTGCCCCTTAACAAATGCCCACCGGGCCAACAGCGCCGAAGTGCGGCGCCACGGAGGCACATCGATGCCCTGGCTGGTGAAGTTCAGAGAAATAGCAGATGCCATGGATATGACCAGTTGATGCAGGCGGACCAAACAGCCGATGAAAAGGTCAGGGATAGCGGCTGCCAGGGTGCGCTGGTAGGCGGGAGTGCTGGGTGCTACCAAAAGGTGCTCCCGAAGCGCCCCGTCAACCACCACCACCTCCTCCGTTTCGTCTGAGAGGGAGCGATCAGGATAGTTCATGCGGTCACAAAGTGTGGCAAAAATTGGGACTGATTGTCAAAGAGCTACAATTCCCCACCAAATACACGGAGCAGAAAGTCCGCAAGACAAATCTCGCACATACCGCGCTTAATAAGCACCGTCATTGTAATTGGGCGATAGGATGCCGCTACTGCGAAACCCTTACCTGAGGTCACCACCAGGTACGGAGCGCTGATGGATCTGGCGAAGAACGACGTTCGAGCATGCGGCTTTCGAGGATGCATTATTGCCGTCTGAAGGCCCTGCTGCATGAGTACGCTGGCCATAGACTGCAAATCGGCGCACCGTGGACGCGCATGGTTGTCCAACAGAAGCTCTCGGACCTGAAGCAATCCCAAGGAGGACCGTAACTCAAAGATGACTGTCTTCTCTGGAGAAATCAACCTGTAATAGCTTACCTTACGCTCCAGCGCAGCACGTACGGAGCCCGCAGAGGGCTGGAACGGAACACACACCACTCGCCGAAACGCCCCCGCAGGTTGAACAGAAGGCGATGCAAGGTCGTCGAGGATAAACTGCAAAAAATAAAAACAAGGAGCGAAGCAGTGGTGCTGGCTCAGTTTCTTCGACAGGACTCAATTTTTGGCTCTAAGACAAATGGAAGATGTCCTTTTGCTGGCTACATTTGACAAACATGGGTTTCACGATGCTTAAATGTGGCCGGACTGTCGTAAAGAGGTTAGCTTCCCGGGAGTTACAAACCTGTAATGGCGAGCATGCAGTCGATGTCTTGCTGGCAGAAGTTGGCAAATTATTACCATCTATTGATTTCCATTGGCTGAGAAACTCAAAATGCCCAGACGGTGACTTTGCGGCCGCATCCTCGTGAGCGTCAGCTCTGCCATTGCATACTACACCATAAAAGTTTTGCCTCCTACCACAAGCTCTCTGACCACCTACTCGAAATAACTGCATCGAACAAGGTTTATTGTTATGGCGGCGGATCCCCAAGTTCCCGTGCGAACACTGCCAAGTGACTTTAAGTCACCAGGAGCTTTAATATATGGCACTGATGTCTAGTGGATTGGATATTGTCTATTCTCTGTATAATGACAGCAGGTGACGGCCGCCTCAGATACGCCGTACCAAGATATTTTGCGCCACATCACCACTTGAAAGTCATCCTTAATGAATACCTATCCTCCTATATAGTTTCAATGCCTAGTGATACCAGGGATACTAGGGATACTAGACGTTACAATTCCGGAGACATCGGCGCAAAGAAATATCTAACTTGGATATCTAGGCAGCGTCTGGAAACGAAAAGGGAAACGACGCCTGACGAGTATATTGTTGGCTTAAAAAAGTGTAAATGCCGGACCTTTCTCATCCCAGGCTGTAATGGACGAAATGGCCTGAACGGCAGCGGATTACTTGCGATGGCCGTGCGTGCCCTTTGGGATTGTTATTTTCAGAAATGTGAAAATATTACTTCTAAGTGAGGGCGGTTGCACCAGCCGGTTCGAAACCCAAAACACCCGGTTTCCTGCAGAGTTTGTGCGTAACCACACAGCTTTAACGTGCGTAACTTAAAATTATTACAATTCCCTGAGCACAAATTGATTTGATGCTTCTAACAGCGCTGGATGCGCGTCTAGCGTTGGCGGTAACATAGCTTCTCAAGGTGATACGCTGAGGTACGCTGCCAAATAAGGCGTCCGATATGCATTTGCTGTCGAGCCCAGTATTCTTCTGTAAAGGGGAACCCTTGGCCATGCCGATGGACCGTAGGCCATCATGTCGTCGCGCCGTGTGGAATTTGCATCTTAATAATAATTTCAAAACTCCCGTCCGGACTAACCTTCCGATTTCCAACATACTCCAAGCCACCATCATATTCAGGCGCCCGTTATCGTTAACCAAAATAAATGACCGGAATAAGCACCCGTTACGTGGAATCAACACATGCCCCATGACGGCGAAACCGTGCAGCCCGCTACATTGCAGTTGAGTGCGAACATGAGACATGCCACTGGTGCTCATTGCAAAAAATGGCTGTGCGCTATACAACGTGAATACATCGGCCTGACGACGTCTCCTTCAGCGGCCTGAAGAACTTAGCCTTGTGGGAGCCCCTTTGTGCAGACATGTCAAGGTCGTACGCGTTATCCGATTGGATCTTGCCCGTGTGGACGTCAGGGCTTAGGATGAACATGCGAACATTTGAAAATGATAGCTTATGTGACTTTCCCGCTGACATGACAGTTGTCATGCAGGCAATATTCTTTTCTCATCTAGATGCCCAGCAGCTGGATAGGTGTCACTGCCTGCCAGATATGAAGGTCGGGGCCTATATGTACATGTGTATAGAGAGCGTTTATATGTAGGGTTATAAAGACGCTGGCTTCTCGATGCGAGAAGTCTGGTGATTGGACGAAGTGACTTAAGTACATCTTGTTCGTCTGTGCCATAAGATGGCGTGGAAATTAGTCCCAGGTCACAACCGTTCCTAGCTATTTACCGTGTTGTGACCTTCGATCATCATTTTTGTTCCCCACCACCACACGGTAGAGCACCCACACGGTAGAGCAGCAAGCTGAGGCTGGGTAGGTGTCGATGGCAGTGAGTGTTTGGGTTTAGGTCTACCCAAGCACTCTAGTGTTATGACATTGTAACTGCATGGGACATATCTCCCTGGCAGAGCTGAGTGTGGCTCCCAATCCGGCCGGCGGTCCCCCTACGCCCGTACGGGGAGGGGCGTTGTTGCCTCGGCCCGCTCTCTGCTATGGTACAGAGTTGTGCCTAGCATCTATCCCTTTTCCCATACTGTATCTCTCGTCCGTGAGACCGGAGCGGTCTTGCCTTGGAGCCCTATCCAGATTGCTGGTTCGGTCGTTGCTAAATGGGTGTTTTAGCTCTGTATTCCAAACTACAGGCTCAGTAGAGAGGTCAAACGTCGCAAGCACCACCCTCACAGCTTCGGCTCAAGCGGACAAAGTCGTGTGTCTGGCTGCCAACAGTACTATCACGGGCACATCGAGTAAAGATACCTTCGCTACCTTGCGATCGAAAGAAAGCTTGCACGTAAGGCGACCAGATATTTCCACTAGCCACGAGATTTGGCTTCAAGGGATAACTTAAGTCTCACTGAAGGCGCCTAATGTGCCGTTATTGTCTACCGTAAAGGGAATCATACGTTGATATTCAGCTCATAGTCTATTACTTATAATGGCGGTGCCTTTCATATGCTTTTCATTGCCAGTACGTAAGTACATGCGTTCCATATGTGCACATTCGGCTTAGTAAACCCCAGTTCGCGAGCACCGTTTACATTGGGATCGTTCATACAATAAAATTTTGGAAACCAAAAACATTTGATCAAGTGTTATTTGCATGAAAAATAAACATCATCATCAAAAGCCCTGCCGAATGGCTGAACCTAGCAGCTCCGACAGCAGCTCCGACACAAGTTGGAATCTGGCATGCAACTTAAATTCCTATTCACAGATTCCACTTATTAAGGTCAATGAAAGGGGCAGTTAGTGTCAATATTGAAAGGATCCAAGTCACGTTTTCCATGCGCAGATTCTTTGGATTTGAAGTACGAGTGACACGTACAGTAGGACCTTATGGTCTCGTGCGTGCACTGACCGTGTCGATTTCCCCAAAATAATTTCTGAATACTACTCTCTGAGTTGTGTCATATGAGTAAGTCGTAGCGGCAACAGCTTTAGTAACCCCAACTCGCCGCAATTTTTTCGGCTGGGTTTGGTAGAGTCTCGGACAAGGTAAGGCGGATTTTCTGATAGAAGCCTTTCAAGTAGTGGAGTAAATGGGTACGGAGACGGAGAAGGAGAAGGAAACTGTGGAAGTCAGTCTGGACCATGAGGGAGAAGGACCACGGACTGACTTCACGCCCAGTGAAGGTCTATCATCAACGGGTAAAGCTTTAAGCTGTCCTCGAAGATCCCGGGGATTGCAACTTACTGACGACATGCGGAACGTTACAAACCCTCTCGCTCGCAGAGGCTGCTGAGCTCCTTCACGTTCACGGTCGTAATGAACTTGAAGAAAAGGTTACACCTAGCTGGGTCATTTTTGTCAAGCAGGTGCGACTGTTGCAAGCATGTTGGCGTAAAATGCATAATATCTCGTTTCACCCGTATGGGCAAGGAGGTTCGATGTATTGCCTCTTCCTTAATGAGCTGAAAGCTTTTGGATAGCAATGGAGGTGTCGGGTTGCTAGTCAGTTCCGGGGACGTTGACGCCTTGGCTTTTGCGTTCACTAGTACGCTATGCGAGTGCGACAAATTATCCTTACAGTATTTGCATGAGAAGAATGGTTTTGTAGAGGATTCGCTGAAGGCGTTGAACCATGCTGTTGCCCCTTGCCTATCGCCTTCTGTTTTGATTCTGCAAGTATTCTCACCTATCCTTGCCCTTTCGTACCCCCGTAGCTATACCAGCCGATGCCTATCATGGTGAGTTGGCTGCAAGGCGTCATAAATTACCTTTAGCCCGGTATATGACATGCAAGCCTCTTTGTGAAAAGGCACTCTTGAAATGGCAAAATATCGAAATGCTTGTTGGTATTGTTTCCGTGTTCAGCGGCCCTGAAGGTGACGGAGAGTGTCTTGCGGTGCTTTACGTAGATTTGGATTGCCGCCATAATTGAGGCCGCCATACAAAATTGGCCTGATTTCGGCATTCTTTTGGGCATCCAGTTCATCAACGCCACGCTTGGCTGGTAAGTTCGTGTTCCGTGCCTACCGTACGCGTTTCACACGAAGTTGCAATGCTCCGCGTGCGTACCAAGTTCTGAGGAAGGGTTCTCACCTAATTCCATTAGGTGACGTTCCTTACGAGGTTCCATCTGGCGTCCGTCCGACATTGGCGTTCTTCCATTAGCCGTCAAGCTCAACACTAATCCAAGCACGTCACAAACCCGCATTAACCCTTCCCTTACCCTGCGCTTCGCCGTTTCCCGCCCAGGTACGAGACCACTAAGGCGGGCAATGCGGTGGCCGCTCTGAAGGCCTCCCTCAAGCCGCAAGCCACCGCCAAACGCGACGGCAAATGGGTCAATCTGGATGCAGCATTGCTCGTCCCGGGTGACATGGTCCTGCTAGCCTCCGGATCAAACGTTCCTGCAGACTGTCTCATCAACCATGGCACGGTCGACGTGGATCAGGCGGCCCTTACTGGCGAGTCCTTGCCCGTGACGATGCACAAGGGCGACAGTGCGAAGATGGGCTCTACGGTCGTGCGCGGCGAGACAGAGGCGACTGTAGAGGTGCGGCGGATTTTTGAATGGAGATAGCTATATGCCATGACAAAAGAGCGCGTGCTCGTTGCTTGCACACGCACACTCTTTTGCCATGGAGCCTTGCACGCAACCTGGTCGCATGCGAGTGGGACAATCCAACCCCCTGACGACAAACCGCCGATGCTCTTTCTGTTACCCCCAGTTCACCGGCAAGAATACATTCTTCGGCAAGACAGCCGCCATGCTGCAGCAGGGCGGCGACGAGCTCGGCCACCTTCAAAAAATTTTGCTGAAGATTATGTTTGTGCTGGTTGTCACTTCATTCGTACTGTGTTTCACTGCTTTTGGCTTCCTGCTGGGTAAGGGCGAGGTATTCAAGGAGGCTCTGAGCTTCACGGTGGTTCTTCTCGTCGCTTCCATCCCCATCGCCATCGAGATCGTGTGCACCACCACATTGGCGCTGGGCTCGCGCCAGCTATCGGCGCATGGGGCCATTGTGACCCGTCTGGCGGCGATTGAGGACATGGCGGGCATGAACATGCTCTGCTCCGATAAGACGGGAACTCTCACTCTCAACAAGATGGTTATCCAGGTCGGAGGGCGGGGGGAAATAGGGAATGTGGAAAAGGAACTGGAATTCTGCTTATGACTGTAATGCGGAAGTGCGGGTTTTGTTGTGTCGGCTGTCAGACCATGTAAGGCCCAATGCAGCGTCGGGGTCTTGTTGCATGGGAGGGGAAGTTCATCCTTCTTAGGCAAGGCTCGGCATGTAATAAGCGGGCACAGAGGCTAATCGTATCTCCCTGCCCGCAGGAGGACACTCCAACCTATTTGCCGGGACTGGATCAGGCTAGGTTGTTGAATCTGGCTGCCCTGGCTGCCAAGTGGAAGGAGCCACCTCGTGATGCACTGGACACTCTGGTACTGGCGTGCGAGCAGCAGGACCTTTCGAGGTTGGCAGTGTACGAGCAGATCGACTACATGCCTTTTGACCCCACCATTAAGCGGACAGAGGGCACCATTCGCGACACGTCCACCGGCAAGATCTTCAAGGTGGATGGGTTAGGGAGGGTAACGGGCTGTGGTGCTTGTGTGGGCGACAAGTGCGCATGAGGACGTGCAGCGAGCGGGTGGATCCTCCGCTTCAACGAGTGATAACTGGTTTGTAATTTCTGTCCTCTTGCAATGCCCCCTGTCTCAAGCACACAGCCTGCCTGAGATCGTTATTGTTGTCAAAACAATGTATATGTTTCCTGTCCAGGTGACCAAGGGTGCACCTCACATTATCCTCAAGCTCTGCAAAGACAGCCGGGTGCATCACCTGGTGGAGGAGACCGTGTCGGCATTCGGGTTGCGAGGCATCCGCTGCTTGGCTATTGCACGGACTATCGAGGATGGTGAGTGAAGCTCGTTGGCAGGGTCAGAATGTACTTCCATGATAACTGCATGCTCGAGGTGCTCATTTACGTCTATGGCTTCATATAGCGATTAGACCTTCCTTAATCAAGGATGTGACCCTTGACAGCGGTACCTGTAATGGCTATAATGGCTCTACTGTGTCGATCGGCCGACTCACGACATCTAAGTGTTGATTGTGGGATGATTTCCGCTTAGGCGCTTAGTTTTCACCATAAGCCTCGCTCCCACAGATGAAACTTGGCACATGGCTGGTCTGCTCACATTTCTGGATCCGCCGCGGCCAGACACTAAGGACACTATCCATAAGGCCATGGCCTTCGGTGTGGACGTCAAGATGATTACGGGCGATAACCTTCTGATCGCCAAGGTGGGCAGCAACGGTTACGAACAGGAGTCAGCTACTTCGGGCACCCTGAATGGTGGATCCGGGTCCCAATCGATGTAGTGGCTGTGTATGCTGGTCAGCACCGCCACTGTGACCTGCGATCGCAAGCAGCTACTTACCAGTACATATGTGTGCACAGATCCGACGTTTTGAGCTGGTGAATGAAATCATGCCGTGAATTCCACTACGTCGCAGGAGACCGCCCGTGTGCTGGGGATGGGCACCAATATTCAGGACCCCAAGAGCCTGCCCAGCATGGACGCGGATGGCAAAGCGCCCAAGGATTTGGGCAGGAAGTACGGCAAAGTTATCCTGGAGGCTGATGGTTTCGCACAGGTAAACCGGCGGGATTTGCACTGTTTGGACAACGTAGAGTTTCCCTGTGTGCTTCGAGTGTTGCGATTCCAATTGTTGCTCCTTGAGAATTTTCTGCATTGATTTTAGGATATGTTCCACGTATGCAGCGGGCACATTGAAGTCCTCGCTAGGGCCCTTTTGCAAGGGCGACTCTTGGTCAAGGTCACAGTTCTGCTTAACACTGCGCATGGCGTATATCCTGCTTCTCCTTCGGCTCCGCACTTGCTGCAGGTGTATCCCGAGCACAAGTACCTGATTGTGGAGGCGCTTCGCCAGAATGGCTTTGCAGTGGGCATGACGGGCGACGGTGTCAATGATGCCCCGGCGCTGAAGCGTGCGGATGTCGGCGTGGCGGTGCAGGGGGCCACAGATGCAGCGCGTGCGGCGGCGGACATTGTGCTTACTCAGCCGGGTTTGAGCACTATCGTCCATGGCATCGTCACCGCGCGTTGCATTTTCCAGCGCATGAAGAACTTCATCAACTACCGTATCGCTGCCACGCTGCAGCTGCTGACATTCTTCTTCATCGCCGTGCTTACACTTAGGCCTTCAAAGTACGACCCATGTAATTTCGACAAATCCGAGTCTTGCGATTCAGGTTTTCCCGAGTTCTTTAAGATGCCGGTAAGCCGCCTGGGAAAGAATGGTTGGGTTCTTTAGTGCGCGGTTATGCGCGCTATATGGCTATGCGATCACGATGTTGCTATTATGCGGCCGAAGGAGTGATACGCAGCGTTCACATTCCTTTAGTTGTGGCACGGCGGGACTGTCGGAGCTCGAACAATCAACCCCGTACCCCTGCCGTTGCTTCTGCACACGCTATGAAGTCCTGCTCTCTCTGTCCCTCTCCAGGTGCTGATGCTGATGCTCATCACATTGCTAAACGACGGCACGCTGATCTCAATCGGATATGATCACGTGAAGCCGACGTCAATGCCAGAGAAATGGAACCTGCCGGTGAGCCATTTTGCCCGTCTGCCGGGATTTTTGTTATTTTCGGCACGCTGGAACAGTTACACACTCCAATTTTTAAAATCCTGGTTCATATCATGGGCTTCCCTTCAAAACATCGGCACCGAATCGGTGCAGGTTAAATTACTTGGCTTTGTCCCACACCGTGTGACCACCAACATACACAGGCGCTCTTCGCTGTGTCCATCGTACTCGGTATGGTGGCTTGCGGCTCCAGTCTTCTGCTGCTTTGGGCAGCGCTGGACAGCTGGAACACAGATGGCATCTTCCACAAGTGGGGCATCGGTTCCATGCCGTATGGAAAGGCGAGTACAAGGGGGCGTGTGTGCCGTGGCCCAAAGCAGGGGTTCGACAGACCTGCAGCTGTTTGAGTAGGCAATGTTTTGGGAAATCCAGTATCAAGGACGCCAAACGCTTGTATTTTCCACGACAAACCGTTTACACTGGAATGGAGGCAAACACGGTGTGACGGCAGGGGCGCGCTTCGTGGTGCCTTGCTTTCATCGTGTTGGATGCATAGTCTCTCAACCCCTGGGGTGGCCGCTGGGTGACCCCTGCTCGCTGGCATTACCACTAGCAACAAAGCACTGCTCCATGGTCCCGTGCAGATCACCACGATGGTCTATCTGAAGGTCTCCGTCTCCGACTTCCTGACGCTCTTCTCTGCACGCACTCATGACGGCTTCTTCTGGACGTCGACCCCAAGCCCGATCCTCATGGGTGCCGCCATGTTTGCGCTCTCCATCTCGACCATTTTGGCCTGCGTATGGCCTAAGGGTCAGACTGACCACACCCCGACCGAGGGCCTTGCGTACGGCGAATACACGCTGATGCCTCTGTGGATCTGGATCTACTGCTTGTTCTGGTGGTTCGTTCAGGACGCCCTCAAGGTGAGAATACACCGCTGCAATAGGAGTGCTTAGGGTTTTGGATACAGCCAGGGTTAGGCCGCATGGTGGCCCTGGCTTTTTTGGCGATGTATGCTTGCATTGCTACCGTGCATATGGGCACTTCGTGGCTTTTAGAGCCGCACGATGGCGGCCATGTTCCTATGGTTGCGGTTCTGAGCATCCCGGAATGACGCATTGAGCCTTCCCTGCCTTGCTACTGCAGGTTCTCGCCTATTGGATCATGCACAAGTTTAACATCTTCGACATCAACAGTGCGGTAGGTAATCTCTAAAGGGCTCTTTTTAACGAGCTCTGCCATGCGCAGCTGCATTCCGGATCCGCTGAACCATTGGCTGTCCATCATGTCCTGTCATGCGCTTCAGAGGTGCAATTGTTTCCAGCCTTACACCTGTTCGCCTTGTCGTCTCTGCACAGATGGTTGTTAACAAGCGCGACGCCACCAATGTGCACGGCGATCCGCTCGCGCGCCATAGCGTGGGCCTGGTGGAGGGCAAGCTGCTGGCCGCCAAGGTGGGTTAGCATGTACACGACGTGCATGTTCGCAGTGGGTATGCATATTTGGGTTGTTTCGATCTTTAGGTGCCCATGTCTGGCTGGCTAAGATGGGCCTGCAGTGCTGAATGGGCCCATCGTACCTGCGGTGTCAAATTACACGGTGTCGGCTTCCCTGGAATTATGGTGACGCGCAGGTGGAGGAGGCACAGGAGAAGATCGCTCACGTCATGAAGCACGAAGGTGCCCTTGGCCGCTTCTCCGCCAACTTGGTACGGGCCTCGGCCAACCTCGCACACATCTCCGCCAACTTGAAGCACCAGGTATGCGCTGGGTGCTGCTACTGCAACTGTTGTTTCCGTTCAATTTTTGCTGCATTATGTGCAAGTTTCCAAGTGTGGTTGTGTACGTGCTGCTGAGCCGTTCACACAGGACCTACATGCCAAACAAACTATACAGCGAGTACGCCACCACGTTCTGCATCTGAAATGGTGGATGTTGACAGTCAGTGCACGCCTGATCCTATCTTCGCTGCCCGTCCGTCTGCGCATCTGCCCGTCAGGGTGGCACCGCAACCACTGCCAAGGCCGACGTGGAGGCCGGTGTTTCCAACCTCGAGCATGCGGTTGGCAACCTGGAGAACGCGACCGCTGACCTGGATCCCAAGCTGCGTGGGGAGATCAACCCGGTGCTGGACGGCGTGCGGGATGCAGCGGAGAGACTGGCGGCCAACACCGCAGCCGGCCTCACGGGTGTCAATCCTAACAACGCGCTAGGAAGATACAGCGTCAACCGCCAATCCGCTGGGCCATTGTGAGGGAAACGTTGAGAGCTCCGGGACGGCGTGCAACGAAGATTTGCTTGCGCTGTAAGCGCAAAGCTGCAAACCAACTGGTATGTATCCTTGTTGGCACTAGTCGTATTCCTATCGCTATTATTACTGCGGCGGCGGCAAGGCGTTAGCGGCATTGCCTTTGTTGAAGCTCCTGCAGACGCGGCTGGACATGCTGTGTCTCATGCCTCGGGGACGCGGCTTTTTGGCGGGGGAACATGGATCTCCCTTCCGGAAGATTTGGACGGCATTGTGTTGTGGTTGGCATTAATAAGGTGACTTTGGCCCGTGACCATCCGACATAACTTATGGGGGGGGTGTGCTTTATGAGCTAGCATTTGCGAGTACAGGATTACCAATCAGCGCAATTGTCTACTGCTCCAGGACTGCTCTAAAGTGAACTGTTTCTGATGGGAGCTCGGAAAGTTTTGGATGGAGGATGGTGGAACCGTGAGCCGAACCTGCCGACCCGGACAAAGTTTGTTTGCTGGGGATGGCGTTCTGTCGGACGTAGGGGAAAGGAAGGCAGGTGCGGTTGGATAAATTTACGTGCGCGAGCGGTGAGAACTCCTTCCATGAGTGTCGGATCTGCCGTATTCTCCATTGCGCGAGTCTGGTGAGTGACACAAAGAGGTATCCCTTATGATGGATGTGGAGTTGGATGGACGAGGGCCGATTAGCCGTGCCTCGCCGGTAGGATCCGTCCAGGGACTGATTACCGGTCAACTTATAGCGCCTGTAGCACCTGTTGCTGACCGGGAATCAGCCTGCTTCACTTTCTAAATTTCTTCTGGAACTCTGGGGGACACATCCCAAGGAGTTGTAGGTGGTCTCCTGAAGTCCGCCATGCCAACACCTGGTGGTTAATGCGGCTCTGTCCCGTGCCTGGTGAAAAATGCGGTGACTTAAATACCCACATTGACTGGACCGGAATGGTCTGTTGCAAATAAAGCTCTTAACGGGACGCAGACACATTTGCATGGCATCTTGTATGTCGTTGGTTGGGAATAGTGCCCTCCAACGCATTCGGGAAGGTTTACGTGCATAATGCTGGGGAGCTGTCGTCAATCATCAGTGCAGGCAAGCTCGCAGCCAATGTGCCGGAACAGCGTTGGTTTGCTAAACGCCGCTTCTGCTGTGATCCAGCCTCGGGCTTCTCTCTTCTTTAGCAGTAGTCGGTAATGACGGTGGTCGATAAAGTTATTTGGTGAAGTTGTTGGTGTTGTCGAAGAGCTACGGCGCGCAGCTGGTGTTTTGCAGGCATTCAGCGACAACCCAGGGCTGCCGTAAATGTATTTTTATGTTGTTTTTAGCCTGCTGATTGGATGTCAGGCACAAGTAAATATCATGTTGGATTTTAGCATTTGGCATATTTTCTTACGTTGCATAGGTCATGCTTGACTTGGAAATGGGCTTTGATGGGATGGAATCAGGGGGCTTCGGCTTCTGGTGATTTGGATCTTGTATGGGCTCTGATGATGTGATTGTTCGGCTTCTGCTTGCGTTTGTCGTGTTCCAGCACTGGAAGCTGGGAATGGCAGCATCGTCTTGCACTGGAGGGCACTGGATAACACCGCGACATGAAAACCGGCAGGCGCCTTGGTGGGCTGCGTCGCGGACGAAGCGAGTGCGGTTAATAGGAGATGAAAACCAAGCAAGTTTGTTGGTTTGGTGGCGACACATGAGAGCCTTCTGTTGATGCTTCATACCAAGTGATGACTGGCTTTGCTATATTCTCCAGTTAGGGAATAAATGCTGCTCTGCGGGCTTCTTGCTTCATGATGGCCTTCGTCTTACAGATAGTTTTGGTAGCTCTAGAAGATGTAAAGATTGGATTTCCCTTCGTCACCCTTCCTTGCCGTGCCTTCGGTATTATCATGTCTACACAATTGCAGTCAGCTCTTTGCGGTGCGACATGGCACTGAGGTTCAAGGACGGATTGCTACTGTGAAAGGAGGAATCCTGCAGCCCACTTATGGATTTTCGGTTTGGACAGCTGTGCTATGACACCATGGTACTGTAGTGCTTTGACACCTGGCCGAGTGAGCCTAGGTGATGCACAATCCTCTTTTACCGGTGGTTTGTGGTTCTGGAGGTCTTCCTTAGTCCTACCATTTATTTCCGCCCATAGTCGCGGACGGATAACTGAGTGTGATATGCTCACAGTCTGTGGGACACGATTTACCCAACTGACTGGCATCTGCAACAAGCTACCGAAAATGCTGTCACAAATCCTGCGTATAACGAGCGCTTCTAATGTCTACAAGGCAATGTGCCTCATCGTGTCATCACTGATGATGATGATGCCGTACAGGTGGTTTACTGAGAATGGACCTGTGTATCTGGGCGCGGGTTAGGCCGCGGTCATATGTGTGGCAGGGAACAATTCTCGAGAGGTAGGGGTAAGAGAATGTAAGTGTAACGGAATGGAGAGTAGGTGGGGAGCAGGGTCAGCAACCCTTTCGAAGATTGGCAGTGTCAGAACAACAGAATTGCGTTTATTTTGATCATTTATTTCATACGCATGCCAACATTAACCTTGCTTGCTCACTCACCAGGCATCTCCACCTCATGTATATGCTGTCATACAGAATGCATCCAGTTCATCATTATTTGCCTGTCGAGTTGGGCATGATGGTGATCTACTTGGGACATGCAGATATGTCTCATTTCACCGAGGCGACCGGTTAGTTTCGTGGTTCCGACGAGTAATTTAGGGACATAAGCATCAGCATCGTGAGACGCGCAGGGAAATCGGCAGTGGAAGGGGGCCAGGCTGACTCAGCAAAGCTCGGTACAAGTACCAAGTACAAGTTAAGGATTGGGGGTTTTGCCTAAAGGGGTTATCGGGCGCTATGCAGTAGGCTGGGTGGTAGACGGTAAGAGAAGAGATAGGAACTGGGAGTGTGAGCGTTTCCTGAGGTGCAAGGTTCTTCATGTCTGCTAACTGACGTCGCGAGTATTAGTCACTTACTCCGACCGGATTAACGCGCTTGCGCGTGGCAACCTGTCATGTTGCATTGTTCGGGCAGCCAGCCATGCACTGTACGCGAGTCCGTTTACGGGCTACAACTGTGTTTAACCGCAACGGCCCAACGACTTTGCAAAACTGGTCGCATCCTTGTAATGTCCTAGGTATATTTATTTATCATACCGTCTGTTGTGGCAATCGCGCAACTGCAAATTATGCCGTTTACCTCCCCGGTAAGGCACCAACGGGACGCCAGCTCGGCGCCTTTCCTCGCCCGCGTCAAGTCCCCTGGCCAACCCCACTCCGCCCCTCACGACTTCCGTTTCCCAGCGCTTGCTCCCGCCTGCATTCTTTCCCATAATGCCTCGCCATCTTCCTCTCAAAGTTGCGAATTCAATAACACTTGCATAACCATCAGCCTAGCCTGCAAACCAAGGGCCTTCTTTTTTTGTAAGCATGTTCGGCTGAGATGAGCTCAAGAACATTCGCCAACATAGCCAACATACCCGAAGCTGCAGGAGATGCTCGGCACTCAAGACGAGGGCCTCCATTCCAGTCGAATGAAATAAACAAGCGAAAACAGCAACGAAATACCTTCCTTCCAAATCACTGCCTTGAGTATGTACCATCGCACCCCAACATGCCGCGGACCTTGTCTCCCAACCGCCCCTCGCTCGAACTTGCAGCTTACGCTGATGTTCGTCCGGAAGGAAGACCCGAGGAGCCCCCGGCTGCCGCCGCCACTGTGGCGGCGCCTGGGCTCCCCTGATCGAGCCCCTGGAAAACCCGGGTGACAGTGTCCAGGTGCTGAGCAGCAGCCGCAACCGGGGCCAGGTGCGGCTCAATCTCGGCGCGCACCTACCGACAGACAGACAGGCCGACAATCAGACAATCAAAAGAATGGAAGGCAAATACACCACGTGCATCGATGAACTAGCGCAGCGTACTGGCGAGCAGTAGCTTAGGCGCGTCGGGCTTGTATGTAAGGACTAGACTTTCAAAACCCTCCGAAACGATACATAGATAGGAAGCGTTTCAGGGGTTTTGAAAATTCCCGGGAACGTACCCGTCGTGCGGCTTAAGGCCTATGGCCATAAATAGCACCTTCTTGGCTTCTATGTGGTTACCGTGGGAGCGCAAGCTGCCTTTCCAGAACATCTGCCCTTACATCGAACACTGCAAAATGCTGCCAGCTTCCCGCCCATTTCTGCAGTATG
Source organism: Volvox reticuliferus (assembly GCA_019650235.1). Taxonomy (NCBI): domain Eukaryota; kingdom Viridiplantae; phylum Chlorophyta; class Chlorophyceae; order Chlamydomonadales; family Volvocaceae; genus Volvox; species Volvox reticuliferus. The sequence continues at coordinate 1,480,108 of BNCP01000004.1, forward strand.
GTATGCCATACAGCATTGTTGGGGATCAGGTACATTATAGCCCTAAATCCTCAGCCCTCGACGCCCGCCTCGGACGTTGCCATTGAACTCGGTGGTTTGTTACGCACCTCAGGGCTGAGTGCTTCCACAGCCTCCCGCAGCGCCCCCGCGGTTTCCTGCACGTAAACCTCAGGAGGCAGTGCCGCCGGCACGACGCCGGCCTCCAAGTCCGCAGCAGTGACCTGGGCCGGTGCGGAGGGACGACTGCGGCGAGCTACTGCGCTTGTGCGAGCCAGCGCCAGTCCCTGGGACACCCGGGCAATCTGGCCAGGAGCGAGACCTGCACGGAAGCAGGTGACAATGGCAACCACTATGTCAGGAGCAAAATAAAAAAGGATGCGGTAGGCTTGGGCTTTAGGGAGGCGGACTCGGGAAGGGCGGACGCAAAGCGTTCTGGAGAGTGTAATCTGCTTGCGGTGTGTGGCTCTTACCTTACGTTGCACCGTCTCTATACAGCACCAATTTGCATTCGGTGTCGTCAAGGCCCCCACCATTGCCATCCAGCCCCAGTCCTAATCATCATCATCAGCAGTGAAAGAAGCGAACATCAGCAGACCGCAACGAGCTAAAACAGCCCAACCGACGCCCACCGGGGCACCGCTCCATCCCCGCCGCCCGCAGCCAAACCTGGGAACCTTCACTCCCTAAACCTCATGTCACCCAACCAGAAGTCCCGCCCCGCTGCCGCTAACCGGGGCCCACCCGACATCCTCTCCAAAGCCTCAGCGGCATTGGCGATGCGGTGCTGCAGCAGCTTGGTCTCCGTAAGCCCCACTGAGGCTGCGGCCAGTGGGCGACCTGGCTCATCCGGGGAAGCGGCCTCACGCAGGTTGACCAGCTGTGAGGGGGAAAGGGGGAAGAACAATTCATACTGCGAATACAATTAAACCAGAAGCCAAACCGAAGAATACCTCAGTAAGGCAAGGGAGGAAATGTACGAGGTGAGAGAAATGAGATAGTGAAAGGGGCTGAAAAGTGGAAGAGGCGGGGGGCCCTCCGGAACCACGACAAGTGGGAAGCTGGGTCAGCCGAGGACTCCTGGGTGCTGGAAGAGCAAGGCAAGGAAAATAGAAGCTGAGACCATGCCACTGCTCATCACACGCAAACTGATGGCCCTGGTCCCAGCAGCAAAGCGCGGCGTGAACACTACTGACACACGGCCGCACCGGACTCACCTGGTGGGTGTTAAGGTTGAAGACGTTGTACCTGTAATATTGTACGGCAGGTTCAGCGAGTGTGTTAAAAGGCTAATTGTGACTTTGTGCCGTGTGGTTTTGGTGCAAATAACAATATATTGTAAATCTCTACCGTAGGCATCATGCACGCCGTGCGAACACGTTCGCTCACTGGAGCGGCAACGTGGTGAGTACACTGCCCATCCAGGGGCCAGCATGCGGGCGCGCTACGGAACCGCCCAATGGCTAATCGGTGGAAATGGACACGGCGCAGGACCTCCAGCAGTTACTGCACAGCCGGATCCCCACGCCGCGGTCGGGGATCTTCCTGAGTCCTGAAACGTATTAACTGCAGCAGTTACTGACCTATGAAAATGCACGAAAAGAAAAACGATCAAAAGACCGTTCGCGGATCCAAACCGTCCGTCCCTCCTTTCCGCCGACCCCCGCGCCCATAGCGGCAACCTTGCAAGCCCTAATACCCACTTGTGCATCAGCCAGTAGGTGAACACCTTGAGTGCGTCCTGAACGAACCACCAGAACAAGCAGTAAATCCAGATCCACAGAGGCATCAGCGTGTATTCGCCGTACGCGAGGCCCTCCACCGGCTGGTTGTCGAGATGCCCCTTGGGCCAGGCAGACGCCAGTGCAGTCGACAGGGACAGAGCCACCATGGCGGCGCACAGCAGGATGGTACTCGGCCGCACCGACCAGAAGAAGCCCTCGTGCGTGCGTGCGGAGAAGAGCGTCAGGAAGTCGGACACGGAAACCTTCAGATAGACCATGGTGGTGATCTGCACTGGGCCAGGGCGGCGAGAAGACGGAGATGGAGGCGAATATTGCATATGGCAGAGGCAACTTGTAAGAAGAGAATTGGCTTGCTGGAGTCCATCAGGAGCCAGGGGGTCGGGGCTTAAGGGCGGGCGGAAGTCAGCCTCGTTGCCGCGGGAATATGTTCCACGTGGTTGGGACTTGGCTACCAACATGTCCCTTTTACACGGCGCAAGTTTGGAACAGCGGACAGTAGCAGAAAGAGCTACAGACAGGGATGCTAGGAGGGGTGCAGGTGAGTCACGTGTCACGCAGCAGCAGCAGCAGTAGCCGTTCAGAGGACCCCATCAGCTCTACCGGCATAAGCTGTTAAGCTGGTCGCCTTATTCCCCCACCTTGCCGTACGTCACACCGCCGATGTGCCACCGCTGGAAGATGCCATCTGGGTTCCAGCTGTCCAGCGCCGCCCAAAGCAGCAGAAGACTAGAGCCGCAAGCCACCATACCGAGTACGATCGAAATGGTGAAGAGCGCCTGCGTAGATTGATGGACAGTTGGCGGTCAGTATTCCCGGATGGTCTCTCTTTTACCCGGGTGCTGGATTGAGGGCAGGGTCCCGCCCCCGGGGAAGGTGCAACGATACGATGAAAAATAGGCGAGGAAACAAGATGTGAGGCCAGGGGGGACGGAGCAGCCGCCCGGAGTGCGGCTCATGCAAAGGCTTTGGGATTCCTTGTTTGTGTCCCCTGGATAGGCTGCTGGTCAATAGTCATCCAGATCGCCCCGCGTCATCAGCTTCGCCCGTGTCCCCATCCGGAGCGCATCCACCCACCCGCAGGTTCCATTTCTCCGGCATGTGAGAGGGCTTCACGTGATCATATCCGATTGAGATCAGCGTGCCGTCGTTTAGCAATGTGATCAACATCAGCATCAGCACCTGGAGAGGGACAGGGAGAGAATCGGGATGGATAGACCCAGCGGCGGGAAGGACAGCCCAGGTGGAAATGCAACCTAGATGGACCGCCGGGCGGCAGCGACGGCGGCGGGAGAAGATGACCCGGTCTTAATTGTTTGAGGAGTGTCAAAGTCGGGCCCGGACGTCTGCTCGTCCCTTCCTGAAGTATAACGCTTCAGAAGGTGCGGAAAAAAGAGCACCAAGACCACGATCCATGTGGTACCCAGGACCTCCCATGAAGGCCGCCGCCCCGAGCAATTCCAACCCCCCCAGCATATACCAGTCAAGCAGCGTCAAGAAACCTAAGCGGTAACTCGATTTGGTTCGCAGTGCCGTACCGGCATCCTGAAATACGACGGCCAGGGCTCCTCATTGAGGCCTACGTACAAATCAACAGAAGAAAGGGTTGTCAAATGACGTACTCGTTTGAAGAGGAAACCGTCACCTTATGCACACTGGCTTGCTAAAAGGGTCCTGTTGAGCTAAGTGCACCATCGAATACACAAACAAACACTCTCTCCTGCCACGACCTTTTGGCATCACCAACACCCCTGGGCTGGCTCCTTAGCCCTTACCTGCCGGCATGTACTTGGATGGGGGGAAGGAGAGCACGGCGACGAAGAAGAATGTCAGCAGCTGCAGCGTGGCAGCAATACGGTAGTTGATGAAGTTTTGCATGCGCTGGAAAATGGACCGCGCCACAATGATGGCCTCGATGATGGTGCTCAAACCCGGCTGAGTAAGCACAATGTCCGCCGCCGCACGCGCTGCATCCGTGGCCCCCTGCACCGCCACGCCGACATCCGCACGCTTCAGCGCTGGGGCATCATTGACACCGTCGCCCGTCATGCCCACTGCGAAGCCATTCTGGCGAAGCGCCTCTACAATCAGGTACTTGTGCTCGGGGAATACCTGCAGCAGGGTATGACGCAGCCAACAGGGAAGCCAGAGGAATGAACCTCATCAACTGGGGGACGACTCCCATGACTCAAGGGATGGGCGTGCGACTGTTTCGGAGTTTTGGTGCGGGAGGCCGGATGGCGTCAGGAACTGTAACTGCGAGTGGGCGAGGGTGGCAAGCTGCACACTCGCCAGTAGGGAAGAGTGATTTTAAAAGGGAGGTTGTTTCGCAGTGGGTTAGAGAGACGAGACCAGAGCTTGTGAAGCGGACCTGGTGCTGTATTGCGACGGCTGTTCAGCTTCAATCAAAAGGAAGCGCTGGGTCGTAAAACAAAACGGACAAGATGGCCCCACGCCCCAGCGCGACCGTGTTCCAGGACACGCGGTGCAATGCCGGTTGGCGACACGGCCCGGGGAGACATCTGCACAGCTGAACATGATGCAACCTGGACTTGGAGATTTTGGACGGTGTGTAGTGACTGGATAACTTTGGTAGGGGAGGAGGCTGTCGCACGTTTGAGAACGTGTGCTGCTGAAACGCCCACTCGATCCCGTCTGTTGTGGATTCTGCGTCATCGTGGAAGTGATGATGACGGTTGCAATCTGTCCGATGCTGCAAACCCAACACGCAACTGGATCTGGAAATACGTTCCTTCTCTCGACCAGACACACGCACGCGCAAACCTGCGCAAAGCCATCAGCCTCCATGATCACTTTGCCGTAGATTTTGCCCAGGTCCTTGGGCGCCTTTCCCTCCGCGTCCACCATGGGCAGATGCGCGGGCTCCTGGATGTTGGTGCCCAAACCCAGGACGCGGGCGGTCTCCTGCGGGATAATTGGGAGGGAGACGTAAATAGGGGGAGGGTGACGTAGAGGGAGAAGGAGAGAGGAGGCGATGTGCATCGGCGGCATGCAACGCACGAGGGACACGATCGCTGCTGGGATTGTATGCTAGGGCGGCCCTCAGACCCTCCCCTTCTCGTGCATTTATCCTGCTCCTCTGTTTACATATGGCAAAATGCTCTCTTGACAGGCGCTCCCCACGCTCGTAACCCGTGCCGCCCACCTTGGCGATCAGCAGGTGGTCCCCCGTGATCATCTTGACGTCCACACCGAACTCCAGAGCCCGCTCGATGGTGCGCTTGGTGTCGGGGCGAGGGGGGTCCAGAAAGGTCAGCAATCCCACCATCTGCCAAGGTCCTGCGTTCGATCAGGAGAAGATGAAGACCGCTGGGGGAACCGCTGCAGAAACATCACACTGCCTCTTCACCTCCAGGGAAGGTATCGAGCTATTGATTCCGCCTGATTCTCCTTTAGGAGGGTGGGAGAGAGTCCATTATCCTACTTCGCATTTGAGGCTATTCCCTGGATAGGCACCCGCCCTGCCCCTTCCTCCGGATGCTCAGCTCCTTGTTTCTCTTCCTCGTCCCCCCGTCCTCCCTCACCGTCGGGGCTGCCTGTGCGGGCGGTGGCCAGCGCCCGGATGCCCCTGCGTCCCAGGGCTCTGACGTGGGCCTCCACCGCATTCCGGATGCCTTGCTGAGCCGGATTGGAGGGATCGAGAAGCGCCAGGATGACGTGTGGAGCGCCCTTCGTGACCTGCGCACGCAATCCCGGCGGCAATCCCGGCCAGGGGAGGCAGGTCGGGGAAATCCAGAACCTGAAGGGAAGAGGGGCTGCGGGAAGGATGGATCACCCGGAGGGTAAGCTCCTGAGGACGGTTAAGCTTATTCCACCCTCCCCCCCCCATCAACGCTGTCGGTGAGCCCTGGCATTCAATTCTTATTGTATGAAGAAGATGCGTACGAACTCCCACTAGCCTTGAACACACGGCCGTCGGGCGCGCGGATGGTGGACTCTGTCCGTTTGGTGCGCGCGTCGAAGGGCATGTAGTTTAGCTGCGTGTAGGCTTCCAGCTTGGAGAGGTCTGCGGACCCCAGCACCAGAGTGTCCAGCGCATCACGAGGTGGCTCCTTCCACTTGGCAGCCAGGGCTGCGGTCATGAGCACCTCGTCGAGGTCCACGCCAGGCAGGTAGGTAGGGCATTCGTCCTGAGAGAGCCAGTGCGCGGAATCATCGCCAGTCGGCGGTTGGCGAGTCGGCAGAGATACCACATTTGGGTTTTCTTTAGATGCAACTTTGGTGAAATGGTCATGGAACGAAGTTTTGGAACTTGATAAGGCCCGGGAGGCGGGGGAGTTTTAATTCGTAGCCACGTGGGCTACGAAACCTCTCGACAAGTGTCTTGTGCTTCTCTGGCCCTTATCGCCCGGCTCACTCCTTCCCAATTACCCCCCACCCTCCGACCTGGATAACCATCTTGTTGAGAGTGAGAGTTCCTGTCTTATCGGAGCAGAGCATGTTCATGCCCGCCATGTCCTCAATCGCCGCCAGACGGGTCACAATGGCCCCATGCGCCGATAGCTGGCGCGAGCCCAGCGCCAAGGTGGTGGTGCACACGATCTCGATGGCGATGGGGATGGAAGCGACGAGAAGAACCACCGTGAAGCTCAGAGCCTCCCGGAAACCCGTGTGGTGACCCAGCAGGTAGCCGAAGGTCGTGAGACACAGCACGAAGGAAGTGACAACCAGGACCGCCATGATGGTGAGCAGAATCTTCTGGAGGTGGCCGAGCTCGTTGCCGCCCTGCTGCAGCAAGTTGGCGGTCTTCCCGAAAAACGTGTTGCGGCCCGTGAACTAGACGAGGGGGGGTGCGGGGTGGGGAGTGGTGGAGTGGGGCGCGGATGTGCAGTTGATGCCATAGAGAAGGGAAGAGGGCCGTTCTCCGGTCTTCCTAAGAGAGATCTGTGAAGTGCCGAAGAAGCCGGGGTTGTGCCTTCTGATTTCCCCTCTACCTCGTTTCGCGGCATCCCTCTCCGGGGCACACTCGCCGCACCTCTACAGTCGCCTCTGTCTCGCCGCGCACAACCGTAGAGCCCATCTTCGCACTGTCGCCCGCATTCATGGTCACCGGCAGCGATTCCCCCGTCAGCGCGGACTGGTCAATATCTACAGATCCGTGATTGACCACGCAATCGGCGGGGACACTGGCTCCGGAACCAATCAGGACCATGTCACCCGGGACGAGCAATGCTGCATCTAGATTGACCCATTTGCCGTCGCGTTTGGCGGTGGCTTGCGGCTTGAGGGAGGCCTTCAGAGCGGCCACCGCATTGCCCGCCTTAGTGGTCTCGTACCTGGGCGGGAAACGGCGAAGCGCAGGGTAAGCATTCCAACGCAGGAAGGAGGGAAGGAGTGAGGGGTGTAGTGGGGAGCGAGGGGACGGAATACAACGGGTGCAAACACATAACACATGGTCTTAAGCACATGGTCGGGCGAGAAATTCAAATGTACGTAAGAAATTGAGAGAGCATCCATCCATCCAGCCAGCCAGCCAGCCAGCCAGCCAGCCGCAGAAATGACCTTTTCGAGCACCGTGCAAAGTTAAGCCGACAGAAGGATAGGAAGTCGCCGCCAAAAGGAGATGGGTAACCAGCGGATTAAGGGGTGCGGTGCGCGTTAGGAGTGCGATGATGTGGGAGATGGGAGAGCGGAGGAAGGACCCAGGCACCGAAACAACTCCCTACTAGAAACCCCATATGCGTCTGACGCAGCACTTTTAGCGACATCTGTACGTAATGATAACGGACTCATCATCCTTTTGAATCCAATTACCCAACTACCCAAACCAGCCCATTCATTTACCCACCATCCTAAGGTAGCGTTCACAAACTGGATGCCCAGCAGAATGCCCATGTCCGCCCAGTTCTCGATTGCGGCCTCAATGATGGCGGCCAGCCAGATCATGATGGGCATGGGCGCCGAAAGCTGCACGGCAAAACGGCAGTTAAGAAAAACGGCAGTTAGCATGCGGGTTGGGAGCTGATGCTGGGGCCCAGGATCGGTTACGAAGCTGGCGCAGCAGTAAGCGTGGCGGCGAGAATTAACGAATTGGTCGGACATCATAAACTGTGCTGTGCTAAACAGCAAAGCTAAGAACCTAAGATGACAGGCTCCGGCACGTCCACATGTGGTTTGCCCTTTTGCACTCAACATGACGACTTTCAAATCCTAGCCGGCAAATAACCTGTATCCTGAACCCAACGTCCCATAATACACGCAAACCTTCCTCACCTTAGCTTCGCTGCAGTGTTGCAGTGTACAAAGAAGCCTTCAGGGCCTCCGGGGCCCCCTCCACACACACATAAGGGAGTACACACATGCAAACACGTGCGCTCGCCCAACGCCCGCCACAACCCGCCCCTACGGCCATCCTTGGCTTTACCTGACGCAAATAGATCAGCCAGGAGGGGGTTGCCTTCTCCTCTAGCTCATTGCGGCCCCACTTATGAAGGAGGTCTTCAGCCTCTGGGACCTCGCGAGGGGCGGGGCGGGGCCGGGGGTACTTAGGGGCCGCCATGGTGCACATGCCAGCTTGGGGGCGCTGACTGAGATAGCGACTGGGTTCAGGTCGGAACGAGGAGAGGAGGCCCTGGAAGGTCTATGGAGATGTATGGTAGCACATGCATGTGACTTGCACTGGTAGTGCGGGGAGTGCTGACCCGTGGGACACAAAAGAGAATGTGCGCCCCTTTCCCCCTTTCGTTTCGATAACACACAAGGACCAATGAGCCGGAATGCGGACCAGGCTGAAATGGTAGCTGAGCTGACCATGTAGGAGAACCCGGTTGTGGGAACATAGCGATCCTGAGTGAGGGAAGAAGTGCGCCAGTGCAGTTCTGTTTATGTTCCTGTGCTTCACGGCTATGACATTCGTCCCGGACAGCAACAACGGACGAAGAGCGGATCAGAAGAGGCTTGCGCCGCCCGGGCATTGCGCAAAGCGGGCGCTCTATCTCCGAAAGGATCACACGCGAGGGAAAGCCAGGAGCGGCCGCTGCAATACGACTGAGCGATTGATATTGGCTTGAGCAGATATTATATGTCTTGAAAGGGCAGATGCTGACCTTTTGAGGTGAGGCCGGTGGACGGCACAAAACCCTTGCGCTCGCCAGACCCGTGACCGTCAAAATCAAAACTCTCTACTTCGTTATGCTCGTGTAGCCCTGCAGGCGCAACTGTGCCAGCGCGCGGCTCTCCACCGGAAATGGCCTCCTCTTGATCCTTCCGCTGGTGCTCATTTTCGAACGGCTGGCCAGCTGTGTCGTTGTCTGGCAGGGGAGGCGTCGCGGAGCCGCGATCGGCCATATTTTGATGAAAGCTGCAAACAGCCAAAGGCCACTGCACTGGATGGTTTTGTTGTCAATACGGCGGGAGAGCTACTCGGAACAACGCGGAATAGTATGGTGCCCGAAGCGGAACGAGCGCGCTGACACGTTCTGAGGTCCGTTGACAACTGAGAGATGGTGCAGGCCACCGGTACCGACAACCGGTCCATACAGCTGCTTACACTTAGCAACGCTAGCAGTTCTAGTACATGTACATGTACATGTACGCTGCTACAACAAGCGGGGCTGAGTGCGGCAGTCCCAAGAACACCTTTTCTAGGAGGCAGCGGTCAGTCAGGTTGCCCGGCTGGACGCCAGCAGGAGCGCGGGAGATGGAGACCAATACATGGAGCAGAGGGTTAAAAAGAATGCACGGCGCCCGAAAACTTGACAAGGAACGCTCGGCTCATTTGCGACTGAGAAGGGCCCCTTCCGCATTTCAATTCGTACAAAAATGCGACCTGCCCGACAGATTCGGCATTCACAATATGTGCGTTGCGACGAATAGGCCACGACTGGCAGAATATAAAAGCTCTGCATAAGCCAAAGCATGGGCGGTTTACTGCTATTCCGCGGCCCTAATGGATTGTTTCGGGCTGAGTGACCCACGGGTCAATGTAAAATTGCGCGGAAGATTTTATGAGCTTATCGGCGATGCCTGATATGGTTCTATCGATGTGCTGTCGCATCGTATCCGTGTTTGATTCAGGATAATCCAGGCATTTAGTTGGCGGTGACAGCTGTAATTAGCAACGTAATGGCAAAGACGTTCGCGATGATGGCCTGGTCACGTTCGCGGCAGTCCTCACTGAGCGCGGAGACGCTGAATTTAAGCTACACATTCGCCCACTGGATCCTTATATGATCTCACTGTTAAGCGTGCAATTATCGTACAGCAAATAGCTCGTTCGCAAAATTCGTTAACCCCGTGGCAGCTGCACAGAAAGACATTTCCGTCACATGCATTTGTCACATTGCTTGTATCGCCGAACCCTGAGCCTGTGATCCACTGGCAGGGCGCTCTCGCCGATACCACCGACACCGTTCCTGCGTCCCTTCCGCATCAAACCGTCGGAAACGAGGCATCGCAGGACGTACTCCATTCATAAGCACCGGTCATCGAGTTGCCCCCTTTAAGTTGATACCACCTAGCGGTCCTTTTAACGTTGAGGCCCGTTATGACATAATCCCCCCCACAACGCTCCCTCTGTGCTGTGCCAAAAGAGCGGCGGCAGCGCTCTCACGAGCATCACCCAGCCCTTGTTTCCACCGCTGCTCTGTTTGCCACTGCCAGCACTCCGTCCCTCACAAGCTCGCTAACACGGTATATTCATTCGCCCAAGCTCCCATGTGTCCCCAGTGCTGCCACCTGGACGAAGGTAGCCAAGTTGGTCTCGCAACGCGCAAAGATGGATGTCATTCTCCTCCCGTTCCCCAGAAGGCCTCTCCCTGTCAAACACACGGTCGCTTAGGCTATTTTTTGTTCCTACTCCGGAGGACCACCGACATCCCGCGGCAAGCCGAGGCGCCCCCTGGTGAGGTGCATCGACTCCAGTCCACCAAAACACGCCTATCCTGCGCACGTGGGTACCAGCGAGCAGGTGACCCGAAGGGCGGAAGCACCCTATCAAGCCGCCGGCTAGTGGCAGGTCGTAGCCGAAGCACGTTTCGCACGTGGCGAACACTCATAACTCACCCCTTTCCGAGCACCTCACACCAGTATGTACGCACCACCCCTGTGCTTCGGGCAGGCGCAAGCCACCAGGACCCTCATGGCCACTGCACCCAGTGCCCTCCACGCTGGCCTTGAACGTTCGCCTCGATCTTCGTCTCCCAGGCTCTTCTCACCCCTCAGCACTACCCAGCGCCTCGCCCGCCACACGCGGAAGGCCCTCCAGACGCCGTGTGGATGTGGCGCCAGGATTGACTCTTTACGTCAAGGGCTTTCGGCACGGCGCCGCCGAAGTTTTAAGAAGGTATGTCTTCAAAAAGGCGTGTGGAAGCCCCGTTAGGAATCCGCTTCTCCGTGAGCCTTAACCAATGTCTCGAGCTTCCTGATTGCAAAAGCTGAAGTTCCCCGTGCGCTTTCAGGAATAGGACACCACACGACCACGGATTACTCTATATGCAATCCATCCGCTCTTTTCGTAAGCTCCGATCTCACCCTCATCTCAACTGCCGGAAGCTCCCACCGCGATTAGCAAAAGTGGGTTTGGGGGAGTGCGTTCCACGCAATGAAAATCCGGTCGTCCTCTGACGGGGAACACGCAGCACTGTCACTGTCCTATCGTTATGGGTATCCGGACAGCAGTAGATCCGCCACCATTCACTCTATGCCCCTGTGGCACTCTATGACCCTTGGCCACGCGGCACCTCAATCATCCTTGGCTTCTCGGTCAATCTAAAGGATGGCCATGAACGCCTCCTGCGGCACCTCCACCTTGCCCAGTGCCTTCATGCGCTACTTTCCCTCCGCCTGCGCACCGCACAGTGTAGCGTATACGGCACATGGCGCAGACGCGCACCGCACATCATATCACAGGGCAGTTTAAAACAGCAACTACTGGGTGACGCCCATTTAAATGGTGAGGTTGAATAAGCCCATGCATCGTGGCCTGTAAGCTATTATTCTGGTTTGGTTTGCACCGTAGGTTCCAGCCCAACAACAACAGTACCCACCAACACCCATTAAAGTTTCCAGTCGCGGGCCATCCGTGTGGCTCCCGCCTTCCATCCCTTACATGCTATGGATTCGAGATCAAAGCCAACCCAACATACAACTTGAACAAAACCGTAATGTAAGAAGTTCGCGCATACACTCCCACCTGCTTCTGCAGCAGCTTCTTCTTACGGCTGATAGCGCCGCCGTAGCACTTCGCAAGCATCCTTGCGGTAGGGCGCGATGGTCTCACTAGCAATCAGCTTGGTGCCGATACAGGCCTGGATGGGCACCCTGCGGCGGCAGCAGCAGCAGCAGTAGGGTGTGATAGCGGCAACATCGCCAGTTAGCTGCAGAGGAAGCGGCAGTAGTAATACCAGCAAGTGGTCGCGAAGGGAGGACGTAACGGCGCAGATTTCGGCCCCATGGCCGGATACCATAACCCCAGGAAGGCGGCAGGAGTGCAGCGTCGTCGTCCGGCGTTGTTTCCGCTGCCGTCCTTTCCTCACCGGAGCATTTGTCGCGGAATGAGCTCCTTGAGCTTGGACGTGAGCTAGCGGCCGGTGCGGCAGGCGTGGTCGCGGTGGCAGATGACGGACAGCGGATCGGGGGGCTCCCCGTTGATCTTCACCTCCACGAGGGCTCCACGAGGTCGTCCTATCGTATGAAGCAAAGGCATTATGATTTTTGGATGGATGGCATGGGCGGATTGTGGACTAGCTATAGCAAGGAGGTGGCGGCTGCGGTGGACCAAAAGGGAGGAGGAAACATGCGGCGGGAGATGAGCGTGAAGGCAGAGACAGATCCATATTGGGTCCGTTGTCCAGAACCAGCAAGACAGGCAGTACATAAATAACTCAGCAGTCGGGCAGTCCACTCGGCACCCGCTCACCAGGAAGGTAAAATTTGCTGAGCACAGGGATGACCTCCAGGTCAATTGGCCAGAGTCTGCGCCTCTACACCCTGACTGACATCCAGCACCAGCAGAGCGCCCTCGCAGGCCACAAGCGAGCGGGACACCTAATGGATGGTGAACGAAGCATGGCGCAACTCAGAGACAGTAAAGGGACACGAGCAGCGGGATCCGGACGAGGGCGCTCGTTTTGGTCACCGAGTTGAATCACACCAGAAGGCCTGCAGACCCCAATACTGCAGGCCCCTCCGGGCTCATTACTTCTGCTGCCAGGACGCAGCAAACTATATATCTCCCTTCCATTGGGGTTCCTTCTAGGCCCCAGCATGAAAACCGGCGGCAGGTAAAGTCTTCCTCCTGCGGAAATCCATCCCTCGGCTTGCTCGCGGATGTGACGCTCAGGCAGTTACCACCTGAGCGTCACATCACGCAGATCCGTATCGTGTCCCATGTGCCACCGCAGCACATGACCCCCCTTGAACCGCAAACGTGCTCTAGATAAATCCCTAGTTAGGGAACGGCGACGATCGCCGGGCCAGCCTCCAACATTCCCGGATTGGTTACCACATAACCATTATCTACATCGCGGGCGACATGCCATCACATCAGCATATCCCCCGCCCGCTATCCCAAGCTGGACTCCGTAGACACCCCAAACCTCAGGCCCGGAGGCCCAGCTCCCTTTTCCATCTCCTTCTCGCCTTTCCGCTCAGTACCCCTACTCCTCCATCTTTGCTTCACCGGACGAAGTCGTTTGAGCTATGTCATTGGGTCTGATGCTGCCTTAGCGACCCTTCGTCAGTTGCCGCGCATGTACCATCCGCCGGCCGAGCGGACACCTCACCGCCAAGTACCATATGCCAGCTGGAGAACGCTGATGTTCCAGCGCGCGGCATACTGCACCTACCTCGTACGTGAAGTCCACATGCCCCGGCGTGTCCATGAAATTGAGCGCATAGAGCTCCCCGTCTCATCGACTGTGGTACTTCATTCGCGCCGTATTGAGCTTCATGGTGAACACTCGCTATCTCTCATTGCTGTCCATGAATTGCTCCTGTCCGGGGAAACGGATGCAAAAGTCAGGGTAAAGAGGGGCAAATTCGGTGGATCCTAGAAAATGGCTGTGCGCGGATAAAAATCGCATCGCGGTAGGGTGTTTAGCTGCGACTGGCGACTTGATTTTAGGGCATAAGATAGAACTTGGGAGGCGGGCCGCGGGAGGGCTGTGAGCCAATGGTCCACCAGGCGAACGGCTCTCCGCAAACCCCCCACACAAGTGCAGAGACGCAAGCCACCAAGCGGAGTCCCAGGCTGTATTGCGGTGAGCCATTCGGGTGATAGATGACTGCGGTTTGGTGTTGCTCCATTCGAGAGGTAGCTAGGGGAATAGGGTTACCAATAGGATGACTTAGCTCACAGCAGTTGCTTAGACGGGGCTGCACCCGAAGCTTGCGGGGGATAACTGCACGGCTTGCCGCGCTATCACTCTCTCCCCTTTTTCCCGGTGCCATCATGCCACGCCGCACCACGTACAGCCGATTACCTTGGAAAGCAATTCCACCGTTCGACCCGCGCAACGGTGGGTGCTTAGCAATAAGGCGCAAAGGTGCTCCGACGCTTTTGGATGAAACAAGGAAATCTCGCCAGCATCCGGCCAATGCAAGAGGGATCCGGCCTTAGGGATTCTGATGCTGCAGGTGCTGACGTCTGGGGGGCGCGATTGCTGTTTCCGCTGGATGTGGCATACTGGCATCCTACCATGGACCGGTTGCACTGGCCTAATTACTCGCAGACGTGTTCTCGAGTCCGACCAAACCTCAACAGCTTTCCTACATCGCTCGCATGCCTTCCCCTCCCCTTTCAGGAGTCCTAACATCCACATCCGACCCCAGATGTTCTCACAATAATGTCACGGGCGGGCAATGTCTCCGTTTTCAGCAGTGGCTGGTCGGCTAATGTCGACTTAGGGTCAATACGCACAATAATTGAAAATTCGTGAATGCGCTCCACAGGAACCTGTCTAGATCAGACACGAGAGCGCCAGTCAAGAAGGAGAAAAGTGTGGGCCCACGTGCGTGCGCGTCGGCAAAGGCTGTGTACGCAAGACACTCAAGTAGCTAGACGCTGACACACAAGGAGCTAGAGCTGAGGCTCCAACTATAGCTATAATTAATCTTGCCTTAGCAACTGTTCCATCTGCGCCCGTGCTGCCAGGTCCACCCTTTCCTAGCTCAAGCTCTGGAAACCGTCACCGCGCTTGCACAAGGTATCACGCGCAGCTGCTACTCACGTTTTAATAGTTTAGGCTAAAGCATCGGGAATAGAATTGGTAGAGGCGTAAAAGACAGGTGCAAATTAACACGAACAACAGGCAACCTAGACCTGCGGTTCAACCGGCGGCAAGCGCCCGTGCTGTTGAGCTTAAGGGCAAACCATGTCCCAATGCCATCAAATGAATGTTTTAAAAATGGCTAACTGCCACTTCAGTACTCATGGACCTCCACAAGCTTCGCATTAACCACCACAGTTCGTTAACCTCCATCAGGCACAAGTGAAGCACAACTGAAATGTAAAAAGCAGTCATCACCAAAATCAAAAATTGCACCAAAGAATGTGGGCGACTCGTACAGCTTGCGCATCTCAAGCAAGTCCACAACGAACGGCGTCATCGAGAGGCCGAAGAAGTTGAAGATCCGCTAGAGGACGAGGACGTGGAGGAGGAGCTCCTGCTTGGGCTGCTGCTCGTCGACCTGTCCGAGATGCTGCCCCGACCGCGCGGCGGTCGTCGTGCAGGCGATTGAGCACGGCCGCCCTGCGAAGAAAGAAACAGCAAATGCATACAACTTTATATTTGGAATCACATGCCAAAACAACCCACCGTGAACTATATATACACTTTTGGCGGGCCGCTGTCACCAACTGTGACAATCGAAAACCTACCCTTGGCGCCAAGGCTGGTGAACGCGAGCGGGAGCGCGACTGAGGTCGCCGCCTTCCTCCCCCGGGGGGCGATCTGCGCGGCGGGCTACGGCTACGGCGCGGTGGTGACCGACGCCGCAATGGTGAAGGGCCCCGCCGCTGGGGAGGTGAGGCGGGCCGGCGGACCCCTTGGAAACCCCGCGGTGGCGGACTGCGGCTGCGCGGCCTGCATTAAGACGCGAGCATCAATGAAGCGCGGGGTGGGACATTACCAAATGCTGTGCACAGCGGCACGTGGTCCAGAACAGTTTGCAAGGGCAACACTTGACGATAAAGCGTGGCAACATCTTCCGAAGGAATCGTAGGCCATAATCGATGCCTGATATAAACGAGACCAGCAGACCATGCGGCACGGCGCGACGCGGCCTCATGCAACCGCGCTATGTCCCACCTGTGACTCTAACCTTTCTACCACAAACCTTGAAGCCTAACGAACCTAGCGTGGACGTCCAGGCCTAACTACTTCAGACCCCAACATTACACACCTGCGACCCGGCGACACCCTGCGCGGCGGTGATGGTGACCTTCCGGCGCCAGGCCGGTTTGGTGGAGAGCGGCGCCTGGCTGGGCTAATACCCCTGCGTGGTGGGCTCCCACCAGCCCTGCGTGGTGGACTGGCACCGCCCCTGCGTGGTGGACTAGCAGCGCCCCGGCGAGGTGGACTGGGCCCTCTCCGTGGAGGGCTCGTTACCCTGCGAGATGGGCTGACGCCTCCACGACGCAGCGGGCTGACTCCAGCCCTGCGCAGCGGGCTTGGGGCCCGCCTCGGTGGGCTGACGCCGCCTCGACGGGGTGGGCTAAAGCCCCGGCGTGGCGGACTGGCCCCCCGCCGCGGCGGGCTGGCCCCACCTCGGCGCGGCGGGCTCCCACCACGCCGAGGTGGGGACAAACCTCGGCTCGGTGGTGGTGGAAGTGGCGGCGGCGAGCGTTTCTTGGGCAGGATAACAAAATTCACCCTGTGTGGTCAGGTAGTCAAACTTAGTCGCAAACCTCAATGATGCAAGTTTGGTACTCCTCGCACTAGCAGCCTTACCCTCCAACCTTCCGTGCGCATTGCGACAACTCTTGACAAAATGCCGATCAGCCCGTCTGCATTTACCTCACTACGTTGCCGTCTATTTGTCCGTTGTTCATGTAATCCAATGCACGCTCTGCGTCTTCGTGGTTCTCGTACTCGACGTGTGCAAAGCCGCGCGGCAAGTTGACAGCCCGGTCCATTGCCAGCTCCACCGACTTAAGCAAGCCATAACAGCTGAAGATCTCCCGAATGTGGTCCTCCGTCACATTCCGCGTGAGGTTGCCCACGACCAGGCGTGTGGCACCCCCGTCGGCGGTTACATCCTGCCGGGCAATCACCCATAACCCATCAGAACACGACGTTCAGCATTGCAGCGCCACAGACATTCGACTTAGCGAGGCTACGGGAATTACGGCACACTCTGGCATAGATGGTTACCACTGTGTGGGAACATTTGGAGAAAGCCGGCGTACTGTTATACTGTGCCCAACGTACTTCGGGGGCAACTACGGCACCAGATATGCGCCACACAAAGCCATGAGGCATCACGGAACGGCGCACATAAATCCACCTTGCTTGGCTTCGGGCTCTGCTGACGATTCCCATTCGCCTTGGCGTCCCTACGGTCACGGCTGGTGGCCCGCCCCCGAGGCGACGGCGACCGACTTTGGCTGCATGCACCAACGTCGCAAGCCGGCAAATATATAATTAGTATATGTGTAATGTACCAAGCTAAGTACGTTGCCAGTATTTCTGACGAAAAGGTGGCGAGATCACCTGGACCCAGAGCTCTGAGAGCCACTAGATCGACTGCTGCTTCCACTGCTGTGGCTTCCACTACTGCCGCTGGAACTTGAACTACCAGAAGTCGATGAACTCCCCCGGGACCGTGAAGGGCTAGCCATGCAGCACTGTTTGAGGCAGCTGTGGAGCTGGCGGCTGCCCTCAAATCCTTCCTGCTGTGTAAGGTAAGGTTATTCTACTAAAGTATTGCGAGATAAGTATCAGTAGGTAGCTGTATTGACACTACTTGTTGAAAACGTCAGTAACTCGCGCACAGGAGTTGGTTCAGCACATTATCGAAAACATCCGCATATAATTACTTAAATATAATGCGTATGTGAAATCGTTGTTTGTTTCATGCCAGTGCGGGTACGGCGGTTGCAAATTGGGTCTGAACGGGATTGCATGAATGCATGCAGGATGCTTGTCGGCGTTGTTTTATCATTATTTTCAACAGATGGCAAAGCTTTGGAGTAACCATCGTCTCGGCAATCTCCGACACGGCACCTTCGCGTGAATATTGTCACCCCAAGTAGGCTCCTCTTCGGGAAAGAAACATGGAGCGTGCCTTGACTGGCCTCACGGCCAAGCTTACCTCTAGGAAAAGCACAAAGGATTTGGCCACGCTCGCCGGCGGAAAGTGAGAGCTCTCTGACTCCCCTGGCTTCTTGGGGAGTTTTTGATGCTTCACGTATTTCCCCGAACCGTAGGGATTGGCCTATGGAAGCCAGCGCATACGAAATCCTGGACGACTGCGGTCGTGGCGTCAGCGCCACAGTGAGCCCCAATCAATGAGGTTCAGGCAATTCCACGCCGTGTTTATTTTTAAAAATATTTCCTGTGCTCTCCTCAGGTTCATCGTGCCAGATGCATGACCAATGGTGCCGAAGTAGCGGTGAAGCTTATGAATTTAGAGAGCATGAACTGTGACCTGGTGCGTGTGTACGCCGCGGCGCATGTATGTTGTCGCTTTACGTTCACGATTATACAGAACCTGGTTAAAACGCTGTGCGCAGGATGAGATAATCCACGAGGCGCAAACAATGAGGATGTATAACCACCCCAATATTCTACCGCTGTACTGCTCGTTTGTTCACGAGCAGGAACTGTGGATGGTAATGCCATTCGTTGCAGGTGGTTCTGTGCTCCACATCATGAAGTATGCGTACCCAGAGGTGCGAGGGGGCAGCCTGAGAGAGAGTGTTTGTGTGTGTGTGTGTGTGTGTGCGCGCGTGCACCTGTGTGTGCGCACCTGCGTGTGTATCTGTGTGTGTGTGTGTGTACGTGGATGAATATTTCGGCAGTGGGACTGTCGTAACTCATCTTCTCGCAACATTTATCCAGGGATTGAACGAGATCATTATCGCGACAATTGGCCGTGAGGTGTTGAAAGGGCTGGATTACGTACACAAAAACGGTAGCATCCATCGTGATGTGAAGGTGAGGACCAGGTCATTCCAGGAAAGGAGCTCGTGCATGGCGTATGTGCCCGTCTCGCCACCCGTTGCTCAGCGCAGCGCAATTCCCGGGCACACAGGCAGGAAACATCCTGGTTGACGGCGACGGTAATGTCAAGCTGGGTGACTTCGGCGTCGCAGCCAGTCTTGAACGTGGAGGCTCGTGGGGCCACGATAAGCAGGCGCGCATGACGTTCGTGGGGACGCCTTGCTGGATGGCGCCGGAGGTGATGGAACAGACGTCTGGGTAAGTTCTCATGGATGACTGCCATATTACGAGGGGAGAGCCTGTGGATTCAGCTCTGGCGCGAGGGTGCAATGCTGAACGGGAGGACGCGGCCGCGGGTGCTGACGCAGGTACGATTTTTCGGCCGACATATGGTCATTCGGCATCACGCTGCTGGAGATGTGCCACGGGCATGCGCCCTTCGCAAAGTTCCCGCCGATGAAGGTGTTGCTGATGACGTTGCAAAATCCTGCGCCCACGCTGGAAGATAAGGGCCAGAAGCACTTCCCGAAGGTCCGTTTTGGTATCCGCTAATGTGGCGTTGCCAGGATGTAGCATGTGCCAGCGGTACTTAGGCTGGGAACCCAGCAGCGGCATACGGCCGTGAACAAGAAACCACCTCTATTACGTGTCCTTATGCCATCCGTTGCTTTTGCGTATTTCAGGCCCTGAAGGACCTTGTGACGCGTTGCTTGCAAAAGGAGAAGGACAAACGGCCCAGCGCAGCGCAGCTTCTTGAGCACAAGTTTTTTAAGGTATGCCAGATTGCGGCAGAACTCGCGCTGGGACGCCCAAGCGTAATCCACACCAGACGAGGTGGGCTATAAGTCATGCTCGGGTAGGCAACCTTTTTTTCCATTTGACGTTTTCCCACTATCTGGACTTCACTTCTGGCGTTTCGTGTGGACATTTTCCCTTCTTTTTTCCTTCCTTGTTTGTGCTTCTGACCAGATTGCCAAAGACGCTAAGTATTTGAAAGACAACCTCGTGGGCGGGTTGCCGCCTCTATCGGATCGAGTGAATCGGATTCGGACGGGCATGGCCGCCACAAACAAGCTGGACAATGATCGGAACTTGGAGAAGTCGCAGGTATGTGCGGCGTGGACAAGGGAATGCTGTCGTGACTGGTATTTATAAGAGAAAAACCATTCAGTTGCACGAGAACTTCTGCGAGGGACGATGCCCGGGTTGCTTACATCAGCCTGGTCTTCGTGCACTTACAAACGTGGCCGCGGGCTTGCGGGTTTGGGGCCTTGCCGCCCTTAGCAAGACAACTAAGGGATTTTAGTTGCCAGTGGTGTATGTGGCCATAGCCGACAGTCCGTGTTTGGGACGGCTATGGGCGAGCACTGGCAGGACGCTGACTAGTATGTTATGGTCTGTACGGCAGGAGGAATATCGAAAAGGTGTCAGTTCCTGGAACTTCGACCTGGCAGCTCTGAAGGCGCAAGCAGCGCTTGAGCCCGATGACGACACCGCGCATGGCGCGAACATGCTGCCGACAATCACTGAAAGCGACGAGCGGGAGGAGACATTGGCGGATACTTGTGCAATCGCCACGGCTCAGTTCGTTGAGGCGCAGGCACTGGGCGGCCCAATGGATGCCGTATCAGCTAACACCTACGGATCAGCTTTCGGTAAGCCTCAACTCGTCCGACCCCACGTCAGCGGACGATACCGCGTCACGTACTGTGCTGTACTGCTGTGCTATGGTCGAAACAGACCCTAGGGTTTTCCCCCCTTCCTGACTGATGCTTGTGCCAAATAGTTACATTTACCGTGAGACCGCGGAGTGTTATCTGTTGGAAATCAATGTAGCGTTCACGTAATGCCGGATCTAAATACGTCTGTGAATTACGGCATGGTGCCGGATTTGCACCCGGTGCCTATGCGCACAAGTAAATCTGCGGCATGGTACCGGCCATGCGCTGATTCGACTATGAACTTACTTGCGGCTTCTTTTTCGTGCAGCTACGATAAGCGGGCAAGACCCCACTGTCAAGACAAATACAGTGCTGCCGGTGCTAACATCGGTGATGTCCGACGGTATGTTGTGCATGTTCCAGCTTTTTAAACGAGTCGGAACAGGAAAAATGCAAACCCGCCAAAACCTTATGAGATGTTTTTTTGTCCATGCGACCAGCTCAGCTAAAGGCTGAGCTCGAACAGATCGGATAGTATAGTTTCTGCTGCCGTATACTGCGCAATTACTTAAAGCGCCAAGCGGTTAGGTAGGGATGCTTTTCCATACGAACTGCACCTGTGGAACATTATGCCTCCAGGTACATCGGGGACTGATCATGCAGGTTCCAACGCAGAGCGAGGCAACGCTCTAGGGGAAGCGCCACCGCTGTCGCCGGGCGGTGGCGTCAGCCCGGCCACGGGCTTAAGCCGGGAGGGCAGCTTGGGAGGGAACCTCGGAGGGTTAGCCGCGACACCCACTGGCGTGATGAAGCAGAAAAAGGCGAGAGGCTTCGGGGTGTACGTGGCTAAGTTGGGATCCGAGGTGTATGGCGGGTGATACCTGCGATCTGTGTGCTGTGGTTCGAAAATTTTAACTGGGTGCCGCTGCGCCCATTGTTGCCTGCGAAGCGGGGCTCGTGCCTGAAGATGTAATCGCGCAGCCACAATGAATGGATTTCTGTAGGCACAATTTCCCGGCACAATTCAGAGCCCACCCGAGAGTTAAGAGGTCGGATTCGACGTGTTCCATCACAGGGACGTTTTGAAGTCAGTGAGCACCCGATTGTGCCGGCGCCTGCAGCCGCTCCAGCACCGGCATCAGCACCGGCGGCGGCCCCGGCGCTGGTGGCAACCCAGGCATCGATGCAGCCGACCAACAGCGGCGCAACCGTCTTGTCGATACCAAGTGGGGCGTCTATATCAGGGGGCACCGTGCCAGAACTGTCGGCGTTGCGAAGCTCGACAATGGGGTTGGACGGGGTGCAGGAGGCCCGGGAGGAGGGACCAGGGCCATTGCTTCCTGCAAAAATGGAGGTGGAGGAGTCGGTGACGAGCGTGGAGCCGAAGCAGCGCGGCAGGTTCAAAATTGTGGCGGAACAAGGGACAGCAGAGGTGGGTTCCAAGTGTTCGAGAGCCATGCAGAATTTGTCGAGGGTTGGGGTGGGAAGCCCTGCAGGCCTACTACCCTGTCAGTGTCCTTTTTATTATTAAAGAGGATGATGCCCGGCTTTTTTTCTGCAAGCTTACCCTGCGTTGGTGCCGGCCACTGCCTTTGCCCCGCAGTCACGGCCCTTGTCAAAGGCTTCGTCTATGGCGAATCTGAGCGACACGAACAAAGACCCCAAGCAGCCCCGCAGCGACGGCGGGGGCCTGCTTGGCAAGCCTCCAACGGCACCAACCTCTATGGTTACATCCGTGTCTGTGGTGCTGCCCAAGCTGCAGGAGCTTCTAGACCACGCGTCCGCGCATCAGGCGGCGCTCCAGGTGGGAAAGATGCGGGTGCCGATTATGGCTAAGATGGGGAGCTTGATAAAACTTGAAGGCCCAGCTGAAGGCGTGAAGCTGCTTGTCTCACAGTGTCAAAGCGTCCCACAGGACAGACTGCGGGTGTGGAAGGACGCTCGCGCTGAACGGTATCACGCTGCCATTGATGCGTGGAAATGTCACATCGACTGCAGGAGAATGTTGCAGAAGGGCAGTAAAACATTTTGGAAACCGGGATCCTGAATAGAGTGGCTCGTGGAATCTATTGTGGCCTCGCAGAAGCTGATCGGCGCGGTGCAGGAGTGCGACAAGGGGCGCGTGCCGTTGCTGCTTTCTCGCACGCAATCCACCAAGTCGCTCTTTGAGTCGACCTCTGAGGGTGCTGACGACTTGCGCCTTCAAGTAGCGGATCTCAGAG
Organism: Volvox reticuliferus; assembly: GCA_019650235.1. NCBI lineage: Eukaryota > Viridiplantae > Chlorophyta > Chlorophyceae > Chlamydomonadales > Volvocaceae > Volvox > Volvox reticuliferus. Next base: position 1,502,856 of record BNCP01000004.1, read on the forward strand.
CCAAGGTGCGGCCTATGATATATCTACTTCATGGTGCCGGGGGAATCCTCTCATAACATTTTGCCCCATCGTGCAGTTTGACCGTTTTCGGGGGGGAATGGCTACTGAGCGGTCGAGGCTACATGTTCTCACTTTCCCGCTTGGCCCGCGCTTTTCTGCAGCTGTCCGCTTTGGAAGATGAAAACACTCGGCTGAGGGAGCGGAACAAGGTGCTAGAGACGTTGCACAGTGCCGTGCACACGGTGCGCTTTACGCTGCCGGACGCTGCGGGGGGAAGCACCAGCCCAAAGACTGATGCGCCGCAACAGCAGCCGCTGCATGTGCAGCCACTGTTGCAGCAGCAGCTGGCCCCTGTGACGCCGCAAGTGCAGTGGCAGCCGTCGCTGCCGCTTCAGCAGCCGCAGGCTTCGTAAGCATGAGATGGGCCTGTCACCACGTACTTGCTCGTTCATAGTTAGTTCGGATGGCGCGAGATGAGCGACGCCCGTTTTTCTTCGGGAAGGCACATTCTCTATGCTGCCTGGAGCGGCGGGTATCTGAAGAAGAAGGGTGTCTGGAGTTGGATCCCGGTCAGATCTAACTGCTGTACACTAGTGCCCTTGCGCATTTACGATGATCGCGCCATACGTGCGTGGGTTACCGTGCCGCGCTCGCAGCTCACTAGCAGCTGTCCATAGACTTCACTGTCGCGTGAGTAGCAGCGTCATGATCTAAGCGTATGACAGCCGAGGGGTGGGATACCGAGTGATGGATGTATTGTCCGCCGATCGTGTTCGATATTTGCGGGAGGAGCTTTGATCCGTCGCATGCATAAAGGAACCTGAGACATCATCCGCTACATGATGTGGAAAAATGCGCGTACTAGAGAGAGTGTCCGCAGGTAAGCATAAAGCTGCAGGTAGGGCCGTTTGGAGTCTTTCTGTAACAGTTAAAACCGGAGTAATGTTTCACCTCCCACGTCACCTCCACCCACGTTCGCATCGTCTAGTGTATGACTGCCATCTTTAAAAGGAGATCCAAAAGCATGACGATATTGGCGTTCTCGTCTGCAACCCTCGCAACGAAGAGCCTCCTGTGGATGCACACGGTGAACCTCCCAGTATCTCGCAGCACCGAAGAAGTGCCGCAGACGGGTACTGCATGTTACGCAGCCCGTGGGGCCCCCACAATGCGTGTATACATCTCTTCGCGTCCCTGGGATGCCCAGTACTCATCCAGCTTGCCCTCCATCTTGGCCTTGCGATATGCCCTGCGATCGGCTTCCATAGGGTCCAGTCGGTCCTTGATCGCTTGAAGCGCGGCAGGGTCGACCTCATCCGGCCGCCCATCGGCACGCTCAAAATAGCGCAGCGCGTATGCCTTGTGGAAGAGGTCCTTTTCGCTCTCCGATAGCTTGTACCTTGAGGAGGAACGTAACAAGGCAGGGGGATCAAGGCGAAGCCAGACTTCAATCCTAACGGGAGATGGAATTGATTGGTTGGTGACGGGGTTATATGATGAGAATAGCATTCATACGCACAGTGGCATGCGACTATTCAACACGACCGTGACTTGGCTGAAGAGACGAGATGGGTTTACCAATACATAAGCACCTAACATACACCTTAAGCGCAACGTGGCCACTGCGCTACGGCAGATAGTAGCTATGGCCTAGGATTCGGCCCTTAGCAATTAGACTTAAAGCACCTGAAAATTTGCGTATCGTGTACAAGGCTTCTCAGGTTCGTATAGCCTGACCATCACTGAAACACCCTCATCCTCTACGTGGCCAAAGTGTTTAAGTCAAGCCGGCTGTACATCGCTACCCTCCTCACTATCGTGCTCACAGGCAGTCCCATTCCATCCGCAGCCATGTCTTACTACTACCCGAAGGACTTACTTAAGTTGTGCAAACGAATATGCCGCTTGCAACGGCGTGTAGTTCTGCAGCACCTCGTACACCTTTGAGGTGCTCTCCTCTGCTTCCTCGTCGCCAGGCAGCGTCCAGCCCAGCACGTGACGCTCAAACCATTCGATGAGTTCGAAGAACTTGCCAACCACACGCTCTCCAGCCTGTTGGGGCGCCCCCACGGCTACCAGTAGCTCTGTTTGGACAAACCAGTTGAGGGACCTGCGCACCCATGCACCAAAAGGACAAAACTTGGCCCGCAAGCTTTGGGGGGAGGGTTGCGTTGTAACACCCAGATCGCCAGAAACCGCACCTGTGAAGGAAGCTCGAAAATGCGAGGAACAGGCCAAGGTTGGTTATCAGAACCCATGTCCCGCGCATCAGCTCGAGGAACTCCTCCTGAATGGGCTTCTCGCCACCCGGCTGGTCCGCACCGCCGCCCGAGAAAAAGCTTCCACCGCCACCTCCACCGCCACCTCCACCTCCTGAAGCTCCACCTGATCCACCCGCGCCTCCAAACATGCTTTGCAGTGGGTTTTTTGGCTGCTGGCTGGCGGGCTTAGGCGGCTCGACAGGCTTCGCAGCCTTTTTGCCCGCATCCGGTGCCTTTTTCTTTTGACCAAACGATTGCTGCAAATTATTACACCGGAATCCAGCAGCCAATTTTACAATGGGGACATATACGAAAACGAAATGGGCAGCCGCACCTCTAGAGCTCGTCGCGCTGCATCCTCCTTATCCTTGCCGCCTTTGCCTCCTAATGGATTCCAATTTGCGATAATTATGAAATTACGCCGCAAGAGCGTTGAGCCCCGTTTGGGGATTACTGTTCCTGCGCAACCTCGCCAGCTTTTAACAGGATGCATCACCGGATTTGGAGACATTATATATCTGTCTCGAGATCTATATTTAGCTTTTAAAAGTAGACAAGTAAAGGCTGCTTTAAGCAAGGCAGGTGACGGCACCGGCCGCCTGCTCAGTAAAACACCAAATTTCTAAGTCATGTGTCATTCAATATAATTTTGGTCTCATAATAGGGCTGATCTCTGACTCTCACTGTTTCGTACTGAGTTCGTTGTTTTCAACAGACTGTTTCCCATCGCTAACCAACGATGATGGTCTTGGCTCCTGGGTCAATGCAGCTGAAATGAACTTTTCCATCGAAGCAGGTATAAGTAATGTTATAAGAACAACGAGGAGTTAGCTACCGCATTCCAACAACTTCACCATTCTTTCATATAGTGCGACAGCTTGTGCTTTCTACAGTATCCATGCCCAAGCCCCCTGGCAAGGATAAAGCCAAATGCTTTGCCGGTGTGTACTCCTCAGCAACTGCGGTGCGGGAAGGTGCATATGACGCCGCCGCTTCCTTCCGAAGCCCTACTGGCTGCACCAATGCCACCCCGGGCGAGCGGGATTTCCTGGCCTGGTGTCAGGAGGAGCGCGTGAGCTTTCCAAGCTCGCACATTACGGTGCTATCGTCTACGGGGCGCGCTCTAGTGGCTAGTCGCGCCATAAAAATGGGTGGGTACGTTGTGTGAGAAGAGGGTTCGCGGCTAGATGTACAGTCGCACTGTTGGCACGCGCATAATAGCATACCTTTCCTAGATACCGTCATTCGCCTATCCTGCCAGGCGCAACAAAAATAGGTATGTGACGAGTGGGTACATACCCATGCAGCGCAACTGAAGATGGATGGCTGCTCCCGGCCTTGTCGTGTTCCCCGTGGCCGCGCTAGCCTTCCCCCTGTCGTTTTTCCTCCTGAGGGCGCCAATAGCGATTGGGCCAAATTCCTGACCACCACAGGCGAGATTGTTGTTGAGGTCCCGGACGACGCTGTCTTGATGGCCGATAACTGCAGCATCAGGGACATTCTAGAAGGTGGGTCAAAATTACAACGGGATATGTAAGCAGTGTGGACATGTTCGCGACGCCGATACACCACTAGCAAAGGGTCCACTGCTCGGCAGCTTAAGTAATTTCTACCGAGGTAGAAGAGTTACTAACGGTAGGGTTTACGTAGAAGGTGCCAGGCTCGTTGCCACCTAGCAAAGAAATGAACTTTGCTAGAACAATGACGACTAAGGGTTTGAAGTGTGTGATCTTCCGTGCAGAGGAGGGCATGTGCAAGCCAGCCGATGACGAGATTCTTGAGGTGAGGTGCATCGGGATGTTACGTATGAGATTTGGCTGGGTGCACGGCACGGTGTATCAGTAACTCCGTGAGGTGGGAGTTCGAGCTGAATGACCACTGTTCGAATGCTCTGTAACCACAATCGCGCCCGCCAGCCTTTTTCTTGAGACGAACTTACCCTGCATCCGGACCCATTGCTGCACACATGCCATTTTGTTCCGGGATCATCACATCACAACAACCTGGCGCTGCCTGACCGTCGGTTAAGGGCTCCCCTTCCTGATCTCATTCGCCACCTCTGCATATATAACGGCTCGTCATTCGATGCGTGGAATACCAACAGGTCCAGGGCCTAATCATCGCTGTGATGTACGAGAAATCTCTGGGCACACAGTCGCGATGGGCACCGTACCTCAACCTGATCCCGGACGACATGACGCATATGCCTCTTTACTGGAAGGTAGGGTACTTCTTAACAGAATTCCTGCAGGCTAGGCAGTCACCTGCAGGCAGGCAGACCCGCGTGCATTCCTGGGATAAGCTTAAGACCATCTTCCCAGATATCACACTCACTCTAATGCGTATCGTTTTCCTCATCGCTGCCGCAATTCTTATTTTGTTCCTCTTCCCAACCTGCGTCTGTCACCTCTAATGACAGCGTCGTGAGCTCCGCGAGCTCCGTGGTACGGCTGCGTTCGACAAGATGATGGGCAAGGTGCAATACCCCGCTGACGCGCCCACGCAGGTTAGTGTTGTCTGCACAGTTCAACTGGGCTGTGTTGCCAAACGTTAAGATTACATCACCATTTCCGCCTGGCGCTCGTGTCGGAAATGCTGTTCTCCCGTAGGTTCCGCTCTTGTGGAGTGAAGTGGTCGAGCCTTTCATCCACGAGCACCCCAAATTGCGATTACCGACGGGGAAGGCGGGGTATGACCTGTACCGCTGGGCCACCTGTGCCGTCGCGTCGTACAGCTTTATCTTGGGAGATGACAAATATCAGGTTGGTGCCCGGTTCCCATCATTCTATGGTCGGGATCACGGGTTCGCCTTGTGCACATCTGCCGTTACCGTGCCCCGTGGTCCTACACGGCTTTATGCAGTCCTTATAGCGCTACTGCCGCTCTGCTGTTTTGCCGTGGTCGCTGCTCATAGGGGCTTCCCTTTCGCCTGTTCACTCTAAATTCAATTGCTGTTCACACTTTTTGGCACGCCCCACAACCCTGGCTGCAGGCGATGGTCCCCGTCTGGGATTTGCTCAACCACATCACGGGGCAGGTCAACGTGAGGTTGTACCACTGCGCCAGGAGGTGCGATCTGGCGAAGGGGACATGAGGGACTATGAGCTGGCCGACACAAGAAAGGCTGTCGTGCGCGCATCCGAAGTGCTATGTCGATTGAGCACACCGTGTCCCGGATGTTTGAGATCCACTGCGCGGAAGTCAGGTCTGGAGGCAAAGAACAGACACGGATGAATGTCACCTGCAAATCCACGGACGTTGCAGGCATGTGCTGCAGATGATAGCGACCCGGGACATTTCCCAGGGCGAAGAGCTGGTCAACAATTACGGAGAGCTGTCGAACGCAGAGCTGCTACGTGGTTATGGCTTCGTAGAGGCGCACAATGTGAATAATCATGTCCAGGTGAGACAAGGTTCTAGAGTTAAGGTTCAGGGTTGCAACTTCGGGGGCAGCGCCATCAGCAGGTGCCTTGGGGGCGGTAGCCGTGACGGTAAGCGGCATGGGGACTCTACATAGTACACTGGCAGGGGCTGGATCGTCTACAGCCTGGCTAGGAGAGCATGGGGTTGGGCAGGAGAAAGAACGACTCTAGAGCCACAAAGAGCTGATGGAAGCGGGGAATATCCTGGGTTGCGCAAACTACCGAGCATTGTCGCCTTGGCATTCACAATCTCACCGGCATCCTACCGCCTCGTAGGTCCCACTCGGCTTTGTAGTGCGGGCAGCGACGAACGTGCTTCAGAAGAACGTCGCGGCGGAGGCAGGAACTGCAGCTACAGGCGTGGGTGCACGAGCTGCCGGGGCCAGTGCAGCAGTAGGCGCTGGCCACGGTCTCCCAAGCAAGCCCGGTCCTGGGGTGCTGCGTGACCGCATGTCCGCTCGCCTGCGCTTAGCGCGCAGGTGTGGCCTGCTGCCACCCCATCGCGTTTTCAAGGTCTTTGCGTGTCGAGCTCCGCCGGCAATCATGACGGCCCTCATCCACGTGTTATTGGCATCGGATTCTGAAATATCCACGTTGCGATCTGCTGCACACCGTGCTGGAATGATGGCGGTGGCCGCCGATCAATGCACCGGGCGTGCAAGTCGCAGCAAGGGTATAGCCAGGAGCAGGAACGAGAGAGGCTGCCAGGCGGCTATGCAAGCGCGGACCGCGGCGGTAGTGGCAGCGGCGATGGACAGCAGTGATACGGCGTTGAAGCGCGTCGGACTTGTGTACGATGATGTGGTGCAACGCATGCTTGGCCGTTACAGTTGTGACGTTTCGGAGGACAAGCAGTTACTGGCGGCCATCGGGAGACATGCCTCTGTTCCAGCACGCATGCATGCAGCAGTGCTGGCAAGGATGCCGGAAAAGGAGGCACTTTTAAGTTTGCGAGATTCTATTTCAACGGTACGGAGTTTGCGTAAGTCGCTACACTCAGCTAGCGGGTTACAATGTAATGGCCCAGAGATCGGCGGTAGGATTGCAGTCCAGGTGGCGGCTAGCAAGCCAGGGATTGATTGCATGATTACATCTCTGAGTGGCGAGAGGAATGGTGACAAAGATGCGCCTGATGAAAGCCGATTTGCAGCTGCACAGTTTACGTTTGGATTCAAGGTGTAAATTGTATGATCTCGTATTGTGTATGGATGTCGAAATGTTTGGACCAAATACATGGTATACATTGCTTACAGCTCATACGTCCAAGACAACAATTCCACTCTTCGTCAAGATCATACCCTCCCACATAGCCACGTTAACAAAATGCCTCGCCAACCGTCCTAACCTCCTACGGGACACAGTGGCAAACATTACAAGGCCGTGGCATTGGTTATGAAAGGGGTGAACGTGGTCAAACATATGCACGCATGCGTCATACGCTGGTGCCGACAGTCAAGTCGGGAACAACTCCCAAACCGCCCTAAGCTGCTACTGGTACAGAGACTCGGCTGCTACGCGACCATTAGGTGCCTCTTCATGGGACCCAACAGAAACCATAAGCGCCATGCGTCCGCAGAGGCAAACGCTTTTATGACGAGGGAGCCTCCTTCTCAATGTACCTGCGGGGACAAAGGAGTAATGAAGTACATTTTTAAGGGAACAGAACCATATACCAGCTACATAACACAGGAAACATTTGAAGCCAAGATACGCAAATTACGCGCTGATGCTCAACAGGTTCTAGCGCTGCCACCACCAATATCACATACACTTACACGAACAGCGTGGCCATGGCGATGGCCGGCAGGACCAGGCCGGTCAGGGGCACGAACAGCGACGGAGCCCAGGCCGGAGGCACGAACGGGTAGCCCTGCGCAGCGCTGGCAACGGTGGCGATGACCTGCGAGGCCTCAGCCTGCAGGCATGGGGAACAGGAACTGATCAATCTCCATAGGTAGGTATGATATTCCACCCAAACCTGACGTGCAGTCATATACTGCTAGCCAAACGTAGTTGTCTAATGCAGAAACATCCCGGCTGAGCCGTCGGCCCACTGATTCATCAATTCCTATGGGCTCGCTCTAGTACAGTGGCCAACTGGAAATTATAACGGTTTCACAGAGTATGCTGTGATAATCAGTAACGATTCAAGCTGGATATGGCTACGGCTGTAAACTTAGGAACCACCCACAGTGAGATACTAAACGCCAACGCACCGAGTTAGTCGATGCCAGCATCGCCAGAGAAGCAACACCAGCCAGGGCCAGCTTAGCGTGAGCGGGCTTCAGAGCAGCTACGGGCTTGACGGAGGCCCGCGCCACCTGAGGGCGCACAGCCGGCTTAGCGAGGGTAGCGCGCAGGGCCATTTTTGAAGCGGTGGTAGGGTTGCGAGGTTTGAAGGTATTAAGTAACTCTCCAAGCCTGCAAATTGTATGGCGCAAGCAGCATAAGTTCTCATCTCGCAAGATCTCCCACGCAGAAGGGCCCGACGCACGGTGTCGGCCTTTCTTTCATTCTTCTCCAGTCCCTGACTATAATGCGTTGGATTACTTAATGTTTCTTTCTGTAAAATATTCATTGCCTAACAACTTGTGCTTGGTTGAGAAGAAGGTTATTTGACCACCAACCTTATTAAGTAAGGCTAGCCTGGTGATGAAATGAAATTTTCGACCCATTCTATCCTTGCAACTAATTCCCGATAGATTATGAAGTGCTGAAGGTGCTTTTCGTCTATCTGTTGGAGTGTCCCTCGGGTCCATGCTTGCAACAGTTTTGGCCACCTTTCGGGGAAAACGCACCAAGCCGTTTATATCTTGCATCAATATTTCAGCTCTGTCCATCAGGGTAGACTTTAGGCCGATGTCCTTCTCCATTCTGCATCGTCGGTGTCCGGGCCACGGCGGATTTCCCATAATCGTTCATCCACGATCGCACAGCGATCGCACCGCATGACCGTTCGCACCACCATCATGGCCAGAACCGCGACCGCCACATCCTATATGAGACGACGACGTTCGGCAGCAACGCACATGTGATGGCGAAGCCCTATATGAAGGTTTGGGGGAAAGCGGCAACTGACCCATTAGTAGGTTTGCTCTGCCACCCCCAACCCGCGGCGTTCCTCCGTACCTCCAATGGGACGGCACTCTATGCATTGCATCTTAGCATGGCTGGGTGCAGGGAGCTCTGACCAGAATTTTTTGCAGTACCACAGTGACTGGAACGATCCGAATCTATGCGAGGAATCCGGACGCTCTATGCGAACGATCCGAATCCCTCCTCTTGTCAGTAGCTGACCATAGCTTTGTCCATTCCAGTTTCCCTCCTTTCCGGCTCCCCCTGCATTGATGCTGATGTGCATATCGACTGCCCTAGATTGCCTTCGGGCCTGAAAACTTTTAATAGTAGCTGTTACTGCCCTAGCTCATTCCATGTATGGTCGATTCTACTTCATGCGACGGACTTGCGCCAACGACACCTGGGAAACACGTATAGAACCCTATAACTGCTTCAACGTATCCGCTGGCCATTGCAACCAGGTTCTACTTATTCTGAACCCTAACCCAATACCTGCTAGACTGATATACATGCTACGGTGCGCCCAGACCTGGTGCTCAATGCATTCGCTTCCAAAGTAATGTTCCGAAGGGTCCGGAACACGGTAGACTTTGTCATGAAATCGAGCCGAGTATATCGGAGGAGCGATCATTAAGGAATCACAAACAAACAAACAAACACCTATACCAGCAGAAAAGCCCCAAAATTAGGTTCGGGCGGGAATCGGGGTTCCCACCCTCTTACCCCTGCATGACACCACATGTTTACAGAGCTGGGCTCTTGAGTCCTGACCCCTGGCCGCACCCAGTATCTATCAATGCTGCCGACTGATACTGCCTAGAATGCTTCAAGCCCGCCATAGCCCACCCTCCTCGTCACAGTGCCATCCATTCATCGTCGTCGCCCTCCCCGGCCTTCCCTTCGATCGCCTCTCGTGGCCGCCCTTCGCCACTAAGGACCAGTTCTACCGCACCCGATGCTTCACTACATGTTTTCCTGTCCTCCCTCGGCACTCCTCCCAATTCCACATCCCGCTCCGCCTCATCCTTGCCCTCATCCACCTCCTCATCCTCCATCATCGCCGCCGCTGAAGCGTGCAGCTCAGATAGCCCAGTTAGTGCCTCCAGCGCTGCAGGTGATTGCAATGCCTCCCGCACCAGACCCCACCCTCGGGCCCGATAAGCCTCCACCACAGCGGCACTGCAGGCAGTGCACTGTGCGAAGGCCCAGCCCTCCATGAGCACTTGGCTGAAAGAAGATAGCTGGCCGCGGACCATGTGAGGGGCGGCGCCTAACGGCATGGAATCACCTGAAGTCCGGTTGACGGGTGCGATATAGCCGTATGTACGGATTAAATAACAGAGATTCGTAAAAATTATGACCATGGACGGGGTAGCTACAAATCCTGGTCGCCTAAGGGTAGGCCATATATGGCAGCCCTCCATGGCTCTCCATGGCAGAAAGCTTTGTTCCCCCACGGGCTAAGCTGCCCCGACGGGCGCTGACCTGAAAAGTACGTCCCTCGTCCCTAGCAACTCCAACAATAACAACACACCTAACAACGCACCTAACAACACACCGTAGAAAGGATAGGTTTTCCGTACGCAGCCCGGCGAACGACAAGCTCTCCTTGGCATGCAATGTAGGGCAATCATGAACGCAACACAGCAGTGACCCTAGGGTTGCATGGTCCTGGACATAAAAGTCCCCCCCCAAAACCACCGGCCTGGACCAGTCTATGCGGAGCCTCTTACCTGACTGCAAAGCCGCGAGGCTGGGTGGTGGCGCGCACAAGGCCACTTCACGCGTGCCGTATTGCACCATTGCAGCCAGCAGCTCCACCGCCAGCGCTCCCGCCACAGGCGCCAATCCAGGCCGGGCCACGGTGCACTGTTGGTCCAACGACCGGTCTCTCGTGCTATTGGCAGGCGCAAACACATCGTTGCAGAAGTAGCAGCCCAGGCGTCGCCGGCCTCTGGCCGGGTGCGTTGCCGTCGCAGCCGCCCCAGTAGCATCTGCACCTGTAACTGCTGATGCCGCCGTGGCAGCGGAAGTTGCGGCGACGGCGGCGGGAAGCGGCTCGTTGGAGGCGTTTGGCGGCGCCCCGTGGCGCATAACCAGGAAAGAGTCAAAACCTACAGCCGCGGTGATGGCGATGCGGTCTCGAGCCGCCGCGAGCAGTGCAGGCAGCCAGCGGGACTCACGCGTATCGGTTAGGAGGAACACGGCATCATGCTCCGAAACTAGGGTATCCAGCTGCTGCGTGGCCTGCAGCAAGGGGCCAGGACGGATTGAGAAGACAAAGAACCGGCCGGTGCACGGTGAAGAGGTTAGGGCTTACCACATACAAGCAAGAGCACAGCAATGATAGAGGTCGAGCGAAGACGAAATCTCATACAGACCAGGGGACAATCAATTAAAACCTATGTGTTAAAAGGTAATACGTGGGTTCTCGTAACAGCCATTGGCGATTGTTAATTTGGTGGCAGGGTGATGGTGGTGGTGGTTGCCGGGCCTGATGTGATGGTGGACGATGACGGTAGATGACGGTTGTCGTGAGAAAAGCAACGCGGCATGTGTTTTAGCATCCGAGGAAGTCAAGCGACGAAAGTGCGGTCGGCCTCCTAAGCGCTAGGGGAAGAAATGCATAGCTGAATGGCCAAGAGAACAGGTGGGCAGATGCGGGTGGACAGCCATGCCTAATGGACTGCCAATGGGGTCCTACCCCGTTCCGCCCTAGTGATATCCTGAAGCTTCACCTGCTCCAAGGCTTCCTCATCAGCGGGCCCTGCCGGCGGGTGCCCCGGCATGGCAATGGATAGCTGTACTCCCCGGGTAACGGCTGACGGGAAGATGCGCCGCAGTGCTTCCGCTGCGGCTTCCGCTTTGGACCTACGCCAGCCAGCAGCGAAAGCAGCAGCAGGCACAATGGCGACACGTCGGGTCCCAAGCAAGGGCCGCCGTAGCGAAGGAACACGGGGTGAGGCGCCGGGGAGTGGGAGAGTTGCAGCGGCAGTGGGAATGGGTGACCGATGGCATATTGCCTCAAGGCTAACGGAAACGGATGATATGACGCCATTACGAGCCAATATTTCAGTTCCCTCCCGACTTTCTGCGACGTCCCTTCCCCGGTTCAGTCCTAAATTCCAGGACACCGAAGCTGTGCAGTTGAGGTCAGGTCCCTTTCTCCGAAGAAAACCGTATTTCCAAGCGCTGTCTATACCCCTGTCCAGACCTTCCCAGAAATTTCCGGGCTACCCTGCTCTCACCTGCCGCCGCCCAGGCAGTCGTCGAAGGTGTACAGCGACTGGCGCACCGGGTTTGAGAAGGCCACCCGGCCATTATCCACCAAGGTGATATGGCGGACGCCCCAGGCTTGCAGTGTACGGGCCACGGCACATCCAAGTGTACCCGCACCTGACGGAAAAGTAGACGAATAGGGCAGGGAGAGGGCAAGTTGCACTGGCTGCCTGGCTCCCTCTGCATATCACACTTTGCTTGGCCATTCACTTGGCCACATACCTAACAAGAGGCACTTTGTGGCCGCCAGTGCACCAACTTCCAGCTCAGGAACTGCCCTCCAACGCATCAATCTCAGGTTGAGGTCCACCGCCTGTTCCGCCTGAGCTTCCGGGCGCAGGTGCGGACCAAGGTCCAGGTATCTGGGACGGGATCAGTAATTGGCTAAGGAAGAAATATGGGTTTGGCGGAAAAGAGTCAGGCCTTATGATTAGGCCCCAAAGCCTATACACCCCCCTGTCCAGTGGTCCTTGCTCGTGCGCCACAGACCCACCTGGGCAGCAGCTTCCCTTGTGGGTTGGCCTCCCATCCCACGGCATCTGGGCAACGGAGAACGGGGGGGCTGTGCGCCGCGGCAGCCTTGGCAACCGCCGGCGCCGCCGTCAACGACGGCGGCCAACTGACTAGGTCTATGTCTGGTAGAGTCAAAGTGAGTATTACGGAGCGCTGCGGGTCCAGCCGGGCCCCCCCACGACTGCTCTCTCGCAGGCACAGCACCTGTCCATTCACAATGGGCAAAAAGAGATGAGGGAACACACAGGCTACGTAAGAGAACCAAGTAGAGTGCTTTAAGGGAGGTGCTGCATAATCCAATGCCGGGTCTGGTTTGAGCCCGCAGCCCGCTCTGGCCCCGCAGCCCGCAGCATAGGACCCAGCAGGTACTCAACTCCCCGATTAATGTTATGCGTAGGAAATACTGTAGCTGTTTCACCCAGGATAAATGCTGTAGGCGGACATGCAATCCACTGGGCAAACTAATGGTAGCAACAAACCTACGTCTCGGGAGCGCTTGCCTTCAAATGACGCACTCTCCAGCGCACTGCCGCCAGCAGCAGCATGTTCCGCAGTTGCCAGCCAGGGTGCATAATCTGGTTGCTGGCATCCGAGAACACAAGCAACACGTGCCGCCGGGCTGTTCGGCCCCCATCACCGCAGCGTGGCCCGTCCCCAGAGCCGATTTCACCGCTGCCGCCGCTGTCCACCGTCACCAGGGGGGCTGCAGTGGAGTCCCTCTGCTGCAGCAGCTCCGCCCATTCACTGACGGGATGCGTGGAGACGTCCCTGGAGAGATCCTCATCCGAACTGGAGAGCAGCCAGAAGGGGGCGGGGGTGCGAGCCAGGACCTCTACGACGCTGCTTCCCGGGTTGGTGGATGTGTCCGGAAATGAGGAGCTGGGGTTGGCGGCGCAGGCTGTTGCAGGGTAACGCCAAGCAGCGCAGGCTGACGAAATCTGTCGTGTGGAGGCGAACGGGCACGGAAAGGAGTGGGCGTGGTTTTCTTCTATTTTCATACATTTGTCAAAATCCTGTAAACACCATTTGTCATTTGTTGAAGATGCAGGTCGAGCCACACATGCGGCGAAGCGACTGCTGCTTTTAAAGCGCCGTAACAATGCCATGTGGTCTGAGTTCCAGGTGTTACTTCCGTCCCAGCGTAACGGCAGAAAGGAGTAGCACAGCGAATGGCTGCATATCGTGGCTTGGGGGCCAGGCACACCCATCATGGCGCACCGTCGGCATGGCTTCGTCGAGGCCGGCCAGCTATGCGCTTCGCAGCCCTTAGTTTCACTTAAGCGGAAGGCTCTAATCCCCCAATTGTACACAGATTGGAGCAACGTCGACAACGTGCGCCCGTAAGCCTCACCAACTCGACTGTGGACGCAGGGAAGGCGGCCGACAGGGTGGTCGGAGGCGCGTCCAGGGCGAAGGGTGCAGGGGGCTTGAGGGCGGGAAAGGCGAACCTGAAACACGAAACACCGAGTATGAAGCAAACCAACATTAAAGCACCAAGCATTAAGGGGCACGGGACGAGGGCGCAAGGGTAGTCAAGACACCGTATGGGCTGGGAACAGGGCAACAAAAAGGCGGCTGCAGTGGCGGAGAGTCCGCTACTTGAGCTTGGCATCTGTCAGCACCAAATCCGTACTGCAAGCAAGGCTTCGTCCTCAGAAACTACGACCTGACACCGGGCCTCGGCCTTTCTTTTGTTCTTCTCTATCGTTACCAAGCTGGGCATTCTTCACCGTAGCACAGACGCCAATCCAGTCGGCCGCTATCACCACAACACGCCTCAAACAAAGTCGTTCGCTCCTGATC